>OY743172.1:46095583-47514333 GCA_963555705.1 Ligustrum vulgare | reverse complement strand
TCGTGCCCCAACCCATGTATTTATAGATGTTCATGAGAATTATGTTATTTGGGGAGAAAGAATGCTGAGTTTTACGTCCAAATTAAATTCCAAAAGAGTTTCAACCGAACAAGGAAAGTTACCTTCTCGGAAGATTTTTTTGTCACTGCACAGCGTTTAGTATTTTGATCATATCTTTCTATTTCCTTATCCGGTTTAGATGATTCAAAATCCGTTAGAAAGATAATGTAATGGGATACAATTCTTCATGAAATAGGATTTTCCCAATTCGAACGTTTACTGCCCCGAAATTAGGTTTCAAAGTATGACTAAAAATCTGCCTGAAAATCTTGTGTGATTGGAATGAATTTATGGTAATATTCTTATTATATTTCATTCCCTTTTGACTTTTAATTGCATCCAATTGACTCCTAGCATTATTCAAGTATCGTATCATGGTCCGGATCAATCATTGAGTATTTGCAATTTGGCCCTTCTTCATTTGATTTGTATACTTTAGTCCTTGAACTTCTAATTTGCTTGTTTTTGTCCCAATTCCATTGTTTTCTCGACTTTGAGATTATTTCTGAAATATAAACAAATAACACAAAATAAATAGCAAATATTCTAAAACAAACATATAAAATCATACTTTTAGGATATAAATAAGTATATAAAATACACTTATCATACTTACGGCCGAAAATAGTATGGTCACGGTCGTAAGTCTTAAACCGAGAGCAACTTACGACCGTATGTAGCGCCCCGAGTTCCGTATACCCGATTCACTACGTCATTTTCTGTCTAAATTTTTCGAATAATATTTTTTGCGGAAGAAATAATTGAAATTCATTTTTGGCAACATTAAATAAACTGTAATGGCCGCTAAAATTGAAAACATTTATGAAACCATTTGAAATAGTAAATAGAACCATTAATATTGTAAAGAAATTGCCAATATCATAATTTCTCAAATAAATGAACTTCTCTAAATTATTCGATTGTTTGGAAAATACGGAAATCATTAACGTCAAACTTTCAACCGTTTAACGATTATTGCCACCATCATTCATCGCTCGCCACCGTCTCCGAAATCTGCAAAACTGTTAAAAAGTAGGGTGAGTATTTCATGGGGGAAATACTCAGTAGACTCATCGCAAATTAATTTAATTTATAAGATGATTAAACACATAAATCCCGGCTCTTTATAAAACGGGCATTGATAGAGCTTCTTTATAAAACTGCTCTTGATAAAACTCATATTGTGCATTACAGCACGGGACATATTTTACAAATCATAGGCTCTTTGAAAATAGCTCTTTGAAAACCATATACTTATAAAAACATTTTAATTATGTCAAGCATAATTTCTTTTGAAAGCATAACATAAGATAGGATTTAAATCCTCATAAACATAAATAGACACAAGAACTTTACCGAACTTAGGTGGCAAGAATTCTTATGCAGTAAAATCATAATAACAGTAAGTTTTCATCATAACATAGGATAATATCGAAATCCTCATAAACATAAGAATTTTACCGAACTTAGGTGGCAAGAATTCTTATGTAGTAAGTATACCAAGCATAATTTTCTGAAATTCATAGGGATCAATTGCATCATAACATAAGATAGGATCGAAATCCTCATAAACATATGCGACAGGAATTTTACCGAACTTAGGTGGTAAATCCTCATAAACATATGGAAAGATAGGAATTTTACCGAACTTCGTGGCAAATCCTCATAAACATAGGAGACACAAGAATGTTACCGAACTTAGGTGGCAAGAATTCTTATGTGTAGCGCTACTAAAACTCCGGTCCCCTTAACATATCATAACTTATCATATGGGACCCAAAACAATCTTGGTAGATTGATTTCATAGCAATGATCCAAAAAAACATTTTCGTGAAGCATATGGTATACTTACTTTTCGTAAAAACATAAAGTATATTTTCTTTTCATAAAAACATACTTACTTTTCATAACAACATAAGGTATATTTACCTTTCATAAAAACATACTTGTTTTTCTTAAAAATTGACTTTCACAAGTCACATGACATTCATATGAAATCATAATTTAAATCAATTAATAAGTGCGAGTCTACCTCAAATCCGACGAGTGCAAAGTTGAGCGGGAATGACTTCAATTTCTTTAAATTCTCCGTACGCTTCGTCTTAGCCAATAAGTCACTTTAGTATATCGAATATATAGTTCAAAATGATAAATTATAATTTGAGGACTAAAATTGATGTTTTGAAAGTTGAGGGACTAAAATTGAATACTTTTGAAAGTTGAGGGACTTAAATGGATACTTTTGATAGTTGAAAGACTCAAATGGATACTTTGAAAGTTGAGGGATTAAAATGAGTACTTTTGAAACTTGGGCTTAAAATCAAATAAATTAAATCAGCAGGGGCTGAAATTAAAAGATTTTAAAGCTGAAAGGACTGAAATGAATAACTTTGAAAGCTTGGGGTTGATTTGAAACCTTTTGAAAGTTAAAATATTAAAATCAAAAATCTTATCATCAGATCGTTATTCTTTCTCTCTCAACACTCTCTCTCACAACTCGTTATCAGATCGAAGGAGGGAAGCAGCGACTGCCTCGCCAAAATCCGACCTTTAGCCGGTGATTCGCCGGCGAACTCAACGGCGCAGGCTGCGGTGAGTGGCAGACAAAGCAGGGTTCAGATTTTAGGGCTTGGGTTTGAGAAACAAGGGCGAAAACGAAGCAAAAGTCGAAGCTGGAGATCGCGGTTTCCGGCGATGTAACCGACGATCGAGGTAGGTAGGTATTTTGGGTATTCTATTTCTTGGGTTTTGATTTGGGATTGGGTAGTAGTGGTTTGTATTGATGACGGTTGTGTCCGTGTGCGATGGTGGTGGAGGTTGTGGTTTGGGTGTGGAGATGATGCCGGTGCTGATGGAGGTTGGTGGCGTGATGAGATTAAGATTCGGCAGTGATGGTAGGACTGTGCTTGCAGGCGATTGGCAATGGTTCTGTGAAGGGCTGCAACCGGTGGTTTGGGTTGCTGCAAGCTGTCGAGGTTGCAGTAAAATTGATCATGGTGTTGATAAGGGATTTTGGCTATGGTGGAGGTGCTGATGTTCAGACTTGTGGTGTTGGAATTGTGGCATGGTGGCAGTATGGTCTGCGTGATGGCGGTGTTGATTGATGATGATGAATATGGTTGGTGGTTGTTGGTGATGGCTGCAGTGCGTGGCTTGATGGATTAAAGGCTGTGGTTTCATGATTCAATTGGCGTTTGGTCTGAGTGTTGCAGAGAAATTGATAATGAAAATGATTTCTGAAAACTTAATGGAATTGAGAATTGTGTGATGTTGAGATGGGTATGTGAGGTTAGCTGTGTGAGGGAGATGGATCAGTGTGGGTGGTGATGATCAGTAGTGAGGAATTCTGGTGATTGGTGAATTTGCAGTGATGAAACAGTGGTTGCTTGGTTCTGTATTGATTTGGTAGATAGAAAGCTGTTACTGGGTTTGAAGGAAAGTGATGGAGCTGAGCTGATTATAGATTGAGCTGCATTGGGATGATTGTGGCAGCTCCATGGTTTTATACAGGTTGATGGTTTTGATTCTATAATGGTTCTATGGCAATGGAGGCTTTGTGATAGTGAATTGATGATGATGATAATGGTGCTGTAAAGGAATTTGTGGGGATATGAATGATAATGATGAAGATGCTTTGATGATGGTATATTGAGGTGGAAAGAATGATAAAGAAGGAAGAAAAAAATATAGGGGACGTGAGTTGTGATGGGGAAGAATATGTATTGATTTGATACTATAGAATATGATAGTGTAGAATTAGGTGTAAAATTATTTGTACAAAAATGATGATGTTATTGTGTAAAGAAGAAGACATGTGGGCAAATTTGGATTTTAGAAAGATTTTGAATATAATACTTTGAATAAATAATTAAAATAACATAATTTTAGAAATTCGGATTTTAATTTAAAATCGAACAAATTCGATATTTCTTGACTTGGCTAGACGAATTCGTCGCGGCGTTAACTTCAAAATAATAAATGAAATAGTAGCGACACAATTTTCTAAATATTAAAATAATTATTTATTGCATAAAAATTCTGAGTCGCTATAATCTTACCTCCTTAAAAATAATTTCGTCCTCGAAATTAAACTTACTTAATCTTATAATTTTCTGAATATTTTCTCTACGTAATATACCCAAACATATCAACATAATATTATCAACTTATCTTTCCAATATTTGTAACCCAAAATTCAGTAAACAAATATCTCCCAAAACTAAGATTCTATACTTAAATGTCACCACATTTCCTGCAAAGTATTTCTTTCACTTGTATATACGTATGAATTCTGATTCAATACGGTACTCATTTTACTTTCCACGTATCATCACACTATACCAAGATTATCATTATTAAAACAAAATATCAGTACCCATAATCCAAGAAAATATTCCAAATCTCCAATCAAATCTCCTTTATCGATAAAATTTAACAGCGCATTACTTCTTGTCTCCTCTTTTCATTAAAATAATCCTGCGCTTTCTTGCTGGTCACAACATTACGCGGATTCACTCAGATCCTTTGCGCTTTTAAATAGTTCATGCTGGGAAGAGGTTGAATCATCAAACAATGGATATCATTCTTTCTAACATTCGCAAGTATTATTCCAGTCTTCCTATGAATGATCTGAGAAAGATCTATAAAATAAGGCTCGAAAGATTGAGGTTGCTAATGGCTCATGATATTCCAGAAGATGTTCGCTGGTTGATAGAAGCAAAGGTTCGACTATCTGGTGAATTACCATCAACATTTCCAAAACATATGCCTGGTTTAGGCAAAAGCACATTCGCAAAGAAACGAAGACCAAAAAGACTGGGTGGTTGCTACAAATGTGCTCGTTGGAACTGTAATACACGTTGCAAATCAGTAGGATATTCTTCTACTAATCGGGATGATAAAATCGAATTCATAAAGGGTGGACTGAGTAAGGAGTCTTTGGATGATATTCGACTGACTCTTGAGACGCACCCAAGTGGTTATGTACAACGTGAACTTCTCTCCTTATACGCTCAGTTTAACGAGGACAAAAATCGTTATAGTCTCCAAAATATAATATCGAAAGATCCTGTTTGCCAGTCTGTTTTACAAAATGAGGCTTCTGGCAGTTCAGCAATGATATAAGGTAAATCTTTTTAAAATATTTTGCTGCTTTCTTTCACGCGTTTTGGAAATAAAATATATTTTCCTTTCTCGAGGTTTGATAAAGCTGGAAATAAATATTAAATCGCCGAAAGGTGACAGCCTCGATACGATAAAAATATTCAAAAGTGGGCTGATTTTGTCAAAAGTAAATCTTTACTTTTTCAGAATCAATCAAAAACAGTAAATTTTTCCGGCTTTAAATAGTCAAACATATTTCATAGTTCAGGCATCCCAAAATCACATCTTCTTCGTAAGTTTTCTCTTCTATACTATCAAAGATGGAAGCACCAAAACTTCGACAAATCAAAACTATTTGTGTATTTTGTGGATCAAAAGTAGGGAAAGGCTTCGGTTATCTAGAAGCGGCTGTAGATCTTGGAAAGAAACTGGGGGAAAAAGGTATCACTCTTGTGTATGGGGGTGGTAGCAGTGGTCTAATGGGTTGTGTTTCCCAATCTGCTCTTGCAGAGAAATCAAAAGTAATCGGTGTTATACCTGTCCCTTTGGTAGATGTTGCAGGCAAAACACGAGGGCATGAAGTTCAAACTTTATCCATCCATGAACGCATAACTTGTATGTTATATGGTTCTGATGCCTTTATAGCCCTGCCCGGAGGTTTTGGTACCTTAGAAGAAATTTTTAACATTACCTCGTGGGCTCAACTAGATCTCCATACTAAGCCTATTGGGCTTCTGAATGTTAACAATTTCTTTGATGGTTTGTTAACCTTTCTTGATTATGCTGTGGAACAGGGATTCATCTCTCCATTTTCCAGAAGGCTTCTTATTTCTGCTCCTACTATTGATGAACTACTGGATAAGCTGCAGTCATATATCTCAATACAAGATCCAGCAGGAGTTAAAATAGATTGGTCGCAAGGAAGGGGGATCAAGCGAAAATGGAGTCCGGTTAATGTAAATTTAACTCTTTGAATCTTAGAATAGGTGGGGGTAGAGTACGGAGTATTCTCACTCTCGAGACACCCCTCCATTTACTAGGATTTCCTTAATGTTTAAATCTTGTGTGTACCTCAAAGGTTCCAGGTGGTAGATTACGGAGTATTCTTACTCTCGAAACACACCTCTTTGAAGGTTTCTTTATTTCCTCAAAAGATCAGAGGTGGTAGGATACGGCTACTCCGGAAACACATCTCTCATTTTGAGGATCTTTCCATGTTTTTCTCTTATGCTTTCATGTGTTTCATGTATTTCCTTTCCAGTGTGACTCTTGTGTGTTCTCCTTATGAGAAAATAATAAAATCTCTGTTATCATCTACTAAATCTCGTTTGATGTAAATGAACTTGCATGTCTAAACTTAATTCCTTTAGTAGATGCTTATCATATTATGCTCTTAATTCCAAATGATAAAATTCTGGATAGAGTCTCCCTTGTAATTTGGACTTATCCAAACCATAAGCATACTTCATAACTCACAATAATAAATAACTCCACATTTGATCACAACGATCTAAAAATATTGAAAACGATTCCAACACTTCAATATCATCAAAATATCCCATAATTAAATTCATAATTCCTCAACATAGAAATTTCAAATCATATTTTTCAATATCACAATATTACTTCCTTTCATACCTTAATTGGCTCAAAAGTTACTCATACATATAAATATATGCCATAAATCATATTCCCAAAATTTATTCACAAAGCCAAACTTCATAATAAATTTCTCTTCAACATAGAGGCATAATAAATTAACTCAACATAATATCCATTACCTAATTCTCAATAAAATCATATTATTCCCATTATGCTCAACACTCGTTTTCTTTTAAAAAAATTTCTCATAATCATACATTAAAGCATATAAGTTATGACAAAGCATAACAACATCATTATTTTCGAAGAAATACATTCTTATTTCTCATAAATCATAAGTATCCGAAATACTCTTCATTCTTTCTCATAAATCAATAAAATGAGTATTCGAAATACTGAAATAACTTTAAACATCATAAACTTCTTTACCTCGGAGTTGGTGGAACGAATGATGGCAGTGGCAATCTTCATCAATAAAAATCTTATAATGGAAAATATTTCTTAAAATTCTTTTTGAAAATTTTACCAGTCTACAGAAACGCAGACTAGCTCTGATACCAACTTGTAGCGCCCCGAGTTCCGTATACCCGATTCACTACGTCATTTTCTGTCTAAATTTTTCGAATAATATTTTTTGCGGAAGAAATAATTGAAATTCATTTTTGGCAACATTAAATAAACTGTAATGGCCGCTAAAATTGAAAACATTTATGAAACCATTTGAAATAGTAAATAGAACCATTAATATTGTAAAGAAATTGCCAATATCATAATTTCTCAAATAAATGAACTTCTCTAAATTATTCGATTGTTTGGAAAATACGGAAATCATTAACGTCAAACTTTCAACCGTTTAACGATTATTGCCACCATCATTCATCGCTCGCCACCGTCTCCGAAATCTGCAAAACTGTTAAAAAGTAGGGTGAGTATTTCATGGGGGAAATACTCAGTAGACTCATCGCAAATTAATTTAATTTATAAGATGATTAAACACATAAATCCCGGCTCTTTATAAAACGGGCATTGATAGAGCTTCTTTATAAAACTGCTCTTGATAAAACTCATATTGTGCATTACAGCACGGGACATATTTTACAAATCATAGGCTCTTTGAAAATAGCTCTTTGAAAACCATATACTTATAAAAACATTTTAATTATGTCAAGCATAATTTCTTTTGAAAGCATAACATAAGATAGGATTTAAATCCTCATAAACATAAATAGACACAAGAACTTTACCGAACTTAGGTGGCAAGAATTCTTATGCAGTAAAATCATAATAACAGTAAGTTTTCATCATAACATAGGATAATATCGAAATCCTCATAAACATAAGAATTTTACCGAACTTAGGTGGCAAGAATTCTTATGTAGTAAGTATACCAAGCATAATTTTCTGAAATTCATAGGGATCAATTGCATCATAACATAAGATAGGATCGAAATCCTCATAAACATATGCGACAGGAATTTTACCGAACTTAGGTGGTAAATCCTCATAAACATATGGAAAGATAGGAATTTTACCGAACTTCGTGGCAAATCCTCATAAACATAGGAGACACAAGAATGTTACCGAACTTAGGTGGCAAGAATTCTTATGTGTAGCGCTACTAAAACTCCGGTCCCCTTAACATATCATAACTTATCATATGGGACCCAAAACAATCTTGGTAGATTGATTTCATAGCAATGATCCAAAAAAACATTTTCGTGAAGCATATGGTATACTTACTTTTCGTAAAAACATAAAGTATATTTTCTTTTCATAAAAACATACTTACTTTTCATAACAACATAAGGTATATTTACCTTTCATAAAAACATACTTGTTTTTCTTAAAAATTGACTTTCACAAGTCACATGACATTCATATGAAATCATAATTTAAATCAATTAATAAGTGCGAGTCTACCTCAAATCCGACGAGTGCAAAGTTGAGCGGGAATGACTTCAATTTCTTTAAATTCTCCGTACGCTTCGTCTTAGCCAATAAGTCACTTTAGTATATCGAATATATAGTTCAAAATGATAAATTATAATTTGAGGACTAAAATTGATGTTTTGAAAGTTGAGGGACTAAAATTGAATACTTTTGAAAGTTGAGGGACTTAAATGGATACTTTTGATAGTTGAAAGACTCAAATGGATACTTTGAAAGTTGAGGGATTAAAATGAGTACTTTTGAAACTTGGGCTTAAAATCAAATAAATTAAATCAGCAGGGGCTGAAATTAAAAGATTTTAAAGCTGAAAGGACTGAAATGAATAACTTTGAAAGCTTGGGGTTGATTTGAAACCTTTTGAAAGTTAAAATATTAAAATCAAAAATCTTATCATCAGATCGTTATTCTTTCTCTCTCAACACTCTCTCTCACAACTCGTTATCAGATCGAAGGAGGGAAGCAGCGACTGCCTCGCCAAAATCCGACCTTTAGCCGGTGATTCGCCGGCGAACTCAACGGCGCAGGCTGCGGTGAGTGGCAGACAAAGCAGGGTTCAGATTTTAGGGCTTGGGTTTGAGAAACAAGGGCGAAAACGAAGCAAAAGTCGAAGCTGGAGATCGCGGTTTCCGGCGATGTAACCGACGATCGAGGTAGGTAGGTATTTTGGGTATTCTATTTCTTGGGTTTTGATTTGGGATTGGGTAGTAGTGGTTTGTATTGATGACGGTTGTGTCCGTGTGCGATGGTGGTGGAGGTTGTGGTTTGGGTGTGGAGATGATGCCGGTGCTGATGGAGGTTGGTGGCGTGATGAGATTAAGATTCGGCAGTGATGGTAGGACTGTGCTTGCAGGCGATTGGCAATGGTTCTGTGAAGGGCTGCAACCGGTGGTTTGGGTTGCTGCAAGCTGTCGAGGTTGCAGTAAAATTGATCATGGTGTTGATAAGGGATTTTGGCTATGGTGGAGGTGCTGATGTTCAGACTTGTGGTGTTGGAATTGTGGCATGGTGGCAGTATGGTCTGCGTGATGGCGGTGTTGATTGATGATGATGAATATGGTTGGTGGTTGTTGGTGATGGCTGCAGTGCGTGGCTTGATGGATTAAAGGCTGTGGTTTCATGATTCAATTGGCGTTTGGTCTGAGTGTTGCAGAGAAATTGATAATGAAAATGATTTCTGAAAACTTAATGGAATTGAGAATTGTGTGATGTTGAGATGGGTATGTGAGGTTAGCTGTGTGAGGGAGATGGATCAGTGTGGGTGGTGATGATCAGTAGTGAGGAATTCTGGTGATTGGTGAATTTGCAGTGATGAAACAGTGGTTGCTTGGTTCTGTATTGATTTGGTAGATAGAAAGCTGTTACTGGGTTTGAAGGAAAGTGATGGAGCTGAGCTGATTATAGATTGAGCTGCATTGGGATGATTGTGGCAGCTCCATGGTTTTATACAGGTTGATGGTTTTGATTCTATAATGGTTCTATGGCAATGGAGGCTTTGTGATAGTGAATTGATGATGATGATAATGGTGCTGTAAAGGAATTTGTGGGGATATGAATGATAATGATGAAGATGCTTTGATGATGGTATATTGAGGTGGAAAGAATGATAAAGAAGGAAGAAAAAAATATAGGGGACGTGAGTTGTGATGGGGAAGAATATGTATTGATTTGATACTATAGAATATGATAGTGTAGAATTAGGTGTAAAATTATTTGTACAAAAATGATGATGTTATTGTGTAAAGAAGAAGACATGTGGGCAAATTTGGATTTTAGAAAGATTTTGAATATAATACTTTGAATAAATAATTAAAATAACATAATTTTAGAAATTCGGATTTTAATTTAAAATCGAACAAATTCGATATTTCTTGACTTGGCTAGACGAATTCGTCGCGGCGTTAACTTCAAAATAATAAATGAAATAGTAGCGACACAATTTTCTAAATATTAAAATAATTATTTATTGCATAAAAATTCTGAGTCGCTATACCGTAAGACACATTTTCACGGTCGTAACTTACTTTTTTCAGATTTTCGTGAATTTAAATTTATTTTCCGTTTTGCTTTATTATTTCCATAATTTAGGGCCCATTAGCGGCTAAACCTAATTTTAGGTCAATTTCTCTTTATATTATCCAATTTCATTCATTGTAAAGACAGTTTGGTTGATAAGAATTAAATCGTGAGAGAGTTTTCTCTTATTAAAGGTTGAGGAGTCCCTTTATTTTCGAACTTATCAAAGATCGATTCTTTGTAGCGTTCATCCAACGAACTTATCAGGGAAATAGGAAACCCTTGTGGTGTTCACCAATTCTAGTTCTTTCGTTAGCGTCGCCAGTTTCTTGCGTCGTGGGGTTTGGGTTGGAATCCTATCGTCTAATTTTTATTGTTTTCTTGTTTAATCTGATTTAGATCTTTCCTAAGTTAATTGTTTATTCTGAGTTTTTCGTCGAAATTCTCGAGTGGGATCGCGTCAGAAAATCACCTGTAAAACCTATTTTCCATGAAAAACTTAAGGTTATCAAATGCAGCCTTATATCCATTACCATGTCATCCGTCCAATACCTTTGCTGTTTTGGGATACGATTGGTTGAATGACAATTTGGTGATTTACACACAGCACAAGAATTTTAAACTAATTGAGAATGAGGCAATTTTTGCAACGCTTTCAAAGTATGAAACTTCGGAGAATACAGTTGTCTAAGCTATACTATGGAGTAGGAATATATCATGTATTTTCGTACTAGTTTTGTTTGTGTTGGACTATATTTTTATATTAAATGAAATTATGTTTTAATTTTAAAACATTTATATGTTAATAGAATTTTTAATATTTTTTAATTAAATAATATTTCGCCATTGAGGATTAATGATCAAAGAGTCAAAGTCCGCTTTAGTTCAACCACAATCTTGGATTCATGTTGCTCAATGCACACGAGCCTAAAAGCTTATACTATTATATATATATATATATATATATATATATATATATATATATATATATATATATATACACTCACAAAAATGAGCGACATGTGAAGTGTTTGTACATTGAATCTTCAACCGTCGTAACTCACTAAACGATGTGATCAGTTGAGTGGGGGAAGGAAAGTAAATGAACATATGCAAAAATATATACTAATTTTGTTGTCTTATTTGAACTGACAGTAGAAAAAGCTGGTCCGCAGTCCCTGCCCATACTTGTTTGGCACATGAGGAGAAGTTTATTTAATCATATAAATAAAAGATTATTAATTCACCCCCCACAGCAGTTGCTAAAATTCCTTCAATAATTATAAGAAAGGCAGTCCGTGAATCTAGGCTACCAAAAGTATCAGGATCTTGAAATTAAATAAAGTAGATGAGGCAAAATGAAGAATAACAAAATATGGAATATGGGATATGGAAAATGATAATGAAGATAAGATTTATAGATGTTCCTCTTAGTGTTAGACTACGTCATCTATAGCTGACACAATAATTTACTACAAGGATAAGACGTCTACAAGAGAAATTTCACAGATATCTACTCTAACCTCTATTTTTCTCTTTTACAACGATTACAAAAAATCAAAGCATTGCTTCAATTATATGATATATTAAGGAAAAATCGAGTTTTACAAGGATTCCACTTACTGATCAGCTAAGTAATAATTAAGATCAAATTAATTAAGCACTGTAATAATGAGATTCCACGACTTGACGAATGGATTGCTAGTGAGGTGAGAGTGCCTCACATTTTTCAACAAATACAAGGAATTGTTGGGGACGCTTTTGGATACACTAATTGGAGTTTGTGACTAAGCTATTGACTTTTTGAAATTGGGATCGATGATTTTTTTTTAAAAAAAAAAAAAAAAAAAAGGTTGAACGCCAAACTTAGGGGCCCCACCGTCTCCGCCTTGTGGATTGATGAAGGATGTAAATTACAGGTTATTCTCCAAGTTGGTCAGAGTTTGAGTACCCCCACTTGACTGACAAAATGCAAACAAAACCGAACCTGTGATTTCTTTGCTGCCAGCATTTGTGAATCTCCAACATTTGCCAGTTAGGAGGTGCCTGTGCCTCGGAGGCTACTATGATATCGGTCAAGCAGCCCATTTGAATGTAATCAAGAGACAAACAAATTCTACACTTGGTACATGATGATTAGGAGGAGCATGGCTAGGAAAATGAAAGTATAGTTGTCTTTAGTCTTTAATTCTACTGCCAGTGTCTAGACGGGGGAAGTTTATTTTTGTGCACCTATAGCTAGAGTATGAGCTATGTTTAATCTCCATTACAATAATACGTGCCACATATAGTGGTTAAAATTATATAAAATTAGTAGAAGATTATATGCATACAGAATAAAAGAAGGTTCTTTATTAAGATCATATGTATAAAATATGAAACAGGAAATACAGAATGATTACAATAGATGATTCCGTTGATTTCAATTTAGATACTGAACCTTGCGTTTGGATAATGATCTAGTCCATTATTTGTCAAAAATCACATGAAAATAATAATAATAATAATAATAATAATAATAATAATAATAATAATTCTGTGATATTTAGTGATTATGCAATGGAACAAGCATTTGGATTTTCATCTGAAAAGAGCTGAGGTGGGGGCATTCTTTCAATGTAATAAAGAGGCTGATAATAATGCATCATTTTCTGCATGGACATTTCATCGCTAATGATCTCTTCTCCTTTCTTGGCTTCCTCTTTGTTTTGACCACCTTTCTCCTCCTCGCCTTTTTTCGTTCCCTCTTCTGGTGGTTTCTCCTTTTTCTCTTCGGGTTTTGCTTCTTCAGCTGGTTTTTCTTCTTTTTTGTCTTCAGCTTCTGCAGCAGCGGGCTTCTCAGGCTCCAGCTGAGGGACAATTTTGGCCTGCTTTCTTGTGCGTCTATAGACGTAATCAACCAGCCTGTCTGCGTCCATGGTGCCTGTTACTGTCACTTTCCCAGAGTTCAATTCTGTTTCGACTGTCCTCACACCTGTAGTACACAAAATCCATTATGTTATGGAGATTGTTTGAGATGTATGAACCAAAGTTATATAGTTCAGGGGAATCTGCCGCCCGTGCTGGATTTGGCACAAAAAAAATTTAATTAGTCTTTTTTGCATTTTTTGGACTATAATTTGCAAAATATAGTTATTTTATTGAAGTCCGCCCTAGCTGGAATTTTTTTATCGATGTCCGTCCAAGTTGAACAAAAAATTTGGATCCGCAACTGCGAATACCAAGTATTACCTTTCATTTTGAGTATCTTTTTCTTGAGCTGCTCAGCACAGGCCTCACAGTGCATGTTCACATTAAGTTCCAATGAAACCAATCCGCTAACCTGGAAGTCAGTTAGAAACTTTAAGCAAAAAATAAATGGGATTATGATTAAGGGAAAAAAAAATCGGATTTTCTACCTGTGAGGCAACAACTTCTGGTAGAGGTTCACCCTCAGCTCCCGGTAATGGCGATAAGACTTTGGCTGTTCTCTTGGCTTTCTTGGTGATTCTGTTGCATACAGCTTGAGGCTCCACAATTCCCTCTATAGTCACTTGGTTTTGAGCCATGTCGATCGCAACTCCTTCCACTCCTGCAAAGACAAAAACATATATATGTTACCAAAAAAGGTACAAATGCACATTTTGCACTTAAATTTTCAGTGGAGAGAGCGACCTCTTATTCTGAGAAGGGTCCTTTCAATCTTCTTTGCACATCCCACACAGTGCAAATCCACAAACAAGACAAATGGAGATGGAGGTTTAGGTTCTTCTTTCTTCTCCTCTGCCTTTTCTTCTTTCTTTTCCTCTGCTTTCTTTTCCTCTGCCTTCTCTTCTTTCTTCTCCTCAGGCTTTGGCTTAGCTTCCTCCTCTATATTTTCCTGCCAAAACTTATTTTCATTCATTACATTCCACTGTAACTACTATATAATTCATCACTAACCTGTTTTACTTCTTCACCCATAGTGCAGCTTCAATTCACTTGCAAAATCAAAATTATTACCAAGCAACAAAAGGTTTCAAAGAAGGGAGGGAGGCCTATTGAAGTGAATCAACTTCATTTATATGGAAAAAAAGAAGAGATTGTCAAGGATGGACGGTGCAATTATTATGCAATAAAGTAGAGTCTGTGATTGCGGAGCACATGCAGGCAAGTAACTATAGAGGGAAACTCTTACCCTTTGTTTGGCAACCGTGTTTAAACCACAAATTTAAACTGCACAATTTCTCAAACAAGTTTTAAACTAGACTCATTTTTAATAGAAAATTCAAATAATCAATTTAAACTGATTATTATAGCCGCCGAACGGAGTTTTAATTAATTCTTTACTTTTTGTATCATTAAGCTGTTGAGGGAAGAAAGGGGAATTCCAAGCAGCATCTAAAGCATTCTTATATACCAAAAGTTGAACTATTAATACTTATAATTTGAAATTTCTTAGAGGGTTAGGTTTCAAGAAAGTTAGGTTTATGTCACACTAACCACCTCATAATCACATACATAACTGTACAAACTTTTTTAGTATTAAGAAATAATTTGATAATACTCTATACAGTGATTAAACCTCTGCTAACAAACATGCACATGCCTGCACATTTTGATATATTTCATGGAATTCTTCTGCGGCAAAAGAATATTTTTATCTCTTCTTTTATCTTCTGAAATTGATCAGAGAAGGCAGATTTTTAAACTTGGAGATTCTAAAGGGTACTGACTTATACATGATAGACAAGTTGGTGCCACATGGTTGTCCATTTCTCCACCTCCCAGATAGCCACTAGAAAAAAAAAAAATTCAAATTAGAATGAAATATTGCCCACGATTTACTTAACCAAGATATGAATTTTTACCTTGGAAGGTGAAAGATAACTCTCTTATGACTGATTTTGAAAATCCACCCAGTGTCCTTGAGGCATAGTTCAGTGGTTGAAATATAAGATTGAAAAATCTCAACTGAGCTAACAGTTACAAGGTAATAGTTTGAATCTTACCTTTTGTATGGATGAGGCTCCTTACAAGCGCAGTAAAACATCAGGCTCTCAACTCTGCTCTATTGAAATACATCACACGATTTACCTTCTCTTACAAATCCTCGGTACAGGGGCTATGGAGTTCGATCCTTTTTTTTTTTTTTTTTTTGTTAAATATGAAAACCCACCTGGTAAAGAGGGTCTCTGATAAATTTTAGAACTTCCCTACCTCACCTGTGTCTATCTGGTGTACCAGAATGAAAACTTCTTTTACCAAATTGGAGTTAGACATGGGCTCCTCCTCACATGTAATGACACCCCTATAAAACAACAAGAAAAAGGACAGTGATGTGATTTCTATCTTCTTTCTTATGCCAGAATCAAATTACACTAGAATGGTAAACTTGAAAGGTGATTTTTCTTTGTTCAGTTTGTAAATTACTTTTTGTAAGTAAACTTTGGAAATAAAAAAGGTATCTTTTCGTAATAAGCAGACAGAAATTGTCCTCTGTACCTAAGTGGTTTCGCGTGGAAATGGGTCAGCTTGCGACACAGCCCAACATTCCACATCTAAAGGCACACTGTGAGGTGTGAACAGAAGAAAAATTGGGCATGCAATTCTGCCAAAAAGAGGGCAACCAAGAAACTTTCATGTTAGTTTGACTTAAATGTGATTAGTCGAATCCTCAATAATGTTTTATTTACAATTATGCCTGCTAAACAGCATATCGTGGTGCAAAATTACGTATAAATTGACATCTCTAAAATTACTTTTGCATCATAATTTACATTCCAATGATTCGAAATCAAAATCATGCTTAAATGGAAAGATGCAAATTATAATATTTAAATTTCATCGTTTGCAAAATTTGTTTCTCTTGTAAAATGTTTAACTATATTTTATTTATGTGTGTGTATCTATATATATGTATATTACGAATAAATCTACCTAAAAATTTCAAAATATTTAAGCAAATTGAAATAGAAGATGCGCAATTTAACATTAATTATTCAAATTGTAGTGCAAATTGATATAAAAGATTTAAAGTGTACATCTTACATCGACATTTTATCGATTGATAGTTTTTTGAGTGAAATTTGTCCAATGAGAAGATATAAAAGAAGATGGTATACATTTGCATCCCTCAATTGATGTGATTTCTAATTTGAAGATCTAAATCACAAATCAGATATATTGTGGGTCACAATTGAAAATGCTCTAATCGGTAACTGTAGATGTTAAATTAAGAAATTCTTGTTCGAGAGGGTTGGGATGGGGAGGGCTAGAAAGGATCTTTATCTGCACGTAGACATTTAGTTGAGGGCTAGAAAGGATCTTTAGATGCACGTAGACATTTAGTTGGCCTCAGAAAAGCATTCAAGCTAAACCACCCATTTACTTAACTTCTTGGTCAAGTACAGAATTCATATGATTTTACTATTATTTATTGTGATTACTCAACTATTTTTGTTTTTGAAATGGTGTGGTCTCCTTTATTCCGTAAAATATAGTAAAATAAAATTCGAAACTAATGGCAGATAATTTCATTCTTTTTAAAGTCAAGAAATAAAGGGAGACCTGGGCTACAGGATCTAGATAATTAACATAAACAATGGTGTTTGGCCAAGAAATTCGACTATCACTAACAATTAAAAGAATTCAGACGATGTTTAAGGAACAACAACATTTTGAGAAAAAAGTCCAAACAAGGGATGTTTTATTTATGAAGATTATAATAAAAACGAAATGCCTCAAAGGGGCACAAGCATACTGAAATACAAAATAAATGAAAATTAACAAGAAAATTTAAAAGAAATTAATTTTAATAGTTCTCTATTTCGAGAGTGATTGATTGGATCATTGTCTCTGACTCTTTATGTTCTTTTTTCCTTTTTATACTCCCTTAACAATTTCCTTCAATTTCGTTCAGAAACTGCTCGTCGCCCATAATTACCGACTTTCTCCATAATGGGTGACTTGTCCAAAAAATTGCTCTATTAACTGCTGCCATTAATTTCATTTCTCAATCGCTTGCAATCAAAATTCTTGGATTGTAGGATGTGATAAGATTGCCTATTAACTGTTTTAATAACCATTAATATCGATTATTAATCTTGTGTCATATTCATCTTTTACACTTTTTCGCGACGTTTGAAGTTGAAAGAGGTGAAAAATCCCAATCATTCATTTTGTTAGGTGGTGACCTTCTACATCCTAAAAGGCATAAAATCACGCAACTCTCTATAAACCAAAAAGCACATTGCACCATTACATCCACGTTCTGCTCCTATTGCGTCAGCACATTTTCCTTTCTATAAAGGATATTGTTCATCTTCTTGTTTCATTGCTCAGACACTCATACCCCCAAAATCTTTGAAAAACTTACAGTTTGTGTTAAATGGCGACCTCAAAGAACCTTTCAGATAACTTCATTAGCTTCGAAGACATTTAAGAACTTCTGGCCAAACCCTGCATAGACCCAACTTCCTTTGTACTAGCCAAGCCTGATCTTTATGAGTTTTATCTGGGTCTGACATTTCATGTTGCGGACTCCATTAGTCGAGCAGCTGTGGCCTATTCGTACTTGTTCCAAAGCTGATACAACTTTCCGTCTTTGACATGCACGTATGATGAAACGTAGCCCCACTAAAGCAATTTTTTATCGTGCTAGAATTTCTGATCTTTTAGAAATCGCTACACGTCCCCCAATTTATGATCCTGTACTTTTTCCAACTACCTTAAGTTTGTGGTCCTCTGAATACAATACCTTTATTTTTCCACTTGGCCCAATGTCCATTACTCTGAGGGATGTTGGTGCTTTAGTTAATCTTCCAACTCTAGGCGACACAATTTTCCCTTCTTCTGCTGCCTTAAAATTTGATAAGAGATTCACTAACTCCTATTCTGGCAAGCAAGAGCTTTACAACAATTTTAGCACTGAGTCTATCCATGCATAGCGTGTGGCCTTTCTTCATGTCTGCCTTTGTAAGTATGTTCTTTGTGTGCCTAGTCTCAAACCTTCCATGGCTTATTTGCCCATTGCACATGAGCTAGCACATGGTAGTTCTTTAAACCTCTGTTCATTATTTTGGTCTGCCTTTTATAGAGTTATGGCTTATCTTTTGTTCCAACTAAGGACCAATGCATCTCCTACTGGCAGTAGGCCTCTCTGACTCGCTCAATTGTGGTTGAGATCATATTTCCCACAGTTTGATGTCCCATCAGATCCTCCTCGGTCAATTAGCTATTATGGGCTAGTTATCAATCAATTGAGCCTTGTTGATATGTCCAATAGGGACATTTTTACATTCTTTTACAATTTGAATTCAATTCCTACCTTTTTTCCTTTCTCAGCCCACCAAGTCCCAATTTACATGCAACCTCCTCCTACTTTAAATGATGTGAGTACTTTTCTACCCATTTGGGCTCAATATTTAACTGGGCAATAATTCTTCCATGACATTTTGACTGGAACAAACGCAAGGTTGGGGTTGAAATTTATGCTCCCAAATTTTTTGCTCATTAACTTTGTATTGGTCAAACTAAGCCCATCCCTCCCTACTACTCCAAAAGTCTTAAAAAACGTTTTCATACTATTTCTAAGGTAGAGGTGTAGGCCATTGATGCTCGTAATGCTCTTTTGACTAATGGTTTCTCTTTGGCTCCTTTCAATCCTACCTCTATTCATCATCTTTTTGAGAAATTTTTACCGTCAGTTAAGCATAGGTTATTTAATGCTAATGTCAACCACGCTTTTCACTTGCTTGAGAAGCCAGGAACTTCTAAGGCTACCATTTCTCTATTTATACTCATATTCCTGTTGTGCCTATATCTGCTAGTCGCCATGCTTCTCCTTTAAAATCCCCACCTATTCATACTAAACGTCCTTCAGTGGCTTCTCCTCAATCCAGTTCTCCACCTACTTAGACTGGGATTATCAAAGACGCATCTAGCCGTAAACGGCCAGCTTTAGACCAATCAAAGCAGTCTAATGATGACGATGCCCCTCTCATTGTCAGAAGGAAGGTACTTTGAGCGTATAATTTTTTTGTTTACTCATATGATATGTAGCGCCCCGAGTTCCGTATACCCGATTCACTACGTCATTTTCTGTCTAAATTTTTCGAATAATATTTTTGCGGAAGAAATAATTGAAATTCATTTTTTGCAACATTAAATAAACTGTAATGGCCGATAAAATTGAAACATTTATGAAACCATTTGAAATAGTAAATCGAACCATTAATTTTGTAAAGAAATTGACAATGTCATAATTTCTCAAATAAATGAACTTCTCTAAATTATTCGATTGTTTGGAAAAATACGGAAATCATTAACGTCAAACTTTCAACCGTTTAACGATTATTGCCACCATCATTCATCGCTCGCCACCGTCTCCGAAATCTGCAAAACTGTTAAAAAGTAGGGTGAGTATTTCATGGGGAAAATACTCAGTAGACTCATCGCAAATTAATTTAATTTATAAGATGATTAAACACATAAATCCCGGCTCTTTATAAAACGGGCATTGATAGAGCTTCTTTATAAAACGGCTCTTGATAAAACTCATATTGTGCATTACAGCACGAGACATATTTTGAAAATAATAGGCTCTTTGAAAACATCTCTTTGAAAATAGTTCTTTGAAAACAGCTCTTTGAAAATAGCTCTTTGAAAATAGCTCTTTGAAAACATCTCTTTGAAAACAGCTATTTGAAAATAACTCTTTGAAAATAACTCTTTGAAAACCATATACTTATAAAACACATTTTAATTATGCCAAGCATAATTTTCTTTTGAAAGCATAGGGATCCTTTTCATCATAACATAGGATAAGATCGAAATCCTCATAAACATAAGAATTTTACCGAACTTCGGTGGCAAGAATTCTTATGCAGTAAGTATACCAAGCATAATTTTTGAAATTCATAGGATCAATTGCATCATAACATAAGATAGGATCGAAATCCTCATAAACATATGCGACAGGAATTTTACCGAACTTAGGTGGCAAATCCTCATAAACATATGGAAACATAGGAATTTTACCGAGCTTCGTGGCAAATCCTCATAAACATAGGAGACACAAGAATGTTACCGAACTTCGTGGCAAGAATTCTTATGTGTAGCGCTACTAAAACTCCGGTCCCCTTAACATATCATAACTTATCATATGGGACCCATAACAATCTTGGTAGATTGATTTCATAGCAATGATCCAAAAAAACATTTTCGTGAAGGGGTATACTTACTTTTCGTAAAAACATAAAGTATATTTTCTTTTCATAAAAACATAAGGTATATTTACCTTTCATAAAAACATACTTGCTTTTCTTAAAAATTGACTTTCACAAGTCACATGACATTCATATGAAATCATAATTTAAATCAATTAATAAGTGCGAGTCTACCTCAAATCCGACGAGTGCAAAGTTGAGCGGGAATGACTTCAATTTCTTTAAATTCTCCGTACGCTTCGTCTTAGCCAATAAGTCACTTTAGTCTATCGAATATATAGCTCAAAATGATAAATTATAATTTTAGGACTAAAATTGATGTTTTGAAAGTTGAAGGACTAAAATGATTTGAAAAGTTGAGGGACTAAAATTGATACTTTGAAAGTTGAGGGATTAAAATGAATACTTTGAAACTTGGGCTTAAAATCAAATAAAGTAAATCAGCAGGGACTGAATTGATCAGATTTTTAAAATGAAATGGCTGATTAAAATCATTTAAAACTTAAGGGCTGAAATGATCATTTCACTACAACAAAAACCCCCTTTAGCAACATGCAAACGGCAACATTCGCTAATTGCATGTTGCTAAAGGGGGTCTACCGCAACATTCAGTAGTTGCATGTTGCCATTGGTTGATTTATTTGACATTTAGCAACATTCAGTAAGTGAATGTTGCTAATTATACCATTTGGCAACGTTCGTTGCGCGTTGCCAAAGGTTACCCTTTGGCAACGCGCAATGCGCGTTGCAAAAGGGTACCTTTCGCAACGCGCAACGAACGTTGCTAAAGGGTAACCTTTTGGCAACGCGCAGTGCGCGTTGCAAAAGGGTACCTTTCGCAACGTGCACTGCGCGTTGCCAAAGGGTATCCTTTTGGCAACGCGCAATGAACGTTGCCAAAGAGTTTAATTTGAAATTTTTTTTTTTTGGTAATTTTTTTGTAGTTTTTTTGTGGGATGAGAGGTTTAAAAATCTTTGAAAAGTCAAAATTTTGTAGGCTTGACTAAGAATTGATGATTTAGATTGAATTCAATATCAACATTAAAAAAAGAAAAATTAAGTAAAAATTAATTAAAAATACTTTAAATAGTATTCTTCAAAATTTAAAAAAGCCCAAAAATTTTTATTTTTCAACTACAACCCTTTTTTTTCCTTTTCATTTCCGACTAAAGCTTCAGCAACACAACCTCGCTGCCGCCACTTCACCCTCTCAGCCACTTCACCCTCTCTTCTTTCATCAACCCTCTCAGCCACTTCACAACCTCGCTGCCGCCACCATCGACCTAAAAATCCAACCTCATCGTCGCCGTTCATCCGCCTGCCATCCAGACCCAGTACCTTACCTGCACTCGGCGCCGCAGTCTCGCTCCCGTAGAGTCGCACAGCAGCAGCAATCAGCAAGCAACATCACTCGAACTTCGAACCCTCCCCACCGTACCTTCGGCTTCGGTCCTTACCTACACACGGTGGGTGCTGCAGAGTCGCAACAGCAGCAGCCAACAACACCAACATCAACATTGCTCGAAGCCTCGAACTTTGAAGCCTTGACCCGACCCGACCGTTCCTCAACTGTAAGCACTTCAGTTCTTCAGACTCTAGCTTTATTTGGTATTTTGGTTCATACTTCATTGGTTGGTTTTGTGTGTACTGCGTCTGTCTGGAGTGGGTTTGGAATTCTGGAGCTTGGGCCTTGGAGCATCTGTCTGGAGTGGGTTTTGTTTACTGTTTATTCTTTGCTTCATCTGATTCTTTACTGTATATATTGATGATCTTATAGTAGTTGGGATACAATTTGCCAATCACAACAATATTCATGACTCAAATAGGCCTAAACAATTTTTGTCTCGAGTTCAACCATTGTTAATAGAGATTAATTCTTTAAATAGAATTCTACTTCTCCCCTATCCTTTTATGAATTATGATTTTTTCACAGTTTATTTGGATGGGAAACATTATATGCCAGGTAGATTTATATTTATAAACTGTAGATTCTTTGTTTAGCATAAAGTAGCACTACATATGTTTTTGTATGTTGAAAATAATAGCCAATAGTTGATGATGACATTTGATTTAGATAATGACATTTGAATTTGTTTTTGAAAATGTGACATTTGAATTTTGAATTTGGCTATGATCTACACTTTCTTAGGAGCTGATATCTCATATTTTATTTCTTAATTTGAATCTAAATGTGCATAGAATGGATAATATCTTTCAGTTGTTCAGTGTTGGATTTCTTTGTATATGATGGACAAAGCATGGCTGCAATTATCAAGGTTATCATCTGAAATTAGATTTTCTATTAATCTAGTTAGAAAAATCAAAAAAATATGTACTCATAGTAAATTTTACTTGTAGATTGTCAGAACAATATAGAGATGGAGCAAAAAAATTTGTTGAGCTAGCTCGTGACTATATAAATTCAGAAATGATAGTATGCCCTTGTATTAAGTGTAGGAATCTAAAGCATCACCATTATGATACGGTGTATGAACATTTGGTTATTAAGGGTATGGATCCTACATATGTCATTTGGGTATTTCATGGAGAACAACCAAGTGAACCAAATTTGGTTGATGTAGAAATACCTGAATCACATATGATGTTTAGGGACTTCTATGCACAACTTGATGTGGATCCTGAAAACCCTATTGCTGGAAGAGAAGATGAGATTGAAAGTTTAGTTGATGATGCTGAAACTCCATTATATCCTGGTTGTACGGCGTTCACGAAGATGTCAGCTTCGATTGCTATGTTTAAGCATAAAGCTACACACGGTTTATCGGATAGTGGTTTTGATGATCTTATAAATCTTGTTCAAGACATGCTGCCAGAGAATAATACACTTCCTAAATCACTTTATGAGATGAAAAAACTTGTCAATATATTTGATCTTGGCTATGAGAAGATACATGCTTGCATAAATGATTGTTGCCTATATAGGAAAGAGCTTGAGCATGCTATAATATGTCCAAAATGTGGTTGCTCAAGATGGAAAGTTAATCAACGAACTAAGAAAATTCAGAAAAAAATTCCAGCAAAAGTCTTGCGTTATTTTCCTATAATACCAAGACTTAGGAGGATGTTTGGAATAGATGAGATGTCAACGCAACTTAGATGACACTCAAGTAATAAAAGTTTAGATGGTAAAATGAGACATCCAGTTGATTCATTGGGTTGGGAAATGATAAACAGAAGGTGGCCAGATTTTGCATCAGATCCTCGAAATATTAGATTGGGTCTTGCCACTGATGGATTTAATCCTTTCAAAGATCTAAGCTCTAAATACAGTTGTTGGCCAGTGATCTTAACTATATATAACTTGCCTCCCTCATTATGCATGTCAAAGGAAAGTTTGATGTTGAGTTTGTTGATCCCGGGGCCAAAACAACCAGGTAATGATATAGATGTTTATTTGGCACCACTGGTAGATGACTTAATGTTGTTATGGAGTGATGGAGTTGAGATGTATGATGCAGTTACAAAGTCTACATTCAATTTAAAAGCTATTTTGATGTGGACAATACATGACTTTCCTGCATATGGAAATATATCTGGATGGCCTGTGAAGGGAAAAATTGCATGCCCTATTTGTCGTGAAAATACATGTTCACTATGGTTGTCACATGGTAGGAAATTTGCATACATGGGACATAGAAGATTTCTTGCCTCGGATCATCCATTTCGCATGAAAAAGAGTTGGTTTAATGGACATGTTGAAAAAGGTATTAGGTCGAAGATAAAAAGTGGTGAAGAAGATTTTATTGAAGTTGATAAAATTGTAAATGATTGGGGAAAAAGTGGTAAACGAAAGAGGAATAAGAATACAACTCAAACTAATGTAACTTGGAAGAAAAAGTCAATATTTTTCAACCTACCATATTGGAAGGTAAATGCTTTAATATTTCTATCATTCATATTTTAATCTCCTAGTTACTTGTAATATATCATTAAAACATTGATGTTGGATTTGTAGACCTTGCTCATACGTCATAATTTGGATGTGATGCATGTGGAAAAGAATATTTGTGAGAGCGTTATTAGTACACTTTTGGATGTGAAAGGAAAATCCAAAGATGGTATTAACTCTCGTAAGGACTTGGAAGCTATGAACATTAGACATGCTTTACATCCTGAGAGTAGAGGAAATAAATTCTACTTACCCGCTGCTCCTCACACTTTATCAAAAGCAGAAAAACAAATTTTTTGCAAAAGGCTTGCTAGTTTGAGATTACCCGATGGTTATGGATCAAATATTGGAAATTGCATTTCAGTGGAAGAATGTAAGATCAGTGGTCTCAAGTCTCATGATTGTCATATATTAATGCAACAATTATTATCAGTTGCCTTAAGAGGACTTTTACCTAAGGGACCCAGGAACTCTATTTTTAAATTGTGTTCATTTTTCAATGAGATATGCCAAGGAGTTGTTGATAGGAATAAGGTCGAAAAATTAGAAGAAGATGTTGTTGAAACATTATGCACGTTGGAAAGGTATTTTCCGCCTTCATTTTTTGATGTAATGGTACATTTGACAATTCACCTTGGTAGAGAAATACGTATATGTGGACCAGTACAATATCGTTGGATGTATCCATTTGAGAGGTAATCTTTATTTAAGCTATTCTCAAAAGTTAAATTCATTATCAAATTGGATTTAAATATTTTTACATTTTTTCATTCGTATAGGTATATGAAAGTGTTAAAAGGGTATGTTATGAATCGTGCACGACCTGAAGGGTGCATAGCTGAACGGTATATTGTTGAAGAAAATGCAATGTTCTGTAGCAAATACATAAAACAAGCATCTAAAATAGGTTTCAAGCATGCACGCAATGAAGAATATGAGAGTGATTTCTTAGTCGTAGGGCGTACAATTTCTAAAGGGACATCACTCGTTCTATCTGATGAGATGTTGAAAGTTGCCCATCGTTATGTGTTGCTAAACAGTGCAGAAGTTCAACCATACATAAAGTATGTTTATTAAAGATATACTTCGACAAGTTTTAACTAATTCGACCATATATTCATTTGATATATTGTTTTTACCTTAGGATGCATATGGATGAACTCAAGAGTTTTGACAAACGACTGGAAAGAAATGAGGTTTTATTACATAAAAAGCACATTGACTCTTTTGCTGCCTGGTTGGATGATAAGGTTCAACATATATGAAGAAAGTTATTGTCTAGTTGTGCTATTTATTATTTTACTTCTGAACATGTTTAAAATAATAACAGATTAGAGCTCAGTGTTTGATTGACGATGTTTCAAACACTTTAAAGTGGCTTGCACGTGGTCCTAGATGCCAATCCATGTCATATTCTAGTTTTGTCATAAATGGTTTTCGCTTTCACACTAAAGATGCTGAAAAATCTCGTCAAAATAGTGGCATTTTAGTTGAAGCAACAACCATCTGTAGATCGAGTGCAAAAGATAATGCACCACAAGTTGGGAAAGTTCATTATTATGGAGTTTTGCGCGATGTTATATTGCTTGATTACAATACATTTCACGTTCCAATATTCAAATGTGATTGGGCAAATATCACGAATGGAATAAAAAAGGAAGATGGGTTCACTTTGGTTAACCTCAATGAAGGACACGGACAATTTGAAAATGATCCATTCATTTTAGCAACACAAGCAAAACAAGTGTTTTATTCTAGGGAGAATGAAACTTCTAGTTGGCATGTTGTTTTGCAAGCACCATCAAGAGACTTGTATGCATTACATGTGGAAGAAGATACTGATGTGCCAACTGTTCCACTAGATATATCACAGCTTGAAGACAACCATTATGATGATGATGAGAACTATGCAAGGATAGATGTCGAAGGCGTATTATGTGACACATAGAGTAATTTGGTAATAGTTTTAAAAATTATCTTTTTAACCTATATTTGTACATAATATACTTTTTATATTCCGATATTTGGAAGTTTTTACATTGTGATGAAATGTTGAATATTTAAATTTTGTTAAGATCTCTAACCTTAATTCTTTTGATGTTGCAGATTTTCATTCCAAACTTTCGAACTAGTTAAGAGTAGGAAGCTTATTATTTAATACAATGGACAAAGTTGAGGTAATTGTGTTTTCTTTTGCTTTTAAATTTGTTGATTTTCGAAAATAAACATATTTGCATTTTGTTTTCATGTTGCATTCTTAAAGTCAACTAAACAAGCTGCAAAGATCTCTAAACGACGAAGAGCTACTATTGCTGCAGCAGCAATTCAAGAGACTAGTGAAAGAGTAAGAATTTATAGTGAGCAAGAAAATGCTGTATCGACTCCAATAGTAAATGAGCAAAGCACGCCATCAACTACTGAAAATGTTCCCAAAAAAAGGAGAGGTCCAACTCAAGTGAAAATGATTACTGGAAATAATTATCAGAAGATGGATCTTGAATTCAATGAATTCGGGCAAGTGGTTGGCAATAACTCAGATAAATTTTCTAGTATAGTTGGAGCTATGGTACGAGAACATGTGCCTGTTATACTTACAGATTGGCATTCGGTGGATGAGAAGAAAAAAAAGGAACTTTGGAGTATCGTACAGGTATGATTCTTAATTGAATTTTAAGATTATTTTTGGTACAATTAAGTTGTAAAATTATATTTGTGTAAAAATACAGCAAAGGTTCAATGTGGGTGATTGTCATAAAAAAATGACATTTCAATGTATGGGAAAGTATTGGAGGACGTACAAATGCAGACTTAGAAAACAAATTCGAGGTCAGGTCAAATCTTCTTTGAATAGGACACGTACTACTAACCTTCTTAGACCAAAGAATGTGCTCTCTCAAGAAGAATGGGAAAAATTTGTTGAAGATACTCTTTCCAATAACTTTAACGTAAGTAATATTTACATACTAATGTTCATTTTTATTTAATTTTTATTGTTGTTTATAACTTTTTATTTTGTGAATAGGAAATTAGTTCCAAGTTCAGCGGAATGAGAAATAATCAAAAGCTTCTCCACACTATGGGACGAAAGGGTTATCCACGTGTGGCTCATGAAATGGTACAATTACAAACATATCTTTAATTTTTACTTGAATTGTCACATGCTGATACATATAATTGTTGGATTTTTATTGCAGAGGAAAAATAACCCAGATATAAAAGGGATAAGAACCAAAGTATGGACTCAAGGACATCTAAGAAAGGACGGAACTCCAATAAATGAAGCAGTTGCCGAAACTCTGGTATGTTAGAAATCTATGTACATTCTTTTAATAATAAATTTACATTATTTTAGCATAAAAAATGAGGTTCATAAGTGCAGAAAAAGATAGAAGATTGTGCACAATCTATTTCTGATACACCGGCAGAAGATTCCATCCGAGATGATGCTGTTGCTCGAGTTTTAGGTCCTGAAAATCGTGGAAGAGTTAGGGGATTTGGATTTGGAGTTGCACCATCAAAATTTGATATACAATTTCAAAGTACTGGAAGAGTGAAAGAACTTGAGAATCAATTGCAAACTCAGTCACAAAAACTACAGACTCAGTCAGAAAAATTACAAACTCAGTCAGAAAAAATGGAATCACTAGAAGAAAAGGTCGAAGCATTAATTAGGCTATGTCAACAGGTATAACAATTTACATTATATTAATATGATAACATGTTTAATGTGAACAACTTTTTTAATGTTTGTGTCATTTTACAGAATGTCGAAGATAGGGGTTCACATGTGTATACGCCTCAGGTTATTGTATTTTGAAATTTTAATTGTTTATGTTTAATATAAATTATTATTGCAGTTTCTTAATTTCAAAAGGAATTTCTTCATTTAACTGTAAATTTGTAGTCACACCAAGGAAGTGGTGTTCAAGGAGGTACATATATGGAGAATGCAAGGTGTCAACTCTTGCATTGGTACAAGTATGATGAGGAAGAAATTGTTGCCGAAGGGAAGATTGCAACAACAGACCCAAGTGCAAAGGTGCATCACATGCCACTTGGACGAGATTGTTGGAAGGTTTGGGTCGAGGAAGTGTACATGAGTCATTTGGCCTTATACAGACCTACAGATGAATTTCGATTGCTTAGTGAAGCCATGGGAAGTACTGTTGCTTGGCCTAAAAGCTGTATTAGACTTATTTGATGAAGGTAAAACTTATTTACAGGCGAATTTCAATTTCTATTGTTGCGGATCAAGTTTTGAAATGATTTGGTTGTGATGAGTATTGATTCTAGATTATTGTTGGAGTGGAGTTGGGGATGAATTTTGGATTGATTTGATTGTAGTTTGATGATGAATGAGTTTTTAGTTTGATGTTTTAAAGTATTATGGTGGTTGTGATATCCCTCTACAGGTTGGCTAAGTCCAATTTATAGGGGAGACTCTGTCCAAATTTTTTTAAAGTTTTACAATCGAAAATGATAATTTTAATATTTAGTATGATTTATTTCTACATTTTTGCATTCAGTGCAGTTGGAGTCTTGATGATTAAACTTTTATAATGTCTTTGCAGGTAAAAGTCAATTTTGTAGTTCTCTCACAAGATGGTTTGTCATGGGCATAGTTCGAGCTAGACTTCAGAAGTCAGGAAGTACTCATCTTCAATGATGATTCGTGTTGAAAATGGTTATAGTAGCTTCTTTTTGTATGGTTGTTGGTCTGCTAGAGTTATTGTTACAATTTAGAGGAATAGAAAATGTCAAACTTTAGATGTGCAATCAAATAGATGAAAAATCTATATTGCAGATTTTGTTTTAATGTCGGAGAACAAAGTACTGTAATTTTTGTTAAGTAATAAAATATGTTGATTTATTTTTATAGCACATGTGTTTCATATTTTACATATTACATATATGTTTGAGAAATTTGTTGGTTATCAGTGGAATTATCTATATTGATTTACAAAAAAAAAAAAAAAAATTGTTAAAGATCAACGGCAACGCGCATCGAGTGTTGCAAAAAGTATCAACGGCAACGCGCAATGAGTGTTGCCAAAAGTATCAATGGCAACGCGCAACGAGTGTTGTTAAAAGTATCAACGGCAACGCGCATCGAGTGTTGCAAAAAGTATCAACGGCAACGCGCAAAGAGTGTTGCAAAAAGTATCAACGGCAACACGCAACGAGTGTTGCCAAAAGTATCAACGGCAACGCGCACTGAACGTTGCCAAAGGTCTACAGCAACGCGCACTGAACGTTGCCAAAGGTCTACGGCAACGCGCAGTGAACGTTGCCGTATCCTTCCCCTCTACGGCAACACTGCGATTTGCAACATGCACATGAACGTTGCAAAAGGCCTACGGCAACATTTTTTGCGCGTTGCCGTAGGCTGTTTTTGTTGTAGTGTTTTAAAACATAGGGACTGATTTGAAATAACTTTAAAACTGTAGGGACCAAGCTGAAATTTCTAAAAGTTGAAACATTAAAATCAGATTCTTTCACTTCTCTCTCTACCATTTCTCTCTCTCTCGATCCAAGCTCTCTCTCTCTCTCTCTCTCTCTCTCTCTCTCTCTCTCTCTCTACACTGATACGCAGCGGTGATGAAGATACCGCCGGCGATTTGCCGGTTAAATACCGCGGTCGAACGGCGGCGGTCAGGTAGTAGTGGGGTGGTGGCTGGAGGAAGGTATTTGGATGATTTATTGTGGAAAACTGAGACCAATTCAAAACTTGAAATCGAAATCGGAGTTTGTGATTTAGGAGCCTGATTTCCGGTGAAGGGAGCGGCGATTGAGGTAAGAAATTGGTTCCGTCTATTCTTGGGTTTTGGGTTTCGACAGTGGTGTTCTGCAGTAGACGGGTTTGGATGTAGTTTGCAGGAAATGTGTTGGTGGTGACTGAAATGAATAACTGTTTGGAAATGGGTGGTGACTGCTGTAGTGATGATAAAGATGGTGGAAGCAGTGGTCGGTTTGCGATGGTGGATTTGGCAGTGATTCAAGGTGGTGCAGTTTACATAGTGGTGCAGGGACGTTTGGCTGTGGTGTGATCAATGCAAACGGTGGTGGTGTAGACGACTGGCTTCGAGAGAGGACTGCAATGGCTGTGGTGTTAGCTGTTGGTTATATAGGTGATGATATAGTGATGGAGGTGGTGGATAATTAGGTATTAAGAAAGTGGGAAAACATCATAATTTGGGGATGGGGAGAAAGAGGCATTTGCTTTGCTGGGAAGAATGATGAAGATGGAAAAAGAAAAGAAAAGAAATGGATTTGTGGGAAAAAAAAAATGGTGTAAAGTATAAAGAATAAAATGATGAAAAATTTGGTGGAGAGCAAAGAAAGAAAAACGTGGGTGCGTGATACAATATTGGAAATGAGTTGGATTTGAGGTGGAAAGGAATTATTGATGGAAATTGGTGTAAAATTGGAAACAAAATAATAAGGATAGTGGAGAAATAATGATGGTGCTTAAAGATGAAAAACGTAGGAGGGGTGTAATTAGGTTTAGTTAAATAGGATTAATTTAAGATAATTAACTAAAATTAGACTAAATTCAATCAAGAAACGTTTTTAAAACAGATATATTTTGGACTGAAAATAAATTTGAGAATAAATAAATTTTGAGATAAAAATTGAATTACGTATTTTGGACTTGAAATAATTTAAATAAGGAATATTGAGATATTTTAATAATTTTGGAATTCAAAATGATTTTGAAAATAATACTTTGAATAAATAATTAAAATTACATAATTTTAGAAATTCGGATTTTAATTTAAAATCGAACAAATTCGATATTTCTTGACTTGGCTAGACGAATCCGTCGCGGCGTTAACTTCAAAATAATGGGTGAAATAGTAGCGACACAATTTTCTAAATATTAAAATAATTATAAAATTGCGTAAAAATTCTGGGTCGCTATAATCTTACCCCCTTAAAAATAATTTCGTCCTCGAAATTAAACTTACTTGATCTTATGATTTTTGAATACTTAATCAGAATCTCTTCTTCTTCTTCTCTTATGTAGCATCATTGCTACCATATTTAACCCACTGGATTTTGACTAAATGCATCACTTTGTTTTCTCAAGAACATGGACTTTTCTATAGACATATGTGTCTACTCAAAAATTCTTCTGAATCGTAAGTGACTGAAAGTTCACTATTCTTTGAATTCCATTATTATGAACCAAAAACAACATAACTTATTCATAGATGATCAACTTATTTCATAATCTCAATACATTATCACCTTCAATTATCATCATCATATCATTCCTTACAATTTTCTATTGTACCTTTATATTCATCTAACCTTACGTTCATCATCATTATCTCACATAATCCCAAACAACATCATGTCTCTTTACTAATTTCTGTAATTCCATAAAAAAATCTCTTCAAGTTTCCATAAATCTTTACTGATATATCAAACCATAATAATTTGTCATCTCTAAACTTCTTATCATCAAATATTCCCAAAATAATCAAAACAATTCCCAATCGAATGTAAAAATTTCATCATATCTTGTAGTATTCATGTAACATGTCACTTATCATCGTATCATGTGACCTCAGATATTCGTATATATCTCTAAAATTTCAACAAATCTTTACTGACATATCATATCATAATAATTTTTCCTTTCTTCTTATCATCGAATATTCCAAAAAAATAATCAAAGAATTACCTGAATATTCTCTCTACGTAATATACCCAAACATATCAACATAATATCATCAACTTATCTTTCCAATATTTGTAACCCAAAATTCAGTAAACAAATATCTTCCAAATAACTAAGATTCTTTACTTAAATGTCACCACATATCCTGCAAAGTATTTCTTTCACTTATACATACTTATGAATTCTGATTCAATATGGTCCTTATTTCTCTTTCACGTATTCCCGTATCATCTCACTATACCTTGATTATTATACCAAAAATATCAGTACCAAAATCCAATAAAATATTCCATATCTCCAATCTTATCATCAAATTTTCTTTTGTCGAGAAAAATAACAGCGCATTAACTCTTGTTCCCACTTTTCATTATACTTTAAATCATACATCAAGTACTCGGTATCAAATACTCATTCTAGCTGAGAGCTAAGATACTAACTTAAAACAGCATCACAAGGATCAGATATGTTATTCTCAAACTTAAGAACTTCACTAATTTCCCAAATCTGAAATTCAAAATTAAAATTTTCTATTCTCCCAAACTTCAATTCATATCACACTTTATGAACAATACTCTGATTAATTTTATCACCATTAAATAAGACTTCTGTAAATCATATAGGATTCCTCATCAAATTTGCTTAACCCAAAGATACAATCCCATAATTTAAAATCACACAACTGATCATCTCAGATTTTTCCATGTTTTTCTCTTATGCTTTCATGTGTTTCATGTATTTTCTTTCCAGTGTGACTCTTGTGTGTTCTCCTTATGAGAAAATAATAAAATCTCTGCTATCATCTACTAAATCTCGTTTGTGATGTAAATGAACTTGCATGTCTAAACTTAATTCCTTTAGTAGATGCTTATCATATTATGCTCTTAATTCCAAATGATAAAATTCTGGACAGAGTCTCCCTTGTAATTTGGACTTATCCCAAAACATAAGCATACTTCATAACCAACAAAACGATCTAAAATATTGAAAACGATTCCAACACTTCAATATCATCAAAAATATCCCATAATTCAATTCATAATTCCTCAACATAACAATTTCAAATCATATTTTTCAATATCACAATATCACTTCCTTCCATACCTTAATGGCTCAAAAGATTACTCATACTTATAAATATATGCCATAAATCATATTCCCAAAATATTCACAAGGCCAAACTTCATAATAAATTTCTCTTCAAAATAGAGGAAATAATTCACTTACTCAACATAATATCCATTACTTAATTCTCAATAAAATCATATCACTTATAATCTTAACATCTTATCACAACTTCATAACTGGCTTGCTATTTCTCGTTTAATCTAAACGATAGATAATCTGAACATATAATCAAATCCTTTCCGTTGATTTCTCATAAATGTCTAAAATCAATTATGCAAAGTCCATCTAGGGTTCATCATTTCTAACTCGAGGACAAAAATTATTAAAAAATCATTCTTAAATCATATTATTCCCATTATGCTCAACACTCGTTTTCATTCTTAAAAAATTTCTCATAATCATACATTAAAGCATATAAGTTATGACAAAGCATAACAACATCATTATTTTCGAAGAAATACATTCTTATTTCTCATAAATCATAAGTATCCGAAATACTCTTCATTCTTTCTCATAAATCAATAAAATGAGTATTCGAAATACTGAAATAACTTTAAACATTATAAACTTCTTTACCTCGGAGTTGGTGGAGCGAAATGATGGCAGTGGCAATCTTCATCAATAAAAATCTTATAATGAAAAATATTTCTTGAAAATTCTTTTTGAAAATTTTACCAGTCTACAGAAACGCAGACTAGCTCTGATACCAACTTGTAGCGCCCCGAGTTCCGTATACCCGATTCACTACGTCATTTTCTGTTTAAATTTTTCAAATAATATTTTTGCGGAAGAAATAATTGAAATTCATTTTTGGCAACATTAAATAAACTGTAATGGCCGATAAAATTGAAATATTTATGAAACCATTTGAAATAGTAAATCGAACCATTAATTTTGTAAAGAAATTGACAATGTCATAATTTCTCAAATAAATGAACTTCTCTAAATTATTCGATTGTTTGGAAAATACGGAAATCATTAACGTCAAACTTTCAACCGTTTAACGATTATTTCCCCCATGAAATACTCACCCTACTTTTTAACAGTTTTGCAGATTTCGGAGACGGTGGCGAGCGATGAATGATGGTGGCAATAATCGTTAAACGGTTGAAAGTTTGACGTTAATGATTTCCGTATTTTCAAAACAATCGAATAATTTAGAGAAGTTCATTTATTTGAGAAATTATGACATTGTCAATTTCTTTACAAAATTAATGGTTCGATTTACTATTTCAAATGGTTTCATAAATATTTCAATTTTATCGGCCATTACAGTTTATTTAATGTTGCCAAAAATGAATTTCAATTATTTCTTCCGCAAAAATATTATTCGAAAAATTTAAACAGAAAATGACGTAGTGAATCGGGTATACGGAACTCGGGGCGCTACATGATAAGATTTATATGGAAAATCCTAATATGTTGATATTTTACCCGTGTCTTATTAGAAGAGTTTTATCTCTCCTTCGAAGGATCTTGCTCTACTTCTTCCTTCAAGTCCTCCTTCATCTATGCCATCCAATGAATGAACTTTTCATAAAGAGGAACTCAAAAGTCAAGGCGTGTCGCAATGCACCAAAATAATAAATAATTCCTTACTCGCTAAATATTAATTAATAATGTAGTAGTGAGAGTAAGGGTCCCACGAGGAACGGAAACTAATTTTAGTTGTTCGATCAATTAAAATGGAATTGGGGGGTTTGTTGTTTGAAATTGCTTGAATAAAAAATATGCGTAAAAATAAACAATTCAATATGACTAGAGAAATAATATGAGAAGAAATCTTGTTCTCGGGTTCGGTTGTGTCCTTAATTAACGTTATACTTTTCCTTGTAACGTGTTTATATATCCCTATTCAATTATCAATCATAAATAATCAAGAAGCTCTGATTATCTAAATTCTTACTTATGTGTATAGATTCAAACCAAGCTCTTCGAACCAATTCTATCCACGGACAATCCTAAACAAGCTCTTAGGATTTAATGCACGACTAGTATGAAAATTTAGAAGAATAGAATGAATTGGATCGTTAATTACACAAGCTCGAATTAATCAATCCAAGTTGAATTATTACTAAACCTACAAGAGATTTATTTGCTACTAAAGTAAAGATTCAATGACAATTACGGATCAAGAATCTAAACATAGCATATTGATGAATCCAAAGATCAATAATCCAATTGGTCAAATTAAACTATTAATAAAATAAACTCAATGAACATTCAAAACATAATAATCCAACAATTGAAATAAAGGAATAAATTCACGCTACTAATATGTAGGAAAAGAAAATAACATAATTGAGTTAACACAACTTCCCCTTTGAACAAGATATGGAATTTAGCCTAGCATGATTGTGGTAGATTTTTCAAGTTGCTTCATGAATTCCATTATTGTTGATATTCTCGTGCTTGAAAATCTTCCAAGAATGCTCTATATTTTTCTCTCAATTTTCCTCAATTTTTCTTCAATGTCCAGCCTGCTTTTTGTGGTGATTTTCCTCCTTTAATACTCCCAAAATCGTGCCCTAACTTTATCCCAAAGATATACCAAAGATAGACCTTGAATCAGATAAGGAAATTCCTTGGAGAGCAAGTTACTGCCGTAACTTTCCTTATTACGGCCGTAATTGGGATTCTGAAAATTTCCGAAATTTGGAAGTTACGGCCGTAACTTTTTCATTTACGGCCGTAAGTGTATTTCTGTCGAGAAGTGCCTGTGCTCGATGTTTTGGCCATAATTTTCTCTCCTAAAGTCCGATTGTGGTGATTCAAGTTGCGTTGGAAATAAAACTCAAATATCTACAGTTCTTTGTGAAATAGATATTCCCAAATTCGAAAGTCTTCTATGACAAAATTGAGCTTCAATATCTGACTTAAATTCTATATCACAATCTTTTTAGGTTTTTGATTTCCAACTTCACCCCAAACCTTGTTTGACCATAATTTTTGCATCTAATCTTCTTCCCACATGCGATTATTGATTTGGAGCCCTTTGATTATGTCGTTGAAGTTTACTTCTTGATTTTTGGTATTTCTTTGGTCCTGTTTCCTTCCTTTTTGTTCTTTGCGATCATGTATAATTATCACAATAAATGAAAATGCATTAAACGATACTTCAATAGGATCAAACTAATAAAAAAATAAGATAATAAGTGAATTAAATATATGCTAATAAAGCACTTATCAAATCCCCCCACACTTAAGCCATTGTTCGTCCTCGAATAATGATGTGAAAGAAAAAAAATATAATTCAAACAAAAAGATAGACCTACAATCGGAAAGTCAAGGTTACAGCCCACTTTTTTTTTAGCATGAAAATTCAATTGCATAACCGGAGTGTGTTAGTGTGTGCAAGAGATGCATCATCCAATATCCTCTGAACAGAAATGAAAATCAATACCCCCGGTCCAATTCATTTCCCAATGTGGCTTGTATCCTCCAACCTCTCGTGAGTTCTCTCTTAACCTCTATCAATGATTTACTAAATGGGTGTTAGTTTTTGGCCAACTTGAAAGCACATAATATAGACCAAGCAATTCAAACCACTCATAAGCATATGTAATGGGAGTTAACACCCTCACTAGATATTTCTCTCTTCGCACAAAGTGTATAAGGGTGAGAATTTTCACTCAACTCACTGCATGGAGAATCTATTACCACAGACTGCTCAAATGTCATAACCGGAGCCAACAATAACACAAGTGCAAAGTAAAGGTCTTTATTTGGTTGTAACGGGGCTTTGGGTCAGGTAGGATAAAATGACATATTTAGGCTGAGTCGAGAAGGAATTTTGCAAACTAAGTCAATTCACAATGACATTACTTCCTTCACCCCTTAATATGAACTTCATTGTTTCCCGCTACCTAACTTTGTTCACACTTGAATCTCTTCTTTTTTTTTTTCCACAAGTTGAGTGTTTGACATCCTCAACTACTAATTTTCATGACTAAACTTCATTTTCATTGATTTTTCTCTTTCAATTTTTTTTTCGAGTACAGACTGCAACTTTTTCTCTTTTATTCAAATCATTACGCAGTCACCAATTGGCTTGAGATAGAATTACATTCCCCTGAATTCAGTCCATTACACAACCATCGTCCAACACAAGATAACCATTGCAGCTTCTTAGACTTAGACTACAGCACGATCCTTAATCAACAAAAGCTTGCGAATCCCTTCTCTATGGGTTCAAAACAGAGACAATGCGAAAGAAAGGGTATTCGTGGCTTGTAGAGTGGCATAAAAAATTCAAAGAAAGGCTAAGGCTCAAAAGGGCTTCTAATGGTACATGTATCATGGTAGGCCCTTTTAGCAGGTCAAATTTGGTTTAACCTAATGCCTCTACTATATTTAGCACTTGAGCCAAGAAGCTACAACGGCATGTACAGAAAAGCAAATTCAAGAACAAATCAACCATGCAGGACACACATCAAGGAAATAAGAGCTTAATATAAAGAGTAAAAGAAGCTCATAGGCTCAAAAGCTCACAAATTATGGATTATGTGTGTTCCTCCCATCCAATTATGAGTATAGGTCATTGCTTAGTCTTGGTTCCGAACTGAAAATCTAGTGGACAAGGTTAGAATTGAGTTACTCGGGGTGTTGTTTTATCATATCAATTTTGGTTTTCCTCAATTAGGTTGCAGAAATTTTTCAATTTGTCCCCATTTTCAAACTAATTCAGAAATTATTGGAAAACTCATCTCTATGTGCACATTGTTTATCCGATTATGCAATTTAGGAAGTTGGTGGTTCAAAAATAATCATAAGTGAGGCCGCTTCCTATTATACCAAAATGTGGGTCTAGGCACAATTAAAGCTAACTAACAAAAAACTGAATGAAGATGAATAAAACAGGGATAACAAAAAGTAATAGATAATCATTCTCCCCACACTTCAATTCCACATTGTCCTCAATGTGGAGCGTGACAATACAAAACAAAATAGGGGAATGTGAATGGAATCAAATGAGGGTACATGTTTTTTCTTTTTTGAATGAAATTAACTAATAAGGAAAATGACAAAAATAAAATAAAAAATAACAATTTGAGGGAGTAAAGAAACTCCCCTCTCGGGTTGCCTCCCGAGCAGCGCCTTTGCTTACTGTCTTTGGCTAGACTTGTTGTTTCCTCCTTCAACCGGGATTAGGTGGATTTCCAAAGCTCAACTTCTTTTTCATATTTTTCATTAGGGCCTGCAAGACAGGGGCAAAAGCATGTCATCAGAAGTTGGCAATGTTAACACGAGATTTTACCTGGCTTTTCACCATTTCCACCAAGTTTGAAAGTTTCCTGTACTGAAGAATCAATAACATTAACAGAATGAACAGGATTATCATCATCAAGGTAGTTCACAGAATCATAAATATTAAACTGAATAATCTCATTATCAAATTCCATGGTAAGTGAACCACTAATAACATCTATCTTGGTCTTAGATATTTTTAGAAATGGTCTGCCTAACAAAATAGGAGTAGAGTTGGGGGAGTGGTCATCATTCATGTCCAATACATAAAAATCTGTAGGAAATACTAACCCGCCTACTTGCACTAGAATGTCTTCAACTACCCCGTCAGGATAAACATTAGAACGATCGGCTAGTTGAATTATAACATTAGTTTCAATCAGTTTGACAAGTTTTAATGAAGCATAGGTAGACCTAGGCATTACATTGATAGATGATCCTAAGTCTATTAAAGCACGATTTATTTTCTTATTGCCTATTTGATAAGGTATGGTAAACATACATGGATTCTTGCACTTGGGAGGTAATTTTCTTTGAAGAAGTACAGATACTGACTCACCCATTCTTACCATCTCATTTTCCTTTAGCTTTCTCTTATTGGTGCACAGATTCTTCAAAAATCTTGCATATCGGGGCACTTGCTTGATTACATCCAATAGGGGAATGTTGACTTCCACCTTCCTGAACATCTCCAGGGTTTCTTTTTCTTTGCCCTCCTTGTTCGCTTTTGCTAACCTGCTGGGAAAGAGAGGTGGAGTTAGTTTAACATTTAAAGTGGAATCTGTTTTTACCTGCGAACTTTTTGAGGTGTTGTCGTTCTTCCCGACTTCCCTTCCCTCAACTTTCTTCTCTTCGATTGCAGTGGGTTTCAGTTTCGGTTCTTCAAGCTCTTTTCCACCTCGGAGAGTAATTGCACTCACATTCTTTAGATTTACTTTAGGTTGAGATGGTAGCTTTCCTCCGGTTTGTGCCTCAAGTCTGTTGATGGCAGTAGCCATTTGACCCATCTGGTTCTCCAGATTTTGAATGCTGGACTTGGTGTCCTGTTGAAATTGAAGTGTGTTAGAAGCCAAAGTTTTAACCATATTTTCAAGAGAGATACCTGAGTTTTGGGGTCTTTGCTGATACTGCCCATAAGATTGGAAATTCCCTTGTTGCTGAAATTGCCCTTGCGGTTTGTTAGAGACAAAACCCGGGGGCTTGTTATTTCCATAACTCAGATTTGGGTGATCCCTCCATCCAGGGTTATAACTATTGGAGTATGGATTGTACTGCTCTCTTTGGAACGGAAAACCCTCTACAGCATTTGCTTGTTCACCATTTCCCCCTTGCAACACATGACACGCGTCCGTTGGATGCCCAAGATTTGCGCATATCCCACAGGTCTTGACTTGTTGTAACTTCCCTACAGCAAGTTGTTTAACGAGATTTGTTAGTTCAAACAATTGACTTTCAATATTGGAACTACTTACCTCATTCACGCGCCGAACTTGCATATCCATGTTGGAGTTGAACTGCTGAGTGTTCTCAGCCATATTGGAGATTAAAGCCCGTGCTTGTTCCGGTGTCTTGTCCATCAATGCACCTCCGCTTGCGGCATCTATCATGCTTCTATCCATCGGTGTCAGACCTTCATAAAAATATTGCACCAAGAGTTGCTCACTGATCTGATGATGGGGGCAGCTCGAGATGAGCTTTTTGAAGCGCTCCCAATACTCATATAATGATTCACCATTGTTTTGGAGCACCCCACATATTTCCTTTCTGATCGTTCTAGCTCTCGATGCAGGAAAGTACTTTTCTAGGAATAGCCTCTTCATGTCGTTCCAGGTGGTGACCGATCCAGATGGTAGACAGTATAACCAGTCAGTAGCAGCATCTTTCAGCTAGAATGGAAATGCCCTCATCTAGATTTGTTCCTCAGTAATACCCGTGGGTCTCATGCTATCACAAATGACATGGAACTCCTTCAGATGTCTGTATGGGTCCTTACCGGGATGTCCTTTGAAAGTTGGCAGAAGATGGATCAGTCCGGATTTTAGCTCAAAAGTTCTGCCTTCTTCCACTACCGGAAAAGTGATGCATAATGGTTGTTGAGCAACATCCGGAGTAGCTAGTTGCTTGAGAGTAAGATTATTGTCGGCAACTGCCATTGGTTGTACTGTTCTTCTTTGTTGTTGAAAAGTTATCTCGATTTCTGGGTCAAAATCAAAAAAATCAAAATTAGTTTATCGAGTTTTAGGCAAATAAGCAAAGAAGTAGACAAGCAAGATTTTGTGTTTTTTTTGTTTTTTGAAAAATTATAGAAATAAAGTGAAAATAAAAAAAATCCAGAAAAAATAAAATTCTAATTGATTAAACACAAAATTGGTTAACCGCTCCCCGGCAACGGCGCCAAAAATTTGATGCGTGTCGCAATGCACCAAAATAATGAATAATTCATTACTCGCTAAATATTAATTAATAATGTAGTAGTGAGAGTAAGGGTCGATCCCACGAGGAACGGAAACTAATTTTAGTTGTTCGATCAATTAAAATGGAATTGGGGGGTTTGTTGTTTGAAATTGCTTGAATAAAAAATATGCATAAAAATAAAAAATTCAATATGACTAGAGAAATAATATGAGAAGAAATCTTGACGGAAAGAACTACAATTCAAGCCAAAACAATAATTCAAACAGGTTCGGAGAGCTTCAAAGATCAAATCAAGTCAAAATGGATCAGATTCGTATTTACGGCCGTAAGCTATCCGGTCACGGCTGTAAGTCAGCCACAGGTGGAAATTAAAGATTCCAAGATTTTAACAGTTACGGCCGTAAGTTTATGGTCACGGCCGTAATCCTTAAGCAAAAGAACAGTTACGGCCGTAAGGAATGTTGTCACGGCCGTAATTCTAAGATTTGCGGATTTTTATTTCCTTAATTATAGGATTAGATTTACTTTGTTTTTGTTATTGTTTCCAATTAAATTAGGACTCTATTTTGATAGATTTTATCTATTCCTTAATTAGATTAGATTTTATTTAGTTTCCTAGTAGACTAGGAGTTTTTATTCGCCTATATAAAGGCGTCTTCATTGTAATACAAAAACAGACTTGGATTATTGAATGAAATATATTGAGTGTTTTTACTCTCTAAAGGTGAGGATTCCCTTTAACTCGAACTTATCAAATATTGTGTAATATTTGTGGCGTTCAACAAATTGAACTTATCAAAGGCGTGGACAACCTTTTTGTGGTGTTCCCCCATTATGGTTCTTGTTTCCGCATCGTAACGGGTCTCGGGTTTAATATACCCTTGGTTCTTACGTCGTGAGGCTCGGGTCGTAGTGTTACCGTCCGTTCCAACCTGAATTCGGAACTTTCCAAGCGTTATTCCACGAGCTACGACGAGGACCCCCTCCCGGGTTCACATCATAAGGAAATTCCTTGGAGAGCTTATTACGGCCGTAAATTTCCTTATTACGGCCGTAATTGGGATTCTGAAAATTTCCGAAATTTGGAAGTTACGGCCGTAACTTTGTCATTTACGGCCGTAAGTGTATTTCTGCCGAGAAGCGCCTGTGCTCGATGTTTTGGCTATAATTTTCTCTCCTGAAGTCCGATTGTGGTGATTCAAGTTGCGTTGAAAAGAAAACTCAAATATCTGTTCTTTCCGAAATAGATATTCCCAAATTCGAAAGTCTTCTATGACAAAATTGAGCTTCAATATCTGACTTAAATTCTAGATCACAATCCTTTTAGGTTTTTGATTTCCAACTTCACCCCAAACCTTATTTGACCATAGTTTTTGCATCTAATCTTCTTCCCACACGCGATTATTGATTTGGAGCCCTTTGATTATGTCCTTGAAGTTTACTTCTTGATTTTTGGTATTTCTTTGGTCTTGTTTCATTCCTTTTTGTTCTTTACGATCCCGTGTAACACAATAAATGAAAATGCATTAAACGATACTTCAATAGGATCAAACTAATAACAAAATAAGATAATAAGTGAATTAAATATATGCTAATAAAGCACTTATCAAATCCTCAATCGCCCAACCAGCTGGAGAGTTTCACCTTTCTAGAGCGCTGATCCTCCACTCATGGAATTAGAAGGTAATTTACGATTTTTCCTTTGTTTGTGTCATTGGCATTTTATTCACCATTACTTATTATTTGTAGAGAAACCAATAAATCTGTTCGTTGTGAAAGAACCCACTCATCTGGATAGGGGAAAATCTTCACAAGTGGTTCAATCGTCTAGTAATATACCCCACATTTCTTCTTCCAAAGTTGTTGATGAGGTAACCTTTATTCTATCTTTCATATTCACTTCGCTCACTAAACTAAAAATGCTAAGTAATTGCAATTTTTCTTTACAGGATGCTAACGCCATTTTATGCTCCATTCAAGATTTGTTCAGTTATTGGGAACAAGTTAAGGCAGTACTTCTCATTCTTCCTCAGTCAGTGGTCCTTTTGCTACATTTTTCATGAAAAACATGAACATTCTAAGCAGTCTGTGCTTGATTATAATTCTTTCATGGATATAGATATATCCGTTGCTAGTGCTGCCAACCAGTGGGATAAACTTGAGCGTCTAAACGATAAGATGGCTCAAGCTCTTAAGCTTCCTTCTCTCAAACTCCTAGCTGATATCAAGCTGACTTTGAAGAGCATCCATTCTGAAATAAGCTCTCTACTGGCTAAAAATGTGGATTTGAAAGCCAAGAAGACTCAATACATACACACTTCAATTGAAAAAGAGTCTTACTTCATGAAATTGAGAAAGTCAAGAGCAACTTAAATGAAATCTCTTCTAACGTCATGGTTGAAAACTCCTTTATGATGAGTCTGGCTGCTGAGATGAAGGAGCTTCAAGCAAGAATGGAAACTGCCAAGAAATGTAACACCTCCCAGGAAGTTGAATGCACTAAATCCTTGATCATTATTCTAGACTGGAGGTCAATGAGGAAAACATGGATAAATTATCCACTGCTTCCATTGACCAATGTGATGAATGGGAGAAGCTTAGGGAGCAGATGCCTTCTATTTGGGGTAAGGCTATGATTAAGCCGTTAACGTCTTTAAACTTTTTGTAGGACGATCTTGTCCTCCATTTTTTTTTTAATTTATTCAATTTTGTACTAGTAACAAATTTTCTCAATGTAATGGTAGCCAATTTATCATTAATGAAATGAATATTTTGTTCACTCGCATAATAACTGTTTATATTAAATTCCTAATCGTTTAAAATCCCGGACTGAAGAGATGTATTTCTTCAAATACTTGCCATTAATAGACATCATGTGCCTTGTACTATCTAGATCAATAATAATAATAATAATAATAATAATATCTTGCTCTTGAAAATAAATTGTAATAGTGGTAAGTAAGGTCGAATCCACAGGAATTGGTTGGATTTAATTTTTTTAGAAATTAGAACAATAAATAAGAAAATGGGGGGTTTTGAAGTTTTGAGTGTGAAATCAATTTGCAATAAAATAATTGCGGAATTAAAATATTAAAAAAATCATACTAAACAAGTATCCAGCCCAAGGTATTATCTTAGTATTGATTTGTAGAATTGATCATGGATGTAAAAATAAAATCATTTACTCATTCTCTAAATTGGTTATGGTTATTGATACAATCTAATAGCATATCTTCCCTTACTATCTTGATAATTAAGAAACACTCGGTGATTATTTTCCTAATTAATAAACAACTCCAGATACGATTTTAGGATTTAATTTACTAATAATATTAATCTTTAGAGAGACGACCAATTCTAACCAATAAATACACACATATGATTCATTTAAGTTAGATTATATATCTTCATAACATAAATTGAAAACCTATATGAAATCAACTATGTTACTTACCACGAACATTAGAATATCTAAACAATTACGAATTTAGATTCTTAATTGGCTAAGTATCATTTTGAGAAATAAAATAATGTGCGCTTCGTGTTAATCAATATAAATAACAACTTAATACACAAGCAAAAGATATATAAATAAAAAATAAATAAAAACTATGAAATTAATTAGATGTCACAATTCTTGAAGAATCAACACTTCGATTATCCTTGAACTGAAATAATGATTTAGCGGTCCATAAACATTTGAACTAAAATGAAATAGATCGACTCAAAATTCAAATAATCGAAGCAAAAGTCTAATGATTCCAATCCATTCTCGAAAAAAAATACGTGGCTACTCCTTTTTTCCAAGAAAAATGCCCTCCTCTCTAATGTAGTCTAGGCAATTCAATTCCCACAGCCCACTATGTAATCCCCTGAACTTCAAACTAAAACTTGGCCAATATCATTCATGCATCACATATTGTTGACATTGCCATTTGCATTTACATTGATAATTCATTGTGCTTTCTGTTGAAATGATACATTCAATTATTGAGGGTTTAAGGTATTATTCATCGAACTTCTTGAATTAGGTAATCAATGAGATATGGTGGAAAATTAGGTTGATCAAGTGGTGGATAATGGATTGTGACTCAACAATAATTTGGAAAGCATCATACTTATGATCAGTGAGATTTAACACTTTTACTTTTGATTGATTAAGGCTATCCTAGACCTATATAAGCATGTAACATAATTTGGAGATTAGGTATAAGATGGTATGATCACAATGCTAATTAGGCTCAAGTGAAGTGAAAAGTACTGAAGTGGGAAGTATAGAAATCGGTCGAGGATCGGGTGCCAATCGAGAATGGATTCGAATCAACGGTTGAGGAAATTACTTTATCATCAGAATTGGGATCCTATGGTTATTAAATTACGTGTTAAACTCTTGAAATATGTTAAGGACACATGATTTGTACTTAAGGAGGTTGGTACAAAATCTGAATTAAATAGGAAGTTGCCACCTCATGGTTGCTTATATCCACTTGTGCTTTGGTAGCTTATTACTTAACACCTAAGGAATTTATCACGACTCCAGCTCCTTTAAACCTTATCCCTACCATTTAAGACACAAAAAAAATCCCTAAAGACATCGTCAAGTGCTCCCAAGTGAGAGAGAACACTAGAAACCTGAATAGAAGTAAGAAGGAAAGAATCTGGGCATTGAAGTCCTATACAAGTAAGTGTCACGGTTTTGAGGTTTTAATCCAATTATTTTGAGTGTTTTATGACCTATTTACTCTATTAACTTGATTTAAGTGATGTTGGTATGTTTTGGTGAATTTATGATGACAAGAGAATGGTTATTTATTGAAAGGTGAGCACAATCTTAGAGACAGAACTGGGAATGGATGACTTTTGGTGATTTAGCAATTGGTTTTGAGTTATATCTTGAGGAATACTATATTTATCAATTTGAACATGTTTATATATGAGTTAAAGGTGTTTAAATGATTTTTAAGGTGGCATAACTAGACTTGAAGCATGATAATTAGAGTAGAACTCCAAACAGCCTCAGTGAAATCATTGGTTTGATGTACTGTAAAAATGAGTTGATTTTGAGGCTTTGAATCATGAAATTTGTGTAATTTTGGGACATGATTACCTTTATATACATGTCATAAATGTATTATAATAATTTTGGAATGAATGGATATGATTAAGCGTGTGAAAATTGGAATGAATCAACCTGCGCCGCAGCTGAAATTCAAAATCAGAATCTGTCCATTTTCAGATTTTGCATAGTTTCACCCTTGCACGTTTAGCATTCACCTCTAAATCTTGGGAAGTTGATTTGAATGAGTGTTAGGACATTATTGATGCAAATAAATGTGTTTTATCTGCATTGAACTTGGAAATAGGGGGAAGTTTGGGGCTGCAACTTGAAGTCTTAGAGTTATCTAGATTGTCTTGACACTAATGGTCCTAGTGAAGGAATGTTTGTATTAAGCTTTTGAACTTAAGAGCCATGTTTGATAATAAGTAAAAATACAGGTTGTTTGACGCCTTTAAGTGGAAAGGACTTGACTTACTCCATAGAGAACACACACACACAGAGGCGAAAGGTAAGTAAAAATCTATTTACAACTACAATGCAAGAGCATAGTAATTGTTGGAAAGTTTTATATCTTATTACATGATGATTGAATGTGTTCTAGACATCATCATTTTTAGCATGTATTTTATGCATAAGCATTGGCACGTGCACACACGACATACCATAAAGTTTGATATCTAGCATGCACAAAATGATTTGAGAAGTGAATCATATTGAAAAATGTTTTATTGACCACTACTAGGGCACTGAGGCATGCAATGATATTTGTTGGCAAGTAAGTGAGACCTCTTGGTGAACACAAGGAGAGATAAGGGGAGTCCTTGGTGGGTTGCGGGAGGGTGGACCACTTGACTGTGCCTTTGTTATATTATGATTATTAACACCGTGTGTGGGATACTTCTTGGGTGATCATAGAGGCTGATAGGAGATTTACCTCTAGTGGTCACAGGAGGCTGGTCCACTTGGCTATGTCGATGACATATTGATGTGATCCGTTATGGGGATCACCAAGAACACGCGGAATTAAACGCCGGAAAGCTCTAAAATCCAAGATAGTAGACGGTAACAATGCAACCCCGACCTCACGACGCAAGAACTATGGGTATATTAAACCCAAAACCCGTTACGATGCGGAGATAAGAACCACAAAGGGGGAACGCCACAAAGGTTGTCAAATCCTTTGATAAGTTCAATTTGTTCGACGAGAACACGAAGAAAATATAAGAGAATATCTCACCTTCAATATCATTAATCTCAAGATAAAAAGTTGTGTTTTACAATGCTGAATAAAGCCATATATATAGGCAAAGAAAATAAAGCAACTAAAAATAAACTAGAATTCAATCTAAACTAAAAAGCTAAAAACGCCTAACATTAACTTAAAATTCGGAACCTAATTTACGGCCGTGAAAACGACATTTACGGCCGTAATCACGCTACGGATTAAAAATTGACAACATATGTTACGGCCGTGAAAATGACCTTTACGGCCGTAATCAATACTCTGAATTAAAACTACTAAACTTTTTTACGGCCGTGAAATAGAGGGTTACGGCCGTGAGTCCTCTTCTGCATAATTTCGCCATTGTAGTGTTACGGCCGTAATTTTGGCTTTACGGCCGTGAATCCGTTACGGCCGTGATTTCAGTCTTTACGGCCGTGACTCAGCTGCTGCCCAATTTCTTGTTCTTCCTTGATCCAAATGCATTGCAATAACTTTGGCTCCTCTTCCACATTCTTATGCAACGTAAATGAAGTCTTTGCAATAGAGCACTCGTCCATCCACGCTTGCATGAATCCTTGCATTGCCTGCTTGATTCTTTTGGCTCTTTGTCTCGTTATTGGTCCTACGGGCAAGTGCAACGGGTCAACGTTCTTCGAGCCACTCCGGAACTCATCATCCCCTCCCTGTTGAAAAGGATTCGTCTTGAAATCATCACCTGCATCAAACAGAGAAAGATCAGCAACATTAAATGAAGCAGACACATTATACTCACCTGGAAGATCGAGCTTATATGCATTCTTATTTATCTTTTCAAGGATCTGAAAAGGTCCATCGCCTCTTGGCTGCAACTTAGACTTTCTTAGGGTTGGGAATCGCTCCTTTCGCAAGTGCACCCACATCCAATCACCTGGCTCGAACGTCACTTGCCTCCTACCTTTGTTGGCATGAGTCGCATAACGCTCATTTTTCTTTTCAATTTGTCCTTTCACCTTCTCATGAAGTTCTTTCACAAACTTAGCCTTTTTCGCCCCGTCCAAACTGCTCCGTTCATCTGCAGGTAAAGGAATTAAATCAAGAGGAGTTAGCGGGTTGAAACCATAAACAACTTCAAAAGGTGAACATGAATTAATGTCCTATTAACTACCTCGGTTTGACCATCAGTTTGCGGGTGACATGTAGTAGAAAATAACAATTTAGTACCCATTTTCCACCACAAGACTTTCCAAAAGTAGCTTAGGAACTTAACATCCCTATCAGACACAATACTCCTAGGTATCCCATGGAGTCTTACAACTTCCCTAAAGAATAGGTCCGCTATATTAGTTGCGTCATCAGTTTTATTACAAGGAATAAAATGCGCCATTTTGCTAAACCTGTTTACCACCACAAATATCGAGTCTTTACCTTTTTTTGTCCTAGGCAGACCTAACACAAAATCCATAGATATATCTACCCAAGGTTCATTAGGTACGTGCAAAGGTGTATACAAACCTTGTGGTAAGACTCTAGACTTAGATTGTTTACAAGTTATGCATCTTTCACAAATATGGTGAACATCCCTTTTCATTTTAGGCTAATAAAAATGCTCTTGTAAAGTTTCTAATGTCTTAAAAACACCAAAGTGCCCCATTAACCCCCCACCATGAGCCTCACGCACAAGCAATTCACGCATAGAACAATTAGGCACACAAAGTTTACTTTCCCTAAACAAATAGCCATCATGCCTATAAAATTTATCAATTGCACCTTTTTCACATGAAGCATAAATGGTAGAAAAATTAGGGTCATTAGCATACATACCTTTAATATATTCGAACCCAAGCAACTTCGCATTTAAAGAAGTTAAGAGAACATACCTGCGAGAAAGGGCATCTGCTACCACATTCTCTTTACCTTGCTTATAGCGAATGACATATGGAAAGGTCTCAATGAATTCCATCCAACGGGCGTGTCTTTTGTTTAGCTTACCTTGTCCCTTGAGGTTTTTCAGTGACTCGTGGTCAGTGATATAACAAATTCCTTTGGCCACAGATAGTGCTGCCATGTTTCCAAGGCACGAACAAGAGAATAAAGCTCCTTGTCGTAGGTTGGATAATTCAAGACTGCCCCACTCAGCTTTTCACTGAAAAATGCAATCGGTCTTTTTTCCTGCATAAGAACAGCTCCAATACCTATTCCTGATGCATCACATTCAATCTCAAAGGTTTGGTTAAAGTTAGGTAAAGCTAAAACCGGTGCAGAACATAACCTATCCTTAAGCATTTTAAAAGCATTTTCTTGTGCTTCCCCCCAATGGAATCCTACACTTTTCTTGACTATTTCTGTTATTGGTGCTGCAAGTGTGCTAAAATCTTTAACAAATCTCCTATAAAATCCAGCCAACCCGTGGAAGCTCCTAACCTCCGTAATAGTTTTGGGAGTTGGCCATTCTTTAATAGCTCGAATTTTCTCCTCATCTACCTCAACACCATTTGCACTAACGACAAAACCAAGAAAAATTACCTTTTCCATGCAAAAAGTACACTTTTTAAAATTAGCATATTGTTTTTCAGTTTTTAAAACTTCCAAAACAGATCTTAAATGTTCAATGTGATCACCTAAGTTCTTACTATATACCAAAATGTCATCAAAGTATACCACGACAAATTTACCAATGTAAGCACGCAAGACATGATTCATTAATCTCATAAAAGTGCTAGGTGCATTTGAGAGGCCGAATGGCATAACCATCCATTCATATAAACCATATTTGGTTTTGAAGGCGGTTTTCCATTCATCACCTTCTTTCATACGAATTTGGTGATAACCACTCTTAAGGTCTATTTTACTAAAAATACTAGCACCATAAAGTTAATCAAGCATGTCATCAAGTCTAGGTATGGGATGGCGATACTTTACCGTAATATTGTTGACTGCCCTACAGTCCACGCACATCCTCCAAGTCCCATCCTTTTTGGGTACCAACAGAACTGGTACTGCACATGGGCTCATGCTTTCCCTAACATAGCCCTTTTTCAGCAGCTCTTCAACCTGCTTTTGTAGCTCCTTGGTCTCTTCTGGATTGCTCCTATAAGCTGGCCTGTTTGGAATGACCGCTCCTGGCACGAAGTCAATCTGGTGTTCAATCCCTCGAATTGGCGGGAGCCCATTCGAAATCTCCTCGGGAAATAAATCTGCAAATTCCTGCAAAAGAGACACAGCTAAACTGGGGAGGGAGTGGTTAGCTTCATCGAGCACAAGGAGAGATTCCTTGTACATTAGTAAAATCACAGGTTTATTTGTAGAAATAGCTTTGGTGATATCACTCTATTTTGCGTAGAAGCTTACCTTTATTTTCTCTCTTTTACTGGCACTCTTCACACCCTCTCCTTTTTCTGGGATCGTGGTCCCAACTCTCAGTTTTTCACACAACTCTCCTTTTTCCGGGATCGTGGTCCCGACCCTCTTCTGTTCAATCAACTCTCCTTTTTCCGGGTTCGTGGTCCAGACCCTCTTTCTCTCTTCCTCACTTTTTAATTTCAGTTGGTCTTCATAGACCTGTTGAGGTGACAAAGGCATTAGTTTGACATTTTTCCCATCCTTAGTGAAGGTATACCTATTTTTAAATCCATCATGAATAACCTTCCTATCGAATTGCCATGGCCTGCCCAACAAGATGTGCCCCGCATGCATGGGTACCACATCACAAACCACGCTATCTTCATACTTCCCAATCGCCAAATCAACTACCACCTGTTTATTTACCTTAATCTCGCCCGATTCATTTAACCACTGTAGCTTATATGGCCTAGGGTGTTTTAGCATAGGTAGGCACAATTTCTCTACTAGAGTAGTGCTAGCAACGTTCGCACAACTACCCCCACCTATTATCAAACTACACACCTTGTTATTCACAAAGCACCTAGTATGAAATATATTTTCTCGCTGCTCACCCGACTCTTCCACCTTAACTTGAGTACTAAGGGCTCTCCTAGTGACAAGTGATTTAGCTACTGCATAGTCCGCATCATCATTTTCACTAACATCCTCTAGAGCTGGCATATCCTTATACTCATCCTCCACTTCTCCCCCTTTCTCATCCTCCGAACTTAATACCCCATCACGCAAAACTAATATTCGTTTATTTGGACATTGTGAAGAAATATGTCCTAAACCCGAACATTTAAAACAACGAATATCCCTAGTCCTAGGAGTTTGAGAATCAGAAGCAATTTTACCTTTGTTGGGTGGCTCTACTTTTCCCTTCGGTGCCTCAAATTTATTTTTCTGCACAATCCCTTCATTTTTAGAAGTCCCACTCCATGTAGACATTCCAAAAGAATTGGAACTGGTAGAGAATTTGGAAGTTCCCTTCCTTTTTAATTGTCGCTCCACTTTCAGGCCATGTGAAGCATTTCCTCCAAATCGATATAATGCTGCAATTCAATAACATTAGCAATATCTCGATTTAAACCATTTAAAAATCTAGCCATGGTAGCCTCGGGGTCTTCCTCTATATTTGCCCTAATCATGGAAACCTCCATCTCCCTATGGTAATCCTCCACACTCTTACTACCTTGGGAAAGGGTTTGTAATTTTTGGTAGAGATCCCTATAGTAATGTCCAGGCACGAATCGTTTTCTCATAAGGTCCTTCAACTCATCCCAAGTTTCAATAGGCCTCTCCCCATTTCTCCTTTTACTAGTTACCAATTGATCCCACCATACTATAGCATAATCAGTAAATTCTACGACTGCCAATTTAACCTATTTAGATTCAGAATAATTATGACAATCGAAAATCAATTCTACCCTCTTTTCCCATTCAAAATAAACGTCCGGATTACTTTTACCTTGAAACGAGGGAATGGACATTTTAATGTTACCAAAATGTCCATCGACATCATCCCTACGATTACGCCTATATCCCCTATCACGTCTTTCTCCCCGATCTCGTCTCCTACCAACACTAGTAATAGATAAATCACCACTATCCTCATCACTATCAACAACCTCAACACGTTCAGTCCTAGCTCTAAATTGTGGGTTGAAGTCATACCTTAGTGGTCTCCGTAAATTAGGAAAATTGCGCGGTTGTTCCAGACGTGGTTGAACATTTCCCGCACCTCGTGTCTCCCCCGGATTATTAGCCCCTTCCACATTCACGCCGGATTGTGGACCAAATTTTGCTTCCAACTTGGCATCCAACCTCGCCTCAAATTTTGCAAAACGTTCCTCCACTATTGCAAGCATTTTGAAATCTTGAAGATCCTTTTCCGTTGACCAAACTTCCTTCTGTGACATGGTTAGTAATAAAGAAAAGAGAAAAAAAAATTTAATAAAGATCCTCACTTGTTTTATCGCTCGTTTATCACTCAATTTGGCTTTTTCCCTCTATTAATCTCACCACTCTGCCTTTTTCCTCTCTATTCCCTTTTTTTCCCACGTTCTCAAAGAACCCACCAAACTAGTCACGGATTTGGTCCTTGTAGAATAAACCCCAAAGTGTAAATAAGGGAAGTTGATGGAAAATATTGGAATTAGGAAATTTAAGAAAGAAATTATGGAAACAAATATTCTATTGCAAGAAGAAGTTTTATGGAAACAAGAATAAAGAATTTTATGGAAACAAGGATTTGTTGGAAAGATTTTGCCCAAGATTATTTTCTTGATTTCTTGTTCAAATCAACAACTATCTCTTTCTTTTCTCTCTTTTTTTTTTTTTTTTAATCCTATCCAACAAGAATAATCAAGAACAAGAAAACAGAAATTGACAAATCTTGAATTTTCTGGAGAAATTTCAAGAAACAGGAATTGGAATGAATTTTTTTTTTTTTTCGAATGATTAATAACTGGAAATAAAAGAAAAAGAACTGTAATACTAAATAATTGGATTTAGAGACAGGCTCTGATACCAGATGATGTGATCCGTTATGGGGATCACCAAGAACACGTGGAATTAAACGCCGGAAAGCTCTAAAATCCAAGATAGTAGACGGTAACAGTGCAACCCCGACCTCACGACGCAAGAACTATGGGTATATTAAACCCAAAACCCGTTACGATGCGGAGATAAGAACCACAAAGGGGGAACGCCACAAAGGTTGTCAAATCCTTTGATAAGTTCAATTTGTTCGACGAGAACACGAAGAAAATATAAGGGAATATCTCACCTTCAATATCATTAATCTCAAGATAAAAAGTTGTGTTTTACAATGCTGAATAAAGCCATATATATAGGCAAAGAAAATAAAGCAACTAAAAATAAACTAGAATTCAATCTAAACTAAAAAGCTAAAAACGCCTAACATTAACTTAAAATTCGGAACCTAATTTACGGCCGTGAAAACGACATTTACGACCGTAATCACGCTACGGATTAAAAATTGACAACATATGTTACGGCCGTGAAAATGACCTTTACGGCCGTAATCAATACTCTGAATTAAAACTACTAAACTTTTTTACGGCCGTGAAATAGAGGGTTACGGCCGTGAGTCCTCTTCTGCATAATTTCGCCACTGTAGTGTTACGGCCGTAATTTTGGCTTTACGGCCGTGAATCCGTTACGGCCGTGATTTCAGTCTTTACGGCCGTGACTCAGCTGCTGCCCAATTTCTTGTTCTTCCTTGATCCAAATGCATTACAATAACTTTGGCTCCTCTTCCACATTCTTATGCAACGTAAATGAAGTCTTTGCAATAGAGCACTCGTCCATCCACGCTTGCATGAATCCTTGCATTGCCTGCTTGATTCTTTTGGCTCTTTGTCTCGTTATTGGTCCTACGGGCAAGTGCAACGGGTCAACGTTCTTCGAGCCACTCAGGAACTCATCATCCCCTCCCTGTTGAAAAGGATTCGTCCTGGAATCATCACCTGCATCAAACAGAGAAAGATCAGCAACATTAAATGAAGCAGACACATTATACTCACCTGGAAGATTGAGCTTATATGCATTCTCATTTATCTCATTTATACTATATTTTGGAATCTTGTAATGCATGTATATATGACTTACAAAGTGGGATTTTTTATACTTTTGTAACCTCAATGTAAAACGTTTTTAGTAAGTCTATATAGTCTTCTTTTCTCTCGATATACTATTGTTATATTGTGAGAATACTTATGCCATGTTTTTTAAAAAAAGAAATTTGATCGCATATTTAGATCGAGTAATTATTTTCAGCTTTTATATAAATATACAAAATCTCCTATTAATAAGGGTTGTGACACACTAGGGCTCAAAAAGGAGTCAAAAATGGCTCGGCTTGGTTGAAACAAATGGCCGCTGGGACTCAAAAAAGGGTAAATTACGTATCTACCTAAGTAAGACCTCTTGTAATTGAAAAATACCGGGTTTTCAAACAATTCTAATATTACTGGATTTCTTATCGTAACTTTATAAAAATGCTAGTTTCTCATGAGAGAGAGAGAGATAGAGAGTATATATTATTTAATTCTTTAAATAGACATGAAACCTATTAATTCGGAGATCATTATCATTTGTGTAGGGATTAATTTAGGCAGTTACAATATTCCAAAAATCTCCCAGCGCAATTTCTCTCTCTTGGTAATCTGTAATCTTCAACATCGCTCATCGTCATATTTCCAACGGCCATTACAAGTAAAATAGCACTGGATTTTCCGACGATTACATTATGTAATGTCATGTAATATTACAGTCATGTTACGTAATGTTACATATTACATTTATTAATTAATAGTTATTGTTCTGTAATGTTATGTAACATGTTGTAATTTATGACCACAGTTGTGTAATATTCATTACTATTATTTTTCTTCGTGTCGATTCAAATTGAAGCAATGTTACAGTCATTGTAATGTTGTGTAATTGAAATTTATGTATCATTACAATCCATGTAATATTATGTCGTAATATTCAGTAATACTTTGTAATGCCTTGTAATTTTCATAAAAATCTCAAAACAAAGACCTAATACAATTTCAACTAAAAACAAAAAATTACAACCAAATCAATACTTCAAACGGGGAAATTAACTTCTAAAACCTAAAATACCAACAGAAAATACGATTTCAAACATTGAAATATTCTTATTCTTTTTTTTTTTTATCAATATCAAAGATGTAATATATAGATCAAAAAGTGGATACAAATACGCCGGGCATACCCAGGTGTTAAAAAGTCGATTAGATTACAAGACAACTCAATCTATAGAAAACCTAATTACTTGGACGTAGCCAAGTCCAAACTAGTAGGTGGTGAAGAACCCCATTAGCAACAGAACAATACCAGATGAAAGCCCAAACCTCATTTGAGCATATGGCAGTGTGTAGCTAAGTTCATGGAATTTTAACAAGCTGGAAAGTCCCGTTGAGAGGCTCACGAATTTTTCTTCATTATTTATCACTCGAGTGTTCTCCATCATCCGCGCAAAGATTTTTGACCATACAGACTACATTAACATAGGGTTCGACTGGGTTTGACTGCAGCACGGAAGCTTCAATGGGGATTCCAAAAAAGTGAAATCTTAACTAAATTTAACCTTTTACATAATTTGTGCATGATTTTCGGATTTTGATTGGGAGATTTTGAAGTCTGTAAATGGAATTAATGAATATGAGAGAGAGAGAGAGAGAGAGAGAGAGAGAGAGAGAGAGAGAGAGAGAGAGAGAGAGAGAGAGAGAGAGAGAGAGAGAGAGAGAGAGAGACTGATTTCTGGGGGATACAGAGGAAAGATATAGAATAGCGAGATATGCAGAATTACGGTGGGATATGAGAGAGAGAGAGAAGAATACGTATAATTCTAAATACTTTGTAAAGTTGGTATTTATCTAACTAGGGTAGGAAGAACTAATATAGGGCCTAATTATTCCATTGAAGTTTTGTGTATATTGGGCATGAGAATTTTTACAGGAAAATTACGTAACTACCTAGATGTAATGTATTGTAATTGAAAAATACTTTATTTTCATATTATTAGTAAAATTACTGGATTTCATTTTATGACTTTAGAAAAATACCCAATTCTTATGAGAGAGTGTAATATTTAATTGACCTTATTAAATATGAGTCATTTATTTTAGGAAAGCTATTACCATTTGTTTAGAAGATTAAATTAGGCAATTGCAAATCTCCTAAGATCTTTGCAATTTGGATATATTTTCCAATATGGAATAAAATCATGATTGGCTACTGGAATATCCATACATTCAAAATAACACCATGATTAATTGTAATATATTACAAAGTCCTTTGTAACTTACAGGGCATGTAATTGCAGCACAATAGTAAAATTATAAATTGCGTGTAACATATTACGAAGGGCGTTAGATTTAATTACATTGCATGTAAGTCTCATGTCGATTTATAATACATGGCATGTAAGAATCCGAATAATGTAATTTCACCACACGACCCATTACATAGTATTTATTTTAATTACATTACAAACTGTGTAACATTACAACAATGTAAGATTACATTACATTACAATGCATTTGATATTCAGTTCATTGAAATTATAATGTGTGTAATGTGCTGTCACAATACACTATTGTTCCCTCAATATTATAGTGAATGTAATACACAGTTCACGAATTATTACATGCATGTAAACTGTCTATATTCTCACACTATGAATCTGATCAATTTTTCTAGAAAGTGTAATATTCATAACAATTATTGTTATGTTTATTACACATGTGATATGATTACTCACTTAATGTAATATTCATTAAAATGTATCGCAATTGTTATTACAATATCATAATATCACGGTATAGAAGATGAATTCCCATATTATTAAACTAATTTAATAATTGTAATTTTCATATTATTAGTTGACTTTAAAGGTAATCACACCCCTAATTTAATCTTTTAAATAAATGGTAACTACATCTCTAAATAATATGTTCCATAATTTATGCGGTCAATCAAATAATAGACACTCTCATAGAATCCAGTATTTTCCTAAATAGTTTCTAAATAATATATTTATCTAAGAATGATTGAAGGATCTAGTGTAGAGTCTAATTAATCCCTCAAAAAATAGTTGAAAATGGCTGGCCCAATAAGGAATATGGAAGAGTCCACTTATAGAATAATCCTTAGAAATGATAATATATTTAATTTTCTTGCTTGGGTCGAATTCTAATATTTTCCTAAAATAATAATAGTAAAATATTTCAATCACATAAATAATTTCTCTCAATGTTGCCGCTCATTTAGGAGATAAAAATGGGCCCAAGAACTAGCTTTTCTTCAAAAACTCTCTAATGTAAGTTAAGTCTTCCTGAAACAATAAGGCGTGCTCACGCCTTAAGCAAAGTCCTTTTCTGATTGTGCGCCTTTTGATATTTCAACTTCTTCTTTTCAATTTGTGATATTTAGTCCAATTTGATCCAACTCCTTCATCTAATTCATAAAATATGAAATATAATTAATAACCATAATTTAAGTATTTAAAATCATTAGATTGAGAGGAAATATCACAAATTAAACAAGAATTGCGCGTTCTATCATATGCTCAAGAATTCCTTCACTTGATCTCCATTTAAAGATGTTCCGTGATCCATCATTAAATTTTACGATATCCCAAATCTATAAATAATGTGATCACAAATGAATTCTATGATATTTTTCTGAGAAATCTCCTTTAAAAGTATCGCTTCTACCCATTTGGTGAAGAAGTCTATTGCAACTTTTATTAACGTGTGTTGCTTGGATGACAGGGTATAAATTTTCCTATCAAATCTTTCGTCCAACCTTTAAATGGCTAAGGCTTAATGATAGGTGTCATTTTTCTTGAAGACACTATTTGGATTAGACCATGTTTTTGGCATGCTAAACAACTTTTGGCATACTGAATGCACACCTCAGTCATCTTAGGCCAAAAGTATCCACTCCTAATAATTAACCTTCTCATTCTTTTTTCGGCTTGATGAGCTCCACATATTCCTTCATGTATTTCAGCCATGATTATTTTAGCCTCTTGCTAACTTACGCATTTTAGTAGAACACCATCTGAATGTTTCTTGTACAATCCCTCATCTATCAGTACATAGTTCAATGAAGGTAACTTCACTTTCTTATCATTCTTCTTGTCAGATTCTTTCAAAAACCCTTTTATTTCTTCTCTTCAATCTACTGTATCTCCATTTTGTATGTAATGAACATCAACTCTTCTCGCCCTCCATTGTAATATGGGCAATATCACTTCATATTCACAAGCAAAATCCAAATTTAGCACATTTGAGTAGCTTGATGCCATTTGGGCTAACTTATTTTCTAAGTTGTTATACATTCTGTTAACGTATTGAAGTTCTATTTGATCAAATTCTTCCAACAATTATTGGGCGATTTTATACTGGTTTATAATAGAATTACTTTGGCATTTATAATCACCAAGCAATTGATAAATCACTAATTGAGAATCACCCCTGATAATTATATTCTTTGTTCCCAACTCTATTAACAATTAATTCTAAACCTACAATCAATGCTTCGTATTTAGCTTGATTATTGGTACATGTTTTATCCAAAGTAAAGACAAATTTACAATAGACCACAAATGGATTTATTAACTTTGTTCATACTCCTGCTCCTCCAGCAGTTTTCGACCCAAGGTTTTATTTCGAACGAGTCAACTTATAACTCAATTTCTTTAGGTACATCAAGGAATGGGTTATCGGCCAAAAAGTTAGCCAATGCTTGATTTGAACTGCCTTTTGGGTTATATACTGTATTTCAAATTCTGACAGTGCTAAAGTCCAAAGACCAATCATTTGATGCGGAATAGGGGTGAGAAAACATGTACTTAACTAAATTTATTCTAGAAACAAGATAAATAGTCACAGGTCGTAGATAAGCCCTTAGTTTTGTACACACGAATTTCAAAGCATGACATAATTTTTCAAATAGAAGAATAATTACAGTTACATTTTGTTAACTATCTGCTATTATAATATATCGCCATTTATTCACCAAATTGGTCTTCTTGAGTGACCATTCTAGCAATTGATTCTTGTTCAGCCAATATCTATACCATCATTGGCTGTCCTTGGATGGGTGAGACTAGCATTTGTGGACTTGAAATATATCTGTAGGCAATCGAAAGCCTTTTGATGTTCTCTATACCAGACGAATTGGTCCTGATTTTTAGCTTTAAAAGAGGCGAAAAAACTTTTGTTCGCCCTACATAATTAGAGATAAAACGTCTTAAAAAATTCACTTGTCCTTAAAACCATTACAATTCCTTTTTATTACCAGGTGGTTTGGCCTCTAGAATGCCCTTTGCTTTATTTTTATAAAGTTGAATTCCACTCTTTTGCACTAAAAAACCAAGGAAATTTCCTACATTAACACCGAATGCACACTTCAAAGGATTCAATTTTAAATGTTATTGCCTCATTAGCTCAAATGAGTATTTTAATTTATGAAAATGGTCTTCTTCTTTAAGTGATTTGACCACTATATCATCCACATATACTTCAATAAATTTTCCTATCATGTCATGAAAAATCAAGTTCATTGTTCTTTGATAAGTGGCCCTTGCATTTTTCAGGTCAAAAGGCAGAACTACCAATTAAAAACACCTTAAAGCACTAGGGCACCTAAAAGCAGTTTTATGTATATCCTCTTCAACTATATAAATTTGATTATATCATGAATATTCATCCATAAAAGAATACATTACATGTCCGACAGTTGAATCAACTAAAGAATTCACCATTGGCATTAGATAATCTTTGGACGTTGCTAAACTTAAATTCCTATAATATTTGCATACCTTAATACTACCATTCTTTTTTAATACAGCCACAATATTAGGTAACCAATAAACATATCTAGCTGTCCTAATAAAACATGCCTTTAACAATCATTCTGTTTCTTTCTTTACTTTAGGCAATACGTTAATAGGAAAATACCTAGGAGGTTGTTTACAAGGTTTAAAATTTGATTTAGTTGGTAACCTATGTTCTACCAAACTTTTATTTAAACTAGGCATGTGATCATATTCCCAAGCAAACCAATCTTTGCATTCTTTTAACAAAACCATTAATTTGTCACTTACCTCTTTGCTAAGAATTTGGCTGACATATGTGGGCGATCTTTTCCTTCATCACCAATGTTCACCTTTATCAAAGGATCTTGTGCTTGAGCATGCCAAGGTTTTGCAATCCTCTTCACTTCATCGTCCAGATTCTTTGTAGACATCACCTCTTCTAAACAATCCACTTTGTTAATTTCTCGACCAATATTCTGCTCTAACTCAAACACTGCTACTTTGTTCTTGAATGCCCTCATTGTAGCTGCCTCTTTTACCTTTTCTTTACATTTTTTTATTGAAATCCCTCAGCTTGGCTTTGAAGACCTGAATTTATGCCAGATTCCTTTATTGCTGACAACTCACTAAAGTTCCTTGATTGTCTTCTTGCCAATTATTGACTCTTCAAGGGCCACTATGTTTGGCCTCATTTGATTGAACATTTCAGTAAGTGCATCAATTGAAAATGGTTCTTCACTTTGTGCAACGATCTAAGTTTCTTCTCCATCTTGAACTACTTTGACAGGTCCATAATTTCCTTAATACATGAATCTCTCTACTGAGTTTACTTCTAGGAAAAAGGGTCTATGATCTTCTTGCACTACCTCTGCTTCACCTTCATCATTCCAGAAAACCATTCATTGATGAAGCGATGAAGGTATACAAGACTCCCATGAATTCAGTCTCTTTCTAATAGCATGTTGTAACTAGTGAGACCGTCTATGACAAAGAAGACTGTAGCCCTAGTAGTAGTTCCCATCGTTATGTCTAGTGACATCACTCCCTTGACTGAAGTTGATCCTTAATTGAAACTCGTGAGAATGACATCTGTTGGGATCATATTACTCTCTGCCTTTGTAAATTTTCTCATCATCTTGGATGGGATAGTATTTATGGTTGTCCCATTGTCAATGAGTACTTTAGCAACAAGAATGCCATTGACTAAGGCCATCATATACAATGACCTTAAATGTTTAGTTAACTTCATGGTGGATCTCCTAAAGAAGACCTTTTCAGCTGCATCAATTTCCACTTCTTGCTTGTCTTCTATTGAATTAACTTCTTGTGATAGGCCTACATGGAATATTTCAACTGGAGTTTCTGCATTTTGAACTTCCTTCTTACTTTCCTCTAAAGCTTCTTCTTCAGCTATCCAGCCTACAAGGGGAGGCAATATCCTTGGAGGTGATCCATACTTTTCAAAATGGGTACCCTAACTTTTCTCTTGGGTGTCCCATATAATACGTAATAATCAAAGGAACGTGATATGATCCAGATCCCGAACAAAATTCAAAATAAGGATCCTTTGATTGTGGAAGGAGGGTCGATAATTTGATTTCGAGCATAGAAGGTCAAAGAGGCAATGGAAAACCTTATGCAAGAAATGACGGAGAAAATCACATTTTAAGCAACTAAAGAAGCAAGTTTCATGTTGGAGTTGAATCGAGAAGTCAAGTGGATTAATGTCATTCAATCAGTTGAAAATACTGACGATCGCGATGTCGATGATTTAGTCAAACAAACTTGAATTTGCATTACCACATGATCGCACATCATTCCAACACATGATTGAGCAGTTCTATTGTGACAGAATATTCCGAATTTTGGACTTTATTCCATTTTAGTTCAATTAGAAGTCTAGTTTTTGGTAACTTTTTAAATTTTCACCCTTATTGTTAATAAAAGGGTTTATCTTTTTATATTCATAATGAGATTAGGAATTGCTTTTTCAATTAGATTAGATTACTTTGTTTTCTAGTTAGAATATGATTTTATTTCTTTGCCTATATATAGAGCGTTCTTTGTATTATTTTTACACAACTTTGAGATTAATATATTGAAAGGAAAATTTGCTTTCAAATATTGTTCTTCATCGAACTAATTACGAACTTTGCGAGTTTAATTCTTGTGGTGTTCAAACAATTGGGTGAGATTTATAATTCTTGTGATCAAGAGGTCAACATATAACATTGATTGTGTTGCTTACTTGGTTCAATAATTTTGGAATCAATCTCTAAACTTTGATTTATTGGCTTTCTTGGATTCGTGTCAGTGTTTTGTAGGAACCGTTGAGAAAGGAGAGATGTAGTTAACTTTGACAGGGAACTACGTTAACACACATGGTTGGTAATCTTATTTATATGTAGGAATTATTTAAGAAAAAGAGATATATAATTGAAATTCATTTTATTTAATTTTCTGTAAAAAAACCACCTCATTCGACTAGGAAGTTTTAGATCCTTATCCAAACAATATCCCCTACCTCTCCATCTTGTAAGTACTACTATCGTTACAATCAAGGTAAATAATAGAAAAAAAAACTTGTAAGTACTACTATCATTACAATGAAGGTAAGTAATAGAAATTTTATGATTTTTAACATTAGGAACTTGGTGGGTTGGCGGTTTGAAATCACGGTTTTGACACTTGAAACATAAACCAAACCGTTTAAAACGATTTGAAATTTTTCCAAACCAAATCGAACCATTTCGCATTTGAAACCTAACCAAGCCAAACCATTCGTGGCGGTCTGGTTTGGTTTGATGGTTTCATTCTTGATTTTTTATTTTCGTTCTTGTGGGAGATAGAGTGGATTGCAGCATGAACAAAATCAAAATGACAATTCCTCCATTCAAAGGTAGGAGTAATCTGGAAGCATACTTGGAGTGGGAAAAGAATATTGAATTGATATTTGATTGCTACAATTACTTGGAGGAGAAAATTGTTAAGGTTTTGGTACTTGAATTTATTAAGTATGCTATTACTAGGTGGGATCAATCGGTGATATCTAGGAGGAGGAATCCTAAGAGACCTATTGGTACTTGGGAAGAATTAAAGGGTGTCATGAAGAGGAGATATGTACCTAGTCATTATCATAGGGAGCTTCATAAAAACTTCAAAGTCTATACCAAGGTTCTAAGAGTGTGGAGGACTACCACAAGGAGATGGAATTGTTTATGATTAGAGAAAATATAGAGGGGGATAGGGAGGCTACTATGACCCGATTCTTGAATGGGTGAATAGGAAGATAGCTAATGTGGTTGAATTGCAACATTATTTGGAGTTAGAAGATATGTTACACATGGCTATGAAGGTAGAGAGACAATTATACAGAAAGGGGAAACAAGGTATCCATAGGGTCCTAATTAATCTTGGAAACCAAAATAGGAAAGCAAAGGAGATGGGGTTTTTTTGAAGGGGAAGTTTGAATCACGAAAAGGAAAGGAAGAAGGTGCTAACAAGTTCACACCCAAGGGGGAATCATAGCTATCAATGAGTAGGGACATCCAATGCTTCAAATGCTTGGGAAGGGGATGGATATCTTCTCAATTTCCCAACAAAAGGGTAATGTTGCTATGAGATGATTGAAAGTTCTATGACACCCCAAAGTTCGACCTTATGGGAGGAATAGTCACTATTAAAACGAACACGTCACTTTCAATAGTTCTAGATGATTAAGCATTCAAGTCCAATCATCCTGAGTTGAATTACCACAGTCAAATATCATAAAGCAGTAAATAACACACGATATGATGAGTGAGAAATCTAACGTGGAAAAAACTCCGAGACCAAGCCAGGTCTACTATAAGCAATTTCTACAGTTAGATTTATCCAACTTCCCCTAGTACACAACACAAATCTTCCTCTGCTACCTAAGATACAGCTACCTCTAGCAGCTTCTAGATCTTGATGCTTCTCCCAAGTAGATACCGCAAGAACTCCCCATTCTTGTTAAACCTCCTACGCTTGTGGTCCAACCTTCTTCAGCCTCCAGCAGCTCTAAAGTTTTATAATTGAAGAAGTAATCCTTATGTCAAAGGATGCGTGTGTTTTAGATTTGGAATAAGTGATGTTTTCCTAATTTGGGTTGTCGGATCACAAGAAACTAAGAGATTCAAACAATGGTGAATTTGGTTCTTGGATCATCAAATCATGGAATCAAATATTGGATGTGTATATATGTTATGGCTCTGAAAAATAGACAACAACCCCGTAATTTTTGTGCATAGAGATTAGGTTTAAATAGTATGAAGTGTTTGAGATAGTTTAGGATTGTAGGAACCTTAAAATTCACGAAACAGAACCTGTCCAGATTCAACGACCTTCAGTATTTCCATCATAACTTTCTATCCTAATGTCCGTTAAGTCTCAACCTCTGACTAAATGTCTGGATCATTATCCTTGCAGGATTTGGATTCATCTTTATCTTCTAATTGCATCCCAAGTCTTCTTGAATACTTCTTTTTTATTCTTGAACCCAAATACTCAACCTTATAGGCTCCAATGATTGAATGATAGTAGGGAAATGAAGGTGAATAGGAGGTTGTTGGTAGCTATCATGATGAAGTATTGTGTGATGTAGTTCCTATGCATACCAGATATATTTTGTTGGGTAGGCCATGGCAATATGATAGAAATGTGATGCATGATGGATACAAAAATAGGTATAGCTTTATAAAAGGAGGAAAGACTATTACCCTTGCACCATTAACACCAATTCAAGTGTGTGAAAACAAAATCAATTTGAAAAATAATGAAGAGAAAAGGGTGAAGGAAAATGTGTGTGTGTGTGTGTGTGTGTGTGTGTGAGAGAGAGAGAGAGAGAGAGAGAGAGAGAGAGAGAGAGAGAGAGAGAGAGAGAGAGAGAGAGTTGAGGCCACGACTTTAGAAAAAGGAGAGGAAAAGAGAGTTGGAGCCACGACTCCAGAAAAAGAGAGGAAAAAGAAAAACAGAGAGTTGAGGTTCATACCTTATTTAAAGGAGAGAGAGTGAAGAGTGCAAGAAAAGACAAAACAAAAATGAGTTTCTTTACAAAGGGGAATGAAATCAAGAGGGCTTTCATGGAAAATCAACCAATAGTCTTGCTATTATACAAGGATTCTTTCCTTGCGTTTGATGAAACTAATAATTCCCTCCCTAGTTTGGCTACTTCTTTATTGCAGAAATTTGAAGATGTGTTCCCCGAGGACATGCCTAGTGGATTACTACTCATTCAAGGCATCGAACATCAAATTGACTTTGTTCCTAGAGCAGTCATTCCAAAACAACCCGCTTATCGAAGTATCCCCGAGGATAAAAGGAACTTCAAAAGAAAGTGGAGGAATTGATGAGCAAGGGGTATGTGAGGGAAAGTATGAGTCCATGTGATGTGCCCCTGTTACTTGTGCCAAAGAAACATGGGACTTGGAGAATGTGCATTGATTGTAGGGCTATTAACAACGTAACAGTAAAGTATTGTCATCCTATTCCTAGGTTAGCTGATATGTTTGATGAATTGCATGGGTCTAGCATATTTAATAAAATTGATCTTAAAAGTGGTTATCATCAAATTCGAATAAGGGAAGGGGATTAATGGAAAACTGCTTTTAAAATTACATATAGCTTGTATGAATGTTAGTTATGATATTTTAACTTACTAATGCACCTAGTACATTTATACAATTAATGAATCATGTTTTACATGCATTTATAGGTAAATTCGTTGTTTACTTAGATGATATTTTAATTTATAGTAAGGATTTAAATGAGCATATAAATCATGTTAGATGTGTACTTGTGGTTTTAAGCAAGAACAACTTTATGCTAATTTTAAAAGGTGTACATTTTGCTTGGAAAAAATGATCTTTCTTGGATATGTGGTTAATGCTAAAGGAATAGAAGTAGATGGAGAGAATAAAATCCATTAAAGAATGGCCAACACCTAAAAGCATAACCGAGGTTTGAAGTTTTCATGGTTTGGCTAGTTTTCATAGGCATTTGGTTAAGGATTTTAGCACAATTGATACACCACTCATAGAGGTTGTCAAGAAAAGTGCAAGATTTAAATGGGACAACATTGAGCAAGAACATGCATTTCAAACTATCAAATACATGTTGTGTAAGGCACCAATTTTTTCACTTATTAAATTTGACAAAGCTTTTGAGATTGAGTGTGATGCCTCAGAGATAGGTATTAGACCTGTTTTAATGCAGGATCGAAGACCAAGAGCTTACTTTAGTGAGAAGCTAAAAGGAGCAGTCCTTAATTATCCTACATATAACAAAGAGTTGTATGCACTTGTTAGGGCTTTGGGGTTATGAAAACACTACCTATGGCCACGGGAATTCATGATCCACATCGATCATGAGTCATTGAAGCATTTGAGATCTCAAGGTAATTTAAACAAGAGGCACGCAAGATGGATGGAATTCATTGAAACATTTCCATATGTCATCTGACATAAACAAGGTAAAGAAAATATAGTAGCGGATGCTTTGTCTCGGAGCTATGCACTTCTAAATTCACTAAGTGCTAAATTACCTAGTTTTGAGTACATTAAGGACATATATACTAGTGACCCGAATTTTTTTAATATATATGAATCATGTCTCAAGGGGCCTTGGATAGATTTTTTAAGCATGATGATTATTTATTTTGGAAAAATAGATTTTGTGATCCTAAGTGTTTAATGAGGGAATTACTAATAAGAGAAGTACACAGTGGGGCTTTGATTGGACATTTTGAGATTAAAAAGACCTTGGAAATACTAAGTGAGCATTTTTATTGGCTTAAAATGAAAATTGATGTATATCGAGTTTGTGGTAGATGCATTACTTGTAAAAAGGCTAAATCTAAGGTTTTACCTCAAGGACTGTACACACCTTTACCCGTAGAATAATTTCTATTTAATAAGTTTTTATTTGTTTACATTTCAGAAAATATCCCAAAAGATGAAGAATGAAACAATTAATCGGAAAAATGCACAATTGGATGCTAATTGGAGCTTATTTGAGCAACTAAGGAGGTAATGACAACAACCGGGAATCATGCATGGTGTCAAAATGAATAAATTGAAAGTTGGAGGGTCCAATTGAAGTAATTGAAAGCCGAAATGAGTAAATCGAGAAGATTCCAAAGTACGGGGACCAAATCGCTTCAATTGAAAGTCGAGGACCGAGGTTGCAAATAAAAGGTGGGGACCAACTTATACGGACAGAAAAGATGGAAATTGCAGCACAAGTTACACCACGCGATCGCACAACCTTAAAGCGTGTGATCGCGCAAGGACTTAGGGCGATCATCGGATTTTGAACCCCGCGGCTTTGGGTTAGATTTTTCTCGCGATTTTCAACAAGTTTTCAACATTTTTGACGTAGGTTTCTCCAATACCTATAAATGCAATTTGTGAGGCACGACTTTTGGACCTTTGCCTCTCCAAAGAAGGAGCTACAATTGGGAATCCAACATCAAATTCTAGGGGAATAAAGCAGAGCAAAGGGCGAAATTTGGAGATAATTGAAGAATCAATACTTGGTGCAAGCTTTCAATTCTTTACATTACTTTCAATAAACGCTTATTTTATTGTTTTTTCCCTTTAATTATGATGTGTAACTAAACTTCATGTTGGGATGAACAATGTAGCCTAGCCTTTTTATTTTAATTCCTAATTCTATAGTTTTAATGTTTTGTTGCATTTGTTGATTTATGTTCTTAATGCTTGAGTTTCTTGATTACCAATTCGTGACTAGGAGCATCTGGCATAGGCAGCAAGCCTTGGGCTCCGTATGATCGATTCTTTTTTCACATGTAGGTTCCTCCGCAGCAAAGATGGTATGGTCGGCTTGTGCTCTTACTTGGAAGTGGTCACAGTAGCGAAGTCAATATAGAGGGTAGTCCTCCTAGCCAGGAAGTATAAGATTCATCTTATGATTTGTTTTTACAACGTATCATTAAGAACAAGAATACTAGGGCAAGCCCCATTCCTCAATCGAAAGTCAAATCACCAAGCAAAAGGTAGGAATTGGGCACCGTAGAATGAAATTTTTACAATTTGGATGTACTTCCATTATCAAAATGAGAGTTTCAAGCACCTTGTGGGGAATTATTTGATTTCGGAACCATGTTATATCAAGAGTCTTTCCCACTATATTTTAATAGACATGCATTCTAGACATCAGCCTAGGCGCGAGTAACACATCACCTATGGGGGAAAGATTCCAAAATAAACTCTTTCGGCTTCGATACCCCTTTAGGCATATGTGAGTAGAGAAGCCTACACTCTCAAGTTACGCCGGCTCAATTTCTAGATCCAAGAAACAAGGGATTCTTTCTCTTTGGTCTTCGGTTCAGAACAAGAATCCAGTCATATAGGAGGTGCTTTTAGAGGCCCGGATCTGCATCTGAGTCAGTGTCATACTATTCATGATCAATTATTTCATCCGAGAAGATACCTAGTAGTTAAAAAAATTTCAAAAGGACTATAGGCCAGCCTAACATAAAGAGGAATAATCATACTACCCACATTGTATGCCTTTCGACATAAACATTTCCCTTAATCGTAGTTGGTGAGCAGGTAAAATATATGGGCTGTTTCCAGAGGCATTCTTTAAAGCATCAAAACTAAGTTTTTCACTAGCAGTCCCCGGGAAAGCTGTCTCAACCAGGCCACAAAAGGCAATTTCGACTCATCAAGATTCAATCTATTTGGGGGGGGTGCTCGACCCAGGTATGGCATAATCCGAGAGGTGAGTTAATAACTTAGATTAAGGTAATAAATCTGGTAATTGGAAAAAAAGATAGAGATATACTTTTGTTATTATTGCAATTGTTATGAGAATTCTTGTGTTTCATGCACTTTGTTAAGGAATAATTTAGACCTGCTCTAGAGATATATTGTTGACTTAATTAGGTAGAGTTGATTTAAACTCGAGAAAGGAATTTCATATGCATAAGTGAATTCGACTGAATACATCATTAGGAAATAAAACTTGGATTGAAGTTAATTTAATTGGTTAGGTGAAATCGGGCTTCCCAACTACTTTACAAAAAATTTGAATTCTTTAGTTTTACTTTAAAATCTCAAACTCTTTCGTCCATTCAAATAGGGATATGAACTAACATATTTATGTACTTAATAGCAGTCTCCATGGGACGATAATCCGGACTCCTAGGTCTACTTTATTACTTCTCACGACCCTTGCAGAGGTATTTCGTATCTCAAAATATTAGTGAATAAGTTTTGGCCCCATTACCGTGGATTGTTTTTATTAATATCGATACCAATTAGTTTTTACTTTACTTTGAGCTTTATTTTTGCTTTAGTTTTAATTTTTGTTTTTAGTTTTATTTTTGGTTTATTTAAATTCATGTTAAGAAGGTCTAAGTCGAATTGATTTGCTTCCTCTTGATATAGAAATCAAACGCACCTTTCAACAGAGACGCAGACAATAGTTGGAAGTACTTCAACAAATAGATTTAACCATGGAAGATAATACAAATCAGAACAATTAGAATAATATTCCAAATCCTGTTATTGAACTGCAACCAAATCATGTATGGCGTGTTTTGAGAGAATACATGGTTCCTCCTATGGGGAACATTGGAACTTGCGTAGTATCGCATACAATACCAGCCAATAATCCCGAACTCAGCTATTTTTCAAGGATTGCCATCTGAAGATCCACATGCGCATGTTCGGACTTTTCTGGAATTATGTGATATGCAGTGCATGAATGGAGTTCCAGATGATGATGTGAAGTTAAAACTATTTTCATTCTCGTTGGCAAACAGAGTAAAAGCATAGATGATATGATCCGGACCAGGCATCGAAGGGCGAAGTCGAGCCATCGACAGTATAACGATGATCTATGTGGGAAACGGAGCAAGTTCCGTGTTGGGGTTGAGCCGGGAGGAAGAAAGGATCAAGCCAAAGCAAGGAATCGAAGTTCAGAGGAAAAAAAGGTGCAAAAGTCATCTTACGGCCGTAAGAGTGGAAGTTACGGCCGTAACACAGTTATCGCAAATTTGAGCAGAACCTTCATTACGGCCGTAAAGAATAATCCTCACGGCGGTAACTCCGCCTCGGGTTTAAATGAAGATTTACAGAATTTCATAGTTACGGCCGTAAGAAATATGGTCACGGCCGTAAGTCTTAAGCAGAAAGTCATTTACGGCCGTAAATGAGTTCATCACAGCCATAAATCTGATTTTCCCGAATTTTCGCGTTTTTCTTTATTATTTTCCGTTTTTAAGTTATTTTCCTATTTTAGTATTTTAGTCTAATTAGGATTCTGTTTTGAGCCCAATTAGAGGCTAGGTTAATTTTCTTATTTATATTCCTTTTTCATGATTGTAAAAGACAGTTTAGTTTTGATATTGTTGAATTTGAGTTGAGAGAGTTTTCTCCAATTGAAAGGTTGAGGAGTCCCTTTTGTGTTCTTTGAGAACAAATCCAACTTATCAAATATTGTGAAATATTTGTGGCGTTGAACTTATCAAATATTCGCGAGAATATTGGCGTTTCCAATTAGAATCTTATCAAGGAAATTGACAAGTCCTTGTGGTGTTTCGAAAACCTTGGATCTCAATTTCGCATCGTCAATTTCTTGCGTCGTGAATCTTGGGTCAAGGTCCTATCGTCAATTTTTTTCTCAGTATTTTAATTTCTTGTGTTCTTGTGATTGTTCGGCTGAATCTGGATCTTTCCTACGTTTTATTTTCGTTATTCCGAGTGTTTGTCGAGATTCCCCAATTGGGATCGCGTCAATAGTTTTACTCTCTGCCTCTACACACTATCACTACATTTGAATTTCTAAGCCAGAAGTTTGTAGACAAATTCTTCCCACCATGCCAGATGTCAAAACTTAGGTGGAAATCCTTTCTTTCAATCAACATCCGGGAGAATCGATTTTTGAGGCTTGGGAAATGTTCAATGAGCTGGTTCGAAAGTGTCCAAGGAATGGAATTGCATAATGGATTTTGGTGCAAACATTTTACAATGGTTTGACAAATGACAACAAGAAGCATGCCGATTCTGCAGTAGGTTGATCAATAATGGACTTGACTTATGAAAAAGCATCAGAAATATTTGAGAAAATGGCCCCAAATAGTTATCAACGGTACTCAGATTGCTCTAGACAAAAATCTGGGAGTATAGCTACAGTTACAAAAATTATAGCTATTAATGCTAAATTGGATGCTTTGATAAAGAAGATTGACAGTTTGAGTGTGCAATCAATTAATACAGTATAGACAGCAATATGTGATTTTTTCCTTGAAAATCACGCTTTAAATAACTTTCCCATGCAGTAACATCAAGCAAGTCTAGAGCAAGTGAACTTTGTTGGAAACATGCAACACGATGGTCCATAATACCATTTTCAACAACAGCAACAAGTTCATAATACCATGAAGGAGAATATGGAGATGTTAATTCAGCTAGTTAAGGTCATAATGATGAATTCAAATGTCAAGCAGTTGAAACAAAGAATTTGAAAAATCAGATGGAGCAGTTGGCAGCTAGTAGAGCAGATAGACAACATGGACAGTTACCAAGTAACACTAGAATGAACCCTCGAGAGCATGTGAATGCAATCAGGGGCGGACCCATTAAGGGTCCAGTGGGTGCAGCAGCACCCACTGGATTCGGCCAAAATTTTTTTGGCCCAAATTGAGCGCCTTTTTTTTTCTTACTGCTTCCTCGTTCCTTCCTCTCATTTCAGCAGAGCAGTGAGCAGTGAGCAGAGAGAGACCTTCACAAATTCACAATCACGGCTTCACTCCTTCTCCTTCAGCACCGCAGGCTCTCCTCCCGTTCTCTTTTCTCTCATCATCCTCTCAAGTCTCAAGTCTCAGCCTCAGGTAATAAAATCTTTAACATTTTATGCCCGCCATTTGTTTGATATTTTTCCCCATTTTTTCCTTTTTTTTCGGGGAACTTTAGAACCGAAACTGGATTTTTCTCAAGATTGGAAATGTGCGACTGATGCAGTGCAGCAGTAGGATGTACACGGGATGGATTTAATTAATTTTATCTTTGGTTTGTTAACATGAAAAGAATATCTTTATGAGTGGAGTGGAGGGAGAGTGGCCGACAGGCCGAGTGGAGTCTGAAGTAGGTTTGGAATTGGGAATTTGGGTAATCCTTAATTAATAGTTAATCCTTAATTTGTCTGTATTGAATTGTTAATCCTTAATTAATAGTTAATCCTTAATTTGTCTGTACGAATTGTTAATCCTTAATTAATAGTTAATCCTTAATTTGGGTAATCCTTAATTAGATATGATTTTATTGATGAATTGAATTATGATGGAAAATGGAAATTTTTTGAATTTTGAGGATGGATGGATAATGGATTGAAGGGGAATTTCAAGTTATATTTGTTTGATTTGATTTCGCAGGAAGAAATGTTGAGATATTTTAAACGAATGTCTCAAAATTCTATTGAAGAAGAGGTTGAGGCAAAGAAATTACGCGTTGATGAAATCGATGAAACAAATGAAGCAAATATTGATGAAATCATTGAAGCTAATGAAGTAAGTATTGATGATATTGATGAAACCATTAAAGCTAATGAAGTAAGTATTGATGATATTGATGAAATCGATGAAGCAATAGCAAATGAAGCAACTATTGATGAAATCGATGAAGCAAACATTGATGGAACTGATTTTGAAGAAGATTTGGAGGTAATGGAAGCAGATATTGAGCCTATCAATGTTACACTTGAACAACTTCCCACTGACCCCGGATTCAGAACTCCAATTATGGATTACAATGTTAATCTTCGAGATCAAATAAGAAGAGCATACTTGCAGAGAGGTCCATGCCAACCTCGGAGTCATGTGTTTCCACGAAACAAAACAAGGAGATTCATTCCTGCTTGGTTTAATGAATATGGTGATTGGTTGGAATATAGTATAAGTAAAAATGCTGCATTTTGTTTATACTGTTATTTGTTTGGACCAAACAATGGGGAACAAGGAGGTGGTGATGCTTTTGTGAAAGAAGGGTTCCAGAATTTCAGAAAGAAGGATAGACTTGGAGTTCATGTTGGAGATGTCAATAGTGCACACAATCAAGCCCGAAGCAATTGTGAAGCATTGATGAACCAAGAGCAACATATTGAGACAGTTTTCTTCAAGCAGACAAAAGAAGCACGGAGTGCATATCGAGTTCGTCTAAATGCATCAATTGATTGTGTTCGAATTCTTTTACGGCAAGGACTTGCTTTTCGTGGTCATGATGAGTGTGAAGAGTCAAATAATCAAGGTAACTTTCTTGAACAATTACAGTTTTTAGCTGATCATAATGAGCAAATTAAAGCTGTCATTTTGAAAAACGCTCCAAAAAATCACAAACTAACCTCTCCAAAAATCCAGAAGGATATTGTAAGTGATGCAGCTCTTGAAACAATTGATGTTATCATCAATGATATTACTGGTACATTCTTTTCAATTCTAGTTGATGAATCTCAAGACATCTCTGTGAAGGAACAAATGTCTATTGTTTTACGTTATGTTAATAAGACGGGACATGTAGTTGAACGTTTTATTGGGATTGAACATGTTCCTAGTACTACAGCTCTATCACTTAAGGCGGCTATAGATAAATTATTTTCAAGATATGGGTTGAGTATATCCAGATTGCGAGGTCAGGGTTATGATGGGGCTAGTAATATGCAAGGTGAGTTCAATGGTTTAAAAGCACTTATTTTGAAAGAGAATCCAAGTGCCTTTTATGTACATTGTTTTGCACATCAACTTCAATTGGCTCTTGTAGCTGTGGCAAAGAAGCACAAGAAAGTTCAGTCACTCTTTAATTTGGTTTCTAGTGTGGTGAATATTGTTGGAGCTTCCTCAAAGCGTTGTGATATTCTCCGAGACAAACAAGAAGCCATAATTTCTGAAGCAATTGGTAATGGTGAGATTTCAAGTGGACGGGGTCTTAATCAGCAAAGTACTATTGCACGTTTTGGTGATACACGTTGGGGATCGCATTATCGTACTTTGATTAGTTTGATTTTGATGTTCTCACCTATAATTGATGTCGTTGAAATGATTTCTGTTGATGGCTCAACACGTGAACAAAGATGTGAGGCTGATAATTTATTAGATTCGATGCAATCATTTGAGTTTGTGTTTAATCTACATCTTATGAGAACTATCTTAGGAATCTCAAATGAATTGTCTAAGGCATTACAAAGAAAAGATCAGGATATTGTTAATGCTATGAGTTTAGTGACAGTTTGCAAACAAAGGCTCCAAGAGATGAGGGAAAAAGAGTGGGATTCTTTTTTGGATGAAGTCGTTACTTTTTGTCAGAAATATAATATTGGTGTTCCTGATATGGATAGTGTGTTTATACGCCCAGGTCGCTCACGGTGTAATACTGAAGAAACAACAAATCTTCATCGTTTTCGTGTGGATTTGATCTATTCTATCATTGATATGCAACTTCAAGAGTTGAATGATCGTTTTTCTGAGGCAAGTACAGAATTACTTCTTTGTTTAGCATGTTTATGTCCCGATGATTCATTCTATGCTTTTGACAAGTAGAAATTAATCAGTCTTGCTAAGCATTATCCTGAAGATTTTTCGAAAGTACAGCTTATGTCACTTGATGATCAACTTCGTAAGGAACAATTGTAAAAAATGTACTACATTTTGATTGTCTTATTTGAAATTATTTTTTACATTATTCTGTTTCGCACCCACTGATCAAAAATCCTGGGTCCGCCACTGAATGCAATAACAACAATGAATGGGGTTTAGTTACCTAAAGTGACTGTCGAAGAGTATGAAAAGAAGAAGAGCCAGAGGCAGAATGTGATGGAAGAACAGAAAAGTGAAAAAGAATAGGGGTCTACTTCAGAAGTTCAAGAAAAAGTTTAAGAAGAAGTTCGAGTTCTACCTCCAGTCAATATTCCATAACCACAAAGATTGAGGAAGCAACAAATGTAACAGCAGTTTGGTAAATTTTTGGAAATTTTTAAGAAACTGCACATAAACATTCCTTTTGCTGAAGCTTTAGCCCAAATGCCTCTCTACTTAAAATTCATGAAATAGATGTTTTCAAATGAAAGAAAGTTAGTAGACTTTGAAACAATAGCACTGAGTGAGGAGTACAACGTCATTCTTCAAAAGAAGTTACCACATAAGCTGAAAGATCCAGGGAGTTTCTCTTTCCCCTGTACTACTGGTAACTTCAATTTTAATAATGTTTTATGTGATTTAGGGACAAGTATTAATTTGATTCCTCTTTCTGTGTACAAGAAACTTAGTTTGGGGGAGCCTAAACCAACAAATATATCTTTAAAGATGGCAAACAGGTCAATATAGTAACCATATGGGTTTGTTGAAGATGTAATGTGAAGGTGGACAAATTCTTCTTCCTAGCTAATTTTGTGATTTTAGACATGGAGGAGGATAGCCAGATGCTTCTCATCTTTAGAAGGCCATTTCTTGCTACGGGAAGAGCCTTGATCGACATTGAAAAGGTGAAATCATATTTAGGGTTGAGAATGAACAAGTCACTTTTAGCATCAAGCCAAGACAGGAACTGGAAGATCAGAATAAAAGTTGTTGCAAAATTGAAGGCATTGTGCAAGAAAAAGGTGGATGGAGGGATAAAAAGGAAGAAAAACCCAACACTCCTCAACAAACAGTAGAAAAAGGAGGCCTTTGAATTCAAGAATGTGAGTAAGCGAATTGGGGAATGCAAGGCTGAAAATTGCAAGATATACAGGGCTTCACAAGGATAATTTAAGCCTCCATGATTTGGAAGTGTAGAAAGTCTGGCTTGGGACTTAAAATAGAGAGCTTGTTGGGAGGCAACCCAACCTTTTTTCCCCTTTTATTTACCATGTTTTAAGATATTTTTTCTATTACTTGTTTTTAGATATATGCATGATAGGAGACATGTTTTAAGTGTTTTACATGGTTGCATATTAGGATACTTTTACTTGTTGCACTATCTTCACATGTTTAGGTGTGTTTTGCATGGTTGCATGTTAGGATACTTTTACTTGTTGCACTCTCTTAGCATGTTAAGATGTGCAGGGCTTCACAAGGATAATTAAAGCCTCCATGATTTGGAAGTGTAGAAAGTCGGGCTTGGGACTTAAAACAGAATGCTTGTTAGGAGGCAACCCAACATTTTTTTCCCTTTCATTTACCATGTTTTAAGATATTTTTTCTATTACTTGTTTTTAGATATATTGATGAGAACCCAGGAGGGGGTCCTCGTCGTAGCTCGCGGAATAACGCTTGGAAAGTTCCGAATTCAGGTTGGAACGGACGATAAAACTACAACCTCGCCTCACGACGTAAGAACCATGGGTATATTAAACCCAAGACCCGTTACGATGCGGAAACAAGAACCGTAATGGTTTGAACGCCACAAAGGATGCCCACGCCTTTGATAAGTTCGATTTGTTGAACACTACAAATATCCCACAATATTTGACAAGTTCGAAGTTTGTTTAATTCCAGAACAATGTTGAGAAAACACTCAATATAATTTTTATTCATCAAAAGTATTTTGTTTTTACATTGAATGGAAAAGCATATAAATAGGCAAAATAAAACCTAATCGCTAACTGACTCTGAATAGAATTCTAATTAAAATAGAATACTAAATTAGGAAAATAACCTAAAAATCAAAAGGAAACAAAATAATTAAAAATCCTATAATTATGGAAATATAGTAAATTTCCGTCTGCATCATTGATTTGCCAATTTGAAGCCCCAAACGATGGAATTTGGCCCTAAAATCAATGGGCTCAAGGGCTTTAGCCCATGAGTCTTGCTCAGTGACCTGTTTCTACTCGAAAAAAATATATTATCCATCCAATTCTGACATAGTTGACTGGATCTTGATTTCTCATTTTTGACGCCTTTTCCGGATCACATCATCCCCTCTTCCTTTAAGATGATTCGTCCCGAATCATAACATTGCTAGCTTCTTTTCCGGATCACATCATCCCCTCTTCCTTTAAGATGATTCGTCCCGAATCATAAATCTGTTCTTGGCTTGCTCACTTGGTTTAGCCTCGAACCTTCTTCGTACAAGCAATGTTTGATCTGATGTTCTCCGAACCTGCTTGACTTCTTGTTTTGGCTTGAATTATAGATTTTCCCATCAAGCCCACCCTGATTCGTACCATTCCCTCCTTCTTTAGGATGATTCGTCCCGAATCATGGTGTTGTTCTTGAAAAATCAAACTGTACCTCCTGGATCAAACGGAAAATTGTCGATTCCCTAACATGCATTCAATAAATGATGCTCCTCCAATTTGTATACGATAAGGTATTGAAACACGTGGGGAATTGACCAAGGTTGATGCAAATCAAGTTTCCATGCACAATAAACCTGCAAGAAAGATTTAAAAAAAATGGGGAGGGAAATGTTAGTTTCGCGAGGTACAAGTGATGCGATTCTTGTTGGAGAATCACGGGATCTCGCGGAAATTGAATCAACACTTGGAAAGTTCCAAATCCAGATTAATTGACGATAACAATATGACCCAACACTCACGACTCAAGAACCAAGGATGTATCAAATCCAAGACCCGTTAAGATGCGGAATGAAAAACCATAAAGGGGTGAACGCCACAAAGGTTGTCAAATACTTTGATAAGTTCAAGGGGTTCAATCAAGAACGAAGAAGAATAGGGAATAACTCACCTAGTTCAAGTAATTTCATTAAGCATCAAAGTTCTTTCTTTACAATGACAAAGACAAGATAAATAGGCCTAAAAACGCGTCCAAGCCGCGTAAACCCTAAAAAAGACGCGCAATTGTTACCGCCGTAACATATGTGTTTACGGCCGTAAAAAGTGTTTTACGGCCGTGAATAATTTTATTACGGCCGTAAATCACTTTCTGCCCAAAATTGTGATATCAAAGTTACGGCCATAATTTCAGCACTTACGGCCGTAAAAGGCCTTCTGATCCATTTCTTTCTTGTTCTTTGACCCAAATGCCTTGTAATGGTTTTGGCGCATCTCCCATATTGTCATGTATTGAAAATGGAGTCTTTGACCATGCATTTGAATATTCATCCACCCAAGCTTGCATAAACCCCTGCATTGCTTGCTTGATCTTCTTAGCCCTCAGTCTCGTTATTGGTCCCACTGGTACATGCAACGGGTCCTTACTCGTATGGTTACTCAGGTACTCATCATTCCCTCCCCGTTGAAAAGGATTCGTCCTCGAATCATCCGGAAAAGAAGCTCAAAAATGAGAAATCAAGATACGGGCAATTCAACAATATTCTACATGGGAAAATGAACAAGTTTCATGTTGGGCTCGAGTCGAGATTCAAATCACATCAACGGATCGAAAAATCAGAAAATTGGGCAGAAGTTGCGTTACGGCCGTAACATTGTTTCTCACGGCCGTAACTTATGGATTTCACGGCCGCATCACATTCCTCACGGCCGTAAATGAAAATTGGTATTTTTGTTCAGAAGGAGATTTACGGCCGTAACATCAATCTTCACGGCCGTAACTAATATTGTGACGTTTTGATCAGAGAAGGACATACGGCCGTAAGTCCGACTTTTACGGCCGTAATTGACGCAAATCAGATTTTTCGGGATTTTAGTATTTCAGTTGATTTGTGTTTCCTTTATTGGTTTTTAATTCTTTTTTCCAATTTTGGTAATTTTTGTTAATTTAGTATTTTAGGTATTTTAGCCTAATTAGAATTCTATTCAGAGTCAGTTAGCGATTAGGGTTTATTTTGCCTATTTATATGCTTTTCCATTCAATGTAAAAAACAGAATATTTTTGGATGAATAAAAATTATATTGAGTGTTTTCTCAACATTGTTCTGGAATTGAACAAACTTCGAACTTATCAAATATTGTGGGATATTTGTGGTGTTCAAATCAATTGAACTTATCAAGGATCTGGACATTCCTTGTGGCGTTCCCCCTTTGTGGTTCTTATCTCCGCATCGTAACGGGTTTTGGGTTTAATATACCCATAGTTCTTGCGTCGTGAGGTCGGGGTTGCATTGTTATCGTCCGTTCCAACCTGAATTTGGAACTTTCCAAGCGTCATTCCGCGAGCTACGACGAGGACCCCCTCCAGGGTTCTCATCATATGGTATCAGAGCTGGACTCTGGATTCAGGTTCTTGTGTTACTCTATCCAGTTTTATTTTATGTTTTTATCATAGAGTCTACACAAAATCATCCATATCTCGTTCTTCTTGCCAGTAAATTTTTTTCCAGTTTGATCCATAAGAGTCGTCCTAAAAAAATCAAAAGTGTTTTTCTTGTTCTTTTTTCATCCAAATCCAGTACCGTTTGTTTCGTTGCGTTCGTGTCAAATTTTCGGATTTTATTAAAAAAAAAAATTTATTTTTTTTTAATTTTTATTAATTCCGAAAATTCATCATAATTCAAAAAAAAAAAAAAAAAGTCACTCCGAAATTCAAGAACCACTTTCTTGAATTTCTACAATATTCTTGATATTCTTTCCTTTCGAGTCAAATTCAAGAACCACTTTCTTGAATTTCTTTAAAATTCTTGATATTGTTTTCCTTTTCGAGTCAACATTAAATTCCTTCTTAATATTTGTCAATATCTGGACCCTCTTATTTCGAGTCTCTAAAATTTTTGAAAGCTACATAAAGGGATGAATTATGAGTTCGATCCTTCCTTTCAGACTAGGTGTCATGTGGGCAGTAAAGTGTGCAATATTATTATTGATAAGGAGTATTATTGCGATCTGGCTAGTACCACCATGGTTGAGGAGTTGGGCTTACCTTTACTACCACATCCCAATCCTTAAGGGCTGACGTGGTTAAAGGAGTGTGGGCAGGTAAATGTAACCCATGGGGTTATTGTGAAATTGGCACTTGGAAGATATAGCGATGAATTTTGGTGTGATGTGGTGCCTCTAGAATCTTGTGACATCTTGTTGAGTAGATCGTGGAAGTGTAAGAGGAAAGCAGTCTACGATAAGCATAGGAATATATATAAATTTGTTAAGGATGGGAAAAGTATTAAGCTTATGCCATTAACCCCGGAAGAAATACTTGAAGAGAAAGTATTGCGAGAAAGGAGAGATGAGCAAAGAAAATTCGGAGATGATGAATGGAGTATGAAGGATGAATTCATGGAGATGGCCAAGGAATTAATACAGTTAAATAAAGAGATGAAGGAACGAGAGGCTAGGAAAAAGTTAGCCGAGTTGCAAGAGAGAGAAAGGGGAAGAGAGGAAGTAGTTAAATTACAAGAAAAACCTTTAGAAATGATTGTTGAGAAGAAGGAGGAAGACTTGAAAAAAGAGTTAGAAGATAAAAATTTGTGGTGTTGAGGTGGTGCCTAATCATGTCAATAAAATTATTTATGAGGAGGTGCATGAGCTTAGCATGAGAAATTAGGAGAGGTGGTAGAATCCATAAATTTAGAAGTGGAGGTTGAGTGTGCGAAAAAAGAATTAGAAGTTGTTGAAGAGACCCCGAATTTTGTGGTAGGAGATGAAAAGGTGGAGTTAGGTGATCAAACTCCAATATTTGACGAGGAAAAATTGGAAGTTGGGGATGAAGAATTAGAAGAGGTGGTAGAGTCCAAAAATTTGGAAAAGGAGGTTGTGCGTGAGAACGTGGAGCTAGAAGAATTTGTTGAGTTTGGGAGTAAAAAGATAGAAGAGGTTGAGCAAGAAATTGCAAAGAAGGAAGGAGGTGAAGAGCGGAATTTTGTTGTTGGGAAAAATGAATCGGAAATAATTCATCATGAATACAAGGATCCATACCTTGTGCATGGAGACGCTAACATTTCCCTCCCCATTTTTGTTAAATCTTTCTTGCAGGTTTATTGTGCATGGAAGTTTGATTTGCATCAACCTTGATCAATTCCCCTCGTGTTTCAATACCTTATCGTCTACATATTGGAGGAGCATCATTTATTGAATGCATGTCAGGGAATCGACAATTTTCCGTTTGATCCAGGACGTACAGTTTGATTTTTCAAGAACAACACCATGATTCGGGACGAATCATCCTAAAGAAGGAGGGAATGGTACGAATCAGGGTGGGCTTGACGGGAAAATCTATAATTCAAGCCAAAACAAGAAGTCAAGAACATCAGATCAAACATTGCTTGTACGAAGAAGGTTCGAGGCTAAACCAAGTGAGCAAGCCAAGAACAGTTTTATGATTCGGGACGAATCATCTTAAAGGAAGAGGGGATGATGTGATCCGAAAAAGAAGCTCAAAAATGAGAAATCAAGATACGGGCAATTCAACAATATTCTACATGGAAAAATGAACAAGTTTCATGTTGGGCTCGAGTCGAGATTCAAATCACATCAACGGATCGAAAAATCAGAAAATTGGGCAGAAGTTGCGTTATGGCCGTAACATTGTTTCTCACGGCCGTAACTTATGGATTTCACGACCGCATCACATTCCTCACGGCTGTAAATGAAAATTGGTATTTTTGTTCAGAAGGAGATTTACGGCCGTAACTAATATTGTGACGTTTTGATCAGAGAAGGACATACGGCCGTAAGTCCGACTTTTACGGCCGTAATTGATGCAAATCAGATTTTTCGGGATTTTAGTATTTCAGTTGATTTGTGTTTCCTTTATTGGTTTTTAATTCTTTTTTCCAATTTTGGTAATTTTTGTTAATTTAGTATTTTAGGTATTTTAGCCTAATTAGAATTCTATTCAGAGTCAGTTAGCGATTAGGGTTTATTTTGCCTATTTATATGCTTTTCCATTCAATGTAAAAAACAGAATATTTTTGGATGAATAAAAATTATATTGAGTGTTTTCTCAACATTGTTCTGGAATTGAACAAACTTCGAACTTATCAAATATTGTGGGATATTTGTGGTGTTCAAATCAATTGGACTTATCAAGGATCTGGACATTCCTTGTGGCGTTCCCCCTTTGTGGTTCTTATCTCCGCATCGTAACGGGTTTTGGGTTTAATATACCCATAGTTCTTGCGTCGTGAGGTCGGGGTTGCATTGTTATCGTCCGTTCCAACCTGAATTTGGAACTTTCCAAGCGTCATTCCGCGAGCTACGACGAGGACCCCCTCCAGGGTTCTCATCATATGGTATCAGAGCTGGACTCTGGATTCAGGTTCTTGTGTTACTCTATCCAGTTTTATTTTATGTTTTTATCATAGAGTCTACACAAAATCATCCATATCTCGTTCTTCTTGCCAGTAAATTTTTTTCCAGTTTGATCCATAAGAGTCGTCCTAAAAAAATCAAAAGTGTTTTTCTTGTTCTTTTTTCATCCAAATCCAGTACCGTTTGTTTCGTTGCGTTCGTGTCAAATTTTCGGATTTTATTAAAAAAAAAAAATTTATTTTTTTTAATTTTTATTAATTCCGAAAATTCATCATAATTCAAAAAAAAAAAAAAAAGTCACTCCGAAATTCAAGAACCACTTTCTTGAATTTCTACAATATTCTTGATATTCTTTCCTTTCGAGTCAAATTCAAGAACCACTTTCTTGAATTTCTTTAAAATTCTTGATATTGTTTTCCTTTTCGAGTCAACATTAAATTCCTTCTTAATATTTGTCAATATCTGGACCCTCTTATTTCGAGTCTCTAAAATTTTTGAAAGCTACATAAAGGGATGAATTATGAGTTCGATCCTTCCTTTCAGACTAGGTGTCATGTGGGCAGTAAAGTGTGCAATATTATTATTGATAAGGAGTATTATTGCGATCTGGCTAGTACCACCATGGTTGAGGAGTTGGGCTTACCTTTACTACCACATCCCAATCCTTAAGGGCTGACGTGGTTAAAGGAGTGTGGGCAGGTAAATGTAACCCATGGGGTTATTGTGAAATTGGCACTTGGAAGATATAGCGATGAATTTTGGTGTGATGTGGTGCCTCTAGAATCTTGTGACATCTTGTTGAGTAGATCGTGGAAGTGTAAGAGGAAAGCAGTCTACGATAAGCATAGGAATATATATAAATTTGTTAAGGATGGGAAAAGTATTAAGCTTATGCCATTAACCCCGGAAGAAATACTTGAAGAGAAAGTATTGCGAGAAAGGAGAGATGAGCAAAGAAAATTCGGAGATGATGAATGGAGTATGAAGGATGAATTCATGGAGATGGCCAAGGAATTAATACAGTTAAATAAAGAGATGAAGGAACGAGAGGCTAGGAAAAAGTTAGCCGAGTTGCAAGAGAGAGAAAGGGGAAGAGAGGAAGTAGTTAAATTACAAGAAAAACCTTTAGAAATGATTGTTGAGAAGAAGGAGGAAGACTTGAAAAAAGAGTTAGAAGATAAAAATTTGTGGTGTTGAGGTGGTGCCTAATCATGTCAATAAAATTATTTATGAGGAGGTGCATGAGCTTAGCATGAGAAATTAGGAGAGGTGGTAGAATCCATAAATTTAGAAGTGGAGGTTGAGTGTGCGAAAAAAGAATTAGAAGTTGTTGAAGAGACCCCGAATTTTGTGGTAGGAGATGAAAAGGTGGAGTTAGGTGATCAAACTCCAATATTTGACGAGGAAAAATTGGAAGTTGGGGATGAAGAATTAGAAGAGGTGGTAGAGTCCAAAAATTTGGAAAAGGAGGTTGTGCGTGAGAACGTGGAGCTAGAAGAATTTGTTGAGTTTGGGAGTAAAAAGATAGAAGAGGTTGAGCAAGAAATTGCAAAGAAGGAAGGAGGTGAAGAGCGGAATTTTGTTGTTGGGAAAAATGAATCGGAAATAATTCATCATGAATACAAGGATCCATACCTTGTGCATGGAGACGCTAACATTTCCCTCCCCATTTTTGTTAAATCTTTCTTGCAGGTTTATTGTGCATGGAAGTTTGATTTGCATCAACCTTGATCAATTCCCCTCGTGTTTCAATACCTTATCGTCTACATATTGGAGGAGCATCATTTATTGAATGCATGTCAGGGAATCGACAATTTTCCGTTTGATCCAGGACGTACAGTTTGATTTTTCAAGAACAACACCATGATTCGGGACGAATCATCCTAAAGAAGGAGGGAATGGTACGAATCAGGGTGGGCTTGACGGGAAAATCTATAATTCAAGCCAAAACAAGAAGTCAAGAACATCAGATCAAACATTGCTTGTACGAAGAAGGTTCGAGGCTAAACCAAGTGAGCAAGCCAAGAACAGTTTTATGATTCGGGACGAATCATCTTAAAGGAAGAGGGGATGATGTGATCCGAAAAAGAAGCTCAAAAATGAGAAATCAAGATACGGGCAATTCAACAATATTCTACATGGAAAAATGAACAAGTTTCATGTTGGGCTCGAGTCGAGATTCAAATCACATCAACGGATCGAAAAATCAGAAAATTGGGCAGAAGTTGCGTTATGGCCGTAACATTGTTTCTCACGGCCGTAACTTATGGATTTCACGACCGCATCACATTCCTCACGGCTGTAAATGAAAATTGGTATTTTTGTTCAGAAGGAGATTTACGGCCGTAACTAATATTGTGACGTTTTGATCAGAGAAGGACATACGGCCGTAAGTCCGACTTTTACGGCCGTAATTGATGCAAATCAGATTTTTCGGGATTTTAGTATTTCAGTTGATTTGTGTTTCCTTTATTGGTTTTTAATTCTTTTTTCCAATTTTGGTAATTTTTGTTAATTTAGTATTTTAGGTATTTTAGCCTAATTAGAATTCTATTCAGAGTCAGTTAGCGATTAGGGTTTATTTTGCCTATTTATATGCTTTTCCATTCAATGTAAAAAACAGAATATTTTTGGATGAATAAAAATTATATTGAGTGTTTTCTCAACATTGTTCTGGAATTGAACAAACTTCGAACTTATCAAATATTGTGGGATATTTGTGGTGTTCAAATCAATTGAACTTATCAAGGATCTGGACATTCCTTGTGGCGTTCCCCCTTTGTGGTTCTTATCTCCGCATCGTAACGGGTTTTGGGTTTAATATACCCATAGTTCTTGCGTCGTGAGGTCGGGGTTGCATTGTTATCGTCCGTTCCAACCTGAATTTGGAACTTTCCAAGCGTCATTCCGCGAGCTACGATGAGGACCCCCTCCAGGGTTCTCATCAGAGTGGAACCCGAAGAGTATTTCGCTGTTCCTTTCCTCTTCAGCTGCCTCTCCACCTTCATCGCCATGTGCAACATCTCCTCCAGTTCAACATAATGTTGCAGCTCTATTACATTTGCAATGTCCCTATTCAAACCACTCAAAAATCTGGCCATTGTGGCCTCCGGATCCTCCTTAATATTTGCTCGGATCATAGCAATCTCCATCTCTTTATGGTACTCCTCTACACTCTTTGAACCCTGAGACAAAGTTTGAAGTTTCTGGTACAAGTCCCTATAGTAATGGTTAGGCACAAACCTTTTTCTCATCAAACCCTTCAACTCGTTCCAGGTCTCAATAGGTCGTTCACGGTTCCTTCTCCTACTTGTCACTAATTGATCCCACCACACAAGGGCATAGTCTGCAAATTCTATAACCGCCAACTTCACCTTTTTCCCCTCTGAGTAGTTGTGGCACTCAAAAATTAGTTCTACCTTCTTTTCCCACTCAAGGTGTGTCCTCCGGATCACTTTTACCCTGGAAAGATGGTATAGTCATTTTAATGTTTCCCAGGTTCCTATCCATCTCATCTTCATCCCTATATTCACGCCTATTGCCCCTTCCACGCCGACCACCTCGACCCCTTCTCCTACCCAAGCTAGCCACTGACACATTTCCACTGTCATCATCAACACTATCACCTATCTCAACATCATCATCATCCCAATCTCTATTTCTAGGATTATGGTCATACCTTTGCGGTCTCCGGATATTAGGAGCCGTGTGCTGCTGCTCTCTATGTAGTTGGGCAATTTCTGCACTATGCGTGTCCACAGAGTTTTTAATTTCCCCCAACCTTGCATCCAACTTCTCGAACCGTTTTTCCAACATTGCAAGAAAGTGGAACTGTTGGTTATCCTCCCCTGTCGAGGATGCGTCTTTCTGTGACATGGTTAGTGATCAAAAAGACAAAAAATATGTAAATAATTTTCAAGAGAAAATATCCTCACGTGTTTTGCACTCGAGTATCACTCTATTCGGCTTTTTCCCTCTATTGATCTCACCACTCTGCCTTTTTCCTCTCTATCCCTTTTCTCAAGTTCTCAACGAACCCACCAAACTAATCACGGACTTGGTCCTTGTGGAATTAACCCAAGGTGCAAGACACAACAGATGAAAAGAAGATTTGATGGATGACAAAAACTACTATGAATGTGGAAAATTGAAAGGTATCAAGAAAGGTATCAAGAGCAATCAATAACGACAAGAATTGAAACTAAGACCAATTTCGTAACGGTGCAGAATTTTCCAAGATCAATGAGATCTAGTAAAGAAAAAAAAAAAAAAAAAAACAAGAAAATGAAACAAAACAAGAATTATATCAAAACCTGGATTTAGAGCCAAGCTCTGATACCAAATGATGCGATTCTTGTTGGAGAATAACGGGATCTCGCGGAAATTGAATCAACACTTGGAAAGTTCCAAATCCAGATTAATTGACGATAACAATATGACCCAACACTCACGACTCAAGAACCAAGGATGTATCAAATCCAAGACCCGTTAAGATGCGGAATGAAAAACCATAAAGGGGCGAACGCCACAAAGGTTGTCAAATCCTTTGATAAGTTCAAGGGGTTCAATCAAGAACGAAGAAGAATAGGGAATAACTCACCTAGTTCAAGCAATTTCATTAAGCATCAAAGTTCTTTCTTTACAATGACAAAGACAAGATAAATAGGCCTAAAAACGCGTCCAAGCCGCGTAAACCCTAAAAAAGACGCGCAATTGTTACGGCCGTAACATATGTGTTTACGGCCGTAAAAAGTGTTTTACGGCCGTGAATAATTTTATTACGGCCGTAAATCACTTTCTGCCCAAAATTGTGATATCAAAGTTACGGCCGTAATTTCAGCACTTACGGCCGTAAAAGGCCTTCTGATCCATTTCTTTCTTGTTCTTTGACCCAAATGCCTTGTAATGGTTTTGGCGCATCTCCCATATTGTCATGTATTGAAAATGGAGTCTTTGACCATGCATTTGAATATTCATCCACCCAAGCTTGCATAAACCCCTGCATTGCTTGCTTGATCTTCTTAGCCCTCAGTCTCGTTATTGGTCCCACTGGTACATGCAACGGGTCCTTACTCGTATGGTCACTCAGGTACTCATCAACAAGGTATGGATCCTTGTACTCATGATGAATTATTTCCAATTCATTTTTCCCAACAACAAAATTCCGCTCTTCACCTCCTTCCTTCTTTGCAATTTCTTGCTCAACCTCTTCTATCTTTTTGCTCCAAAACTCAACCAATTCTTCTAACTCCACATTCTCACGCCTAAACTCCTCTTCCAAATTTTTGGACTCTACCACCTCTTCTAATTCTTCATACCCAACCTCCAATTTTTCCTCCTTCTTTACAACATCCATATCCTGAGACTCCAATTTTAAATCCCCTCCAATCTCACTTTCACCCTGTTGTAATTTAGCTTCATCCTCCCTTTCACTCTCCCTCTTTCTTAACTTAGCTTCTTTTCTAGCCTTCCGTTCATACCTCATCCTTTCCTCAAAAATTTCTGTTCGACTCTTTCAAAGCGCCCTCGCATTAATCTCTTCATCCCAATCAACTCCAATCCCAACCCTAGGTTTATGGTTACGCCTATATTCCCTTTCACGCCGTTGAGCAAGTTCTGCACTATGCGTATCTACTGAGTTCTTAACCTTCCCAAACTTCGCATCTAATTTCGCATCAAAATTCGCTTCCAATTTTGCAAATAACTCCTCAAACCGTTTCTCCATCATGACAAGCAGAGAAGATTGATGGTGATCTTTCCTAGATGATGAAATTTCGTGAAATTTGGACATTGTGGAATGGAATGGAATAATAGTTTGACACAAGGACTAATAATGAATTTTAATTTTGACTTGGAAGGCAAGGAATATCAATTATTTAAGGAAATTCAAGAAAGTGGTTCTTGAATTTCGGAGTGACTTTTTTTTTTTGTGAATTATGATGAATTTTCGGAATTAATAAAAAAAAAAAAATAAGAAACAAAACAAACGGGACAGGATTTGGAAAACAATCGAATAAGAAAAACACTTTTGATTTTTTTAGGACGACTCTTATGGATCAAACTGGAAAAAAATTTACTGGCAAGAAGAACAAGAAAAATTGAAAACAAAGACTCAAACAACAAAAATAGGATATGGATGATTTTTATGGGACTCGATGATAAACATAAAAATCAAACTGGATAGAAAAAACACAAGAACCTGAATCCAGAGTCCAGCTCTGATACCATATGATGTGATCCCGGGAGGGGGTCACAACGAACACGCAGAATGAACGCCGGGAAAGTTCCGAATTCATGTTGGAACGGACGATAACACTACAACCCGAGCCTCACGACGTAAGAACCATGGGTATATTAAACCCAAGATCCGTTACGATGCGGAAACAAGAACCGTAATGGTTTGAACGCCACAAAGGATGCCCACGCCTTTGATAAGTTCGATTTGTTGAACACCACAAATATCCCACAATATTTGATAAGTTCGAAGTTTGTTCAATTCCAGAACAATGTTGAGAAAACACTCAATATAATTTTTATTCATCAAAAGTATTCTGTTTTTACATTTAATGGAACAGCATATAAATAGGCAAAATAAAACCTAATCGCCAACTGACTCTGAATAGAATTCTAATTAAAATAGAATACTAAATTAGGAAAATAACCTAAAAATCAAAAGGAAACAAAATAATTAAAAATCCTATAATTATGGAAATATAGTAAATTTCCGTCTGCATAATTGATTTGCCAATTTGAAGCCCCAAACGAAGGAATTTGGCCCTAAAATCAATGGGCTCAAGGGCATTAGCCCATGAGTCTTGCTCAGTGACCTGTTTCTACTCAAAAAACATATATTATCCATCCAATTCTGACATAGTTGACTGGATCTTGATTTCTCATTTTTGACGCATTTTCCGGATCACATCATCCCCTCTTCCTTTAAGATGATTCGTCCCGAATCATAACATTGCTAGCTTCTTTTCCGGATCACATCATATATGCATGATCGAAGACATGTTTTAAGTGTTTTGCATGGTTGCATGTTAGGATACTTTTACTTGTTGCACTATCTTCGCATGTTTAGGTGTGTTTTCAATTTAGCATATTTTGTTTAAAGATAGGCATTTAATTGCCACCCCAACTCTCTCTCTCTCTCTCTCTCTCTCTCTCTCTCTCTCTCTCTCTCTCTCTCTCTCTCTCTCTCTCTCTCTCTCTCTCTCTCTCTCTCTCTCTCACACACACACACACACACACACAGAGACACACACACACACACACTAGTTTAGTTCACGATATTTATGTTTGGAAGGCCATGACATAGATCATGAAGTGATTAGGGGTTAAAAATGAAAAAGAAACTCAAAAGAAGAAAAATTTTAACTTTTGCCGAAAATACTGAGTGATCGCACAGTAGTACCATCACGCGAATTAATGAAAAGTACAATTTTGCTACAGGTTTTTCCTGCGGGACCGTGGGTATTTATACCACGCGATCGTGCAGCTTACATGAGAGCATACACAACAGTAAGTATTCTACTTGATTCTTTCAATTTTAAACAACACAAACTCGTTTTTCCTCCCCAAAATCACTCCAAATATGATCTTGGTCATTTGTACGTATAATCAACACTTGGTTGCATCAATTTCATTACTTATTTCACTTTGAAAATCAAATCAAAGGTATGATTTCTCCACTTAATTCATGGTTTATTCAAAATTGTGAGATTCTCTTTGCGTTCATAAATTTTGAAATTGTGAGAAAAGAACTTTGGGCTTAGGTTAGTTTATGGAGTATGTGGATTGTGCTTTGATAGGTAAATTTTCTTTTATCATCCATGTTTCCAATTGCATGCATATACTTTGATTCTTGCAATGCCCATTAAGTGTTTGATGGAATATTACACACACAATTTTGTTCAAGTTTGAAGAATTCAACCGAGCTTACCTTCATGACATGTTTATCATTGTTTGTGTGTGATTAGTACATGAGTTAATTCACTTATTTGCATGAAATCATAAAAACCATTTGTACATAATGGTAGCCCTATTACAAGTTTATTGTAGGCCATTGCACCCGAAAACTGCTCCACGTCACTTACTTCTCCATAGTTTTTCATGACCTTATTGAACTCCAAATGACTTGAATTTTTAATATGTTGTACACCAGCTGTGAACTTTAACGTATCAAAAGATGGTTCGAGAAAACTTGTGTTTTTCTAGATGATGTCAGGCTTGACTATGTGTGGTAGACCAATTGTGAAATTTCAAGAATTTGCATTAACTTTTGTTTGGAGGTGTTGGGTTGAACTTTCATTGCTTCTTATTGATGTTTATAATCTTTAATGTTAATTATCTTTTTGTTTACAAGGAAAGTACCAATCAAAACACCTCAAACCAAGTTGGGCAAAGCAAGTAAGGGTCAAATTCATCCAACGTTCTAGCAAAAGGAAGATAGAAAGAAACGAGACATCTCCTCTACACCTGGGAAGTTCTCGTTCTATCTCTTTTTTCTTGTTTTGCATATTTTTATCTATGTGAAAAACCTTGAGGACAATGTTTCTTTCTAATTTTGGGGGTGTAAAATCTCATTCATGTCTTTATTTGCATTCATTCGATTTTTATTGGGATAAAAAAAAATATTGAAATTTTGAAAATTTTGTTGACATTTTTTATTGCCTAGGATATAATATGAATCAAATTGTGCTTTGGCTTGAATCTAGGACAACATGAAAACATGAATTTTTTGAACTAGTTATGTCTTGCTAGATTCCATCTTCATGCACACATAGCCATTGTTGAATTATTGCTTGTGTAGGGGTTTATTTAACATATGTGGGGCGAGTTTTATACAATTTGAACTTAGGAATGACTTGATAATCCATAAACTTAGATCAACAGACATCTCGTCCCTTAATTAGAACCAAACACAGCTCAAAAGCGAGTATGGGCAAGGAATGGTTAGAATGTGCATGTTTGATGGGTTGGAGGTCTATGTTCTTGATTTTACACTTTAATTAAATCAGTTTGCTCAACGTGTATAAACCATAACCAGCAAAAAAATAGAAAAAACCTGAAGGTTTCTACTATTCAAAAACCTTTTTGACTAGAGTAAGTAAGCTTGTGAGGGTGTTGAAACCTGATACCCTAAACTCAACTGAGTTGGGAGCTATCAGCCCAAAGCTAGTTACAGGGGTCAATTAGAAAGCAAGTACGGAGAGTAGACTTACACATAAGACAATCAAATATCTTTAACTTTTCGATGGCGACTATGTGACTCAAGCAATTAAGTCTGAAAGGTCTTTCAAACCTGGTACCCTAAAGTTTTCTAACTAGGGAGTCACCGACCAAAAACTCACTACATGGGTCACATAGAAAGCAAATAAGAAAAGTATTGCACAAAGATGGTAAAAGACAATGACATGAAAGAAAATGAACAGAAAACTTGATTGACTATAACTGTGAAGATGAGGGGTGTAGAATTGGGGATTGCTTACTTTTGATTTATTATGCATGCATATTTCAAATTTTGACTATCTTGTATGGAAAAAAAGCAAAGAAAATATTTAGAAACCACTATAGATAAACCAAGAATGTGAGAGAAATGCAGTAAATTGTGATCATCCATGAGTGATGAAAGGAAAATCTTTAGATTCATTAGGTTGACCACATGGGATTCGGGCTTTATTGTGCATAATGAGCTACATGGTGTTAATTATATCCTTTGCATGAGTAGGGGTTTGACATTTCCCATTCACACACACTTGAAAATTTTGCATGAGATAACTAGACTTATTTTACTTTATTGTTCATAACTATTGCTGAAGTATGAATTGATTTAGATTATTGAGGCATATGGTAAACATGTTGACATGACAAAAAAGATTTGATATATTGTTATTTCAATTTATTAGTTTAGTTTTACATTGTTTGAGGACAAACAATAATTCTGGTTTTGAGGTATTTGTAAGTGTATTTTATGCACTTATTTGTAAGTTTAAATTAGAATTAATTATTTTTGTTTTAGAATAATTTCTATTTAATTAGTGTTTATTTTTTTACATTTCAAAGGCTTCGGGTCAGGTTTTCTCGTGATTTTCAACAGTTTTTCAGCTTTTTTGATCTAGGTTTCTCCAATACCTATAAATACAACTCGTGAGGAACAACTTCTAGACCTTTGCCTCTCCAAAGAAAAAACTACAATTGGGAATTCAACATCAAATTCTTGAGGAATCAAGCATAGCAAATGGACGAGATTTGGAAATAATAATTGAAGAATTGATATGTGGTGCAAGCATTCCATTCTTTACATACCTTTCAATGAATGCTAATATTACTATTTTTGCTCATTAATTATGATATGTAACTAAACTTCATGTTGGGATGAACGATATAGCCTAACTTTATTATTTTAATTCCTAATTCCATAGTTTTAATGTTTTGTACATGTGTTGATTTATTATTGTTCTTAATGTTTGAGTTGTTTGATTACCAATTCATGATATAATAGGTTATTTCTATAATCCGAGAGGTGAGTTAATAACTTAGATCATGGTAATAAATCTGGTAATTGGACAAGAGATAGAGATATATTTTTGTTCTTATTGCAGTCGTTATGAGAATTCTTGTGTTTTATGCATTTAGTTGAGTAATTCAGACCCGATGTAGAGATACATGATTGACTTAATTAGGTATAGTTGATTTAAACTCGAGAAAGGAATTTCATATGCATAAGTGAATTCGACTGAATACATTATTAGGAAATAAAACTGGGATTTGAGTTAATTTAATTGGCTAGGTGAAATCAGGATTCCCAACTACTTTACAATCATTTTTAAAAACAAAAGAATTTTGCAATTTTAATTCTTTAGTTTAATTCTTTAGTTTTAGTTTAAAATCTCAAACTCTTTTTCCCAAAATGAGGATAGGAACAAACATATTTCGGTACTTAATAACAGTTTTCGTGGAACAATAATCCGAACTCCTAGGTCCACTTTATTACTTCTCATAACTTGTACACTTGCAGGGATATTTCGCATTGCCAAATATTAGTGAACATCACAAAATCGATGCTACAAATTTAGCGGACCTATTCTTTAATGAAATAGTGCGTTTACATGGGGTTCCTAGAACTATTGTTTCAGATAGGGAAGTTAAATTCCTTAGTCACTTTTAGAGGATTTTGTGAAACAAGTTAGACACTAAGTTACTATTTTCTACTACATGTCACCCACAAACTAATGGACAAATCGAGGAAGTTAATAGAACTATGATTCAATTGTTGCTCACCGTAATCAACAAAAAATTAAAGACATGGGAAGAATGTTTCCCATTTATTGAGTTTGCATACAATAGGTTCACGCGTTCTACTACTTCTTGTTCACCATTTGAGATTATTTATGGTTTTAATCCACTAATGCCTTTGAATTTAATTCTTTTACCTATTGATGAACGTGGTAGTTCAGATGGAAAGAAACATGCGAAAATGGTTAAATAACTCCATGAAAGGTAAGAACGCAAATTGAAAAGAAAAATGAGTATTATGCATCACAGCAAAACACAGGTAGGAAGAGCATTACATTTGAGCTCGGAGATTGGGTGTGGCACACTTAAGAAAAGAACGTTTTCTAGAACATAGGAACTCAAAATTGCAACCATGGGGAGTTGGTCCTTCAAGTGCAGGAAAGGATTATTGACAATGCTTACAAATTAGATCTCCCGGTGAGTATAAAGTTTCAGCTACATTTAACGTTTCTGATCTCTCTCTCTCTCTCTCTCTCTCTCTCTCTCTCTCTCTCTCTCTCTCTCTCTCTCTCTCTCTCTATGTTTGATGGAAGTACATATTCGAGGTCGTATCCTTTTGAAGAGAGAGATGATGATGTGATCCAGAGTCCGAACACAATTCTAAAGAAGGATCCTTTGATTGTGGAAGAAGGGCTGACAACTCGATTTCGAGCAAAGAAGATCAAAGAGAGATGGACAACCTTGTTTAAGAAACGATAGACAAAACTACATTCTTAAAAACTAAAGAAGCAAGTTTCATATTGGAGTCGAGCCGAGAAACCAAGTGGATCAACGTCATTCAAGCAGTAAAAAACGAGACTCAGCCGGGAGAACCACGCATTTTTAATCACACACATTTTCTCTCTCCAATTTTCAATCACTACTTTTTTAACTCAAAATCGTAAATAAACTAGTTTATAAACCAAACAGTGTTACCAAACGGAGGTCATGTATTTTTCTTTCCTTTCCCTCTCTTTTCTTTTTCTTTTCCTTTTCCTTTTCTTTTCTATCCTCTTTTTTCTCCACATTTTCGTTTTTCTTTCTCTCTCGTCCTCCTTTCCTCCTTTCTTATAGACTTCTTTTCCTTCATATGTTTCTTCTCCATTCGACTTCTCGTCTCCCCAAAGTCGTCTCTCCCAAATTTACTGCGTTCAATCAACCATTACGTTGAGCTCAGACAGTTTTGGTATTACCCACATTGAGACCATCCGTTCAATCAACGATATGAAATCTATGTTTGTTTGGTTTCTATAAATTTGTTATTATTAGGATTTCATTATTTGAAACTCGATAAATCTGTTATTCTTTTAATCTATATAACCACTAATTTAATGATTATTTGTTATTTATGAGAAATTATTGACGAGGGTTGAGTAAACTTATTCATTTATATAGCTTAATTATTTATGTACTCTTTAACGATTTGGATCTTGATAGTTGGGGATCCTTTTAGGATTTTTTGATTTTAATGTGGTGGATTTTGATAGGTGTGTGATTTGACTTTGATTTTGGGATTTTAGATTTTTAATGGGGTGGATTTTGGGATTTCAGATTTCTTACCCTAATTCTGTTTGAGTCAAGGATACAAGCATGTTAGGTGAAGCTTAAAAAATAGAAAGATTTACTTTTGAAGATGTGGTACAGAAGTACATCAAATTTCAATTATCTATGCATGATTTAACCCTTATCTCAAAACCCGAAGTTGACTTACATTATTTTTATAGCATGATTTGATGCTAAGTGTTGGGAAATTGGATAACTAATAGAATTGTCAACACAAGTAGAAAAGCTATAATATTTTCCCGGACACCATGTGATTAAAATAGGAATTCAACAACTCAAACAAGCAAATCCAAACAATAGAATATCAAAATTATAAAGATCAATGTCTAACGTTGTAAAACCCTCCAATTAGAAGGAAAAATCGATGGGGTAAAGTGACAATTCCACTATTACCAAATAGATTTTTGCCGTAAATCTAGAGGTAACATAATACACACTTTCAAGAAAATCAATATTGGCAACCACAATATACATCATCTAATAAAATAGATGAAACCCAACAACAATGACAACAATGGAAATTAAATGACACGTAAACCATTTTAAGATGATACTTAGAGAAATTCAAATATTGAAGAAGAAGAATAACCCACAATAATCAACACTTTCTTCTCCAAATAAAAACTAAATAAATGGCACCTTTTTAATCCATTATTGTTGGGTGAATGTATGTGTAATTTCCAAGTAGAAACTTTCTCCAGCCTCTCTCTGTGTGTGTGTGTCTGTGTGCACGCGCGCGCGAGGATGTATGTTCGCAGCAAGTGGCTTCCTTTGATCTCCAATTTAATTAGGTTAAGTGACAACTTAATTATAATTGCACAAATGGTCATCCACCTTTAAATAACTAATGACCCAAGTAATAATTAAATGGGCTGGACTCATTATAGCCGAACACAAAGATCACGTTTATCATTGTCATTGAGAAGATAATTTTGCAACATAGATTCATTTTACACCATATACTACATCTTATTTGTTATAACTAATAATAATATATCTTAGTAATTCAACTATAGTTTAAGTTCAAGTATTATTTTCCACATCGTTAGTATCATCTCAATTATTATTTTAAAACTTGAACAAATGGGCAACTTTAACCCTCAATTTACCTACATTCAATGAAAATATATGTCCCACATTACATTTATGTTATGCAACTTGAGTAAAAGACTCAACATTTTGAAACTACCCAAAAAAAATAAAAAAAGGTTCGTACTTTTTTATGTGCCATGCTAATTAATTATGAGCCAGAAAACATTTTTGTTAGGCATAATGAGATTTTTCCAAGATTGAGTTGAGTCCCCCCCCCCCCCCTCTCTTGTATTGTTCTCTTCTTTTGCACTATACAGTATGGATTTTTATGTGGACTTTAATAATCTACCTATAATGTGGTCTCTTTAATGAATTTTGGAATTATTTGGTTTTATGTAGCATGTATCCGGGCCCTTATTTGAGACTCATTATCAAATAATGTGATTAGTTGATGAGTACCTGAGTGACCATACGAGTAAGGACCCGTTGCATGTACCAGTGGGACCAATAACGAGACTGAGGGCTAAGAAGATCAAGCAAGCAATGCAGGGGTTTATGCAAGCTTGGGTGGATGAATATTCAAATGCATGGTCAAAGACTCCATTTTCAATACATGACAATATGGGAGATGCGCCAAAACCATTACAAGGCATTTGGGTCAAAGAATAAGGAAGAAATGGATCAGAAGGCCTTTTACGGCCGTAAGTGCTGAAATTAGGCCGTAACTTTAATATCACAATTTTGGGCAGAAAGTGATTTACGGCCGTAATAAAATTATTCACGGCCGTAAAACACTTTTTACGGCCGTAAACACATATGTTACGGCCGTAACAATTGCGCGTCTTTTTTAGGGTTTACGCGGCTTGGACGCGTTTTTAGGCCTATTTATCTTGTCTTTGTCATTGTAAAGAGAACTTTGATGCTTAATGAAATTGCTTGAACTAGGTGAGTTATTCCCTATTCTTCTTCGTTCTTGATTGAACCCCTTGAACTTATCAAAGGATTTGACAACCTTTGTGGCGTTCGCCCCTTTATGGTTTTTCATTCCGCATCTTAACGGGTCTTGGATTTGATACATCCTTGGTTCTTGAGTCGTGAGTGTTGGGTCATATTGTTATCGTCAATTAATCTGGATTTGGAACTTTCCAAGTGTTGATTCAATTTCCGCGAGATCCCGTGATTCTCCAACAAGAATCGCATCATTTGGTATCAGAGCTTGGCTCTAAATCCAGGTTTTGATATAATTCTTGTTTTGTTTCATTTTTTTGTTTTTTTCTTTCTTTACTAGATCTCATTGTTCTTGGAAAATTCTGCACCGTTACGAAATTGGTCTTAGTTTCAATTCTTGTCGTTATTGATTGCTATTGAAAAAAAAAAAAAAAAAAAGTGATTATTGTTGAAGTGCAAGAACAAGAACATCATTCCATAGTCAAGAAGACCTTTCTTGATACCTTTCAATTTTCCACATTCATAGTAGTTTTCGTCATCCATCAAATCTTCTTTTCATCTGTTGTGTCTTGCACCTTGGGTTAATTCCACAAGGACCAAGTCCGTGACTAGTTTGGTGGGTTCGTTGAGAACTTGAGAAAAGGGATAGAGAGGAAAAAGGCAGAGTGGTGAGATCAATAGAGGGAAAAAGCCGAATAGAGTGATACTCGAGTGCTAAACACGTGAGGATATTTTCTCTTGAAAATTATTTACATTTTTTTTCTTTTGATCACTAACCATGTCACAGAAAGACGCATCGTCGACAGGGGAGGATAACCAACAGTTCCACTTTCTTGCAATGTTGGAAAAACGGTTCGAGAAGTTGGATGCGAGGTTGGGGGAAATTAAAAACTCTGTGGACACGCATAGTGCAGAAAATTGCCCAACTACATAGAGAGCAGCAGCACACGGCTCCTAATATCCGGAGACCGCAAAGGTATGACCATAATCCTAGAAATAGAGATTGGGATGATGATGATGTTGAGATAGGTGATAGTGTTGATGATGACAGTGGAAATGTGTCAGTGGCTAGCTTGGGTAGGAGAAGGGGTCGAGGTGGTCGGCGTGGAAGGGGCAATAGGCGTGAATATAGGGATGAGGATGAGATGGATAGAAACCTGGGAAACATTAAAATGACTATACCATCTTTCCAGGGTAAAAGTGATCCGGAGGTGTACATTGAGTGGGAAAAGAAGGTAGAACTGATTTTTGAGTGCCACAACTACTCAGAGGGGAAAAAGGTGAAGTTGGCGGTTATAGAATTTGCAGACTATGCCCTTGTGTGGTGGGATCAATTAGTGACAAGTAGGAGAAGGAGCCGTGAACGGTCTATTGAGACCTGGAACGAGTTGAAGGGTTTGATGAGAAAAAGGTTTGTGCCCAACCATTACTATAGGGACTTGTACCAGAAACTCCAAACTTTGTCTCAGGGTTCGAAGAGTGTAGAGGAGTACCATAAAGAGATGGAGATTGCTATGATCCGAGCAAATATTGAGGAGGATCCGGAGGCCACAATGGCCAGATTTTTGAGTGGTTTGAACAGGGACATTGCAAATGTAATAGAGCTGCAACATTATGTTGAACTGGAGGAGATGTTGCACATGGCGATGAAGGTGGAGAGGCAGCTGAAGAGGAAAGGAACAGCGAAATACTCTTCGGGTTCCACTCCTTGGAAACCTACGTGGAGTGGAAATAACAAAAATGAAGGAGCTGCACCAAAGGGGAAGCCAGAACCACCAAAGGCTCGAGAGGAATCTACCAATAAAGGTAACCCCGCTTCTAACTCTCAACCTCATAGAAGTAGGGACATCAAGTGTTTTAGGTGTACGGGAATCGGACACATTGCATCACAATGCCCGAAAAAAAAAATAATGCTTGTGCGAAATGGGGTGGTGGTGTCGGAGGATGTGGATGAGGATGATGATGAATTTAGGGATATGCCTGCCTTAGAAGAAGCTAGTAATTGTGATGATGGAGATTATGCGATAGCTCAATCCCTTGTTACTAGGCGTGCCCTTAGTACCCAAATTAAGGTGGAGGAATCCGGTGAGCAAAGAGAAAGCATATTCCATACTAGATGCTTTATTAATAATAAAGTGTGTAGTTTGATCATTGATGGGGGGAGTTGTACCAACGTGGTTAGTACCACTCTTGTTGAGAAGTTGTGTTTACCTATTATCAAACACCCTAGGCCTTATAAATTACAATGGTTGAATGAGTCCGGTGAGATAAAGGTAAATAAGCAGGTGTTAATCAACCTTTCTATCGGGAAATACGAGGATGAGTTAATTTGTGATGTGGTTCCAATGCATGCTGGACACATCCTGTTGGGTCGGCCATGGCAGTATGACAGGAGGGTGGTACATGACGTATACAAAAATAGATACAGTTTTACGAAGGATGGGAAAAGCATTAGACTTATGCCATTAACCCCACAGCAAGTTTATGAGGATCAGCTGAAACTAAAAAGTGAGGAAGAGAAGACAAAGAGAGTTGGGACCACGATCCCAGAAAAAGGAGAGCTGAGAGCAAAACAGAGAGTTGAGGGTTCCACCTCAGAAAAAGGAGAGCGAGTGACGAGTGCCCAAAAAGAAAGAGGAGAGAAAACCAAAGTGAGCTTCCTTGCCAAGAAGAGTGAGATCAAAAGATCTGCCCTCGACCGCCAACCAATGGTCTTACTAATGTACAAGGACTCCTTCCTTGCACTCGGTGACACTAACTCTTCCCTCCCCCATTTAGCTGTTTCTCTTTTACAGGAATTTTATGATGTTTTCCCGGAAGACATACCCAGTGGGCTGCCACCCATTCGGGGCATCGAGCACCAGATTGATTTTGCACCGGGAGCTGTCATTCCAAATAGGCCTGCATATAGAAGCAATCCGGAGGAAACAAAGGAGCTTCAGCGGCAAGTTGACGAGTTGTTGAGCAAGGGCTACGTTCGAGAAAGCATGAGCCCATGCGCGGTGCCAGTCTTATTGGTGCCCAAGAAGGATGGAACCTGGAGGATGTGCGTGGATTGTAGGGCCATCAACAATATCACGGTAAAGTATCGCCATCCCATACCTAGGTTAGATGACATGCTTGATGAATTGTTTGGTTCATGCGTCTTTAGTAAAATTGACCTTAAAAGTGGATATCACCAAATACGCATGAAAGAGGGGGACGAATGGAAAACTGCATTCAAGACCAAATACGGGCTTTATGAATGGTTAGTTATGCCGTTTGGCCTCACCAATGCACCTAGTACATTCATGAGGTTGATGAACCATGTTTTACGAGCTTTCATTGGTAAATTTGTGGTCGTGTACTTTGATGACATTTTAATTTATAGTAAGAATGTAGAAGAACATGTTAGGCATTTGAGGATTGTACTTGAGGTTTTACGCACTGAAAATTTGTATGCTAACTTTAAAAAGTGTACGTTTTGCATCGATAAGGTCATATTCCTTGGTTATGTTGTTGGTAAGGATGGTATTGCGGTCGATGAGGAGAAAATTCGAGCTATTAGGGAATGCCCAACACCAAAGAGTGTAACTGAGGTAAGGAGTTTTCATGGGTTAGCAAGTTTTTATAGGAGGTTTGTGAAAGATTTCAGTACAATCGTCACACCACTCACTGAGGTAATTAAAAAGAGTGTGGGTTTCCGTTGGGGGGATGAACAGGAAAATGCTTTTTCGTTGCTTAAAGATGCCTTATGTTCTGCACCGGTCTTAGCATTGCCTAATTTTAACCAAACCTTCGAGGTTGAATGTGATGCATCAGGAATAGGGATTGGAGCTGTTCTTATGCAGGAAAAGAGACCGATAGCTTATTTCAGTGAAAAGCTGAGCGGGGCAGCGTTGAACTATCCAACGTATGATAAGGAGCTTTATGCTCTTGTCAGGGCATTGGAGACTTGGCAGCATTACCTCTGGCCAAAAGAATTTGTCATCCACACGGATCACGAGTCATTGAAGCACCTCAAGGGGCAAGGTAAGTTGAACAAAAGACATGCCCGATGGATGGAGTTTGTGGAGACTTTTCCTTATGTCATTCAATACAAACACGGTAAGGAAAATATAGTTGCAGACGCGTTGTCAAGACGGTATGTGCTCCTTAATTCACTGAATGCTAAATTATTGGGATTTGAATATGTTCGAGATTTGTATGCGAACGATCATGATTTTTCCTCTATTTATGTCTCATGCGAAAAGGGAGCATTTGATAAATTTTATAGGCATGATGGTTATTTGTTTAAGGAAAATAAATTGTGTGTGCCTAACTGTTCTATGCGTGAGTTGTTAGTACGTGAAGCTCACGGGGGTGGTATGATGGGTCATTTTGGTGTTTTAAAAACATTGGAAACATTGAAGGAACATTTTTATTGGCCTAGGATGAAACGGGATGTTCACCAAATTTGTAATAAAAGCATAACTTGTAAACAGGCCAAGTCTAAGGTATTACCACATGGATTGTACACTCCTTTACCTGTTCCTAGTGAGCCTTGGGTAGATATATCCATGGATTTTGTTTTAGGATTGCCTAGGACAAAGAAGGGTCGGGATTCCATTTTTGTGGTGGTGGACAGGTTTAGTAAAATGGCACACTTCATCCCTTGCCATAAAACTGATGACGCTGTGAACATAGCAGACATATTCTTTAGGGAAGTTGTCAGGCTACATGGGGTGCCTAGGAGTATAGTGTCTGACAGAGATGTCAAATTCCTTAGTTACTTCTGGAAGGTTCTATGGGGGAAAATGGGTACTAAACTATTGTTTTCCACTACATGTCATCCTCAGATGGATGGTCAGACAGAAGTAGTCAATAGGACGTTAATACAACTCTTGCGTGTTGTCATAAATAAAAATTTGAAGAGTTGGGAGGAATGTTTACCTTTTGTGGAATTTGCATATAACAGGGCTGTACATTCTACTACTACTTACTCTCCTTTTGAAATTGTGTATGGCTTCAATCCACTAACCCCTTTGGACCTAATTCCTTTGCCTGTAGATGACAGGAACAGTTTAGATGGCAAGAAGAAAGCCGAGCTTGTGAAGTCACTCCATGAAAAGGTCAGGCTACAAATAGAAAAGAAGAATGAGCGGTATGCGTCACATGCGAATAAGGGTCGGAAGCAGGTGATTTTTGAACCAGGCGATTGGGTGTGGGTTCACATGCGAAAGGAACGATTTCCAGCACAACGGAAGTCTAAGCTTCAGCCAAGAGGAGATGGGCCATTTCAAGTCATTGAGAGAATCAACGACAATGCTTATAAGTTGGATCTCCTAGGTGAGTTTAATATATCTGCTACTTTTAACGTTGCTGATCTCTCTTTGTTTGACGCAGGTGATGATTCGAGGACGAATCCTTTTCAACAGGGAGGGAATGATGAGTACCTGAGTGACCATACGAGTAAGGACCCGTTGCATGTACCAGTGGGACCAATAACGAGACTGAGGGCTAAGAAGATCAAGCAAGCAATGCAGGGGTTTATGCAAGCTTGGGTGGATGAATATTCAAATGCATGGTCAAAGACTCCATTTTCAATACATGACAATATGGGAGATGCGCCAAAACCATTACAAGGCATTTGGGTCAAAGAACAAGGAAGAAATGGATCAGAAGGCCTTTTACGGCCGTAAGTGCTGAAATTACGGCCGTAACTTTGATATCACAATTTTGGGCAGAAAGTGATTTACGGCCGTAATAAAATTATTCACGGCCGTAAAACACTTTTTACGGCCGTAAACACATATGTTACGGCTGTAACAATTGCGTGTCTTTTTTAGGGTTTACGCGGCTTGGACGCGTTTTTAGGCCTATTTATCTCGTCTTTGTCATTGTAAAGAGAACTTTGATGCTTAATGAAATTGCTTGAACTAGGTGAGTTATTCCCTATTCTTCTTCGTTCTTGATTGAACCCCTTGAACTTATCAAAGGATTTGACAACCTTTGTGGCGTTCGCCCCTTTATGGTTTTTCATTCCGTATCTTAACGGGTCTTGGATTTGATACATCCTTGGTTCTTGAGTCGTGAGTGTTGGGTCATATTGTTATCGTCAATTAATCTGGATTTGGAACTTTCCAAGAGTTGATTCGATTTCCGCGAGATCCCGTGATTCTCCAACAAGAATCGCATTATTAGTAATAGTAAATTTATGAGGAATGTGTGGTTAAAAAGTAGGAATTTTTTTTTGGATTTCTGTGTATATTATTTTATTGGTAGAATATGTGGTTGAAAATGACTTTGAAAAAAATAAGGTTTTGAATAATTAGTACGAAACATGGATTGAATATCTTCGTTTATAGCCTTGGAGTGGAGAAGTTGTCGGGCTATATATCGGATAACAGACAAAAAATGATTTTCCGTTGTTCATTTTTTGCCTTTTTACTTTGTATGGGAATGGGAGCTACAATAATGCTGGTTGTACAAGGCTGTTAACAAGCCTCTTGACAATTCTAATATCGTGGTATTTCCTTGACCAAAATACCGTGAATGAGTCATTTGTTAAAATAATAAGTTTTGTCTCCATTTCTTCTTCAATTTCCCAAATCGTTCTAGAACCCTTAATACCTCCCAACACTGCACTTTCCTCTTCAACACCTTCCCTTCCATTTCTTGACTGCACCGCCGACCACCCACCCACATTGCTGGAAATCAACACCACCAAAAGAATATATTCCAGCTGCAATTTCGCTCTCTGCCCAGCTGCATTTCTGCACCACGAAGCATAAATTCCGAATCCATTGAAAAACGATTTCAGCTCCTTTCCTACTGCAATGTCTACCAGTAAGAGCCTAATGTTTAGTAACTGTTAATTTTCTATTGAAATTGTAATCTGATTCTCCGGCATTATTGCAACTGGGTTTTTTTCCTTGAAACTGTCCAACTAATTTTCTACTGTATGTGCAAAGTCTTTTTTTTTTGGCATTTACCTCTTTGGGTAGTTTGCAAATAGAAAGGGCATTTGAGTATTGTTGGGTTCATTTGGGAAGAAGTTCATTGATGATGCTTGGAACCATTGTAAAGAATTTTCTTTGAAGAGAAGGTAGTTTAAGTTGCAAAACTAAACAGCCTAATACAATTTCTGGCTCTCGGTGAATATGATACTCTATGTAGGAACCATGTAATGGTGCGGCATATACATTTTTTTTGCTCTAAAAATTCGAGACGTTGAACAGGTAATGAATCACCAGTGTTTAAGGTCAATGATTTAGTTGTGGGTGATGATGGTGTGGATATAGATGAGATAACACCAGATAATTGGGTAGGGTGAATGAAGAGAATACAAATGAGGGTATTGGTATTGCGTCGAAAGATGGGATGAAATTTTCATCTTATGATGAGCCTTTTGAATTTTACATGCAGTATGCTTACAACGTGGGGTTCCATGTATGAAAAAGAAATTCAAAAAGAAGCCCAGAAGGGGTTCTGTCGAATGCTACATTTGCTTGTAGCCGAGAAGGGAAGAGAATTAGTTCTGCAACTAATTCTTTAAATCCTCATCCCACGATTCAAATCGGATGTAAGGCAAAGATGACAGTTTGCTCAGATCTAAATGGAAATAGGCGTGTTACCAAGCTCCATATGGACCATAATCACAAGCCTAGTCCAACAAAATCGAGACTGTATCGATGTAATAGACAACTAAATGATCAAGTTAAGCGATAGCTCTTGACATTGCTGGAATTCCAATGCACAAGAGTTTCAATTCAGTTTTCGTTGAGGTAGGTGGATATGAGGAATTGACTTTTACTGAAAAAGACTGTAGAAACTACATTTATAAATTTCAACGTTTAAGACTAGGCAAAGGTGATGCAGCTGTAATACAATCATATTTTTTGCCCATGCAAAAAAGTTGTCCTGGTTTCTTCCTTATCATTGATTTGGACATGAAGCACGTTTGAGAAATGTTATTTAGGCTGATAAAAGTCTAGACTTGCATACATCGAATTTTGGGATGTTGTTACATTTGATACCTCTTACCTAATGAATAGGTACGATATGCCTTTTGCCCCCTTTGTAGGTGTGAACCATAATAGGCAATCCACACTCCTAGGTTGTGGCTTGCTATCCAATGGGAACGCAGAGACATTTATTTGGCTGTTCGCGACATGGCTCAATATTATGGATGGGTTAGCACAACCAGCTATCATTTCTGATCAGGATAGGGCCATGCAAAATGCAATTCAAAATGTATTTCCAAATAGTAAGCATAGATGGTGTTTGTGGCACATCTTGAAAAAGCTTCCTGAAAAATTTGGGTATCATCCTCATAAGTTATCCATAATGCATACTAACATGAAGTGGTCTATGAAACACAGAATCCTGCCGAATTTGAAATGGGTTGGGGATTAATGATCGATAGGTAGGCCTTGCATGAAAATGAGTGGTTGTCAAGGTTGTATCAAGAAAGAGCTTGTTGGGTACCATGTTATATGTGGACTCAATTTTGGGTTGGGATGTCAACTACACAGTGGAGTGAGAGTATAAATGCATTCTTCGATGGGTTTGTTCATTCGAAAACATCGTTAAAGCAATTCGTTGAACAATACGACTAGGCACTGAGATCGAAGGTTGAGAAGGAATTTTAGGAAGATTTTAAGTCCTATTCTCAGATGGTCCCCTACGTAATAGACAATTACAAGAGGCATACACAATTGCCAAATTCAAGGAGTTCGAAGAAGAGATAACGGGAAAAGTCTACTGCGATGTTATATCAAGAATTGAAAATTGTACATGGAGTACCTATAAAAAAGGAGTTCAATGTGAAGTATGGCAGTGTAACGCCCCGAATTCCGCAGAGCCCGGGACGCCACGTCGTCCTTTAAATCTGATTTTATTGCGAAAATAATAAAAAAATTCAAACATCATATTTATTATTTGAAACCTTTGTAACAACAATTTTGCAAAAGAAATGAATTTATAAAACATCACATCTATTATTTAAAAAAATGTAGCAGAACATAATTCTAACAATTTCAAAAAAAAAAAAAACATAAATCTTAAGTTTTAAAGTAAAGTAACGATAAATAATTAAATTGATGACATTTATGAAACTTGACTTAAAAAGAAAGTTAACATTATTTCTAATTTTTCCACCACTGCCATTTCATTCGCCGCCATCTCCAAAATCAGCGAAAACTGTTAAAATAATGGAATGAGTATTTCGAAAAATACTCAGTAGACTCATCGCCAATAATTAATTTACAGAATAATTTAACACGTAATTATGCAATCATACAGTGACATCATCATCATATTCTTGGGCTCTTGTATTTTCAAAATCAAGGATGTTAAAATCGTAGGGTGTGGGTAGTCTCGTCTCGTGCACTTAAGGCACATAAGTTATGCATAACATCATCATTTCTCATCTTATCTCATAAGAGATATTCTTGTCTCGTCTCATGCATCAAAGCATGTAAATCACGTAATTTCACATAAAACATGCAATTATAATTTAAATAAATTAGTGGGGGCAAGTCTACCTCAAATCACGAGTTTGAAAGTTGAGCAAGAAAGTTCACGTTGTACTTCTAACTGTCCAAGCACCTTGTCTAGCCAATAATAAACTACCCTTAAAGTGGTATTTGGAAATCAAACGTTTCAATTGAAAGAGTTTTAAAAGAAGAAATAAAAGTTTAGGGATTGAATTAAAATATTTTTAAAACTTGAGACTGAATTAAAAGGCTTTGAAAACATGATGGCTAATTAATAACCACTCTCTTTTAAAATAAGGGCTAAAAATAACATATTTTAAAACTAGCGGAACTAAAATAAATACTTTTAAAACTTGGGCACTGATTTTAATGATTTTAAAACTAAAGGGACTAAAAGGCAATTTTCGGTAACTAGATTTTTTTTTTATAACCCAAATCATCCCTCATTTCTCTCTTTATTTGGTACGACAGAGAAGAGACCTAGATGGCGATTGGCCCATCTCTCCTTGGGGTTGCCGGCATCATTCGCCGGCGATCATGCCACCGTCTCATGGCGGCGATGGCGTAGGTGGAGGTGTGTGAAAGGGGAAGCTAATTTGGGGCTTTATCTTGTGCAAAAACCGAAGTGTGGAGTTGTGATTTTCTGCCAATATGTGCGGTCGAAAGTGATCGAGAGGTGAGGTAAGTCTTGAATAAAATTCTATCTTGGTTTTCATACGTTTTTGTTTGGTGATTCGATTGGTGGCGGTGATGGAGGCTTGATGGTGATTGGTGGCGGTGATTGCTTGTGTTCGAATTGTGTGGTGTTGCAGGTGGTGGTGCTCAATCGTGGAGGTGGTCCGGCTTAGTGTAGTGGCAGCGGTGTTGGTGATAACGGTGGTGGAGGCATCGACTTTGGTTAAGAAATTGATTGAGGCCGTGGCTGGTTGCAGTGGGACTCGGGTTGTGTGGTTATGTTTGCTGTGGAGTTGATGTTGGTGATATGGTTTGGCTGCTGGGATTGTGGATGGCTCGGTGGTCTGAATCAATATATTTGCAGATTGTGTAAGTGTTGTTTGAGGGGGGTGCTTACCAAGAATTCTGTAGAGAAATGCTGTGAATGATTTTGTGTTTGTGAACGTGTGTTGTGATGGGGATGAAGGGGAGTATATGCTGCTGATTGTGTACACATTTTTGGTAAGTTTGCAACGAACTGAAAGTTGAGAGGGATTTGGGATTAATTCAAATTGAAAGGCTAATTGAGAGGGATTAAGGAGTGATGATGTGCAAGGAAAATTGTGTGAATTTGGAAGGCTTTGAAGAGTGATCATGGGAACATGATGAATGTGCTGAATATGCAAAAATGGAAGTTGGGGAAGTACTTTAGGAAAATTGGATGAAATCTTGATGTGCTTTAGGAATTGTGGCTGATTTGCTATCTATTTAGGGATAATTTAGAGGCTAGAATTATGCAACGTGGAAAAAAATGGGAGGGGAGAATGTCTGGGGTTGATTGTGATTAATGTATGGTATATAAAATGGTAATTTGGGTTGAATGGCTAATTGAGAGGGATTGGGTAGAGATAATGGGGAAAATGTGCTTAAAATAAATAGGTAAAGTCGTAGCGACACGTTTTAAATAATATTTATTTAAATAAGTTATGGACAATTCTTGGTCGCTATAACCCTACCACTTTAAAATAATTTCGTCCTCGAAATTAAAAATCTTCTTGATTTAAAATAATTGGATACTTGATCAAAAATTTCTTCTTTCTTAAAATCTTAAAATAATTAACATGACTAGACGAGAGCGCTGATTTTGAATAATAATCGTTAAGGTTGGAGAGTCGTAGCGACAAGTTTGATAAAACAAGTCTTTTAAGTTTGAAAATTTCCCGGTCGCTACAACATTCTCCACTTAAAATAATTTCGTCCTCGAAATTTTAAACTTTTTTGATCTAAATATATCTGGGTATTAAGCCAGACTTCTTTCTTCTTTCTTTTCTCAAGTAGTTTCAGCACTACTTTGTCTACCCCATTGGACTTTGACAAGAGAAATCTCTTTATTAATCTATACTATTTCCTTAAGAAAACATATCACACCATAATAATTAATCATTATGAAGTCTATCCTCATCTTCTCAAACCTCTTATAACGAATAACCAAAAAATCAATTGTAACATTAGAAATCACATGAATATTCTTCCGTGTAATATGCCTAATAACATGTTATCCAAAAATCAGCATAATATCATCAGCTTATCGTATACGAGAATCTATTCATATAGTACATTTATGCGTCATCTTGATTTCTAACATCTTCCCATATACATCACCAAAACGTATCACAAAATTCAATTAATATCAATAAAAAAAATTTGTTCCCAAGTAACTAAGCATCCGTTTGGCAACACATGTTTTTAAACATGTTTTTTCTACAAAATTTCCCAGATCACTTTTTAACCACACACATTTTCTCTCTCTAATTTTCAACCACACATTTTACCTAGAAAACATAAAAAAACATGTTTTTAAACAAAAACTTTTTAACAAACAGAGGCTAAGATTCTGCTCCTGAATGCCACAACATTTTCTGCAAGAGATAACTTAGTATTTCCTATGTATACCTCAAATGATCATATAACTCCACTTATACATTGATACTTAATCAATTGCACACTTCACCAATCATGATGTTTATAAATAACAATCTCCAAAATTATCAAAACTTTAACTCCAAATCGATACTCTGTTCAAGATTTCACTCTTGTAGTAAACATGCTTACCTAAGCCGCAACGTAAATAAACAACCAATAACTCTCAACCAACTTATACTTGAAAAATAATATTTCCTCATTGTTCATGGGTCAACCAAAATTTCCCTTTCATAATCTCAAAGTGGAACAAAATCCTCAAATGTTCCTCATATTGTTTACTATCTCTAGGATAAACCAAAATATCGTCCATGAATACAATGAAAAACATGTCCAATTAATGTTGGAAAACTCGGTTCATCAAATCCATAAATACTGTCGGTGGGTACTTATTCTTTATTGCCAACTTGTTAAGTAGTATAGTTACTCCCTATAGATATACTCTTGGCCAAATAAAAACTTTAAATCCTTTTATCCAAATCTCAATCAAATGCTTAAGCAAGAAGACAAAACTTAACCCAATAACAAGTCTAAGCATCACTATATTATCAAAACCCCAAAATTCAATTCTTTCTTCTTGCTAATATAAGCTTCAACTTCATATCTAATCCCAAAATTAAATCTCTGACGTATGTGTAACATAGCCTAATTCAATCATGAAATAGAATATGATCTAGTCTCCAAATTCCAATTAAATCACTATTTTCCCATAAATAAAAAAAATCAAAGTTATAATCATCAATCATTACAAATATAAAGTAGCCATTTTCGACTGATGCAACATCTATGTACATAGTCTGATATCCCTTTGATAGGAGCATATACTAGATCTAAATTCCTCGGTTGACTTCTTGTGAAAGGTGCCATGTCCTAAACCAATTATGCGAAGTCCAACTAGGCGGGGTTTATCCATTTCTCTTAGTTAAAATTACGAGGACGTAAAAATATTTTTTAAAAAAAAAACTCTTTCAAATTATGCTCAAACTCTTTTTTCTTTCTTTCTTATTTCGGATACAAAAATTTCTCATTCTTTCTCATCAAATTCTCAAAATACTTCATTTCTCATGTATCCGAAATCATCATAATATAAATTTCATGACAAAATCATTTACCTTCGGAGTTGGCGGAACGAACGATGGCATTGGCAAAAGTCGTCAAAACATTATTTATTATTATTTAAAAAAAAATTCTCTTTCCAAAATTTGCAAGTCTACAGAAACGTAGACCCGCTCTGATACCACGCTGTAACGCCCAGAATTTCGCGGAGCTCGGGACGCCACGTCGTCCTTTAAATCTGATTTTATTGCGGAAATAATAAAAAATCTCAAACATCATATTTATTATTTGAAACCTTTGAAACAAGAATTTTGCGGAAGAAATGAATAAAACATCACATCTATTATTTAAAAAAATATAGCAGAACATAATTCTAACAATTTCAAAAAAAAAAAACATAAATCTTAAGTTTTAAAGTAAAGTAACGATAAATAATTAAATTGATGACATTTATGAAACTTGACTTAAAAAGAAAATTAACATTATTTCTAATTTTTCCACCAATGTCATTTCATTCGCCGTCATCTCTAAGATCAGCGAAAATTGTTAAAATAATGGAATGAGTATTTCGAAAAATACTCAGTAGACTCATCGCCAATAATTAATTTACAGAATAATTTAACACGTAATTATGCAATCATACAGTGACATCATCATCATATTCTTGGGCTCTTGTATTTTCAAAATCAAGACTGTTAAAATCGTAGGGTGTGGGTAGTCTCGTCTCGTGCACTTAAGGCACATAAGTTATGCATAACATCATCATTTCTCATCTTATCTCATAAGAGATATTCTTGTCTCGTCTCATGCATCAAAGCATGTAAATCACGTAATTTCAAATAAAACATGCAATTATAATTTAAATAAATTAGTGGGGGCGAGTCTACCTCAAATCACGAGTTTGAAAGTTGAGCAAGAAAGTTCACGTTGTACTTCTAACTGTCCAAGTACCTTGTCTAGCCAATAATAAACTACCCTTAAAGTGGTATTTGGAAATCAAACGTTTCAGTTGAAAGAGTTTTAAAAGAAGAAATAAAAGTTTAGGGATTGAATTAAAATATTTTTAAAACTTGAGACTGAATTAAAAGGCTTTGAAATCTTGCTGTGCTTTAGGAATTGTGGCTGATTTTCTATCTATTTAGGGATAATTTAGAGGCTGGAATTATGCAACGTGGAAAAAAATGGGAGGGGAGAATGTCTGGGGTTGATTGTGATTAATGTATGGTATATAAAATGGTAATTTGGGTTGATCAAAAATTTCTTCTTTCTTAAAATCTTAAAATAATTAATATGACTAGACGAGAGCGCTGATTTTGAATAATAATCGTTAAGGTTGGAGAGTTGTAGCGACAAGTTTGATAAAACAAGTCTTTTAAGTTTGAAAATTTCCCGGTCGCTATAGGTACATAGGATTGTAGCATCGTTTGCAGCTGCCACTTATTCAAGTTTAGAGGTATAATTTGCAGACACTTTGTCTCGGTGTTGATCCAAACTAATGTGAATTCACTTCCCGAGAAGTACATCCTAAGGAGGTGGAGAATAGATGTGGTTAGTGCATATACCAGGCTGAAAATCAATTACGATGGGTGGATAAGTACTCCTTCTCAGATGAGGTATGATAAATTGTGTAAGTCTTTTGAAAAAATGGCGAACTTCGTTTGTGATGATGAAGTTCGCACCAAGGAGTTAATGGAGTGGATAGAAGCTCATATGAATGATCTAAGTGTCAGGATTTTGGGTACTAATCATAATAGCAATCACCTTTCTCAGGACAGGACACCAAATGGTAGACTGGTTGACAGGACATCAGATGGGAGACTCATTGACAGGACATCTATGGATCGAATTTTGGATCCAAAGTGCACAAAATCAAAGGGAGCTCCTAGAAAGTTGCGGAAAAAGGGTCCGTTGGAGACAACGACAAAGAAATCGAAGGTATGCTTTAATTTTCATGACATGGTATCGCGGTTTAATTTTAAAAAATAAAATAAAAAATAAAAAGTAGCTTGTTTATCTCTTGTGATATGTGTAGGTACCTTCAAATTCAAAGAAAGGGAAGACCCCGATCCGAAATACTGTAGTTGACAGTACTTCCTTGCCTCCACAGTCGCACGTACGACAATGTCAGATGATAACTCTATTCTCTTACACACATCAACTAATGGTTAGTCGAGGCTATTACATAAAATGTTATTCTAACAAAGACATGTACATTTGTGAGCGAGATATTAACGACGTCGTTGTTAATATAAATTAGTGCTTTCATTTAATCTCATTTCTCTACATTTATTTTTGGGTGCTCAATTACAACAATTTGGTAGAGCTCATGGAGGAAAAATTGAGTACATGCTATGGGATAAACCAGCAGGTGTAGCCATTTTATAAAGCACAACGTCCCCAAGATGAAGAAAGTGCATGAAGCAAAGATGGTTGGCTCTTACTATTCTGTTGGAACATAAAATTTGAGACATTACGCTATGTACTCATGATGTAGTGTTGGCAAATGTTACATGATTTCTATTGAAGAACTATTTATTTTGTGGTTTATCCTATTTTTCAGGTTGTATGTATGCACCATAATTTGTTTAAGTACTAAATGAATTGATTTCACATCGAATCACTATTGCAAACAGGAATTCGATGCACAGATTTACACATATAATCATTACTCCATACAATCTGGCCAAGAAGTCTTTTGAATCCACCTTAAACAGTCGCAAAAATCCTTCTCCACACCTAGGGAAGCGCTTCTACATTGGACAATATGCGAACCAATGATCTATTTCTCTACAACTATGACAAATTCCATAATTCTTTCCCCTCATCACGACCTCCTGAAAATTTCATTGAATTATCGGCCAATCTTATATATTGGCCATGACATTGACGTAAAAATTTGGGATTCTTGTCCAAATATATTTGATAAAGGCATCCTAAATACTGAACGTGAAACTATGAATAATGAGATGTCTAGTAGTTGCTGTTTACATTTTTGATAATCAAGAAGCAGACTTAACACTCTAATGTCAGTTGTACATTCAGCTTTGATATAAGGAGAAATGAGATATTTTTACATAATTTTATTTTTTTTATTTTTGAATGAAATAGTTTAGAAGGACGCTCCCAAACATGAGATATCAATTGGTAAAAGAGAATACAGTATAGAATCAGTTGTCTCCAGATTTCCAGACATATGATTAATTAACGAGTGATATTCACCAAACAGAAAGGATAATGGTCAACTTTTTGTTACTATGATGTTAGTTCTAGCCTTCTTTTTAAATTAGTACTAGTGATAAGCACGTGCGTTGCACGTTTTATGTATAGCGTGATATGATGCATAGTCGTAATAATAGAAATAATTTAAATTGTTGAAATGTTATATATGAAAAATATATATATAATTTATGTACATAATGTGATAATATCAAATAAACAGAAATGTAATGTTTTGATTATAATAACTTTATTTTGTAAATTGCACTTCTCATGTGAAAGATGATTAATATGTGCAATTTATTTTATAGTAAAAAATAATTTTTGAACAATATATTTAATGTTTTATTGAACTAAAATGTAACATTAAAATTACAATAAAACTTCTTTGTATACAATATTTTTTTTATTTTTATTTTCTGCTTTTACCAATACCTTTGTTGTTTGCATTGAAATTCCACGTGAAAGTGTGACATACAATTGCCCATGAGCTTAAACCACCATGTAACTCCCATAATTTATAAGTGATAAACATTCATAAATCTCAAGTCTTAATGATCAATCATACGGTTTGAGTGTAAAATGCATATTTGATGACTCACTCCACCAAGATGAAGTTTTTAGTAAATATGTATAATTACAAAATTGAGGATATTACACTCAAAATGCAAGTATATATAGCAAACAGAAGATAACATGATTCAATATAAATTGGATATAATCATTTGAAACACGAATAAGTTCAAAACCATGGAATCAATTCAAACCTGACAAACGTACACCACTAACTACGTGACCACTACCAATAATCACGCCATTTGCTCTCCATTCGGCCACCTGTAACCATGCTTAAATAGTTAGTGGGCAATGCCTAATTTTGACGCAATAAATATTAGAACTAATAAAAAGTATGGAATCTAAAGAATATATTTCTAAATAAAAATTACCAAAATTTACAAAGAATAGCCATTATTGTTCAATTATGAAAAAAAGGAAAAAAAAATCATTTAAACATAAACAATAAAGAAAAATAAAACATAGGCATAACACATTTTTACTGAAAAATAAATAGTAAAAATAAATAAAAAGTGTAATAATGTGAGAATAATAATATGAAATTTTATTACAACATTGTAAAATGTGATGGTAAGTTAATTTAATACCAAATAAATGAAATAGTATAATAATGTGGAATTATATTATGACAATGAAATTCTTAACAATAAATTAATTAATGTAATAAATCTCCCTTACATGATTATAACCAATAAAGTAGAGTCAACAAATCCATTCTACTCATTTCCTCCACTTCCTTGGGTTTTATCCATTTGATCAAATATCTAAATTGCTACTCTAGAAGCAACTAAATATTTTCCCACCTATAGTAACGTAAATGTGGCATGCTACCAATATTATCAACCTCCAAATAAGAAATTTATCTATTTTTCTAAGAGAGATCTAAAGAAGCACTAAAAAAAGAGTTACTACAAAACAATTTCTTCTATTGTTGCATGGGACAGAAAATCCACTATGAATCAAATTTTCTTGTGAACATAAAGTTGCCAGTAAATATGGCTTCTTTGTTGTCTACCAATCAAAACCCATAAATTGTCAAATGAGATTTACAGAAATAGCATTCAATTTTTACAGGCTAGAATCAATTGGAAAATGTTCTTTCTAGTTTCCAACGGTAAAACAGCATTGCAGCATTAAATCAGGGAAAACAATTTTCCCCCATAAAAGACAATGTATCCCAGCACAAGAGGAAACTTTATGGCCAAAAGAAGTTCATACTTAAGGATCCAAAAGAAAAACAGTTTTCTCCCATAAAAGACAATGTATCCAAGCATAAGTGGAAACGCTATGGCCAAATGCACCCAAAATAACGAAATGGTTTACACAGAGAATAACTACTACTTATTGTTAACATGTATATGTGGTGCCAAGTGTTCGACAGGTATAGCATTTTATATAGTCATGCTATAACAGGAGATAATATAATACCTCTACTATATCTCACTAAAATTTACCTCGAGAAATAATTTTTTGTAGCTAACAATATATTATCAGATTGGAGATGAGAGCTTACCTGGATTATGGGTAAAGCGGCATCACTTGGATTTGATGAACCATCATCAGAGAACATTCCTACAACTCATGTAAACATCATAATATTAATAGATACATGCACGGTGTCTTATATCTGTAAATGTTCTTAAACCATGGTAAACCTTTTAATCGATTAACTTGTAGCATAAAGTGAATAAATTTCACCGTCTTTTAACTTGAGAAGGACATTTACAGATTTACAAATATACTAATGTTTTGAAAATACGATTTATTCAGATGAGTGATCTCAGTATCCAAAGGTCGGTAGATGGATTCAGAAACCCAGCATAGATAATAAAGAAGCAAGAACTGAAAGCATTGAAAATCTTTACAAAAAATACCCATAAATTAAAGACATAATTTGTAGGTGACAGTAAATAAATGAAATGCGTAAAAATGAAAACACAAACCTAACTTTTGAATGGTAACTGCATCAAGTAAATCACAACTCAATTAAGAATCAATATTTTGTATTGAAGAACAAATTTAAAAATATTTTGCAGGAAACTACTTACCAAAACCAAAAAAAGGACCTCTGCGTTCTTCCATTTTCTAATTGCAAATAGCCTGAAGTATAAAATGAAAACTTTAAAATATCACAGAACAGCTCCAAAAGACCCGTTGATCATAAAGAGAAATCAGTGATGCATTTGTATTTCAAATTATTGTCAGTCAGTACGGAGGAGGTGCACAAGTTATCTAGAATAAAATTAATCCTATAACATGTCCTCTTTTTTAATCACGGCCCAAAATGAGATACGCTTGGTAAAGAATCACAATTGTCAACTGTTCTTAGTAGATTTTATGCTACTATTATTTACTTTTTTCCTGTTTTTAATGTGGAAAAAATATAAGGAAGAAACCGTACCACCATTCAACAACGGGAATGGAAAACTCTCTCCGCTGCATCTCATTTATGTCGTACGCCGGAGTACACTGATCGGTCGGCGCTTCGTTGTGCAGTGGCAAAAAGCTTAGCCGCTTCTGCTTGGTCGGCGTCAGGCGAGGGGTTTGTCGTTGCGTCTCGTTCTTCATCATACACTGTCCCTCCAGTGCAGTTCTAGAGTGGACGATCAGCGGGGGTGCAAAATTGGGGCTGGCGAGAAAAAGCCAGGAGGGGGTGTTCTAGGATTTTCTTCTAGTCTTGAACGATAAGGGGGTTACGAAATTGGGGTGGTGTGAGGAAGACGACGAAGATGGAGAGGTCGTTTGGTTTCTAGGGTATCAAATGGAGAAGGAGGCGGTGGGAGGTGTCGATAGGCAGAGTTGTCGGTGTTTTCCAATCGAGAAGAATAATGGGTTTCTTAGTTTCGAGGGGGTTCATGTTCAAATGGATAGGCAATGATGGACTATTTCTAAGCAATCGGACGGTGGTGATGGGAGGCATCGATGAAAGACGTCGATGGGAACGATGGGAAGAGTCGTTCTCCATTGGAGAGGAGAAGATAAATGGGTAAAGGAGGATAGTGTAACCTAAGTATTTTTTTTTTCAATCAAATGTATTTATTGGCGAGAATGGTGTATGTGGTATAAAGGAAAAAAAGCGATGGCAAAATCGGAAAGTGAAAGATTTTTCCACATTTTAAAGTTGTTTAGATAAGTTCAATAATTAACAAGAAAGAAAAAGTATTCATCCACTTCTCAAGCATCTATCGTAAAACTCTCCCAACAACCCTATTAGCAAAAATACATTTGAAAGAAACAACCCAAATAACACAGGAATCAGTAGGAAAAACTTCAATTTTGAAAGAAATTACCCAAAAAATTCGACACACTTGTTTTTCTCCGACCGATCTCGATTTTCATGCCGGCTGCTGCACCGCTCCGCCTACCGGACTCTGAGGGCATGATAGTGTTCAAGAGTCATCTATTACCTTCGGCAGATTTGGGATTTCAGAAATATTGCCGGTCTCCTTCAACCCGGTCACTTCTTCTTTGGAGCTCCTTCTATAATTTGTAGACTCTGATTTTGGTTTTGGGTTTGTGGTATTTTGAATTTTTGTGGGCAGATTTCTGGGTTTGGCATGTTTGGAGAAGAAGAATGAAGGGTTGGGTGATTTTACAGTGTTCAGCACATTTTTGTCCAAAATGTGGGTATTTTCGTTATTCTTCTTATTTAGACAGGGCATTTTGGTCTTTTTCCACCCAATAGTCAAGAGGCTTGTTAATAGCCTTATACAACCAGCATTATTCCTGGGAGCTATTCCAACTAGAAAATAAAGTAAGGGGTGCACCTCTCTAGTCCTGTTTCTTACGACAAATGTTCCTGGGATCTTGTATACAAGTTGAGATGAAATTGGGCATATCTATAAAAATAAAAGTCTTTAGAATCTCAAAATTTACTAGTTTCCTTGCACTTCCTCGAAACATTATGTCACGACCCATCCCAAATCACCCTACTAGACCTGGAACGTGATGTGTTTCGATAGCAGGTGACAACTAGATGTTGGACCTACTACCAAAGCAACCTTGACTTTTCTTTGACTGTAAAGAATTTACTGAAAATTTGACATGATGTAAATTAGACTAAAATCACCTGAATAACATCAAAATTTCCCAAACGTACATATATCTCATAACTAATGGGAACCACCTATTCCTTTAACACATACTAATCAACTAAGTATAACCAACTCGATCATTTTAATATAACTTACAGTACATCCCAAATGAATATAAAACCATGAAATAGAAATGAACCCATAAGCTTAGATACTTAAATCAATTAAATTATACAATCTTATTATATCTGTGTCTTGACTTGGAAAATCAACAGGGAAATGCTTCTTAACTCACATTCACCTGCATTCTATAAAAATATGTGGGAAAATTTATGAGTTTGTAACTTATTGAGTGGACATTTCACAATTAAGTATATTTTCTCATTTATAAATATTTACTGAAAAGATCTTACTACTTTAACTTTAAGAAATTGAAAGATCTGATAATTTCTTCTAAAATTGGAACAACTGTGATGTGAACCCGGGAGGGGGTCACGACGGACACGCGGAAATAACACCGGGAAAGTTCCGAATTCAGGTTGGAACGGACAGTGACACTACGACCCGAGCCTCACGACGCAAGAACCAGGGGCATATCAAACCCGAGACCCGTTACGATGCGGAAACAAGAACCGTAATGGTTTGAACGCCACAAAGGATGCCCACGCCTTTGATAAGTTCAATTTGTTGAACGCCAGAAATATTACACAATATTTGATAAGTTCGAGTTAAAGGGAATCCTCACCTTTAGAGAGTAAAAACACTCAATATATTTCATTCAATAATCCAAGTCTCTCTTAATATTACAATGAAGACGCCTTTATATAGGCAACAAGAATAAAAACCCTAGTCTACTTAGGAAACTAAATAAAATCTAATCTAATTAGGGAATAGAATAGATAAAATCTATCAAAATAGACTCCTAAAATATTAAAATAGGAAAAAGGAATTAAAATATAAAAAAGGAAACAAAAAATCCGCATGATTTTACGCTAATCTGTATTTACGGTCGTGACAACATTCCTTACGGCCGTAACTGTACTTCTGCTTAAGGATTACGGCCGTGACCATAAACTTACGGCCGTAACTTTGAAAACCTGAAATTCTTCATTTTGATCCGAGAGTGACTTACGGCCGTGAGAATATTTTGTTACGGCCGTAACTTTGCTTCTGCATAATTTTGGATTTTCTTTGTTTCCAACTCGATTCTCGGCTTGTCTCTTGGCTTGTTCACTTGGTTTAGCCTCGAACCTTGTTCACTCTCGCAATGCTTGATCTGTGAAGCTCTTCGAACATGCTGGAAGCTTTGTTTGGCTTGATTTGTAGTTCTTTCCGTCAAGCCCGCCATGATTCTCATCATTCTCCCCTTCTTTAGGCTGATTCGTCCCGAATCATAGCTTGGTTCGTGATTTACAAATGCCCCACCAGGATCAAATGGGAAATTATGGACTCCATGACATGAATTCATTAGGTGGCAATCCTCCCATTGGTAAACACGAATGTATTGAAACATGAGGTTAATTTGCCAAGGTGGATTTGACTCAAGCTTCCATGTGTAATCAACCTGCAAAAAAGATTGAAATAAAATGGGGAGGGAAATGTTAGTTTCAAAAGGTACAAGGTATGGATCCTTGTATTCATGATAGATCACCTCCCTATCCTCCTTTCTCACAATGAGGCTCTCCTCTTTACCTCTTTCAACATTTTCACTCTCTTGCTCAATATTTTTAACCCGAAGCCCAACCACATCTTCTAATTTTTCATGCATTCCATCATCACTACCCAAATACTCCTTCTCCTCACCCAATTTTGGATTTAGCTCAACTACTTCAAAATTATGCTTTTGCTCATGCACCTCCTCATAAATAATATTATCGACATGAATAGGCACCTCCTCAACACTACACAATTTTTTATTTTCTACTTCATGTTTCAAGACTCCCTCCTTTTCAACATCCATATCCTGAGACTCCAATCTTAAATCCCCTCCAATCTCACTTTCATTCCCCTTTGGAAATTTAGCTTCAGCTTCCATTTCACTCTCCCGTTGCAACTTGGCTAATTTTTTTCTTGCTTCCTTTGCAATCATCTCCTCCTTTAACTGCCTTAATATCATTCTCACCTCATCAATTTCATCCCTCATTTCCGAGACACGATCCCTTATTTTTGAAGCACCATCTTCCAATATTTTCAGCTTATCCCCAATTCCAACCCTAGGTTTATGATCAATCCTATTTTCCCTCCTAACTTTAGGAACTGTTTGAGGTTTATCCCTGAATTTAGACATTGTGGAGTTGGATGTGGAATGGAATGGAATGGAAAGATTCGATAACAAGGAGCTATGAAACTCAAGGAAGTGGTCCTTGAATGAACTTTCGAACTTATCAAATATTGTGAGATATTTGTGGCGTTCACCAAACTGAACTTACCAAGGATCTGGACATTCCTTGTGGCGTTCAAACCATTACGGTTCTTGTTTCCGCATCGTAACGGGTCTCGGGTTTGATATGCCCCTGGTTCTTGCGTCGTGAGGCTCGGGTCCTAGTGTCACTGTCCGTTCCAACCTGAATTCGGAACTTTCCCGGCGTTATTTTAGCGTGTCCGTCGTAACCCCCTCCCGGGTTCACATCAAACTGGGATAGTAAAATTCTCTACTCTTTATTCTATATAAGCAACTGTAAAGCATAAAAGTATAAGTAATCTTATATCAATGAAATTCGAAATAAAAATATCATTTTACAATACTATAAGCTGAATCTAATTTATTCTGTAAACCGAAAACTCAATTCTGAGATCTTCAATTTTGATAAACTGTATAAATACTGAAAAATTGTGCCAAAGGTACCCATAATCTGATAATTCTGAAATTCTGTAATTCTGGTCATACGTGCGCAGAGCTGCCCCAAAGGCTAAGCACCCTAACACATGGCCCAAAACCTATATGTGTACAAGAGTAGTTCCCAAAGACCTCTGATAACCTGGTCATACACCGTGGAAACGAATTCACACAAGTGTAGAGAGGGTAAAATAACATATCTGGTCATACACTGTGGAAACGAATTCACATCAGTGAAAAGCAGGTAAAATCACCTGGGTACTTTCTGGTGATTTTTTTAAAAATAATTTAAATATACTAGGATATCTGATGCTAGTATAATGTCAATGAGATCGCTTAACTGAATTGATTCTAGTTTTAAAAATAGCTCCTTATAATAAAACTTCACTTTATTCTTAAAATCATGTTGTGACCTCAATACTTGAAAATAACTTGAAAATAATCAAGTTCTATAGTTTATATAATTCTGTACAAGCACTTTGATAAATAAAGATTTCATGAAGTGTTTAGAACTAATATACATCAAACAAATACTTATTTTCTTAAGAAAAGTATTTTCCACTCACCAAGTTGTAGATCCATCTGTACTCAACTTCAATCTTGTCATCTCTTCACCTTCAAATACTAATGATAATGTCTCGAGTACCTCATGCATTATTCCTCAAGATCGGATTGACCATTGAAATCGAGCCAACGTTTCCACCCCCCCCCCCCCTCTCCTTCTCGAAAGCTCTCTGTCTGTAGCCCAAATTAATAGAGAAAGTGGTGCTCTAATGTCTATTTAGTGGACAAATTAAATATAATAATATTTCAAATCCCCAAACCATGTAATAAGATTTAGTCCTTAAAATCTCAATAACCAGAAACTAAATCCTTAAATTCCTCAATTGATTATCTCTAGTCCTCAATTATTTGAAATTACAAAATAAACCCCACGAAAATCATTTGTTCAATTTAAGTACTTATTTGACTTCGAAAATTAAAAAGTGGGCTGTTACACATTAGGTTGCTGGAGGAACTTGAGCGTGGAGAGAAGGTTATTGGAGATGGTACAATAAGCTATGGAATGGATGATGCAGACGATGTTTACTTGCAATCTTGGACTAGGACTATCATAGGTCCTCAAAACATCAATATATTCTTCCCCTCTCTTAACTTACTTGATTTGACATATAGTCATTTAATGAATATATTCTATGGATAGGCCTGTAGACATTAATGCCATATTACTTGGAGATAATAGTTTTATTTGTACTTCAGATTAGATCTTCATGGAAAGTGTTTTTCTTTTTTTTTTTAACCAGGATAGAAATCGAAATCCATTTTTAAGTATTTCACATTAGATTTTATTTGCCAAGGTCAGGATAGAAATCGAAATTCATTTTTCAGTACTTCACATTAGATTTTATTTGCCAAGGTCGTTTGCCAAGAAATACGTTGAAATTCATTTTAAAGTATTTCACATTAGACCTTCTGTCATGGACTCCTAGGTTTCTCTAATAGGAAAGACAAGCAAATATTATTGTGGCCGTTCATTTCACGGCGGCTTCTACTGATATTTTAATGGTTATTACAAGGTACTGATAGCTTTTAGGCATAAGTCGAGTTGTTTAGAATGTATCATCTGTTATATAAATACTTAAATACTCTCTTTTCTTCTAGTTGATTGGCTGCATTTTCCATTATATCTAATATGATTTTCTGATGTCATGTATATCAAGTGAGAGGTACTGAGGTTAATATAAAACTTTTGTCAGACTCTAAATATGGGATGTAATATGGATGCGGTCACTGTGGGTTACTCTATTAATTTTTCTAAACTTTATTTAATATTTTAGCATCTTTATGTAACTAATAAACAGTAATTCTGGATTTAGTATTAACTGAGGGATAGATTAAGAACGAAGTATAATTTTTGAGATATTTTCGTTCATTTACCGTGTTAACTTTGCTTATTTCACTTCAAATAGAGAATCATCCTTTTGTTGCTTTCATTCGTTTTATTTTATAAAAATGTTTCTTGGCCATGCTCTAAGGCTATATAATTTGATTTCTCATCAAAAAAGAATTAATGTTCTAGTTTCATATTATATTTGGCTGGTATAATTAATGTTCTGGTTTCTTCCTTTTAATGTGTATTTTCTTGCTAGTTACCTATTTTTACTTTAAATCTTATTGCTTAAAAGCTACATTCTTCTCTATGCAGAAAGCATTATCAGATATGTCTTAAAGTTCATAGCTTCGTTATAGTCAATAGATGATGCTAATGTGGAAGATGACGTTTTTGCACACTGGAAGAAATCGAAGCATAACACTTGCGATTGGCTTATACAAATGTTTGGCCAGGGATGGTTCTTTAATAAGTGCTTTATTAACATGTATTTAATTCACTTATTATCTTATTTTGTTATTGGTTTGATCATATTGAAGTATCGTTTAATGCATTTTCATTTATTGTGTTATACAGGATCGCAAAAAAAAAGCAAAAAGAAAGGAAGCAAGACCAAAGAAATACCAAAAATCAAGAAGTAAGTTCAAGGGCATATTGAAAGAGCTCCAAACCAATAATGGCATGTGAGAAGAAGATTAGAGGCGAAAATTATGGTCATAGAAGATTTGGGGTGAAATTGGAAATCAAAAACCCAAAAAGATTGTGGTCTAGAATTTAAGTCAAAGATTGAAGCTCAATTTTTATATAAAAGGAGTTCGAATTTGGGAACAGATATTTCACAAATAATTGTAGATCTTTGAGTTTTCTTTCTAACAAAACTTGAATCACAATAATCGGACATCAGAAGAGAAATTTATGACCAAACCATCGAGCACAGTCGCTTTTTGGCAGAGATGCACTTACGGCCGTAATTTCCAAATTCCGGAAACTTTCAGAAACCCAATTATGGTCGTAATAAGGAAACTTACGGCCGTAACTTACTTATCAATAAATTTCTTTATCTGATTCATTGCATAATTTTGGTATATCTTGTGGGTAAAGTTATGGCACAATTTTGGAAGTATAAAAAGAGCAAAATCACCACAAAAAGGAGGCTGGACATTGAGGAAGACTGATAGCAAAATATAGAGCATTCTTGGGAGATTTTCAAGCGCAAGAATATCAACAACAATGAAATTCATTAAGCAACTTGAAGAATCTACCACAACCATGCTAGGCTAAATTCCATATCTTGTTCAAAGGGGAAGTTGTGTTAACTCGATTATGTTATTTTCTTTTGAATGTTTATTGAGTTTATTAATATTTTAATTTGGCCAATTGGATTATTGATATTTGGATTCATGAATATGCTATGTTTAAATTCTTGATCCGTAATTATCATTGAATCTTTACTTTTGTAGTAGATAAATATCGTGCTTGTTTAGTAATAATTTGTAGCGACCAAGAATTTTTACGCATTTAATAATTATTTTAATATTTAGAAAATCGTGTCGCTGCTATCTCACCCATTATTTTGAAGTTAACGTCGCTACGGATTCATCTAGCCAAGTCGAGAAATGTTAAATCCATTCAATTTTAAATTAAATTCCGAATTTCTAAAATTATATTACTTTAATTATTTATTCAAAGTATTATTTTCAAAATCATTTTAAATTTCAAATTTATTAAAAATATCTCAATTTTCCTTATTAAATTATTTTAAGTCCAAAGTACGTAATTCAATTTTATTTCAAAAATTTGATTATTCTCAAATATATTTTTCAGCCCAAAATATATCAATTTCCTAATCAAAGTTAATCCAATTTTATTTTATTTCATTTTATTTTATCCTAATCAAACCATACCTAACTCTACACCACCAACCTCCAATTTCATCACCTACTACATCATCACCAAACTCCCACCTACCACATCCATCCCATACCTCCACTCACTCCACTATACATCACCCACATCACACCCAACTCCCAATCAGACACCATCACCTTCTCAATTAAACCACCACCACTGGCCAGCCACAACACTATCATGTTCTCATCATCATCCATCACCAAAAATTCATCTGAATCACACCCTGACACATCCACCGTTTGCTGCCCTTCACTGAACTACTCTGCTTCTTTCCAAGATCGAACATCACCACCAATTCACTAATGAACCATGGACAACCACGCCACTGTCGAAACCAAAGCAATCACCGCCGTTCACCAACCTCAACCAAATCGACTGGCCACTGTCAAAATTCCACCCCCAACACCACAACTGCAACCACTGTCCATTTCCTCATTTACTATCCACCAAAATCACCTAATCAACCATAGTGACTACAACAACACCATCAATTCAACAACAATCAAACCAATTCACAGCCCAATTTACTGCTCAATTCAAGAAATCAATCAAACCATATTGAACCATCAAACCACCTATAGCGACCCAGGATTTTTATGCAATAAATAATTATTTTAATATTTAGAAAATTGTATCGTTACTATTTCACCTATTATTTTGAAGTTAACGCCGCGACGGATTCGTCTAGCCAAGTCAATAAATATCGAATTTGTTCGATTTTAAATTAAAATCCGAATTTCTAAAATTAGATTATTTTAATTATTTATTCAAAGTATTATTTTCAAAATCATTTTTTGAATTCCAAATTTATTTAAATATCTCAATTATTCCATTCAAATGATTCCCTCCTCAAAATTATTATGTCCCCATATTGATCACTTTCCATCTCATTTTTAATAACTTAGTTCATCCTCACGCATAATGGTTTCAAGTCACGATCAATTCCATTTCTTTTTCCACCTCTTTCCACTAAACACCAACATCCAACCCATACTTCACTAATTCCAACCCCACAACCCTGAATCATTATCATCACCACCCTTCCAATTATGATGTTTTCCACCCTCTCCATCATCATCATTCTCCACCATCTTTTATTCTATTTTGATATATTCTCCATCATCATCACTACCTTCTTGGACACCACCACAATTCTCTCTATATACAATTGGAATCCTCATCATCATCAACCTCACAGCCCAAACGTTATAAACATTGCTCAACTCACCTCTGATTCAATCCACCATCATATACATCAATCTGAAACCAATTCGGATAGCCTGCAACCACTACTCACCAGCCTCTCTCCTCAGCTCAAACCAACACACGATTTCCATGACTTCCAGCACCACCAATTCGCCAACCTTCAGCCATGTCACAAACAACCACTACACCAAACCACAGTTCAACCGGATCACACTGCACCATTTTCACTATCACCAGATTTCCTCAAAATATTACATTTCAACACTGCCTCTGCCATTTCCAATCTCTGCTATCATCATCCCCACAAATCAATACCGGTCAGCCCCACCACCTCATCAATCACTTACGTTGCAAATACCACCACTGCCGAATCACCAAACTCATCATCATCAATCAACACCACCATTCGCAACCAAGAACCACCCAATACCACGATCACCTGCAGCAGCGCTGCTTACACCGAACCATCACCACACACACAGCCATCATCACCCAAAACCAAAAATCAAAACCCAAGAATCAATGGAGCCAGTTACTTACCTCAAGCGCCGCTCCCTTCGCCGGAAGAACCGCGAACCCTAGCTTCGGTTTCACCTTAAATCGCCCCCAAATCAGCCCAGAAACTATCCTAATTGCACCATCGCCACTCCCAGTACCCAGCGCCGGTGTTGCGCCGGAAAATCGCCGATTGAACGCCGGATTCGTCAGCTTTCGTCTCTCGCTTTTCTCTCTTCTCAGTCTCTGTTTTTTTGATTCAGATAGTGAACGAGAGAATGGTTAGAGAGAGAGAGAAAGATCTGATATATTTAACTTTTCAGAAATTGCAACTTTAGTCCCTGAAGTTTCTAAGTCTTTCAAATCAGCCCTGATTGTTTTAAAACCTATCAATTCAGTCCTTAAGTTTTTTTTAAATGATTTTAATCAGCCCTTTCATTTTCAAAATCTGATCACTTCAGTCCCTGCTGATTTACTTTTAAGCTCAAATTTCAAAAGTATTCATTTGAATCCCTCAACTATCAAAAGTATCTACTTTAGTCTCTCAACTTTCAAAATATCTATTTTAGTCCCTGAACTTTCAAAGCATTCATTTTAGTCCCTCAACTTTCAAAACATCAATTTTAGTCCTCAAATTATAATTTATCATTTTGAACTATATATTCGATAGACTAAAGTGACTTATTGGCTAAGACGAAGCGTACGGAGAATTTAAAGAAATTGAAGTCATTCCCGCTCAACTTTGCACTCGTCGGATTTGAGGTAGACTCGCACTTATTAATTGATTTAAATTATGATTTCATATGAATGTCATGTGACTTGTGAAAGTCAATTTTTAAGAAAAAACAAGTATGTTTTTATGAAAGGTAAATATACCTTATGTTGTTATGAAAAGTAAGTATGTTTTTATGAAAAGAAAATATACTTTATGTTTTTACGAAAAGTAAGTATACCCTATGCTTCACGAAAATGTTTTTTTGGATCATTGCTATGAAATCAATCTACCAAGATTGTTTTGGGTCCCATATGATAAGTTATGATATGTTAAGGGGACCGGAGTTTTAGTAGCGCTACACATAAGAATTCTTGCCACCTAAGTTCGGTAACATTCTTGTGTCTCCTATGTTTATGAGGATTTGCCACGAAGTTCGGTAAAATTCCTATGTTTCCATATGTTTATGAGGATTTGCCACCTAAGTTCGGTAAAATTCCTGTCGCATATGTTTATGAGGATTTCGATCCTATCTTATGTTATGATGCAATTGATCCCTATGAATTTCAGAAAATTATGCTTGGTATACTTACTACATAAGAATTCTTACCACCTAAGTTCGGTAAAATTCTTATGTTTATGAGGATTTCGATATTATCCTATGTTATGATGAAAACTTACTGTTATTATGATTTTACTGCATAAGAATTCTTGCCACCTAAGTTCGGTAAAGTTCTTGTGTCTATTTATGTTTATGAGGATTTAAATCCTATCTTATGTTATGCTTTCAAAAGAAATTATGCTTGGCATAATTAAAATGTTTTTATAAGTATATGGTTTTCAAAGAGCTGTTTTCAAAGAGCTGTTTTCAAAGAACTATTTTCAAAGAGATGTTTTCAAAGAGCTATTTTCAAAGAGCATATGATTTGCAAAATATGTCCCGTGCTGTAATGCACAATATGAGTTTTATCAAGAGCAGTTTTATAAAGAAGTTCTATCAATGCCCGTTTTATAAAGAGCCGGGATTTATGTGTTTAATCATCTTATAAATTAAATTAATTTGCGATGAGTCTACTGAGTATTTCCCCCATGAAATACTCACCCTACTTTTTAACAGTTTTGCAGATTTCGGAGACGGTGGCGAGCGATGAATGATGGTGGAAATAATCGTTGAACGGTTGAAAGTTTGACGTTAATGATTTCCGTATTTTCCAAATAATCGAATAATTTAGAGAAGTTCATTTATTTGAGAAATTATGATATTGGCAATTTCTTTACAATATTAATGGTTCGATTTACTATTTCAAATGGTTTCATAAATGTTTTCAATTTTAGCGGCCATTACAGTTTATTTAATGTTGCCAAAAATGAATTTCAATTATTTCTTCCGCAAAAATATTATTCGAAAAATTTAGACAGAAAATGACGTAGTGAATCGGGTATACGGAACTCGGGGCGCTACAAGTTGGTATCAGAGCTAGTCTGCGTTTCTGTAGACTGGTAAAATTTTCAAAAAGAATTTTAAGAAATATTTTCCATTATAAGATTTTTATTGATGAAGATTGCCACTGCCATCATTCGTTCCACCAACTCCGAGGTAAAAAAAAGTTTATGATGTTTAAAGTTATTTCAGTATTTCGAATACTCATTTTATTGATTTATGAGAAAGAATGAAGAGTATTTCGGATACTTATGATTTATGAGAAATAAGAATGTATTTCTTCGAAAATAATGATGTTGTTATGCTTTGTCATAACTTATATGCTTTAATGTATGATTATGAGAAATTTTTTTTTAAGAAAACGAGTGTTGAGCATAATGGGAATAATATGATTTTATTGAGAATTAAGTAATGGATATTATGTTGAGTTAATTTATTATGCCTCTATGTTGAAGAGAAATTTATTATGAAGTTTGGCTTTGTGAATAAATTTTGGGAATATGATTTATGGCATATATTTATAAGTATGAGTAACTTTTGAGCCAATTAAGGTATGGAAGGAAATAATATTGTGATATTGAAAAATATGATTTGAAATTTCTATGTTGAGGAATTAAGTTTAGACATGCAAGATCATTTACATCACAAACGAGATTTAGTAGATGATAGCAGAGATTTTATTATTTTCTCATAAGGAGAACACACAAGAGTCACACTGGAAAGGAAATACATGAAACACACGAAAGCATAAGAGAAAAACATGGAAAGATCCTCAGAATGAGAGATGTGTTTCCGGAGTAGCCGTATCCTACCACCTCTGATCTTTTGAGGAAATAAAGAAACCTTCAAAGAGGTGTGTTTCGAGAGTAAGAATACTCCGTAATCTACCACCTGGAACCTTTGAGGTACACACAAGATTTAAACATTAAGGAAATCCTAGTAAATGGAGGGGTGTCTCGAGAGTGAAAATACTCCGTACTCTACCCCCACCTATTCTAAGATTCAAAGAGTTAAGTTTACATTAACCGGACTCCATTTTCGCTTGATTCCCCTTCCTTGCGACCAATCTATCTTAACTCCTGCTGGATCTTGTATTGAGATATATGACTGCAGCTTATCCAGTAGTTCATCAATAGTAGGAGCAGAAATAAGAAGTCTTCTGGAAAATGGAGAGATGAATCCCTGTTCCACAGCATAATCAAGAAAGGTTAACAAACCATCAAAGAAATTGTTAACATTCAGAAGCCCAATAGGCTTAGTATGGAGATCTAGTTGAGCCCACGAGGTAATGTTAAAGATTTCTTCTAAGGTACCAAAACCTCCGGGCAGGGCTATAAAGGCATCAGAACCATATAGCATACAAGTTATGCGTTCATGGATGGATAAGGTTTGAACTTCATGCCCTCGTGTTTTGCCTGCAACATCTACCAAAGGGACAGGTATGACACCGATTACTTTTGATTTCTCTGCAAGAGCAGATTGGGAAACACAACCCATTAGACCACTGCTACCACCCCCATACACAAGAGTGATACCTTTTTCCCCCAGTTTCTTTCCAAGATCTACAGCAGCTTCTAGATAACCGAAGCCTTTCCCTACTTTTGATCCACAAAATACACAAATAGTTTTGATCTGTCGAAGTTTTGGTGCTTCCATCTTTGATATTAAAGAAGGGAAAACTTACGAAGAAGATGTGATTTTGGGATGCCTGAACTATGAAATATGTTTGGCTATTTAAAGCCGGAAAAATTTACTGTTTTTGATTGATTCTGAAAAAGTAAAGATTCACTTTTTGACAAAATCGACCAACTTTTGACTATTTTATCAAAGATATCACCTTTCGGTGATTTATTTCCAGCTTTATCAAACTTCGAGAAAAGAAAAATATATTTATTTCCAGCTTTATCAAACCTCGAGAAAGGAAAATATATTTTATTTCCAAAACGCGTAAAAGAAAGCAGCAAAATATTTTAAAAAGATTTACCTTATATCATTGCTGAACTGCCAGAAGCCTCATTTTGTAAAACAGACTGGCAAACAGGATCTTTCGATATTATATTTTGGAGACTATAACGATTTTTGTCCTCGTTAAACTGAGCGTATAAGGAGAGAAGTTCACGTTGTACATAACCACTTGGGTGCGTCTCAAGAGTCAGTCGAATATCATCCAAAGACTCCTTACTCAGTCCACCCTTTATGAATTCGATTTTATCATCCCGATTAGTAGAAGAATATCCTACTGATTTGCAACGAGTATCACAATTCCAACGAGCACATTTGTAGCAACCACCCAGCCTTTTTGCTCTTCGTTTCTTTGCGAACGTGCTTTTGCCTAAACCAGGCATATGTTTTGGAAATGTTGATGGTAATTCACCAGATAGTCGAACCTTTGCTTCTATCAACCAGCGAACATCTTCTGGAATATCATGAGCCATTAGCAACCTCAATCTTTCGAGCCTTATTTTATAGATCTTTCTCAGATCATTCATAGGAAGACTGGAATAATACTTGCGAATGTTAGAAAGAATGATATCCATTGTTTGATGATTCAACCTCTTCTCAGCATGAACTATTTAAAAGCGTAAAGGATCTGAGTGAATCCGCGTGATGTTGTGACCAGCAAGAAAGCGCAGGATTATTTTAATGAAAAGAGGAGACAAGAAGTAATGCGCTGTTAAATTTTATCGATAAAGGAGATTTGATTGGAGATTTGGAATATTTTCTTGGATTATGGGTACTGATATTTTGTTTAAATAATGATAATCTTGGTATAGTGTGATGATACGTGGAAAGTAAAATGAGTACCGTATTGAATCAGAATTCATACGTATATACAAGTGAAAGAAATACTTTGTAGGAAATGTGGTGACATTTAAGTATAGAATCTTAGTTTTGGGAGATATTTGTTTACTGAATTTTGGGTTACAAATATTGGAAAGATAAGTTGATGATATTATGTTGATATGTTTGGGTATTTTACGTAGAGAAAATATTCAGGAATTGTTTTGATTATTTTGAGAATATTCGATGATAAGAAGAAGAGATTCTGATTAAGTATTCAGAAATTATAAGATTAAGTAAGTTTAATTTCGAGGACGAAATTATTTTAAGGGGGTAAGATTATAGCGACCCAGGATTTTTATGCAATAAATAATTATTTTAATATTTAGAAAATTGTATCGTTACTATTTCACCTATTATTTTGAAGTTAACGCCGCGACGGATTCGTCTAGCCAAGTCAATAAATATCGAATTTGTTCGATTTTAAATTAAAATCCGAATTTCTAAAATTAGATTATTTTAATTATTTATTCAAAGTATTATTTTCAAAATCATTTTTTGAATTCCAAATTTATTTAAATATCTCAATTATTCCATTCAAATGATTCCCTCCTCAAAATTATTATGTCCCCATATTGATCACTTTCCATCTCATTTTTAATAACTTAGTTCATCCTCACGCATAATGGTTTCAAGTCACGATCAATTCCATTTCTTTTTCCACCTCTTTCCACTAAACACCAACATCCAACCCATACTTCACTAATTCCAACCCCACAACCCTGAATCATTATCATCACCACCCTTCCAATTATGATGTTTTCCACCCTCTCCATCATCATCATTCTCCACCATCTTTTATTCTATTTTGATATATTCTCCATCATCATCACTACCTTCTTGGACACCACCACAATTCTCTCTATATACAATTGGAATCCTCATCATCATCAACCTCACAGCCCAAACGTTATAAACATTGCTCAACTCACCTCTGATTCAATCCACCATCATATACATCAATCTGAAACCAATTCGGATAGCCTGCAACCACTACTCACCAGCCTCTCTCCTCAGCTCAAACCAACACACGATTTCCATGACTTCCAGCACCACCAATTCGCCAACCTTCAGCCATGTCACAAACAACCACTACACCAAACCACAGTTCAACCGGATCACACTGCACCATTTTCACTATCACCAGATTTCCTCAAAATATTACATTTCAACACTGCCTCTGCCATTTCCAATCTCTGCTATCATCATCCCCACAAATCAATACCGGTCAGCCCCACCACCTCATCAATCACTTACGTTGCAAATACCACCACTGCCGAATCACCAAACTCATCATCATCAATCAACACCACCATTCGCAACCAAGAACCACCCAATACCACGATCACCTGCAGCAGCGCTGCTTACACCGAACCATCACCACACACACAGCCATCATCACCCAAAACCAAAAATCAAAACCCAAGAATCAATGGAGCCAGTTACTTACCTCAAGCGCCGCTCCCTTCGCCGGAAGAACCGCGAACCCTAGCTTCGGTTTCACCTTAAATCGCCCCCAAATCAGCCCAGAAACTATCCTAATTGCACCATCGCCACTCCCAGTACCCAGCGCCGGTGTTGCGCCGGAAAATCGCCGATTGAACGCCGGATTCGTCAGCTTTCGTCTCTCGCTTTTCTCTCTTCTCAGTCTCTGTTTTTTTGATTCAGATAGTGAACGAGAGAATGGTTAGAGAGAGAGAGAAAGATCTGATATATTTAACTTTTCAGAAATTGCAACTTTAGTCCCTGAAGTTTCTAAGTCTTTCAAATCAGCCCTGATTGTTTTAAAACCTATCAATTCAGTCCTTAAGTTTTTTTTAAATGATTTTAATCAGCCCTTTCATTTTCAAAATCTGATCACTTCAGTCCCTGCTGATTTACTTTTAAGCTCAAATTTCAAAAGTATTCATTTGAATCCCTCAACTATCAAAAGTATCTACTTTAGTCTCTCAACTTTCAAAATATCTATTTTAGTCCCTGAACTTTCAAAGCATTCATTTTAGTCCCTCAACTTTCAAAACATCAATTTTAGTCCTCAAATTATAATTTATCATTTTGAACTATATATTCGATAGACTAAAGTGACTTATTGGCTAAGACGAAGCGTACGGAGAATTTAAAGAAATTGAAGTCATTCCCGCTCAACTTTGCACTCGTCGGATTTGAGGTAGACTCGCACTTATTAATTGATTTAAATTATGATTTCATATGAATGTCATGTGACTTGTGAAAGTCAATTTTTAAGAAAAAACAAGTATGTTTTTATGAAAGGTAAATATACCTTATGTTGTTATGAAAAGTAAGTATGTTTTTATGAAAAGAAAATATACTTTATGTTTTTACGAAAAGTAAGTATACCCTATGCTTCACGAAAATGTTTTTTTGGATCATTGCTATGAAATCAATCTACCAAGATTGTTTTGGGTCCCATATGATAAGTTATGATATGTTAAGGGGACCGGAGTTTTAGTAGCGCTACACATAAGAATTCTTGCCACCTAAGTTCGGTAACATTCTTGTGTCTCCTATGTTTATGAGGATTTGCCACGAAGTTCGGTAAAATTCCTATGTTTCCATATGTTTATGAGGATTTGCCACCTAAGTTCGGTAAAATTCCTGTCGCATATGTTTATGAGGATTTCGATCCTATCTTATGTTATGATGCAATTGATCCCTATGAATTTCAGAAAATTATGCTTGGTATACTTACTACATAAGAATTCTTACCACCTAAGTTCGGTAAAATTCTTATGTTTATGAGGATTTCGATATTATCCTATGTTATGATGAAAACTTACTGTTATTATGATTTTACTGCATAAGAATTCTTGCCACCTAAGTTCGGTAAAGTTCTTGTGTCTATTTATGTTTATGAGGATTTAAATCCTATCTTATGTTATGCTTTCAAAAGAAATTATGCTTGGCATAATTAAAATGTTTTTATAAGTATATGGTTTTCAAAGAGCTGTTTTCAAAGAGCTGTTTTCAAAGAACTATTTTCAAAGAGATGTTTTCAAAGAGCTATTTTCAAAGAGCATATGATTTGCAAAATATGTCCCGTGCTGTAATGCACAATATGAGTTTTATCAAGAGCAGTTTTATAAAGAAGTTCTATCAATGCCCGTTTTATAAAGAGCCGGGATTTATGTGTTTAATCATCTTATAAATTAAATTAATTTGCGATGAGTCTACTGAGTATTTCCCCCATGAAATACTCACCCTACTTTTTAACAGTTTTGCAGATTTCGGAGACGGTGGCGAGTGATGAATGATGGTGGCAATAATCGTTGAACGGTTGAAAGTTTGACGTTAATGATTTCCGTATTTTCCAAATAATCGAATAATTTAGAGAAGTTCATTTATTTGAGAAATTATGATATTGGCAATTTCTTTACAATATTAATGGTTCGATTTACTATTTCAAATGGTTTCATAAATGTTTTCAATTTTAGCGGCCATTACAGTTTATTTAATGTTGCCAAAAATGAATTTCAATTATTTCTTCCGCAAAAATATTATTCGAAAAATTTAGACAGAAAATGACGTAGTGAATCGGGTATACGGAACTCGGGGCGCTACACCACCACCTCCAGCAACACCTAATCGCAGCCAACCCCAACCCCAAATCAAAAACCAAAACCCAAGAAATACCTCAACCGCCGATTTCCTCGTCGGAATATCGCGATCTAAGCCGCGACTTAGTCTCAGTTTCTCACATCCAACTCGCACTGAACCCCTAATCTTCAACCCCCAGCCTTGCCGCCGCTCGCCGCGCCCTGCGTTGGAGTTTCAACGGCAAAATCGCCGGATTGCGCAGTGTCCTCCCCTGTCGCCTTCTCCGTTTTCTCTCGCCTCTCTCTCTCTCTCTTTACTTCTCAGATAGATACAAATGAGAGAGAGAGAGAGAGAGAGTAAAATGAAATATGATTTAATAATTTCCAGAATTTGCACGTCTGTCCCTACAGTTTTAAAGTTATTTCAAATCAATCCCCAAGTTTTAAAATGATCATTTCATCCCTAAATTTCAAAAGTTATTATTTTAACCCCTAAGTATCAAACCCATTTTATTTCAGTCTCAGCTGATTTAATTTATTTGATTTTAAGCCCAAGTTTTAAAAGATTTACATTTTAGTCCCCAAATGTTTAAAAGTAATCATTTAAGCTCCCATATTTTAAAGTCTTTTGATTTTGTTCATATTGATTTAAAATGATATATATATGTATATATATGTATATTTATAAATCTAAACTTTCAAAAGTATTCATTTTAGTCCCTCAACTTTCAAGGTATTCATTTTAGTCCCTCAACTTTCATAATCAGCAATTTTAGTCCCTGAATTATACTTTATCATTTTAACTATAAATTTCAAAAGACTAATTAGACTTAATCTTCTAATTGGCTAGACGAAGCGTACGGAGAATTTAAGAATTGAAGTCGTTTCCCGCTCAACTTTGCACTCGTCAAGTTTAAGTTAAACTCGCCCCTATTAATTGATTTAAATTATGATTGCATGTGAATGTGTATGTTATGTGACTTATGTGAAAGTCATTTTTATGAAAAGAGAAAAGAATGTATTTCTTCGGAAATATTTATGTTGAGATGAGAATATATTTCTTATGAAATATTTATGTTGTTATGTTTGTCATAACTTATGTGCTTTTATGCATGAGAAAGAAAGAGAGAATGTCTTGCAAGATAAATGATGATGTTATGCATAACTTATGTGCCTCATGTGCACGAGAAGAAAGAGCAACCCACACCCTATAATTTTAAAGAGTCTATGATTTTCAAAGAGAAGCCACGTGCTTTAATGCACAAGAAGAGCAACCCACACCCTATAATTTTAAAGAACCTATGATTTTCAAAAAGAAGCCATGTAAAATGCACGAGAAGAGCAACACACACCCTATGATTTCTAAAGAGCCTGCATTTATGTGTTCAATTATATTGTAAATTAATTAATTGGCGATGAGTCTACTGAGTATTTCTATGAAATGCTCATGTCTATTTTCAACAACATTTGCAGATTTCGGAGAGGGTGGCAAGTGATGGATGATTGTAGCAATAGACGTTAAATGGTTGAAAATCTTACTTTAATGATTTCCGTATTTCCAAACATTGGATAATTTTGAGAATTTTAGTTATTTGAGAAATTATGACATTTTCAATTGCTTTACAATATTAATGGCTCGATTTATTATTTCGAATTGTTTCGTAAATGTTTTCAGTTTTATTGACCATTACAATTTATTTAATGTTGCCAAAAATGAATTTCAGATATTGCTTCCGCAAAAATATTATTTGAAAAAGTTAGATTAGACGATGACGTGGTGAACCGGGTATTTAGATTCAACTTGGATTGATTAATTCGAGCTTGTGAAATTAACGATCCAATTCAATATATTCTTCTAAATTTCCATACTAGTCGTGCATTAAATCCTAAGAGCTTGTTTAGAGTTGTCCGTGGCTAGAATTGGTTCGAAAAGCTTGTTTTGAATCATTACGCATAAGGAATAATTTAGACAATCAGAGCTTGTTGATTATTTATGATTGATAATTGAATTAGGGATAGAAACACGTTACAAGGAAATGTATAACATTAATTGAGGGTACAACCGAACCCAAGAACAAAAACTCCTCCCATTTCAATTCCTCACATATTTATTTATTTATTTCATGCATACTTTTCATTTAAATAAAACTCAACAACAAAACCCCCCCATTTTATCCTAATTGATCGAGCAACTAAATAAGTTCACCGTTCCTCGTGGGATCGACCCATACTCTAGCTATTACATTATTAATTAATATTTGGCGAGTAATGAATTATTCATTATTTTGGTGCATTGCGACACGCATCAAATTTTTGACGTCTTTGCCAGGAAACGGTTAACCAATTTAGTGTTTAATCAATTAGAATTTTATTTTTTCTGCATTTTATTTTATTTATTTTATTTTCACTTTATTTCTATAATTTTTCAAAAAAAAAGTTCTTGCCTATCTACTTCTTTGCTTATATGCGTAGAACTCGATCAACTAATTTTGACCCAGAAATCAAGAGAACTTTTTGACAACAAAGAAGAGCAGCAAAACCAATGGCAGTAGCTAACAATAATCTAACTCTCAAGCAACTAGCTACCCTGGATGTTGCTCAGCAACCACTATGCATCACTTTTCCGGCAGTGGAAGAAGGCAGGACTTTTGAACTAAAATTCAGACTGATCCATCTTCTGCCAACTTTCAGAGGACATCCCGGTGTGGACCCATACAGACATCTAAAGGAGTTCCATGTCATTTGTGATAGCATGAGACCCACGGGTATTACGAGGAATAAATCAAGATGAGGGCCTTTCCATTCTCGCTGAAGGATGCTGCTACTAACTCGTTATATTGTCTACCATCTGGAACAGTCACTACTTGGAATGACATGAAGCGACTTTTCTTGGAAAAATACTTCCCTGCATCTAGAGCTGGTACCATCAGAAAGGAGATATGTGGGGTACGCCAGAACAACAATGAAACATTTATGAGTATTGGGAGCGTTTAAAAAAGCTCATCTCGAGCTGCCCCCATCATCAGATCAGTGAGCAACTCTTGGTGCAATATTTTTATGAAGGTCTGGCATCGATGGATAGAAGCATGATAGATGCCGCAAGCAGAGGTGCACTGATGGACAAGACACCAGAACAAGAGTGGGCTTTAATCTCCAATATGGATGAGAACAATCAGCAGTTCAACTCCAACAGGGATATGCAAGTTCGACGCGTAAATGAGGTGAGTAGTTCCAATATTGAAAATAAACTTTCTGAACTAACAGATCTTGTAAAACAACTTGCTATAGGGAAGTTACAACAAGTCAAGACCTGTGGGATATGCGCAAATCTTGGGCATCCAACGGACGCGTGTCCGGTGTTGCAAGAGGGAAATGGTGAACAAGCAAATGCTACGAGGTATTTCCGTTCCAAAGACAGTGGTACAATCCATACTCCAATACCTATAACCCTAGATGGAGGGATCGCCCAAATCTGAGTTATTGAAATAACAAGCCCCCGGGTTTTGTCTCTAACAAACCGCAAGGGCAATTTCAACAACAAGGGAATTTCAAATTTCAGGGGCGGTATCCGCAAAGACCCCAAAACTCAGGTATCTCCCTTGAAGACATGGTTAAAACTTTGGCTTCTAACACACTTCAATTTCAATAGGACACCAAGTCCAGCATTTAAAATCTGGAGAACCAGATGGGTCAAATTGTAACGCCCCGAGTTCCGAGGAGCGCGGGAACGTCACTTTTCTAAATTCTTTAATAAACTTTGTTGCGGAAAAATGATTAAATATTAAATATCACATTTATCAAATAAAAGTTTAGCGATAATTCAAATGGAATAAGTATTTTCGTACAAATTTGTAAAAAAAATGACAATTCTTGATAAAATGAAATAATCATTTCAAAGTTCACGACCTTTAAAAAAATATCAATTTGTAATTTGCCGTCATTGCCCATCACTCGCCACCGTCTCCAAAATCTGCAAAAATTGTTAAAACAACGGGTTGAGCATTTCAAAATAAAATACTCAGTAGACTCATTGCCAATAATTAATCTACAAGATAATTGGACAAGTAATTATGCAATTAATGTAGTGACATTCTTTTCTTATTCATAGACATCACATAGTGAACGCAAATGAACCATTCTTTTCTTGTATCATGCTAGCAGATAAGTTATGCCCGGCATAACATAAATTATTTATCTCAAAAGAGATATTCTTTTCTTTATCTCAGCAGAGATATTCTTTTCTCATGCAATTAAGCATAAAATCACACAAATCCACACAACACATGCAATTATACTATAAATCAATTACTGGGGGCGAGTCTACCTTAAATTCGACGAGTGCAAAGTTGAGCGGGAAACGACTTAAATCCTTTAAATCTACGTATGCTTCGTCTAGCCAATAAGTTACATTAGTCTTTTGAAATTTTATAGTTTAAACACGATAATTTACAATTTGAGGACTAAAATTGATGATTCGAAAGTTGAGGGACTAAAATGTAAATTTTCAAAAGTTGGGTCAGAGCTCAAAACAAATATTAAACAATAGGGCTGAAATAATTGATTTCAAAGTGAAGTGGCTGATTGAAAACCATTTAAAACTTAAGGACTGAAATTATAAGTTTTAAAATTATAGGGACTGATTTAAATCATTTTGCAAAAAAATTTAGGGACCAAAGTGAAATTTTCGAAAAATTAAAGTATTATAATATAATATCAGATTCCTCTCTTTCTCTTCTCAACACTCTCTCTCTCACTACGCGAACAGGGGAGGGGAGGAAGAGAGTTCCGACCGGCGGTGCAAATGGGGAGAAACCGATCTTCTGCCGGCGGTTTCGCCGGCGAAACGCCGACGGCAGGTGGCGACGAGCGACGGCACGGATGGTGATTCAAATTTGGGATCTGGTTGCGAAAATGAGTGCGAGACCGAGGCTAAAACGAGGTTGTTGTTTGGTGATTTCCGGCGAAAAATGGTGGTTGAGGTAAGAAATGAACTTCTTGATTAATGGGTTTTTCTTTGGGTTTGATTTGGGGTTGATTTGGTGCGGGTTTGAAGTTGGGTTGGCCATCTATGGTTGCGGTGCTTGGGTGTGGGCGATGGGTGTGGTGATGATGATGAGGACGATGAAGGTGGCGTTTTGAATGGTGCAGATGAGGCTTGGTTGAAGTGGTTGTTGGCTGGTGCTGTTGATGGTGGCGATTTGGAGTTGATAAAGGTTGATTTGGTTTCCTGTGATTGTGTGGTTGGTCTTGGCCGTGGTTGAGGTGCTGCAGGTGGTGATGGATGCAGATTGGTGGCTGGCCGGATTGCATCTGGTGGTATTGTGGTTTAGCTGCTGGGAGTTTTTGGGTGGCTCGGTGGTGGTTGGATTGATTGAATGCAGTGGCCGTGATGGTTCGGTATGGTTTGAGTGATTTCTTGAATTGGGCAGTGATGGTTGGACTTTGGTTGCAGGCGGTTGGCAATGGTTCATTGGTCGAACTTGATGGTGGTTTGTGTATTGTGGTGGTGATGACGATGGTTTGGAGGTCTGGTTGGGGTGGTGACTGCGTTGATGGTGCCAGTGGTGATGTGGCTTTGCAGTATGGCTGAGTTCGAGATGGAGGGGAGGAATAGGAGTGTATATTCAGTGAACTGTGCATCATGTTTTGGTAAATTTGTGGTATTTTTGGTTTTAGGCTATGATGAGGGAATTTGTCGAGAGATTTATGGTTGATTGAGGAGTGATCATGGTTGTGTCCATATAGGGAAATGGTAAGAGATGGTAGGTTGGAGCTGATCTTGATGATTGAGGAAGGAATTATGGAAATTTAGAATCAACCAAATTGAAGGGAAAACGTGTGAAGAAGAAATAGGAGGAAATGGTGTTAAATTGAATTGGTTATTTGAAATGGAATAAGGGAGGATTTATGGATTGGAATTAAAATGGGGCGAGATAATAGAGTTGGAAACTTTGAACTAGAAAACGATAAATTGGATCCAAAATAAATAGAAATTGTGCTTGAATGATTGGCAATAATATTTGGGCTAAAATAGTTTGGATTTAAAATAAATTTAAAATTTGGACTTGAAATAATTTGAATTCAATTTATTGAAAATTGGACTTTCAAAAATAAAATAATGGACTTGGGACATCATTTAGTAAAATTTGGAATTTGACTAATATTTAATTCAAAACAAATTAAATTTCACTTAAAATAGCTAGACGAAAATGTGTTTAAAAAAAATTGGCAAAGTCGTAGCGACACATTTTAAGTAATATTTAAATAAGTCACGAACAAATTCTCGGTCGCTACACAAATGGCTACAACCATCAACAGATTGGAGGCCCAATCTGGAGGCAAATTTCCATCTCAACCCTAGATAAATCCTAAAAACGTGAGTGCCATAACCCTGCTGAGTGGAAAAGTGATTGAAGGTTTGCGAAAGCAGGCCCCAGCAAATGGAGAGGAAGAGGAGAAGGAAATTGAAAAGGAAGCTACAAATTCACAAACCTCGTAGGTAAAATCCAACTCTAACTTAATTTCTAAATTGAGTCCACCTCATTTTCCTAACAGGTTAGCAAAAGCGACTAAGGAGGTCAAGGAAAAAGATATACTGGAGATGTTCAGGAAAGTGGAAATCCACATTCCACTGTTAGATGCAATCAAGCAAGTGCCCCGATATGCAAAGTTTTTGAAGGATCTGTGCACCAATAAGAGAAAGCTAAAGGGAAATGAGATGGTAAGAATGGGTGAGTCTGTATCTGCACTTCTTCAAAGAAAATTATCTCCCAAGTGCAAGGATCCAGGTATGTTTACCATACCTTGTCAAATAGGCAATAAGAAAATAAACTGTGCTTTAATAGACTTAGGAGCATCTATCAATGTAATGCCAAGGTCCACCTTTGCTTCATTAAAAATTTCCAAACTAACTGAAACTAATGTTATGATTCAACTAGCCGATCGTTCTAATGCTTATCCCGACGGGGTAGTGATGAGAACCCAGGAGGGGGTTCTCGTCGTAGCTCGCGGAATAACGCTTGGAAAGTTCCGAATTCAGGTTGCAAGGACGATAACACTACAACCCGAGCCTCACGACGTAAGAACCATGGGTATATTAAACCCAAGACCCGTTACGATGCGGAAACAAGAACCGTAATGGTTTGAACGCCACAAAGGATGCCCACGCCTTTGATAAGTTCGATTTGTTGAACACCACAAATATCCCACAATATTTGATAAGTTCGAAGTTTGTTCAATTCCAGAACAATGTTGAGAAAACACTCAATATAATTTTCATTCATCCAAAAATATTCTGTTTTTACATTGAATGGAAAAGCATATAAATAGGCAAAATAAAACTTAATCGCTAGCTGACTCTGAATAGAATTCTAATTAAATTAGAATACTAAATTATGAAAATAACCTAAAAACGAAAAGGAAACAAAATAATTAAAAATCCTATAATTATGGAAATATAGCAAATTTCCGTCTGCATCATTGATTTGCCAATTTGAAGCCTCAAACGATGGAATTTGTCCCTAAAATCAATGAGCTCATCGGCTTAAGCCCATGAGTCTTGCTCAGTGACCTGTTTCTACTCGAAAAACATATATTATCCATCCAATTCCGACATGGTTGACTAGATTGCACTTTTATTTGGCTTGAATATTTAACTTCTTGATTTCTCCTTTTTTGTCGCCTTTTCCGGATCACACCATCACCTCTTCCTTTAAGATGATTCGTCCCGAATTATAACATTGTTCTTAGAGCTTCTTTTCCAGATCACATCATCCCCTCTTCCTTTAAGATGATTCGTCCCGAATCATAAAGCTGTTCTTGGCTTGCTCACTTGGTTTAGCCTCGAACCTTCTTCATATAAGCAATGTTTGATCTTCGACGTTCTCTGAACCTGCTTGATTTCTTGTTTTGACTTGAATTATAGATTTTCCCGTCAAGCCCACCCTGATTCGTACCATTCCCTCCTTCTTTAGGATGATTCGTCCCGAATCATGGTGTTGTTCTTGAAAAATCAAACTGTACCTCCTGGATCAAACGGAAAATTGTCGATTCCCTGACATGCATTCAATAAATGATGCTCCTCCAATTTGTAGACGATAAGGTATTGAAACATGAGGGGAATTGACCAAGGTTGATGCAAATCAAACTTCCATGCACAATAAACCTGCAAGAAAGATTTAACAAAAATGGGGAGGGAAATGTTAGCGTCTCCATGCACAAGGTATGGATCCTTGTATTCATGATAAATTATTTCTGATTCATTTTTCCCAACAACAAAATTCCGCTCTTCAAAATCCTTCCTTCTTTGCAATTTCTTGCTCAACCTCTTCTATCTTTTTACTCCCAAACTCAACCAATTCTTCTAGCTCCACGTTCTCACGCACAACCTCCTCTTCCAATTTTTTGGACTCTACCACCTCTTCTAATTCTTCATCCCCAACTTCCAATTTTTCCTCATCAAATATTGGAGTTTGATCACCTAACTCCACCTTTCCATCTCCTACCACAAAATTCGGGGTCTCTTCAACTACTTCTAATTCTTTTTTCGCACACTCAACCTCCACTCCTAAATTTATGGATTCTACCACCTCTCCTAATTTCTCATGCTTTTGCTCATGCACCTCCTCATAAATAATTTTATTGACATGATTAGGCACCACCTCAACACTACACAAATTTTTATCTTCTAACTCTTTCCTCAAGTCTTCCTCCTTCTTCTCAACAATCATTTCTAAAGGTTTTTCTTGTAATTTAACTACTTCCTCTCTTCCCCTTTCTCTCTCTTGCAACTCGGCTAACTTTTTCCTAGCCTCTCGATTTGTTGAACACCACAAATATCCCACAATATTTGATAAGTTCGAAGTTTGTTCAATTCCAGAACAATGTTGAGAAAACACTCAATATAATTTTCATTCATCCAAAAATATTCTGTTTTTACATTGAATGGAAAAGCATATAAATAGGCAAAATAAAACCTAATCGCTAACTGACTCTGAATAGAATTCTAATTAAATTAGAATACTAAATTATGAAAATAACCTAAAAACGAAAAGGAAACAAAATAATTAAAAATCCTATAATTATGGAAATATAGCAAATTTCCGTCTGCATCATTGATTTGCCAATTTGAAGCCTCAAACGATGGAATTTGTCCCTAAAATCAATGAGCTCATCGGCTTAAGCCCATGAGTCTTGCTCAGTGACCTGTTTCTACTCGAAAAACATATATTATCCATCCAATTCCGACATGGTTGACTAGATTGCACTTTTATTTGGCTTGAATATTTAACTTCTTGATTTCTCCTTTTTTTGTCGCCTTTTCCGGATCACATCATCACCTCTTCCTTTAAGATGATTCGTCCCGAATCATAACATTGTTCTTAGAGCTTCTTTTCCGGATCACATCAGGTAGTTGAAGATGTTCTAGTGCAAGTAGGGGGTTTAGTATTTCCTGTAGATTATTATGTATTAGAAATGAACGATGATCACTCTCCAAACCCCACTCCTATTTTGTTAGGCATACCATTCTTAAGAACAGCTAGGACTAAGACAGATGTTAGTAGTGGCACACTCACCATGGAATTTGATAACGAAAGTGTTCAATTTAATATTTATGATTCCAAGAACGATCTTGATGAGGCTAACTTAGTTAATTCTACTTTTGTGAGTGATTATCCAGTGCAGGAAGCTGTTGCTATGTTTAATGACTATCCAAAGTCACAACAACCAGGTAACGTCTCATGTATCGCATCACCAGTTTCTGATGAGAAGCTTTTGCCCCTTATTTTGCAGGCCCTAATGAAGAGCATGAAGAAGAAATTGAGCCTTGGGAGTCTAGTTGATCCAGGATGAAGAAGGAAGCAACCTGTCGAGCCAACGACAGTAAACAAAGGCGCTGCCCATGAGGCAACCCGAGAGAGGAGTTTCTTTACTCCCTCAAATTGTTAATTTTTATTTTCATTTTTGTCATTTTTCTTATTAGTTAATTTAAAAAAAAAAAAAAAAATCAATGGGCTTGTTATGGCTTTAAGTTAAAACTTTACGGCCATAACTCTACTCCATCGAATTTATCCAGAGGCCTAATTACAGCCATAACTATATTATTTACGGCCGCAGTTGATTCTTTCAATTTTTTTCAGATTGTTACTTACGGATGTAATTAATATCTTCATGGCCGTAAGTTTCGCACACTTTTCAGATTGTTTCTTTCTGGTTATCCGTTCAGTTTTGGTTGTATGTGTTCAGACATACAGTTCGGTTTAATAGGAAGCGGCCCCACTTATGATAATTTTTGAACCACCAACTTCCTAAATTACATAATCGGACAAACAATGAGCACATAAAGATGAGTTTTCCAATAATTTCTGAATTAGTTTGAAAATGGGGACAAATTGAAAAATTTCTGTAACCTAATTGAGTCAAACCAAAATAAATATGATAAAATAGCCCCCGAGTAACTTCTTTCTATCATTATCCACTAGATTTTTGAGTTCGGAACTAAGACTATGCAATGACCTATGACTCATAATTGGATGAGAGAAGCACATATAAACAGTAATTTGTGAGCTTTTGAGCCTAGGAGCTACTTTTAATCTTTATATTAAGCTCTTATTTCCTTAATGTGTGTCCTGCATGGTTGATTTGTTCTTGGATTTGCTTTTCTGTACATGCCGTTGTAGCTTCTTGGCTAAAGTGCAAAATATAGTAGAGGTATTAGGTTAAACCAAATTTGACCTTCTAAAAGGGCCTACCATGATACATGTACCAATAGAAGCCCTTTTGAGCCTAGCCTTGAAATTTTGATGACACGCTACAAGCCACGAATACCCTTTCTTTCGCATTTTCTCTGTTTTGAACCCATAGAGAAGGGATTCAAAAGCTTTTGTTGATTAGGGATCGTGTTGTGGTCTAAGTTTAAGAAGTTGCAATGGTTATCTTGTGTTGCGCGACGGTTGTGTAATGGACTGAATTCAGGGAAATGTAATTCTATCTTATGCCAACTGGAGACTACGTAATGATTTGAACGAAAGAGAAAAAGCAATAAAAAGGAAGTTCAGTCAAGAAAATTAGTAGTTGAGGAAGTCAAACATTCAACTTGTGAAATAAAAAGAAAGAAGAAAAGATTCAAGTGTTAACTAAGTTGGGTAGCGGGAAACAATTAAGTTCATATTGAGAGTGAAGGAAGTAATGTCATTTTGAATTGACTTAGCGTGCGAAATTCCTTCTCGACTCAACCTAAATATATCCTTTTATCCTACCTCACCCGAAGCCCCGTTACAATCAAATAAAACCTTTACTTTGCACTTGTGCTATTGTTGGCTCCGGTTATGACATTTGAGCAGTCTGTGGTAATAGATTCTCCGTGCAGTGAGTTGAGTGAAGATTCTCACCCTTATACACTTTGTGTGAAGAGAGAAATATCTAGTGAGGGTGTTAACTCCCATTACATATACTTATGAGTGATTTGAATTGCTTGGTCTATACTTTGTGCTTTTGAGTTGGTCGACACTAACACCCATGTAGTAAATCGTTGATAGAGGTTAAGAGAGAACTTACGAGAGGTGGGAGGATACAGGCTACGTTGGGTAATGAATTGGGCCGGGGGTATTGATTTTCAATTCTGTTCAGGAGATATTGGATGATGCATCTCTTGCACACACTAACACACTCCGGTTATGCAATTGAATTTTCATGCTAAAAAGAAGTGGGCTGTGACCTTGACCTTCCGAAGTCTGTTTATTTGTTTGCTTGAGTCATGTCTTTGCAATTGTTCGAGGATGAACAATGGTTCAAGTGCGGGTGGATTTGATAAGTGCTTTATTAGCATGTATTTAATTCACTTATTATCTTATTTTGTTATTGGTTTGATTCTATTGAATTATCGTTTAATGCATTTTCATTTATTGTGTTATATAGGATCGCAAAGAACAAAAAGAAAGGAAGCAGGACCAAAGAAATACTAAAGGGCAGATTCAAAGGGCTCCAAAACAATAATGACATGTGGGAAGAAGATTGGAGGCGAAAATTATGGTCATAGAAGATTTGGGGTGAAATTGGAAATCAAAAACCCAAAAAGATTGTGATCTAGAATTTAAGTCAGAGATTGAAGCTCAATTTTTGTATAAAAGAAGTTCGAATTTGGAAACAGCTATTTCACAAATAATTTTAGATATTTTAGTTTTCTGTCTAACACAATGTGAATCACCACAATCGGACATCAGAAGAGAAAGTTATTACCAAAACATCGAGCATAGTCGCTTCTCGCCAGAGATGCACTTAAGGTCATAAATGACAAAGTTACGGGTGACAAATTTACGGCCATAACATCCAAATTTGGGAAATTTTCAGAAACCCAATTACGGACATAATAAGGAAACTTACGGCCGTAACTTGCTCGCCAAGACATTTCCTTATCTGATTCATTGCATAACTTTGGTATATCTTGTGGGTAAAGTTAGGGCACGATTTTGGGAGTATAAAAAGAGCAAAATCACCACAAAAAGGAGGCTGGACATTGAGGAAAATTGAGAGCAAAATATAGTGCATTCTTGGGAGATTTTCAAGCTCAAGAATATCAACAACTATGAAATTTATGAAGCAACTTGAAGAATCTACCACAACCATGCTAGGCTAAATTCCATATCTTGTTCAAATGAGAAGTTGTGTTAACTCTATTATGTTATTTTCTTTTCCTAGAAATTAGTAGCGTTGTATATATTCCTTTATTTCAATTGTTGGATTATAATGTTTTGAATGTTCATTGAGTTTATTTGATTAATAGTTTAATTTGGCCAATTGGATTGTTGATCTTTGGATTCATGAATATGCTATGTTTAGATTCTTGATCCGTAATTGTCATTGAATCTTTATTTTAGTAGCAAATAAATCTCGTGCAGGTTTAGTAATAATTCAACTTGGATTGATTAATTCGAGCTTGTGAAATTAAAGATCGAATTCAATCTATTCTTCTAAATTTTCATACTAGTCGTGCATTAAATCCTAAGAGCTTGTTTAGGATTGTCCGTGGCTAGAATTGGTTCGAAGAGCTTGTTTTGAATCAATACACATAAGGAAGAATTTAGATAATCAGAGCTTGTTGATTATTTATGATTGATAATTGAATTAGGGATAGAAACACGTTACAAGGAAATGTATAATATTAATTGAGGGCACAACCTAACCCAAGAACAAGAATTCCTCCCATTTTCAATTCCTCACATATTTATTTATTTATTTCATGCATACTTTTCATTTAAATAAACTCAACAAGAAACCCCCACCCCCCATTTTATCCTAATTGATTGAGCAACTAAATAAGTTCACTGTTCCTCGTGGGATCGACCCTTACTCTCGCTACTACATTATTAATTAATATTTGGTGAGTAAGGAATTATTTATTATTTTGGTGCATTGCGACACGCATCATTCTTGCTCTCTACCCTCGTTTTGGTCGTTATTTCTTAGCCTATGCTGGTAACTTTGATGAGGAGCACAACTTTCGTGGATTTGTAATAATCTAACTCATAAGGATGAATGTTTTTTTAGATACTACAAAGTTTGTTTGCTACCTTTTTTTTTTTTTTTTTTTTTAAATTTAGATGTAACCTTGAATAATTTTTATATGTATTTTGGTACAACATTTTGAATTCAATGTTACCTTGATTGACATTAAAAATCTTAATAAAACTACTTGTCTTTGTGCATTTTTATATTATTTTGAATAACGCAAAAAAATTTAATTTGATACAAATTAAAAATAAAATATCTAAAAGTGATTTAATTTCTCCTAGAAATAGTATCTTAGCCTACAAATACTCTTTCCGTACAAAAATTATTTGTGGAGAAAAGTGAGATTTAGTTGACAACTAATAGAAACAACTTTTTAAGTTGTCTCTATTAGTTTTCGATCAGTAGATAGTTGGCAACCAATAAAGACGACATTATATAGTTGTCTCTATTGGTCGACCAATAGACGACATTATGGAGTCGTCTCTATTAGTTGCCAACTAATAGAGATGATTCCGTAATGTCATCTCTATTGGTTTCCGCTAAATAGAGACGACGTAAAAAGTCATCTCTATTAGGCGAACAATAGAGACGATTTTTTTGTCGTCTCTATTAGTCGACCAATTGAGACGACATAGTCGTCTCTATTCTGTTTTTTTATTTTTTTATTCTTATTTTTAAAAATTTCGCTATTTTTTTGTTGACCTTTTTAATTATTTATATTTATATAATTAATATTAAAGTTAATTTGTTAAGAAAATATTATTAAGTTGACTAATACATATTATTTAAAACAAAATTTAACACAAGAATTCAATTACCTTATTGGTTGGGACATCACTACCCACCACTTAGGTCCCGAGTTCGAATCCTAGTCATGCACAATTATCATATGAATTAAAGAAAATTTGCGGGTCGACGGTTCGGATCGAGATTTTGGTCGGGTTAAAAAGGAATTGAATTTGGTCAAAATAAATAAATAAAAAATTAATTAAATATTTTCATAAATTGAGACAATAATGTCGTCTCAATTGCCCCGGAGGAAACAAAGACTACAAAGTCATCTCTGTTTATCTTCAGCTACGGACCTACAGAGACGACTTTAATTAGATCCTTTAGAGACGACTTTTTGTCTGCTCTGTTGGGCCGAATTCTCGTAGTGTTTTTGTCCAAAAGATTTGTGGAGAGAAACCTTAGCCCATAAATTTTGAAATATTGTAAGCTAATACATTTTCCCATGATGTTTGTCACACAAATTTTCCTACTAATTTTGTTTGTATGGAAATGTTTTTCCTTATAAATAAGGATCTTTCCCTACAAAATAATTTTATATGCGAAAGTAAATTTCTTTTAGTGAAACTAACTAACAAAGCACGTGAAATTGTAAACATATTCATCCAATTCCTTAATTTTTGAGTTCAAAATAACATAAAATAAAAATAATTAACAATTACAATTAAAGCTCCAGAAAGAAAGTTAAATAAAAAACACATTTAAATTGAAGTTCACAAGAGATTTTTATTTGCTTCCATGTTGAAAATAGTATAATTTAACATTTCTAGCCACCATGATTCACATCAGTAGCACAAGTAAAAGATGATTGAGATTTTGATATAATGTTATACAAATCTCTTTAAGTTTGCACAATCGTATTACTGAAACACACTTTCTTATTAACAAAAGTGTGACCCATTGTTGACTTGATCCGAACCACTGTCATGCAAGACGAATCCTTTCCGTTGGATTTAGGTATATACACATACTCATCATACTTTTTAGGTTAGAAACCCTAGGTTCCTCTCTATATTCTCTCTCACCTCTTCAGTCCTCATCTCCGATCTCTCTTTGTTCTATACAATTTTCTTGCTAATACTATAGTAAATCTCTAATTTTCTAAGTTATAATATAGATGGAGTTGTTGTGGTGAGGTTTGATTTGATTTATTGATCTACTTTTGTGTAGTCTAATTTGTGAGTTTGAGGATTTTTTGGTTCTGATATTGAATGATCTATTCAGATATAGGTTGTGACACTTGATTACTTGATTCTCTATGAATATTGCAAATTTATCGAAGTCATAATCCACACTGTGGAGTTTAACCTAAAAGTAGCCAAAGGTTGGACGAACTGGGCCATCAGGCATAAATCTTGGTGTATATTGTTTGTTATCTTCTGTATTTTGGTTTCTTCCACATTTATGTAACAAGTAATGTAACACCCCGTGTTCCATAAATTCGGAATGCCATGTCAACCTTTAAAACTAACTTTTGAACAAACATTATTGTAGAAATAAACTGAATATTAATCATCACAATTATTTGAAATCGGAAACAGTAATTTAATTCAAAAAAACTCATTTAAAACAATTCATGAAACTCTAAATCTTAATTTGTAAGTATTGTAACGATGAAAATAATTAATAAAATTTATAAAATTTGACTTTAAAAAATAGCATCATTTATTAATTTGCCATCACTTCCCTTCATTTGTCACCATCTCCGAAATCCCCAATTATTTTTAAAAAACGGGGTAAGCATTTCAAAAAAAATACTCGTCAGGCTCATCGCCAATAATTAATCTATAAAATAATTGAACACATAATTATGCAAAAAATATAGTGACATCATCATAATCATCATAGGCTTTTAAAAATTGTAGAGTGTGGGTAGTCTCATCTCATGAATTAAAGCATATAAGTTATACATAACATCAATTTCTCATTTCATCTCATAAGAGATAATCTCGTCTTATCTCATGTATTAAAGCATATAAATAACGTAAATCCACATAATACATATTATAATGTAGCGACTAGAACTTTTCCAACGAAGAATTTTTATGTTAAGTTCAAAAGTATTTTAGTGAGCCTATGACATCGCTAAAACACTTCCTAATGTCTAAATTAATTATTGGTTATGACTTGATGTTATGTGCACTTTCTTAGCAATTATTTTGTTTAATAGTGAGAAATATTTTATCACGTTACATGTTCGAATATTTTGTACTCATTTTAAATTGTCGAACTTATTAGTTAATTTGAAATATTTTTCAAAAAGCAAATTCAAATGTTTTAATTAATGTATTTCTTTTGAAAAATCGATAATTTTAATTGGATCAAATATTTAAGATATTTTAAAGGTTGATGAAAGTATATCAGCATTGATGTCATTGTGTAGCTTACATTAAATAATGTAAATAGGAGTCGAGCAAAAAATTATTTTGGTCGAGATCGACCCATGATAATTCAATTTAAAGAAGACATGGAATTTATAACTTCTTTATGCTCATTTTATTATTCAATAATGCTATTCTTACTAACACACTCTTAAATAACGATATTTATTGTAAAATAAAGATAGATCTGGTTTGCATTTCCCTTATTTCCTCAACCAAATCCTTCGGCCATTATTTTTATCAACCGGTGACCATTTGGGAACTGGCATTTCAGTCAGCCATTTCTGACCTTATTTTGGTGTAGCACTAGTGACTGCAATTCTACATTGAAGCTTAAAAATCTGAGTAGTTGTGTGCTACCACTCCATTTCGATTGAAATCAATGTACCTCGTTTCTGGTGGCTGTGGGTATTAGGCGAAGTGCTTGACGGTCTGTACCTTCTCTTGTTCCACATTTCACTGGTCTACCATCTAAAATGGAGTTCAGTGAAGTATTATAGCCATTGGTTTTTTTTTTTTTAATCTGAAACTCTATTGTACTGTTGTGTGTTTATTTTGAACGTGAACTCGAAATTGGAGTTCAGTGAAGGTAATACAGCATTTGAGCATTATTTAAATCTGAAATTTGGAACTATGGAATTGTGAAACTATGTTTTTGAATTGGTATTGTTGTCTTTTTATGTTGAATGTGATGTTGAATTGGTATTTTGTTTTGATGGAATAAACTATTAGAGTTACTTGAATATTATTTTTTATTTTTTTTAGGATTTTCGAGAATGTGTTTCGAAGATGAGGAATTGAATGTTAAAACAACACATGCGGGTGATGACACATTGGATAACATTGATGTTATAGGAGATGGGTTAATTAGGGTCGATGAAGAGCTGCCAGAAGTAGAATGTAATGAGATTGTTCCAACCGTTGGAATGATGTTTAGTGATGACATTGTGATGTGATCCGGGATAGGAGCTCAAAGGAGAAGTCAAGTCACGGACGATGCAACAACATTCGACATAGGAAAATGAACAATTTCCATGTCGGAAGCTAGTCGAGACGACGAGTGGATCAACCTCATTCAAGCCGTCGAAGAAAATTATGGAATTTCAAAGTTTACGGCCGTAACACCTATTCGTCACGGCCGTAACCATACCACTGAAGAAAAAAGAGAATTTGAAGAAATTGACTTACGGCCGTAACCTGCATCTCACGGCCATAAAATTATGTCTCACGGTCGTAAGACATAATATTACGGCCGTAATGGTTAAGCAGAAAACGTCTTACGCAACCCACAAAATATTGAAATCGATCCAAGAACGCCAAGAAACCACGATTTATGGATCCAATTAAAATTAATTGAACCAAGCAACCAATACAATCACTGGGATATATTGACCTCTTGATCACAAGCAATAATAATTCTCACCGGGATTTGAACAAACAATAATAACTCGCAAGTTCGAATTTTATTCAATGAAGAATAAGATTGTGAAAGCAAAATGACCTCTCAATTATAATATCAAAGTTGTGTAAAATCTAACGAATAATGAAAATTACATCAATATAAATAGGGTCAAAATCTAGGTTAAGAGTTCTAATTAAACTAGGAAAGAAATTGCTAAAAATAAGGAAAGAATTAAAATTCCTAAAATCACGCAATTACTCATTTACGGCCGTGACTAACGTCTTTACGGCCGTAAGACGTTTTCTGCTTAACCATTACGGCCGTGAGACATAATTTTATGGCCGTGAGATGCAGGTTACGGCCATAAGTCAATTTCTTCAAATTCTCTGTTTTCTTCAGTGGTATGGTTACGGCCGTGACGAATAGGTGTTACGGCCGTAAACTTTGAAATTCCATAATTTTCTTCGACGGCTTGAATGAGGTTGATCCACTCGTCGTCTCGACTAGCTTCCAACATGGAAATTGTTCATTTTCCAATGTCGAATGTTGTTGCATCGTCCGTGACTTGACTTCTCCTTTGAGCTCCTATCCCGGATCACCTCACATTGAATTGCTTGAATTTTACAAATGTTATGCTAAGCATGTTGGATTTCCAGTTTAGAAAAGAAGTTCGAGGAAGGGTATAGATGGATTGGAAAGATATGCCACATGTACATATGGACGAGAAGGTCAAAGAGATACCTCAACAATATTGTTCTTTGAAGCCTCAACCATCAATCTGTAATGGGTGTCAAGCTAGAATGACTGCTATGGTGGGATGTATCAGGAAGGTGGATAGTGACCAAAGTAATTTTGGAGCATAATCATCAGACAATTCCTTCAAAATCAAGGTTATATCGTTGTAATCGGCATCTGAGTGAGCATGTTAAGTGAAGGCTTGAAGTGAATGATATAGCTGGAATTCCGATGCACAAAAGCTATAACTCAGAGGTAGTTGAAGCGGATGGCTATGACCAAATGACATTCATCAAGAAAGATTGCAAAAATTATATGGAGAAGGTTAGGAAACTGAGGCTTGCGAGGTGAGGCTTGTGAGGGGGATGCAATTGCAATTCAGTCTTATTTATCAAAAATGCAAACGAATTGTCCTGGGTTTTATTTCAGTTTGGATTTGGATGATGAGTGTCAATTGAGGAGTGTTTTTTGGTGTGACAATATGATGTGATCCGTTATGGGGATCACCAAGAACACGCGGAATTAAACGCCGGAAAGCTCTAAAATCCAAGATAGTAGACGGTAACAATGCAACCCCGACCTCACGACGCAAGAACTATGGGTATATTAAACCCAAAACCTGTTACGATGCGGAGATAAGAACCACAAAGAGGGAACGCCACAAAGGTTGTCAAATCCTTTGATAAGTTTAATTTGTTCGACGAGAACACGAAGAAAATATAAGGGAATATCTCACCTTCAATATCATTAATCTCAAGAATAAAGTTGTGTTTTACAATGCTGAATAAAGCCATATATATAGGCAAAGAAAATAAAGCAACTAAAAATAAACTAGAATTCAACCTAAACTAAAAAGCTAAAAATGCCTAATATTAACTTAAAATTCGGAACCTCGCTTACGGCCGTGAAAACGACCTTTACGGCCGTAATCACGCTACGGATTAAAAATTGACAACATATGTTACGGCCGTGAAAATGACCTTTACGGCCGTAATCAATATTCTGAATTAAAACTACTAAACTGTTTACGGTCGTGAAATAGAGGGTTACGGCCGTAAGTCCTCTTCTGCATAATTTCGCCATTGTAGTGTTACAGCCGTAATTTTGGCTTTACGGCCGTGAATCCGTTACGGCCTTAATGTCAGGCTTTACGGCCGTGATTCCATTGCTGCCCAATTTCTTGTTCTTCCTTGATCCCAATGTATTGCAATAACTTTGGCTCCTCTTCCACATTGTTATGTAATGTAAATGAAGTCTTTGCACTAGAGCACTCGTCCATCCACGCTTGCATGAATCCTTGCATTGCCTGCTTGATTATTTTGGCTCTTTGTCTCGTTATTGGTCCTACGGGCACGTGCAACGGGTCAATGTTCTTCGAGCCACTCCGGAACTCATCACAATAGGTGCAGAGAAGCATATAAGGAATTGGGGATGTGGTGACCTTCGATACCCCTTATTTGACCAATAAGTACGATATGCCATTTGCACCCTTTTGTTGGAGTGAACTATCATGGCCATTCAATCTTGCTGGGTTGTGGTTTATTATCGAATGAGGATATAGAGACATTTTTCTGGATCTTTCACACGTGGCTTGAGTGTATGGAGGGAAAGGCACCATCAGGTATAATCGCTGATCAGGATGGGGCGATGGAAAACAAAATAAGGATCGTATTCCTAGAGATGAGGCATAGATGGTGCTTGTGGCATATATTAAAGAAGTTACCTGAGAAATTTTGGTATCATAGTCAAAAGGCCGCTATACTCAAGGAAGTGCATAACGTGGTTTATGATTCGCAAACGTCGGAACAATTTGACGAAGGTTGGACATCCATGATTGATATGTATGCATTGCACGAGAATGATTGGCTAGCTGGACTATACGAAGAACATCATCATTAGGTTCCATGCTTCTTGAAAACCAGTTTCTGGGCTGGCATATTGACAACTCAGCACAGTGAGAGTATGAATGCATTCTTTCGATGGGTACGCGCATTCAAAAACATTGCTAAAGCAATTTGTAGAGAAATATGATGCTTTGTGCTATAAAGTAGAAAAAGAATTTCTCACGAATTTTTAGTCATACTCAAAAATAGTCCCATGCGTGACCAAGTTTCGAATGGAGAAACAATTTCAGGAAATATACACAATTGCTAAATTCAACAAATTTCAATCGAAGCTTACTAGCATTGATGTGATCCGATATGGAGATCACCAAGAACACGCGAAAATAAACGCTAGAAAGTTCTAAAATCCAATTAGTAGACGATAGCAATGTAACCCCAACCTCACGATGCAAGAACTATGGGTATATTAAACCTAAAACTCGTTACGATGCAGAGATAAGAACCACAGAGGGGGAACGCCACAAAGGTTTTCAAATCCTTTGATAAGTTCGAGTTTGTTCAACAAGAACAAGAAGAAAATTAAGGGAATACCTCACTTTAAATATAATAAATCTCAAGAATAAACGTTGTTTAATACAATGCTGAATGAAGCCTTTAAATAGGCTAACAAAATAAAGTAACCAAAATAAACTAGAATTAAAACAAAACCTAACCTCCTAAACTAGGTTAAAACTGCGGCGCCTAAGTTACGGCCGTAACTTATACGTTTACGGCTGTAAGTGACTTACGGTTCAAAAATAAAAACATAGGTTACGGCCGTGACACTTTCTTTTACGGTCGTAAGTGACTCTCTGAACAAAAAATAAAAAGTAACTAAATTTTGGTTACGGTCGTGAGTATTTTTTATTACGGCTGTAAGTACTTCCACTTCAATTACGCCCGCGATAATGTTACGACCGTACATTTGGGTGTTACGGCTGTAAGTCAGCTTCTGCATTATTTTCTTGTTGTTCTTTGATCCAAATGCATTGTAATGACTTTGGCTCCTCTTCCACTTTGTTATGCAACGTAAATGAGGTCTTTGCACTCAAGCATTCGTCCATCCACGCTTGCATAAATCCTTGCATCGCCTGCTTGATTCTTTTGGCTTTTTGCCTCATTATTGGTCCCGCGGGCACGTGCAACTGGTTGGCTCATCAAGCCACTTCGGAACTCATCATCCCCTCCCTATTGAAAAGGATTCGTCCTCGAATCATCACCTGCATCAAACAGAGAAAGATCAGCAACATTAAAAGAAGCAGACACGTTATACTCACCTGGAAGATCGAGCTTATATGCGTTCTCATTTATATTTTCAATGACTTGAAAAGGTCCATTGCCTCTTGACTGAAACTTAGACTTCCTCTGGGTTGGGAGTCGCTCCTTTCGCAAGTGCACCCACACCCAATCACCCGGCTCGAACATCACTTGCCTCCTACCTTTGTTGGCATGAGTTGCATAAAGCTCATTTTTCTTTTCAATTTGCCCTTTCACCTTCTCATGAAGTGTCTTCACAAACTTAGCCTTTTTCGCCCCGTCCAAATTGCTCCTTTCATCTACAGGTAAAGGAAGTAAATCAAGAGGAGTAAGCGGGTTGAAACCATAAACAACTTCAAAAGGTGAACATGAAGTAGTAGAATGCACAGACTGATTATAAGCAAACTCCACAAATGGCAAACATTCCTCCCAACTTTTTAAATTCTTATTTATTATAGTGCGCAAGATTAATGTTCTATTAACTACCTCCGTTTGACCATCAGTTTGTGGGTGACATGTAGTAGAAAATAACAATTTATTACTCATCTTTCCCCACAAGACTTTCCAAAAGTAGCTTAGGAACTTAATATCCCTATCAGACACAATACTTCTAGGTACCCCATGGAGTCTCACAACTTCCCTAAAGAATAGGTCCGCTATGTTTGTTGCGTCATCAGTTTTATGACAAGGAATAAAATATGTCATTTTGCTAAACCTATCTACCACCACAAATATCGAGTCTCTACCCTTTTTTGTCCTAGGCAGACCTAACACAAAATCCATAGATATATCTACCCAAGGTTCATTAGGTATAGGCAAAGGTGTATACAAACCTTGTGGTAAGACCCTATACTTAGATTGTTTACAAGTTATGCCCCTATCACAAATATGGTGAACATCCCTTTTCATTTTAGGCCAACAAAAGTGCTCTTGTAAAGTTTATAACATCTTAATAACACCAAAGTGTCCCATTAACCCCTCATCATGAGCCTCACGCACTAGCAATTCATGCATAGAACAATTAGTCACACAAAGTTTACTTTCTCTATAAAAATAGTCATCATGCCTATAAAATTTATCAATTGCACCCTTTTCACATGAAGCATAAATGATAGAAAAATCAGGGTCATCAGTATACATACCTCTTATATATTCAAACCTAAGCAACTTCGCATTTAAAGAAGTTAAAAGAACATACCTTCGAGGAAGGACATCTGCTACCACATTCTCCTTACCTTGCTTGTAGTGGATGACATAGGGAAAAGTCTCAATGAATTCTATCCAACGGGCTTGTCTTTTGTTTTGCTTACTGATGAGTTCGGGAGTGGCTCGAAGAACGTTGACCCGTTGCACGTGCCCGTAGGACCAATAACGAGACAAAGAGCCAAAAGAATCAAGCAGGCAATGCAAGGATTCATGCAAGCGTGGATGGACGAGTGCTCTAGTGCAAAGACTTCATTTACGTTGCATAACAAAGTGGAAGAGGAGCCAAAGTTATTACAATGCATTTGGATCAGGGAAGAACAAGAAAATAAGCCAAAGTTATTACAATGCATTTGCATTACGGCCGTAATAAATGTCTCACGGCCGTAACCCAAGATTTTATAACTTATATTTTTTCAGAAGGTTGATTACGTCCGTAAAGGGGATTGTCACGGCCGTAACAAATGTTTTAATTTTTGAGTCCGTAGCTTGCTTACGGCCGTAAACTCATAAGTCACGGCCGTAACTTAGGTTCCGAATTTTAAGTTAATGTTAGGCGTTTTTAGCTTTTTAGTTTAGGTTGAATTCTAGTTTATTTTTAGTTGCTTTATTTTCTTTGCCTATATATATGGCTTTATTCAGCATTGTAAAAGACAACTTTTTATCTTGAGATTAATGATATTGAAGGTGAGATATTCCCTTATATTTTCTTCGTGTTCTCGTCGAACAAATTAAACTTATCAAAGGATTTGACAACCTTTGTGGCGTTCCCCCTTTGTGGTTCTTATCTCCGCATCGTAACGGGTTTTGGGTTTAATATACCCATAGTTCTTGCGTCGTGAGGTCGGGGTTGCATTGTTACCGTCTACTATCTTGGATTTTAGAGCTTTCCGACGTTTAATTCCGCGTGTTCTTGGTGATCCCCATAACGGATCACATCATCTGGTATCAGAGCCTGTCTCTAAATCCAATTATTTAGTATTCCAGTTCTTTTTCTTTTATTTCCAGTTATTAATCATTCAAAAAATAATAATAATAATAATAATAATAATAATAATATTTCCATTCCAATTCGTGTTTCTTGAAATTTCTCCATAAAATTCAAGATTTGCCAATTTCTGTTTTTTTGTTCTTGATTATTCTTGTTGGATAGGATAAAAAAAAAAATCCGAAAATTACAAAAAACGATTATAAAAGATAGTTGTTGATTTGGACAAGAAATCAAGAAAATAATCTTGGGCAAATCTTTCCAACAAATCCTTGTTTCCATAAAATTCTTTATTCTTGTTTCCATAAAACTTCTTCTTGCAATAGAATTCTTGTTTCCATAATTTCTTTCTTAAATTTTCTAATTCCAATATTTTCCATCAACTTTCCTTATTTACACTTTGGGGTTTATTCCACAAGGACCAAATCCGTGACTAGTTTGGTGGGTTCTTTGAGAATGTGGGAAAAAAAGGGAATAGAGAGGAAAAAGGCAGAGTGGTGAGATTATTAGAGGGAAAAAGCCAAATTGAGTGATACACGACCGATAAAACACGTGAGGATCTTTATTTAAATTTTTTTTTCTCTTTTCTTTATTACTAACCATGTCACAGAAGGAAGTTTCGTCAACGGAAAAGGATCTTCAAGATTTCAAAATGCTCTCAATGGTGGAGGAACGTTTTGCAAAATTTGAAGCAAGATTGGATGCCAAGTTGGAAGCAAAATTTGGTTCACAATCCGGCGTGAATGTGGAAAGGGCTAATAATCCGGGTGATGAGTACCTGAGTGGCCCAACGAGCAAGAATTCTTTGCATGTGCCGGTGGGACCAATAAGAGGCAAAGGGCTAAGAAGATCAAGCAACCAATGCAGGGGTTTATGCAAGCTTGGGTGGATGAATATTCAAATGCATGGTCAAAGACTCCAATTTCATTGTATGACAATATGGGAGATGCGCCAAAACCGTTACAAGTCATTTGGGTTAAAGAACAAGAAGAAAAGAATTCAGAAGACCCTTTACGGCCGTAACAACCCATTCACGGCCGTAAAAGAGTTAGGCAGTTTTTTTTATGCAGAAGGTGTCTTACGGCCGTAAGATGCCATGTCACGGCCGTAAGACACAAAATCAATTTTTGACCCGAGGGTCAATTACGGCCGTAAGGTATATTTTCACGGCCGTAATTTCGACGCGTTTTAAACTGTGTTTTGCGGCTAGGGCTAATTTTGGACGCGTTTTTAGGTTATATTATGCTTTCTTTGTCATTGTAAGAGACAACTTTTATGATTAATGAGATTACTTGAATTATGTGAGTTTATCCCTGTTCTTCTTCGTTCTTGATTGAACCCCTTGAACATATCAAAGGATTTGACAACCTTTGTGGCGTTCACCCCTTTATGGTTCTTCATTCCGCATCTTAACGGGTCTTGGATTTGATACATCCTTGGTTCTTGAGTCGTGAGTGTCGGGTCGTATTGTTATCGTAAATTAATCTGGATTTGGAACTTTCCAAGTGTTTAATTCAATTTCCGCGAGATCCCGTGATTCCCCAACAAGAATCACATCATTTGGTATCGGCCGTAATTTCTTGAGTCCAATATTCCATCTAATCTTCTTTTCATCTGTTGTGTCTTGCACCTTGGGTTAATTCCAAAAGGACCAAGTCCGTGACTAGTTAGGTGGGTTCGTTGAGAGCTTGAGGAAAGGGATAGAGAGGAAAAAGGCAGAGTGGTGAGATCAATAGAGGGAAAAAGCCGAGTAGAGTGATACACGAGTGCTAAACACGTGAGGATATATTTTCTTGAAAATTATTTATATTTTTTTCTTTTCTGTTGATCACTAACCATGTCACAGAAAGACGCATCATCGACAGGGGAGGATAACCAACAGTTCCACTTTCTTGCAATGTTGGAAAAACGATTCGAGAAAATGCGAGGTTGGGGGAAATTAAAAACTCTGTGGACACGAATAGTGCGGATATTGCCCAACTACATAGAGAGCAGCCGCGCACGACTCCTAATAACCGGAGGCCGCAAAGGTATGACCATAATCCTAGAAATAGAGACTGGGATGATGATGATGTTTAGGTAGGTGATAGTGTTGATGATGATAGTGGGAATGTGTCAGTGGCTAGCGTGGGTAGGAGAAGAGGCCGAGGTGGTCGTCGTGGAAGGGGCAATAGGCGTGAATATAGGGATGATGATGGGATGGATAGAAGCCTGGGGAACATTAAAATGTCTATACCAGCTTTCCAGGGTAAAAGTGATCCGAAGGTGTACCTTGAGTGGGAGAAGAAGGTCGAACTAATTTTTGAGTGCCATAACTACTCAGAGGAAAAGAAGGTGAAGTTAGCCGTTATAGAGTTCGCAGATTATGCACTTGTGTGGTGGGATCAATTAGTGACAAGTAGGAGGAGAAACCGTGAACGACCTGTTGAGGCCTGGAACGAGTTGAAGGGTTTGATGAGAAAAAAGGTTTGTGCCCAACCATTACTATAGGGACTTGTACCAGAAACTCCAAACTCTAAGATGCCATGTCACGGCCGTAAGACACAAAATCAATTTTTGACCCGAGGGTCAATTACGGTCGTAAGGTATATTTTCACGGCCGTAATTTCGACGCGATTTTAGGTTATATTATGCTTTCTTTGTCATTGTAAGAGACAACTTTTATGATTAATGAGATTACTTGAATTAGGTGAGTTTATCCCTGTTCTTCTTCGTTCTTGATTGAACCCCTTGAACTTATCAAAGGATTTGACAACCTTTGTGGCGTTCACCCCTTTATGGTTCTTCATTTCGCATCTTAACGGGTCTTGGATTTGATACATCCTTGGTTCTTGAGTCGTGAGTGTCGGGTCGTATTGTTATCGTAAATTAATCTGGATTTGGAACTTTCCAAGTGTTTAATTCAATTTCCGCGAGATCCCGTGATTCCCCAACAAGAATCACATCACCGGGGGAGACACGAGGTGTGGGAAATGTTCAACCACGTCAGGAACAACCGCGCAATTTTCCTAATTTACGGAGACCACTAAGGTATGACTTCAACCCACAATTTAGAGCTAGGACTGAACGTGTTGAGGTTGTTGATAGTGATGAGGATAGTGGTGATTTATCTATTACTAGTGTTGGTAGGAGACGAGATCGGGGAGAAAGACGTGATAGGGGATATAGGCGTGATCGTAGGGATGATGTAGATGGACATATTGGTAATATAAAAATGTCCATTCCCTCGTTTCAAGGTAAAGGTAATCCGGACGATTATTTTGAATGGGAAAAGAGGGTAGAATTGATTTTCGATTGTTATAATTATTCTGAATCTAAAAAGGTTAAATTGGCAGTCGTAGAATTTACTGATTATGCTATAGTATGGTGGGATCAATTGGTAACTAGTAAAAGGAGAAATGGGGAGAGGCCTATTGAAACTTGGGATGAGTTGAAGGCCCTTATGAGAAAACGATTCGTGCCTGGACATTACTATAGGGATCTCTACCAAAAATTACAAACCCTTTCCCAAGGTATTAATAGTTTGGAGGATTATCATAGGGAGATGGAGGTTGCCATGATTAGGGAAAATATAGAGGAAGACCCCGAGGCTACCATGGCTAGATTTTTAAATGGTTTAAATCGAGATATTGCTAATGTTATTGAATTGCAGCATTTTATCGATTTGGAGGAGATGCTTCACATGGCCATGAAAGTGGAGCGACAATTAAAAAGGAAGGGAACTTCCAAATTCTCTACCAGTTCCAATTCTTTTGGAAGGTCTACATGGAGTGGGACTTCTAAAAATGAAGGGATTGTGCAGAAAAATAAATTTGAGGCGCCAAAGGGAAAAGTAGAGCCACCCAACAAAGGTAAAATTGCTTCTGATTCCCAAACTCCTAGGACTAGGGATATTCGTTGTTTTAAATGTTCGGGTTTAGGACATATTTCTTCACAATGTCCAAATAAACGAATATTAGTTTTGCGTGATGGGGTATTAAGTTCGGAGGATGAGAAAGGGGGAGAAGTGGAGGATGAGTATAAGGATATGCCAGCTCTAGAGGATGTTAGTGAAAATGATGATGCGGACTATGCAGTAGCTAAATCACTTGTCACTAGGAGAGCCCTTAGTACTCAAGTTAAAGTGGAAGAGTCGGGTGAGCAGCGAGAAAATATATTTCATAATAGGTGCTTTGTGAATAACAAGGTGTGTAGTTTGATAATAGATGGTGGTAGTTGTGCGAACGTTGCTAGCACTACTCTAGTGGAGAAACTGTGCCTACCTATACTAAAACACCCTAGGCCGTATAAGCTACAGTGGTTAAATGAATCTGGTGAGATTAAGGTAAATAAACAGGTGGTAGTTGATTTGGCGATTGGGAAGTATGAAGATAGCGTGGTTTGTGAACCCATGCATGCGGGGCACATCTTGTTGGGCAGGCCATGGTAATTCGATAAGAAGGTTATTCATGATGGATTTAAAAATAGGTATACCTTCACTAAGGATGGGAAAAATATCAAACAAATGCCTTTATCACCTCAACAGGTCTATGAAGACCAACTGAAATTAAAAAGTTAGGAAGAGAGAAAGAGGGTCGGGACCACGATCCCGGAAAAAGGAGAGTTGAGTGAACAGAATAGGGTCGGGACCACGATCCCGGAAAAAGGAGATGATGAGTTCCGGAGTGGCTCGAAGAACATTGACCCGTTGCACGTGCCCGTAGGACCAATAACGAGACAAAGAGCCAAAAGAATCAAGCAGGCAATGCAAGAATTCATGCAAGCGTGGATGGACGAGTGCTCTAGTGCAAAGACTTCATTTACATTGCATAACAATGTGGAAGAGGAGCCAAAGTTATTGCAATACATTGGGATCAAGGAAGAACAAGAAATTGGGCAGCAATGGAATCACGGCCGTAAAGCCTGATATTACGGCCGTAACGGATTCACGGCCGTAAAGCCAAAATTACGGCCGTAACACTACAATGGCGAAATTATGCAGAAGAGGACTTACGGCCGTAACCCTCTATTTCACGGCCGTAAACAGTTTAGTAGTTTTAATTCAGAATATTGATTACGGCCGTAAAGGTCATTTTCACGGCCGTAACATATGTTGTCAATTTTTAATCCGTAGCGTGATTACGGCCGTAAAGGTCGTTTTCACGGCCGTAAGCTAGGTTCCGAATTTTAAGTTAATATTAGGCGTTTTAGCATTTTAGTTTAGGTTGAATTCTAGTTTATTTTTAGTTGCTTTATTTTCTTTGCCTATATATATGGCTTTATTCAGCATTGTAAGAGACAGCTTTTATTCTTGAGATTAATGATATTGAAGGTGAGATATTCCCTTATATTTTCTTCGTGTTCTCGTCGAACAAATTAAACTTATCAAAGGATTTGACAACCTTTGTGGCGTTCCCCCTTTGTGGTTCTTATCTCCGCATCGTAACGGGTTTTGAGTTTAATATACCCATAGTTCTTGCGTCGTGAGGTCGGGGTTGCATTGTTACCGTCTACTATCTTGGATTTTAGAGCTTTCCGGCGTTTAATTCCGCGTGTTCTTGGTGATCCCCATAACGGATCACATCAGGAGAGTTGTGTGAAAAACCGAGAGTTGGGACCACGATCCCAGAAAAAGGAGAGGGTGTGAAGAGTGCCAGTAAAAGAGAGAAAACAAAGGTAAGCTTCTACGCAAAACAGAGTGATATCACCAAAGCTATTTCTACAAATAAACCTGTGATTTTACTAATGTACAAGGAATCTCTCCTTGGGCTCGATGAAGCTAACCACTCCCTCCACAGTTTAGCTATGTCTCTTTTGCAGGAATTTGCAGATTTATTTCCTGAGGAGATTCCGAGTGGGCTGCCGCCAATTCGAGGGATTGAACACCAGATTGACTTCGTGCCAAGAGCGGTCATTCCAAACAGGCCAGCTTATAGGAGCAATCCAGAAGAGACCAAGGAGCTACAAAAGCAGGTTGAAGAGCTGCTGAAAAAAGGGCTATGTTCGGGAAAGCATGAGCCCATGTGCAGTACCAGTTCTGTTGGTACCCAAAAAGGATGGGACTTGGAGGATGTGCGTGGACTATAGGGCAGTCAACAATATTACGGTAAAGTATCGCCATCCCATACCTAGACTTGATGACATGCTTGATGAACTTTATGGTGCTAGTATTTTTAGTAAAATAGACCTTAAGAGTGGTTATCACCAAATTCGTATGAAAGAAGGTGATGAATGGAAAACCGCCTTCAAAACCAAATATGGTTTATATGAATGGATGGTTATGCCGTTCGGCCTCTCAAATGCACCTAGCACTTTTATGAGATTAATGAATCATGTCTTGCGTGCTTACATTCGTAAATTTGTCGTGGTGTACTTTGATGACATTCTGGTATATAGTAAGAACTTAGGTGATCACATTGAACATTTAAGATCTGTTTTGGAAGTTTTGAAAACTGAGAAACTATATGCTAATTTTAAAAAGTGTACTTTTTGCATGGAAAAGGTAATTTTTCTTGGGTTCTGAATTTTAAGTTAATGTTAGGCGTTTTTAGCTTTTTAGTTTAGGTTGAATTCTAGTTTATTTTTAGTTGCTTTATTTTCTTTGCCTATATAAAGGGCTTTATTCAGCATTGTAAAATACAACTTTTATTCTTGAGATTAATGATATTGAAGGTGAGATATTCCCTTATATTTTCTTCGTGTTCTCGTCGAACAAATTAAACTTATCAAAGGATTTGACAACCTTTGTGGCGTCCCCCCTTTGTGGTTCTTATCTCCGCATCGTAACGGGTTTTGGGTTTAATATACCCATAGTTCTTGCGTCGTGAGGTCGGGGTTGCATTGTTACCGTCTACTATCTTGGATTTTAGAGCTTTCCGGCGTTTAATTCTGCGTGTTCTTGGTGATCCCCATAACGGATCACATCACTTAATTGCCTTGAAATTCTTTCCTTTTGGAGCAAGAACTTTTGGACCTTTGCATTTGTTGTTGAACCTTTTGTTCTTCTGGAATTTAAGCTTAGGTTTGGATGACTCTCCACCCTCAATGATATTGGCTTTGGCTTCGAACACTGAAGCATTCAACCCTTCACTTTTTCGATGATCTTCTTGAACCCTTAGTTTGAGAACCAGATCCTCCATAGACATATCAGTCTTTTTATGCTTTAAATGGATCTTGAAATCATTCCAAGATGGAGGCAATTTCTCTATTACAGATCCAACAGAGAATGCCTTCGGTAGGTACATTCTTTCTGCAGCAAGTTCATGGATAATAATTTACAACTCTTCATCTTGATTGACAACAGCCTTTGAATCCACCATTTGGAACTTTAGGAATTTTCCAATAATGAATTTCTTTGAACCAGCATCTTCAATCTTATATTTATTCTCCAGCGAATCCCAGAGTTCCTTTGCAGGTTTATAAGATCTGTACACATCATATAGTGTATCGTCAAGGCTATTCTGAATATAGTTTATGCATAAAAACTCACTGTGTGTCCAAGCATCGACTGCACTGAGTTGTTCTGCAGTCACATTTTCTCCTTCTGCTTTAGGACATTCTTCCTTGACAACATGAGCGAGATTCAATGTTGTTAAATAAAACAACATCTTCTGTTGCCATCGTTTAAAATCCAGTCCCTTGAACTTGTCTGGCTTCTCAACATGAGGTTTCACTTTTACTCCAGTCTCAACTTGAGATTTCACTTTCACACCAGATCCTGATTGTTCCATACTGAAATAATACAATTTAATAAAACGAAAATAGAAAGATAAAAAGGAAACTTCTGCTATAGATTGTTGGAAACAATTTGTAATAATAATAAGAAATGAAGTGAAATGAAACAATCAACAAGATAAATAATAATAAATGACTGACTTGAATGCAGATTGAGGCTAGCGTTTGGTTATGTCCTATAGCAGAATTTCGCCCCTACTCGTGTGCTTGCAGTTCGATGAGCGTCTGCTACCAGGATTCAACAATCTGTAACCAAGAATCTAGCACCCAATTTTTTGGCCCTGGCGAATTTACTTGGTGAATTTTCTTTCAGAATTTGAAGGATAGAATGCGAAAAGTTAATAAAACTTGATTCCTGTTTCTATATCTTCAATTCTATCCTATGTGGAACAAACTTCATCCAAAACTCTTTATATTTCTATACAAACAAACTCCAACAATTTTAAGTCGAGATCTCCAAAAATTGATGAAATCTTATTCATACTATGAAATCTTGGTACTTTGAGGTTTGCTTTAAAATAAATAAATTGAAACTATCAAGAAGTTTAGAATTTTTTTAAAGAAGTAATACATATATAATTAGGGTTTTTAAGATGTGTGGTGTACACAAGAATAAAGAAGAAGAAAAACTAATATAATGGGAGAGTTATTAAGTAAATTTATTTGTGACCAATTTAATAAATATAAAAAATATGGTTTGATTAATAAAATTCTTGATGTTAATATAATTACCCAACACTCAAACAATTAGACAAATATGGTGTATAATTTGTTATAATTTTGTGTAACAATATTCATGAACACCAAATTTGAAGTTTTAAGTATATTCCATTTTGCACTCTTTCCCCTCTACAAATTACAATAAATATTTATTCTCTCTCTCTCTCTCTCTCTCTCTCTCTCTCTCTCTCTCTCTCTCTCTCTCTCTCTCTCTCTCTCTCTCTCTCTCTCTATATATATATATATATATATATATATTGAGGAACTATATATTTTTTTATCTTTTAAGAGTAATAAATTTTTAATTTATTATAATTACTTTTTCTGATGGTTAGTTTTATTTATCATTTATTATTAAATCTAATCAACTAATAAATAATAGTTATTGATACAAGAAATTAGAACTTATCGTTAAAAAGTCAAAAGTTACAAATTTGATGCTCAAAAGTCAAGAATAAATTAGCACTAGAATAACATAAATATCTTAAAACCAAAAATTAAAGTGCAATATAACGTTAAATAAAACCTTGATTTTTGTTTTATGTAACTATTTATTTTCCCCCTTCATTTATTATGTTAATGATTCTTTATTTAATCTAATCTATATTTATATATAACAACAGCTGAGTCCAATACGGTCAACACCACATTTTCCCGCCTACACTACTTTGCATACGTGAACAGTTTGTGTATATATATATGTCTGCGTATATTTAATTCAGATGGTTTTTACCAATTTCCAATGATTAACTTTCACACGTTTAATACCACTGTTTCCCAAGGAGGACGGACTATTTGAAATTTGAAAACGGCGCTTCGATTTAACAAACAGTAATCGCATGCGTGGAAGTCAGATTTTCCTCTTTCATCCAGATGCCTCCCAGAATTATTTGTGCTATATAAATGCTGAAATGCCTGACCTTTACACTTCCAAACTGATGAGTACCTGAGTGGCCCAACGAGCAAGGATCCGTTGCATGTGCCGGTGGGACCAATAACGAGGCAAAGGGCTAAGAAGATCAAGGAAGCAATGCAGGGGTTTATGCAAGCTTGGGTGGATGAATATTCAAATGCATGGTCAAAGACTCTAATTTCATTGTATGACAATATGGGAGATGCGCAAAAACCGTTACAAGTCATTTGGGTTAAAGAACAAGAAGAAAAGAATTCAGAAGACCCTTTACGGCCGTAACAACCCATTCACGGCCGTAAAAGACCTTTTACGGCCGTAATAACCCATTCACGGCCGTAAAAGAGGTAGGCAGTTTTTATTTATGCAGAAGGTGTCTTACGGCCGTAAGATGCCATGTCACGGCCGTAAGACACAAAATAAATTTTTGACCCGAGGGTCAATTAAGGCCGTAAGGTATATTTTCACGGCCGTAATTTTCGACGCGTTTTAAACTGTGTTTTGCGGCTAGGGCTAATTTTGGACGCGTTTTTAGGTTATATTATGCTTTCTTTGTCATTGTAAGAGACAACTTTTATGATTAATGAGATTACTTGAATTAGGTGAGTTTATCCCTGTTCTTCTTCGTTCTTGATTGAACCCCTTGAACTTATCAACGGATTTGACAACCTTTGTGGCGTTCACCCCTTTATGGTTCTTCATTCCGCATCTTAACGGGTCTTGGATTTGATACATCCTTGGTTCTTGAGTCGTGAGTGTCGGGTCGTATTGTTATCGTCAACTAATCTGGATTTTGAACTTTCCAAGTGTTTAATTCAATTTCCGCGAGATCCCGTGATTCCCCAACAAGAATCACATCACCGGGGGAGACACGAGGTGTGGGAAATGTTCAACCACGTCAGGAACAACCGCGCAATTTTCCTAATTTACGGAGACCACTAAGGTATGACTTCAACCCACAATTTAGAGCTAGGACTGAACGTGTTGAGGTTGTTGATAGTGATGAGGATAGTGGTGATTTATCTATTACTAGTGTTGGTAGGAGACGAGATGAACCATAAAGGATCGTTAATTGATTGATTTGATGTTTAAGATTTTGTACTGGAGAGAAGAAATCTTAGATCCTATCATAGAATAACATGACCTAGGATTTTTTATGTTTGAGAGAAAGTACAAATCATTTGAAGCTTTTTTAAAAGGAACTATAGAATTTAATGAATTCTTATTAATTTTTAATTAAAATAGATATATTGAAATCCAAATTTGGAATGATTTTTACTCGACACTCAACAGAGGGAGCGAATATATAATAGGGTTCTTTTCTTATAAATTAGAAAATAATCAATTTGAGATGATTAGAGAATTAAATGACATAGGTGACTGTTAGATGAAATATTGGTCAAAATCCTAGACTCTTCTCATATTATTCAATCGTTAATATTATACGATATTGTTGATTTAGTTAATTAAACTCTTTAATTTAGATTTAGTTAAAACTCATTGATTCTATAAATTCGATAATCTAGATAAAATAAGTATTATAATAATTATATTATTTAGTATAAATTTAATTACCAATCCATGTAGATTCGACGTCCTAATTTAATGTTGAATTTTTCTACTTGTACAATTAATTAGACAATGTAGTTGACAATCAGGTGATGTGTAAGTGTGTTAATTATTGATATAAAAGTTAATGTGATAGGTGAAACTGAAACAATAGGATTGTGCTACTAAAGTTAATTGTTAATTTCATTGTCAAAATTATTGAACATGTAGTGAAACTTTTTATTGCTATATTATAAAACTTGATACTGTGCACTTGCGTTTGTATACCTATCAACTTGGTTCGAGACATGTAAAGGTTCTCATGCTACTCACGATGACGTGAGCATTATTGACACATGGTCTTTGAGTTTGACATGGCTCGTAAGTGCATCAACATAGGTAGAGTCGTAACCCTAGTCTACACAATTTTCATTAATCAAAGTCCTTTTTTAATATTACAATGAAGACGCCTTTATATAGGCAACAAGAATAAAAACCCTAGTCTACTTAGGAAACTAAATAAAATCTAATCTAATTAGGGAATAGATAAAATCTATCAAAATAGTGTCCTAATTTAATTGGAAACAAAATGTTCAAAACAAGGTAAATCTAATCCTATAATTAAGGAAATAAAAAATCCGCAAATCTTGGAATTACGGCCGTGACACATTCCTTACGGTCGTAAATGTTCTTCTGCTTAAGAATTACGGCCGTGACCATAAACTTACGGCCGTAACTTTGAAATCTTGGAACTCTTTAATTTTCACCCGAGGATGACTTACGGCCGTGACAATCTAGCTTACGACCGTAAATTTGATTCTGATCCATTTTGACCTCTTTTGATCTTGGAAGCTCTCCGAACCTGTTTGAATTCTTGTTTTGGCTTGAATTGTAGTTCTTTCCGTCAAGCCGGCCATGATTCTCATCAATATTTTTACCCCCTTGTAGTACCACTCGACCGCCGGCATTAACGCCGGCAGATCGCCGGCGATTGCCTTCGCACCGAGAGGACCAGCGTCCTCTCTCGTGTCCTCTCCCTCTCTCTGTTTACGAAAATGGGGGGGAGAGAGAGAGAGAGAGAGAGAGAGAGAGAGAGAGAGAGAGAGAGAGAGTTGTTTTGTTGTTATTGTTTTGAATTTTTGAGATTTGCATTTTAGTCCCCAGCCTTTGTAAAGTGTTTTAATTTAGTCCTTACAGTTTTTAAAATGTTTTATTTCAGTCCTTTAGTGTTAAAATATTTATCTTTAGTCCCAAGTTTTCAATTGAGTCTATTTTACCCAAAGTTTCTACTGAAATCTAATTTTGACCAGAAACTTTCTGAGGTATCTATTCAGTTCCCAATTTAAATTAATTTCACAAATTAGTCCCCAAGTCTTCAATTGAGTATAATATGACCCTGAGTTTTGACTAAAATATAATTTGGTCAGGAACTTTTCTGGTTTATCGACTTAGTCCCTAATTTCAATTATTTACACAAAGTCCCAAATCTTTACACATTATCATTTTAGTCGGAGCTTTACACTTTTAAATTCCTTCAATTCAACCCTCAAGTTTACTTTCATTTACAAAACTTTAATTTAAAGTTTCTAATAGAAATTATTTATTTTAGGGCTAGACGAGGAGCGGGATTTTCAAGAAAGCTAAAATCATTTTTTAAGCAAGTTCAGAAATATCTTAAGTTAGGTTCATTACTTCAAAAACCTTTTATCTTATATGCGCAATAATAAGTAAACCCGTATTGTAAATTTATGCATGTGATTACGTAATTTATGAGAATTAGTTGCCTTCGGGCCCAGATCCACATGCTTTCGAGTATGGACCAATTGCCTTCGGGCCTAGATCCACATGTCTTTGGGCATGGACCAATTGCCTTTGGGCCCAGATCCACATGTCTTTGAGCATGGACCAGTTGCCTTCGGGCCCATATCCACATGTCTTCGGGCATGAAACTTTATGATGTATGAGATCCACTTGCTTATTGCATGAGAAAGAGAATTTATGAATTAAGTTGCATGATTATATGTGTTATTTACTGTACAGTTTATTTAATTTGCGCTGAACCTACTGAGTATTTCTATGAAATGCTCACCCCTATTTTTAAACTTACAAATTGCAGATTTCGGAGATGGTAGCGAATGAAAGGGCAGTGGTGGCAAATAATAATGAAGCTATATTTTTAAAGTCACGATTCATGAATTGTGTGAATTTATTTATATGTCGTTAGTTTAAATATGATATTTAAAGTCATGAACATCGTCAATTCAATTATTTGTCGTTACTTTCTTTGAAAGTTAAGATTTCAACGTTTTTATGCATTTATCAAATTTAATTTATTTACTGTTGAAATTTTTCACATAAATATGATGTTTAGAATTCAATTATTTTTCACAATAAAATTAGATTTAAAGGAGAAGTGACGTCCCGAGCTTCACGGAATTTGGGGCGTTACAAACCGAGAAGCTGCAAAGGCCGAAAAGGGAAACAATAGGAAAAGAAAAAGAAAAAGAGGAAGAAAAAGGGCAAAAAAAGAAAAGGAAGGGTGGAATAGGATCTTTAATTTCTTTTTTTCTTCTCAAAGGTAAGTGAAAGAGGTTTGCTTTAGCGTCCTTGAAGAGCACATATTATGATGCCCTTCAGGATCAAGAGTAGGGCCTGACCAAATAGTGGGGTCCACATCTTGTGTCTTGAAGGGCACAATAGTAGTTTCCCTTCAAGGGCACCATAGCATTTTTTTAAAAGAAGAGATTGATGAAATTTTCTTATACTTGATTGGTAGCATTTAAAGGTTATTAAGATGTATTTGACGTATTTAAGAATATTATTGCAAAGAAAAATATATATACATTGTCGGAAGATTAATGTTGAAGTAGAATATGAATTATGACGTGGGTTTGTGATGTGATCCGGAAAAGAAGCCAAGAAAAATGTTATGATTCGGGACGAATCATCTTAAAGGAAGAGGGGATGATGTGATCCGGAAAAGGCGTCAAAAATGAGAAATCAAGATACGGGCAATTCAACAATATTCTACATGGAAAAATGCACAAGTTTCGTGTTGGGCTCGAGTCGAGATTCAAATCACATCAACGGATCAGAAAATCAGAAAATTGGGCAGAAGTTGCGTTACGGCCGTAACATTGTTTCTCACGGCTGTAACTTATGGATTTCACGGCCGCATCACATTCCTCACGGCCGTAAATGAAAATTGGTATTTTTGTTCAGAAGGAGATTTACGGCCGTAACATCAATCTTCACGGCCGTAACTAATATGGTGACATTTTGATCAATGAAAATTGGTATTTTAGTTATTTTAGGTATTTTAGCCTAATTAGAATTCTATTCAGAGTCAGTTAGCGATTAGGTTTTATTTTTCCTATTTATATGCTTTTCCATTCAATGTAAAAACAGAATATTTTTGATGAATGAAATTATATTGAGTGTTTTCTCAACATTGTTCTGGAATTGAACAAACTGCGAACTTATCAAATATTGTGGGATATTTGTGGTGTTCAACAAATCGAACTTATCAAAGGCGTGGGCATCTTTTGTGGCGTTCAATCCATTACGGTTCTTGTTTCCGCATCGTAACGGGTCTTGGGTTTAATATACCCGTGGTTCTTACGTCGTGAGGCTCGGGTTGTAGTGTTACCGTCCGTTCCAACCTGAATTCGGAACTTTCCAAGCGTTATTCCGCGAGCTACGACGAGGACCCCCTCCCGGGTTCTCATCATATGGTATCAGAGCTGAACTCTGAATTCAGGTTTTGTTTTTTCTATCCAGTTTGATTTTTATGTTTATCATCGAGTCCCATAAAAATCATCCATATCCTATTTTTGTTATTTGAGTCTTTGTTTTCAATTTTTCTTGTTCTTATTGCCAGTAAATTTTTTTCCAGTTTGATCCATAAGAGTCGTCCTAAAAAAATCAAAAGTGTTTTTCTTATTCGATTGTTTTCCAAATCCTGTCCCGTTTGTTTTGTTGCGTTCGTGTCGAATTTTCGGATTTTATTAAAAAAAAAAATTATTATTTTTTTTTAGTTTTATTAATTCCGAAAATTCATCATAATTCACAAAAAAAAAAAAAAAAAGTCACTCCGAAATTCAAGAACCACTTTCTTGAATTTCCTTAATTGATTTTCCTTACCTCCCAAGTCAAAATTAAAATTCATTATTAGTCCTTGTGTCAAACTATTATTCCATTCCATTCCACAATGTCCAAATTTCACGAAAATTCATCATCTGGGAAAGATAACCATCAATCTTCTCTGCTTGTTATGGTGGAAAAACGGATTGAGGAGTTATTTGCAAAATTGGAAGCGAAACTTGATGCGAGATTAGATACGAAGTTTGGGAAGGGTAAGAACTCGGTAGATATGCATAGTGCCGAACTTGCTCAACGACGTGAAAGGGAATATAGGCGTATCCATAAACCTAGGGTTGGGATTGGAGTTGATTGGGATGAAGAGATTAATGCGAGGGCGCTTTTGAAGATTCGAACAGAAATTTATGAGGAAAGGATGATGTATGAACGGAAGGCTAGAAAAGAAGCTAAGTTAAGAAAGAGGGAGAGTGAAAGGGAGGCTGAAGCTAAATTACAACATGGTGAAAGTGAGATTGGAGGGGATTTAAAACTGGAGTTTCAGGATATGAATGTTGAAAAGGAGGGAGACTTGAAACATGAATTAGAAATAGTTGAAGAGACACCAAATCTTGTGGTAGGGGATAAAAAGGTGGAGTTAGGTGATCAAACTCCAATATTTGATGAGGAAAAATTGGAAGTTAGGCATGAAGAATTAGAAGAGGTGATAGAGTCCAAAAATTTGGAAGAGGAGGTTGCGCGTGAGAATGTGGAGTTAGAAGAATTGGTTGAGTTTGGGAGTAAAAAGATAGAAGAGGTTGAGCAAGAAATTTTAAAGAAGGAAGGAGGTGAAGAGCGGAATTTTGTTGTTGGGAAAAATGAATTGGAAGTAATTCATCATGAATACAAGGATCCATACCTTGTATCTCATGAAACTAACATTTCCCTCCCTATTTTATTTGACTCTTTTTTGCAGGTTGATTACACATGGAAGTCTGAGTCAAATTCACGTTGGCAAATTAACCTCGTGTTTCAATACATTCGTGTTCAACAATTGGAGGATTGTCTTCTATTAAATTCATGTCATGTAGTCCACAATTTTCCTTTTGATCCAGGAGGTACAGTTTGATTTTTCAAGAACAACACCATGATTCGGGACGAATCATCCTAAAGAAGGAGGGAATGGTACGAATCAGGGTGGGCTTGACGGGAAAAACTATAATTCAAGCCAAAACAAGAAGTCAAGCAGGTTCGGAGAACGTCAAAGATCAAACATTGCTTGTACGAAGAAGGTTCGAGGCTAAACCAAGTGAGCAAGCCAAGAATAGCTTTATGATTCGGGACGAATCATTTTAAAGGAAGAGGGGATGATGTGATCCGGAAAAAGGCGTCAAAAATGAGAAATCAAGATACGGGCAATTCAACAATATTCTACATGGAAAAATGCACAAGTTTCGTGTTGGGCTCGAGTCGAGATTCAAATCACATCAACGGATCAGAAAATCAAAAAATTGGGCAGAAGTTGCGTTACGGCCGTAAATTTGGGATATTAAGTTCTTATTGGTTAAATTTTGTTCAATAACAGTGTAAATTTAAGGACTTTTGATTTATAGTTGAAATGTGAGTTGTATGAAAGTGAAAATAATGATTCTAGTGACGTTAATAATTGTATATTTAAGTTTATTGAAGTATATACATGGTGATAAAAGTTCGGGCATTACGTTATTGGGTTCATTTAATGATCAAGTTAAGCTTATGAAGACCTATTTTGGTTTATTTCATACTAGAAATTTAGATGGCGTGGTTGATGAATATTGGTTTAATTATAAGAGGGGATAAATGAACTAGTAAGTTTGGTAACACTTGGAAAGGGGGACTTGTATAAATGTGGCTCCAATTTCTAATTATAATTGATATTAAGAACTTAGTTTGTCATTAAAAATGTTGTGTTCGAAACTAAAAGGCCAGGCAACTAATAGTAAGAGAAACAACTTTAAAGAATAATTAGAGTATGAGACTCTTTTACTATTTTGTCAATCTAGGTAGCTTTGAATGTTGATTCAAAGATTTATATTATTATTTCAGGAGATGATGTGAAGATTTGACCAGGCCTATCAGCTCAGCTAGATTCCAAACGGTAGCTCCGTGAGTGGAAAACTTTAATTTTCAAATATAAGTACTTCTTAATTTGTTCCAATTTTAAAATTTATATTATATATTTATTTATTATAGTTCTTATAGTAAATTACATAATTTGCAAAAACAACTTATTTCAGATGATTGAGTTAGACAACATAATTTTTAGATATTTATAAATAATCATTTTAGTTATAAATTCAGTTCACTTTAATTAGGCCTTGGATAATATTATATCAGTATTATATATTTCAATATATGTAGTTTTTTTTAAAACCACCAGAATGTACCTAGGTAATCTTACACGCTCTGCAGTGATGAGAATTGATTTCCACATTGTATGACCAAATATGGTGATTTTAGCCTCTCTGCATTGGTTTGAATGTGTTTCCACAATATATGACCAAATTATTAGAGGTCTTTGGACCCACTCTTGTACACATAGACTTTGGGCTGTGTACCAATTTGCTTAGGCCTTTAGGAAAGTCTATGCGCATATGATACAAATTATCAGCTTATAAGATTTGAATAACTTTGCTTTGTACATGAGATTACTCAGTACATGAGTAAGACCATTCATTGGGTGCATTTTGGTATGTCTTTTAGTATTATTACAATTTATCCAATTTCATATTATAGAATTTAGTTATCAGATGTCAAATTATTACAACTTATCAGATTTTAGATTATAGAATTCTGTTTATTCTGTTTACATAATAAGATTTCAGTTTATAATATGATGAATTGATAGTTTACCCCGATTTTTATTGATATCATTATTTATATTTATTACTTAGATTTTTATTGATACAATTTTTTTATAAGACATTACAATTGCTTATTTAATATAAAGAATAAAGGATTTTACGATTCCAGCATGTTTCAGTCCCAAAAGTAATTATCGAAATTTAGAATTTCTTAAAAGTTGTAATAGAATAAATACGATTTTTTAATAAATATGCATTTATGAGAAAAGTATACTTATTTTCGAACTACCCACTCACTAAATTACAAGCTCACATACTTTCCACATATTTTCTTATAGGATGTGTGTGAATTTGAGTTAAGAAGTATTTGTGGAGTCTGTTGATCTGTCGAGTTATGCCATAGATATAATGAGATGGTACAACTTAAGTAGTTAAGCTTATGAGTTCACTGCATTTTCATAGTTTTATATTCATTTGGGTTGTACGATAAGTTATATTAAAGTGGCTAAGTTGATTACATATAGTTTGGTTAGTACATGTTGGTAGGATAGGTAGTTTGCAATATTTTCAGAAGATAGATGTTTGAGGAATTTTATTATTTTTCAGGTGATTTTAATATAATTTATAAGGAAAACTCTATTAAAACTTTTATAAATTCATATGGGATCAATTTTATTTTAGAAGGGATTTTGAAAGATAAGAAAAGTCAAGTTTACCTTGGTAGTGAGTTCAGAATCTAGTTGACACTTGCGACCGGCACACGTCACGTTCTGGGTCTAGTAAGATGATTTGGGACAGATCGTATCACACCTACTCTGGATTACCAATGTGGTTGTTAATGATTGTGAGAATAGAAATAGCTAACATTACACTTGCAAATTATGTTAATTAAAGAAATCATACATTTTATATGCACATTACAGTTTCTGCCAATGTGTCATTGACTTCTCCTTGAGCATAGTGTTTTTGTGATGTTGTGCTCATCCATGGCTTACCTTCAATACACAACTAAAGCCTAAAAGTAACTTTTAGTACTTATGAAGCTTATTATATCAAATCCAGAATCCCGAGGATTAAAAAAAAAACCTAAGATGCACAAATCTGAAACAGACTCTCTCTCTCTCTCTCTCTCTCTCTCTCTCTCTCTCTCTCTCTCTGTGACGACCCGAATTCTCGACCATTCGAGTGCCACTAAAAGTGACTCATATCATATTATCGAGACTTAAATAGTAATGTAAAATTATTCAAAAGAATAATTAGAATCCCATAATTTTATTTGTGAATAAAAATAGAACATAATTTTCTTACATAAAGTTCAACATAATTATCTCATCAATCTTAACCACTTTTGCCACTTCCATGTTGACCGCCTCGAACCTTCAATTATCTGAAAATGGTAAATATCGTGGAGTGAGATTTATAAAATCCCAGTAAGTATACCAAGCATAAATTTTCTTTTGAAAGCATATGGATCATTTTCATCATAACATAGGATAGGATCGAAATACTCATAAACATAGGGAGACACAAGAATTTTACCGAACTTAAATGGCAAGAATTCTTATGTGTAGCGCTACTAAACTCCGGTCCCCTTAGCATAATCATAAACATATCATATGGAACCCATAACAATCTTGTGAGATTGATTTTCATAGCAATGATCCAAACATTTTCATAAAAACATAAGATATACTTACTTGTCATAAAAACATACTTACTTTTCATAAAAACATAAGGTGTATTTACCTTTCATAAAAACATACATACTTTTCATAAAAACATAAGATATACTTACTTGTCATAAAAACATACTTACTTTTCATAAAAACATAAGGTGTATTTACCTTTCATAAAAACATACTTACTTTTCATAAAAACATAAGATATACTTACTTGTCATAAAATCATACTTACTTTTCATAAAAACATAAGGTGTATTTACCTTTCATAAAAACATACTTACTTTTCATAAAAACATAAGATATACTTACTTGTCATAAAAACATACTTACTTTTCATAAAAACATAAGGTGTATTTACCTTTCATAAAAACATACTTACTTTTCATAAAAACATAAGATATACTTACTTGTCATAAAAACATACTTACTTTTCATAAAAACATAAGGTGTATTTACCTTTCATAAAAACATACTTACTTTTCATAAAAACATAAGATATACTTACTTGTCATAAAAACATACTTACTTTTCATAAAAACATAAGGTGTATTTACCTTTCATAAAAACATACATACTTTTCATAAAAACATAAGATATACTTACTTGTCATAAAAACATACTTACTTTTCATAAAAACATAAGGTGTATTTACCTTTCATAAAAACATACTTACTTTTCATAAAAACATAAGATATACTTACTTGTCATAAAAACATACTTACTTTTCATAAAAACATAAGGTGTATTTACCTTTCATAAAAACATACATACTTTTCATAAAAACATAAGATATACTTACCTTTTAAAAGATTAAAATGAAGTGTAGTAGTAAATGGACCAAAACTTTCTTGACCACCTTGAATTTCTCTTACTTGTGGATTTTGTCAAGAGATTGGAAATAAGTGTATATGTGTAGAGTTGTGTGTAAAAGAGATGGGTTTAAATAGATGTATAAAGTTGGCATATTGTAAACATAATCATTCAATTCTATTAATTTTAACACATCCTTTTCTTAAAGTAAAGCACCATTCATATACTTTTCCATATTTATACAAATAATATGCTCTTCATGATTATATATAATGGAGTATATAAATCATTCATATACTTTTCCATATTTATACAATTATTATGCTCTTCATGATTACATATAATGGAGTCTTATCAACCATTCATATACTTTTCCATATTTATACAAATATTATGCTCTTCATGATTACATATAATGGAATCTTATCAACCATTCATATACTTTTCCATATTTATACAAATATTATGCTCTTCATGATTACATATAATGGAGTCTTATCAACCATTCATATACTTTTCCATATTTATACAAATATTATGCTCTTCATGATTATATATAATGGAGTATATAAATCATTCATATACTTTTCCATTTTTTATACAAATATTATGCTCTTCATGATTACATATAATGGAGTCTTATCAATCATTCATATACTTTTCCATATTTATACAAATATTATGCTCTTCATGATTATATATAATGGAGTATATAAATCATTCATATACTTTTCCATATTTATACAATTATTATGCTCTTCATGATTACATATAATGGAACCTCTCATGCTTGCATATATTTTCTTAATTTCAATAATAAAAATAATTTTTGTATAAATAAATATTGGGATAACATTGAATTAAGTACTTGGACTTAATATACTTTAAATCAAGAGAATGGAGATATTTTTAGAAATTCGGAATTTAATTTAAAATCGAACGATCTCGATTATTTCTTGACTTGGCTATACGAATACGTCGTGGCGTTAACTTAATAAAAATGGGTGAAATAGTAGCGACACGATTTTCTATTAAAATAATTATTAATCGCGTAAAAATTCTTGGTCGCTACAAACTTACCCCCTTAAAATAATTTCGTCCTCGAAATTAATCTTACTTGATCTTATGATTTCTGAACACTTAATCAGAATCTCTTCTTCTTCTTCTTATGTAGCATCATCGCTACCATATTTAACCCAACCATATTTAACCCACTGGACTTTGACTAAATACATCAATTTGTTTTCTTAAGACATGGACTTTTCTATCAATAATAGACATATGTCTACTCATAAATTCTTCTGAATCAAAATGAAAATTCCCAATCGTATGTGATATTTCATCATATCTTGTAGTACTCATGTAACCTGTCACTTATCATCGTATCATGTAACCTCAAATATTCGTATTAATATCTCTAAAATTTCAATAAATCTTTACTAACATATCATACCATAATAATTTGTCATTTCTTCTTATCACCAAATATCCCAAAATAATTAAAACGATTACCTGAATATTTTCTATGTAATATACCCAAACATGTTATTCACATATCAACATAATCATCAGTTTATCTTTCCAATATTTGTAACCCAAAATTTCTGCAAAATTCAATAAACAAATATCTCCCAAATAATTAAAATTCTTAACTCAAATATCATAACATTTCCCGTAAGGTATTCCTTTCACTTGCACAAACTTATTAATCCTGATTCAATACAGTCCTTATTTCACTTTCACGTATCCCCGTATTATTTCTATACCTTGATTATTATATCAAAATATCAGTACCCAAAAATCCAAGAAAATATTCCATATCTCAAATCCCGTCATCATCAAATCTTCCTTTTATCAAGAAAGTAAACGGCGCATAAACCCTTGTTCCCTCTTTTCCATTATTCTATTCCGCGCTTTCTTGCTGGAATCAATATCACGCGGATTCCCTCCGATCCTTAATGCTTTTAAATAGTTCATGCTGGGAAGAGGTTAGATCCATCAAAAACATGGATATCATTCTTACAAACATTCGCAAGTATTATTCCAGTCTTCCAATGAATGATCTGAGGAAAATTTATCGAATAAGACTCGAAAGATTGAGGTTGCTGATGGCTTTATAGCCCTGCCCGGAGGTTTTGGTACCTTAGAAGAAATCTTTAACATTACCTCGTGGGCTCAACTAGGTCTCCATACTAAGCCTATTGGGCTTCTGAATGTTAACAATTTCTTTGATGGTTTGTTAACCTTTTTTTTTGATTATGCTGTGGAACAGGGATTCATCTCTCCATTTTCCAGAAGGCTCCTTATTTCTGCTCCTACTATTGATGAACTACTGGATAAGCTGCAGTCATATATCTCAATACAAGATCCAGCAGGGGTTAAGATAGATTGGTCGCAAGGAAGGGGAACCAAGCGAAAATGGAGTCCGGTTAATGTAAACTTAACTTTATGAATCTTAGAATAGGTGGGGGTAGAGTACGGAGTATTCTTACTCTCGAGACACCCCTCTAATTTCCTAGGATTTCCTTAATGTTTAAATCTTGTGTGTACCTCAAAGGTTCCAGGTGGTAGATTACGGAGTATTCTTACTCTCGAAACACACCTCTTTGAAGGTTTCTTTATTTCCTCAAAAGGTCAGAGGTGGTAGGATACGGCTACTCCGGAAACACATCTCTCAATTTGAGGAATTTCCCATGTTGCTTTCTTTTGCTTTTGCGTGTTTCATGTATTTCTTTTCCAGTGTGACTCTTTGTGTGTTCTCCTTACGAGAAAATAATAAATATCTCTGTTATCATCTACTAAATCTCGTTTGTGATGTAAATGAATTTGCATGTCTAACCTCAATTCTCTTAGTGATTGCATACCATACTATGCTCTTAATTCCAAACGATAAAATTCTAAGCAGAGTTTCCTTTGAAATTTGGACTTATTCAAACCGTAAGCATACTTCATAACTCACAATAATAAATAATTCCACATTTGATCACAACGATCTAAAAATTGACCACAATTTCATCAAACTTCAATATCATAAAAAAATATTCCAGAAAATCAATTCATAATTCCTCAACATAGAAATTTCAAATCATAGTCGTCAATATCACAATATCACTTCCTTCAATACCTTAATTGGCTCAAAAGATTACTCATACTTATATTTATAAGTCATAAATCATATTCCCAAAATTTAATCACAAGGCCAAAGTTCATAATAAATTTCTCTTCAATATAGAGGCATAATTCACTTACTCAACATAATATCCATTACTTAATTCCCAATAACCAAATCTTTAAATCTCTAACTTCATAATGCTTCTCATAAAAGTCTCATTAAAATCATATCACTTATAATCTTAACATCTCATAAAAATTCATAAAATTGGCTCGCTATTTCTCATTAAATCTAAATGATAGATAATCTGAACATATTTCTAATCATTTCTGTTGACTTCTCATACTTAGTGTCATGTCTAAAATCAATTATGCAAAGTCCATTTAAGGTTCATCATTTCTAAACTCAAGGACAACAATTATTTTGAAAATCATTCTTAAGTCATATTATTCCCATTATGCTCAACACCCGTTCTCTTTCTTTCTTTCCGAATTTTTTTTTTCAGAATTGAAACTTGAAGAGTGGTACCAATAATCATCCACAGTTTTTCCTTGCTTTTAAGCAAAGGTAGTGATAAAGGGATAAATTATTGAACCGAAAATTGAAACTTGAAGAGGAAGTACTAATAACCATCCACAGTTTTTCCCTTGTTTTTACACAAAGGTAGTGATAAAGGGATAAATTATTGTACGAATTCATTATTAATTTTGTTTGTTTAATATATTATTCCATATATTTTGGGCAAAAGTTACAACCCAACTTAATTTCTAATTGAGTCAATCTTACTAAGCTTAATATGCACCAAAATTCATATAAATATCCTCTCTGTCTCATGATTCTACATTGAAAAGAATAAAAAAATTGAGTCTTCTATCAATTTATATCATACTTGACATGTATATTATGTGTAACACATAAAGATTCATAACATATGAAGATTTCATACTTAACATGTCTTAATAAAATCGTAAATGACTTGCAAAGCATATAACATACCTGGTTCGAGGAGTCAATACGTGGAGAGTGACATAGTAGAGTGATGAGTTAAAATATTTCATATAATCTTATTTTCCTTTAGTCCCCGAACTTCTAGAAATTTATCAAAGACATCAATATAAACATCATATCTCTAACTAATTATATTCCATAAAATTTTCAGGACATTACAAACTCCCTTGCTTAAAATGAATTTTGTCCTTGAAATTCGCACATCAAATTTCATCATGCTTTTCAAAATCATAACCATACTTGACATGTGAAAATTCAAATTTTTTTTTTTATAATGAATAGTGATTTCGTTCACTGTTCATCATGAATAGCACGTCGTTTTACTGTTCACGTGAATAGTGATTTTTTTTTTTTTTTTAAAGAAATAAAATTTCAAAAATCTACAGAATCGTTTTTAAAACTCTTTTCTCTGATACCAACTGTGACGACCCGAATTCTCGACCATTCGAGTGCCACTAAAAGTGACTCATATCATATTATCGAGACTTAAATAGTAATGTAAAATTATTCAAAAGAATAATTAGAATCCCATAATTTTATTTGTGAATAAAAATAGAACATAATTTTCTTACATAAAGTTCAACATAATTATCTCATCAATCTTAACCACTTTTGCCACTTCCATGTTGACCGCCTCGAACCTTCAATTATCTGAAAATGGTAAATATCGTGGAGTGAGATTTATAAAATCCCAGTAAGTATACCAAGCATAAATTTTCTTTTGAAAGCATATGGATCATTTTCATCATAACATAGGATAGGATCGAAATACTCATAAACATAGGGAGACACAAGAATTTTACCGAACTTAAATGGCAAGAATTCTTATGTGTAGCGCTACTAAACTCCGGTCCCCTTAGTATAATCATAAACATATCATATGGAACCCATAACAATCTTGTGAGATTGATTTTCATAGCAATGATCCAAACATTTTCATAAAAACATAAGATATACTTACTTGTCATAAAAACATACTTACTTTTCATAAAAACATAAGGTGTATTTACCTTTCATAAAAACATACATACTTTTCATAAAAACATAAGATATACTTACTTGTCATAAAAACATACATACTTTTCATAAAAACATAAGATATACTTACTTGTCATAAAAACATACATACTTTTCATAAAAACATAAGATATACTTACTTGTCATAAAAACATACTTACTTTTCATAAAAACATAAGGTGTATTTACCTTTTAAAAGATTAAAATGAAGTGTAGTAGTAAATGGACCAAAACTTTCTTGACCACCTTGAATTTCTCTTACTTGTGGATTTTGTCAAGAGATTGGAAATAAGTGTATATGTGTAGAGTTGTGTGTAAAAGAGATGGGTTTAAATAGATGTATAAAGTTGGCATATTGTAAACATAATCATTCAATTCTATTAATTTTAACACATCCTTTTCTTAAAGTAAAGCACCATTCATATACTTTTCCATATTTATACAAATAATATGCTCTTCATGATTATATATAATGGAGTATATAAATCATTCATATACTTTTCCATATTTATACAATTATTATGCTCTTCATGATTACATATAATGGAGTCTTATCAACCATTCATATACTTTTCCATATTTATACAAATATTATGCTCTTCATGATTACATATAATGGAATCTTATCAACCATTCATATACTTTTCCATATTTATACAAATATTATGCTCTTCATGATTACATATAATGGAGTCTTATCAACCATTCATATACTTTTCCATATTTATACAAATATTATGCTCTTCATGATTATATATAATGGAGTATATAAATCATTCATATACTTTTCCATTTTTTATACAAATATTATGCTCTTCATGATTACATATAATGGAGTCTTATCAATCATTCATATACTTTTCCATATTTATACAAATATTATGCTCTTCATGATTATATATAATGGAGTATATAAATCATTCATATACTTTTCCATATTTATACAATTATTATGCTCTTCATGATTACATATAATGGAACCTCTCATGCTTGCATATATTTTCTTAATTTCAATAATAAAAATAATTTTTGTATAAATAAATATTGGGATAACATTGAATTAAGTACTTGGACTTAATATACTTTAAATCAAGAGAATGGAGATATTTTTAGAAATTCGGAATTTAATTTAAAATCGAACGATCTCGATTATTTCTTGACTTGGCTATACGAATACGTCGTGGCGTTAACTTAATAAAAATGGGTGAAATAGTAGCGACACGATTTTCTATTAAAATAATTATTAATCGCGTAAAAATTCTTGGTCGCTACACTCTCCCTCCCTATTGGAGTTGAATATGAAAAGTAATTCACTCAACACTATGTTCGGCGGCTGTCATGAAGTTTATAAATGGAATCTTGGTATTTTCGAGGTAAAATATGTTATTTAAAAATGGTTTTAAAAAAATGCATGATTAAAAATCTGTTCACAAAAATAGTATTGTCAATAAATTGGTTTAGAAACTGTTTAAATAACATTGGCTTTGGCAATATGTTAAATCCTCACCCGACAACTTGTATCAGATGCTAGAAATCCAAAGTTTTGGAATATAGTGCATGTTTGCTACCATGTAAAAATGCGAAAGATGGAAAAATTTATACATAACCATGGGACCCAAAGCATTGAAAAGCAACAAAAAATTGCAAAGGCTGGCCACTACACAGTGGCTGTCAGACGATTGCTACAAGAACTTTTCCCATGGACATTTATATCCTTCATTTCACTTTTTGGCACATGGACATATTAATTTGCATAGTATAATATTTTTTAAAAGCAAAGGGCATATATGGAATTTTATGGGCCGGTTACTGTTGTAATGGGCTGATGAGTTGGCCCTGTCAGAATTTTTGGGGGTAGTTGCACGACTGCCACATATTGAAACCTCATTTTGCAAATTAGCAAAAAGAATACCTTTATTTCAAGAATGTCATTCTTTTGTAAATGATTTGAATATATGACATGCTAAATTACATCAAGCAAAAATTTATTTCCACAAGAAGAATCTATACGCCGGAGACATAATTGACGACATGCATAACACATACAGAACTATAGTAAGTTATGATAAGGAATGGCGTACATGGGATCATGTAATACAGATGACTCGAGGTGACCCATACGAGTCATTTGGAAATCTCAAATCTTCCCAGCATACATGCACAGATTGGAAGTTGCCAATTCGGGTTCTATAACTAGGATTAAGGTTGATACGGACCGGAGATTTTTGTTCAGTTTTGTAGCATTTGTAGCATCAATAACTAGATGGGAGCACTATAAACCTATCATTGTTGTGGATGGAATATTTTTAATAGGTAAGCATGGTGGTATCCTGTTCAATGCATGTATGCAAGATGCAAACAATAATATATTCATACTAGCTTTTGGCGAAGGTGACTCAGAGAATAATTATGCCTGGGAGTGGTTCTTGTTAAGGGTTGAAAGAAGTATATGGCAAACGAGACGAGTTGTGCATCATATCTGATTGTCATAGGAGTCTCGCACACACAGTTGTTAATGTATTCCCGGATGCTCTTCATGGAGCGTGTACGTAGCATTTGCTCCAAAATTTGAAGAAAGAATTTGGTAAGAAAGGAAAAGGAATTAGAGTTCCGTTTAATGTTGCATCGAGTTGTAGTGTTACCGTCCGTTCCAACCTGGATTCGGAACTTTTCAAGCGTTATTCCGCGAGCTACGACGAGGACCCCCTCCCGGCGGGTTCTCATCATATGGTATCAGAGCTGGACTCTGGATTCAGGTTCTTGTGTTTTTCCTATCCAGTTTGATTTTTATGTTTGTCATCGAGTCCCATAAAAATCATCCATATTCTATTTTTGTAATTTGAGTCTATGTTTTCAATTTTTCTTGTTCTTCTTGCCAGTTAATTTTTTTCCAGTTTGATCCATAAGAGTCGTCCTAAAAAAATCAAAAGTGTTTTTCTTATTCGATTGTTTTCCAAATCCTGTCTCGTTTGTTTTGTTGCGTTCGTGTCGAAATTTCGGATTTTATTAAAAAAAAAATTATTTTTTTTATTTTTATTAATTCCGAAAATTCATCATAATTCAAAAAAAAAAAAAAAAAAAAAATGTCACTCCGAAATTCAAGAACCACTTTTTTGAATTTACTTAAATTCTTGATAATTCCTTGCCTTCCAAGTAATATTAAAATTCTTGATATTCTTTCCTTTCTAGTCAAAATTCAAGAACCACTTTCTTGAATTTCTACAATATTCTTGATATTCTTTCTTTCGAGTCAAATTCAAGAACCACTTTCTTGAATTTCTTTAAAATTCTTGATATTGTTTTCCTTTTCGAGTCAACATTAAATTCCTTCTTGATATTTGTGGAGATGGCCAAGGAATTAATACAGTTAAATAAAGAGATGAAGGAACGAGAGGCTAGGAAAAAGTTAGCCGAGTTGCAAGAGAGAGAAAGGGGAAGAGAGGAAGTAGTTAAATTACAAGAAAAACCTTTAGAAATGATTGTTGAGAAGAAGGAGGAAGACTTGAGGAAAGAGTTAGAAGATAAAAATTTGTGTAGTGTTGAGGTGGTGCCTAATCATGTCAATAAAATTATTTATGAGGAGGTGCATGATCAAAAGCATGAGAAATTAGGAGAGGTGGTAGAATCCATAAATTTAGGAGTGGAGGTTGAGTGTGCGAAAAAAGAATTAGAAGTAGTTGAAGAGACCCCGAATTTTGTGGTAGGAGATGAAAAGGTGGAGTTAGGTGATCAAACTCCAATATTTGATGAGGAAAAATTGGAAGTTGGGGATGAAGAATTAGAAGAGGTGGTAGAGTCCAAAAATTTGGAAGAGGAGGTTGTGCGTGAGAACGTGGAGCTAGAAGAATTGGTTGAGTTTGGGAGTAAAAAGATAGAAGAGGTTGAGCAAGAAATTGCAAAGAAGGAAGGAGGTGAAGAGCGGAATTTTGTTGTTGGGAAAGAATCGGAAATAATTCATCATGAATACAAGGATCCATACCTTGTGCATGGAGACGCTAACATTTCCCTCCCCATTTTTGTTAAATCTTTCTTGCAGGTTTATTGTGCATGGAAGTTTGATTTGCATCAACCTTGGTCAATTCCCCTCGTGTTTCAATACCTTATCGTCTACAAATTGGAGGAGCATCATTTATTGAATGCATGTCAGGGAATCGACAATTTTCCGTTTGATCCATGAGGTACAGTTTGATTTTTCAAGAACAACACCATGACTCGGGACGAATCATCCTAAAGAAGGAGGGAATGGTACGAATCAGGGTGGGCTTGACGAGAAAATCTATAATTCAAGCCAAAACAAGAAGTCAAGCAGGTTCGGAGAACATCAGATCAAACATTGCTTGTACGAAGAAGGTTCGAGGCTAAACCAAGTGAGCAAGCCAAGAACAGTTTTATGATTCGGGACGAATCATCTTAAAGGAAGAGGGGATGATGTGATCCGAAAAAGAAGCTAACAATGTTATGATTCGGGACGAATCATCTTAAAGGAAGAGGGGATGATGTGATCCGGAAAAGGCGTCAAAAATGAGAAATCAGGATACGGGCAATTCAACAATATTCTACATGGGAAAATGAACAAGTTTCATGTTGGGCTCGAGTCGAGATTCAAATCAGATATTGATGTCAAAGGATCAGAAAATTGGGCAGAAACAGACTAACGGCCGTAACACCCATTTTTACGGCCGTAAAATCAATATGGAAAATTTGGACAGAAAGGCCTTTACGGCCGTAAACATATCATCTCACGGCCATAAATGAAGAAGAAGACTTACGGCCGTAATCAAAATTCTCACGGCCGTAACAAACTAAACCACATTTTGATCCGAGAGGCTATTACGGCCGTAAAGACAATTGCTACGGCCGTAATTCAAGTAACGCGTTTTTGGGCCTTGTTTTGCGGCTAGGGTTTAGTTGGTTATTTTTGGTTTTAATTATTTTTGATAATTTTGGTTATTTTGGTATTTTAGTTATTTTAGGTATTTTAGCCTAATTAGAATTCTATTCAGAGTCAGTTAGCGATTAGGTTTTATTTTGCCTATTTATATGCTTTTCCATTCAATGTAAAAAGAGAATACTTTTGATGAATAAAAATTATATTGAGTGTTTTCTCAACATTGTTCTGGAATTGAACAAACTTCGAACTTGTCAAATATTGTGGGATATTTGTGGTGTTCAACAAATCAAACTTATCAAAGGCGTGGGCATCCTTTGTGGCGTTCAAACCATTACGGTTCTTGTTTCCGCATCGTAACGGGTCTTGGGTTTAATATACCCATGGTTCTTACGTCGTGAGGCTCGGGTTGTAGTGTTACCGTCCGTTCCAACCTGGATTCGGAACTTTCCAAGCGTTATTCCGCGAGCTACGACGAGGACCCCCTCCCGGGTTCTCATCATAGGTTTAATGAATTGTTCAGGAAGTATCATACACATGGCATCTCTGATTGGATATTGGTTCATCAGTTCTACAATGGTTTGACCTATGAAAATAAAAGGCATGAAGATTCAACTGTAGGTGGATCTTTGATGGATTTAACTTATGAGGAAGCATCACAATTTTTTAGAAAATGGCAGTAGTCTGGCCTAGCGGGAAAACAGGTTCATGCGCGATTTCAAGTTGGTTTTACCTAAGTTTCGTGAGAATCTATATATTCAACCTATCCTTGTGGGACAATAATCTGGACTTTCTTGTCCACTTTATTAATCGGAAGCGACATCATACACTTGTGATTTGCACACATCATCACTGACAACTACCATGGTATATTGCATATCCAGCTATCACTTAAATAACTTTGAAATGATGCCCGCATTGATTAGCATGGTACAAAAAAATAAATTTGTAGGGTTTTCATTAGAAGATTCAAATGTCCATCTTGCTAATTTTCGGAGATATGTAACACCGTGAAGATGGATGGTGTTACTATAAAAAAATTAGAACATGTTTGTTTCTCTTCTCATTGAGGAATAAAGAAAGGGGATGGCTTCAATCAATGTCGATTGGTACTATTACCACTTGGGAGAGAATGAATAAAATATTTCTTATTAAGTTCCTCCTTCCTTTAGCCAAAAAAAAAAAATGTTCCTCCTTTCAAATTGGCTCAATTGCTAAGTGAGATTGAGCAATTTAAACAAGCCAACATTGAAAAATTATGAGCCATAGGAGATTCAACGAGTTACTTAGAATTTGACGGAAAATGAGATATTATATAATGGGTTGAACGGTTAGACGCGAACCATAGTTGATGCTATAGGTGACACATTAATATGTAACTGAAGTTGATACTTATATCTTAATGGGTGAAATGACCAACAACAATTATCAATTTCCAAGTGAGCATTCAGGTATAAAAATGATAGCGGGTCTTGAAGAAGTGGATCTATTACTGCTCTTATAGCTCAAGTGTCATCACTTTCTATCCAAATAACTGCATTAAGTTAACAAATGGAACTCGGTAGAACGTAGAGTTTCCTATAGCTGCTACATAACAGGAGACTGATATAGAGAATAAGCAGGTTCAGTACGTAAACAATTAAGTTTTCAACCAAAAAAAGAAAAAAACTCTTCATATTGCTAGCATTGAGGGTTGTAAAACTATTAAAAGTCTCTCCTACGGTAACAGAAGGATGTGTTCCAACTTCCTCCTGGGTTTAATGATCAAGTCACTGAAAAGAAACCATCATTAGAAGAACTTCTGGGAATCTTTATTTCTGAGGCTAGGTCGAGATTCAACAATAATGAGTTACAAATAGAAAATATCGAGATTCATATAAGCAAAACGGGGCTACGGAAAAAAAATCTCTTGAGATTAGTGGAAAGAAAATTTTCTTAATGGAAAGTAAATCCAAGGGAATGTTTCAATGCAATCACCTTGATAAGTGGTAAAGAGATTAATGATAGTAAGCCTGAAGAGGCTTTGATTTTTACACATAATTCCAACCATGAAGAAAAAGAATGTGATGAAGAAGGAGAAATTGAAGCAGAGGAAACAATGAATGATCGCAAACCAAATTGTGTTTCATTTCTAGATAATCCATCAATTATAAAACAATAACTACCATACTCACAGATTCTAGAAGAAGACATTTGATGTAAAGATACAAATTATATTTTAATTCCTTGCATAATTGGAAATTCATACTTTCATAATGCACTATCTGAATTAGGGATGAGCATCAATTTTATGACTCTCTATATTCAAGAAATTGGGTCTTGGAGAAGTGAAGTCGACAACCATTATTTTGTGGCTTGTTGATAGGTCTCGCACTTACCCATGTGGATCATTGAAGATATTTTTGTTAAAATTGATAAATTTATTATTTCCGCTGACTTTGTAGTGTTGGACATGGAGAAAGATCAAGAAGTTTATATAAATTATTGGTCGACCATTTTTTAACAACTGGTAGAGTATTGATTGATGTAGATGAAGGATAATTGACATTGCAGGTTAATGAAGAATAGCCAATTTTCAAAATATACCAAGCTACAAGATTCCCCTAAGATGTCAATACTAGTCACATGATCAATTCTATAGACGCAGTTGTAAGTAAGATTTATAAAGAATGTTCATTTGAAGACCTTTTAGTGCATGAAGAAAAAGAGTCTGATGAAGAAGGAAAAATTGAAGCAGAGGAAACAATGAATGCTCGCAAACCTAATTGTATTTCAATTCTAGATAATCCATCAATTTTAAAACAATCACTACTATACTCACACAGATTCTAGACGGAGAGGTTTGATGAAAAGATACAAATAACATTTTAATTCCTTGCATAATTAACAATTCGTGCTTTCATAATGCACTATGTGAACCAGGGATGAGCATCAATTTAATGTCTCTCTATATTCAAGAAATTGGGTCTTGGAGAAGTGAAGTCGGCAACCATTATTTTGCAGTTTTTTGATAGGTCTCGCACTTACCCATGTGGATCATTGAAGATATTTTTGTTAAAATTGATAAATTTATTATTTCCACTGAGTTTGTGGTGTTGGGTATGGAGAAAGATCAAGAAGTTTATATAAATTATTGGTCGACCATTTTTAGCAACTGGTAGAGTATTGATTGATGTAGAGAAATGATAATTGACATTGCAGGTTAATGAAGAATAGTCCATTTTCAAAATATAGCAAGCTATAAGATTCCCCAAAGATGTCAATACTAGTCACATGATCAAGTCTATATATGTAGTTGTAAGTGAGATTTATAAAGAATGCTCATTTGAAGACCTTTTAGTGCTTCAAGAGAAGAGTTGTTACTAAATATTACACATGGAGTATGGAAGTAGTTGATTCTATCTTGGCTCTTGAAACTTTGTCGCTTAAGAATAACCTAAAACAAAAAGGAAGATCTTATGCAATATGTCAAAGATAATTTGAGTAATAAACTTAAGTTTGGGATACATCTTGACATTCATTGTGAGGCCTCTATGGAGGAAGATTCTACAGTAAAGATGCTAAATGTTGAAGAAAGCGTCAGACATTAAAAGTCTTTTGCAACATGACAAAATAGTCGAGTTCCATAATGACACCTAGTGTGAAAAGATGATATTAAGGAGATAATCTATCCCAGGCTAGCAAGTAATTCTTTATAATTCCTGCTTGAAGTTGTTCCCGCTTAAGCTTAACTCACAGTAGTCGAGACTATTTTTAATTCACAAAGTATTTCCTTTTTTGTGATATGAAGTTGAAAGTTCAATGACCAACAACTTAAGCATTATGATATACAAGGACAGAACATGAATGAAATTTCTCTTGGAACCATAGAAACGTCAAACTAACGGCGTTAAAGACGTGCTTCTTGGGAAGCAACCAAGATTTTCTTCTCTTTTGAATTACTTAGATATTAAAAATAAATTTCCTTTTATTTTGTAATGACTTTATCTCTTTTTGGTAGTTACCTACTCAAATTTGGGGGTGAAAACAAAGTCATGAAGGTGAATTGGAGTGAAAATAGTAGGGAAATAAGACTTTTACCCAAACACGTCGACTAGGCCCTGCCAACCTAATAAAATTTTCGAAATCGGGCGCTGAAGCATTATGGTGGCTATGCCTAGGCACTGCCAACCTAAAAAATAGATCAAAACACAATGTCTAGGCACTGTACCTTCCTACTCTCTTTAAAACAAGCCTTAGTCCTAAATTTTATCATTCTCTTTGATTTTGTCTCAAGCTAAAACTTTTGTTCCTCCCATTACTTAAACTTTACAACTCAAACTCTTCTCTTCACAAGTTAACACCTCTCCAAATGGTTGTGGTCTCTCAAGTATCAAAGAATTCTTATAAGGGAATACTACATATTTTGAAGCAAGCTTCAACGAAGTGAGACGAGTGGAAGTTTTCTTCATGTATAGTGCAATCATGTTTCCTCAACCTCTAGTCTTTCCATCACATCTACCTAATCCACCACAACCAACATAATGACGATGACAGCAATAAAGACAATTAATATCTTCACTCAGTGAAGTCATCTAGCACTATCTTTTCTTTTCCACTTGAGGACAATATTTAGTTTAAGCGCCCGTTTGATAAAAGGAAAATTTTCACCTCAACTTTTCAAACTCAATCTCAACCAATTGAACGGAAAATAACCGAAATCTCAATTCACATAACTTTATAAAATAGACCCAAACGGTTATAAGTTCGAACATTGAATAAACTTAAAAAAAAAATTGTCATTTCAAATAAAACATCTTTAATGACTCTTAACAACTACCATCATACGCCGAGTCACAAACTCCATCATCTGCAAAAAATAAAAAATAAAAAATTGGGAAACCGTGAGTATTTTATAGAAATACTCAGTAGACTCACGTACAATAATAATTTGATATTATAAATTAAAACACATAATCATGATATTCAAGTCTCAGGTGTCTAAACGATCACCAGAAGTCTCATTAACAAGTAAATAAATACAAGTTAAAGTCTCATGCATTTAAGCAAATAAGTCCTCGTAACATATTCTCATACTTAAAAAGCAAGTAATTCTTATGAACACAATCATACATGCTAAAATTATAATCCAAATAATCATTGATGCGTATTTTTGAAAAGATAATTTGTAAATAAGAGTCTACCAAATTTTCTGGAGTTTTGAGTAAATGGGGTTAAACTCCTAATGCACCTCGTCTAGTCCTATAAAATAAATTTAAATAATTAAAATTAGACTTTTGAACAATCGAGTCTTAAATGATGAATTTGTGTAATAATAGGGTTTTTTTGAAATTTTTAAGGACTAAATAGTGTAATTGTAAGAAATCAGGGGTTGCTACACGTAAATAATGAACCTTGGGACTTATTTGTGTAATTAAATAAATTTTTGGGACTGACTCAAATTTTCAAAAAATGCAGGGCCGAGATAAAACAGTTTAAACTTGAGGGATTGAAATAAATAATTTTAAAACTAGGGCTGAACAAAAAATATTAAACATTTCAGGGCTAAACTAAAAGGCTTCAGAAAGATGGGGGCTAAAATAATTATTTTTAAAATTTGGGGACTACAAAATAATTTTATGAAACATCTCTCTCTCTCTCTCTCTCTCTCTCTCTCATCTATTAAACTAAATAGAGAGATGAGAGAGCATAGGACGCTGTTGGGGATGGTGAAGGGCTGTAGTCAAATCCCAGGTCGTCGATGCACGACGACATCGCCATCATTGCATGGCGACGAAGATTAAGTGGGTTAAACATGTGATAGGGTGGATGGTTTGGGAGATTTTGGTGCTAGAATCAAGATAAACCGAGGCTCGGCTTTAGGGCGATTTCCGAAAAACTCCGATCGAACGTGCCGGTGGTTGAGGTAAGGTAATGGGCTAACTTATTACTTGTGTTGGGTGTCAATATTTGGAAATTTGAAGTGGGCAGTGGTGAATTTGAGGGGTAGTGTTTTTGCGTGCGGTGGTGAACTCGATTGTAGAGGTTGGTTCTAAAATTGTAGATTGTGGCCTGTGATATGAGGAATTCAGTTTGGTGAAATGGAAATGGCTGGTTGAGAGGTTGTGGTCGGTGGTTGATAGGCAGTAGGTTGTGGGTGGCTTTGTTTATGGTCTGGCTTTGTGATGTTGGTTGAAGAATCAGTGGCTGGGGTTTGGTTGAGATGTAGACGGTAGTCTGGTTTAAGCAATGGTAGTGTGTTCGGTGGTGATGTTGTCTGATTGTTTGAGAATTGTGTGAAAATGTGAATTATGTGGGCTAATGGAAATGAAGACTTACCCAAGCTTACAATGTGAATTATGTGGGCTAATGGAAATGAAAATGTTTTGGAGTTGGAATATGAATTGGCTGGGAGTTACATTAGCTGAGGATTAATTTTGTATTGATAATTTCCTTTGACGTTTTGGTCGAAGAAAAATGTGTAACTCCTTCTATCATTTGCCTCATGAGTTAATAGAGAAAGAATGAATTATGAAATAAATTTCGTCAATTAATGGGTAATAACCCTATGGACGGTTTTTTGGAAAAATTGAGAGGTTAAGAATTTGATTATTGGATTAAAAATAAAATAATGATTTTAGACATAATTTTAAATTCTTACTTGGACTTAAAAATTTTAAATGAATTTAAATTTTCTTCTCATAATCTGAAAATAATAATATGACTAGACGAGAGTGCAAATTTTGAAAATAATTACCGTTAAGATTTGGAGAGTCGTAGCGACAAATTCGTTAAAACTAATTTTAAAATTTGAAAATTTCTAGGTTGCTACACATCCATTCTTAGTCAAGTCCACAATTTTTGACTTTTCAAACTTTTTTTAAACCACACATCCATAAATAAAAAATAAAAAAATCTACATTACCAAAACAGGCTCTAAGTTTAGGGATCTTGGAACATTAACTGTTTCTCTTAATTTATTTGTGCGAATTTTTTCTTATCATTGATATGTGTGAATGTTGTGTTTTCTTCTTCAAAAGAGATTGTTAGATTATATGAGTTAAATAGCTTTGATGGCTATAAATCATGTAATTTTAAAAAATTGTTAATTTATGAATTTTGAATGAGTTTTGTGTTCTATTTAAATTTTTGTTTATCCGTGTAGAATGTGACACTATTTAAGCATGCAAATTAAGTTAGTCGGTAGCACTACTTTTCATTTTTCCTGCTTTCTTGAATTGCACGTGATTTTATGTTGATTCCACATAATTTATTTAATTTGAAATTATTACTGTCTTATTTGAATTATTTTGTAGTAAAAGGATTTGAACTTTGTCACAATCAATGTCTAGGTAGAAAGTTTATAAATTATTTATGTGTAATTATTTTTTATCTAAGCTAGCTAATTTCTATTTATTAAGTTGTAAGTGGCCTAAAAATGCATTTAAATTGAAATCGGGGTAAGTTTAGAGGCAATTGGACATTACATAGAATTTATGGACTTACTTATCACATGGAGAGAATTTAGGGACCAAATTGCAATTTTGCAAAAATAAAAAAATCTAAACCCTAACCCCAATCCAAAACCATCTCCCTTTAAATCTCACCTCTTAACTCCCTCGTCTCAACCCACCCCTCGCCACTCTCTCACCTCATTGCCGCCGACGTCCTTTAGCCGACATTCGCACAACTACCCCATGGTAAAGACAACCCTCCCCTCCCCTCCCCTCCCCTCCCCTTTCTCTTCTCCCTCCCTCCCTTCCTTTCTCCCATGCTCGCGCGCGCACACACACACACACAAAAGAAATACACACACTGCTAGACACAGTGCACCATACACTGGTTCGCACACAACGCACACACATCGCACCACAAACACAGGGTCACACACACTCACACTCTCTCTCACACACACACACACAATGTGTATATATATAGATCGAATATATGTGTGTATGCAAGATTTTCAAACTTGGGATCCGAAAATTGATGACCTCGTTCCAAATAAGACAATTGTCCACTATATTCTGTTTGGGTAGAAGATACTCCAAGTAAGCTCATGATAGAAATGAAGTTAAAGTTTTAAAAAGTTAAAATAAATAGAATACATATTTCAAAGCATTTAAATCACTTCATGTCACTAGCATGCATGTGCATGAAGTTTACTTGTTGAGCTTTAGCTCACTCCTTCAATTTTCTCATATTTTAGGTGAAGAAAGCTAGATCATATGAGTAGGGCATTTGGTGGAAGACTCGGACAATACTGCATTTATTCTTTTTAACAAAATTTTGAAGTACAATTTATTTAAGTTTTTCTTTGGTTAATTTTTTATTCGTTTATTCATTAAATTATTGGATTGCATGTTGATTAAATTCTACTGTTGAGATTTTAATTTGTTATGTTGAGAAGTTGGGGATTGATTTTGAGTAGTTGGTGATGTGGAAGTTTGATTTGGTTGATGCTTTGAATTGTTGTGGTCAAATGTTGAATGGTTTTGGTTTGTTGTGGCGTTGTAATGTTTCTTTATAGTTTGGTTAAGTCCAATATAATCTTAATGTATAAATCAATATTAATATGATTTGTTTTTGCATTTAAAGTGAAAGTAAGTTAACTCGTCTAGGTTTAGGATTTTAAATTAGGGGTATTATATAGGAATTGTATACACATGAGCTAAATCGCATGTCTTACAGGTTAAAATATTGAACTTAAATGCTCAACTCCTAAACAAATATGGTATACATCTTCGAACAACATTTATTATAGTTGGGGGTTGGCCGAATCAATAAAAGAGATTATCTAAAAATTGTGTTGATTCCTTGTATGTTGAATAGTAGTGTGGAGTGATTTTGGCTAACAAATGAAAACTTGGTAATAATCTCACAACTAAATACATGGTTTGTATCTTATACCTCTCTTCGTAACCTAGTTGACTCAAGTTATCAGACCAGTGAGAATTATCTCAAAACCCGTTGCCAATAGTTTACAAAGACTTGGAGTATTGACCTAAAGTTCTCTAGAAGGACCATTTAGAGAGAGAGAGAGAGAGAGAGAGAGAGAGAGAGAGAGAGAGGTCTTAAACATAAGATGTGGGGAAAAAAAAACAAGATCATGAAATAAAAAAATGCTCAATTAAAAAATTGTACTTCTTAATTGCATTGAGGATGCAATTAAGGAGATTTAGATAACTAGCAATTTTGACTTGCCTATTGGATGTTTGAAAGTTGGGACAATCGATAAATGGAGAATTATCACATGCATAGAAGGTCGACATATAGCGATCCAGAATTTTTACGCAATTTTATAATTATTTTAATATTTAGAAAATCGTGTCGCTACTATTTCACCCATTATTTTGAAGTTAACGCCGCGACGGATTCGTCTAGCCAAGTCAAGAAATATCGAATTTGTTCGATTTTAAATTAAATGTCCGAATTTCTAAAATTATATTATTTTAATTATTTATTTAAAGTATTATTTTCAAAATCAGTTTGAATTCCAAATTCAGTAAAAATATCTCAATTTTCCTTATTCAAATTATTTCAAGTCCAAGTACGTAATTAAATTTTATCTCAAAATTTAGTTATTCTCAAATTTATTTTCAGTCCAAAATATATCAATTTTAATTCCATTTCTTGATCAAAGTTAGTCAAATTTTTATTTAATTACCCTAAACTAATCCTAACTAATTTTTCCAGCCCCAGCCTGTGAATTCCCTTTTCTCACGTTCTCTCCCTTTTTCCAGCATGTGTTTGCACATGGAAGGTGAGATGGTGGTAGGTGGGGGTTGATGATAGAAAAATGTAGAAGAAGAGATTCTGATTAAGTATTCAGAAATTATAAGATTAAGTAAGTTTAATTTCGAGGACGAAATTATTTTAAGGAGGTAAGATTATAGCGATCCAGAATTTTTACGCAATTTTATAATTATTTTAATATTTAGAAAATCGTGTCGCTACTATTTCACCCATTATTTTGAAGTTAACGCCGCGACGGATTCGTCTAGCCAAGTCAAGAAATATCGAATTTGTTCGATTTTAAATTAAATGTCCGAATTTCTAAAATTATATTATTTTAATTATTTATTTAAAGTATTATTTTCAAAATAATCAAAACAATTCCTGAATATTTTCTCTACGTAAAATACCCAAACATATCAACATAATATCATCAACTTATCTTTCCAATATTTGTAACCCAAAAATTCATTAAACAAATATCTTCCAAACTAAGATTCTTTACTTAAATATCACCACATTTCCTGCAAAGTATTTCTTTCACTTGTATATACGTATGAATTCTGATTCAATACGGTCCTTATTTCTCTTTCACGTATTCCCGTATTATTTCTATACCTTGATTATTATATCAAAATATCAGTACCCAAAATCCAAGAACAATATTTCATATCTCAAATCTTATCATCAAATCTTCCTTTATCAATAAAGTAAACGGCGCATAAACTCTGTCTGAACGTGAGAAAAGGGAATTCACAGGCTGGGGCTGGAAAAGTGGAGAGAATGTGAGAAAAGAGCTGGACTGCATATTCATATACAAATCATTTTCATTCCCACCTCAATTACCACAATCCACTACCTCTGCCATTTCATCATCCCCACACGAACCAATCTGCTAAGTCACCACAGTTCCCATACCAATCAGCTACATAAATCTGAATACCAATCGAACACCACTGCCCAACCAACAGCCACCTCCAACTCACCACCTTCATCATCATCACCCGAGAACACAACCAGCAGACTACCTTAATCAAACCAGAATCATCACCTGCAACTCTGCAATTCACAGCCAAACCACTATCGAGCCACCAAAGCAAAGTTTCAACAAATCAACTGCAATCCCACTTCCAGCAACCATTCCAGCCGCCTGCAGCTCACAGCTGGACCACCAATTAACCTCTACCTACAACACTACCACCAGCCTACTACCCAGAATCATCACCACCTAACCTCCGATCCAAAACATCAAACCCAACTCCAAATCGCAAATCAAAATAAAACCCAAAACCCAGAACAAGCCAAGACTTACCTTCGACCAACACCGGAATTGTAGCCGGAGAAATCACGACCTAAACCGCGACCTTGAAGCCTCGGTTTCGCACATCAAAACACTCAAATCAGCACCAAATTCTGTCTTTTTGCTACCAATTCTTTCCCTTAGTCACCGCCACCCAACGGCGGTGATAGCGCCGCATTGTCGCCGACGAATCGCCGGCGGATTTGATAAATCAGTCGATCGCCTCCTCCGCCCTTTTTTGTTCTCTGAGAGTGAGAGAATGGTAGAGAGAGAGAGTGAAATCGAAACGAATGAGAGAGAGAAGTAAAGAATTGATATTTTAATATTTAACTTTCCAGAATTTGCAAATCAGTCCCTGACATTTTAATTTGTTTCCATTCAGTCCTTTTAGTTTTAAAATCATCAATTTCAGCCCTTAAGTTTTAAATGATTTTAATCAGCCCTTTCATTTTAAAATTCTGATCAATTCAGTCCCTGCTGATTTACTTTATTTGATTTTAAGCCCAAGTTTCAAAAGTATTCATTTTAATCCCTCAACTTTCAAAATATCTATTTTAGTCCCTGAACTTTCAAAAGTATTCATTTTAGTCCCTCAACTTTCAAAACATCAATTTTAGTCCTCAAATTATAATTTATCATTTTGAACTATATATTCGATATACTAAAGTGACTTATTGGCTAAGACGAAGCGTACGGAGAATTTAAAGAAATTGAAGTCATTCCCGCTCAACTTTGCACTCGTCGGATTTGAGGTAGACTCGCACTTATTAATTGATTTAAATTATGATTTCATATGAATGTCATGTGACTTGTGAAAGTCAATTTTTAAGAAAAACAAGTATGTTTTTATGAAAGGTAAATATACCTTATGTTTTTATGAAAAGTAAGTATACCCTATGTTTTTACGATAATGTTTTATATGTTTTGGATCATTGCTATGCACATAAGAATTCTTACCACCTAAGTTCGGTAGAATTCTGTGTCTCCATAAGTTTATGAGGATTTACCACCTAAGTTCGGTAAAATTCCTGCCTTTCCATATGTTTATGAGGATTTACCACCTAAGTTCGGTAAAATTCCTGTCGCGTATGTTTATGAGGATTTCGATCCTATCTTATGTTATGATGGAAATGATCCCTATGAATTTCATGAATTATGTTTTGGTATACTTACTGTTATTATGATCTTACTGTTATTATGATCTTACTGTTATTATGATCTTACTGTTATTATGACTTACTACATAAGAATTCTTACCACCTAAGTTCGGTAAAATTCTTATGTTTATGAGGATTTCGATATTATCCTATGTTATGATGAAAACTTACTGTTATTATGATTTTACTGCATAAGAATTCTTGCCACCTAAGTTCGGTAAAGTTCTTGTGTCTACCTATGTTTATGAGGATTTCAATCCTATCTTATGTTATACTTTCAAAAGAAATTATGCTTGGCATAATTAAAATGTTTTTATAAGTATATGGTTTTCAAAGAGCTATTTTCAAATAGCTATTTTCAAAGAGCCTATAATTTGCAAAATATGTCCCGTGCTGTAATGCACAATATGAGTTTTATCAAGAGCAGTTTTATAAAGAAGCTCTATCAATGCCCGTTTTATAAAGAGCCGGGATTTATGTGTTTAATCATCTTATAAATTAAATTAATATGCGATGAGTCTACTGAGTATTTCCCCCATGAAATACTCACCCTACTTTTTAACAGTTTTGCAGATTTCGGAGACGGTGGCGAGCGATGAATGATGGTGGCAATAATCGTTGAACGGTTGAAAGTTTGACGTTAATGATTTCCGTATTTTCCAAACAATCGAATAATTTAGAGAAGTTCATTTATTTGAGAAATTATGATATTGGCAATTTCTTTACAAAATTAATGGTTCGATTTACTATTTCAAATGGTTTCATAAATGTTTTCAATTTTATCGGCCATTACAGTTTATTTAATGTTGCAAAAAATGAATTTCAATTATTTCTTCCGCAAAAATATTATTCGAAAAATTTAGACAGAAAATGACGTAGTGAATCGGGTATACGGAACTCAGGGCGCTACAAGTTGGTATCAGAGCTAGTCTGCGTTTCTGTAGACTGGAAAAATTTTCAAAAAGAATTTTCAAGAAATATTTTCCATTATAAAATATTATTGATGAAGATTGCCACTGCCATCATTTCGTTCCACCAACTCCGAGGTAAAGAAGTTTATGATGTTTAAAGTTATTTCAGTATTTCGAATACTCATTTTATTGATTTATGAGAAAGAATGAAGAGTATTTCGGATACTTATGATTTATGAGAAATAAGAATGTATCTTTCGAAAATAATGATGTTGTTATGCTTTGTCATAACTTATATGCTTTAATGTATGATTATGAGAAATTTTTTTAAGAAAGAAAACGAGTGTTGAGCATAATGGGAATAATATGATTTTATTGAGAATTAAGTAATGGATATTATGTTGAGTAAGTGAATTATTTCCTCTATTTTGAAGAGAAATTTATTATGAAGTTTGGCCTTGTGAATAAATTTTGGGAACATGATTTATGGCATATATTTATAAGTATGAGTTATCTTTTGAGCCATTAAGGTATCGAAGGAAGTGATATTGTGATATTGAAAAATATAATTTGAAATTGTTATGTTGAGGAATTATGAATTGAATTATGGGATATTTTTGATGATATTGAAGTGTTGGAATCATTTTCAATATTTTTAAATCGTTGTGATCAAATGTGGAGTTATTTGTTATTGTGAGTTATGAAGTATGCTTATGTTTTGGGATAAGTCCAAATTACAAGGGAGACTCTGTTCAGAATTTTATCAATTGAAATTAAGAGCATGATATGATAAGCATCTACTAAAGAATTAAGGTTAGACATGCAAGTTCATTTACATCACAAACGAGATTTAGTAGATGATAACAGAAATTTTATTATTTTCTCATAAGGAGAACACACAAGAGTCACACTGGAAAGGAAATACATGAAACACACAAAAGCAAACGAGAGAAGCATGGGATAATCCTCAAAATGAGAGATGTGTTTCCGGAGTAGCCGTATCCTACCACCTCTGATTTTTTTGGGAAATAAAGAAACCTTCAAAGAGGTGTGTTTCGAGAGTAAGAATACTCCGTAATCTACCACCTGGAACCTTTGAGGTACACACAAGATTTAAACATTAAGGAAATCCTAGTAAACGGAGGGGTGTCTCGAGAGTGAGAATACTCCGTACTCTACCCCCACCTATTCTAAGATTCACAGAGTTAAATTTACATTAACCGGACTCCATTTTCGCTTGATTCCCCTTCCTTGTGACCAATCTATCTTAACTCCTGCTGGATCTTGTATTGAGATATATGACTGCAGCTTATCCAGTAGTTCATCAATAGTAGGAGCAGAAATAAGAAGCCTTCTGGAAAATGGAGAGATGAATCCCTGTTCCACAGCATAATCAAGAAAGGTTAACAAACCATCAAAGAAATTGTTAACATTCAGAAGCCCAATAGGCTTAGTATGGAGATCTAGTTGAGCCCACGAGGTAATGTTAAAAATTTCTTCTAAGGTACCAAAACCTCCGGGCAGGGCTATAAAGGCATCAGAACCATATAGCATACAAGTTATGCGTTCATGGATGGATAAGGTTTGAACTTCATGCCCTCGTGTTTTGCCTGCAACATCTACCAAAGGGACAGGTATAACACCGATTACTTTTGATTTCTCTGCAAGAGCAGATTGGGAAACACAACCCATTAGACCACTGCTACCACCCCCATATACAAGAGTGATACCTTTTTCCCCCAGTTTCTTTCCAAGATCTACAGCCGCTTCTAGATAACCGAAGCCTTTCCCTACTTTTGATCCACAAAATACACAAATAGTTTTGATCTGTCGAAGTTTTGGTGCTTCCATCTTTGATAGTAAAGAAGGGAAAACTTACGAAGAAGATGTGATTTTGGGATGCCTGAACTATGAAATATGTTTGGCTATTTAAAGCCGGAAAAATTTACTGTTTTTGATTGATTCTGAAAAAGTAAAGATTTACTTTTGACAAAATCGGCCAACTTTTGACTGTTTTACCAAAGATATCACCTTTCGGTGATTTATTTCCAGCTTTATCAAACCTCGAGAAAAAGAAAAATATATTTATTTCCAGCTTTATCAAACCTCGAGAAAGGAAAATATTTTTTATTTCCAAAACGCGTTAAAGAAAGCAGCAAAATATTTTAAAAGATTTACCTTATATCATTGCTGAACTGCCAGAAGCCTCATTTTGTAAAACAGACTGGCAAACAGGATCTTTCGATATTATATTTTGGAGACTATAACGATTTTTGTCCTCGTTAAACTGAGCGTATAAGGAGAGAAGTTCACGTTGTACATAACCACTTGGGTGCGTCTCAAGAGTCAGTCGAATATCATCCAAAGACTCCTTACTCAGTCCACCCTTTATGAATTCGATTTTATCATCCCGATTAGTAGAAGAATATCCTACTGATTTGCAACGAGTATTACAGTTCCAACGAGCACATTTGTAGCAACCACCCAGTCTTTTTGCTCTTCGTTTCTTTGCAAACGTGCTTTTGCCTAAACCAGGCATGTGCTATGGAAATGTTGATGGTAATTCACCAGATAGTCGAACCTTTGCTTCTATCAACCAGCGAACATCTTCTGGAATATCATGAGCCATCAGCAATCTCAATCTTTCGAGCCTTATTCTATAGATCTTTTTCAGATCATTCATAGGAAGATTGGAATAATACTTGCGAATGTTTGTAAGGATGATATCCATTGTTTGATGATTCAACCTCTTCCCAGCATGAACTATTTAAAAGTGTAAAGGATCTGAGTGAATCCGCGTGATGTTGTGTCCAGCAAGAAAGCGCAGGATTATTTTAATGAAAAGAGGAGACAGAGTTTATGCGCCGTTTACTTTATTGATAAAGGAAGATTTGATGATAAGATTTGAGATATGAAATATTGTTCTTGGATTTTGGGTACTGATATTTTGATATAATAATCAAGGTATAGAAATAATACGGGAATACGTGAAAGAGAAATAAGGACCGTATTGAATCAGAATTCATACGTATATACAAGTGAAAGAAATACTTTGCAGGAAATGTGGTGATATTTAAGTAAAGAATCTTAGTTTGGAAGATATTTGTTTAATGAATTTTTGGGTTACAAATATTGGAAAGATAAGTTGATGATATTATGTTGATATGTTTGGGTATTTTACGTAGAGAAAATATTCAGGAATTGTTTTGATTATTTTGAGAATATTCGATGATAAGAAGAAGAGATTCTGATTAAGTATTCAGAAATTATAAGATTAAGTAAGTTTAATTTCGAGGACGAAATTATTTTAAGGAGGTAAGATTATAGCGATCCAGAATTTTTACGCAATTTTATAATTATTTTAATATTTAGAAAATCGTGTCGCTACTATTTCACCCATTATTTTGAAGTTAACGCCGCGACGGATTCGTCTAGCCAAGTCAAGAAATATCGAATTTGTTCGATTTTAAATTAAATGTCCGAATTTCTAAAATTATATTATTTTAATTATTTATTTAAAGTATTATTTTCAAAATCAGTTTGAATTCCAAATTCAGTAAAAATATCTCAATTTTCCTTATTCAAATTATTTCAAGTCCAAGTACGTAATTAAATTTTATCTCAAAATTTAGTTATTTTCAAATTTATTTTCAGTCCAAAATATATCAATTTTAATTCCATTTCTTGATCAAAGTTAGTCAAATTTTTATTTAATTACCCTAAACTAATCCTAACTAATTTTTCCCCCACATTTTTCTATCATCAACCCCCACCTACCACCATCTCACCTTCCATGTGCAAACACATGCTGGAAAAAGGGAGAGAACGTGAGAAAAGGGAATTCACAGGCTGGGGCTGGAAAAGTGGAGAGAATGTGAGAAAAGAGCTGGACTGCATATTCATATACAAATCATTTTCATTCCCACCTCAATTACCACAATCCACTACCTCTGCCATTTCATCATCCCCACACGAACCAATCTGCTAAGTCACCACAGTTCCCATACCAATCAGCTACATAAATCTGAATACCAATCGAACACCACTGCCCAACCAACAGCCACCTCCAACTCACCACCTTCATCATCATCACCCGAGAACACAACCAGCAGACTACCTTAATCAAACCAGAATCATCACCTGCAACTCTGCAATTCACAGCCAAACCACTATCGAGCCACCAAAGCAAAGTTTCAACAAATCAACTGCAATCCCACTTCCAGTAACCATTCCAGCCGCCTGCAGCTCACAGCTGGACCACCAATTAACCTCTACCTACAACACTACCACCAGCCTACTACCCAGAATCATCACCACCTAACCTCCGATCCAAAACATCAAACCCAACTCCAAATCGCAAATCAAAATAAAACCCAAAACCCAGAACAAGCCAAGACTTACCTTCGACCAACACCGGAATTGTAGCCGGAGAAATCACGACCTAAACCGCGACCTTGAAGCCTCGGTTTCGCACATCAAAACACTCAAATCAGCACCAAATTCTGTCTTTTTGCTACCAATTCTTTCCCTTAGTCACCGCCACCCAACGGCGGTGATAGCGCCGCATTGTCGCCGACGAATCGCCGGCGGATTTGATAAATCAGTCGATCGCCTCCTCCGCCCTTTTTTGTTCTCTGAGAGTGAGAGAATGGTAGAGAGAGAGAGTGAAATCGAAACGAATGAGAGAGAGAAGTAAAGAATTGATATTTTAATATTTAACTTTCCAGAATTTGCAAATCAGTCCCTGACATTTTAATTTATTTCCATTCAGTCCTTTTAGTTTTAAAATCATCAATTTCAGCCCTTAAGTTTTAAATGATTTTAATCAGCCCTTTCATTTTAAAATTCTGATCAATTCAGTCCCTGCTGATTTACTTTATTTGATTTTAAGCCCAAGTTTCAAAAGTATTCATTTTAATCCCTCAACTTTCAAAATATCTATTTTAGTCCCTGAACTTTCAAAAGTATTCATTTTAGTCCCTCAACTTTCAAAACATCAATTTTAGTCCTCAAATTATAATTTATCATTTTGAACTATATATTCGATATACTAAAGTGACTTATTGGCTAAGACGAAGCGTACGGAGAATTTAAAGAAATTGAAGTCATTCCCGCTCAACTTTGCACTCGTCGGATTTGAGGTAGACTCGCACTTATTAATTGATTTAAATTATGATTTCATATGAATGTCATGTGACTTGTGAAAGTCAATTTTTAAGAAAAACAAGTATGTTTTTATGAAAGGTAAATATACCTTATGTTTTTATGAAAAGTAAGTATACCCTATGTTTTTACGATAATGTTTTATATGTTTTGGATCATTGCTATGCACATAAGAATTCTTACCACCTAAGTTCGGTAGAATTCTGTGTCTCCATAAGTTTATGAGGATTTACCACCTAAGTTCGGTAAAATTCCTGCCTTTCCATATGTTTATGAGGATTTACCACCTAAGTTCGGTAAAATTCCTGTCGCGTATGTTTATGAGGATTTCGATCCTATCTTATGTTATGATGGAAATGATCCCTATGAATTTCATGAATTATGTTTTGGTATACTTACTGTTATTATGATCTTACTGTTATTATGATCTTACTGTTATTATGATCTTACTGTTATTATGACTTACTACATAAGAATTCTTACCACCTAAGTTCGGTAAAATTCTTATGTTTATGAGGATTTCGATATTATCCTATGTTATGATGAAAACTTACTGTTATTATGATTTTACTGCATAAGAATTCTTGCCACCTAAGTTCGGTAAAGTTCTTGTGTCTACCTATGTTTATGAGGATTTCAATCCTATCTTATGTTATACTTTCAAAAGAAATTATGCTTGGCATAATTAAAATGTTTTTATAAGTATATGGTTTTCAAAGAGCTATTTTCAAATAGCTATTTTCAAAGAGCCTATAATTTGCAAAATATGTCCCGTGCTGTAATGCACAATATGAGTTTTATCAAGAGCAGTTTTATAAAGAAGCTCTATCAATGCCCGTTTTATAAAGAGCCGGGATTTATGTGTTTAATCATCTTATAAATTAAATTAATATGCGATGAGTCTACTGAGTATTTCCCCCATGAAATACTCACCCTACTTTTTAACAGTTTTGCAGATTTCGGAGACGGTGGCGAGCGATGAATGATGGTGGCAATAATCGTTGAACGGTTGAAAGTTTGACGTTAATGATTTCCGTATTTTCCAAACAATCGAATAATTTAGAGAAGTTCATTTATTTGAGAAATTATGATATTGGCAATTTCTTTACAAAATTAATGGTTCGATTTACTATTTCAAATGGTTTCATAAATGTTTTCAATTTTATCGGCCATTACAGTTTATTTAATGTTGCAAAAAATGAATTTCAATTATTTCTTCCGCAAAAATATTATTCGAAAAATTTAGACAGAAAATGACGTAGTGAATCGGGTATACGGAACTCGGGGCGCTACACGACATGACCAGTAGGCTCAACCAAATTTGAGTGGAAAAGAAATAAGGAATTGAAAGTCAACCTTAGGATACCCTTGGGAAGAGAAAAAAAGAAAATAAGTTTGGTAGTGTGTATCTCACGATCACTGAGGATTGGGAATTGAATAAAATTTTGAATGTATAGCATTTCACTTCATTACACACACACATACACAGACACGTTTTACATTGGATACGTGGAAATTTGGCTTTTAAATGATAATTTTGAAGTAATTCATAAATTTGAGATAATATTCTAAATCATGGGCCAAAAAAGCAACCATCAAATTAAACTTGTTGTATGTGAGTCTATTTAGATGTGTATTATTTAGTTTAGGTGTTCTCATTATCTTTCTTTCTTTCTTTCTTTTTTCTTCTGTATTTGTTCGAAGACTAGCAAATTATAAAGTTTTGGGGTGCTTGATGACCAACCTGTCCCAAATCACCCTAATGGACACGAGACCTGGTGTGCGCCGATGATGGATGCCAGCTCAACGCCGAACCCACCACCAAGGCTGACTGTGATCTACTATTATTCATATGCTAAATAAAGAAAAATAATTTTATTTCAATATAATGCGGGCCCAAATTGAATTTAAATGCTTTCAATGAAATAGTAACCTACACATGTCATACGAATGTGGCTTCGAAATCAACAGGCTCTTCATGCTTCCAAAACTCAATTGTTACCTATTAAGAAAAATCGTGGGAAAATAATGAGTTGATAGCTCAGTGAGTGGAGAATTTCGAAAATAATCATACTTTCTCATTTGTACATTTTTATCGAAACTCAATTTGCATCATATAATACTTCACAGTGTAATACCATTTAATCATAGTCAGAATGTAAGACATTCTCATAATACTGAAAAATATCATTTCTAGTCAAATCAATCACAGTCTTATCATATCATTAGAATATTGTCATCACAGTCTGCAATATTTAGGTATGGCCATACCATAACAAATCAACCAAAAATGTACCCTCTGATTAACATCTGTAATCTGGTCATACATGTAAAAACTGCCTCTCAGGCTAGTCTCAAAGACCTCTGATAATCAATTCTAGAACACGACCATGACCGCCTCAGTGAACTATATCCTACATAGTCGACCGCCTCAGGGTAATATCATACCGGTCAAGACCACTCAGGTGCAGTATAGAACACGGTAAAGGCCGCCTCAGTGAACTAGAATATCAGGGGTACTGGTCGATTTCGATTTCACATATATATTTCACATTTCATTGATTTCAATCACGTCTTATTTATTCAAACATATAACCATTTCACAATCTTTCCATTTCCAAAAATCTCATATTCTCATAATATTTCACAATAATCACATAATTAGATATATAAATCACATAATCACGTTTTACGTAATTATATAATCAATTATTAATATTTGAAAATAACTTAGATTTTTCCACTCATCGAGTTCTCGGCAATGAACTAGCTAGGTCGGTGGGCATTTCTCAATCTTCCCGTCACCTCTTTAATTCATCGCACCAAGTGAGGAATCTTTTACTTGTCCAATAGATCATATTTACTCATGTAGGTGCCTCAAACAATATTCCTATAATTTGGAATAAGAGTTAAATAATAATAACTTGATGTATAAATTTCGAACTTCTATCCCAATTAAAATCACTAACAACATTTAATCATTTACAAGAGTTCTTTCAACATATCCCTAACAAATAACACTTAATCTAATTTCCATACTAAAATTTCCAATAAAACCCAACAGTTGAAAAAAACAGCACCATATTTCCAGAATTTTGAAAGCTGCTACTAATTTCTGTATGTGGAAATCTGTCTACAAACTATTGACAGAAATAGCACTTTCTGGTAACAGTTTCAAAAATGACACCTGTGTATGAATTTGGCCGAAAATTGGGGAAAAATCGAGGAAAATAAGGAAAATCATACCCAAATCTTATCCAATTCTCATACATCATAATCATATGTTTAATATCTGATGAGTACCTGAGTGGCCCAACGAGCAAGGATCCGTTGCATGTGCCGGTGGGACCAATAACGAGGCAAAGGGCTAAGAAGATCAAGCAAGCAATGCAGGAGTTTATGCAAGCTTGGGTGGATGAATATTCAAATGCATGGTCAAAGACTCCAATTTCATTGTATGACAATATGGGAGATGCGCCAAAATCGTTACAAGTCATTTGGGTTAAAGAACAAGAAGAAAAGAATTCAGAAGACCCTTTACGGCCGTAACAACCCATTCACGGCCGTAAAAGACCCATTCACGGCCGTAAAAGAGTTAGGCAGTTTTTTTTTATGCAGAAGGTGTCTTACGGCCGTAAGATGCCATGTCACGGCCGTAAGACACAAAATCAATTTTTGACCCGAGGGTCAATTACGGCCGTAAGGTATATTTTCACGGCCGTAATTTCCGACGCGTTTTAAACTGTGTTTTGCGGCTAGGGCTAATTTTGGACGCGTTTTTAGGTTATATTATGCTTTCTTTGTCATTGTAAGAGACAACTTTTATGATTAATGAGATTACTTGAATTAGGTGAGTTTATCCCTGTTCTTCTTCGTTCTTGATTGAACCCCTTGAACTTATCAAATGATTTGACAACCTTTGTGGCGTTCACCCCTTTATAGTTCTTCATTCCGCATCTTAACGGGTCTTGAATTTGATACATCCTTGGTTCTTGAGTCGTGAGTGTCGGGTCGTATTGTTATCGTCAATTAATCTGGATTTGGAACTTTCCAAGTGTTTAATTCAATTTCCGCGAGATCCCGTGGTTCCACAACAAGAATCACATCATTTGGTATCAGAGCTTGGCTCTAAATCCAGGTTTTGATATAATTTTTGTTTTTGGTTTCATATTTTTTTTCTTCATTAGATTTCATTGTTCTTGAAAATTCTGCACGGTTACTAAACTGGTCTTAGTTTCAATTCTTGTCGTTATTGATTGTTCTTGATTCAGAAAAAAAAAAAGTGATTATTATTGAAGAGCAAGATCAAGAACATCATTCCATAGTCAAGAAGACCTTTCTTTGTACCTTTTTAATTTTTCCCACATTCATAGTAGTTGCGTCATCCATCACTACCTGCAAATTCGTTCATTCCGTTACATCAGTTTCTTGAGTCCAATATTCCATCAAATCTTCTTTTCATCTGTTGTGTCTTGCACCTTGGGTTAATTCCACAAGGACCAAGTCCGTGACTAGTTTGGTGGGTTCATTGAGAGCTTGAGGATAGGGATAGAGAGGAAAAAGACAGAGTGGTGAGATCAATAGAGGGAAAAAGCCGAGTAGAGTGATACATGAGTGCTAAACACGTGAGGCTATATTTTCTTGAAAATTATTTATATTTTTTTCTTTTCTGTTGATCACTAACCATGTCACAGAAAGACGCATCATCGACAGGGGAGGATACACCAACAGTTCCACTTTCTTGCAATGTTGGAAAAACGATTCGAGAAGTTGGATGCGAGGTTGCGGAAATTAAAAACTCTGTGGACACGAATAGTGCGGATATTGCCCAACTACATAGAGAGCAGCCGCGCAAGGCTCCTAATAACCGGAGGCCGCAAAGGTATGACCATAATCATAGAAATAGAGACTGGGATGATGATGATGTTGAGGTAGGTGATAGTGTTGATGATGATAGTGGGAATGTGTCAGTGGCTAGCGTGGGTAGGAGAAGAGGCCGAGGTGGTCGTCGTGGAAGGGCCAATAGGCGTGAATATACGGATGATGATGGGATGGATAGAAGCCTGGGAAACATTAAAATGTCTATACCAGCTTTCCAGGGTAAAAGTGATCCGGAGGTGTACCTTGAGTGGGAGAAGAAGGTCGAACTAATTTTTGAGTGCCATAATTACTCAGAGGAAAAGAAGGTGAAGTTAGCCGTTATAGAGTTCGCAGATTATGCACTTGTGTGGTGGGATCAATTAGTGACAAGTAGGAGGAGAAACCGTGAACGACCTGTTGAGGCCTGGAACGAGTTGAAGGGTTTGATGAGAAAAAGGTTTGTGCCCAACCATTACTATAGGGACTTGTACCAGAAACTCTAAACTTTGTCTCAGGGTTCGAAGAGTGTCGAGGAATACCATAAAGAGATGGAGATTGCTATGATCCGAGCGAATATTGAGGAGGATCCGGAGGCCACGATGGCCAGGTTTTTGAGTGGTTTAAACAGGGACGTGGCAAATGTAATAGAACTGCAACATTATGTTGAACTGGAGGAGATGTTGCACATGACGATGAAGGTGGAGAGGCAGCTGAAGAGGAAAGGAACAGCGAAGTACTCGTCGGGTTCCACTCCTTGGAAACCTACGTGGAGTGGAAATAACAAAAATGAAGGAGATGCTCAAAAGGGGAAGCCAGAACCACCAAAGGCTCGAGAGGAGCCTACCAATAAAGGTAACCCCGCTTCTAACTTTCAACCTCCTAGAAGTAGGGACATCAAGTGTTTTAGGTGTATGGGAATAGGACACATTGCATCACAATGCCCGAACAAGAAAATAATGCTTGTGCGAAATGGGGTGGTAGTGTCGGAGGATGAGGTTGAGGATGATGATGAGTTTAGGGACATGCCTGCCTTAGAAGAAGCTAGTGATTGTGATGATGGAGATTATGCGGTAGCTCAATCCCTTATTACTAGGCGTTCCCTTAGTACCCAAATTAAGGTGGAGGAATCGGGTGAGCAAAGGGAAAACATATTCCATACTAGATGCTTTGTTAATAATAAAGTGTGTAGTTTGATCATTGATGGGGGGAGTTGTACCAACGTGGTTAGTACCACTCTTGTTGAGAAATTGTGTTTACCTATTATCAAACACCCTAGGCCTTATAAATTACAGTGGCTGAATGAGTCCGGTGAGATAAAAGTAAATAAGCAGGTGTTAATCAACCTTTCTATCGGGAAATACGAGGATGAGTTAATTTGTGATGTGGTTCCAATGCATGCTGGACACATCCTGTTGGGTTGGCCATGGCAATATGACAGGAGGGTGGTACATGACGGGTACAAAAATAGATACAGTTTTACGAAGGATGGGAAAAGCATTCGAGTTATGCCATTAACTCCACAGCAAGTTTATGAGGATCAGCTGAAACTAAAAAGTGAGGAAGAGAAGACAAAGAGAGTGGGGACCCCGATCCCAGAAAAAGGAGAGCTGAGTGTTCAAAAGAGAGTTGGGACCACGATCCCAGAAAAAGGAGAGCTGAGAGAAAAACAGAGAGTTGAGGGTTCCACCTCAGAAAAAGGAGAGCGAGTGACGAATGCCAGAAAAGATAGAGGAGAGAAAACCAAAGTGAGCTTCCTAGCCAAAAAGAGTGATATCAAAAGAGCTGCCCTTGACCACCAACCAATGGTCTTACTAATGTACAAGGACTCCTTCCTTGCGCTCGGTGACACTAACTCTTCCCTCCCCCATTTAGCTGTTTCTCTTTTACAGGAATTTTATGATGTATTCCCGGAAGACATACCCAGTGGGCTGCCACCCATTCGGGGCATCGAGCACCAGATTGATTTTGCACCGGGAGCTGTCATTCCAAATAGGCCTGCATATAGAAGCAATCCGGAGGAAACAAAGGAGCTTCAGCGACAAGTTGACGAGTTGTTGAGCAAGGGCTACGTTCGAGAAAGCATGAGCCCATGCGCGGTGCCGGTCTTATTTGTGCCCAAGAAGGATGGAACCTGGAGGATGTGCGTGGATTGTAGGGCCATCTACAATATCACGGTAAAGTATCGCCATCCTATACCTAGGTTAGGTGACATGCTTGATGAATTGTATGGTTCATGCGTCTTTAGTAAAATTGACCTTAAGAGTGGATATCACCAAATACGCATGAAAGAGGGGGACGAATGGAAAACTGCATTCAAGACCAAATACGGGCTTTATGAATGGTTAGTTATGCCGTTTGGTCTCACCGATGCACCTAGTACATTCATGAGGTTGATGAACCATGTTTTACGAGCTTTCATTGGTAAATTTGTGGTCGTGTATTTTGATGACATTTAAAGATGTTTTACGCACTAAAAAATTGTATGCTAACTTTAAAAAGTGTAAGTTTTGCATCGATAAGGTCATATTCCTTGGTTATGTTGTTGGTAAGGATGGTATCGCGGTTGATGAGGAGAAAATCCGAGCTATTAGGGAATGGCCAACACCAAAGAGTGTAACCGAGGTAAGGAGTTTTCATGGGTTAGCAAGTTTTTATAGGAGGTTTGTGAAAGATTTCAGTACAATCGCCACACCACTCACTGAGTTAATTAAAAAGAGTGTGGGTTTCCGTTGGGGGGATGAACAGGAAAATGCTTTTGCATTGCTTAAAGATGCCTTATGTTCTGCACCAGTCTTAGCATTACCTAATTTTAACCAAACCTTCGAGATTGAATGTGATGCATCAGGAATAGGGATTGGAGTTGTTCTTATGCAGGAAAAGAGGCCGATAGCTTATTTCAGTGAAAAGCTGAGCAGGGCAGCGTTGAACTATCCAACGTATGATAAGGAGCTTTATGCTCTTGTCAAGGCATTGGAGACTTGCCCGATGGATGGAGTTCGTGGAGACTTTTCCTTATGTCATGCAATACAAACACGGTAAGGACAATATAGTTGCAGATGCGTTGTCAAGACGGTATGTGCTCCTTAATTCATTGAATGCTAAATTATTGGGATTTGAATATGTTCGAGATTTGTATGCGAACGATCATGATTTTTCCTCTATTTATGTCTCTTGCGAAAAGGGAGCATTTGATAGATTTTATAGGCATGATGGTTATTTGTTTAAGGAAAATAAATTGTGTGTGCCTAGTTGTTCTATGCGTGAGTTGTTAGTACGTGAAGCCCACGGGGGTGGTTTGATGGGTCATTTTAGTGTTTTAAAAACACTGGAAACGTTGAAGGAACATTTTTATTGGCCTAGGATGAAACGGGATGTTCACCAAATTTGAAATAAATGCATAACTTGTAAACAAGCCAATCTAGGGTATTACCACATGGCTTGTACACTCCTCTACCAGTTCCTAGTGAGCCTTGGGTAGATATATCCATGGACTTTGTGTTAGGATTGCCTAGGACCAAAAAAGGTCGGGATTCCATTTTTGTGGTGGTGGACAGGTTTAGTAAAATGGCACACTTCATTCCTTGCCATAAAACTGATGATGCCGTGAACATAGCAGACTTATTCTTTAGGGAAGTTGTTAGACTACATGGCGTGCATAGGAGTATAGTGTCCGACAGAGATGTCAAATTCCTTAGTTACTTCTGGAAGGTTCTGTGGGGGAAAATGGATACTAAACTATTGTTTTCCACTACATGCCATCCTCAGACGGATGGTCAGACAGAAGTAGTCAATAGGACGTTAACACAACTCTTGCGTGTTGTCATAAATAAAAGTTTGAAGAGTTGGGAGGAATGTTTACCTTTTGTGGAGTTTGCATATAACAGGGCTGTACATTCTACTACTACTTACTCTCCTTTTGAAATTGTGTATGGCTTCAATCCACTAACCCCTTTGGACCTAATTCCTTTGCCTGTAGATGACAGGAACAGTTTGGATGGCAAGAAGAAAGCCGAGCTTTTGAAGTCACTCCATGAAAAGGTCCGGCTACAAATAGAAAGGAAGAATGAGCACTATGCGTCCCATGCGAATAAGGGCAGAAAGCAGGTGATTTTTGAACCAGGCGATCGGGTGTGGGTTCACATGCGAAAGGAACAATTTCCAGCACAACGGAAATCTAAGCTGCAGTCTAGAGGAGATGGGCCGTTTCAAGTCATTGAGAGAGTCAATGATAATGCTTATAAGTTGGATCTCCCAGGTGAGTATAATATATCTGCTACATTCAATGTTGTTGATCTCTCTTTGTTTGATGCAGGTGATGATTCGAGGACGAATCCTTTTCAATAGGGAGGGAATGATGAGTACCTGAGTGGCCCAACGAGCAAGGATCCGTTGCATGTGCCTGTGGGACCAATAACGAGGCAAAGGGCTAAGAAGATCAAGCAAGCAATGCAGGGGTTTATGCAAGCTTGGGTGGATGAATATTCAAATGCATGGTCAAAGACTCCAATTTCATTGTATGACAATATGGGAGATGCGCCAAAACCGTTACAAGTCATTTGGGTTAAAGAACAAGAAGAAAAGAATTCAGAAGACCCTTTACGGCCGTGACAACCCATTCACGGCCGTAAAAGACCTTTTACGGCCGTAACAACCATTCACGGCCGTAAAAGAGTTAGGCAGTTTTTTTTATGCAGAAGGTGTCTTACGGCCGTAAGATGCCATGTCACGGCCGTAAGACACAATCAATTTTTGACCCGAGGGTCAATTACGGCCGTAAGGTATATTTTCACGGCCGTAATTTCCGACGCGTTTTAAACTGTGTTTTGCGGCTAGGGCTAATTTTGGACGCGTTTTTAGGTTATATTATGCTTTCTTTGTCTTTGTAAGAGACAACTTTTATGATTAATGAGATTACTTGAATTAGGTGAGTTTATCCCTGTTCTTCTTCGTTCTTGATTGAACCCCTTGAACTTATCAAAGGATTTGACAATCTTTGTGGCGTTCACCCCTTTATGGTTCTTCATTCCGCATGTTAACGGGTCTTGGATTTGATACATCCTTGGTTCTTGAGTCGTGAGTGTCGGGTCGTATTGTTATCGTCAATTAATCTGGATTTGGAACTTTCCAAGTGTTTAATTCAATTTCCGCGAGATCCCGTGATTCCCCAAAAAGAATCACATCACAAACGCAGCTTCCATCCAGTTTTCAGAGTTTCTTACTGACTTACTTTCATCTGCAATGGCCACGTTCAACCTGTTCAAAGATATTATCAAGAAACGCGTCGACTGGCGTCTTAAGGTTCACTGTACAAGAAAATGGTTAAGTCCACAGTCTGACCGATTTGACAGCAGTCTAGAGTTCGTTTTCATGGATAAGGAGGTAATGGTTTTTGAATACTGAATCCAGAATATAGGGCCAGTTTTTATATTATCTCCAGTTCTCCGAAAAATTTACTTTTAATTTTTGGATTCAGGGCGATAGGATCCAGGCTACAGTTAAGGGTGATCTGATCAAAAAATTTGACCCCATTGTTGTTGTACGTGGTTTGTACTGCATAAAGTATGTTACTGTGCGAGATAACAGAAGCTGCTATCCTACAACGAATCACTACTTCAGGCTGTATTTTTTCGATAAAACTTATCCCGGGGCAACTACGGATCGAACATTTCCTGAAAACATTTTCAATTTTAAATCGTTTCAAGATATCAGGACATCGATCCATTCAGACGACATGCCACTGTTCGGTCTGTGATGTTTCCGATTACTTTGTATTTCAATTTTATTCTTTCCACCATGAATTACGTTAACGATGTGATCCATATTTGTTTATGTTTACAAGATGTGATTGGTCGAGTTGTTTGTGACGCACATGATAAACCACGCTTATGTAATACAAAGAACGGTGCAACTAGAATGGAGTTCTACCTTGAGGATCTCCAGTAATCAACTTCACTATACTTGCTTCATGCGTTTTTGCTGTTTCGCTGCAAATTGAACATGTTAGTATTTGTATTTGCAGAGACAATCGAATTCCATGCACATTATGGGAAGATTATGCCATGACAATGCAATCTCACCTTGAAGCAGCAGGCAAAAACCACTGATAGTGTTGCTGCAGTTGTGTCGGTCAAATGCATTCAAAGGTTTATTATTAATTAATACTTTTCACACAAACTGTCATGTTGTTTCATAGATACATAAATTTCTACTGATTTTTGTTTAAAGGGAACATGGGTGTTTCAAACACTTTTCACGCCACTAACCTGATTACTGATTCATCACTCAAAGAGATAGACTGCTTCAAATCAAGGTCATTTACATTATTTTTTTTATTCTGATTCAGACCTATACCCGAACTATTTTAGAAAATACTATTTATGTATTTCCTTTGTAGCCTACCAAAGATAGACCAAGAATCCTCTTACCAAATCAGTTAGGTGTCATCATTTTCATATCTAACAGTAACGGAGGAACTCGAAAATCAAATTCATGACATTGTTACCCTAGACAGTGTTCCTTTGATCAACAAGGTATATTTTTTTCCTGTTAAGGTTCTGCTATATTAAATTCTTTCATGTTCTAACTAATTATTATTTCTCTTTTCTTATTATTCTACACATAGGAGGACTACGTTTGGGTTATTGGAACAATCTCAGGATTCAATGAAGACAGTGGTTGGTTTTTCATTAGTTGCAAGGACTGTTTAAAAAAGGTTACAAAACAGTCGGACGACTTTCATTGTGACAATTGTGGTGCATTTAACACAAAGCAGACTCGGTTCAAATCGCATGTTACCGTTTGTGATGGTACTCATTTTCTAAGCTTTCTCTTATGGGATAAGGAATGCCAAGAACTAATAGGAAAAACTGCTGGAGAACTCAGTGATGTAACGCCTTTTATGTTATGCTTAGGCTCAAAACAGAGGAAAGAGTACTTTCAAGGGCAAGAATTGTGCATTCCCGGAGGAGTTCTATAAATTGATTGGAAAGGAACTGTTATTCAAAGTTCATATATAGGAAAAAAATTATAAAAGAGGTGACACTGTGTATGTTGTTTCGCGTATTTCAGACGACAGCGACTTGATCAGCAAGTACAAAATAACTGACCATGACACAATTGGTTTTGAAATGACTGACATTGATAAAGCTGAACAAGACTCTGTGAGTGAAAATGAAGTTAATTCCCCAGTGAAAACTCCTTACAAGAGGGCTAATGACGATGTTTGTGTTGATTCTATTGTTGATGGTCAAAGTTCAGGTTCAGTTTCCTCCAACTTTCCAAGGAAAGCAGTCAAGGTCGAGAAGGTCGACTAACAACGATTTACTATGTATCTTATCCAAAAAAAATGTTTTCGTAATTCAAGTTATCCTTATTATCTTTTTTGTTGCTACTGGGCTGTGTTGAACTGTTCTACCTACAATTCTTCAATTAAGAAAAAAGCCTGTTTTCTTACTTCATTTTATTATAATGTTCAGTGGCTTCCGACCTCATTTAACTATACAGTTTCTTTTAGACAGCAAAAGCAAGTAATAATTTAAAATGTATCACAGTATAATGTCAAAAAAATTGACGGGTGAAAAATACATCAATACAAGATCGTCAATCCAACTGATTACTCAATGTTATGCATAATTTATTTTTATGTTTTATTTAATTATCAATTGTTTTTTCTCATATTTAGCCACCCCACCTGTAAGTAAATAATGTGAATAAAAATTATTAAAAAAAGACTCGGTTTGATATTTTACTACTAATTCTAACAACTACAATTTATGATGTAGCATAGTATGTAAATTAGTCCGCCAAACTTAACTAATTTTTCTACTTTCCTGTGTACTGCTTCAATTACATTCTTGGTTTAATATATAGATTCTTACATATGCTGATTATGCGCTCTGTTAATTTTTTGAACTTATTATACATATATTTTAAATAAATTGATGGTTGGCATCATTCATCTAATAGATGTATATCTTCATATAGATTAATTACGTGATAACTTTAGAGATCGTTAAGTAATTAATCATGATTATAATGATAACAATAATATGCATGTTTTATGAACACGATCACTCCCTATCTATTCATTTGATACTAGCAGTATCCTAAGTAATTTTATGCTCATTAGTATATAACATTTTTCCTGTTTCTGCGCTAGCCTTATATTATTTCTATTGTGTATATTTTTAGTAAGTTGATTATTGACATCACATAAATAATATATGTTTATTGTTACATTATGACTTTTAGTTATTTTGAATCAGTTAATAATGCAAGTTCCATTCTGCCCATAGACTTCATATCTCTATATTTCTATTTATATATGTAATTTTGTATATTATTTAAAACATTCTTAAATTCTATTAGGTGTTTGGCTCTTTTTTATTATTAATAGGTTCTGAATTACATTTAATTCAGGATACTAATTCTATCCATTCGTATTATTCATTTATTGTATACAACTGTCTTCAGTATGTCTAATAAATTCATCCATACTGACTCATTATCTTCCAGACAGCCATTAAATATTTTCATTTCACTGATCTATTTCATTCCTACTTACATATAGAAAAAAACGTTCTTATCTTTCTTATCTCCCCTAAATTCTGCTTTACATAGTTGTTTACAGCTTTGAATACCGGTTTTAACTAGAAATAAGAAGCAAATATGCATGCCAAAAGGAAATGTACAGCAAACATCCGTTTTCTAGTTGAAATAGATCCGGATATCGAGGGGACTTTTCGACGTAGATTAAGGGAACAACGGGAAGCTAGGAGACAACTTCTTACTGGGATGGAAGGAGAAAGAGTTAACATCGAGCTTAATGCTCCAGCTGCAATTCCTCCAAGGGGTGGAATCCCACCCGGTTTTGTTCCTCAAGCGGCTAGAGCTCGAGAGCCCGTTGTTAATGAAGAAGACATGCTTTTTGGAGATTTCATGAATCCTCCTATTTTCGAGAATCAATCAAGCATTGTCTATCCCTCCTACAATCATCCAAATTTTCAACTTCGGCCGGATGTCATCAATTTATTCTCCAACACCATCTCATTCTATGGGAGGACCGATGAAAATCCACATACCCATGTGGTACGGTTCTTAGATATTTGTAGCAACTTCAACTATGAGGGTGTGAATGTGGAGGCAATCCGGATGAGGTTATTTGTACATACATTGAAAGATAAAGCAAGAGAATGGCTTGACACTTTGCCTCTGGGGAGCATCACGACTTGGGTGGAGTTTGTCCAAAGGTTCACTACAAAATTTTTCCCACCATCTAGAGTTGCTAAACTCAAGCATGATATTACTACATTTCAACAATTTGAGATGGAGAGCTTTCATGAAGCTTGGAAGAGATTCAAGGATATGCTTAGGAAGTGCCCAAATCATGGGATTACATTGGGGCAACAAGTCAACCACTTCTATGCCGGGCTAACTCCTCCTTTCCGTTCAAATGTGGATTCATCCTCTAATGGGTCTATCCAAACAAAGAGCATTCGAGAGGCTTATGATTTGTTTGAGATCATGAGTGAACAAAGTGCAATGTGGCCGGATAGAAGTGCACCAAGGAATTCTAGTGGTGCACGTGGGGGTGATAATTATGCACTTGTCTTGTCAAAGATTGATTCCTTAGCCAAGAAAGTGGAAGGGTTATCTACTTCAACCTCTCGGCCCATCAATATGGTTCAAGCCCCTCCGGTATGTGATATATGTGGGGCTAATCATCAAAGCTCTATGTGTCCATTGGTGGCAAGTAGTTCTTCATCTACCGAGCAAGTTGCTTATGCTCAAAATTTCCAACGCCAAGGATTCAATCCATATGCTCCTACATACAATCTCGGTTGGAGAAATCATCATAATCTATCTTATTACAATCACAATGTGTTGAATCCAAAGCCACAAGAGAAGAAAGAGGGATGGGAAGAGGCTATCACTAAGCTAGCAAATCATCAATTGCAATATCAAGAACGCAATGATGCCTCTTTGAAAAACTTGGAGAAGCAAGTGGGCCAAATAGCTAAACTTCTCTCGGAAAGGCAACAAGGAGCTTTGTCTAGCAACACCGAGACAAATTCTAGGGAGAATGTTCAAGCTATTACAACAAGGAGCGGGGTGCAATTGCCCGAGATCACGGCCCCACAACCAACAACTCAATCAAACAAGGCTCCCATTGAAGAAAATGAGCCTATTCTAGCATCCGAAAAAACTGTTGAAGTGCCAAAGGAAAGTGAGCCGGAAGCATCCACATCAAAGGCTCCAACACCGATCAAGGCTTATGTGCCTCCTATCCCTTTTCCTCAAAGGTTGCAAAAGCAAAAGCTCGACAATCAATTTGGCAAATTTTTGGAAGTGTTCAAGAAGCTACACATCAACATTCCTTTCGCCGATGCATTAGCTCAAATGCCAAGCTATGCCAAGTTCATGAAGGATATTCTATCCAACAAAAGAAGGCTTGAAGAGCATGAGACGGTGATGCTAACTGAGGAATGTAGTGCCATCATTCAAAACAAGCTTCCTCCAAAAATTAAAGACCCAGGGAGTTTTACTATTCCATGCACTATTGGTGATATTAATTTTAGTAAAGCTTTATGTGATCTTGGTGCTAGCATTAATTTGATGCCTTTGTCCATTTTCAGGAAATTGGAATTGGGAGAAGCTAAAGCAACCACCGTGTCTCTACAATTGGCGGATAGGTCTATCAAATATCCTCGGGGAATCATTGACGATGTTCTTGTGAAGGTAGATAAATTCATCTTCCCGGCGGATTTCATTATTCTAGACATGGAGGAAGATCATGACATTCCAATCATATTGGGAAGACCATTTCTAGCAACCGGGAGAGCTCTTATTGATGTGAAAGAGGGGCAATTAATTTTGAGGGTGCAAGATGAGCAAGTCACCTTCAATGTGTTGAATACCATTAAATATCCCTCGGAATCCAACTCATGCTTTCGGGTGGATGTAATTGATCATCTAGTGGTAAATTCCTTCAACCGTGGGATTTCTAAGGATCCATTGGAGTCTTGCATCGCCCACTCTTTGACTATTGAGGATGATGATCATGAAGTCGAACAAATGGCTCATTACTTGGAGGCATCACCACAATATCAACACAAGAGGACCCCCTACTTTGAGGAGTTGAAAAAGAGTTCTTCACCTCCCCTACCATCTCTCGAGAAGGCACCTACCCTCGAGCAAAAGCCTCTTCCTTCTCATTTGAGGTATGCTTATTTGGGGGAATCTTCTACCTTTCCGGTCATTATTTCTAATTTATTGAATGAGGTGGAGGAAGACAAATTGCTTCAGGTATTAAGGGAGCACAAGGAGGCTATTGGATGGACCATCTCGGATATTCGAGGTATTTGCCCTTCATTATGCATGCACAAAATTCTTATGGAAGATGATTTTAAACCTTCGGTGGAGCATCAACGTCGGTTAAATCCCAACATGAAAGAAGTAGTAAGAACCGAAGTGGTGAAGTGGCTTGATGCAGGTATTATCTATCCAATCTCGGATAGTGCATGGGTGAGCCCGGTACATGTAGTGCCAAAGAAAGGAGGTGTTACCGTGGTGGAAAACGAACATAATGAGCTTATTCCAACAAGGCCAGTGACGGGGTGGAGAGTTTGCATTGATTATCGCAAACTCAACAATGCTACTAGGAAAGATCATTTTCCCCTTCCATTCATCGATCAAATGCTTGAACGATTGACGGGTCACTCTCATTATTGCTTCCTAGATGGGTATTCGGGCTATAATCAAATTCCTATAGCCCCGGAGGATCAAGAGAAAACAACATTCACATGCCCATATGGAACCTTTGCATATAGGAGGATGCCCTTCGGTCTCTGCAATGCCCCCGCCACTTTCCAAAGGTGCATGATGGCTATTTTCTCCGACATGGTGGAGAAATTTATTGAGGTATTTATGGATGACTTCTCAGTTTTTGGTACTTCATTTGATGATTGTTTGAATAAATTGAGGATGGTACTAAAAAGATGTGAGGACACCAACTTGGTTTTAAATTGGGAAAAATGCCATTTTATGGTTCGTGAGGGGATAGTTCTTGGGCACCGAATTTCAAGTGAGGGGATTGAGGTTGATAAGGGAAAAATTCAAGTTATTGAAAAACTACCTCCCCCAACCTCGGTAAAGGGCATAAGAAACTTCTTGGGGCATGCGGGATTTTATAGGAGGTTTATCAAAGATTTCTCAAAAATCACGAAGCCACTGTGTTCATTACTTGAGAAGAGTGCAACATATGATTTCTCTAAAGAGGGTCTTCAAGCTTTTAACACTCTCAAAGAGAAACTCATCACGACACCAATTATTGTGGCTCGGGATTGGAGTTTTCCCTTTGAGCTTATGTGTGATGCAAGTGATTATGCCGTGGGGGCGGTATTGGGGCAAAGGAAAGACAAACTATTGCATGTCATCTACTATGCTAGTAGAACCTTGACCGATGCTCAATTGAATTATGCTACTAACGAGAAGGAAATGCTAGCGGTGGTCTTTGCCTTTGATAAGTTTCGATCATATCTTATTGGCTCCAAGGTAATTGTGTATACCGACCACTCGGCCCTCAAGTATTTGTTGGCAAAGAAGGATGCCAAGCCGCGGTTAATTAGATGGGTTCTTCTCCTCCAAGAGTTTGATTTGGAGATTCGTGACAAGAAGGGGACAGAGAACATTGTGAAGCGGGACTTCCAAGTTGGGCAACAAGTACTTCTCTACAACTCAAGACTTCGATTGTTCCCTGGTAAACTCCGCTCTAGATGGTTGGGACCTTTCACCATTGCTCAAATCTTCCCACATGGAGCGGTCGAACTTTATCATGGAAGTAAAGGGAACTTCAAAGTAAATGGGCAACGCTTGAAGCCATACTTGGGGGGTCATTATGAAAAGGAGAAGTCATCCATCCCTCTTGCAAACCCGGAGTAATTGTATAAAAAAGTCGAGCTTACGACTTTAACCAAGCGCTTTTTGGGAGGCAACCCAAATTTATACTCTTTTAATTACTTGTTGATATTTACTTATTGCATTTTTATTATGGCTAACTTGGTTAATCACCAACTTTTGTAGGGTCGAATTTTTTTTTTTTTTTTGAAATCCTAAGCAACCTTGTCCTCAACAAGTTTGGGGGAGATTGGCGCATCAAGAGAATCAAAGCTTATGTCAATTTGGAATATCATACACGCATCAATCCAGGGAAGTTCCATCACCCATCCCTTTCTTGTTATTATGCCATTGTCAACATTGAGGACAATGTTTGATTTAAGTTTGGGGGTGTTGAGATCATGTTGCTTTATGAACATTTTACATTGCCTTGATGTCTTGATGGTTGAAATTGTTTATTTTGTTGAGAATATTGACATGCTAGATAGCCTTGCCGGCTTATAAGACTTTGATGTTTGAAATTGTTGTTAATTCATGAGTTATGACCAAATGTGTTACTTGTGCTACTTTCTTTAAATGCTTATCCATGTAAGATCATATGTACATTGACCACAATAGTCATGTTTAATTTTGTCGGTGAGTTTGGGAATTGTTGAAGGGCGAAGAGGTTAATGGAGTAGATGAACTAGGTTGTGAGCTTGTATTGTTTATTTGTATCAACCTATCAAATGTTTCCTAATGCTCTAAATCTCTTGATCCTAATGTAAGACAAGTTTGGGGGTGGTCGACCCGGTAAAGGAGACGGCCTAGACGTGTGGTGATTCCATGCATGTGGAAGTAAATTTTTGTGTGGAGTGTCTTTCGCCAAGTATAAGCCAAGTAATGACCATATGCTAAAGTTCTAAGCCCATTTTAATTTTTTGCATTGCATTGCCCTATCTCGAAGCCTTTTTGACTCGAGTAATTAAGCACGTAGGAGTATCTTGAAACTTGGTGCCTTAAGTTTGAAACTTGGGAGTCACCGGCCGAAAGCTCGCTACATGGGTCAATTAGAAAGCTTAATGAGTAGGGTACTCACACATACACTTTAAAAAAAAAAAAAAAGCACATTATCATTGCATTCGCTTAATAAGTCTACTCCACTTCGTAGCCTTTTTGACTCGAGTTAATAAGTCCGTAGGGGTATTTTGAAACCTGGTACCCTTTGATCTAAAAATTGGGGAGCTGCCGACCTAAAGCTCGCTACATGGGTCAATTAGAAAGCTTAAGGGAGTGGGGAAGTCACGAGCAAACATCATGTTAGTTGTTAAAAATCATGCATTTGTACTTGCATAAGGGCTTAGATGAATAGTGGGTTTGAATTGCTTAGTATAAACTTGAATGTCGAAGCACTCATTAGTAGAGAGTCACTGCATTTCTAGGTTGTCGAGATTGTCGGTAAAACACACCCGTGCTTTAGTGGAAAAAGAAAGAGTGATTTGAGAAGTACCCTCTAGAATTACATCCCGGGAGTGGAAAGAAAATTATTCATTGGGGGATGAATGTCACGAGTGGGAAAGGAAAGAATTGACCACCAATGGTGGGATAGTTTTGACTTGAAACCTCTTTACTCATCAATATTCTTGAATCTTATTGACGATTGACAGTGGCTATGCACACACACACCGATCGAACATTAGATAAGCTAAACTTCTTTTTGGTAGCATTATTTGGAAACATACTTTTGAATTGGTTATACAATTTTACACTCATGAATAATTTGCAAGTTATCTAATATTGTTGATCTATATTTCATGTTACTTGATTGCACTAGTAGATAATTTTGCTCGAGACGAGCAAAAGCTCAAGTTTGGGGGTGTGATAAGTGTGTTTTACACACTTATTTAGTTCCTAAATTAGCACTTTAATTGATAAATTGAGCGAATTTCTACTTATAAATTGTGTTTATCTTGTACAATTAGGTACAAACTCAATTGAAAAGAACATGGATAAGAGTGGAGAGCAATTGAGCGTAAAGAGGAGCAAATTTGACGTTTAAGGACCAAATTGAAAGAAACCAAAAGTTTGGGGACTATTTTGCTCAACTTCCAAAACCTCAAGGACCAAGGGTGTAATTTTCGGAATTTCCACTTGATAAAACCTAAATTGCACAGCAGCTGGGGATATTCTTTCTTCTTCTTCATTTTTTGGAGCAGCTGCGTTTTCTTCTCTTCCTTTTTCTTTTCTTTTCTTTGTCTTTTTCTTTTCTTTCAACTACTTCATAAATCTTGGAGAACAAATCAAGAGCAAGGAGATTTTTGGAGATATATACATACACACAGGAGAGCCAGAGGGGAACCGGGGGGTTGAATGCAATTGCTGGTGACAGCATCAATTGTGACCACCGGAGCTGCTCTTGCTGCTAGCCTGCGAAGTATACCAGAGGCTGGAGTAGAAGAAATTCTTACTGGTGGAAGCTGAGCAACTGCTGCTGGTTACTGAAGAATCTGCCCTTGCTGTGTGCTGCCATGGCTGTTGGAGGTTGCTGGTGACAGATTGCTGGAATTACTGGAAAGTTGCTGAAATTTGCTGCTGTTGGAATTGCTGATGCTGTTGCTGATCTGAACCTGCTGGAAGCTGCTGCTGCTGCTGGAAATGCTGTTCTGCTGCTGCTGCTGGAATTGCTGTTGCTGGAAATGCTGAACCTGCTGTTGCTGGAAATGCTGTTTTGCTGCTGCTGGAATAACATTGCTGAAATGCTGAAATTGAAACTGAACCAAGGACTGAAATGGCCAGAAACAGATGCAGGGACTGATTTGCAATAGTTTGATAGTTGGAGGACTATAATGCAAATTTCCACAATCTTCTAATTCCGGGTTTTATTTTACTGCTTTATGTTATTTTTAATTTTCGAACACATGTTTAGCTAAATTTAAAGTGTTGGGATTATTGATGAAGCTTGACCTAACTTATTTGATTTTAATGCTCGTATTAAGAATTTAAGCTTTTTATTATCTTGTGCAATTATTGTTGTATTTATTGACTAGCATTTATTGTGGCCACATTTATGCTTAGGTTTCATGGGATGTGCAATTATTGAGAAATTGTTGTGTATTCTAGATCAATACAATATTTGCTCTAGGTTCTTGTTTAGGATAGAGATATACCTAAAACCCTAGATGATCCATTGAGCTATTTTCACAAAGGTTTAATGCAATTGGTGTGTTTTTAATCGACATAGAGATATAGTAGGTTAATGCCACTAATTAGGGTTGATTTCACTCGAGAGAGGTAATTGGCTAAACTTGGAAAATCGGGTCTAACATGATTAATGAATTGCGTTTCTATGTGCTTGTTGATAATTCAATTAGGTAACGGTCAAGTGGAATCAAGAATCCCAACACTCCTTTATCATCTATTCATCACTATTTTTCTAGTTATTTATTTATAATTGCAACTTTAATTCTAGTACGAAAACTTTCCTAAAACAAACTTTTATTGTGTGTGTTTCTTGTTAAAATTAATTATACTAAAGTATAGTTGAAATAGACAATCCTTGTGGGATCGATAAACCGGACTCAATTAGTCCACTATCACTTGTATGCGACTCGTGCACTTGCGGTGTGTTTGTAGCGAACACGGAGCAAGTTCCGTGTTGGAGTCGAGCCGAGAAGGCGAAAGGATCAAGCCGAGGCAAATAATCAAGAAATTGTGCAGAAAGTGATTCACGACCGTAAAGATATTCCTCACGGCCGTAAAAATGGAATTGAAATTGATCACGGCCGTAACATATTGATCACGGCCGTAACATCTGATTTAGAATTTGAGGCAGAATATTAGTTACGGCCGTAAACTAGATATTCACGGTCGTAATTCCCGATTTTCCAGATTTTGCGGATTTTTAATTATTTTATTTCCTTTTATTATTTTAGGTTATTTTCCTAGTTTAGAATTTTAGTATAATTAGAATTATATTTTGAGTAAATTAGATGCTAGGTTATTTTGTTTATTTATACGCTTTTTCAATTCATTGTAAACAGTTAAGATTGATTTTGAGATTAATAAAGTTGAGAGAGTTTTCTCCAATTGAAAGGTTGAGGAGTCCCTTTTGTGTTCTTCAAGAACAAATCCGACCTATCAAATATTGTGGAAATATTTGTGGCGTTGTACTTATCAAATATTCGCGAGAATATTTGTGGCGTGTCCGATTAGAATCTTATCAAGAAAATTGACAAGTCCTTGTGGTGTTTCGAAAACCTTGGATCTCGATTCCGCATCGTCAATTTCTTGCGTCGTGAATCTTGGGTCAAGGTCCTATCGTCAATCTATCTTTCCAGTATTTTAATTCTTGTTATTTTCGTGTCAGATCTGATTTAGATCTTTCCTAGGGTTTTAGATTTATCGTTATTCCGCGTTTCGACGAGATTCCCCGACTGGGATCGCGTCATCTGGTATCAGAGCTTGGATCTATTTCAGATTCTTGCGTTCTTGATTTTTTTTTCGTGTTCTTCGCGTTCTTCGTGTCAGTCATATATTTTTCCAGTTTGATCCATAAGAGTCAGTCTCAGAAATTCAAAAGTGTTTTTCTTGTTCCTTTTTCGTCCAAATCCAGTTCCGTTTTTTCTGCCATACTCATAGTTTAATTTTTTGGCAGGTTATAAAAAAATAAAAAATAAAATCGAAAATTTCATTTTTTTCATATTCCAAATTTCCATGTCTCGTGGGGAGAGATATTCGTCAATGGGTGACAACAAACGGCCCGAAAGAGGGGATAGGATGTTGGAGCAGGGTTTTGAATTATTAGCAGAGATGCAGGCAAAATTTAAGAAGATAATGGCTAGGATGGATAAAAGAGATGCGATGATTGCCCAATTGAAAAAGGAGCAATCGCGGGCGGACTGTATGGCTAGGAGGAGTAGTAAGCGTGAAAGTCATGCTAGGTTTGGAGATTGGGTGGATGACAAGTCATTAAGGGGAAAGGAAGAAGCAAAGTCACACCGATCAAAACGGGAAAGTAGTGATCATGTTCACAAAAGGAGGAAGGAACCGACAACTAATGGTAAAAATAATTCTGATTCCAAGCCTCTTAAGGATAAAAATATTAAGTGCTTTAAATGTTTGGAACGGGGTCACATTGCACTTGATTGTCCACTTAAAAAGGTTAGAGGTGATAGTGAAAGGGCTAAAAGTGTTGTGGTGGATGAGTCAATTATTGATAGGCGTGCTCTTAGCATTAGACGTAAGATGGATGTTGTGGGTAATGTGGATGAGCAGAAGGATAATATTTTTCGCACTAGATGCTTAGTGGATGAAAAAGTGTGTAGCTTGGTGATTGACGGGGGAAGTTGTACTAATGTAGTTAGTACAATGTTGGTGGAAAAATTAGGCTTACATTTAATAAAACATCCAACATCTTATAAATTACAATGGTTGACTGAGTCGGGGGAAGTTAAGGTGAAGAGACAGGCCTTGGTGAAATTTTCTTTGGGTAGGTATTCTGATGAGGTAATTTGTGACGTGGTGCCAATGCAAATTAGTCATATACTGTTGGGGAGACCTTGGCAACATGAAAGGGCTGTGCTACATGATGTGTATACAAATAGATACAGCTTGGTAAAAGGGGGGAAAAAGTTTACTCTAATGCCACTATCTCCAACTGAAGCCCTGCAAGATCAATTGAAAGTGAAGAGTGAGTTCGAGGGGAAAAATAAGAGAGTTGAGGCCACGACCTCAGAAAAAGGAGAGGAAATGGAAATTAAAAATAAGAGCGTTGAGGCCACGACCTCAGAAAAAGGAGAGACTGAGTGCAAAAATCAAAAGAAAAGAGAGTCTACCACAAAAATGAGTCTATTTGCACTTACTCACGCTAACACACCCCTCCCCAGTTCTTTAAATTCTATTTTACAGGTACCGAAGTCAAACCATGAGCTTAAAACAGGAAAGAAACATGTTGGCAAAGATGAGCAGCCCAAAAGTCTAAAGGATCGCACGAGGCATAAAAATGATCACCGAGCCCAGGAAAGCAGGAGGAGTTTGAAAAGCCGACCAAAAATGGATTCGAGGTCGAATCATTTTCAATAGAGGGAGTATGATGTGATCCGGACCAGGCATCGAGGGGCGAAGTCGAGCCATCGGCAATATGACAATGATCTACGTGCAAAACGGAACAAGTTCCGTGTTGGAGTCGAGCCGAGAAGGCGAAAGGATCAAGCCGAGGCAAATAATCAAGAAATTGTGCAGAAAGTGATTCACGGCCGTAAATATATTCCTCACGGCCGTAAAAATGGAATTGAAATTGATCACGGCCGTAACATATTGATCACGGCCATAACATCTGATTTAGAATTTGAGGCAGAATATTAGTTACGGCCGTAAACTAGATATTCACGGCCGTAATTCCCGATTTTCCAGATTTTGCGGATTTTTAATTATTTTATTTCCTTTTATTATTTTAGGTTATTTTCCTAGTTTAGAATTTTAGTATAATTAGAATTCTATTTTGAGTAAATTAGATGCTAGGTTATTTTGTTTATTTATACGCTTTTTCAATTCATTGTAAACAGTTAAGATTAATTTTGAGATTAATAAAGTTGAGAGAGTTTTCTCCAATTGAAAGGTTGATGAGTCCCTTTTGTGTTCTTCAAGAACAAATCCGACCTATCAAATATTGTGGAAATATTTGTGGCGTTGTACTTATCAAATATTCGCGAGAATATTTGTGGCGTGTCCGATTAGAATCTTATCAAGGAAATTGACAAGTCCTTGTGGTGTTTCGAAAACCTTGGATCTCGATTCCGCATCGTCAATTTCTTGCGTCGTGAATCTTGGGTCAAGGTCCTATCGTCAATCTATCTTTCCAGTATTTTAATTCTTGTTATTTTCGTGTCAGATCTGATTTAGATCTTTCCTAGGGTTTTAGATTTATCGTTATTCCGCGTTTCGACGAGATTCCCCGACTGGGATCGCGTCACGTGTCCTATGCAATGACAATAAATAAGAGTCAGGGACAATCACTTTCTCATGTTGGACTTCTTCTTAAGGGACCGGTATTCACTCATGGACAACTTTATGTTACGATATCTAGGGTTACCAGTCGTTCAGGGTTGAAGATGTTGATTTCTGATAAGGATGGAAATTCTACTAATTCAACAACAAATGTAGTTTACAAGGAAGTTTTCCAAAATTTGTAGAAATTTGTACTCAATGTTTAATGATGTAAAATTTTGTTTGCTAATTTATTTGTAATTGATCGCAATTAGTGGTTCATCTATTGTGTATACTTTGTTTCTTTAACTAGGTGTTTCTTCCCATGCATCGCACGGATGATTCACTAGTAATAAATAAAAAAATACAACATTATAGTTCATTAAATATAATTATTAATTTAACAATTTTAATAATTAATAATTTGTTATTAAATAATTGGTAATAGAATTTTGTTTACACTATTTGATTTATAAACTGGTTTATTTATGTTTTTAAAGTAAAAAAAATGGTTGAAAATTGGAGAAAGAGAAAATGTTTGTGGTTAGAAGCCTGCTATGTAATATGATTTTATGAGGCTGTTTTTTTTTTTTTTTTTTTTTAATGATTGTATGTATGGATGGAGACATGATTTCTAGTGAGTGAGGACCAAAATTTTCAAATGGTGGGGGGGGGGGGCGTAGGCCTCCTCTCGGGGGGTTCGGCCCCCGAAATTCTTTTGAACCAAAATGATTGAAACAAAAAACAATAAATCAAAAATTAAATTAAGTTAACTAATAAGTAACAATTAATCAGTATAAAGCAGTAATTCACAAAATAAAAGATCTATAATTTAAAAAGTAAATGTAAACTTTCAAACTGGGTGATACTAGTAATGAACATTGTATCTACTTCTTGCATTAATATAATAAATGAAGAAAATAATTTTATCAAACAGAGTCTAAAAAGTAATTTAAAAATTGTGTAGTTTATATCAATTTATTTTGTTTACGAAACTATTCTTAAAATTTGATATAGACCATCTCAAATTTGATGCACCTTTTACATCGAACTTGTTGCAAAATACAGAAGGAATAAATTAAGAAGGCATCCGATCTACTAAGCATCTGAGTTGCAATTGTCTCGATTCTTCTACATTTGATTTTGGGTTAAATTATGTTTGGGTTTATCCAAATGGACACGTTGAACCGTTAATTTAGACAGGGAATTTACTATTCGTAGTACAGATAACATACAGTCATACACAACACAAACAATAAAAGGGATCAATTCTTTGTCAAAAAAAAGGGAACAATTTAGTCGGTCCAATGACTAGACTCTAGAAGAAATTAACTATTCGTAGTACGGATTTGGGTGATAATGCAAACAATATAAAAGGGATCAATTCTTTCTGCGACAGATACTTCTATTTGATCACTTTCCTTTCTACATTGTTTGCAAGAAAAACGATCACTAGAATGGCAGCCAATTTGCAGAGCCTCCGACTTGCGAGCTTCGCTAAGCAATTTCTCAGCCAGAAGATTACTTCTCCTAATTCTCTTCTCAAACCCTCATGCTCTCTTAGCAGGTGAATCCTCCTCCCCCTTTCCTTTCTCGTCAAATTTTGTTTATAAAAGTTAAAATTTTATTAATTACAGTTCAATTTTCACCCGATTTTGTTCGGACTAATTAATATGATTTTTTTTTTTTTTTTTTTTTTTTCTCCCGGCTAGTATATTCGGATATTTCCTGTAGTTTCACCTAAGTATATTAGATATTTCTTCTTAAACAGTAGGTTAATGTTAATTTCTGTATCCGCTATAAATAAATCAATTTATAAATTACATAATTTTTTACGTTTTAACAACACACATTTTTTCATTAAAAATTTTCAACCACACTACTTTTTTTCAAAAAAAATCATAAAACAGATAATATTAGTATTCCTTGTTTTCTGTAAGGACCGTTATTTTGGAGATATTATTTTAATCAATTGAAATTTAAGATTTAGAACTTTAGATCTAGTTTTGCTCCTTATTAGTTTTAATGTGTTGATTTGCTATTGGTTAATTCTGCAAAATATAGATTAAGGCAATTTTCCTAATAGAAAGTACTATTACAAAGTTACATTTTGTATAATATACTGCTAATTAAGCGCCTAATAGTTGGGGATCTATGATCTTCGGTTAATTGTGCAACTACCTACTTATATTAAATTTTAAATTTGTTATGACATATCAACTGAAATGAAAAGCTTTTAGCACTCTTGCACCTCACTGGCACTGATTTTTTTTTTTAATCTAATTTTACTTGGCTTCTCAGGTTTACGGATATCTTCTTTAGCTATGTAGTGTAGATGTCAAAATTATGCTAATAAATAGTGTTCAAATTGTATATTCTCTAGGTATGAATGTGATTGACGTGAAGTGTTGATCAAATCTGTTATCTATTTAGCTTCCTCGTAAACAATGAAGATAAAAGGGAATAATAGAATGTTCTATATTATACTATGTCCTTGAATACAGGGTAATATCAAATTTATATACATGTTGCCTTGATATCAGATTTTTGATGTAAAAATATCCCAATTTCCAGGAGTATTCATGCTTCTGTGTACGACAAGAACGTTGAGGAGAATGTAGTTGAGGAGAATGCCCAAGCAACTGCGGTCCCGGATGATGTAACCTCATCTGTATCTGACGAATACTGGGAACCTCACCCCGAGACCGGGGTGTTTGGCCCTTCAACTGATGATGATAAGCCAGCTGCAGGTGGGGAACCTCTGAGTGCTAGTGCTGATTCAGTGTTGGAGGAGACGTCATTTGTCCGTCATCTCGAGGATTTGGAGATACCACCCCCTGAGTTACAGGGGGAAACTGAAGTCGGATCTGCAATAGATAAGGCTTAATGTGATGTACTGAATGTAAACAAGTGCAGTGGTGTAGAATAGTACTACCTGCTACAGTGTTGGTAATAGTTGCTTGTATTGTGATGCTTTTGCTATCTACTATCTAGCTGGTTGTTCACTTTTTGGGACACATAGATTTGGCATCTTTCTTTGCTATGGAAATACATGCTTTGATAATTTCATCGTGGGATCGGTTTCAGATTGAGCTGATTATCTAAATGTAAAGGTAAAGTGGGAGTGGGTGAGGGAGAGGGAGAAACTTGTTAAGAGACGGACCAATCTGTACCATAATACATTACTAGGGACCCAAACGCACAACATCCAAAGTATGAGGACCAACTTACTCAAATGAAAGGCGTCCTTCTGTTGAATATCTTTTCTCTATTGTGCTCATTGCTTTTCTAGTTCATCAGTGATTTGAGTTAACTGATTTCAAGTTAGCTCAATCCATGTTTTATGCTCCACCATTGATTTATTTGATACGTGTATAGATTAGATTTTTAGTGTGTAGAATGTTCTTTTTGTGCCTGTATATTCAATACCATTTTGTATCTGTAAATTAAGAATTCAATAAAATAGATTTCATTCAGTTTTATATTTAGATTCATTTCTTTATTTGGTATAAAAGAGCCTGAAATGGCTAATGCCAGTGAAGACTCCACTCCCTCTCTTAGTTTGAGCACTGTGATTCCATCAGTGTTGGGTGGATCTCAAAACCCACCCTATACCATCGCCCTCTCTCAAAAGTCCCTCAGTTTAAATTGAAAGGAACAATTTTATTCAATGAAAAAACATGAATCTCCCCTTAGTCAAGGGTCATGGACTTGAAGGCTTTCTAAATGGAATAAAGCCATGTTCATCAAAAAATGTTGAAGTTGAAATTACAACTGAGAATGGAACAACCACTGAAGTGAATGCAAACCCAGAGTAGAGCAAATGGATCTCTATTGATCAACTTCTGATTGGTTGGCTTTACTCAACCATGACTCCGGAGATACCTATGAGAGTCATGGGAGCATCAAACTCAAAAACACTTTGGAAAAATATTCAGGAATCCTTCTAAATTCAGAACAAATCCAGTATTAATTTTCTCACTAAAGAAATGCAGAATATCAGAAGATGGATCAAACCACTGACCAGTATTTGAGCAAGGTGAAATGACTGGCTGATAATCATGAAGTGGCTGGAAAGTCATTGTCCTTGTCGGATTTAATAAACCAGGTACTAGCTGATTTAGGTGAAGAATACACATCAATAGTTTTTCAACTGGATAGCAAAGAATCTAACAGTTGGGGAGAACTTCAAGCAAGTCTCATGATGTTTGAAAGTAGGTTGGAACATATCGCTGCCGTGAGAAGTGAAATGTGGAACCTTAGCCTAAATAACACCTCTATTCACTTTACTCAAGGAACTAGAGGTAATTTTCAATGAAGAAGCAATGCTGGAAGAAGCACCTATCACCAAAATAAAGTTGGTAGAAGAGGACCTAGAGGCAGATTTGGAAAAACCTATGGAAGTGAGAATTTCGCAAGTGGAAACTATGGACATGGAGAAAGACCAATATGCCAAGTCTATGGAATAATAGGTCAGAAAGCCAACATTTGCAACTACAGATTCAATGAGTCCTATAAGGAACATCACCTTCCCATCAGGATTTCAGGAGAAATGAAAATCATACCTCCGCCTATATTACTATTAATGATGCAACCAATGACTCAGCATGGTATGTAGACACAGGAGCCACATATCACGTTGTGAATGATGAAAATCTACTTGATTCAGGAGCAAAGTATACTGGTAAAAACAGGATTGAAATTGGGATGGTAATAAACTACATATTGCATATATTGGTACTACCTTGTTGCCTAGCCTAGATTAGAAACACATTTTGCTGCATAAAACTCTACATGTTCCTAGAAACAAAAAGAATTTAGTTAGTGTTGCCAAGCTAACCTATGATAATTCTTCTTTCATGGAGTTTCACATCAATTATTGTTGTTTGAAGGACCAGAAGACAAGGGAACTCTTGATGGAAGGGAGCTGTAGAGGAGGACTGTATTAGTTGGACATTCCAGACCACATCATTACCTAGCTACCTACAAGTCCTAGTTTATCCTACAAACCAAGAGTTTTAGATTCAAAATTTGAGTCCAATAAATCTATTCCTGGAAGATAGTCTTTTGGTCAGTCAATGAGTCACGTGTCTGTTAAAACTTATCCTACTACTATCAACACTTGGCATCAAAGACTGGGACATCCTTGCTACAAATCATGTCTCAAATTATGCCACATTGAAACCTCTCTTTTAGTAAAAGCACTCTTAATTTCTGTGAGGCGTGTCAACTTGGGAAAGTACATTCTTTACCTTATTCTAGATCAATGTCACATGCAAAAGCACCCCTAGAACTCGTCCACACTAATATTTGGGGGCCTGCACCTATTCAATCTACCTCACACTTTAAATATTATATACTTTTTCTTGATGATTACAGTAGGTATACCTGGATCTACACAATGCGACAGAAATCTGAATCACTCCATATCTTCTCCCAATTCAAGACACTAGTTGAAAACAAACTTAAGAGAAAAATTAAAACATTACAATCTGATGGTGATGGAGAATATATTTCTTTTTCTTCTGTAACTAACTTATTTGGGATTGAACATAGATTTTCTTGTCCTCATACCTTTGCTGAAAATGGCAGAATTGAGAGAAAGCATAGACATGTAACATAAATGGGTTTAACACTGTGAGCTCAAGCTAAAATACCTCTCCATTACTGCTGGAAAGCTTTCTCCATAGCCACCTATCTTATCAACATTTTACCAACTCCTATACTTGATATGAATAACACCTATACTATGTTTAAATTCAAAGTTGACTACCTTTCCCTCAAAGTGTTTGGATGTGCTTGCTACCCAAACTTAAGACCTTATCAACCTCATAAATTCAGTTTTCACTCTACCAGATTTGTGTTCGTAGGTTATAGTCCATCTCAAAAAGGTTTTAAGTGTCTTTCATCTTCTAGGAAATTCTATATTTCTTGACATGTTACATTTGTTGAATCCTTCTTTCCTTTCTCTACTGGTTTTCTTAATACAAAAGAATCACTTGACCCTATCTGGTTTTCTTAATACAAAAGAGTCACTTGACCCTATCATCATTCAACCCTCTTCCTACCTACCGTTTGAAACCCATTCTCACCTCTAGCACTACCTGTTGATATTTCTCCCTCTATTTCTCAACCAAAAAACTCCTCTTGTCATGAGGGTGAACTTGGTAGGGAAAATGGAAATAATACTGCTAATATTTCTTATTCATAGTACAATACTGATGGTACTAATTATGGTAACTCACCTATCGTGGCTAATGAAAGGGAACCATATACTGATGATATTTTGATAGCTCCTCCTCAACCAACTGAGCATCCAATTATTACTAGAGCCAAAGCAGGCATTTTCAGACCTAAGGTTCTTAGTGTCATCACTACTGAACAACTAAAAGGATATGCAGAACCTAAAAATGTGAAAGAAGCCCTACTGAATAACAAATGGATGGATGATATGACAGAAAAATATTAGGCTCTTTTGAAATACAATATCTAGACTCTTGTACCCTATTCGAGGAGCTATAGCATTGTGGGAAATAAATGGGGTTTTAAGCTTAAATAGAATGGTGATGGCTCATTGGAAAGGTACAAGACCAGACTTGGGGCAAAAGACTTTCATCAAAATCCAGGTATAGATTACTTTGGGACATTTAGTCCAGTGATTAAATCTTCTACACTTAGAATTAGTCTCACAATTTCTCTCTCAAAAGGGTGGAAACTAAGGCAGATTGATATAAATAATGCCTTTCTAAATGGAGATTTGGAAGAAGTTTTCCTTATGTCTCAGCCTAAGGATTTGAAATCGCTACAAAACCTGATTGTGTGTTTCAAATTGCAACTAATGAACATTTGGTGCCTTCACAAATGTTAGGTTGAATCCAACATTCTATTGTTCCCGTTAAGTCATTCCATGTTGGAAGGTAATATTCAATCACCACATATCCAATGTGACCTTGTTCAACAACCTATTAGATATAAAAATAAAACTAAAATTTACTCATGCTGATCAATAGCTGGTTGCAAAATAAATAAATAAATATCAAACTTCGATCTCTTTATTAAATTACATTTTCAGGTGCCTCCTAAATTTCTTTTCCTCTTATTAGTTTTTTGTGCTGCCATGATGGCTGGATTATGGCAGGTTCTGCTCTCTGACCAGATCCATCGCATTTTCCACACCACGTTCTCCTCTTGTACTTAAGATATGACTTATATGTGTTCTCTTTCGGGTTACGAGGACCACGTTTTGATTTTGGTGCAATTACCATCATTTGCTTCACCTGATCTGGTACCTCCCAATCATCTTTACTACCAAGTGGATATACAGAGGACTGGTATGCGGTAATGTACTCTTCCTTTGTAAAATATATAGAGCAATATTAGGACAATGAATAGTTTTGAATAGATATGACAGCAGCTGCATGCGGACACGGAATGTGATCAAGTTGAAACATTCTGCATGAACATATCCTTTCACTCATATCCATCACAAATGACAAATTCTCATCTTTCACTTGGTATATTTTGTCACTAGAGAGGAGCACCTGCATTGATAATTTAAAAAATGATGTGATATTATCATTGGTAACTTCTTATTACCTTTATTCACAATTCAATACATTACACAATAGTTGTAAACATATTCAAAACAATCCATAAAATGTTAATAAATTATTAACCTTCTTACCCGTAGTTGTCTTGACATTAATATCATCTCCTACAACATTCTATTGTGACTAGTAGCAAGTCTTGTGAAGGTTGACATGGCATCATTTCAATTTTGAGAAAACCACATTTGTATTGTACACCATAAGGACTCAAATAGTGCCTCAATGGGATAGTTATTGGCATACTTAATCGAGGAGTTCAACAACTGATGTGATCCGTTATGGGGATCACCAAGAACACGCGAAATTAAACGCCGGAAAGCTCTAAAATCCAAGATAGTAGACGGTAACAATGCAACCCCGACCTCACGACGCAAGAACTATGGGTATATTAAACCCAAAACCCGTTACGATGCGGAGATAAGAACCACAAAGGGGGAACGCCACAAAGGTTGTCAAATCCTTTGATAAGTTTAATTTGTTCGACGAGAACACGAAGAAAATATAAGGGAATATCTCACCTTCAATATCATTAATCTCAAGAATAAAGTTGTGTTTTACAATGCTGAATAAAGTCATATATATAGGCAAAGAAAATAAAGCAACTAAAAATAAACTAGAATTCAACCTAGACTACAAAGCTAAAAACGCTAACATTAACTTAAAATTCGGAACCTAGCTTACGGCCGTGAAAACGACCTTTACGGCCGTAATCACGCTACGGATTAAAAATTGACAACATATGTTACGGCCGTGAAAATGACCTTTACGGCCGTAATCAATATTCTGAATTAAAACTACTAAACCTTTTACGGCTGTGAAATAGAGGGTTACGGCCGTAAGTCCTCTTCTGCATAATTTCGCCATTGTAGTGTTACGGCCGTAATTTTGGCTTTACGGCCGTGAATCCGTTACGGCCGTAATATCAGGTTTTACGGGCGTGATTCCTATAGCAACCCAGAATTTTTATGCAATAAATAATTATTTTAATATTTAGAAAATTGAGTCGCTATTGTTTTGAAATTAATGCCGCGACGAATTCGTCTAGCCAAGTCAAGAAATATCGAATTTGTTCGATTTTAAATTAAAATTCGAATTTCTAAAATTATGTTATTTTAATTATTTATTCAAAGTATTATTTTCAAAATCATTTTGAATTCCAAATTTATTAAAATATCTCAATTTATTTATTCTCAAATTATTTTCAGTCCAAAGTATATCTGTTTTAAACACATTTCTTAATCAAAATTAGTCTAATTTTCAATGGATTACTTCCCACGTTTTTCATCTTTATTACATTATTAAGCACCTACTCTACTCATATTCCCCATGTTCCCATTAATCATTTTATTTTCTTTTTTCTTTCCTTTTGAGCACTTTCATCCTCAAGACATCATCATCACCAAACCAACTAATTATTCCCCATGTCTCCCACTTTTCTCTCCAATAAATCACCATCACGACAATCACTGTAATCATCATCAATCAACACCGCCATCACGCAGACCATACTGCCACCATGCCACAATTCCAACACCACAAGTCTGAACATCAGCACCTCCACCATAGCCAAAATCCCTTATCAACACCATGATCAATTTTACTGCAACCTCGACAGCTTGCAGCAACCCAAACCACCGGTTGCAGCCCTTCACAGAACCATTGCCAATCGCCTGCAAGCACAGTCCTACCATCACTGCCGAATCTTAATCTCATCACGCCACCAACCTCCATCAGCACCGGCATCATCTCCACACCCAAACCACAACCTCCACCACCATCGCACACGGACACAACCGTCATCAATACAAACCACTACTACCCAATCCCAAAGTAAAACCCAAAAACTGAGAGGAATCAAAGCCCAGAACCTTACCTTGATTCGACCTAGCTCTGGCCTGATTTTCACCGGTTGTACCGCCGATTCTCCGCAGCCCAAAACTGCCACTTTTTGCCTCGGCTCAACCATCAATCTTGCACCCAAATTTCACAATAACCTAGTCTACAACACCCCTGCCACTCGCCGCACCTTACGCCGGCGATTTCGTCTGCGAAACCGCCGGTCAGACACCATAGTTCACGAAGCCGCCAGCGTCGCTCTCTCCGATCTCTCTCTTGACTAGTTGAAATGGAAAGAGAGAGAGAGAAAAATATTTTAAATATATTTTGAGTTTCAGAAATTGCAACTTTAGTCCCTGAAGTTTCTAAGTCTTTCAAATCAGCCCTGATTGTTTTAAAACCTATCAATTCAGTCCTTAAGTTTTTTTAAATGATTTTAATCAGCCCTTTCATTTTCAAAATCTGATCACTTCAGTCCCTGCTGATTTACTTTTAAGCTCAAATTTCAAAAGTATTCATTTGAATCCCTCAACTATCAAAAGTATCTACTTTAGTCTCTCAACTTTCAAAATATCTATTTTAGTCCCTGAACTTTCAAAGCATTCATTTTAGTCCCTCAACTTTCAAAACATCAATTTTAGTCCTCAAATTATAATTTATCATTTTGAACTATATATTCGATAGACTAAAGTGACTTATTGGCTAAGACGAAGCGTACGGAGAATTTAAAGAAATTGAAGTCATTCCCGCTCAACTTTGCACTCGTCGGATTTGAGGTAGACTCGCACTTATTAATTGATTTAAATTATGATTTCATATGAATGTCATGTGACTTGTGAAAGTCAATTTTTAAGAAAAACAAGTATGTTTTTATGAAAGGTAAATATACCTTATGTTGTTATGAAAAGTAAGTATGTTTTTATGAAAAGAAAATATACTTTATGTTTTTACGAAAAGTAAGTATACCCTATGCTTCACGAAAATGTTTTTTTGGATCATTGCTATGAAATCAATCTACCAAGATTGTTTTGGGTCCCATATGATAAGTTATGATATGTTAAGGGGACCGGAGTTTTAGTAGCGCTACACATAAGAATTCTTGCCACCTAAGTTCGGTAACATTCTTGTGTCTCCTATGTTTATGAGGATTTGCCACGAAGTTCGGTAAAATTCCTATCTTTCCATATGTTTATGAGGATTTACCACCTAAGTTCGGTAAAACTCCTGTCGCATATGTTTATGAGGATTTCGATCCTATCTTATGTTATGATGCAATTGATCCCTATGAATTTCAGAAAATTATGCTTGGTATACTTACTACATAAGAATTCTTACCACCTAAGTTCGGTAAAATTCTTATGTTTATGAGGATTTCAATTTTATCCTATGTTATGATGAAAACTTACTGTTATTATGATTTTACTGCATAAGAATTCTTGCCACCTAAGTTCGGTAAAGTTCTTGTGTCTCCCTATGTTTATGAGGATTTCAATTTTATCCTATGTTATGATGAAAACTTACTGTTATTATGATTTTACTACATAAGAATTCTTACCACCTAAGTTCGGTAAAATTCTTATGTTTATGAGGATTTCAATCCTATCTTATGTTATGCTTTCAAAAGAAATTATGCTTGGCATAATTAAAATGTTTTTATAAGTATATGGTTTTCAAAGAACTGTTTTCAAAGAGATGTTTTCAAAGAGCATATGATTTGCAAAATATGTCCCGTGCTGTAATGCACAATATGAGTTTTATCAAGAGCAGTTTTATAAAGAAGCTCTATCAATGCCCGTTTTATAAAGAGCCGGGATTTATGTGTTTAATCATCTTATAAATTAAATTAATTTGCGATGAGTCTACTGAGTATTTCCCCCATGAAATACTCACCCTACTTTTTAACAGTTTTGCAGATTTCGGAGACGGTGGCGAGCGATGAATGATGGTGGCAATAATCGTTGAACGGTAGAAAGTTTGACGTTAATGATTTCCGTATTTTCCAAACAATCGAATAATTTAGAGAAGTTCATTTATTTGAGAAATTATGATATTGGCAATTTCTTTACAATATTAATGGTTCGATTTACTATTTCAAATGGTTTCATAAATGTTTTCAATTTTAGCGGCCATTACAGTTTATTTAATGTTGCCAAAAATGAATTTCAATTATTTCTTCCGCAAAAATATTATTCGAAAAATTTAGACAGAAAATGACGTAGTGAATCGGGTATACGGAACTCGGGGCGCTACAAGTTGGTATCAGAGCCAGTCTGCGTTTCTGTAGACTGGTAAAACTTGCAAAAGAATTTTCAAGAAATATTTTCCATTATAAAATTTTATTGATGAAGATTGCCACTGCCATCATTCGTTCCACCAACTCCGAGGTAAAGAAGTTTATGATGTTTAAAGTTATTTCAGTATTTCGAATACTCATTTTATTGATTTATGAGAAAGAATGAAGAGTATTTCGGATACTTATGATTTATGAGAAATAAGAATGTATTTCTTTCGAAAATAATGATGTTGTTATGCTTTGTCATAACTTATATGTTTTAATGTATGATTATGAAATTTTTTTTTAAGAAATAAAACGAGTGTTGAGCATAATGGGAATAATATGATTTTATTGAGAATTAAGTAATGGATATTATGTTGAGTAAGTGAATTATTTCCTCTATTTTGAAGAGAAATTTATTATGAAGTTTGGCCTTGTGAATAAATTTTGGGAACATGATTTATGGCATATATTTATAAGTATGAGTTATCTTTTGAGCCATTAAGGTATCGAAGGAAGTGATATTGTGATATTGAAAAATATGATTTGAAATTTCTATGTTGAGGAATTATGAATTGAATTATGGGATATTTTGATGATAATGAAGTGTTGGAATCGTTTTCAATATTTTTAGATCGTTGTGATCAAATGTGGAGTTATTTATTATTGTGAGTTATGAAGTATGCTTATGGTTTGGATAAGTCCAAATTACAAGGGCGACTCTGTTCAGAATTTTATCAATTGAAATTAAGAGCATGATATGATAAGCATCTACTAAAGGAATTAAGGTTAGACATGCAAGTACATTTATATCACAAACGAGATTTGGTTGATGATAGCAGAGATTTTATTATTTTCTCATAAGGAGAACACACAAGAGTCACACTGGAAAGGAAATACATGAAACACATGAAAGCATAAGAGAAAAGCATGGAAAGATCCTCAGAATGAGAGATGTGTTTCCGGAGTAGCCGTATCCTACCACCTCTGATCTTTTGAGGATATAAAGAGAAAACCTTCAAAGAGGTGTGTTTCGAGAGTAAGAATACTCCGTAATCTACCACCTGGAACCTTTGAGGTACACACAAGATTTAAACATTAAGGAAATCCTAGTAAATGGAGGGGTGTCTCGAGAGTGAAAATACTCCGTACTCTACCCCCACCTATTCTAAGATTCAAAGAGTTAAGTTTACATTAACCGGACTCCATTTTCGCTTGATTCCCCTTCCTTGCGACCAATCTATCTTAACCCCTGCTGGATCTTGTATTGAGATATATGACTGCAGCTTATCCAGTAGTTCATCAATAGTAGGAGCAGAAATAAGAAGCCTTCTGGAAAATGGAGAGATGAATCCCTGTTCCACAGCATAATCAAGAAAGGTTAACAAACCATCAAAGAAATTGTTAACATTCAGAAGCCCAATAGGCTTAGTATGGAGATCTAGTTGAGCCCACGAGGTAATGTTAAAAATTTCTTCTAAGGTACCAAAACCTCCGGGCAGGGCTATAAAGGCATCAGAACCATATAGCATACAAGTTATGCGTTCATGGATGGATAAGGTTTGAACTTCATGCCCTCGTGTTTTGCCTGCAACATCTACCAAAGGGACAGGTATAACACCGATTACTTTTGATTTCTCTGCAAGAGCAGATTGGGAAACACAACCCATTAGACCACTGCTACCACCCCCATATACAAGAGTGATACCTTTTTCCCCCAGTTTCTTTCCAAGATCTACAGCCGCTTCTAGATAACCGAAGCCTTTCCCTACTTTTGATCCACAAAATACACAAATAGTTTTGATCTGTCGAAGTTTTGGTGCTTCCATCTTTGATAGTAAAGAAGGGAAAACTTACGAATAAGATGTGATTTTGGGATGCCTGAACTATGAAATATGTTTGGCTATTTAAAGCCGGAAAAATTTACTGTTTTTGATTGATTCTGAAAAAGTAAAGATTCACTTTTTGACAAAATCGGCCAACTTTTGACTATTTTATCAAAGATATCACCTTTCGGTGATTTATTTCCAGCTTTATCAAAACTCGAGAAAAGGAAAATATATTTATTTCCAGCTTTATTAAAACTCGAGAAAGGAAAATATTTTTTATTTCCAAAACGCGTTAAAGAAAACAGAAAAAATATTTTTAAAAGCATATCAAAAGATTTACCTTATATCATTGCTGAACTGCCAGAAGCCTCATTTTGTAAAACAGACTGGCAAACAGGATCTTTTGCTATTATATTTTGGAGACTATAACGATTTTTGTCCTCGTTAAACTGAGCGTATAAGGAGAGAAGTTCACGTTGTACATAACCACTTGGGTGCGTCTCAAGAGTCAGTCGAATATCATCCAAAGACTCCTTACTCAGTCCACCCTTTATGAATTCGATTTTATCATCCCGATTAGTAGAAGAATATCCTACTGATTTGCAACGAGTATCACAATTCCAACGAGCACATTTGTAGCAACCACCCAGCCTTTTTGCTCTTCGTTTCTTTGCGAACGTGCTTTTGCCTAAACCAGGCATGTGCTTTGGAAATGTTGATGGTAATTCACCAGATAGTCGAATCTTTGCTTCTATCAACCAGCGAACATCTTCTGGAATATCATGAGCCATTAGCAACCTAAATCTTTTGAGCCTTATTCTATAGATCTTTCTCAGATCATTCATAGGAAGACTGGAATAATACTTGCGAATGTTAGAAAGGATGATATCCATTGTTTGATGATTCAACCTCTTCCCAGCATGAACTATTTAAAAGCGCAAGGATATGAATGAATCCGCGTGATTTGTGTTACAGTAAGAAAGGATGGAATAAAATAATAGATAAGAGGAGACAAGAATTAATGCGCCGTTCACTTTCTTGATAAAAGAAAGATTTGATGATGGGATTTGAGATTTGAAATATTTTCTTGGATTATGGGTACTGATATTTTGTTTTAATAATGATAATCTTGGTATAATGTGATGATACGTGGAAAGTAAAATGAGTACCGTATTGAATCAGAATTCATACGTATATACAAGTGAAAGAAATACTTTGCAGGAAATGTGGTGACATTTAAGTATAGAATCTTAGTTTTGGGAGATATTTGTTTACTGAATTTTGGGTTACAAATATTGGAAAGATAAGTTGATGATATTATGTTGATATGTTTGGGTATATTACGTAGAGAAAATATTCAGGTAATTCTTTGATTATTTTGGGAATTTTCGATGATAAGAAAGGAAAAATTATTATGGTACGATATGTCAGTAAAGATTTGTTGAAATTTTAGAGATATATACGAATATTTGAGGTCACATGATACGATGATAAGTGACAAGTTACATGAATACTACAAGATATGATGAAATTTTTACATACGATTGGGAATTGTTTTGATTATTTTGAGAATATTCGATGATAAGAAGAAGAGATTCTGATTAAGTATTCAGAAATTATAAGATTAAGTAAGTTTAATTTCGAGGACGAAATTATTTTAAGGAGGTAAGATTATAGCAACCCAGAATTTTTATGCAATAAATAATTATTTTAATATTTAGAAAATTGAGTCGCTATTGTTTTGAAATTAATGCCGCGACGAATTCGTCTAGCCAAGTCAAGAAATATCGAATTTGTTCGATTTTAAATTAAAATTCGAATTTCTAAAATTATGTTATTTTAATTATTTATTCAAAGTATTATTTTCAAAATCATTTTGAATTCCAAATTTATTAAAATATCTCAATTTATTTATTCTCAAATTATTTTCAGTCCAAAGTATATCTGTTTTAAACACATTTCTTAATCAAAATTAGTCTAATTTTCAATGGATTACTTCCCACGTTTTTCATCTTTATTACATTATTAAGCACCTACTCTACTCATATTCCCCATGTTCCCATTAATCATTTTATTTTCTTTTTTCTTTCCTTTTGAGCACTTTCATCCTCAAGACATCATCATCACCAAACCAACTAATTATTCCCCATGTCTCCCACTTTTCTCTCCAATAAATCACCATCACGACAATCACTGTAATCATCATCAATCAACACCGCCATCACGCAGACCATACTGCCACCATGCCACAATTCCAACACCACAAGTCTGAACATCAGCACCTCCACCATAGCCAAAATCCCTTATCAACACCATGATCAATTTTACTGCAACCTCGACAGCTTGCAGCAACCCAAACCACCGGTTGCAGCCCTTCACAGAACCATTGCCAATCGCCTGCAAGCACAGTCCTACCATCACTGCCGAATCTTAATCTCATCACGCCACCAACCTCCATCAGCACCGGCATCATCTCCACACCCAAACCACAACCTCCACCACCATCGCACACGGACACAACCGTCATCAATACAAACCACTACTACCCAATCCCAAAGTAAAACCCAAAAACTGAGAGGAATCAAAGCCCAGAACCTTACCTTGATTCGACCTAGCTCTGGCCTGATTTTCACCGGTTGTACCGCCGATTCTCCGCAGCCCAAAACTGCCACTTTTTGCCTCGGCTCAACCATCAATCTTGCACCCAAATTTCACAATAACCTAGTCTACAACACCCCTGCCACTCGCCGCACCTTACGCCGGCGATTTCGTCTGCGAAACCGCCGGTCAGACACCATAGTTCACGAAGCCGCCAGCGTCGCTCTCTCCGATCTCTCTCTTGACTAGTTGAAATGGAAAGAGAGAGAGAGAAAAATATTTTAAATATATTTTGAGTTTCAGAAATTGCAACTTTAGTCCCTGAAGTTTCTAAGTCTTTCAAATCAGCCCTGATTGTTTTAAAACCTATCAATTCAGTCCTTAAGTTTTTTTAAATGATTTTAATCAGCCCTTTCATTTTCAAAATCTGATCACTTCAGTCCCTGCTGATTTACTTTTAAGCTCAAATTTCAAAAGTATTCATTTGAATCCCTCAACTATCAAAAGTATCTACTTTAGTCTCTCAACTTTCAAAATATCTATTTTAGTCCCTGAACTTTCAAAGCATTCATTTTAGTCCCTCAACTTTCAAAACATCAATTTTAGTCCTCAAATTATAATTTATCATTTTGAACTATATATTCGATAGACTAAAGTGACTTATTGGCTAAGACGAAGCGTACGGAGAATTTAAAGAAATTGAAGTCATTCCCGCTCAACTTTGCACTCGTCGGATTTGAGGTAGACTCGCACTTATTAATTGATTTAAATTATGATTTCATATGAATGTCATGTGACTTGTGAAAGTCAATTTTTAAGAAAAACAAGTATGTTTTTATGAAAGGTAAATATACCTTATGTTGTTATGAAAAGTAAGTATGTTTTTATGAAAAGAAAATATACTTTATGTTTTTACGAAAAGTAAGTATACCCTATGCTTCACGAAAATGTTTTTTTGGATCATTGCTATGAAATCAATCTACCAAGATTGTTTTGGGTCCCATATGATAAGTTATGATATGTTAAGGGGACCGGAGTTTTAGTAGCGCTACACATAAGAATTCTTGCCACCTAAGTTCGGTAACATTCTTGTGTCTCCTATGTTTATGAGGATTTGCCACGAAGTTCGGTAAAATTCCTATCTTTCCATATGTTTATGAGGATTTACCACCTAAGTTCGGTAAAACTCCTGTCGCATATGTTTATGAGGATTTCGATCCTATCTTATGTTATGATGCAATTGATCCCTATGAATTTCAGAAAATTATGCTTGGTATACTTACTACATAAGAATTCTTACCACCTAAGTTCGGTAAAATTCTTATGTTTATGAGGATTTCAATTTTATCCTATGTTATGATGAAAACTTACTGTTATTATGATTTTACTGCATAAGAATTCTTGCCACCTAAGTTCGGTAAAGTTCTTGTGTCTCCCTATGTTTATGAGGATTTCAATTTTATCCTATGTTATGATGAAAACTTACTGTTATTATGATTTTACTACATAAGAATTCTTACCACCTAAGTTCGGTAAAATTCTTATGTTTATGAGGATTTCAATCCTATCTTATGTTATGCTTTCAAAAGAAATTATGCTTGGCATAATTAAAATGTTTTTATAAGTATATGGTTTTCAAAGAACTGTTTTCAAAGAGATGTTTTCAAAGAGCATATGATTTGCAAAATATGTCCCGTGCTGTAATGCACAATATGAGTTTTATCAAGAGCAGTTTTATAAAGAAGCTCTATCAATGCCCGTTTTATAAAGAGCCGGGATTTATGTGTTTAATCATCTTATAAATTAAATTAATTTGCGATGAGTCTACTGAGTATTTCCCCCATGAAATACTCACCCTACTTTTTAACAGTTTTGCAGATTTCGGAGACGGTGGCGAGCGATGAATGATGGTGGCAATAATCGTTGAACGGTAGAAAGTTTGACGTTAATGATTTCCGTATTTTCCAAACAATCGAATAATTTAGAGAAGTTCATTTATTTGAGAAATTATGATATTGGCAATTTCTTTACAATATTAATGGTTCGATTTACTATTTCAAATGGTTTCATAAATGTTTTCAATTTTAGCGGCCATTACAGTTTATTTAATGTTGCCAAAAATGAATTTCAATTATTTCTTCCGCAAAAATATTATTCGAAAAATTTAGACAGAAAATGACGTAGTGAATCGGGTATACGGAACTCGGGGCGCTACAAGTTGGTATCAGAGCCAGTCTGCGTTTCTGTAGACTGGTAAAACTTGCAAAAGAATTTTCAAGAAATATTTTCCATTATAAAATTTTATTGATGAAGATTGCCACTGCCATCATTCGTTCCACCAACTCCGAGGTAAAGAAGTTTATGATGTTTAAAGTTATTTCAGTATTTCGAATACTCATTTTATTGATTTATGAGAAAGAATGAAGAGTATTTCGGATACTTATGATTTATGAGAAATAAGAATGTATTTCTTTCGAAAATAATGATGTTGTTATGCTTTGTCATAACTTATATGTTTTAATGTATGATTATGAAATTTTTTTTTAAGAAATAAAACGAGTGTTGAGCATAATGGGAATAATATGATTTTATTGAGAATTAAGTAATGGATATTATGTTGAGTAAGTGAATTATTTCCTCTATTTTGAAGAGAAATTTATTATGAAGTTTGGCCTTGTGAATAAATTTTGGGAACATGATTTATGGCATATATTTATAAGTATGAGTTATCTTTTGAGCCATTAAGGTATCGAAGGAAGTGATATTGTGATATTGAAAAATATGATTTGAAATTTCTATGTTGAGGAATTATGAATTGAATTATGGGATATTTTGATGATAATGAAGTGTTGGAATCGTTTTCAATATTTTTAGATCGTTGTGATCAAATGTGGAGTTATTTATTATTGTGAGTTATGAAGTATGCTTATGGTTTGGATAAGTCCAAATTACAAGGGCGACTCTGTTCAGAATTTTATCAATTGAAATTAAGAGCATGATATGATAAGCATCTACTAAAGGAATTAAGGTTAGACATGCAAGTACATTTATATCACAAACGAGATTTGGTTGATGATAGCAGAGATTTTATTATTTTCTCATAAGGAGAACACACAAGAGTCACACTGGAAAGGAAATACATGAAACACATGAAAGCATAAGAGAAAAGCATGGAAAGATCCTCAGAATGAGAGATGTGTTTCCGGAGTAGCCGTATCCTACCACCTCTGATCTTTTGAGGATATAAAGAGAAAACCTTCAAAGAGGTGTGTTTCGAGAGTAAGAATACTCCGTAATCTACCACCTGGAACCTTTGAGGTACACACAAGATTTAAACATTAAGGAAATCCTAGTAAATGGAGGGGTGTCTCGAGAGTGAAAATACTCCGTACTCTACCCCCACCTATTCTAAGATTCAAAGAGTTAAGTTTACATTAACCGGACTCCATTTTCGCTTGATTCCCCTTCCTTGCGACCAATCTATCTTAACCCCTGCTGGATCTTGTATTGAGATATATGACTGCAGCTTATCCAGTAGTTCATCAATAGTAGGAGCAGAAATAAGAAGCCTTCTGGAAAATGGAGAGATGAATCCCTGTTCCACAGCATAATCAAGAAAGGTTAACAAACCATCAAAGAAATTGTTAACATTCAGAAGCCCAATAGGCTTAGTATGGAGATCTAGTTGAGCCCACGAGGTAATGTTAAAAATTTCTTCTAAGGTACCAAAACCTCCGGGCAGGGCTATAAAGGCATCAGAACCATATAGCATACAAGTTATGCGTTCATGGATGGATAAGGTTTGAACTTCATGCCCTCGTGTTTTGCCTGCAACATCTACCAAAGGGACAGGTATAACACCGATTACTTTTGATTTCTCTGCAAGAGCAGATTGGGAAACACAACCCATTAGACCACTGCTACCACCCCCATATACAAGAGTGATACCTTTTTCCCCCAGTTTCTTTCCAAGATCTACAGCCGCTTCTAGATAACCGAAGCCTTTCCCTACTTTTGATCCACAAAATACACAAATAGTTTTGATCTGTCGAAGTTTTGGTGCTTCCATCTTTGATAGTAAAGAAGGGAAAACTTACGAATAAGATGTGATTTTGGGATGCCTGAACTATGAAATATGTTTGGCTATTTAAAGCCGGAAAAATTTACTGTTTTTGATTGATTCTGAAAAAGTAAAGATTCACTTTTTGACAAAATCGGCCAACTTTTGACTGTTTTACCAAAGATATCACCTTTCGGTGATTTATTTCCAGCTTTATCAAACCTCGAGAAAAAGAAAAATATATTTATTTCCAGCTTTATCAAACCTCGAGAAAGGAAAATATTTTTTATTTCCAAAACGCGTTAAAGAAAGCAGCAAAATATTTTAAAAGATTTACCAAATTCTTTCTTCAAATTTTGGAGCAAATGCTACGTACACGCTCCATGAAGAGCATCCGGGAATACATTAACAACTGTGTGCGCGAGACTCCTATGACAATCAGATATGATGCACAACTCGTCTCGTTTGCCATATACTTCTTTCACCCTTAGCAAGAACCACTCCCAGGCATAATTATTCTCTGAGTCACCTTCGCCAAAAGCTGGTATGAATATATTATTGTTTTCATCTTGCATACATGCATTGAACAGGATACCACCATGCTTACCTATTAAAAATATTCCATCCACAACAATGATAGGTTTATAGTGCTCCCATCTAGATATTGATGCTCCAAATGCTACAAAACTGAACAAAAATCTCCGGTCCGTATCAACCTTAATCCCAGTTATAGAACCCGAATTGGCAACTTCCAATCTGTGCATGTATGCTGGGAAGATTTGAGATTTCCAAATAACTCGTATGGGTCACCTCGAGTCATCTGTATTACATGATCCCATGTACGCCATGCCTTATCATAACTTACTATAGTTCTGTATGTGTTATGCATGTCGTCAATTATGTCTCCAGGCGTATAGATTCTTCTTGTGGAAATAAATTTTTGCTTGATGTAATTTGCAATCACAACACTTGTTTCCTGTCTGTGGTGAACAGTGACTGAGTCAGCAGAGCATGTATGAGTGTCATTCATTTCTCTAATTTTAAAGTTGCCAGCACAACCCATTCTCGAAGATTTAAATGTCCAGTTGCAACCATTTTCTAGACACTTCAACCAATAAAACTTATTGTCCGACTTCACAACATTGTATTGAAACTTTTTTTTTCAAATGCCAACATTGCAACGTTTGCAAGTACTTGTTCTTGAACACTATAGCATTCATGCATCTTCATCATCATCTCTGCTTAAGTACATGTAATCAGCTAGTTCTAGTCCCATTTCATCCAATGTTGGATTCCCAGCAATCGAACCATCATTTCCAACATCAATTTGTTGTGTAGATGTGTGATTCAATGAATTGGAGTGGCTATTAATAGTTATTTCATGCAATGCACCAATGGTCACAATATCTACTTCACTATTGGGTATAACATCAACATTGACATACAAGGGGCATAAGCGCTTATGCATTCCCCCCCCCCCTTCAATTGCACATAAAAGAACAACGTAGAATCATCACAAATTCGAATCCAGGGTCCTTGGTCATATACCTGGTAGTGTAACTTGAAAACATGACACCCTTCGTCTTTCCCCAGCTAAACAGCAACCATTGTGATTAAATTGGGAAATGAGAAATCCAACGGAACAATGATACCCCACACATGGTAATCAACACATTCGTTTGATTCATCCCACACACCTCCAAAGTGGATGAATAACATTAAACTGGACATATCCTATTGCAAGAAATTGGAACAAATTTTTTACATTTCTTTGTCAGATGAAATTATTAGTAACAACCAGGTGTAATTATAATTCCGATAATTTATTCAACCAAGCAGATTAAAACCCATATCAAATATGCATACAGAAGCCTATATAAATGAAAACATAGCACTTAATTAACATGTTCACATTAAAAAGTTCGTAATCCATAGTTCGACCTATCATATTGTTGAAGCCAGTCAGCCCCAAACATTGAGAATATATTGATTACAATTGACAGGATGAATAATCATGTTTAACATCATTAACCCCCACATCAGTTTATGTTTATCGTGTTGATGTCTGATCCACAATGTTAAACCATAAAAAATGATTAATAAGATTAACCCCGTATCAGTCGGCACTAATTATATTCACACAATGATGGTGAATGTCATAAATCACGCCTAGAATGTACATAATCCTATCATAAATATTATAAACAATGAAAAATGGACACACGTTCGAAAATCATGCATCAGTACTATTTTTTCGTATACATGTTAGAATATTTACATTTACCGATGAATAGCTATGCGGAAACATACGACTGTATCAACATAGATAATCTTAATTTTGGTGCTAGAACCTGTATTAATTATAATCCATTTCCTATAACCAAAATACAAGCAATCCATATATATGGTTGTTATAAATTATTAATTATTATCACTCTATATATGCAGCTTCATATTTTTTTGGCAGATTACCTGTCGATTAAATTCATTAAGGTAGTCCCAACTGTGAGTTTTATTTTGAAATTCAAATAGAATGTTCAAATGCAAAATTAATATGCAGAGTAAGATAGTACAAATGCAACCTTAAATTTATTAGCTTAAGTGAATTTCTCATTGAATGTCGAATTTTTGAGCAAATGAAAATAATAGGACATGTCTCAAGACCTCAACTATGGGGAAAAAAAAATACCCGTGATAATTAGCGTCAGAAGCGAATGTTTGCAGAATAATGTATGATTCAGATTTGAATGTCTGATACTAATTGGTGACGATTTGCAAAGACTAATTAATATGATCTTTTGTTCATATCAACTATCGACGAAGGCCTTGCAGACTATTGTATCAGTCGGCATCAAGTTCTTGCTTTTTAGTTATATATATGATCTTGCCAGAAGGAAAGTATCCAAATCCCTATCAAACGAATTGGATATTTCGTAGAATATGTTCATTTTCGCAAAATATGGAAATTAAATTAATGAATAGGTGTAGCCCTGGAATTTCGGGATTGAATTCTGCACCAGGAATTTTTGTTGAATCATTTACTGTGTTTTCAGTTACTATCATGGAAGTTGTGACTGATTTCTTTTTTTTTCTTTATTAAATTTATTTACATTTTTTAATCCTACAATTTAGCATGTCATATATTCAAATCATTTACAAAAGGATGACATTCTTGAAATAAAGGTATTCTTTATGCTAATTTGCAAAATGAGGTTTCAATATGTGGCAATCGTGCAACTACCCCCAAATATTCTGACAGGGCCAACTCATCAGCCCATTGCAACAGTAACCGGCCCATAAAATTCCATATATGCCCTTTGCTTTTAAAAAATAGCAAATTCATATGTCCATGTGCCAAAAAGTGAAATGAAGGATATAAATGTCCATGGGAAAAGTTCTTGTAGCAATCGTCTGACAGCCACTGTGTAGTGGCCAGCCTTTGCAATTTTTTTGTTGCTTTTCAATGCTTTGGGTCCCATGGTTATGTATAAATTTTTCCATCTTTCGCATTTTTACATGGTAGCAAACATGCACTATATTCCAAAACTTTGGATTTCTAGCATCTGATACAAGTTGTCGGGTGAGGATTTAACATATTGCCAAAGCCAATGTTATTTAAACAGTTTCTAAAACAATTTATTGACAATACTATTTTTGTGAACAGATTTTTAATCATGCATTTTTTTAAAACCATTTTTAAATAACATATTTTACCTCGAAAATACCAAGATTCCATTTATAAACTTCATGACAGCCGCCGAACATAGTGTTGAGTGAATTACTTTTCATATTCAACTCCAATAGGGAGGGAGGGAGGGAGAGAGAGAGAGAGAGAGAGAGAGAGAGAGAGAGAGAGAGAGAGAGAGAGAGAGAGAGAGAGAGAGAGAGAGAGAGAGAGAGAGAGAGAGAGAGTCTGTTTCAGATTTGTGCATCTTAGGTTTTTTTTTTTAATCCTCGGGATTCTGGATTTGATATAATAAGCTTCATAAGTACTAAAAGTTACTTTTAGGCTTTAGTTGTGTATTGAAGGTAAGCCATGGATGAGCACAACATCACAAAAACACTATGCTCAAGGAGAAGTCAATGACACATTGGCAGAAACTGTAATGTGCATATAAAATGTATGATTTCTTTAATTAATATAATTTGCAAGTGTAATGTTAGCTATTTCTTGATGTGATCCCGGGAGGGGGTCACGATGAACACGCGGAAATAACGTCGGAAAAGTTCCGAATTCAGGTAGGAACGGACGGTGACAATACGACCCGAGCCTCACGACGCAAGAACCAGGGGCATATCAAACCCGAGACCCGTTACGATGCGGAAACAAGAACCGTAATGGTTTGAACGCCACAAAGGATGCCCAGGCCTTTGATAAGTTCAATTGGTGAACGCCACAAATATCTCACAATATTTGATAAGTTCGAAGGTGTTCAATTCAGAACAATATATGAGGGAAAACCATAAACTTACGGCCGTAACTTTGAAAATCTTGGAATCTTTAATTTCCACCCGTGGCTAACTTACGGCCTTGACCAGATAGCTTACGGCCGTAAATACGAATCTGATCCATTTTGACTTGATTTGATCTTTGAAGCTCTCCAAACATGTTTGAATTATTGTTTTGGCTTGAATTGTGGTTCTTTCCGTCAAGCCCGCCATGATTCTCATCATTCTCCCCTTCTTTAGGATGATTCGTCCCGAATCATAGCTTGGTTCGTGATTTACAGCTGCCCCACCTGGATCAAATGGGAAATTATGTACTCCAGGACATGAATTCATTATGTGGCAATCCTCCAATTGGTGAACACGAATGTATTGAAACATGAGGTTAATTTGCCAAGGTGGCTTTGACTCAAACATCCATGTGTAAGAAACCTGCAAAAAGGAGTCACATAAAATGGGGAGGGAAATGTTAGTTTCATGAGGTACAAGGTATGGATCCTTGTATTCATGAACCATCACCGCCAATTCCACTTTTTTAACCACGAGGCCCTTCTCTTCACCCCGTTCTCCCTTTGAAACTTCTTTCTCACCTTTCGTACTTTCAAACCCAACAACCTCTTCGAACCCTACATTTTTATCAACAATTTCTTGCACTCCCTAATTGCTACCCAAAATTTTATCTTCTAATTCCTCACTTCCCAGCTCAAAATTCGGAGCTTGTTCAACTACTTCAATTTTCAACTCTTCAAATTCAATCTCAACATGAGGCTTTACTATAATCTCACACTCACTTCCCCTTTGTAATTCAGGCTCAGCCTTCCTTTCCCTTTCCCGTTGCAACTTGGCTAATTTTTCCCTTGCTCTCTTCGCAATCATTTCCTGCTTTAACTGCTTTAATATAATTCTCACCTCATCAATTTCATCCCTAATTTCCGAGACAGCATCCCCAATTTTTTTGGCACCATCTTCCAATACTTTCAGCTCATACCCAATTCCAACCCTAGGTTTATGATCAATCCTATTTTCCCTCCTAACTCTAGGAACTGATTGAGGTTTATCCCTGAATTTAGACATTGAGGAGTTGGATGTGGAATAGAATGGAAAGATTCGATAACAATGAGCTATGAAACTCAAGGAAGTGGTCCTTGAATTTTGGAATTGACTCTCTTTTTTTTTTTTTTTTTGAGTAATGAATTTTCGGAATTAAATAAAAAATTAAAAAAAGATTAATTAATTTTTTTATTTTTTTTTAATAAATCCGAAAATCTGACACGAACGCGACAAAACAAGCGAGACTGGATTTGGACAAGAATCGAATAAAATAAACAAGATTGAATTTTTTTTTTTTTTTATGGATTTCTATATGGATCAAATAATGGAACTTTTTACTGGCACGAAGAGCACGAAGAAAAATAAACTAAAGAAAAAAAGAATCAATAACAAGATATGGATGATTTTGTGCAAACTCTATGATAAAAACACAAAATCAAACTGGATAGAATAGAAAAACAAAACCTGAATCCAGAGTCCAGCTCTGATACCAGATGATGTGATCCCAGGAGGGGGTCACGATGAACACGTGGAAATAACGTCGGGAAAGTTCCGAATTCAGGTAGGAACGGACGGTGACAATACGACCCGAGCCTCACGACGCAAGAACCAGGGGCATATCAAACCCAAGACCCGTTACGATGCGGAAACAAGAACCGTAATGGTTTGAACGCCACAAAGGATGCCCAGGCCTTTGATAAGTTCGAAGTTTGTTCAATTCCAGAACAATGTTGAGAAAACACTCAATATAATTTTTATTCATCAAAAATATTCTGTTTTTACATTGAATGGAAAAGCATATAAATAGGCAAAATAAAACCTAATCGCTAACTGACTCTGAATAGAATTCTAATTAGGTTAAAATACCTAAAATAACTAAAATACCAAAATAACCAAAATTATCAAAAATAATTAAAACCAAAAATAACCAACTAAACCCTAGCCGCAAAACAAGGCCCAAAAACGCGTTACTTGAATTACGGCCGTAGCAATTGTCTGTACGGCCGTAATAGCCTCTCGGATCAAAATGTGGTTTAGTTTGTTACGGCTGTGAGAATTTTGATTACGGCCGTAAGTCTTCTTCTTCATTTACGGCCGTGAGATGATATGTTTACGGCCGTAAAGGCCTTTCTGTCCAAATTTTCTGATCCTTTGACATTAATTGATCTGATTTGAATCTCGACTCGAGCCCAACATGAATTTTTTTCATTTTCCCATGTAGAATATTGTTGAATTGCCCGTATCTTGAGTTCTCATTTTTGACGCCTTTTTCGGATCACATCATCCCCTCTTCCTTTAAGATGATTCGTCCCGAATCATAACATTGTTAGCTTCTTTTCCGGATCACATCATCCCCTCTTCCTTTAAGATGATTTGTCCCGAATCATAAAACTGTTCTTGGCTTGCTTACTTGGTTTAGCCTCGAACCTTCTTCGTACAAGCAATGTTTGATCTAATGTTCTCCGAACCTGCTTGACTTCTTGTTTCGGCTTGAATTATAGATTTTCCCGTCAAGCCCACCCTGATTCGTACCATTCCCTCCTTCTTTAGGATGATTCGTCCCGAATCATGGTGTTGTTCTTGAAAAATCAAACTGTACCTCCTGGATCAAATGGAAAATTATGGACTCCATGACATGAATTCAATAGATGATGCTCCTCCAATTTGTAGACGATAAGGTATTGAAACACGAGGGGAATTGACCAAGGTTGATGTAAATCAAACTTCCATGCACAATAAACCTGCAAGAAAGATTTAACAAAAATGGGGAGGGAAATGTTAGCGTCTCCATGCACAAGGTATGGATCCTTGTATTCATGATGAATAATTTCCGATTCATTTTTCCCAACAACAAAATTCCGCTCTTCACCTCCTTCCTTCTTTGCAATTTATTGCTCAACCTCTTCTATCTTTTTATTCCCAAACTCAACCAATTCTTCTAGCTCCACGTTCTCACGCACAACCTCCTCTTCCAAATTTTTGGACTCTACCACCTCTTCTAATTCTTCATTTTCCCATGTAGAATATTGTTGAATTGCCCGTATCTTGATTTCTCATTTTTGACGCCTTTTCCGGATCACATCAAGCTAGCCTGGTCAAATCTTCACATCATCTCCGGAAATAATAATATAAATCTTTGAATCAACATTCAAAGCTACCTAGATTGACAAAATAGTAAAAGAGTCTCATACTCTAATTATTCTTTAAAGTTGTTTCTCTTACTATTAGTTGCCTGGCCTTTTAGTTTCGAACACAACATTTGTAATGACAAACTAAGTTCTTAATATCAATTATAATTAGAAATTGGAGCCACATTTATACAAGTCCCCCTTTCCAAGGGTTACCAAACTTACTAGTTCATTTATCCCCTCTTATAATTAAACCAATATTCATCAACCACACCATCTAAATTTCTAGTATGAAATAAACCAAAATAGGTCTTCATAAGCTTAACTTGATCATTAAATGAACCCAATAACGTAATGCCCGAACTTTTAACACCATGTATATACTTCAATAAACTTAAATATACAATTATTAACGTCACTAGAATCATTATTTTCACTTTCATACAACTCACATTTCAACTATAAATCAAAAGTCCTTAAATTTACACTGTTATTGGACAAAATTTAACCAATAAGAACTTAATATCCCAAATTTCCAACCTCATAATACCAATTAAAATTAAAATTCACTTATAATATATAAACACTTACTTTATTCACCAATAATTAATACTTGAGTTAAAAAAACAAAAATTAAACCTTCAAGTCCTTATATCACTACAATAAACCATAAATCACGTGTTTCATGTCATATAAATATGATAAACTCAAAGATGAAATCTCTAATTAACAAACCCACGTCATAATTCATATTCTACTTCAACATTAATCTTCCGACAATATATATATATATTTTTCTTTGCAATAATATTCTTAAATACGTCAAATACATCTTAATAACCTTTAAATGCTACAAATCAAGTATAAGAAAATTTCATCAATCTCTTCTTTTAAAAAAATGCTATGGTGCCCTTGAAGGGCAACTACTATTGTGCCCTTCAAGACACAAGATGTGGACCCCACTATTTGGTCAGGCCCTACTCTTGATCTTGAAGGGCATCATAATATGTGCTCTTCAAGGACGCTAAAGCAAACCTCTTTCACTTACCTTTGAGAAGAAAAAAAGAAATTAAAGATCCTATTTCACCCTTCCTTTTTCTTTTTTGCCCTTTTTCTTCCTCTTTTTCTTTTTCTTTTTCTTTTCCTATTGTTTCCCTTTTCGACCTTTGCAGCTTCTCGGTTTGTAATGCCCCAAATTCCGTGAAGCTCGGGACGTCACTTCTCCTTTAAATCTAATTTTATTATGAAAAATAATTGAATTCTAAACATCATATTTATGTGAAAAATTTCAACAGTAAATAAATTAAATTTGATAAATGCATAAAAACGTTGAAATCTTAACTTTCAAAGAAAGTAACGACAAATAATTGAATTGACGATGTTCATGACTTTAAATATCATATTTAAACTAACGACATATAAATAAATTCACAATCTTCATGAATCGTGACTTTAAAAATATAGCTTCATTATTATTTGCCACCACTGCCCTTTCATTCGACACCATCTCCGAAATCTGCAATTCGTAAGTTTAAAAATAGGGGTGAGCATTTCATAGAAATACTCAGTAGGTTCAGCGCAAATTAAATAAACTGTATAGTAAATAACACATATAATCATGCAACTTAATTCATAAATTTTCTTTCTCATGCAATAAGCAAGTGGATATCATCCATCATAAATTTTCATGCCCGAAGACATGTGGATCTGGGCCCGAAGGTAATTGGTCCATGCCCGAAAACATGTGGATCTAGGCCCGAAGGCAATTGGTCCATACCCGAAAGCATGTGGATCTGGGCCCGAAGGCAACTAATTCTCATAAATTACGTAATCACATGCATAAATTTACAATACGAGTTTACTTATTGCGCATATAAGATAAAAGGTTTTTGAAGTAATGAACCTACCTTAAGATATTTCTGAACTTGCTTAAAAAATGATTCTAGCTTTCTTGAAAATCCCGCTCCTCGTCTAGCGCTAAAATAAATAATTTCTATTAGAAACTTTAAATTAAAGTTTTGTAAATGAAAGTAAACTTGAGGGTTGAATTGAAAGAATTTAAAAGTGTAAAGCTCAGACTAAAATGATAACGTGTAAAGATTTGGGACTTTGTGTAAATAATTGAAATTAGGGACTAAATTGATAAACCCGAAAAGTTCCTGTCCAAATTATATTTTAGTCAAAACTCAAGGTCATATTATACTAAATTGAAGACTTGGGGACTAATTTGTGAAATTAATTTAAATTGGGAACTGAATTGATAACTCAGAAAGTTTCTGGTCAAAATTAGATTTCAGTAGAAACTTTGGGTAAAATAGACTCAATTGAAAACTTGGGACTAAAGATAAATATTTTAACACTAAAGGACTGAAATAAAACATTTTAAAAACTGTAAGGACTAAATTAAAAGACTTTACAAAGGCTGGGGACTAAAATGCAAATCTCAAAAATTCAAAACAATAACAACAAAACAACTCTCTCTCTCTCCCCATTTTCGTAAACAGAGAGAGGGAGAGGACACGAGAGAGGACGCTGGTCCTCTCGGTGCGAAGGCAATCGCCGGCGATCTGCCGGCGTTAATGCCGGCGGTCGAGTGGTACTACAAGGGGGTAAAAATATGGTAGAAAGGGCAAAGTTTTGGGGCTGGTTGGTGGATGAACACCGAGGCTCGAGGGTTGAATTTTGGCTGTGATTTCTGGTTAATCTCTGGCCGAAGCTTCAAGGTAAGTGGTGGGTTGGGTATTTTGTGTTGAGTTTTAATTTGGGTTTGATTTGGAGGTTGATTTGGAAGTGGGCAGCAGTGGTGATTTTCTCGAATTTGTGGTGGCGGCTTGAGTGGCGCAGCGGTGGCGTGGTGGCATTGCAGTGGCGTGAGGGTGGCGGTAAACATATTTTGGGTAAACATATTATGGCATTATGCGGTGCCTTGAGGGGGTGGTTTGGCAGCAGCTGTGGTGTTGTTCGTGGTTTGAGGCTGACTGTGGCGGTGGTGGTTGGGGCGTTAAAAAGTTCAATCCGGCAATGGAGTTTCGAGCTGGTTCTGGTTTGCAGATGGGGTTGCGAAATTGGAATTCGGCTAGGTGACTACGGTTTGTGGTTCTTGCAGTGTTGTGGGCAATGAGGTGAGGGATCTATTTAATAGATGATTTAGGTGTTAAACATGGTAGTTTAGGTTAAATCTTGAGTTATGGAAAGTTGTGAGAATTTTGGAAATGAGTATCGATCGTGTAAGGAATAACTTGGGGAGGAAGAAGCTGTTGAATTGGTTGGGCCAAGAGATGACTTATTGGGTTTTTAAATAGGTTTGAATGATTGGTAAAAAACATTTGGGCTCGATAAGTTGGATTGTATTAAAACATTTAAAATTTGGACTTAATATAATTAATACTTGGACTTTTGAAAATAAACTGTGATATTGAAATATTTTTGATAAAGATTGAAATTTGACTAAGTTTTTAAATAAATTTAATTTCACTTAATTGGCTAGACGAGCACGCGTTTAAAATTAAATAACTAAATGATGGGCAAAGTCGAAGCGACACGCTTTTAAAAATATTTATTTGAATAAAATCACGAAAATTCTCGGTCGCTACACGGTTCTTCTTGCTCTTTCATTTGTTTCCCCTTTTTTTGTTTTTTTTTGTGTGTGTGTCTAAACGATGAGAATGAGGCCCAATAGTGTTTAAATATAACAAAACTGCAAGTCTAGTCTCCATACCTCCATATAATATAAAATTAAGTCCTTAACTTTTCAATAATAGAAACTAAATCCTTGTATTCCTTAACTTCTCAATAATAGAATAATGCATACTTCTTAGAGTTGTTTCATTTATGATGAGAACCCGGGAGGGGGTCCTCGTCGTAGCTCGCGGAATAATGTTTGAAAAGTTCCGAATTCAGGTTGGAACGGACGATAACAATGCAACCCCGACCTCACGACGCAAGAACCAGGGGTATATTAAACCCGAGACCCGTTACGATGCGGAGATAAGAACCACAAAGGGGGAACGGCAAAAGGAATGTCCAATCCTTGATAAGTTCAATTGTTTTGAACGGCACAAGATTTGAATCTTGATAACTTCGTTATTTAAAGGGAAAATCCTCACCTTTAAAGAGAGTAAAAACACTCAATAATTTTTATTCATCAAAAGTATTCTGTTTTTACATTGAATGGAAAAGCATATAAATAGGCAAAATAAAACCTAATCGCTAACTGACTCTGAATAGAATTCTAATTAAATTAGAATACTAAATTATGAAAATAACCTAAAAACCAAAAGGAAACAAAATAATTGAAAATCCTATAATTATGGAAATATAGCAAATTTCCGTCTGCATCATTGATTTGCCAATTTGAAGCCTCAAACGATGGAATTTGTCCCTAAAATCAATGGGCTCAAGGGCTTTAGCCCATGAGTCTTGCTCAGTGACCAACACTACTCGAAAAACATATATTATCCATCCAATTCCGACATGGTTGACTGGATTGCACTTTTATTTGACTTGAATATTTAACTTCTTGATTTCTCCTTTTTTTGTCGCCTTTTCCGGATCACATCATCACCTCTTCCTTTAAGATGATTCGTCCCGAATCATAACATTGTTCTTAGAGCTTCTTTTCCGGATCACATCAATTTACCTCACAATCGGTTAGGGGAGTAATAGATAGGGAAAATTACATTTATTCAGTATTGTAATCCACAGCAACTTCATTCCAAAATTATTGTCATTTCTTTATCTTCAAAAATATTGTAGGCATTCCAATATCTGCCGAAATTAAGTCTTTCAAGGCATATGATAGGTTGGAAAAGATGCCCACTATATAAACTATTAGAAACTCAGTTATCAGTGATGGAATTTTTTTGACGAACATAATTTTGTCGGAAAATTCCGACGGATTAGAAAAATCCGCCGCTAATTTCCAACGGAGCAAATCCGTTGGTAATTTGCGACTGACTTCCGGATTTGTTGGAAATTACCAACGGAAACTTGCGACAGGCTTCAGATTTCGTTGGAATTTTTCAAAAAACTTTAATAATCATATTTTCTTTTTAAATCTTGTAATTACATAATTATTTAAATTCTATTTTAGTTGCATTTAGTAAAACAAAAAAACATTATTACTTGAACTAATATATATATATATATATATATATATTTATGAATGTGAATTGGAGACGGATTTCAAATGCACATTTTATTCCCAGTGTTGACCATAGTAGAGAATTGCATTCAATGATCGAATCTGTACATGTAAAACTAAATGCAATGAAGATTTTGAAATACTATAAAAGTTTTTCATGGATTTGTACAATCCACAATTACCTGATAGGATTAAACATATATATGAAATAAATTTACTATACCCTATAGAAAAATCTACTTAATACTTGCATATTTTTAAAGAATTTAATGAAACATTCAGATTGTATAATCTTATTAATTAATGAAAGTGGCATATTTACTTTATAACATTCTTATTGCATTCAGTGAATCTGTATAAGTAACACTAAATACATTAAAGATTTAGGAAAACTATAAAAATTGTCATATATCTGTATAATCAACTAGTACCAGATAGGATTGAACATATATTTCAGATAAACTTGCTATAAATCTGAGAAAAATTAACTTGATACTAGCATATATTTTATAGAATTTTATGGAAGACTATTCAGATTAATTGTACAATCTTGTGAAAGACAGTAACATATTTTCTTTATAAATCACAGAGCAAAGAAAACTTTGACACAGAAAAAGAAAAGAATAGCAAGGGAGACCATGAGTTCATACGTCAAATTTGTACTATTTCTGGCCTTGCTATTTTCCCTATCTGAAGCAATAAATTATACTATTGTAATTAGAAGCTTTACACCGGGGGAAAATATTTCCATTCACTGTAAATCCTCGGACGATGATCTTGGAATTCACATACTTCCTTACAAACAAGATTTTTTTATTAGATTCACACCAAACTTTCTTCAAACTACAAAGTTTTATTGTGACTTTAAAAGCACTTTTGGTTATGGAAACTATGGCGTTTACACACGGAGACTAGATTCCCTATGCCACCATTATTGTCTCTGGTTGATAGAGAAAGATGGCCCGTGTCTACAAACAGAGACTGAAGGTTTATATTGTCAACCTTGGAAGTTCCCTCCTCCATTGCCTAAATCTTTGGCACCCGCAAGGTTGCCAAACCTACAGGGACATTAACTAAGGTGCCTGCCAAATGCCATGCTATTCTCTCCTCATTTATTTTCAGACTTAAATTTGTAATCTTGAACCTTACAAATATGTTCAACAGAATAATACAACGCAGATGTTGGTATATTAAGCCCATGTTTGGTGGAGATTCAAATTAGATTTTTTATAGAAGTTGTTGAAATGTGTGATTGAAAAGATATGATCCTATGAAATATATAATTGAAATTGATTATTGCCTTTGACTTAAATTAAAATCGAGATCTTAATTTTTACCAAACACGGGCTACATAAAATTATCTATCTGTCAATGCGTATGGGCCCTATGCGTAGGGTTACGACTCTACCTACGTTGATGCACTTACGAGCCATGTCAAACTCAAAGACCATGTGTCAATAATGCTCACGTCATCGTGAGTAGCATGAGAACCTTTACATGTCTCGAACCAAGTTGATAGATATACAAACGCAAGTGCACAGTATCAAGTTTTATAATATAGCAATAAAAAGTTTCACTACATGTACAATAATTTTGACAATGAAATTAACAATTAACTTTAGTAGCACAATCCTATTGTTTCAGTTTCACCAATCACATTAACTTTTATATCAATAATTAACACACTTACACATCACCTGATTGTCAACTACATTGTCTAATTAATTGTACAAGTAGAAAAATTCAACATTAAATTAGGACGTCGAATCTACATGGATTGGTAATTAAATTTATACTAAATAATATAATTATTATAATACTTATTTTATCTAGATTATCGAATTTATAGAATCAATGAGTTTTAACTAAATCTAAATTAAAGAGTTTATAACTAACTAAATCAACAATATCGTATAATATTAACGATTGAATAATATGAGAAGAGTCTAGGATTTTGACCAATATTTCATCTAACAATCACCTATGTCATTTAATTCTCTAATCATCTCAAATTGATTATTTTCTAATTTATAAGAAAAGAACCCTATTATATTTTCGCTCCCTCTGTTGAGTGTCGAGTAAAAATCATTCCAAATTTGGATTTCAATATATCTATTTTAATTAAAAATTAATAAGAATTCATTAAATTCTATAGTTCCTTTTAAAAAAGCTTCAAATGATTTGTACTTTCTCTCAAACATAAAAAATCCTAGGTCATGTTATTCTATGATAGGATCTAAGATTTCTTCTCTCCAGTACCAAATCTTAAACATCAAATCAATCAATTAACGATCCTTTATGGTTCTTCCCTCTATCATTCCTTAATCCTTTATGCTCTAAGTGATGAGTTCTGGAGTGGCTCGACGAACGTTGACCCGTTGCACGTACCCGTAGGACCAATAACGAGACAAAGAGCCAAAAGAATCAAGCAGACAATGCAAGGATTCATGCAAGAGTGGATGGATGAGTGTTCGAGTGCAAAGACATCATTTACGTCGCATAACAAAGTGGAAGAGGAGCCAAAGTTGTTACAATGCATTTGGATCAAAGAACAACAAGAAATTGGGGCAGAAGCATTCTCACGGCCATAACACCCATTTTTACGGCCGTAAAATCATCTTGGCTAAATTTTTGCAGAAAGGCAGTCATGGCCGTAAACCATGATCTCACGGCTGTAACATTATCAAGACAAAATTATGCAGAAAAGGACTCATGGCCGTAAAGGACATCCTCACGGCCGTAAATAAAGTTTAGTAGTTTTTATATTTTTATTCAGAGAGTCGATTACGGCCATATATAAATTTGTCACGGCCGTAACATATGTTTTGCTTTTTAGTCCGTAAGTCACTTACGGCCGTAAACTTAAAAGTTACGACCGTAAATTAGGCGGCGTATTTTTAACCTAGTTTCAGCGTTTAGTTTATTTGCAATTCTAGTTTATTTAGGTTTCTTTATTTTGTTAGCGTATATATATGGCTTTATTCAGCATTGTAAAATACAACTATTATTCTTGAGATTAATGATATTGAAGGTGAGATATTCCCTTAATTTCTTCGTGTTCTCGTCGAACAAATTGAACTTATCAAAGGATTTGACAACATTTGATGTGATTCTTCTTGGGGAATCACGGGATCTCGCGGAAATTGAATTAAACACTTGGAAAGTTCCAAATCCAGATTAATTGACGATAAAAATACGACCCGACACTCACGACTAAAGAACCAAGGATGTATCAAATCCAAGACCCGTTAAGATGCGGAATGAAGAACCATAAAGGGGTGAACGCCACAAAGGTTGTCAAATCCTTTGATAAGTTCAAGGGGTTCAATCAAGAACGAAGAAGAACAGGGATAAACTCACCTAATTCAAGTAATCTCATTAATCATAAAAGTTGTCTCTTACAATGACAAAGAAAGCATAATATAACCTAAAAACGTGTCCAAAATTAGCCCTAGCAGCAAAACACAGTTTAAAGCGCGTCGAAATTACGGCCGTGAAAATATACCTTACGGCCGTAATTGACCCTCGAGTCAAAAGTTGATTTTGTGTCTTACGGCCGTGACATGGCATCTTACGGCCGTAAGACACCTTCTGCATAAAAAAAACTGCCTAACTCTTTTACGGCCGTGAATGGTTGTTACGGCCGTAAAAGGTCTTTTACGGCCGTGAATGGGTTGTCACGGCCGTAAAGGGTCTTCTGAATTCTTTTCTTCTTGTTCTTTAACCCAAATGACTTGTAACGGTTTTGGCGCATCTCCCATATTGTCATACAATGAAATTGGAGTCTTTGACCATGCATTTGAATATTCATCCACCCAAGCTTGCATAAACCCCTGCATTGCTTGCTTGATCTTCTTAGCCCTTTGCCTCGTTATTGGTCCCACCGGCACATGCAATGGATCCTTGCTCGTTGGGCCACTCAGGTACTCATCTTTCCCTCCCTGTTGAAAAGGATTCGTCCTCGAATCATCACCTGCATCAAACAAAGAGAGATCAGCAACGTTGAATGTAGCAGATATATTATACTCACCTGGGAGATCCAACTTATAAGCATTATCATTAACTCTTTTACGGCCGTGAATGGGTTGTTACGGCCGTAAAAGGTCTTTTACGGCCGTGAATGGGATTTTACGGCCGTAAAGGGTCTTCTGAATTCTTTTCTTCTTGTTCTTTAACCCAAATGACTTGTAACGGTTTTGGCGCATCTCCCATATTGTCATATAATGAAATTGGAGTCTTTGACCATGCATTTGAATATTCATCCACCCAAGCTTGCATAAACCCCTGCATTGCTTGCTTGATCTTCTTAGCCCTTTGCCTCGTTATTGGTCCCACCGGCACATGCAACGGATCCTTGCTCGTTGAGCCACTCAGGTACTCATCATTCCCTCCCTGTTGAAAATGATTTGTCCTCGAATCATCACCTGCATCAAACAAAGAGAGATCAGCAACGTTGAATGTAGCAGATATATTATACTCACCTGGGAGATCCAACTTATAAGCATTATCATTGACTCTCTCAATGACTTGAAACGGCCCATCTCCTCTAGGCTGCAGCTTAGATTTCCGTTGTGCTGGAAATCGTTCCTTTCGCATGTGAACCCACACCCAATCGCCTGGTTCAAAAATCACCTGCTTTCTGCCCTTATTCGCATGGGACGCATAGTGCTCATTCTTCCTTTCTATTTGTAGCCGGACCTTTTCATGGAGTGACTTCACAAGCTCGGCTTTCTTCTTGCCATCCAATCTGTTCCTGTCATCTACAGGCAAAGGAATTAGGTCCAAAGGGGTTAGTGGATTGAAGCCATACACAATTTCAAAAGGAGAGTAAGTAGTAGTAGAATGTACAGCCCTGTTATATGCAAACTCCACAAAAGGTAAACATTCCTCCCAACTCTTCAAATTTTTATTTATGACAACACGCAAGAGTCGTGTTAACGTCCTATTGACTACTTCTGTCTGACCATCCGTCTGAGGATGGCATGTAGTGGAAAACAATAGTTTAGTACCCACACAATTTAATTTCCTTAAACAAATAACCATCATGCCTATAAAATCAATCAAATGCTCCCTTTTCGCAAGAGACATAAATAGAGGAAAAATCATGATTGTTCGCATACAAATCTCGAACATATTCAAATCCCAATAATTTAGCATTCAATGAATTAAGGAGCACATACCGTCTTGACAACGCATCTGCAACTATATTGTCCTAACCGTGTTTGTATTGAATGACATAAGGAAAAGTCTCCACGAACTCCATCCATCGGGCATGTCTTTTGTTCAACTTACCTTGCCCCTTGAGGTGCTTTAACGACTCGTGATCCGTGTGGATGTCGAATTCTATTGGCCAGAGGTAATGCTGCCAAGTCTCCAATGCCCTAACAAGAGCATAAAGCTCCTTATCATACGTTGGATAGTTCAACGCTGCCCCGCTCAGCTTTTCACTGAAATAAGCTATCAGCCTCTTTTCCTGCATAAGAACAGCTCCAATCCCTATTCCTGATGCATCACATTCAATCTCGAAGGTTTGGTTAAAATTAGGTAATGCTAAGACTGGTGCAGAACATAAGGCATCTTTAAGCAATGCAAAGGCATTTTCCTGTTCATCCCCCCAACGGAAACCCACACTCTTTTTAATTACCTCAGTGAGTGGTGTGGCGATTGTACTGAAATCTTTCACAAACCTCCTATAAAAACTTGCTAACCCATGAAAACTCCTTACCTCGGTTACACTCTTTGGTGTTGGCCATTCCCTAATAGCTCGGATTTTCTCCTCATCAACCGCGATACCATCCTTACCAACAACATAACCAAGGAATATGACCTTATCGATGCAAAACGTACACTTTTTAAAGTTAGCATACAATTTTTCAGTGCGTAAAACATCAAGTACAGACCTCAAATGCCTAACATGCTCTTCTACATTCTTACTATAAATTAAAATGTCATCAAAATACACGACCACAAACTTACCAATGAAAGCTTGTAAAACATGGTTCATCAACCTCATGAATGTACTAGGTGCATTGGTGAGACCAAACGGCATAACTAACCATTCATAAAGCCCGTATTTGGTCTTGAATGCAGTTTTCCATTCGTCCCCCTCTTTCATGCGTATTTGGTGATATCCACTCTTAAGGTCAATTTTACTAAAGACGCATGAACCATACAATTCATCAAGCACGTCATCTAACCTAGGTATAGGATGGCGATACTTTACCGTGATATTGTTGATGGCCCTACAATCCACGCACATCCTCCAGGTTCCATCCTTCTTGGGCACCAATAAGACTGGCACCGCGCATGGGCTCATGCTTTCTCGAACGTAGCCCTTGCTCAACAACTCGTCAACTTGCCGCTGAAGCTCCTTTGTTTCCTCCGGATTGCTTCTATATGCAGGCCTATTTGGAATGACAGCTCCCGGTGCAAAATCAATCTGGTGCTCGATGCCCCGAATGGGTGGCAGCCCACTGGGTATGTCTTCCGGGAATACATCATCAAATTCCTGTAAAAGAGAAACATCTAAATGGGGGAGGGAAGAGTTAGTGTCACCGAGCGCAAGGAAGGAGTCCTTGTACATTAGTAAGACCATTGGTTGGTGGTCAAGGGCAGCTCTTTTGATATCACTCTTTTTGGCTAGGAAGCTCACTTTAGTTTTCTCTCCTCTTTCTTTTCTGGCACTCGTCACTCGCTCTCCTTTTTCTGAGTTGGAACCCTCAACTCTCTGTTTTTCTCTCAACTCTCCTTTTTCTGGGATCGTGGTCCCAACTCTCTTTTGAACACTCAGCTCTCCTTTTTTCTGGGATCGGGGTCCCCACTCTCTTTGTCTTCTCTTCCTCACTTTTTAGTTTCAGCTGATCCTCATAAACTTGCTGTGGAGTTAATGGCATAAGTCGAATGCTTTTCCCATCCTTTGTAAAACTGTATCTATTTTTGTACCCGTCATGTACCACCCTCCTGTCATATTGCCATGGCCGACCCAATAGGATGTGTCCAGCATGCATTGGAACCACATCACAAATTAACTCATCCTCATATTTCCCGATAGAAAGGTTGATTAACACCTGCTTATTTACTTTTATCTCACCGGACTCATTCAGCCACTGTAATTTATAAGGCCTAGGGTGTTTGATAATAGGTAAACACAATTTCTCAACAAGAGTGGTACTAACCACGTTGGTACAACTCCCCCCATCAATGATCAAACTACACACTTTATTATTAACAAAGCATCTACTATGGAATATGTTTTCCCTTTGCTCACCCGATTCCTCCACCTTAATTTGGGTACTAAGGGCATGCCTAGTAATAAGGGATTGAGCTACCGCATAATCTCCATCATCACAATTACTAGCTTCTTCTAAGGCAGGCATGTCCCTAAACTCATCATCATCCTCAACCTCATCCGCCGACACCACCACCCCATTTCGCACAAGCATTATTTTCTTGTTCCGGCATTGTGATGCAATGTGTCCTATTCCCATACACCTAAAACACTTGATGTCCCTACTTCTAGGAGGTTGAAAGTTAGAAGCGGGGTCACCTTTATTGCTAGGCTCCTCTCGAGCCTTTGGTGGTTTTGGCTTCCCCTTTTGAGCAGCTCCTTCATTTTTGTTATTTCCACTCCACATAGGTTTCCAAGGAGTGGAACCCGACATGTACTTCGTTGTTCCTTTCCTCTTCAGCTGCCTCTCCACTTCATCGCCATGTGCAACATCTCCTCCAGTTCAACCTAATGTTGCAGTTCTATTACATTTGCCACGTCCCTGTTCAAACCACTCAAAAACCTGGACATCGTGGCCTCCGGATCCTCCTCAATATTCGCTCGGATCATAGCAATCTCCATCTCTTTATGGTATTCCTCGACACTCTTCGAACCCTGAGACAAAGTTTGGAGTTTCTGGTACAAGTCCCTATAGTAATGGTTGGGCACAAACCTTTTTCTCATCAAACCCTTCAACTCGTTCCAGGCCTCAACAGGTCGTTCACGGTTTCTCCTCCTACTTGTCTCTAATTGATCCCACCACACAAGTGCATAATCTGCGAACTCTATAAAGGGCTAACTTCACCTTCTTTTCCTCTGAGTAGTTATGGCACTCAAAAATTAGTTCGACCTTCTTCTCCCACTCAAGGTACACCTCCGGATCACTTTTACCGTGGAAAGCTGGTATAGACATTTTAATGTTTCCCAGGCTTCTATCCATCCCATCATCATCCCTGTATTCACGCCTATTGCCCCTTCCACGACGACCACCTCGGCCACTTCTCCTACCCACGCTAGCCACTGACACATTCCCACTATCATCATCAACACTATCACCTACCTCAACATCATCATCATCCCAGTCTCTATTTCTAGGATTATGGTCATACCTTTGCGGCCTCCGGTTATTAGGAGCCGTGCGCGGCTGCTCTCTATGTAGTTGGGCAATATCCGCACTATTCGTGTCCACAGAGTTTTTAATTTCCCCCAACCTCGCATCCAACTTCTCGAATCGTTTTTCAAACATTGCAAGAAAGTCGAACTGTTGGTTATCCTCTCGATGATGCGTCTTTCTGTGACATGGTTAGTGATCAACAGAAAAGAAAAAAATATAAATAATTTTCAAGAAAATATATCCTCACGTGTTTAGCACTCGTGTATCACTCTACTCGGCTTTTTCCCTCTATTGATCTCACCACTCTGCCTTTTTCCTCTCTATCCCTTTCCTCAAGCTCTCAACGAACCCACCTAACTAGTCACGGACTTGGTCCTTGTGGAATTAACCCAAGGTGCAAGACACAACAGATGAAAAGAAGATTAGATGGAATATTGGACTCAAGAAACTGATGTAACGGAATGAACAAATTTGCAGGTAGTGATGGATGATGCAACTACTATGAATGTGGGAAAAATTAAAAAGGTACAAAGAAAGGTCTTCTTGACTATGGAATGATGTTCTTGATCTTGCTCTTCAATAATTCATACACAGGTGTCATTTTTGAAACTGTTACCAGAAAGTGCTATTTCTGTCAATAGTTTGGAGACAGATTTCCACATACAGAAATTAGTAGCAGCTTTCAAAATTCTGGAAATATGGTGCTGTTTTTTTCAACTGTTGGGTTTTATTGGAAATTTTAGTATGGAGATTAGATTAAGTGTTATTTGTTAGGGATATGTTGAAAGAACTCTTGTAAATGATTAAATGTTGTTAGTGATTTTAATTGGGATAGAAGTTCGAAATTTATACATCAAGTTATTATTATTTAACTCTTATTCCAAATTATAGGAATATTGTTTGAGGCACCTACATGAGTAAATATGATCTATTGGACAAGTAAAAGATTCCTAACTTGGTGCGATGAATTAAAGAGGTGACGGGAAGATTGAGAAATGCCCACCGACCTAGCTAGTTCATTGCCGAGAAATCGATGAGTGGAAAAATCTAAGTTATTTTCAAATATTAATAATTGATTATATAATTACGTAAAACATGATTATGTGATTTATATATATCTAATTATGTGATTATTGTGAAATATTATGAGAATGTGAGATTTTTGGAATTGGAAAGATTGTGAAATGGTTATATGTTTGAAGAAATAAGACGTGATTGAAATCAATGAAATGTGAAATATATATGTGAAATCGAAATCGACCAGAAAAGTACCCCTGATATTCTAGTTCACTGAGGCGGCCTTTACCGTGTTCTATACTGCACCTGAGTGGTCTTGACCGGTATGATATTACCCTGAGGCGGTCGACTATGTATGATATAGTTCACTGAGGCGGTCATGGTCGTGTTCTAGAATTGATTATCAGAGGTCTTTGAGACTAGCCTGAGAGGCAGTTTTTACATGTATGACCAGATTACAGATGTTAATTAGAGGGTACATTTTTGGTTGATTTGTTATGGTATGGCCATACCTAAATATTGCAGACTGTGATGACAATATTCTAATGATATGATAAGACTGTGATTGATTTGACTAGAAATGATATTTTTCAGTATTATGAGAATGTCTTACATTCTGACTATGATTAAATGGTATTACACCGTGAAGTATTATATTATGCAAATTGAGTTTCGATAAAAATGTACAAATGAGAAAGTATGATTATTTTCGAAATTCTCCACTCACTGAGCTATCTACTCATTATTTTCCCACTATTTTTCTTAATAGGTAACAATTGAGTTTTGGAAGCATGAAGAGCCTGTTGATTTCGAAGCCACATTTGTATGACATGTGTAGGTTACTATTTCATTGAAAGCATTTAAATTCAATTTGGGCCCGCATTATATTGAAATAAAATTATTTTTCATTATTTAGCATATGAATAATAGTAGATCACAGTCAGCCTTGGTGGTGGGTCCGGCGTTTAGCTGGCATCCATCATCGGCGCACACCAGGTCTCGTGTCCATTAGGGTGATTTGGGACAGGTTGGTCATCAAGCACCCCAAAACTTTATAATTTGCTAGTCTTTGAACAAATATAGAAGAAAAAATAAAGAAAGAAAGAAACATAATGAGAACACCTAAACTAAATAATACACATCTAAATAGACTCAGATACAACAAGTTTAATTTGATAGGTTGCTTTTTGGCCCATGATTTAGAATATTATCTCAAATTTATGAATTACTTCAAAATTATCATTTAAAAGCCAAATTTCCACGTATCCAATGTAAACCGTGTCTGTGTATGTGTGTGTGTAATGAAGTGAAATGCTATACATTCAAAATTTTATTCAGTTCCCAATCCTCAGTGATCGTGAGATACACACTACAAAACTTATTTTCTTTTTTTCTCTTCTCAAGGGTATCCTAAGGTTGACTTTCAATTCCTTATTTCTTTTCCACTCAAATTTGGTTGAGCCTACTGGTCATGTCGACCTTCTATGCATGTGATAATTCTCCATTTATCGATTGTCCCAACTTTCAAACATCCAATAGGCAAGTCAAAATTGCTAGTTATCTAAATCTCCTTAATTGCATCCTCAATGCAATTAAGAAGTACAATTTTTTAATTGAGCATTTTATTTATTTCATGAACTTGTTTTTTTTTTCCCCACATCTTATGTGTAAGACCTCTCTCTCTCTCTCTAAATGGTCCTTCTAGCGAACTTTAGGTCAATACTCCAAGTCTTTGTAAACTATTGGCAACGGGTTTTGAGATAATTCTCACAGGTCTGATAACTTGAGTCAACTAGGTTACCAAGTTTTCATTTGTTAGCCAAAATCACTCCACACTACTATTGAACATACAAGGAATCAACACAATTTTTAGATAATCTCTTTTATTGACTCGGCCAATCCCCAACTATAATAAATGTTGTTCGAAGATGTATAGCATATTTGTTTAGGAGTTGAGCATTTAAGTTCAATATTTTAACCTGTAAGACATGCGATTTAGCTCATGTGTATACAATTCCTATATAATACCCCTAATTTAAAATCCTAAACCTAGACGAGTTAACTTACTTTCACTTTAAATGCAAAAACAAATCATATTAATATTGATTTATACATTAAGATTATATTGGACTTAACCAACCTATAAAGAAACATTACAACGCCACAACAAACCAAAACCATTCAACATTTGACCACAACAATTCAAAGCATCAACCAAATCAAACTTCCACATCACCAACTACTCAAAATCAATCCCCAACTTCTCAACATAACAAATTAAAATCTCAACAATAGAATTTAATCAACATGCAATCCAATAATTTAATGAATAAACGAATAAAAAACTAACCAAAGAAAAACTTAAATAAATTGTACTTCAAAATTTTGTTAAAAAGAATAAATGCAGTATTGTCCGAGTCTTCCACCAAATGCCCTCCTCATATGATCTAGCTTTCTTCACCTAAAATATGAGAAAATTGAAGGAATGAGCTAAAGCTCAACAAGTAAACATCATGCACATTCATGCTAGTGACATGAAGTGATTTAAATGCTTTGAAATATGTATTCTATTTATTTTAACTTTTTAAAACTTTAACTTCATTTCTATCATGAGCTTACTTGGAGTATCTTCTACCCAAACAGAATATAGTGGACAATTGTCTTTTTTGGAACGAGGTCATCAATTTTCGAATCCCAAGTTTGAAAATCTTGCATACACACATATATTCGATCTATATATATACACATTGTGTGTGTGTGTGTGAGAGAGAGTGTGAGTGTGAGTGTGTGTGACCCTGTGTTTGTGGTGCGATGTGTGTGCGTTGTGTGCGAACCAGTGTATGGTGCACTGTGTGTAGCAGTGTGTGTATTTCTTTTGTGTGTGTGTGCGCGCGCGCGAGCATGGGAGGAAGGAAGGGAGGGAGGGAGAAGAGAAAGGGGAGGGGAGGGGAGGGGAGGGTTGTCTTTACCACGGGGTATAATGTGATCCGTTATGGGGATCACCAAGAACACGCGGAATTAAACGCCGGAAAGCTCTAAAATCCAAGATAGTAGACGGTAACAATGCAACCCCGACCTCACGACGCAAGAACTATGGGTATATTAAACCCAAAACCCGTTACGATGCGGAGATAAGAACCACAAAGGGGGAACGCCACAAAGGTTGTCAAATCCTTTGATAAGTTCAATTTGTTCGACGAGAACACGAAGAAAATATAAGGGAATATCTCACCTTCAATATCATTAATCTCAAGAATAAAAGTTGTGTTTTACAATGCTGAATAAAGCCATTTATATAGGCAAAGAAAATAAAGCAACTAAAAATAAACTAGAATTCAACCTAAACTAAAAAGCTAAAAACTCTTAACATTAACTTAAAATTCGGAACTTATGTTACGGCCGTGAAAATGACCTTTACGGCCGTAATCAATATTCTGAATTAAAACTACTAAACTTTTTTACGGCCGTTAAATAGAGGGTTATGGCCGTAAGTCCTCTTCTGGATAATTTCGCCATTGTAGTGTTACGGCCGTAATTTTGGCTTTACGGCCGTGAATCCGTTACGACCGTGATATCAGGCTTCATGGCCGTGATTCAATTGCTGCCCAATTTCTTGTTCTTCCTTGATCCCAATGTATTGCAATAACTTTGGCTCCTCTTCCACATTGTTATGCAATGTAAATGAAGTCTTTGCACTAGAGCACTCGTCCATCCACGCTTGCATGAATCCTTGCATTGCCTGCTTGATTCTTTTGGCTCTTTGTCTCGTTATTGGTCCTACGGGCACGTGCAACGGGTCAACGTTCTTCGAGCCACTCCGGAACTCATCAGGGTAGTTGTGCAAGAATCGGCTAAAGGACGTCGGCGGCAATGAGAGGTGAGAGAGTGGCGAGGTTTGGGTTGAGACGAGGGAGTTAAGAGGTGAGATTTAAAGGGAGATGGTTTTGAATTGGGGTTAGGGTTTAGATTTTTTTATTTTTTTCAAAATTGCAATTTGGTCCCTAAATTCTCTCCATGCGATAAGTAAGTCCATAAATTCTATGTAATGTCCAATTGCCTCTAAACTTACCCCGATTTCAATTTAAATGCATTTTTAGGCCACTTACAACTTAATAAATAGAAATTAGCTAGCTTAGATAAAAAATAATTACACATAAATAATTTATAAACTTTCTACCTAGATATTGATTGTGACAAAGTTCAAATCCTTTTACTACAAAATAATTCAAATTATTGACAGTAATAATTTCAAATTAAATAAATTATGTGGAATCAACATAAAATCACGTGCAATTCAAGAAAGCAGGAAAAATGAAAAGTAGTGCTACCGACTAACTTAATTTGCATGCTTAAATAGTGTCACATTCTACACGGATAAACAAAAATTTAAATAGAACACAAAACTCATTCAAAATTCATAAATTAACAATTTTTTAAAATTACATGATTCATAGCCATCAAAGCTATTTAACTCACATAAGCTAACAATCTCTTTTGAAGAAGAAAACACAACATTCACACATATCAATGATAAGAAAAAATTCGCACAAATAAATTAAGAGAAACAGTTAATGTTCCAACATCCCTAAACTTAGAGCCTGTTTTGGTAATGTAGATTTTTTTATTTTTTTTACTTATGGATGTGTGGTTTAAAAAAAGTTTGAAAAGTCAAAAATTGTGGACTTGACTAAGAATGGATGTGTAGCAACCTAGAAATATTTTCAAAATCTTAACGGTCATTATTTTCAAAATTTGCACTCTCGTCTAGTAATATTATTATTTTCAGATTATGAGAAGGAATTTTAAATTCATTTAAAATTCTTAAGTCCAAGTAACAATTTAAAATTATGTCTAAAATCATTATTTTATTTTTCTTCGACCAAAACGCAAAGGAAATTATCAATACAAAATTAATCCTCAGCTAATGTAACTCCCAGCCAATTCATATTCCAACTCCAAAACATCCCGCATCAATGTCCAGTTATAGATTTCTTCAACTTTAGCTATGTATAAATTGTCTTGTCCTCTCCATTTCCTTCCCACTTTGCACACTGTAAGCTTGGGTAAGTCTTCATTTCCATTAGCCCACATAATTCACATTTTCACACAATTCTCAAACAATCAGACAACATCACCACCGAACACACTACCATTGCTTAAACCAGACTACCGTCTACATCTCAACCAAACCCCAACCACTGATTCTTCAACCAACATCACAAAGCCAGACCATAAACAAAGCCACCCACAACCTACCGCCTATCAACCACCGACCACAACCTCTCAACCAGCCATTTCCATTTCTCCAAACTGAATTCCTCATATCACAGGCCACAATCTACAATTTCAGAACCAACCTCCACAATCGAGTTCACCACCGCACGCAAAAACACTACCCCTCAAATTCACCACTGCCCACTTCAAATTTCCAAATATTGACACCCAACACAAGTAATAAGTTACCCCATTACCTTACCTCAACCACCGGCACGTTCGATCGGAGTTTTTCGGAAATTGCCCTAAAGCCGAGCCTCGGTTTATCTTGATTCTAGCACCAAAATCTCCCAAACCATCCACCCTATCACATGTCTAAACCCACTTAATCTTGGTCGCCATGCAATGATGGCGATGTCGTCGTGCATCGACGACCTGGGATTTGACGACAGCCCTTCACCATCCCCAACAGCGTCCTATGCTCTCTCATCTCTCTATTTATTTTAATAGATGAGAGAGAGAGAGAGAGAGAGAGAGAGAGAGAGAGAGAGAGAGAGAGAGATGTTTCATAAAATTATTTTGTAGTCCCCAAATTTTAAAAATAATTATTTTAGCCCCCATCTTTCTGAAGCCTTTTAGTTTGGCCCTGAAATGTTTAATATTTTTTGTTCAGCCCTAGTTTTAAAATTATTTATTTCAATCCCTCAAGTTTAAACTGTTTTATCTCGGCCCTGCATTTTTTGAAAATTTGAGTCAGTCCCAAAAATTTATTTAATTACACAAATAAGTCCCAAGGTTCATTATTTACGTGTAGCAACCCCTGATTTCTTACAATTACACTATTTAGTCCTTAAAAATTTCAAAAAAACCCTATTATTACACAAAATCATCATTTAAGACTCGATTGTTCAAAAGTCTAATTTTAATTATTTAAATTTATTTTATAGGACTAGACGAGGTGCATTAGGAGTTTAACCCCATTTACTCAAAACTCTAGAAAATTTGGTAGACTCTTATTTACAAATTATCTTTTCAAAAATACGCATCAATGATTATTTGGATTATAATTTTAGCATGTATGATTGTGTTCATAAGAATTACTTGCTTTTTAAGTATGAGAATATGTTACGAGGATTTATTTGCTTAAATGCATGAGACTTTAACTTGTATTTATTTACTTGTTAATGAGACTTCTGGTGATCGTTTAGACACCTGAGACTTGAATATCATGATTATGTGTTTTAATTTATAATATCGAATTATTATTGTACATGAGTCTACTGAGTATTTCTATAAAATACTCACAGTTTCCCAATTTTTTATTTTTTATTTTTTGCAGATGATGGAGTTATTGACGCGGCGTATGATGGTAGTTGTTAAGAGTCTTTAAAGATGTTTTATTTGAAATGACAATTTTTTTTTTTAAGTTTATTCAATGTTCGAACTTATAACCGTTTGGGTCTATTTTATAAAGTTATGTGAATTGAGATTTCGGTTATTTTCCGTTCAATTGGTTGAGATTGAGTTTGAAAAGTTGAGGTGAAATTTTTCCTTTTATCAAACGGGCGCTTAAACTAAATATTGTCCTCAAGTGGAAAAGAAAAGATAGTGCTAGATGACTTCACTGAGTGAAGATATTAATTGTCTTTATTGTTGTCATCGTCATTATGTTGGTTGTGGTGGATTAGGTAGATGTGATGGAAAGACTAGAGGTTGAGGAAACATGATTGCACTATACATGAAGAAAACTTCCACTCGTCTCACTTCGTTGAAGCTTGCTTCAAAATATGTAGTATTCCCTTATAAGAATTCTTTGATACTTGAGAGACCACAACCATTTGGAGAGGTGTTAACTTGTGAAGAGAAGAGTTTGAGTTGTAAAGTTTTAAGTAATGGGAGGAACAAAAGTTTTAGCTTGAGACAAAATCAAAGAGAATGATAAAATTTAGGACTAAGGCTTGTTTTAAAGAGAGTAGGAAGGTACAGTGCCTAGACATTGTGTTTTGATCTATTTTTTAGGTTGGCAGTGCCTAGGCATAGCCACCATAATGCTTCAGCGCCCGATTTCGAAAATTTTATTAGGTTGGCAGGGCCTAGTCAACGTGTTTGGGTAAAAGTCTTATTTCCCTACTATTTTCACTCCAATTCACCTTCATGACTTTGTTTTCACCCCCAAATTTGAGTAGGTAACTACCAAAAAGAGATAAAGTCATTACAAAATAAAAGGAAATTTATTTTTAATAACTAAGTAATTCAAAAGAGAAGAAAATCTTGGTTGCTTCCCAAGAAGCACGTCTTTAACGCCGTTAGTTTGACGTTTCTATGGTTCCAAGAGAAATTTCATTCATGTTCTGTCCTTGTTTTCTATCATAATGCTTAAGTTGTTGGTCATTGAACTTTCAACTTCATATCACAAAAAAGGAAATACTTTGTGAATTAAAAATAGTCTCGACTACTGTGAGTTAAGCTTAAGCGGGAACAACTTCAAGCAGGAATTATAAAGAATTACTTGCTAGCCTGGGATAGATTATCTCCTTAATATCATCTTTTCACACTAGGTGTCATTATGGAACTCGACTATTTTGTCATGTTGCAAAAGACTTTTAATGTCTGACGCTTTCTTCAACATTTAGCATCTTTACTGTAGAATCTTCCTCCATAGAGGCCTCACAATGAATGTCAAGATGTATCCCAAACTTAAGTTTATTACTCAAATTATCTTTGACATATTGCATAAGATCTTCCTTTTTGTTTTAGGTTATTCTTAAGCGACAAAGTTTCAAGAGCCAAGATAGAATCAACTACTTCCATACTCCATGTGTAATATTTAGTAACAACTCTTCTCTTGAAGCACTAAAAGGTCTTCAAATGAGCATTCTTTATAAATCTCACTTACAACTACATATATAGACTTGATCATGTGACTAGTATTGACATCTTTGGGGAATCTTATAGCTTGCTATATTTTGAAAATGGACTATTCTTCATTAACCTGCAATGTCAATTATCATTTCTCTACATCAATCAATACTCTACCAGTTGCTAAAAATGGTCGACCAATAATTTATATAAACGTCTTGATCTTTCTCCATACCCAACACCACAAACTCAGTGGAAATAATAAATTTATCAATTTTAACAAAAATATCTTCAATGATCCACATGGGTAAGTGTGAGACCTATCAAAAAACTGCAAAATAATGGTTGCCGACTTCACTTCTCCAAGACCCAATTTCTTGAATATAGAGAGACATTAAATTGATGCTCATCCCTGGTTCACATAGTGCATTGTGAAAGCACGAATTGTTAATTATGCAAGGAATTAAAATGTTATTTGTATCTTTTCATCAAACCTCTCCTTCTAGAATCTGTGTGAGTATAGTAGTGATTGTTTTAAAATTGATGGATTATCTAGAATTGAAATACAATTAGGTTTGCGAGCATTCATTGTTTCCTCTGCTTCAATTTTTCCTTCTTCATCAGACTCTTTTTCTTCATGCACTAAAAGGTCTTCAAATGAACATTCTTTATAAATCTTACTTACAACTGCGTCTATAGAATTGATCATGTGACTAGTATTGACATCTTAGGGGAATCTTGTAGCTTGGCATATTTTGAAAATTGACTATTCTTCATTAACCTGCAATGTCAATTATCCTTCATCTACATCAATCAATACTCTACCAGTTGTTAAAAAATGGTCGACCAATAATTTATATAAACTTCTTGATCTTTCTCCATGTCCAACACTACAAAGTCAGCGGAAATAATAAATTTATCAATTTTAACAAAAATATCTTCAATGATCCACATGGGTAAGTGCGAGACCTATCAACAAGCCGCAAAATAATGGTTGTCGACTTCACTTCTCCAAGACCCAATTTCTTGAATATAGAGAGTCATAAAATTGATGCTCATCCCTAATTCAGATAGTGCATTATGAAAGTATGAATTTCCAATTATGCAAGGAATTAAAATATAATTTGTATCTTTACATCAAATGTCTTCTTCTAGAATCTGTGTGAGTATGGTAGTGATTGTTTTATAATTGATGGATTATCTAGAAATGAAACACAATTTGGTTTGCGATCATTCATTGTTTCCTCTGCTTCAATTTCTCCTTCTTCATCACATTCTTTTTCTTCATGGTTGGAATTATGTGTAAAAATCAAAGCCTCTTCATGCTTACTATCATTAATCTCTTTACCAGTTATCAAGGTGATTGCATTGAAACATTCCCTTGGATTTACTTTCCATTAAGAAAATTTTCTTTCCGCTAATCTCAAGAGATTTTTTTCCGTAGCCCTGTTTTGCTTATATGAATCTCGATATTTTCTATTTGTAACTCATTATTGTTGAATCTCGACCTAGCCTCAGAAATAAAGATTCCCAGAAGTTCTTCTAATGATGGTTTCTTTTCAGTGACTTGATCATTAAACCCAGGAGGAAGTTGGAGCACATCCTTCTGTTACCGTAGGAGAGACTTTTAATAGTTTTACAACCCTCAATGCTAGCAATATGAAGAGTTTTTTTCTTTTTTTTGGTTGAAAACTTAATTGTTTACGTACTGAACCTGCTTATTCTCTATATCAGTCTCCTTTTATGTAGCAGCTATAGGAAACTCTACGTTCTACCGAGTTCCATTTGTAGTTAATGCAGTTATTTGGATAGAAAGTGATGACACTTGAGCTATAAGAGCAGTAATAGATCCACTTCTTCAAGACCCGCTATCATTTTTATACCTGAATGCTCACTTGGAAATTGATAATTGTTGTTGGTCATTTCACCCATTAAGATATAAGTATCAACTTCAGTTACATATTAATGTGTCACCTATAGCATCAACTATGGTTCGCGTCTAACCGTTCAGCCCATTATATAATATCTCATTTTCCATCCAATTCTAAGTAACTCGTTGAATCTCCTATGGCTCATAATTTTTCAATGTTGGCTTGTTTAAATTGCTCAATCTCACTTAGCAATTGAGCCAATTTGGAAGGAGGAACCTTTTTTTTTTTTTGGCTAAAGGAAGGAGGAACTTAATAAGAAATTTTTGATTCATTCTCTCCCAAGTGGTAATAGTACCAATCGAAATTGATTGAAGCCATCCCCTTTCTTTATTCCTCAATGAGAAGAGAAACAAACCATGTTCTAATTTTTTAATAGTAACACCATCCATCTTCACGGTGTTACATATCTCCGAAAATTAGCAAGATGGACATTTGAATCTTCTAATGAAAACCCTACAAATTTATTTTTTTGTACCATGCTAATCAATGCGGGCATCACTTCAAAGTTATTTAAGTGATAGCTATGCCATGGTAGTTGTCAGTGATGATGTGTGCAAATCGCAAGTGTATGATGTCGCATCCGATTAATAAAGTGGACAAGAAAGTCCATATTATTGTCCCACAAGGATAGGTTGAATATATAGATTCTCACGAAACTTAGGTAAAACCAACTTGAAATCGTGCATGAACCTGTTTTCCCGCTAGGCCAGACTACTGCCATTTTCTAAAAAATTGTGATGCTTCCTCATAAGTTAAATCCATCAAAGATCCACCTACAGTTGAATCTTCATGCCTTTTATTTTCATAGGTCAAACCATTGTAGAACTGATGAACCAATATCCAATCAGAGATGCCATGTGTATGATACTTCCTGAACAATTTTATCTATTCCCTAATTAGATTAGAGTTTATTTAGTTTCCTAAGTAGAATATGGTTTTTATTCTTGTTGCCTATATAAAGGCGTCTTCATTGTAATATTAAGGAAGACTTTGATTAATGAAAATTGTGTTGAGTTATTTCTCTCCCAAATATTGTTCTTGAATGAACACTTTCGAACTTATCAAATATTGTGAGATATTTGAATCGTTCAACAAATTGAACTTATCAAAGGCGTGGACAACCTTTGAGGCGTTCTCCCATTATGGTTCTTGTTTCCACATCGTAACGGGTCTCGAGTTTAACATGCCCCTGGTTCTTGCGTCGTGAGGCTCGGGTCGTAGTGTCACCGTCCGTTCCTGCCTGAATTCGGAACTTTCCCGGCGTTATTTCCGCGTGTTCGTTGTGACCCCCTCCCGGGATCACATCAGTAAAACTTGAACAATGCAATTAAAAGCAAAAAACTGCGCTACATCCTTAATCACAACAAAGAGTTTAGTTGTTCATAATGTTTGTATTGAAAACATAAATAATAATTATAAACAACATTATGATATATTAAAGAAACAAGTAAAAGAACTCTTGCACCAAGAAATATCTTCCACATGTTGATCTTCAATTCTCATGCCTTTGCCTCTAATTAGCTTCAACAATCTCCAAGATTGGATGACAGGTTTTGCCTCTTGAATATGTGTGCAAAGGTCCCCTCTACGTGTATGATATAGGTTGAATATATAGATTCTCACGAAACCTGGGTGAAACCAACTTGAAATCGCGATGAGCCTGTTTTCCCGTTAGGTCGGACTACTGCGCGGCCGCGCAGTAGTAATATTGGTGGCCCCACAGGCTTCCGAAATTGGGATCTGTTGAATTACTGTCTGCACGCGCTGCCACCTGGTAGATTTAGGATGGCCGCGCAGTTGATTTCTTCAACACAATTTTCCACCTTTCAAATGTGTTTAAGTAGATTCTTGCACTTTATTTGAACGCGAGTCATTCGTCTTCTAATTACAACTATTTAGTCCTTGAACTTCCGAATTACTTCAATTCTTATTTCAAAATTTTATTCTTCTTCAATTATGTTCTCGAACTCTGATTTCTCACGATTGGCTCCTCTTGAAAGTCCAGGTTGATATCATCAACATCCACTTTGTCCAATTTCGCTACAAATGCCTTTCAATTGCGAATTATTTCACTCCATTGCTTCATCCACATGAATTTGGGATTATTTTTGAAATGTAAACAAATAGAGATCAATTTAAGTAGGGTTTATTCAAAAATGACAATAATTATTCTAATTTAGATACATAAGTAAGTGTGTAAAATACACTTATCAATTGACAACTGGTTGGGCACAATCTCGAATTGTCTATTGTTGTTTGTTGTCTTTAGCAGCCATTTCTTCAAGCGTTTCTCTTCTTTTAACACTAATCCTCGAAAAGTTCTTTCTAAATCAAGATCGAGGGACAATAATTCAAAACTCCTCGATCTTCGCATGATCAACTAAAATACAAAAAAGTAACAATTAAAAGTAAAGACGTCTAAATTAAAAATTACAAGAATTCATTTTTCTATACTTCTTTTTAACAAACCTTAAAAAAGATTTGTACTTTTTCTGAAACCTATAAAATCTTGTGTCATGTTATTCTATCATATCTAAGGTTGTCTCTCTCTAATTCCAAATCTTCAATACCAAATCAATCAATTAATGGTCCGTTAATTGAAAGTATTAAAAATAGAATAACACAAATAAACTTGGAACAAAAACTCAAAGATATATTGAAGATCAAAACATAGTACCAAAGTAAGATTACATCAATCCAATAGATAATTAACTTAGTTTATAATTGTAGAACAAATAAAATTCAAGTTTATAATCATAAACATGGAGGGAAAAAAAAAAAGGTTTTGTAGTTGAATCTATTCATTCTTGTTTTCTCTTCCTTCAACTTTTTCATTCTCTTGAATACTCATCATTGAAAAGTCCCTTCTAAGATATTTCCCGATCCTATTTGTGACTATTTTCCTTGGTTGTCTTGAGTTTTGGGTCAATTAGGCTTTTCATGGATCAAAACAACCCTGAAAAAGTCAATTTTGGTAATATTTTTCTGCAATTTTTTGGTAGTGCCAATAGAGCGTCTAGGTTTTGCTAACTTGACAGTAAATCTATCTGTTTGCCTCGTTTTGCACTTTTTTGAATCCTCGTCTTCTCGATTCATCTCTTTGTCACTCCTTGTTACTTTATGCTCTAAGAATAATCTATTTTCCACCATATGATTAATCTACAACAAACCAAGACTCATCAAAAAGTTGTATATAAGTACTCTAATAATTACACGAAACATAGAGTCTGAATAGAATTATAACATGAGTTAAAATACACTTATCCAACCACATTAACTAATCTAGATCAATAACTAAACTCGCCTAACAAGGAAAAACATTGCTAATGGGGTCCTTCTCCCAGCGGACCTCTAGGCTAGAAGAAACAAATTGAATCTTTAACTACTTTACGTCACAGAAGACTGTAGGAAAGTTAATGAACCACAAAGCACATGGCTTCATAATAATTTTGTGAAAATTAAACATAAATCCACCCCAAATCCACGATACTTGAATTTTGGCACAACTAACAGTTCAATCTAAACTTTGCCACCTAGAATTAAAGAAATCTGTTAAATATCACCCAATTAAAAAAGGAATATAAATCTTCCGAATTTGGATTGTTCACGGAAACTTCGAAATCACGCAACAGTCCCTGGTTCCTCTCAAAATCATTAATGGTGATTGGTTTCTTCATCCAATTCAAGTAATCAATAGCCCGTTAAGTCATTCCATGTTGGAAGGTAATATTCAATCACCACATATCCAATGTGACCTTGTTCAACAACCTATTAGATATAAAAATAAAACTAAAATTTACTCATGCTGATCAATAGCTCGTTGCAAAATAAATAAATAAATATCAAAGTTCGATCTCTTTATTAAATTACATTTTCAGGTGCCTCCTAAATTTCTTTTCCTCTTATTAGTTTTTTGTGCTGCCATGATGGCTGGATTATAGCAGGTTCTGCTCTCTGACCAGATCTATCGCATTTTCCACACCACGTTCTCCTCTTGTACTTAAGATATGACTTATATGTGTTCTCTTTCGGGTTACGAGGACCACGTTTTGATTTTGGTGCAATTACCATCATTTGCTTCACCTGATCTGGTACCTCCCAATCATCTTTACTACCAAGTGGATATACAGAGGACTGGTATGCGGTAATGTACTCTTCCTTTGTAAAATATATAGAGCAATATTAGGACAATGAATAGTTTTGCATTGATATGACAGCGGCTGCATGCGGACACGGAATGTGATCAAGTGTAAACATTCTGCATGAACATATCCTTTCACTCATATCCATCACAAATGACAAACTCTCATCTTTCACTTGGTATATTTTGTCTCTAGAGAGGAGCGCCTGCATTGATAATTTAAAAAATGACGTGATATTATCATTGGTAACTTCTTATTACCTTTTTTCACAATTCAATACATTACACAATAGTTGTAAACATATTCAAAACAATCCATAAAATTTTAATAAATTATTAACCTTCTTATCCGTAGTTGTCTTGACATTAATATCATCTCCTACAGCATTCGATTGTGACTAGTAGCAAGTCTTGTGAAGGTTGACATGACATCATTTCAATTTTGAGAAAACCACATTTGTATTGTACACCATAAGGACTCAAATAGTGCCTCAATGGGATAGTTATTGGCATACTTAATCGAGGAGTTCAACAACTTTGCAATGTTTGAAGTTATGGTGTAATATCTATCTTTTGTTATGTGCGCTCTTGACCATTTCTCGTAATCAACATCTTTCTGCATTTACGTAAAATAATTAGAGTTATTGGGTTTAATCTTCATGCATCATATGTCAATAAAATTGAAATAATCAACGAAACGTATCAGGTAACCTCTGATGCCGGGGTCAATCGCATCCAACCTTGCCATATGGTTTTCAAAATCCAGTATTGTATAAGCTCTCGATGCAACATTAAACGGAACTCTAATTCCTTTTCCTTTCTTACCAAATTCTTTCTTCAAATTTTGGAGCAAATGCTACGTACACGCTCCATGAAGAGCATCCGGGAATACATTAACAACTGTGTGTGCGAGACTCCTATGACGATCAGATATGATGCACAACTCGTCTCGTTTGCCATATACTTCTTTCACCCTTAACAAGAACCACTCCCAGGCATAATTATTCTCTGAGTCACCTTCGCCAAAAGCTGGTATGAATATATTATTGTTTGCATCTTGCATACATGCATTGAACGGGATACCACCATGCTTACCTCATAAAAATATTTTATCCACAACAATGATAGGTTTATAGTGCTCCCATCTAGTTATTGATGCTCCAAATGCTACAAAACTGAACAAAAATCTCCGGTCCGTATCAACCTTAATCCCAGTTATAGAACCCGAATTGGAAACTTCCAATCTGTGCATATATGCTGGGAAGATTTGAGATTTCCAAATGACTCGTATGGGTCACCTCGAGTCATCTGTATTACATGATCCCATGTACGCCATGCCTTATCATAACTTACTATAGTTCTGTATGTGTTATGCATGTCATCAATTATGTCTCCAGGCGTATAGATTCTTCTTGTGGAAATAAATTTTTGCTTGATGTAATTTGCAATCACAACACTTGTTTCCTGTATGTGGTGAACAGTTACTGAGTCAGCAGAGCATGTATGAGTGTCATTCATTTCTCTAATTTTAAAGTTGCCAGCACAACCCATTCTCGAAGATTTAAATGTCCAGTTGCAACCATTTTCTAGACACTTCAACCAATAAAACTTATTGTCCGACTTCACAACATTGTATTGAAACTTTTTTTTCAAATGCCAACATTGCAACGTTTGCAAGTACTTGTTCTTGAACACAATGCCCTTTTTCATGACTGCTGCAAGAGGTGATGTTATAACACTATAGCATGCATGCGTCTTCATCATCATCTCTGCTTAAGTATATGTAATCAGCTAGTTCTAGTCCCATTTCATCCAATGTTGGATTCCCAGCAATCAAACCATCATTTCCAACATCAATTTGTTGTGTAGATGTGTGATTCAATGAATTGGAGTGGCTATTAATAGTTATTTCATGCAATGCACCAACGGTCACAATATCTACTTCACTATTGGGTATAAACATCAACACTGACACACAAGGGGCATAAGCGCTTATCCATTCCCCCCCCCCCCCTTCAATTGCACATAAAAGAACAACGTAGAATCATTAAAAATTCGAATCCGGGGTCCTTGGTCATATACCTGGTAGTGTACTTGAAAACATAACACCCTTCGTCTTTCCCCAGCTAAACAGCAACCATTGTGATTAAATTGGGAAATGAGAAATCCAACGGAACAATGATACCCCACACATGGTAATCAACACATTCGTTTGATTCATCCCACACACCTCCAAAGTGGATGAATAACATTAAACTGGACATATCCTATTGCAAGAAATTGGAACAAATTTTTTACATTTCTTTGTCAGATGAAATTATTAGTAACAACCAGGTGTAATTATAATTCCGATAATTTATTCAACCAAGCGGATTAAAACCCATATCAAATATGCATACAGAAGCCTATATAAATGAAAACATAGCACTTAATTAACATGTTCACATTAAAAAAGTTCGTAATCCATAGTTCGACCTTTCATATTGTTGAAGCCAGTCAGCCCCAAACATTGAGAATATATTGATTACAATTGACAGGATGAATAATCATGTTTAACATCATTAACCCCCACACCAGTTTATGTGTATCGTGTTGATGTCTGATCCATAATGTTAAACCATAAAAAAATGATTAATAAGATTAACCCCGTATCAGTCGGCACTAATTATATTCACACAATGATGGTGAATGTCATAAATCACGCCTAGAATGCACATAATCCTATCATAAATATTATAAACAACGAAAAATGGACACACGTTCGAAAATCATGCATCAGTACTATTTTTTCATATACATGTTAGAATATTTACATTTACTGATGAATAGCTATGCAGAAACATACGACTGTATCAACATAGATAATCTTAATTTTGGTGCTAGAACCTGTATTAATTATAATCCATTTCCTATAACCAAAATACAAGCAATCCATATATATGGTTGTTATAAATTATTAATTATTATCACTCTATATATGCAGCTTCATATTTTTTTGGCAGATTACCTGTCGATTAAATTCATTAAGGTAGTCCCAACTGTGAGTTTTATTTTGAAATTCAAATAGAATGTTCAAATGCAAAATTAATATGCAGAGTAAGATAGTACAAATGCAACCTTAAATTTATTAGCTTAAGTGAACTTCTCATTGAATGTCGGACTTTTGAGCAAATGAAAATAATAGGACATGTCTCAAGACCTCAACTATGGGAAAAAAAAATACCCGTGATAATTAGCGTCAGAAGCGAATGTTTGCAGAATAATGTATGATTCAGATTTGAATGTCTGATACTAATTGGTCACGATTTGCAAAGACTAATTAACATGATCTTTTGTTCATATCAACTATCGACGAAGGCCTTGCAGACTATTGTATCAGTCGGCATCAAGTTCTTGCTTTTTAGTTATATATATGATCTTGCCAGAAGGAAAGTATCCAAATCCCTATCAAACGAATTGGATATTTCGTAGAATATGTTCATTTTCGTAAAATATGGAAATTAAATTAATGAATAGGTGTAGCCCTGGAATTTCGGGATTGAATTCTGCACCAGGAATTTTTGTTGAATCATTTACTGTGTTTTCAGTTACTATCATGGAAGTTGTGACTGATTCCTTTTTTTTTTTTTTTTTTCTTTATTAAATTTATTTACATTTTTTAATCGTACAATTTAGCATGTCATATATTCAAATCATTTACAAAAGGATGACATTCTTGAAATAAAGGTATTCTTTTTGCTAATTTGCAAAATGAGGTTTCAATATGTGGCAGTCGTGCAACTACCCCCAAAAATTCTGACAGGGCCAACTCATCAGCCCATTACAACAGTAACCGGCCCATAAAATTCCATATATGCCCTTTGCTTTTAAAAAATATTATACTATGCAAATTAATATGTCCATGTGCCAAAAAGTGAAATGAAGGATATAAATGTCCATGGGAAAAGTTCTTGTAGCAATCGTCTGACAGCCACTGTGTAGTGGCCAGCCTTTGCAATTTTTTGTTGATTTTCGATGCTTTGGGTCCCATGGTTATGTATAAATTTTTCCATCTTTCGCATTTTTACATGGTAGCAAACATGCACTATATTCCAAAACATTGGATTTCTAGCATCTGATACAAGTTGTCGGGTGAGGATTTAACATATTGCCAAAGCCAATGTTATTTAAACAGTTTCTAAAACAATTTATTGACAATACTATTTTTGTGAACAGATTTTTAATCACGCATTTTTTTAAAACCATTTTTAAATAACATATTTTACCTCGAAAATACCAAGATTCCATTTATAAACTTCATGACAGCCGCCGAACATAGTGTTGAGTGAATTACTTTTCATATTCAACTCCAATAGGGAGAGAGAGAGAGAGAGAGAGAGAGAGAGAGAGAGAGAGAGAGAGAGAGAGAGAGAGAGAGAGAGAGAGAGAGAGAGAGAGAGAGAGAGAGTCTGTTTCAGATTTGTGCATCTTAGGTTTTTTTTTTAATCCTCGGGATTCTGGATTTGATATAATAAGATTCATAAGTACTAAAAGTTACTTTTAGGCTTTAGTTGTGTATTGAAGGTAAGCCATGGATGAGCACAACATCACAAAAACACTATGCTCAAGGAGAAGTCAATGACACATTGGCAGAAACTGTAATGTGCATATAAAATGTATGATTTCTTTAATTAATATAATTTGCAAGTGTAATGTTAGCTATTTCTATTCTCACAATCATTAACAACCACATTGGTAATCCAGAGTAGGTGTGATACGATCTGTCCCAAATCATCTTACTAGACCCAGAACGTGACGTGTGCCGGTCGCAAGTGTCAACTAGATTCTGAACTCACTACCAAGGTAAACTTGACTTTTCTTATCTTTCAAAATCCCTTCTAAAATAAAATTGATCCCATATGAATTTATAAAAGTTTTAATAGAGTTTTCCTTATAAATTATATTAAAATCACCTGAAAAATAATAAAATTCCTCAAACATCTATCTTCTGAAAATATTGCAAACTACCTATCCTACCAACATGTACTAACCAAACTATATGTAATCAACTTAGCCACTTTAATATAAATTATAGTACAACCCAAATGAATATAAAACTATGAAAATGCAGTGAACTCATAAGCTTAACTACTTAAGTTGTACCATCTCATTATATCTATGGCATAACTCGACAGATCAACAGACTCCACAAATACTTCTTAACTCAAATTCACACACATCCTATAAGAAAATATGTGGAAAGTATGTGAGCTTGTAATTTAGTGAGTGGGTAGTTCGAAAATAAGTATACTTTTCACATAAATGCATATTTATTTAAAAATCGTATTTATTCTATTACAACTTTTAAGAAATTCTAAATTTCGATAATTACTTTTGGGACTGAAACATGCTGGAATCGTAAAATCCTTTATTCTTTATATTAAATAAGTAATTGTAATGTCTTATAAAAAATTTGTATCAATAAAAATCTAAGTAATAAATATAAATAATGATATCAATAAAAATCGGGGTAAACTATCAATTCATCATATTATAAACTGAAATCTTATTATGTAAACAGAATAAACTGAATTCTATAATCTAAAATCTGATAAGTTGTAATAATTTGACATCTGATAACTAAATTCTATAATATGAAATTGGATAAATTGTAATAATACTAAAAGACATACCAAAATGCACCCAATGAATGGTCTTACTCATGTACTGAGTAATCTCATGTACAAAGCAAAGTTATTCAAATCTTATAAGCTGATAATTTGTATCATATGCGCATAGACTTTCCTAAAGGCCTAAGCAAATTGGTACACAGCCCAAAGTCTATGTGTACAAGAGTGGGTCCAAAGACCTCTAATAATTTGGTCATATATTGTGGAAACACATTCAAACCAATGCAGAGAGGCTAAAATCACCATATTTGGTCATACAATGTGGAAATCAATTCTCATCACTGCAGAGCGTGTAAGATTACCTAGGTACATTCTGGTGGTTTTAAAAAAAACTACATATATTGAAATATATAATACTGATATAATATTATCCAAGGCCTAATTAAAGTGAACTGAATTTATAACTAAAATGATTATTTATAAATATCTAAAAATCATGTTGTCTAACTCAATCATCTGAAATAAGTTGTTTTTGCAAATTATGTAATTTACTATAAGAACTATAATAAATAAATATATCATATAAATTTTAAAATTGGAACAAATTAAGAAGTACTTATATTTGAAAATTAAAGTTTTCCACTCACGGAGCTACCGTTTGGAATCTAGCTGAGCTGATAGGCCTGGTCAAATCTTCACATCATCTCCTGAAATAATAATATAAATCTTCACATTTATACAAGTCCCCCTTTCCAAGTGTTACCAAACTTACTAGTTCATTTATCCCCTCTTATAATTAAACCAATATTCATCAACCACGCCATCTAAATTTCTAGTATGAAATAAACCAAAATAGGTCTTCATAAGCTTAACTTGATCATTAAATGAACCCAATAACGTAATGAACGAATTTTTATCACCATGTATATACTTCAATAAACTTAAATATACAATTATTAACGTCACTAGAATCATTATTTTCACTTTCATACAACTCACATTTCAACTATAAATCAAAAGTCCTTAAATTTACACTGTTATTGAACAAAATTTAACTAATAAGAACTTAATATCCCAAATTTCCAACCTCATAATACCAATTAAAATTAAAATTCACTTATAATATATAAACACTTACTTTAATCACCAATAATTAATACTTGAGTTAAAAAAACCAAAATTAAACCTTGAAGTCCTTATAATCACTACAATAAACCATAAATCAAGTGTTTCATGTCATATAAATATGATAAACTCAAAGATGAAATCTCTAATTAACAAACCCACGTCATAATTCATATTCTACTTCAACATTAATCTTCCGACAATATATATATATTTTTCTTTGCAATAATATTCTTAAATACGTCAAATACATCTTAATAACCTTTAAATGCTACAAATCAAGTATAAGAAAATTTCATCAATCTCTTCTTTTAAAAAAATGCTATGGTGCCCTTGAAGGGAAACTACTATTGTGCCCTTCAAGACACAAGATGTGGACTCCACTATTTGGTCAGGCCCTACTCTTGATCCTGAAGGGCATCATAATATGTGCTCTTCAAGGACGCTAAAGCAAACCTCTTTCACTTACCTTTGAGAAGAAAAAAAGAAATTAAAGATTCTATTCCACCCTTCCTTTTTCTTTTTTTGCCCTTTTTCATCCTCTTTTACTTTTTCTTTTTCCTATTGTTTCCCTTTTCGGCCTTTGCAGCTTCTCGGTTTGTAACGCCCCAAGTTCCGTGAAGCTCGGGATGTCACTTGATGTGATCCCGGGAGGGGGTCACGACGAACACACGGAATGAACGCCGGGAAAGTTCCGAATTCAGGTTGGAACGGACGGTAACACTACGACCCGAGCCTCACGACGTAAGAACCAGGGGTATATTAAACTCGAGACCCGTTACGATGCGGAAACAAGAACCATAATGGGGGAACGCCACAAAGGTTGTCCACGCCTTTGATAAGTTCAATTTGTTGAACGCCACAAATATTTTCTCAATATTTGATAATTTCGAGTTAAAGGGAATCCTCACCTTTAGAGAGTAAAAACACTCAATATATTTCATTCAATAATCCAAGTCTCCTCTTTGTCAATGAAGACGCCTTTATATAGGCGAATAAAAAAATCCTAGTCTACTAGGAAACTAAATAAAATCTAATCTAATTAAGGAATAGATAAAATCTATCAAAATAGAGTCCTAATTTAATTGGAAAAAATAACAAAAACAAAGTAAATCTAATCCTATAATTAAGGAAATAAAAATCCGCAAATCTTGGAATTACGACCGTGACAACATTCCTTACGGCCGTAACTGTTCTTCTGCTTAAGGATTACGGCCGTGACCATAAACTTACGGCCGTAACTTTGAAAACCTGAAATTCTTCATTTTAATCCGAGAGTGAATTATGGCCGTGACAAGCTAGCTTACGGGCGTAAATATGGTTCTGACCCATTTTGACCTATTTTGATCTTTGAAGCTCTCCGAACCTGTTTGAATTCTTGTTTTGGCTTGAATTGTAGTTCTTTCCGTCAAGCCCGCCATGATTCTCATCATCACTTCTCTTTTAAATCTAATTTTATTGTGAAAAATAATTGAATTCTAAACATCATATTTATGTGAAAATTTTCAACAGTAAATAAATTAAATTTGATAAATGCATAAAAACGTTGAAATCTTAACTTTCAAAGAAAGTAACGACAAATAATTGAATTGACGATGTTCATGACTTTAAATATCATATTTAAACTAATGACATATAAATAAATTCACACAATTCATGAATCGTGACTTTAAAAATATAGCTTCATTATTATTTGCCACCACTGCCCTTTCATTCGCTACCATCTCCGAAATCTGCAATTTGTAAGTTTAAAAATAGGGGTGAGCATTTCATAGAAATACTCAGTAGGTTCAGCGCAAATTAAACAAACTGTACAGTAAATAACACATAATAATGCAACTTAATTCATAAATTCTCTTTCTCATGCAATAAGCAAGTGGATCTCATACATCATAAATTTTCATGCCCGAAGACATGTGGATCTGGGCCCGAAGGCAACTGGTCCATGCTCAAAGACATGTGGATCTGGGCCCAAAGGCAATTGGTCCATGCCCAAAGACATGTGGATTTAGGCCCGAAGGAATTGTCCATACCTGAAAGCATGTGGATCTGGACCCGAAGGCAACTAATTCTCATAAATTACGTAATCACATGCATAAATTTACAATACGGGTTTACTTATTATTGCGCATATAAGATAAAAGGTTTTTAAAGTAATGAACCTACCTTAAGATATTTCTGAACTTGCTTAAAAAATGATTCTAGCTTTCTTGAAAATCCCGCTCCTCGTCTAGCCCTAAAATAAATAATTTCTATTAGAAACTTTAAATTAAAGTTTTGTAAATGAAAGTAAACTTGACGGTTGAATTGAAAGAATTTAAAAGTGTAAAGCTCGGACTAAAATGATAACGTGTAAAGATTTGGGACTTTGTGTAAATAATTGAAATAGGGACTAAATCGATAAACCCGAAAAGTTCCTGACCAAATTATATTTTAGTCAAAACTCAGGGTCATATTATACTCAATTGAAGACTTGGGGACTAATTTGTGAAATTAATTTAAATTGGGAACTGAATAGATACCTCAGAAAGTTTCTGGTCAAAATTAGATTTCAGTAGAAACTTTGGGTAAAATAGACTCAATTGAAAACTTGGGACTAAAGATAAATATTTTAACACTAAAGGACTGAAATAAAACATTTTAAAAACTGTAAGGACTAAATTAAAACACTTTACAAAGGCTGGGGACTAAAATGCAAATCTCAAGAATTCAAAACAATAACAACAAAACAACTCTCTCTCTCTCTCTCTCTCTCTCTCTCTCTCTCTCTCTCTCTCTCTCTCTCCCCATTTTCGTAAACAGAGAAAGGGAGAGGACACGAGAGAGGACGCTGGTCCTCTCGGTGCGAAGGCAATCGCCGGCGATCTGCCGGCGTTAATGCCGGTGGTCGAGTGGTACTACAAGGGGGTAAAAATATGGTAGAAAAGGGTAAAGTTTTGGGGCTGGTTGGTGGATGAACACCGAGGCTCGAGGGTTTAATTTTGGCTGTGATTTCTGGTTAAACTCTGGCCGAGGCTTCAAGGTAAGTGGTGGGTTGGGTATTTTGTGTTGAGTTTTAATTTGGGTTTGATTTGGAGGTTGATTTGGAAGTGGGCAGCAGTGGTGATTTTCTCGAATTTGTGGTGGCGGCTTGAGTGGCGCAGCGGTGGCGTGGTAGCATTGCAGTGGCGTGAGGGTGGCGGTAAAGGTAAATATTTGGGTTCTGTTTGTTTATCGATCTTGGGTATTTTGGGTGTCGATTTGTCAGTGACGGGTTTCGAATGGTGGTGGTTATGGCATTATGTGGTGCCTTTGGCAGCGGCTGTGGTGTTGTTCGTGGTTCGAGGCTGACTGTGGCGGTGGTGGTTGGGGCGTTAAAAAGTTCAATCCGGCCATGGATTTTCGAGCTAGTTCTGGTTTGCAGATGGGGTTGCGAAATTGGAATTCGGCTAGGTGACTACGGTTTGTGGTTCTTGCAGTGTTGTGGGCAATGAGGCGAGGGATCTATTTAATAGATGATTTAGGTGTTAAACATGGTAGTTTAGGTTAAATCTTGATTTATGGAAAATTGTGAGAATTTTGGAAATGAGTATCGATCGTGATGTGATCCGGAAAACAAGCTAACAATGTTATGATTCGGGACGAATCATCTTAAAGGAAGAGGGGATGATATGATCCGGAAAAGGCGTTAAAAATGAGAAATGATACGGGCAATTCAACAATATTCTACATGGAAAAATGAACAAGTTGTGTTGGGCTCGAGTCGAGATTCAAATCACGTCAACGGATCAGAAAATCAGAAAATTGTGCAGAAGATGCGTTACGGCCGTAACATTGTTTCTCACGGCCGTAACTTATGGATTTCACGGCCGCATCACATTCCTCACGGCCGTAAACGAAAATTGGTATTTTTGTTCAGAAGGAGATTTACGGCCGTAACATCAATCTTCACGGCCGTAACTAATATAGTGACATTTTGATCAGAGAAGGACTTACGGCCGTAAGTCCGACTTTTACGGCCGTAAGCGGTGCAAATCAGATTTTTCGGGATTTTAGTATTTCAGTTGATTTGTATTTCCTTTATTGGTTTTTAATTCTTTTTCCGATTTTGGTAATTTTGGTAATTTTGGTTATTTTAGTTATTTTAGCTATTTTAGCCTAATTAGAATTCTATTAAGAGTCAGTTAGCGATTAGGTTTTATTTTGCCTATTTATATGTTTTTCCATTCAATGTAAAAACAGAATATTTTGGATGAATAAAAATTATATTGAGTGTTTTCTCAACATTGTTCTGGAATTGAACAAACTTCGAACTTATCAAATATTGTGGGATATTTGTGGTGTTCAACAAATCGAACTTATCAAAGGCGTGGGCATCCTTTGTGGCGTTCAAACCATTACGGTTCTTGTTTCCGCATCGTAACGGGTCTCGGGTTTAATATACCCCTAGTTCTTACGTCGTGAGGCTCGGGTTGTAGTGTTACCGTCCGTTCCAACCTGGATTCGGAACTTTCCGAGCGTTATTCCGCGAGCTACGACGAGGACCCCCTCCCGGGTTCTCATCATATGGTATCAGAGCTGGACTCTGGATTTAGGTTCTTGTGTTTTTCTATCCAGCTTGATTTTTATGTTTATCATCGAGTCCCATAAAAATCATCCATATCCTATTTTTGTTATTTGAGTCCTTGTTTTCAATTTTTCTTGTTCTTCTTGCCAGTAAATTTTTTTCCAGTTTGATCCATAAGAGTTTTTCTTATTCGATTGTTTTCTTAAAAAAATCAAAAGTGTTTTTCTTATTCGATTGTTTTCCAAATCCTGTTCCGTTTGTTTTGTTGCGTTCGTGTCGAATTTTCGGATTTTATTAAAAAAAAAAAATTATTTTTTATTTTATTTTTATTAATTCCGTAAATTCATCATAATTCAAAAAAAAAAAAAAGTCACTCCGAAATTCAAGAACCACTTTCTTGAATTTCTACAATATTCTTGATATTCTTTCTTTCGAGTCAAATTCAAGAACCACTTTCTTGAATTTCTTTAAAATTCTTGATATTGTTTTCCTTTTCGAGTCAAAATTAAATTCCTTCTTGATATTTGTCAATATCTAGATCCTCTTATTTTGAATCTTTCAAATTTTTGAAAGCTACATAAAGGGATGAATTATGAGTTCGATCCTACCTTCCAGACTAGGTGTCATGTGGGCAGTAAAGTGTGCAATATTATTATTCATAAGGAGTATTATTGCGATCTAGCTAGTACCACCATGGTTTAGGAGTTTGGCTTACCTTTACAACCACATCCCAATCCTTATAGGCTGACGTGGTTAAAGGAATGTGGCGTAAATGTAACCCATGGGGTGATGGTGAAATTGACACTTGGAAGAGATAGCGATGAACTGTGGTGTGATGTGGTGCCTCTAGAATCGTGTGACATCTTGTTGAGTAGATCGTGGAAGTGTAAGAGGAAAGCAGTCTACGATAAGCGTAGGAATATATATAAATTTGTTAAGGATGGGAAAAGTATTAAGCTTATGCCATTAACACCGGAAGAAATACTTGAAGAGAAAGTATTGCGAGAAAGGAGAGATTAGCAAAGAAAATTCGGAGATGATAAATGGAGTATGAAGGATGAATTCATGGAGATGGCCAAGGAATTAATACAGTTAAATAAAGAGATGAAGGAACGAGAGGCTAGGAAAAAGTTAGCCGAGTTTCAAGAGAGAGAAAGGGGAAGAGAGGAAGTAGTTAAATTACAAGAAAAACCTTTAGAAATGATTGTTGAGAAGAAGGAGGAAGACTTGAGGAAAGAGTTAGAAGATAAAAATTTGTGTAGTGTTGAGGTGGTGCCTAATCATGTCAATGAAATTATTTATGAGGAGGTGCATGATCAAAAGCATGAGAAATTAGGAGAGGTGGTAGAATCCATAAATTTAGGAGTGGAGGTTGAGTGTGCGAAAAAAGAATTAGAAGTAGTTGAAGAGAACCCGAATTTTGTGTTAGGAGATGAAAAGGTGGAGTTAGGTGATCAAACTCCAATATTTGATGAGGAAAAATTGGAAGTTGGGGATGAAGATTTAGAAGAGGTGGTAGAGTCCAAAAATTTGGAAGAGGAGGTTGTACGTGAAAATGTGGAGCTGGAAGAATTGGTTGAGTTTGGGAGTAAAAAGATAGAAGAGGTTGAGCAAGAAATTGCAAAGAAGGAAGGAGGTGAAGAGTGGAATTTTGTTGTTGGGAAAAATGAATCGGAAATAATTCATCATGAATACAAGGATCCATACCTTGTGCATGGAGACGCTAACATTTCCATCCCCATTTTTGTTAAATCTTTCTTGCGGGTTTATTGTGCATGGAAGTTTGATTTGCATCAACCTTGGTCAATTCCCCTCGTGTTTCAATACCTTATAGTCTACAAATTGGAGGAGCATCATTTATTGAATGCATGTCAGGGAATCGACAATTTTTCGTTTGATCCAGGAGGTACAGTTTGATTTTTCAAGAACAACACCATGATTCGGGACGAATCATCCTAAAGAAGGAGGGAATGGTACGAATCAGGGTGGGCTTGACGGGAAAATCTATAATTCAAGCCAAAACAAGAAGTCAAGCAGGTTCGGAGAACATCAGATCAAACATTGCTTGTACGAAGAAGGTTCGAGGCTAAACCAAGTGAGCAAGCCAAGAACAGTTTTATGATTCGGGACGAATCATCTTAAAGGAAGAGGGGATGATGTGATCCGGAAAAGAAGCTAACAATGTTATGATTCGGGACGAATCATCTTAAAGGAAGAGGGGATGATGTGATCCGGAAAAGGCGTCAAAAATGAGAAATCAAGATACGGGCAATTCAACAATATTCTACATGGAAAAATGAACAAGTTGTGTTGGGCTCGAGTCGAGATTCAAATCACGTCAACGGATCAGAAAATCAGAAAATTGTGCAGAAGATGCGTTACGGCCGTAACATTCAAATCATTTATTGAATGCATGTCAGGGAATCGACAATTTTTCGTTTGATCCAGGAGGTACAGTTTGATTTTTCAAGAACAACACCATGATTCGGGACGAATCATCCTAAAGAAGGAGGGAATGGTACGAATCAGGGTGGGCTTGACGGGAAAATCTATAATTCAAGCCAAAACAAGAAGTCAAGCAGGTTCGGAGAACATCAGATCAAACATTGCTTGTACGAAGAAGGTTCGAGGCTAAACCAAGTGAGCAAGCCAAGAACAGTTTTATGATTCGGGACGAATCATCTTAAAGGAAGAGGGGATGATGTGATCCGGAAAAGAAGCTAACAATGTTATGATTCGGGACGAATCATCTTAAAGGAAGAGGGGATGATGTGATCCGGAAAAGGCGTCAAAAATGAGAAATCAAGATACGGGCAATTCAACAATATTCTACATGGAAAAATGAACAAGTTGTGTTGGGCTCGAGTCGAGATTCAAATCACGTCAACGGATCAGAAAATCAGAAAATTGTGCAGAAGATGCGTTACGGCCGTAACATTGTTTCTCACGGTCGTAACTTATGGATTTCACGGCCGCATCACATTCCTCACGGCCGTAAACGAAAATTGATATTTTTGTTCAGAAGGAGATTTACGGCCGTAACATCAATCTTCACGGCCGTAACTAATATGGTGACATTTTGATCAGAGAAGGACTTACGGCCGTAAGTCCGACTTTTACGACCGTAAGCGGTGCAAATCAGATTTTTCGGGATTTTAGTATTTCAGTTGATTTGTATTTCAAGTCATCAAATGCACATTTTATTCCCAGTGTTGACCATAGTAGAGAATTGCATTCAATGATCGAATCTGTACACGTAAAACTAAATGCAATGAAGATTTTGAAATACTATAAAAGTTTTTCATGGATTTGTACAATCCACAATTACCTGATAGGATTAAACATATATATGAAATAAATTTACTATACCCTATAGAAAAATTTACTTAATACTTGCATATTTTTAAAGAATTTAATGAAAGATTATTCAGATTGTATAATCTTATTAATTAATGAAAGTGGCATATTTACTTTATAACATTCTTATTGCATTCAGTGAATCTGTATAAGTAACACTAAATACATTAAAGATTTAGGAAAACTATAAAAATTGTCATATATCTGTATAATCAACTAGTACCAGATAGGATTGAACATATATTTCAGATAAACTTGCTATAAATCTGAGAAAAATTAACTTGATACTTGCATATATTTTATAGAATTTTATGAAAGACTATTCAGATTAATTGTACAATCTTGTGAAAGTCAGTAACATATTTTCTTTATAAATCACAGAGCAAAGAAAACTTTGACACAGAAAAAGAAAAGAATAGCAAGGGAGACCATGAGTTCATACGTCAAATTCTTACTATTTCTGGCCTTGCTATTTTCCCTATCTGAAGCAATAAATTATACTATTGTAATTAGAAGCTTTACACCGGGGGAAAATATTTCCATTCACTGTAAATCCTCGGACGATGATCTTGGAATTCACATACTTCCTTACAAACAAGATTTTTTTATTAGATTCACACCAAACTTTCTTCAAACTACAAAGTTTTATTGTGACTTTAAAAGCACTTTTGGTTATGGAAACTATGGCGTTTACACACGGAGACTAGATTCCCTATGCCACCATTATTGTCTCTGGTTGATAGAGAAAGATGGCCCGTGTCTACAAACGGAGACTGAAGGTTTATATTGTCAACCTTGGAAGTTCCCTCCTCCATTGCCTAAATCTTTGGCACCCGCAAGGTTGCCAAACCTACAGGGACATTAACTAAGGTGCCTGCCAAATGCCATGCTATTCTCTCCTCATTTATTTTCAGACTTAAATTTGTAATCTTGAACCTTACAAATATGTTCAACAGAATAATACAACGCAGATGTTGGTATATTAAGCCCATGTTTGGTGGAGATTCAAATTAGATTTTTTATAGAAGTTGTTGAAATGTGTGATTGAAAAGATGTGATCCTATGAAATATATAATTGAAATTGATTATTGCCTTTGACTTAAATTAAAATCGAGATCTTAATTTTTACCAAACACGGGCTACATAAAATTATCTATCTATCAATGCGTATGGACCCTATGCGTAGGGTTACGACTCTACCTATGTTGATGCACTTACGAGCCATGTCAAACTCAAAGACCATGTGTCAATAATGCTCACGTCATCGTGAGTAGCATGAGAACCTTTACATGTCTCGAACCAAGTTGATAGATATACAAACGTAAGTGCACAGTATCAAGTTTTATAATATAGCAATAAAAAGTTTCACTACATGTACAATAATTTTGACAATGAAATTAACAATTAACTTTCGTAGCACAATCCTATTGTTTCAGTTTCACCTATCACATTAACTTTTATATCAATAATTAACACACGGTCGACTATGTATGATACAGTTCACTGAGGCGGTCATGGTCGTGTTCCAGAATTGATTATCAGAGGTCTTTGAGACTAGCCTGAGAGGCAGTTTTTACATGTATGACCAGATTACAGATGTTAATCAGAGGGTACATTTTTGGTTGATTTGTTATGGTATGGCCATACCTAAATATTGCAGACTGTGATGACAATATTCTAATGATATGGTAAGACTGTGATTGATTTGACTAGGAATGATATTTTTCAGTATTATGAGAATGTCTTACATTCTGACTATGATTAAATGGTATTACACCGTGAGGATCGTTATTTAATTTTTTTCTATTTTCTTTATTACTAACCATGTCACAGAAGGAAGTTTCGTCGACGGAAAGGAATCTTCAAGATTTTAAAATGCTTGCAATGGTGGAGGAACGTTTTGTAAAATTGGAGGCAAGGTTGGATGCCAAGTTTTTCGCTTTTTAGTTTAGGTTGAATTCTAGTTTATTTTTAGTTGCTTTATTTTCTTTGCCTATATAAAGGGCTTTATTCAGCATTGTAAAATACAACTTTTATTCTTGAGATTAATGATATTGAAGGTGAGATATTCCCTTATATTTTCTTCGTGTTCTCGTCGAACAAATTAAACTTATCAAAGGATTTGACAACCTTTGGGACGTTCCCCCTTTGTGGTTCTTATCTCCGCATCGTAACGGGTTTTGGGTTTAATATACCCATAGTTCTTGCGTCGTGAGGTCGGGGTTGCATTGTTACCGTCTACTATCTTGGATTTTTGAGCTTTCCGGCGTTTAATTCCGCGTGTTCTTGGATCACCATAACGGATCACATCATGTATCCATTTCACTCATTCTGAGAACAAAAAATGACGAGCCTGGGAACAAACAAAGGCATAAACCAAAACATGAAGAAAGAAAAAAGGGAAGAAAGGATGAAAAGGAAGGTGCCGATTTTTTTTACCAAACCTAATTTCTTAATTGTCTCTTTTGGTTTAGTTGGATATAAGAATTAGATGTTGAATAAATTTCTAGGGTTTATGAGGATTTTAATTATATTTGAATTATAGAAATTATTTGAGGTTATTGTTATTTATTTGTGGTATTATGTACAAGATTATGAAAATGAATGTTTATTGGAAGATTGAGGTTTAAGAAAGTGAAATTTAGAATTGGGTACTAGAAATTTATTCTTTGAATTTTCTCGTGTTTTTATGATATTAAACATATGATTATGATGTATGAGAATTGGATAAGGATTTGGGTATGATTTTCCTTATTTTTCCTCGATTTTTTCCCCAATTTTCGGCCAAATTCATACATAGGTGTCATTTTTGAAACTGTTACCAGAAAGTGCTATTTCTGTCAATAGTTTGGAGACAGATTTCCACATACTGAAATTAGTGATTAAATGTTGTTAGTGATTTTAATTGGGATAGAAGTTCGAAATTTATACATCAAGTTATTATTATTTAACTCTTATTCCAAATTATAGGAATATTGTTTGAGGCACCTACATGAGTAAATATGATCTATTGGACAAGTAAAAGATTCCTAACTTGGTGCGATGAATTAAAGAGGTGACGGGAAGATTGAGAAATGCCCACCGACCTAGCTAGTTCATTGCCGAGAACTCGATGAGTTGAAAAATCTAAGTTATTTTCAAATATTAATAATTGCTTATATAATTACGTAAAACGTGATTATGTGATTTATATATCTAATTATGTGATTATTGTGAAATATTATGAGAATATGAGATTTTTGGAAATGGAAAGATTGTGAAATGGTTATATGTTTGAAGAAATAAGACGTGATTGAAATCAATGAAATGTGAAATATATATGTGAAATCGAAATCGCCCAGAAAAGTACCCCTGATATTCTAGTTCACTGAGGCGGCCTTTACCGTGTTCTATACTGCACCTGAGTGGTCTTGACCGGTATGATATTACCCTGAGGCGGTCGACTATGTATGATACAGTTCACTGAGGCGGTCATGGTCGTGTTCCAGAATTGATTATCAGAGGTCTTTGAGACTAGCCTGAGAGGCAGTTTTTACATGTATGACCAGATTACAGATGTTAATCAGAGGGTACATTTTTGGTTGATTTGTTATGGTATGGCCATACCTAAATATTGCAGACTGTGATGACAATATTCTAATGATATGATAAGACTGTGATTGATTTGACTAGAAATGATATTTTTCAGTATTATGAGAATGTCTTACATTCTGACTATGATTAAATGGTATTACACCGTGAAGTATTATATGATGCAAATTGAGTTTCGATAAAAATGTACAAATTAGAAAGTATGATTATTTTCGAAATTCTCCACTCACTGAGCTATCAACTCATTATTTTCCCACGATTTTTCTTAATAGGTAACAATCGAGTTTTGGAAGCATGAAGAGCCTGTTGATTTCGAAGCCACATTCGTATGACATGTGTAGGTTACTATTTCATTGAAAGCATTTAAATTCAATTTGGGCCCGCATTATATTGAAATAAAATTATTTTTCATTATTTAGCATAAGAATAATAGTAAATCACAGTCAGCCTTGGTGGTGGGTCCGGCGTTTAGCTGGCATCCATCATCGGCGCACACCAGGTCTCGTGTCCATTGGGGTGATTTGGGACGGGTTGGTCATCAAGCACCCCAAAACTTTATAATTTGCTAGTCTTCGAACAAATACAGAAGAAAAAAGAAAGAAAGAAAGAAAGAAAGATAATGAGAACACCTAAACTAAATAATACACATCTAAATAGACTCACATACAACAAGTTTAATTTGATAGGTTGCTTTTTTGGCCCATGATTTAGAATATTATCTCAAATTTATGAATTACTTCAAAATTATCATTTAAAAGCCAAATTTCCACGTATCCAATGTAAAACGTGTCTGTGTATGTGTGTGTGTAATGAAGTGAAATGCTATACATTCAAAATTTTATTCAATTCCCAATCCTCAGTGATCGTGAGATACACACTACCAAACTTATTTTCTTTTTTTCTCTTCCCAAGGGTATCCTAAGGTTGACTTTCAATTCCTTATTTCTTTTCCACTCAAATTTGGTTGAGCCTACTGGTCATGTCGACCTTCTATGCATGTGATAATTCTCCATTTATCGATTGTCCCAACTTTCAAACATCCAATAGGCAAGTCAAAATTGCTAGTTATCTAAATCTCCTTAATTGCATCCTCAATGCAATTAAGAAGTACAATTTTTTAATTGAGCATTTTATTTATTTCATCAACTTGTTTTTTTTTCCCCACATCTTATGTTTAAGACCTCTCTCTCTCTCTCTCTCTCTCTCTCTCTCTCTCTCTCTCTCTCTCTCTCTCTCTCTCTCTCTCTCTCTCTCTCTCTAAATGGTCCTTCTAGAAATAGAAATTAGCTATCTTAGATAAAAAATTTTACACATAAATAATTTATAAACTTTCTACCTAGACATTGATTGTGACAAAGTTCAAATCCTTTTACTACAAAATAATTCAAGAAAGCAGGCAAAATGAAAAGTAGTGCTACCGACTAACTTAATTTGCATGCTTAAATAGTGTCACATTCTACACGGATAAAAAAAAATTTAAATAGAACACAAAACTCATTCAAAATTCATAAATTAACAATTTTTTTAAAATTACATGATTCATAGCCATCAAAGCTATTTAGGACGACTCTTATGGATCAAACTGAAAATTTTTTTACTGGCAATAAGAACAAGAAAAATTGAAAACAAAGACTCAAATAACAAAAATAGGATATGGATGATTTTTATGGGACTCGATGATAAACATAAAAATCAAACTGGATAGAAAAAACAAAACCTGAATTCACAGTCCAGCTCTGATACCATATGACGTGAACCCGGGAGGGGGTCCTCGTCGTAACTCGCGGAATAACGCTTGGAAAGTTCCGAATCCAGGTTGGAAGGACGATAACAATGCAACCCCGACCTCACGACGCAAGAACTATGGGTATATTAAACCCAAAACCCGTTACGATGCGGAGATAAGAACCACAAAGGGGGAACGCCACAAGGAATGTCCAGATCCTTGATAAGTTCAATTGATTTGAACGCCACAAGATTTGAATCTTGATAAGTTCGATGTCTTAAAGGGAAAATCCTCACCTTTAGAGAGAGTAAAAACACTCAATAATTTTATTCATCAAAAGTATTCTGTTTTTTACATTGAATGGAAAAGCATATAAATAGGCAAAATAAACCCTAATCGCTAACTGACTCTGAATAGAATTCTAATTAGGCTAAAATACCTAAACTAACTAAAATAACCAAAATTACCAAAATTAGAAAAAGAATTAAAAACAATTAAAGGAAATATAAATCAACTGAAATACTAAAATCCCGAAAAATCTGATTTGCACCGCTTACGGCCGTAAAAGTCGGACTTACGGCCGTAAGTCCTTCTCTGTTCAAAATGTCACCATATTAGTTACGGCCGTGAGGATCGATGTTACGGCCGTAAATCTCCTTCTGAACAAAAATACCAATTTTCATTTACGGCCGTGAGGAATGTGATGCGGCCGTGAAATCCATAGGTTACGGCCGTGAGAAACAATGTTACGGCCGTAACGCATCTTCTGCCCAATTTTCTGATTTTTCTGATCCGTTGACGTGATTTGAATCTCGACTCGAGTCCAACACGAAACTTGTTCATTTTTCCACGTAGAATTTTGTTGAATTGCCCGTATCTTGATTTCTCATTTTTGACACCTTTTCCGGATCACATCATCCCCTCTTCCTTTAAGATGATTCGTCCCGAATCATAACATTTTTCTTGGCTTCTTTTCCGGATCACATCATCCCCTCTTCCTTTAAAATGATTCGTCCCGAATCATAAAGCTGTTCTTGGCTTGCTCACTTGGTTTAGCCTCGAACCTTCTTCGTACAAGCAATGTTTGATCTTTGACGTTCTCCGAACCCGCTTGACTTCTTGTTTTGGCTTGAATTATAGTTTTTCCCGTCAAGCCCACCCTGATTCGTACCATTCCCTCCTTCTTTAGGATGATTCGTCCCGAATCATGGTGTTGTTCTTGAAAAATCAAACTGTACCTCCTGGATCAAAAGGAAAATTGTGGACTACATGACATGAATTTAATAAAAGACAATCCTCCAATTGTTGAACACGAATGTATTGAAACACGAGGTTAATTTGCCAACGTGAATTTGACTCAGACTTCCATGTGTAATCAACCTGCAAAAAAGAGTCAAATAAAATAGGGAGGGAAATGTTAGTTTCATGAGATACAAGGTATGGATCCTTGTATTCATGATGAATTATTTCCAATTCATTTTTCCCAACAACAAAATTCCGCTCTTCACCTCCTTCCTTCTTTGCAATTTCTTGCTCAACCTCTTCTATCTTTTTACTCCCAAACTCAACCAATTCTTCTAACTCCACATTCTCACGCGCAACCTCCTCTTCCAAATTTTTGGACTCTATCACCTCTTCTAATTCTTCATGCCTAACTTCCAATTTTTCCTCATCAAATATTGGAGTTTGATCACCTAACTCCACCTTTTTATCCCCTACCACAAGATTCGGTGTCTCTTCAACTATTTCTAATTCATGTTTCAAGTCTCCCTCCTTTTCAACATTCATATCCTGAAACTCCAATTTTAAATCCCCTCCAATCTCACTTTCACCATGTTGTAATTTAGCTTCAGCCTCCCTTTCACTCTCCCTCTTTCTTAACTTAGCTTCTTTTCTAGCCTTCCGTTCATACATCATCCTTTCCTCATAAATTTCTGTTCGAATCTTCAAAAGCGCCCTCGCATTAATCTCTTCATCCCAATCAACTCCAATCCCAACCCTAGGTTTATGGATACGCCTATATTCCCTTTCACGTCGTTGAGCAAGTTCGGCACTATGCATATCTACCGAGTTCTTACCCTTCCCAAACTTCGTATCTAATCTCGCATCAAGTTTCGCTTCCAATTTTGCAAATAACTCCTCAATCCGTTTTTCCATCATAACAAGCAGAGAAGATTGATGGTTATCTTTCCTAGATGATGAATTTTCGTGAAATTTGGACATTGTGGAATGGAATGGAATAATAGTTTGACACAAGGACTAATAATGAATTTTAATTTTGACTTGGGAGATAAGGAATATCAATTAAGGAAATTCAAGAAAGTGGTTCTTGAATTTCGGAGTGACTTTTTTTTTTTTTTGTGAATTATGATGAATTTTCGGAATTAATAAAAATAAAAAATAATAATAATTTTTTTTTTTTTTTTTTTAATAAAATCCGAAAATTCGACACGAACGCAACAAAACAAACGGGACATGATTTGGCAAACAATCGAATAAGAAAAACAATTTTGATTTTTTTAGGACGACTCTTATGGATCAAACTGAAAATTTTTTTACTGGCAATAAGAACAAGAAAAATTGAAAACAAAGACTCAAATAACAAAAATAGGATATGGATGATTTTTATGGGACTCGATGATAAACATAAAAATCAAACTGGATAGAAAAAACAAAACCTGAATTCACAGTCCAGCTCTGATACCATATGACGTGAACCCGGGAGGGGGTCCTCGTCGTAACTCGCGGAATAACGCTTGGAAAGTTCCGAATCCAGGTTGGAAGGACGATAACAATGCAACCCCGACCTCACGACGCAAGAACTATGGGTATATTAAACCCAAAACCCGTTACGATGCGGAGATAAGAACCACAAAGGGGGAACGCCACAAGGAATGTCCAGATCCTTGATAAGTTCAATTGATTTGAACGCCACAAGATTTGAATCTTGATAAGTTCGATGTTTTAAAGGGAAAATCCTCACCTTTAGAGAGAGTAAAAACACTCAATAATTTTATTCATCAAAAGTATTCTGTTTTTTACATTGAATGGAAAAGCATATAAATAGGCAAAATAAACCCTAATCGCTAACTGACTCTGAATAGAATTCTAATTAGGCTAAAATACATAAACTAACTAAAATAACCAAAATAACCAAAATTACCAAAATTAGAAAAAGAATTGAAAACAATTAAAGGAAATATAAATCAACTGAAATACTAAAATCCCGAAAAATCTGATTTGCACCGCTTACGGCCGTAAAAGTCGGACTTACGGCCGTAAGTCCTTCTCTGTTCAAAATGTCACCATATTAGTTACGGCCGTGAGGATCGATGTTACGGCCGTAAATCTCCTTCTGAACAAAAATACCAATTTTCATTTACGGCCGTGAGGAATGTGATGCGGCCGTGAAATCCATAGGTTACGGCCGTGAGAAACAATGTTACGGCCGTAACGCATCTTCTGCCCAATTTTCTGATTTTTCTGATCCGTTGACGTGATTTGAATCTCGACTCGAGTCCAACACGAAACTTGTTCATTTTTCCACGTAGAATTTTGTTGAATTGCCCGTATCTTGATTTCTCATTTTTGACACCTTTTCCGGATCACATCATCCCCTCTTCCTTTAAGATGATTCGTCCCGAATCATAACATTTTTCTTGGCTTCTTTTCCGGATCACATCATCCCCTCTTCCTTTAAAATGATTCGTCCCGAATCATAAAGCTGTTCTTGGCTTGCTCACTTGGTTTAGCCTCGAACCTTCTTCGTACAAGCAATGTTTGATCTTTGACGTTCTCCGAACCCGCTTGACTTCTTGTTTTGGCTTGAATTATAGTTTTTCCCGTCAAGCCCACCCTGATTCGTACCATTCCCTCCTTCTTTAGGATAATTCAAGACTGCCCCACTCAGCTTTTCACTGAAAAATGCAATCGGTCTTTTTTCCTGCATAAGAACAGCTCCAATACCTATTCCTGATGCATCACATTCAATCTCAAAGGTTTGGTTAAAGTTAGGTAAAGCTAAAATCGGTGCAGAACATAACCTATCCTTAAGCATTTTAAAAGCATTTTCTTGTGCTTCCCCCCAATGGAATCCTACACTTTTCTTGACTATTTCTATTAGTGGTGTTGCAAGTGTGCTAAAATCTTTAACAGACCTCCTATAAAACCCAGCCAACCCGTGGAAGCTCCTAACCTCCGTAATACTTTTTGGAGTTGGCCATTCTTTAATAGCAAGAATTTTCTCCTCATCTACCTCAACACCATTAGAACTAACGAAAAAACCAAGAAAAATTACCTGTTCCATGCAAAAAGTACACTTTTTAAAATTAGCATATAGTTTCTCAGTTTTCAAAACTTCGAAAACAGATCTTAAATGTTCAATGTGATCACCTAAGTTCTTACTATATACCAGAATGTCATCAAAGTATACCACGACAAATTTACCAATGTAAGCACGCAAGACATGATTCATTAATCTCATAAAAGTGCTAGGTGCATTTGAGAGGCCGAACGGCATAACCATCCATTCATATAAACCATATTTGGTTTTGAAGGCGGTTTTCCATTCATCACCTTCTTTAATACGAATTTGGTGATAACCACTCTTAAGGTCTATTTTACTAAAAATACTAGCACCATACAGTTCATCAAGCATGTCATCAAGTCTAGGTATGGGATGGCGATACTTTACCGTAATATTGTTGACTGCCCTATAGTCCACGTACATCCTCCAAGTCCCATCCTTTTTGGGTACCAACAGAACTGGTACTGCACATGGGCTCATGCTTTCCCTAACATAGCCCTTTTTCAACAGCTCTTCAACCTGCCTTTGTAGCTCTTTAGTCTCTTCGGAATTGCTCCTATAAGCTGGCCTGTTTGGAATGACCGCTCCTGGGACGAAGTCAATCTGGTGTTCAATCCCTCGAATTGGCGGCAGCCCACTAGGAATCTCCTCGGGAAATAAATCTGCAAATTCCTGCAAAAGAGACACAGCTAAACTGGGGAGGGAGTGGTTAGCTTCATCAAGTACAAGGAGAGATTCCTTGTACATTAGTAAAATCACTGGCTTATTTGTAGAAATAGCTTTGGTGATATCACTCTGTTTTGCGTAGAAGCTCACCTTTGTTTTCTCTCTTTTACTGGCACTCTTCACACCCTCTCCTTTTTCTGGGATCGTGGTCCCAGCTCTCGATTTTTCACACAACTCTCCTTTTTCCGGGATCGTGGTCCTGACCCTCTTCTGTTCACTCAACTCTCCTTTTTCCGGGAACGTGGTCCCGACCCTCTTTCTCTCTTCCTCACTTTTTAATTTCAGTTGGTCTTCATAGACCTGTTGAGGTGACAAAGGCATTAGTTTGACATTTATCCCATCCTTAGTGAAGGTATACCTATTTTTAAATCCATCATGAATAACCTTCCTATCGAATTGCCATGGCCTGCCCAACAAGATGTGCCCCGCATGCATGGGTACCACATCACAAACCACGCTATCTTCATACTTCCCAATCGCCAAATCAACTACCACCTATTTATTTACCTTAATCTTGCCCGATTCATTTAACCACTGTAGCTTATATGGCCTAGGGTGTTTTAGCATAGGTAGGCACAATTTCTCTACAAGAGTAGTGCTAGCAATGTTCGCACAAATACCCGCATCTATTATCAAACTACACACCTTGTTATTCACAAAGCACCTAGTATGAAATATATTTTCTCGCTGCTCACCCGACTCTTCCACCTTAACTTGAGTACTAAGGGCTCTCCTAGTGACAAGTGATTTAGCTACTGCATAGTCCGCATCATCATTTTCACTAACATCCTCTAGAGCTGGCATATCCATACTCATCCTCCACTTCTCCCCCTTTCTCATCCTCCGAACTTATTACCCCATCACGCAAAACAAATATTCGTTTATTTGGACATTGTGAAGAAATATGTCCTAAACCCGAACATTTAAAACAACGAATATCCCTAGTCCTAGGAGTTTGAGAATCAGAAGCAATTTTACCTTTGTTGGGTGGCTCTACTTTTCCATTTGGTGCCTCAAATTTATTTTTCTGCACAATCCCTTCATTTTTAGAATTCCCACTCCATGTAGACCTTCCAAAAGAATTGGAACTGGTAGAGAATTTGGAAGTTCCCTTCCTTTTTAATTATCGCTCCACTTTCATGGCCATGTGAAGCATCTCCTCCAAATCGATATAATGCTGCAATTCAATAACATTAGCAATATCTCGATTTAAACCATTTAAAAATCTAGCCATGGTAGCCTCGGGGTCTTCCTCTATATTTGCCCTAATCATGGCAACCTCCATCTCCCTATGGTAATCCTCCACACTCTTACTACCTTGGGAAAGGGTTTGTAATTTTTGGTAGAGATCCCTATAGTAATGTCCAGGCACGAATCGTTTTCTCATAAGGGCCTTCAACTCATCCCAAGTTTCAATAGGCCTCTCCCCATTTCTCCTTTTACTAGTTACCAATTGATCCCACCATACTATAGCATAATCAGTAAATTCTACGACTGCCAATTTAACCTTTTTAGATTCAGAATAATTATGACAATCGAAAATCAATTCTACCCTCTTTTCCCATTCAAAATAAACGTCCGGATTACCTTTACCTTGAAACGAGGGAATGGACATTTTTATATTACCAATATGTCCATCTACATCATCCCTACGATCACGCCTATATCCCCTATCACGTCTTTCTCCCCGATCTCGTCTCCTACCAACACTAGTAATAGATAAATCACCACTATCCTCATCACTATCAACAACCTCAACACGTTCAGTCCTAGCTCTAAATTGTGGGTTGAAGTCATACCTTAGTGGTCTCCGTAAATTAGGAAAATTGCGCGGTTATTCCTGACGTGGTTGAACATTTCCCGCACCTCGTGTCTCCCCCGGATTATTAGCCCTTTCCACATTCACGCCGGATTGTGGACCAAATTTTGCTTCCAACTTGGTATCCAACCTCACCTCAAATTTTGCAAAACGTTCCTCCACCATTGCAAGCATTTTGAAATCTTGAAGATCCTTTTCCGTTGACGAAACTTCCTTCTGTGACATGGTTAGTAATAAAGAAAAGAGAAAAAAATTTAAATAAAGATCCTCACGTGTTTTATCGCTCGTGTATCACTCAATTTGGCTTTTTCCCTATATTAATCTCACAACTCTGCCTTTTTCCTCTCTATTCCCTTTTTTTCCCACGTTCTCAAAGAACCCACCAAACTAGTCACGGATTTGGTCCTTGTGGAATAAACCCCAAAGTGTAAATAAGGAAAGTTGATGGAAAATATTGGAATTAGGAAATTTAAGAAAGAAATTATGCAAACAAGAATTCTATTGCAAGAAGAAGTTTTATGGAAACAAGAATAAAGAATTTTATGGAAACAAGGATTTGTTGGAAAGATTTGCCCAAGATTATTTTCTTGATTTCTTGTCCAACTCAACAACTATCTTTTTTCTTCTCTTTTTTTTTTTTTTGTAATTTTCGAATTGGAATGGAATTTTTTTTTTTTTTGAATGATTAATAACTGGAAATAAAAGAAAAGGAACTGGAATACTAAATAATTGGATTTAGAGACAGGCTCTGATACCAGATGCTGTGATCCGTTATGGGGATCACCAAGAACACGCGGAATTAAACGTCGGAAAGCTCTAAAATCCAAGATAGTAGACGGTAACAATGCAACCCCGACCTCACGACGCAAGAACTATGGGTATATTAAACCCAAAACCCTTTACGATGTGGAGATAAGAACCACAAAGGGGGAACGCCACAAAGGTTGTCAAAATATTGTCCCCAAGTGGAAAAGAAAAGATAGTACTAGATGACTTCACCGAGTGAAGATATTAATTGTCTTTATTGCTGTCATCGTCATTATGTTGGTTTTGGTGGATTAGGTAGATGTGATGGAAAGACTAGAGATTGAGGAAACATGATTGCAATATATATGAAGAAAACTTCCACTCGTCTCACTTCGTTGAAGCTTGCTTCAAAATATGTAGTATTCCCTTATAAGAATTCTTTGATACTTGAGAGACCACAACCATTTGGAGAGGTGTTAACTTGTGAAGAGAAGAGTTTGAGTTGTAAAGTTTAAGTAATGGGAGGAACAAAAGTTTTAGCTTGAGACAAAATCAAAGAGAATGATAAAATTTAGGACTAAGGCTTGTTTTAAAGAGAGTAGGAAGGTACAGTGCCTAGACATTGTGTTTTGATCTATTTTTTAGGTTGGCAGTGCCTAGGCATAGCCACCATAATGCTTCAGCGCCCGATTTCGAAAATTTTATTAGGTTGGCAGGGCCTAGTCGACGTGTTTGGGTAAAAGTCTTATTTCCCTACTATTTTCACTCCAATTCACCTTCATGACTTTGTTTTCACCCCCAAATTTGAGTAGGTAACTACCAAAAAGAGATAAAGTCATTACAAAATAAAAGGAAATTTATTTTTAATATCTAAGTAATTCAAAAGAGAAGAAAATCTTGGTTGCTTCCCAAGAAGCACGTCTTTAACGCCGTTAGTTTGACGTTTCTATGGTTCCAAGAGAAATTTCATTCATGTTCTGTCCTTGTTTTCTATCATAATGCTTAAGTTGTTGGTCATATCACAAAAAGGAAATACTTTGTGAATTAAAAATAGTCTCGACTACTGTGAGTTAAGCTTAAGCGGGAACAACTTCAAGCAGGAATTATAAAGAATTACTTGCTAGCCTGGGATAGATTATCTCCTTAATATCATCTTTTCACACTAGGTGTCATTATGGAACTTGACTATTTTGTCATGTTGCAAAAGACTTTTAATGTCTGACGCTTTCTTCAACATTTAGCATCTTTACTGTAGAATCTTCCTCCATAGAGGCCTCACAATGAATGTCAAGATGTATCCCAAACTTAAGTTTATTACTCAAATTATCTTTGACATATTGCATAAGATCTTCCTTTTTGTTTTAGGTTATTCTTAAGCGACAAAGTTTCAAGAGCCAAGATAGAATCAACTACTTCCATACTCCATGTGTAATATTTAGTAACAACTCTTCTCTTGAAGCACTAAAAGGTCTTCAAATGAGCATTCTTTATAAATCTCACTTACAACTACATATATAGACTTGATCATGTGACTAGTATTGACATCTTTGGGGAATCTTATAGCTTGCTATATTTTGAAAATGGACTATTCTTCATTAACCTGCAATGTCAATTATCATTTCTCTACATCAATCAATACTCTACCAGTTGCTAAAAATGGTCGACCAATAATTTATGTAAACTTCTTGATCTTTCTCCATACCCCCAACACCACAAACTCAGTGGAAATAATAAATTTATCAATTTTAACAAAAATATCTTCAATGATCCACATGGGTAAGAGCGAGACCTATCAAAAAACTGCAAAATAATGGTTGCCGACTTCACTTCTCCATGACCCAATTTCTTGAATATAGAGAGACATTAAATTGATGCTCATCCATGGTTCACATAGTGCATTGTGAAAGCACGAATTGTTAATTATGCAAGGAATTAAAATGTTATTTGTATCTTTTCATCAAACCTCTCCTTCTAGAATCTGTGTGAGTATAGTAGTGATTTTTTTATAATTGATGGATTATCTAGAATTGAAATAAAATTAGGTTTGTTAGCATTCATTGTTTCCTCTGCTTCAATTTTTCCTTCTTCATCAGACTCTTTTTCTTCATGCACTAAAAGGTCTTCAAATGAACATTCTTTATAAATCTTACTTACAACTGCGTCTATAGAATTGATCATGTGACTAGTATTGACATCTTAGGGGAATCTTGTAGCTCGGTATATTTTGAAAATTGACTATTCTTCATTAACCTGCAATGTCAATTATCCTTCATCTACATCAATCAATACTCTACCAGTTGTTAAAAAATGGTCGACCAATAATTTATATAAACTTCTTGATCTTTCTCCATGTCCAACACTACAAAGTCAGCGGAAATAATAAATTTATCAATTTTAACAAAAATATCTTCAATGATCCACATGGGTAAGTGCGAGACCTATCAACAAGCCGAAAAATAATGGTTGTCGACTTCACTTCTCCAAGACCCAATTTCTTGAATATAGAGAGTCATAAAATTGATGCTCATCCCTAATTCAAATAGTGCATTATGAAAGTATGAATTTCCAATTATGTAAGGAATTAAAATATAATTTGTATCTTTACATCAAACGTCTTCTTCTAGAATCTGTGTGAGTATGGTAGTGATTGTTTTATAATTGATGGATTATCTAGAAATGAAACACAATTTGGTTTGCGATCATTCATTGTTTCCTCTGCTTCAATTTCTCCTTCTTCATCACATTCTTTTTCTTCATGGTTGAAATTATGTGTAAAAATCAAAGCCTCTTCAGGCTTACTATAATTAATCTCTTTACCACTTATCAAGGTGATTGCATTGAAACATTCCCTTGGATTTACTTTCCATTAAGAAAATTCTCTTTCCACTAATCTCAAGAGATTTTTTTCCGTAGCCCCGTTTTGCTTATATGAATCTCGATATTTTCTATTTGTAACTCATTATTGTTGAATCTCGACCTAGCCTCAGAAATAAAGATTCCCAGAAGTTCTTCTAATGATGGTTTCTTTCCAGTGACTTGATCATTAAACCCAGGAGGAAGTTGGAGCACATCCTTCTGTTACCATAGGAGAGACTTTTAATAGTTTTACAACCTTCGATGGTAGCAATATGAAGAGTTTTTTTCTTTTTTTGGTTGAAAACTTAATTGTTTACGTACTGAACATGCTTATTCTCTATATCAGTCTCCTGTTATGTAGCAGCTATAGGAAGCTCTACGTTCTACCGAGTTCCATTTGTAGTTAATGCAGTTATTTGGATAGAAAGTGATGACAATTGAGCTATAAGAGCAGTAATAGATCCACTTCTTCAAGACCCGCTATCATTTTTATACCTGAATGCTCACTTGGAAATTGATAATTGTTGTTGGTCATTTCACCCATCAAGATATAAGTATCAACTTCAGTTACATATTAATGTGTCACCTATAGCATCAACTATGGTTCGCGTCTAACCGTTCAGCCCATTATATAATATCTCATTTTCCATCCAATTCTAAGTAACTCGTTGAATCTCCTATGGCTCATAATTTTTCAATGTTGGCTTGTTTAAATTGCTCAATCTCACTTAGCAATTTAGCCAATTTGGAAGGAGGAACAATGCAGGGGTTTATGCAAAGGGCTAAGAAGATCAAGCAAGCAATGCAGGGGTTTATGCAAGCTTGGGTGGATGAATATTCTAATGCATTGTCAAAGACTCCAATTTCATTGTATGACAATATGGAAAATGCGCCAAAACCGTTACAAGTCATTTGGGTTAAAGAACAAGAAGAAAAGAATTCAGAAGACCCTTTACGGCCGTAAAAAACCCATTCACGGCCGTAAAAGACCTTTTACGGCCGTAACAACCCATTCACGGCCGTAAATGAGTTAGGCAGTTTTTTTTTTGCAGAAGGTGTCTTACGGCCGTAAGATTCCATGTCCCGGCCATAAGACACAAAATCAATTTTAGACCCGAGGGTCCGTAAACATACGCCGCTTCTTATTTTAGGGTTTTTGAGGCTAGGTTATTTTGGACGCGTTTTTGGACTATATTAGTTTTTCTTTGTCATTGTAAAAAATACAACTTTTATGATTAACGAGATTGCTTGAATTAGGTGAGTTATCCCTGTTCTTCTTCGTTCTTGATTGAACCCCTCGAACTTATCAAAGGATTTGACAACCTCTGTGGCGTTCACCCCTTTATGGTTCTTCATTCCGCATCTTAACGGGTCTTGGATTTGATACATCCTTGGTTCTTGAGTCGTGAGTGTCGGGTCATATTGTTATCGTCAATTAATCTAGATTTGGAACTTTCCAAGTGTTTAATTCAATTTCCGCGAGATCCCGTGATTCCCCAACAAGAATCACATCATTTGGTATCAGAGCTTGGCTCTAAATCCAGGTTTTGATATAATTCTTGTTTTTGGTTTCATATTTCTTTTTTTTCTTCATTAGATTTCATTGTTCTTGAAAATTCTGCACGGTTACTAAACTGGTCTTAGTTTCAATTCTTGTCGTTATTGCTTGTTCTTGATTAAGAAAAAAAAAAAAAAAGGTACGAAATTCAGAGAAAAAAAAAAGTGATTATTATTGAAAATCCAGATCAAGAACATCATTCCATAGTCAAGAAGACCTTTCTTGATACCTTTTAATTTTCCCACATTCATAGCAGTTCGTCATCCATCAATACCTGCAAATTCGTTCTTCCGTTACATCAGTTTCTTGAGTCCAATATTCCATCAAATCTTCTTTTCATCTGTTATGTCTTGCACCTTGGGTTAATTCCACAAGGACCAAGTCCGTGACTAGTTTGGTGGGTTCGTTGAGAGCTTGAGGAAAGGGATAGAGAGAAAAAAAGGCAGAGTGGTGAGATCAATAGAGGGAAAAAGCCGAATAGAGTGATACACGAGTGCTAAACACGTGAGGATATATTTTCTTGAAAATTATTTATATTTTTTTTTCTTTTCTTTGATCACTAACCATGTCACAGAAAGACGCATCATCGACAGGGGAGGATAACCAACAGTTCCATTTTCTTGCAATGTTGGAAAAACAATTCGAGAAGTTGGATGCGAGGTTGGGGGAAATTAAAAACTCTGTGGACACGAATAGTGCAGATATTGCCCAACTACATAGAGAGCAGCCGCGCACGGCTCCTAATATCCGGAGGCCGCAAAGGTATGACCATAATCCTAGAAATAGAGACCGGGATGATGATGATGATGATGAGATAGGTGATAGTGTTGATGATGATAGTGGGAATGTATCAGTGGCTAACGTGGGTAGGAGAAGAGGCCGAGGTGGTCAGCGTGGAAGGGGCAATAGGCGTGAATATAGGGATGATGATGGGATGGATAGAAGCTTGGGGAACATTAAAATGTCTATACCAGCTTTCCAGGGTAAAAGTGATCCGGAGGTGTACCTTGAGTGGGAGAAGAAGGTCGAACTAATTTTTGAGTGCCGTAACTACTCAGAGGAAAAGAAGGTGAAGTTAGCAATTATAGAGTTCGCAGATTATGCACTTGTGTGGTGGGATCAATTAGCAACAAGTAGGAGGAGAAACCGTGAACGACCTGTTGAGGCCTGGAACGAGTTGAAGGGTTTGATGAGAAAAAGGTTTGTGCCCAACCATTACTATAGGGACTTGTACTAGAAACTCCAAACTTTGTCTCAGGGTTCGAAGAGTGTCGAGGAATACCATAAAGAGATGGAGATTGCTATGATCCGAGCGAATATTGAGGAGGATCCAGAGGCCACAATGGCCAGGTTTTTGAGTGGTTTGAACAGGGACATTGCAAATGTAATAGAACTGCAACATTATGTTGAACTGGAGGAGATGTTGCACATGGCGATGAAGGTGGAGAGGCAGCTGAAGAGGAAAGGAACAGCGAAGTACTCGTCGGGTTCCACTCCTTGGAAACCTACGTGGAGTGGAAATAACAAAAATGAAGGAGCTGCTCAAAAGGGGAAGCCAGAACCACCAAAGGCTCGAGAGGAGTCTACCAATAAAGGTAACCCCGCTTCTAACTTTCAACCTCCTAGAAGTAGGGACATCAAGTGTTTTAGGTGTATGGGAATCGGACACATTGCATCACAATGCTCGAACAAGAAAATAATGCTTGTGCGCAATGGAGTGGTGGGGTCGGAGGATGAGGTTGAGGATGATGATGAGTTTAGGGACATGCCTGCCTTAGAAGAAGCTAGTGATTGTGATGATGGAGATTATGCGGTAGCTCAATCCCTTATTACTAGGCGTGCCCTTAGTACCCAAATTAAGGTGGAGGAATCGGGTGAGCAAAGGGAAAACATATTCCATACTAGATGCTTTGTTAATAATAAAGTGTGTAGTTTGATCATTGATGGGGGGAGTTGTACCAACGTGGTTAGTACCACTCTTGTTGAGAAATTGAGTTTACCTATTATCAAACATCCTAGGCCTTATAAATTACAGTGGCTGAATGAGTCCGGTGAGATAAAAGTAAATAAGCAGGTGTTAATCAACCTTTCTATCGGGAAATACGAAGATGAGTTAATTTGTGATGTGGTTCCAATGCATGCTGGACACATCCTGTTGGGTCGGCCATGGTAATATGACAGGAGGGTGGTACACGATGGGTACAAAAATAGATACAGTTTTACAAAGGATGGGAGAAGCATTCGACTTATGCATAACTTGTAAACAGGCCAAGTCTAAGGTATTACCACATGGCTTGTACACTCCTCTACTAGTTCCTAGTGAGCCTTGGGTAGACATATCCATGGACTTTGTGTTAGGATTGCCTAGGACCAACAAAGGTCGGGATTCCATTTTTGTGGTGGTGGACAGGTTTAGTAAAATGGCACACTTCATTCCTTGCCATAAAACTGATGATGCCGTGAACATAGCTGGCTTATTCTTTAGGGAAGTTGTCAGACTACATGGGGTGCCTAGGAGTATAGTGTCCGACAGAGATGTCGAATTCATTAGTTACTTCTGGAAGGTTCTGTGGGCAAAAATGGGTACTAAACTATTGTTTTCCACTACTTGCCATCCTCAGACGGATGGTCAAACAGAAGTAGTCAATAGGACGTTAACACAACTCTTGCGTGTTGTCATAAATAAAAATTTGAAGAGTTGGGAGGAATGTTTACCTTTTGTGGAGTTTGCATATAACAGGGCTGTACATTCTACTACTACTTACTCTCCTTTTGAAATTGTGTATGGCTTCAATCCACTAACCCCTTTGGACCTAATCCCTTTGCCTGTGGATGACAGGAACAGTTTGGATGGCAAGAAGAAAGCCGAGCTTGTGAAGTCACTCCATGAAAAGGTCCGGCTACAAATAGAAAGGAAGAATGAGCACTATGCGTCCCATGAGAATATGATGTGATCCGTTATGGGGATCACCAAGAACACGCGGAATTAAACGCCGGAAAGCTCTAAAATCCAAGATAGTAGACGGTAACAATGCAACCCCGACCTCACGACGCAAGAACTATGGGTATATTAAACCCAAAACCCGTTACGATGCGGAGATAAGAACCACAAAGGGGGAACGCCACAAAGGTTGTCAAATCCTTTGATAAGTTTAATTTGTTCGACGAGAACACGAAGAAAATATAAGGGACTATCTCACCTTCAATATCATTAATCTCAAGAATAAAGTTGTGTTTTACAATGCTGAATAAAGCCATATATATAGGCAAAGAAAATAAAGCAACTAAAAATAAACTAGAATTCAACCTAAACTAAAAAGCTAAAAACGCCTAATATTAACTTAAAATTCGGAACCTAATTTACGGCCGTGAAAACAACCTTTACGGCCGTAATCACGCTACGGATTAAAAATTGACAACATATGTTACGGCCGTGAAAATGACCTTTACGGCCGTAATCAACATTCTGAACTAAAAGATACCAAACTCTTTACGGCCGTGAAGATGTGGGTTACGGCCGTAAGTCCTCTTCTGCAAAATTTCGCCATTGTCGTGTTACGGCCGTAATATTGGCTTTACGGCCGTGAATCCGTTACGGCCGTGATTTCAGTCTTTACGGCCGTGACTCGCTGCTGCCCAATTTCTTGTTCTTCCTTGATCCAAATGCATTGCAATAACTTTGGCTCCTCTTCCACATTCTTATGCAACGTAAATAAAGTCTTTGCACTAGAGGACTCGTCCATCCACGCTTGCATGAATCCTTGCATTGCCTGCTTGATTCTTTTGGCTCTTTGTCTCGTTATTGGTCCTACGGGCACGTGCAACGGGTCAACGTTCTTCGAGCCACTCCGGAACTCATCAGAATAAGGGCAGAAAGCAGGTGATTTTTGAACCAGAATCGGGTGTGGGTTCACATGCGAAAGGAACGATTTTTGGACTATGTTAGTTTTTCTTTGTCATTGTAAACAACACAACTTTTATGATTCAGATTGCTTGAATTAGATGAGTTATCCCTGTTCTTCTTCGTTCTTGATTGAACCCCTCGAATTTATCAAAGGATTTGACAACTTTTGTGGCGTTCACCCCTTTATGGTTCTTCATTCCGCATCTTAACGGGTCTTGGATTTGATACATCCTTGGTTCTTGAGTCGTGAGTGTCGGGTCATATTGTTATCGTCAATTAATCTGGATTTGGAACTTTCCAAGTGTTTAATTCAATTTCCGCGAGATCCCGTGATTCCCCAACAAGAATCACATCAGGAACTTAATAAGAAATTTTTGATTCATTCTCTCCCAAGTGGTCATAGTACCAATCGACATTGATTGAAGCCATCCCCTTTCTTTATTCCTCAATGAGAAGAGAAACAAACATGTTCTAATTTTTTTATAGTAACACCATCCATCTTCACGGTGTTACATATCTCCGAAAATTAGCAAGATGGACATTTGAATCTTCTAATGAAAACCCTACAAATTTATTTTTTTGTACCATGCTAATCAATGTAGGCATCATTTCAAAGTTATTTAAGTGATAGCTGGATATGCAATACCATGGTAGTTGTCAGTGATGATGTGTGCAAATCGCAAGTGTATGATGTCGCATCCGATTAATAAAGTGGACAAGAAAGTCCAAATTATTGTCCCACAAGGATAGGTTGAATATATAGATTCTCACGAAACTTAGGTAAAACCAACTTGAAATCGCGCAAGAACCTGTTTTCCCGCTAGGCCAGACTACTGCCATTTTCTAAAAAATTGTGATGCTTCCTCATAAGTTAAATCCATCAAAGATCCACCTACAGTTGAATCTTCATGCCTTTTATTTTCATAGGTCAAACCATTTTAGAACTGATGAACCAATATCCAATCAGAGATGCCATGTGTATGATACTGCCTGAACAATTCATTAAACCTCTCCTAAGCTTCAAATATTGATTCACCTTGTTATGGACTGAAAGAATATTTCCCTCCAAAGCTTTGACATACATGCCCGATGGAAAGAACTTATCCACAGATTTTTGACTCGATATAGTCCACGAAGGAATTGAGTTGGCTGGCAAAGAGTAATAAAATGCCTTAGCCTTGTCTGCAAGAGAGAATGAAAATAGTTTCATTTTTACAGATTCTACTGGAACTCCATTCATATGCTGCATATCACAAATTTCTTGAAAAGCCCTCAAATGCGCATGGGGATCTTCTAAAGGTATCCCGTTGAATACCACTGACTGTTTGATCAATGAAATCAATGATGTTTTGATTTCATAAGTGTTTGCTGGAATTACTGGAGGTGTCACACAAGTCATAATGTTCCCTACAGGAGGGATAATGAATTGCCTCAATGGTCGTCCTCCTCGAACCTGAGGCTTCTGCTCAATAACTGCATTCGGCTGATTGTTAGGATTTAAGGGGTCATTTGGAACCCCATCTGCGTCCATTCTCAAATTTAGTTGTTGAGCTACTTCAAACTGCTGTTTACGTCTTCGTCTCAAAGTTTGCTTGATTTCTGAATCAAAGGGAAGAAAATAAAAACTTTTAGATCTTCTTAACATAAACTTATAATAAATAACAAAAAATGAAAGTGCTGAAAGTAAAATTCAAATTAAAGGAAAAAATCAAAAGATATCAATATTAATGAAAAATCCTTGGCAACGGCGCCAAAAACTTGATGTATGCTAATCACAAGTCTACGATGTCGTATCAAGTAATAAAGTGGACAAAAGAATCCGAATTAATGTCTAACAAGGATTATGATTAATTACCCAAGTTATTTAAGCTCTTTCTTTATTTGAACAAATAAAAGTGAGATTTTACTGCAAACTAAATGATTAAACTAAAGTCAATTAAATAAGAAAACAAGTCATTTGCTTTTAAATAGAATGAAAAGTTGGGATTTCACGACTTCATGTAGTCAATACTCTTACTTCCTAGATTTAGGTCGTTATGTATATGAAATTTCTCTCTCGAGTTTAAATCAAATCTACTTAATTCATCAACAGTTTTTCTAAACAGCAGATTGTAATGGTTAGATGCATGAAAACACAAGAACTCAATTAAAGATCACAATAACAACAAACGTATATCTCTATCATTCGTTCGTTCAACTACTAGGTTTATTCCTAGATTTAGGTCACTAGCTCACCTCCCGAATTATGAAAACAACACATTAAATCAATGAATTAGTGGCTAGTTAATTCACGAATTAATCACAAAATAAAATCATCACATGCAATCCATACGTAAAACTTTAACAATGCAATTAAAGCGAAAAACTGCGCTACATCCTTAATCACAACAAAGAGTTTAGTTGTTCATAATGTTTGTATTGAAAACATAAATAATAATTATAAAAAACATTATGATATATTAAAGAAACAAGTAAAAGAACTCTTGCACCAAGAAATATCTTCCACATGTTGATCTTCAATTCTCATGCCTTTGCCTCTAATTAGCTTCAACAATCTCGAAGATTGGATGACACAACTAATAATTAAATTAAACTTTGCCACCTAGAATTAAAGAAATCTGTTAAATATCACCCAATTAAAAAAGGAATATAAATCTTCAGAATTTGGATTGTTCACGAAAACTTCGAAATCACGCAACAGTCCCTGGTTCCTCTCAAAATCATTAATGGAGATTGGTTTCTTCATCCAATTCAAGTAATCAATAGCCCGTTAAGTCATTCCATGTCGGAAGGTAATATTTAATCACCACATATCCAATGTGACCTCTTTCAACAACCTATTAGATATAAAAATAAAACTAAAATTTACTCATGCTGATCAATAGCTCGTTGCAAAATAAATAAATAAATATCAAACTTCGATCTCTTTATTAAATTACATTTTCAGGTGCCTCCTAAATTTCTTTTCCTCTTATTAGTTTTTTGTGCTGCCATGATGGCTGGATTATGGCAAGTTCTGCTCTCTGACCAGATCTATCGCATTTTCTACACCACGTTCTCCTCTTGTACTTAAGATATGACTTTTATGTGTTCTCTTTCGGGTTACGAGGACCACGTTTTGATTTTGGTGCAATTACCATCATTTGCTTCACCTGATCTGGTACCTCCAAATCATCTTTACTTCCAAGTGGATATACAGAGGACTGGTATGCGGTAATGTACTCTTCCATTGTAAAATATACAGAGCAATATTAGGACAATGAATAGTTTTGCATAGATATGACAGCGGCTGCATGCGGACACGGAATGTGATCAAGTTGAAACATTCTGCATGAACATATCCTTTCACTCATATCCATCACAAATGACAAATTCTCATCTTTCACTTGGTATATTTTTTCGCTAGAGAGGAGCACCTGCATTGATAATTTAAAAAATGATGTGATATTATCATTGGTAACTTCTTATTACCTTTATTCATAATTCAATACATTACACAATAGTTGTAAACATATTCAAAACAATCCATAAAATTTTAATAAATTATTAACCTTCTTACCCGTAGTTGTCTTGACATTAATATCATCTCCTACAGCATTCTATTGTGACTAGTAGCAAGTCTTGTGAAGGTTGACATGTCATCATTTCAATTTTGAGAAAACCACATTTGTATTGTACACCATAAGGACTCAAATAGTGTCTCAATGGGATAGTTATTGGCATACTTAATCGAGGAGTTCAACAACTTTGCAATGTTTGAAGTTATGGTGTATCTTTTGTTATGTGCGCTCTTGACCATTTCTCGTAATCAACATCTTTCTGCATTTACGTAAAATAATTAGAGTTATTGGGTTTAATCTTCATGCATCATATGTCAATAAAATTGAAATAATCAACGAAACGTATCAGGTAACCTCTGATGCCGGGGTCAATCGCATCCAACCTTGCCATATGGTTTTCAAAATCGAGTGTTGTATAAGCTCTCGATGCAACATTAAACGGAACTCTAATTCCTTTTCCTTTCTTACCAAATTCTTTCTTCAAATTTTGGAGCAAATGCTACATACACGCTCCATGAAGAGCATCCGGGAATACATTAACAACTGTGTGTGCGAGACTCCTATGACAATCGGATATTATGCACAACTCGTCTCGTTTGCCATATACTTCTTTCACCCTTAACAAGAACCACTCCCAGGCATAATTATTCTCTGAGTCACCTTCGCCAAAAGCTGGTATGAATATATTATTGTTTGCATCTTACATACCTTCATTGAACGGGATACCACCATGCTTACCTATTAAAAATATTCCATCCACAACAATGATAGGTTTATAGTGCTCCCATCTAGATATTGATGCTCCAAATGCTACAAAACTGAACAAAAATCTCCGGTCCGTATCAACCTTAATCCCAGTTATAGAACCCGAATTGGCAACTTCCAATCTGTGCATGTATGCTGGGAAGATTTGAGATTTCCAAATGACTCGTATGGATCATCTCGAGTCATCTGTATTACATGATCCCATGTACGCCATGCCTTATCATAACTTACAATAGTTCTGTATGTGTTATGCATGTCGTCAATTATGTCTCCAGGCGTATAGATTCTTCTTGTGGAAATAAATTTTTGCTTGATGTAATTTGCAATTACAACACTTGTTTCCTATCTGTGGTGAACAGTGACTGAGTCAACAATGCATGTATGAGTGTCATTCATTTCTCTAATTTTAAAGTTGCCAGCAACCCATTCTCGAAGATTTAAATGTCCAGTTGCAACCATTTTCTAGACACTTCAACCAATAAAACTTATTGTCCGACTTCACAACATTGTATTGAAACTTTTTTTTCAAATGCCAACATTGCAACGTTTGCAAGTACTTGTTCTTCAACACAATGCCCTTTTTCATGACTGCTGCAAGAGCTGATGTTATAACACTATAGCATGCATGCATCTTCATCATCATCTCTACTTAAGTACATGTAATCAGCTAGTTCTAGTCCCATTTCATCCAATGTTGGATTCCCAGCAATCAAACCATCATTTCCAACATCAATTTGTTGTGTAGATGTGTGATTCAATGAATTGGAGTGGCTATTAATAGTTATTTCATGCAATGCACCAACGGTCACAATATCTACTTCACTATTGGGTATAACATCAACACTGACACACAAGGGGCATAAGCGCTTATCCATTCCCCCCCCCCCCCCCTTCAATTGCACATAAAAAGAAAAACGTAGAATCATCAAAAATTCGAATCCGGGGTCCTTGGTCATATACCTGGTAGTGTAACTTGAAAACATAACACCCTTCGTGATGAGAACCCGGGAGGGGGTCCTCGTCGTAGCTCGTGGAATAACGCTTGGAAAGTTCCGAATCTAGGTTGGAACAGACGATAACACTACAACCCCGACCTCACGACGCAAGAACCATGGGTATATTAAACCCAAGACCCGTTACGATGCGGAAACAAGAACCGTAATGGTTTGAACGCCACAAAGGATGCCCACGCCTTTGATAAGTTCGATTTGATGAACGCCACAAATATCCCACAATATTTGATAAGTTCGAAGTTTGTTCAATTCCAGAACAATGTTGAGAAAACACTCAATATATAATTTTTATTCATCCAAAATATTCTGTTTTTACATTGAATGGAAAAGCATATAAATAGGCAAAATAAAACCTAATCGCTAACTGACTCTGAATAGAATTCTAATTAAATTAGAATACTAATTTATGAAAATAACCAAAAAACCAAAAGGAAACAAAATAATTAAAAATCCTATAATTATGGAAATATAGCAAATTTCCGTCTGCATCATTGATTTGCCAATTTGAAGCCTCAAACGATGGAATTTGTCCCTAAAATCAATGGGCTCAAGGGCTTTAGCCCATGAGTCTTTCTCAGTGACCTGTTTCTACTCGAAAAACATATATTATCCTTCCAATTCCGACATGGTTGACTGGATTGCACTTTTATTTGACTTGAATATTAAACTTCTTGATTTCTCCTTTTTTGTCGCCTTTTCCGGATCACATCACTTCGTCTTTCCCCAGCTAAACAGCAACCATTGTGATTAAATGAGAAATCCAACGGTACAATGATACCCCATACATGGTAATCAACACATTTGTTTGATTCATCCCACACACCTCCAAAGTGGATGAATAACATTAAACTGGACATATCCTATTGCAAGAAATTGGAACAAATTTTTTACATTTCTTTGTCAGATGAAATTATTAGTAACAACCAGGTGTAATTATAATTCCGATAATTTATTCAACCAAGCAGATTAAAATCCATATCAAATATGCATACAGAAGCCTATATAAATGAAAACATAGCACTTAATTAACATGTTCACATTAAAAAAGTTCGTAATCCATAGTTCGACCTTTCATATTGTTGAAGCCAGTCAGCCCCAAACATTGAGAATATATTGATTACAATTGATAGGATGAATAATCATGTTTAACATCATTAACCCCCACATCAGTTTATGTTTATCGTGTTGATGTCTGATCCACAATGTTAAACCATAAAAAAATGATTAATAAGATTAACCCCGTATCAGTCGGCACTAATTATATTCACACAATGATGGTGAATGTCATAAATCACGCCTAGAATGTACATAATCCTATCATAAATATTATAAACAACGAAAAATGGACACACGTTCGAAAATCATGCATCAGTACTATTTTTTCATATACATGTTAGAATATTTACATTTACCGATGAATAGCTATGCGGAAACATACGACTGTATCAACATAGATAATCTTAATTTTGGTGCTAGAACCTGTTTTAATTATAATCCATTTCCTATAACCAAAATACAAGCAATCCATATATATGGTTGTTATAAATTATTAATTATTATCACTCTATATATGCATCTTCATATTTTTTTGGCAGATTACCTGTGGATTAAATTCATTAAGGTAGTCCCAACTGTGAGTTTTATTTTGAAATTCAAATAGAATGTTCGAATGCAAAATTAATATGCAGAGTAAGATAGTACAAATGCAACCTTAAATTTATTAGCTTAAGTGAACTTCTCATTGAATGTCGGACTTTTGAGCAAATGAAAATAATAGGACATGTCTCAAGACCTCAACTATGGGAAAAAAAATACCCGTGATAAACAGCGTCAGAAGCGAATGTTTGCATAATAATGTATGATTCAGATTTGAATGTCTGATACTAATTGGTGACGATTTGCAAAGACTAATTAACATGATCTTTTGTTCATATCAACTATCGACGAAGGCCTTGCAGACTATTGTATCAGTCGGCATCAAGTTCTTGCTTTTTAGATATATATATGATCTTGCTTTTTGTTGAATCATTTACTGTGTTTTAAGTTACTATCATGGAAGTTGTGACTGATTCCTTTTTTTTTTCTTTATTAAATTTATTTACATTTTTTAATCCTACAATTTAGCATGTCATATATTCAAATCATTTACAAAAGGATAACATTCTTGAAATAAAGGTATTCTTTTTGCTAATTTGCAAAATGAGGTTTCAATATCTGGCAATCGTGCAACTACCCCCAAAATTCTGACAGGGCCAACTCATCAGCCCATTACAACAGTAACCGGCCCATAAAATTCCATATATGCCCTTTGCTTTTAAAAAATATTATACTATGCAAATTCATATGTCCATGTGCCAAAAAGTGAAATGAAGGATATAAATGTCCATGGGAAAAGTTCTTGAGCAATCGTCTGACGGCCACTGTGTAGTGGCCAGCCTTTGCAATTTTTTGTTGCTTTTCAATTCTTTGGGTCCCATGGTTATGTATAAATTTTTCCATCTTTCGCATTTTTACATGGTAGCAAACATGCACTATATTCAAAAACTTTGGATTTCTAGCATCTGATACAAGTTTTCGGGGTGAGGATTTAACATATTGCTAAATCCAATGTTATTTAAACAGTTTCTAAAACAATTTATTGAGAATACTATTTTTGTGAACAGATTTTTAATCATGCATTTTTTTAAAACCATTTTTAAATAACATATTTTACCTCGAAAATACCAAGATTCCATTTATAAACTTCATGACAGCCGCCGAACATAGTGTTGAATGAATTACTTTTCGTATTCAACTCCAATAGGGAGGGAGGGGGAGGGAGAGAGAGTCAGTTTCAGATTTGTGCATCTTAGTTTTTTTTTTTTTTTTTAATCTCCGGGATTCTGGATTTGATATAATAAGCTTCATAAGTACTAAAAGTTATTTTTAGGCTTTAGTTGTGTGTTGAAGGTAAGCCATGGATGAGCACAACATCACAAAAACACTATGCTCAAGGAGAAGTCAATGACACATTGGCAGAAACTGTAATGTGCATATAAAATGTATGATTTCTTTAATTAATATAATTTGCAAGTGTAATGTTAGCTATTTCTATTCTCACAATCATTAACAACCACATTGGTAATCCAGAGTAGGTGTGATACGATCTATCCCAGATCATCTTACTAGACCCAGAACGTTACGTGTGCCGGTCGCAAGTGTCAACTAGATGCTGAACTCACTACCAAGGTAAACTTGACTTTTCTTATCTTTCAAAATCCCTTCTAAAATAAAATTGATCCCATATGAATTTATAAAAATTTTAATAGAGTTTTCCTTATAAATTATATTAAAATCACCTGAAAAATAATAAAATTCCTCAAACATCTATCTTCTGAAAATATTGCAAACTACCTATCCTACCAACATGTTAGTACCAAACTATATGTAATCAACTTATCCACTTTAATATAATTTATAGTACAACCCAAATGAATATAAAACTATGAAAATGCAGTGAACTCATAAGCTTAACTACTTAAGTTGTACCATCTCATTATATCTATGGCATAACTCGATAGATCAACAGACTCCAAATACTTCTTAACTCAAATTCACACACATCCTATAAGAAAATATGTGGAAAGTATGTGAGCTTGTAATTTAGTGAGTGGATAGTTCGAAAATATGTATACTTTTCTCATAAATGCATATTTATTAAAAAATCATATTTATTCTATTACAACTTTTAAGAAATTCTAAATTTCGATAATTACTTTTGGGACTGAAACATGCTGGATTCGTAAAATCCTTTATTCTTTATATTAAATAAGCAATTGTAATGTCTTATAAAAAATTTGTATCAATAAAAATCTAAGTAATAAATATAAATAATGATATCAATAAAAATCGGGGTAAACTATCAATTCATCATATTATAAACTGAAATCTTATTATGTAAACAGAATAAACTGTATTCTATAATCTAAAATCTGATAAGTTGTAATAATTTGACATCTGATAACTAAATTCTATAATATGAAATTGGATAAATTGTAATAATACTAAAAGACATACCAAAATGCACCCAATGAATGGTCTTACTCATGTACTGAGTAATCTCATGTACAAAGCAAAGTTATTCAAATCTTATAAGCTGATAATTTGTATCATATGCGCATAGACTTTCCTAAAGGCCTAAGCAAATTGGTACACAGCCCAAAGTTTATGTGTACAAGAGTGGGTCCAAAGACCTCTAATAATTTGGTCATATATTGTGGAAACACATTCAAACCAATGCAGAGAGGCTAAAATCACCATATTTGGTCATACAATGTGGAAATCAATTCTCATCACTGCAGAGCGGGTAAGATTACCTAGGTACATGACGTGAACCCGGGAGGGGGTCCTCGTCGTAACTCGCGGAATAACGCTTGGAAAGTTCCGAATCCAGGTTGGAAGGACGATAACAATGCAACCCCGACCTCACGACGCAAGAACTATGGGTATATTAAACCCAAAACCCGTTACGATGCGGAGATAAGAACCACAAAGGGGGAACGCCACAAGGAATGTCCAGATCCTTGATAAGTTCAATTGATTTGAACGCCACAAGATTTGAATCTTGATAAGTTCGATGTTTTAAAGGGAAAATCCTCACCTTTAGAGAGAGTAAAAACACTCAATAATTTTATTCATCAAAAGTATTCTGTTTTTTACATTGAATGGAAAAGCATATAAATAGGCAAAATAAACCCTAATCGCTAACTGACTCTGAATAGAATTCTAATTAGGCTAAAATACCTAAACTAACTAAAATAACCAAAATAACCAAAATTACCAAAATTAGAAAAAGAATTAAAAACAATTAAAGGAAATATAAATCAACTGAAATACTAAAATCCCGAAAAATCTGATTTGCACCGCTTACGGCCGTAAAAGTCGGACTTACGGCCGTAAGTCCTTCTCTGTTCAAAATGTCACCATATTAGTTACGGCCGTGAGGATCGATGTTACGGCCGTAAATCTCCTTCTGAACAAAAATACCAATTTTCATTTACGGCCGTGAGGAATGTGATGCGGCCGTGAAATCCATAGGTTACGGCCGTGAGAAACAATGTTACGGCCGTAACGCATCTTCTGCCCAATTTTCTGATTTTTCTGATCCGTTGACGTGATTTGAATCTCGACTCGAGTCCAACACGAAATTTTGTTGAATTGCCCGTATCTTGATTTCTCATTTTTGACACCTTTTCCGGATCACATCATCCCCTCTTCCTTTAAGATGATTCGTCCCGAATCATAACATTTTTCTTGGCTTCTTTTCCGGATCACATCATCCCCTCTTCCTTTAAAATGATTTGTCCCGAATCATAAAGCTGTTCTTGGCTTGCTCACTTGGTTTAGCCTCGAACCTTCTTCGTACAAGCAATGTTTGATCTTTGACGTTCTCCGAACCTGCTTGACTTCTTGTTTTGGCTTGAATTATAGTTTTTCCCGTCAAGCCCACCCTGATTCGTACCATTCCCTCCTTCTTTAGGATGATTCGTCCCGAATCATGGTGTTGTTCTTGAAAAATCAAACTGTACCTCCTGGATCAAAAGGAAAATTGTGGACTACATGACATGAATTTAATAAAAGACAATCCTCCAATTGTTGAACACGAATGTATTGAAACACGAGGTTAATTTGCCAACGTGAATTTGACTCAGACTTCCATGTGTAATCAACCTGCAAAAAAGAGTCAAATAAAATAGGGAGGGAAATGTTAGTTTCATGAGATACAAGGTATGGATCCTTGTATTCATGATGAATTATTTCCAATTCATTTTTCCCAACAACAAAATTCCGCTCTTCACCTCCTTCCTTCTTTGCAATTTCTTGCTCAACCTCTTCTATCTTTTTACTCCCAAACTCAACCAATTCTTCTAACTCCACATTCTCACGCGCAACCTCCTCTTCCAAATTTTTGGACTCTATCACCTCTTCTAATTCTTCATGCCTAACTTCCAATTTTTCCTCATCAAATATTGGAGTTTGATCACCTAACTCCACCTTTTTATCCCCTACCACAAGATTCGGTGTCTCTTCAACTATTTCTAATTCATGTTTCAAGTCTCCCTCCTTTTCAACATTCATATCCTGAAACTCCAATTTTAAATCCCCTCCAATCTCACTTTCACCATGTTGTAATTTAGCTTCAGCCTCCCTTTCACTCTCCCTCTTTCTTAACTTAGCTTCTTTTCTAGCCTTCCGTTCATACATCATCCTTTCCTCATAAATTTCTGTTCGAATCTTCAAAAGCGCCCTCGCATTAATCTCTTCATCCCAATCAACTCCAATCCCAACCCTAGGTTTATGGATACGCCTATATTCCCTTTCACGTCGTTGAGCAAGTTCGGCACTATGCATATCTACCGAGTTCTTACCCTTCCCAAACTTCGTATCTAATCTCGCATCAAGTTTCGCTTCCAATTTTGAAAATAACTCCTCAATCCGTTTTTCCATCATAACAAGCAGAGAAGATTGATGGTTATCTTTCCTAGATGATGAATTTTCGTGAAATTTGGACATTGTGGAATGGAATGGAATAATAGTTTGACACAAGGACTAATAATGAATTTTAATTTTGACTTGGGAGGTAAGGAATATCAATTAAGGAAATTCAAGAAAGTGGTTCTTGAATTTCGGAGTGTTTTTTTTTTTTTTTTTTGTGAATTATGATGAATTTTCGGAATTAATAAAAATAAAAAAAAAATAATAATTTTTTTTTTTTTTTTTTTAATAAAATCCGAAAATTCGACACGAACGCAACAAAACAAACGGGATAGGATTTGGAAAACAATCGAATAAGAAAAACACTTTTGATTTTTTAGGACGACTCTTATGGATCAAACTGAAAATTTTTTTACTGGCAATAAGAACAAGAAAAATTGAAAACAAAGACTCAAATAACAAAAATAGGATATGGATGATTTTTATGGGACTCGATGATAAACATAAAAATCAAACTGGATAGAAAAAACAAAACCTGAATTCAGAGTCCAGCTCTGATACCATATGACGTGAACCCGGGAGGGGGTCGTCGTCGTAACTCGCGGAATAACGCTTGGAAAGTTCCGAATCCAGGTTGGAAGGACGATAACAATGCAACCCCGACCTCACGACGCAAGAACTATGGGTATATTAAACCCAAAACCCGTTACGATGCGGAGATAAGAACCACAAAGGGGGAACGCCACAAGGAATGTCCAGATCCTTGATAAGTTCAATTGATTTGAACGCCACAAGATTTGAATCTTGATAAGTTCGATGTTTTAAAGGGAAAATCCTCACCTTTAGAGAGAGTAAAAACACTCAATAATTTTATTCATCAAAAGTATTCTGTTTTTTACATTGAATGGAAAAGCATATAAATAGGCAAAATAAACCCTAATCGCTAACTGACTCTGAATAGAATTCTAATTAGGCTAAAATACCTAAACTAACTAAAATAACCAAAATAACCAAAATTACCAAAATTAGAAAAAGAATTAAAAACAATTAAAGGAAATATAAATCAACTGAAATACTAAAATCCCGAAAAATCTGATTTGCACCGCTTACGGCCGTAAAAGTCGGACTTACGGCCGTAAGTCCTTCTCTGTTCAAAATGTCACCATATTAGTTACGGCCGTGAGGATCGATGTTACGGCCGTAAATCTCCTTCTGAACAAAAATACCAATTTTCATTTACGGCCGTAAGGAATGTGATGCGGCCGTGAAATCCATAGGTTACGGCCGTGAGAAACAATGTTACGACCGTAACGCATCTTCTGCCCAATTTTCTGATTTTTCTGATCCGTTGACGTGATTTGAATCTCGACTCGAGTCCAACACGAAACTTGTTCATTTTTCCACGTAGAATTTTGTTGAATTGCCCGTATCTTGATTTCTCATTTTTGACACCTTTTCCGGATCACATCAGTACATTCTGGCGGTTTTAAAAAAAAAACTACGTATATTGAAATATATAATACTGATATAATATTATCCAAGGCCTAATTAAAGTGAACTGAATTTATAACTAAAATGATTATTTATAAATATCTAAAAATCATGTTGTTTAGCTCAATCATCTGAAATAAGTTATTTTTGCAAATTATGTAATTTACTATAAGAACTATAATAAATAAATATATCATATAAATTTTAAAATTGGAACAAATTAAGAATTACATATATTTGAAAAATAAAGTTTTCCACTCATGGAGCTACCGTTTGGAATCTAGCTGAGTTGATAGGCCTGGTCAAATCTTCACATCATCTCCTGAAATAATAATATAAATCTTTGAATGAACATTCAAAGCTACCTAGATTGACAAAATAGTAAAAGAGTCTCATACTCTAATTATTCTTTAAAGTTGCCTGGCCTTTTAGTTTCGAACAAAATAGTAAAAGGAGTCTCATACTCTAATTAGTTGCCTGGCCTTTTAGTTTCGAACACAACATTTGTAAAGACAAACTAAGTTCTTAATATCAATTATAATTAGAAATTGGAGCCACATTTATACAAGTCCCCCTTTCCAAGGGTTACCAAACTTACTAGTTCATTTATCCCCTCTTATAATTAAACCAATATTCATCAACCACACCATCTAAATTTCTAGTATGAAATAAACGAAAATAGGTCTTCATAAGCTTAACTTGATCATTAAATGAACCCAATAACGTAATGCCCGAACTTTTATCACCATGTATATACTTCAATAAACTTAAATATACAATTATTAACGTCACTAGAACCATTATTTTCACTTTCATACAACTCACATTTCAACTATAAAAAAGTCCTTAAATTTACACAGTTATTGAACAAAATTTAACCAATAAGAACTTAATATCCCAAATTTCCAACCTCATAATACCAATTAAAATTAAAATTCACCTATAATATATAAACACTTACTTTAATCACCAATAATTTTCGCGAGATCCCGTGATTCCCCGACAAGAATCACATCATTTGGTATCAGAGCTTGGCTCTAAATCCAGGTTTTGATATAATTCTTGTTATTGGTTTCATATTCCTTTTTTTTTCTTCATTAGATTTCATTGTTCTTGAAAATTCTGCACGGTTACTAAACTGGTCTTAGTTTCAATTCTTGTCGTTATTGCTTGTTCTTGATTAAGAAAAAAAAAAAAGGTACGAAATTCAGAGAAAAAAAAAAGTGATTATTATTGAAAAGCAAGATCAAGAACATCATTCCATAGTCAAGAAGACCTTTCTTGATACCTTTTAATTTTCCCACATTCATAGTAGTTCGTCATCCATCAATACCTGCAAATTCGTTCTTCCGTTACATCAGTTTCTTGAGTCCAATATTCCATCAAATCTTCTTTTCATCTGTTATGTCTTGCACCTTGGGTTAATTCCACAAGGACCAAGTCCGTGACTAGTTTGGTGGGTTCGTTGAGAGCTTGAGGAAAGGGCTAGAGAAGAAAAAGGCAGAGTGGTGAGATCAATAGAGGGAAAAAGCCGAATAGAGTGATACACGAGTGGTAAACACGTGAGGATATATTTTCTTGAAAATTATTTATATTTTTTTTTTTCATTTCTTTGATCACTAACCATGTCACAGAAAGACACATCATCGACAGGGGAGGATAACCAACAGTTCCACTATCTTGCAATGTTGGAAAAACGATTCGAGAAGTTGGATGCGAGGTTGGGGGAAATTAAAAACTCCGTGGACACGAATAGTGCGGATATTGCCCAACTACATAGAGAGCAGCCGCGCATGGCTCCTAATATCTGGAGGCCGCAAAGGTATGACCGTAATCCTAGAAATGGAGCTCGGGATGATGATGATGATGTTGAGATAAGAGATAGTGTTGACGATGATAGTGAAAGTGTATCAGTGGCTAGCTTGGGTATGAGAAGAGGTCGTGTTGGTCGGCGTGGAAGAGGAAATAGGCGTGAAAATAGGGATGATGATGGGGTGGATAGAAGCTTAGGGAACATTAAAATGTCCATACCAGCTTTCCAAGGGAAAGTGATCCGGATGTGTACTTTGTCTCAGGGTTCGAGGAGTGTCGAGGAATACCATAAAGAGATGGAGATTGCTATGATCCGAGCGAATATTGAGGAGGACCCGGAGGCCACAATGGACAGGTTTTTGAGTGGTTTGAACAGGGACATTGCAAAAGTAATAGAACTGCAACATTATGTTGAACTGGAGGAGATGTTGCACATGGCGATGAAGGTGGAGAGGCAACTGAAGAGGAAAGGAACAGCGAAGTACTCGTCGGGTTCCACTCCTTGGAAACCTACGTGGAGTGGAAATAACAAAAATGAAGGAGCTACTCAAAAAGAGAAGCCAGAACCACCAAAGGCTCGAGAGGAGTCTACCAATAAAGGTAACCCCGCTTCTAACTTTCAACCTCCTAGAAGTAGGGACATCAAGTGTTTTAGGTGTATGGGAATAGGAGACATTGCATCACAATGCCCGAACAAGAAAATAATGCTTGTGCGAAATGGGGTGGTGGTGTCGGAGGATGAGGTTGAGGTTGAGGATGATGATGAGTTTAGGGACATGCCTGCCTTAGAAGAAGCTAGTGATTGTGATGATGGAGATTATGCAGTAGCTCAATCCCTTGTTACTGGGCGTGCCCTTAGTACCCAAATAAAGGTGGAGGAATCGGGTGAGCAAAGGGAAAACATATTCCATACTAGATGCTTTGTTAATAATAAAGTGTGTAGTTTGATCATTGATGGGGGGAGTTGTACCAACGTGGTTAGTACCACTCTTGTTGAGAAATTGTGTCTACCTATTATCAAACACCCTAGGCCTTATAAATTACAGTGGCTGAATGAGTCCGGTGAGATAAAAGTAAATAAGCAGGTGTTAATCAACCTTTCTATCGGGAAATACGAAGATGAGTTAATTTGTGATGTGGTTCCAATGCATGCTGGACACATCCTGTTGGGTCGGCCATGGTAATATGACAGGAGGGTGGTACACGATGGGTACAAAAATAGATACAGTTTTACAAAGGATGGGAGAAGCATTCGACTTATGCCATTAACTCCACAGCAAGTTTATGAGGATCAGCTGAAACTAAAAAGTGAGGAAGAGAAGACAAAGAGAGTTGGGACCCCGATCCCAGAAAAAGGAGAGCTGAGTGTTCAAAAGAGAGTTGGGACCACGATCCCAGAAAAAGGAGAGCTGAGAGAAAAACAGAGAGTTGAGGGTTCCACCTCAGAAAAAGGAGAGCGAGTGACGAGTGCCAGAAAAGAAAGAGGAGAGAAAACCAAAGTGAGCTTCCTAGCCAAAAAGAGTGATATCAAAAGAGCTGCCCTTGACCACCAACCAATGGTCTTACTAATGTACAAGGACTTCTTCCTTGCGCTCGGTGACGCTAACTCTTCCCTCCCCCATTTAGCTGTTTCTCTTTTACAGGAATTTGATGATGTATTCCCGGAAGACATACCCTGTGGGCTGCCACCCATTCGGGGCATCGAGTACCAGATTGATTTTGTACCGGGAGCTGTCATTCCGAATAGGCCTGCATATAGAAGCAATCCGGAGGAAACAAAGGAGCTTCAGCGGCAAGTTGGCAAGTTGTTGAGCAAGGGCTACGTTCGAGAAAGCATGAGCCCATGCGCGGTGCCGGTCCTATTGGTGCCCAAGAAGGATGGAACCTGGAGGATGTGCGTGGATTGTAGGGCCACCAACAATATCACGGTAAAGTACCGCCATCCTATACCTAGGTTAGATGACATGCTTGATGAATTGTATGGTTCATGCGTCTTTAGTGAATTGACCTTAAGAGTGGATATCACCAAATACGCATGAAAGAGGGGGACGAATGGAAAACTGCATTCAAGACGAAATTCGAGCTTTATGAATGGTTAGTTATGCCGTTTGGTCTCACCAATGCACCTAGTACATTCATGAGGTTGATGAACCATGTTTTACGAGCTTTCATTGGTAAATTTGTGGTCGTGTATTTTGATGACATTTTAATTTATAGTAAGAATGTAGATGAGCATGTTAGGCATTTGAGGTCTGTACTTGATGTTTTACGCACTGAAAAATTGTATGCTAACTTTAAAAAGTGTACGTTTTGCATCGATAAGGTCATATTCCTTGGTTATGTTGTTGGTAAGGATGGTATCGCTGTTGATGAGGAGAAAATCCGAGCTATTAGGGAATGGCCAACACCAAAGAGTGTAACCGAGGTAAGGAGTTTTCATGGGTTAGCAAGTTTTTATAGGGGGTTTGTGAAAGATTTCAGTATAATCGCCACACCACTCACCAAGGTAATTAAAAAGAGTGTGGGTTTCTGTTGGGGGGATGAACAGGAAAATGCCTCTGCATTGCTTAAAGATGCCTTATGTTCTGCACCAGTCTTAGCATTACCTAATTTTAACCAAACCTTCGAGATTGAATGTGATGCATCAGGAATAGGGATTGGAGCTGTTCTTATGCAGGAAAAGAGGCCGATAGCTTATTTCAGTGAAAAGCTGAGCGGGGCAGCGTTGAACTATCCAACGTATGATAAGGAGCTTTATGCTCTTGTCAGGGCATTGGAGACTTGGCAACATTACCTCTGGCCAAAAGAATTTGTCATCCACACGGATCACGAGTCATTAAAGCACCTCAAGGGGTTGCGGTAAGTTAAACAAAAGACATGCCCGATGGATGGAGTTTGTGGAGACTTTTCCTTATGTCATTCAATACAAACACGGTAAGGAAAATATAGTTGCAGATGCGTTGTCAAGACGGTATGTGCTCCTTAATTCATTGAATTCTAAATTATTGGGATTTGAATATGTTCGAGATTTGTATGCGAACAATCATGATTTTTCCTCTATTTATGTCTCTTGCGAAAAGGGAGCATTTGATAGATTTTACAGGCATGATGGTTATTTGTTTAAGGAAAATAAATTGTGTGTGCCTAGTTGTTCTATGCGTGAGTTGTTAGTACGTGAAGCTCACGGGGGTGGCTTGATGGGTCATTTTGGTGTGTTAAAAACATTGGAAACGTTGAAGGAACATTTTTATTGGCCTAGGATGAAACGGGATGTTCACCAAATTTGTAATAAATGCATAACTTGTAAACAGGCCAAGTCTAGGGTATTACCACATGGCTTGTACACTCCTCTACCAGTTCCTAGTGAGCCTTGGGTAGATATATCCATGGACTTTGTGTTAGGATTGCCTAGAACCAAAAAAGGTCGGGACTCCATTTTTGTGGTGGTGGACAGGTTTAGTAAAATGGCACACTTCATTCCTTGCCATAAAACTGATGATGCCGTGAACATAGCTGACTTATTCTTTAGGAAAGTTGTCAGACTACATGGGGTGCCTAGGAGGAGTATAGTGTCCGACAGAGATGTCAAATTCCTTAGTTACTTCTGGAAGGTTCTGTGGGGAAAAATGGGTACTAAACTATTGTTTTCCACTACATGCCATCCTCAAACGGATGGTCAGACGGAAGTAGTCAATAGGACGTTAACGCAACTCTTGCGTGTTGTCATAAATAAAAATTTGAAGAGTTGGGAGGAATGTATACCATTTGTGGAGTTTGCATATAACAGAGCTATACATTCTACTACTACTTACTCTCCTTTTGAAATTGTGTATGGCTTCAATCCACTAACCCCTTTGGACCTAATTCCTTTGCCTGTAGATGACAGGAACAGTTTAGATGGCAAGAAGAAAGCCGAGCTTGTGAAGTCACTCCATGAAAAGGTCAGGCTACATATAGAAAAGAAGAATGAGCACTATGCGTCCCAAGCGAATAAGGGTAGGAAGCAGGTGATTTTTGAACCAGGCGATTGGGTGTGGGTTCACATGCGAAAGGAACGATTTCCAGCACAACGGAAGTCTAAGCTACAGCCTAGAGGAGATGGGCCATTTCAAGTCATTGAGAGAATCAATGACAATGCTTATAAGTTGGATCTCCCAGGTGAGTATAATATATCTGCTACTTTTAATGTTGCGATCTCTCTCTGTTTGATGCAGGTGATGATTCGAGGACGAATCCTTTTCAACAGGGAGGGAATGATGAGTACCTGAGTGACCCTACCAGTAAGGACCCGTTGCATGTACCAGTGGGACCAATAACGAGGCTGAGGGCTAAGAAGATCAAGCAAGCAATGCAGGGGTTTATGCAAGCTTGGGTGGATGAATATTCAAATGCATGGTCGAAGACTCCATTTTCAATGCATGACAATATGGGAGAGGCAGCAAAACCGTTACAAGGCATTTGGGTCAAAGAACAAGGATAAAACAATTCATAGTGCCTTTTACGGCCGTAAGGTTTGGAGTTACGACCGTAACTTTGCTATCACACGGCCGTAACAATCAATTCACGGCCGTAACAGAGTTGTGCAGTTTTTTATTCAGAAGGTGTGTTCTTACGGCCGTAAGAGTAAAAGGCAATTTTTGACCCGAGGGTCAATTACGGCCGTAAACATGCGCCGCTTCTTATTTTAGGGTTTTTGTGGCTAGGTTATTTTGGACGCGTTTTTGGACTATATTAGTTTTTCTTTGTCATTGTAAACATACAACTTTTATGATTAATGAGATTGCTTGAATTAGGTGAGTTATCCCTGTTCTTCTTCGTTCTTGATTGAACCCCTCGAACTTATCAAAGGATTTGACAACCTTTGTGGCGTTCACCCCTCTATGGTTCTTCATTCCGCATCTTAACGGGTCTTGGATTTGATACATCCTTGGTTCTTGAGTCGTGAGTGTCGGGTCATATTGTTATCGTCAATTAATCTGGATTTGGAACTTTCCAAGTATTTAATTCAATTTCCGCGAGATCCGGTGATTCCCCAACAAGAATCACATCAATAAACCATAAATCAAGTGTTTCATGTCATATAAATATGATAAACTCAAAGATGAAATCTCTAATTAACAAACCCACGTCATAATTCATATTCTACTTCAACATTAATCTTCCGGCAATATATATATATATTTTTCTTTGCAATAATATTCTTAAATACGTCAAATACATCTTAATAACCTTTAAATGCTACAAATCAAGTATAAGAAAATTTCATCAATCTCTTCTTTTAAAAAAATGCTATGGTGCCCTTGAAGGGAAACTACTATTGTGCCCTTCAAGACACAAGATGTGGACCCCACTATTTGGTCAGGCCCTACTCTTGATCTTGAAGGGCATCATAATATGTGCTCTTCAAGGACACTAAAGCAAACCTCTTTCACTTAACTTTGAGAAGAAAAAAAGAAATTAAAGATCCTATTCCACCCTTCCTTTTTCTTTTTTTTTCCCTTTTTCTTCCTCTTTTTCTTTTTCTTTTCCTATTGTTTCCCTTTTCGGCCTTTGCAGCTTCTCGGTTTGTAACGCCCCAAATTCCGTGAAGCTGGGGACGTCACTTCTCCTTTAAATCTAATTTTATTGTGAAAAATAATTGAATTCTAAACATCATATTTATGTGAAAATTTTCAACAGTAAATAAATTAAATTTGATAAATGCATAAAAACGTTGAAATCTTAACTTTCAAAGAAAGTAATGACAAATAATTGAATTGACGATGTTCATGACTTTAAATATCATATTTAAACTAACGACATATAAATAAATTCACACAATTCATGCATCGTGACTTTAAAAATATAGCTTCATTATTGATTGCTACCACTGCCCTTTCATTCGCCACCATCTCCGAAATCAGCAATTTGTAAGTTTAAAAATAGGGGTGAGCATTTCATAGAAATACTCAGTAGGTTCAGCGCAAATTAAATAAACTGTACAGTAAATAACACATATAATCATGCAACTTAATTCATAAATTCTCTTTCTCATGCAATAAGCAAGTGGATCTCATACATCATAAATTTTCATGCCTGAAGACATGTGGATCTGGGCCCGAAGGCAACTGGTCCATCCATGCCCGAAGACATGTGGATCTGGGCCCGAAGGAAACTGGTCCATGCCCGAAAGCATGTGGATCTGGGCCCGAAGGCAACTAATTCTCATAAATTACGTAATCACATGCATAAATTTACAATACGGGTTTACTTAATATTGCGCATATAAGATAAAAGGTTTTTGAAGTAATGAACCTACCTTAAGATATTTCTGAACTTGCTTAAAAAATGATTCTAGCTTTCTTGAAAATCCCGCTCCTCGTCTAGCCCTAAAATAAATAATTTCTATTAGAAACTTTAAATTAAAGTTTTGTAAATGAAAGTAAACTTGACGGTTGAATTCAAAGAATTTAAAAGTGTAAAGCTCGGACTAAAATGATAACTTGTAAAATTTGGGACTTTGTGTAAATAATTGAAATTAGGGACTAAATCGATAAACCCAAAAAGTTCCTGACCAAATTATGTTTTAGTCAAAACTCAGGGTCATATTATACTCAATTGAAGACTTGGGGACTAATTTGTGAAATTAATTTAAATTGGGAATTGAATAGATACCTCAGAAAGTTTCTGGTCAAAATTAGATTTTAGTAGAAACTTTGGGTAAAATAGACTCAATTGAAAACTTGGGACTAAAGATAAATATTTAACACTAAAGGACTGAAATAAAACATTTTTAAAACTGTAAGGACTAAATTAAAAGACTTTACAAAGGCTGGGGACTAAAATGCAAATCTCAAAAATTCAAAAACAATAACAACAAAACAACTCTCTCTCTCTCTCTCTCTCTCTCTCTCTCTCTCTCTCTCTCTCTCTCTCTCCATTTTTGTAAATAGAGAGAGGGAGAGGACACGAGAGAGGACGCTGGTCCTCTCGGTGCGAAGGCAATCGCCGGCGATCTGCCGGCGTTAATGCCAGCGGTCGAGTGGTACTACAAGGGGGCTAAAATATGGTAGAAAAGGGCAAAGTTTTGGGGCTGGTTGGTGGATGAACACCAAGGCTCGAAGGTTGAATTTTGGCTATGATTTCTGGTTAAAATCTGGCCGAGGCTTCAAGGTAAGTGGTAGGTTGGGTATTTTGTGTTGAGTTTTGATTTGGGTTTGATTTGGAATTGGGAAGTAGTGGTGATTTTCTCGAATTTGTGGCGGCGGCTTGAGTGGCGTAGCGTTGGCGTGGTGGCATTGCAGTGGCGTGAGGGTGGCGGTAAAGGTAAATATTTGGCTTCTGTTTGTTTATCGATCTTGGGTATTTTGGGTGTCGATTTGTCAGTGACGGGTTTCGAATGGTGGTGGTTATGGCATTATGCGGTGCCTTGAGGGGGAGGTTTGGCAGCGGCTGTGGTGTTGTTCGTTGTTCGAGGCTGACTGTGGCGGTGGTGGTTGGGGCTTTAAAAAGTTCAATCCGGCCATGGAGTTTCGAGCTGGTTCTGGTTTACAGATGGGGTTGCGAAATTTGAATTCGACTAGGTGACTTCGGTTTGTGGTTCTTGCAGTGTTGTGGGCAATGAGGTGAGGGGTCTATTTAATAGATGATTTAGGTGTTAAACATTGTAGTTTAGGTTAAATCTTGATTTATGGAAAATTGTGAGAATTTTGGAAATGAGTATCGATCGTGTAAGGAAAAACTTGGGGAGGAAGAAGCTGTTGAATTGGTTGGGCCAAGAGATGACTTATTGGGTTTTTAAATATGTTTGAATGATTGGTAAAAACATTTGGGCTCGATAAGTTGGATTGGATTAAAACATTTAAAATTTGGACTTAATATAATTAATACTTGGACTTTTGAAAATAAACTGTGATATTGAAATATTTTTGATAAAGATTGAAATTTGACTAAGTTTTTAAATAAATTTAATTTCACTTAATTGGCTAGACGAGCACGCGTTTAAAAATAAATAACTAAATGATGGGCAAAGTCGAAGCGACACGTTTTTAAAAATATTTATTTAAATAAAATCACGAAAATTCTCGATCGCTACACGGTTCTTCTTGCTCTTTCAATTGTGTCTAAACGATGAGAATGAGGCCCAATAGTGTTTAAATATAACAAATCTGCAAGTCTAGTCTCCATACCTCCATATAATATAAAATTAAGTCCTTAACTTTTCAATAATAGAAACTAAATCCTTGTATTCCTTAACTTCTCAATAATAGAATAATGCATTCTTCTTAGAGTTATTTCATTTACCTCACAATCGGTTAGGGGAGTAATAGATAGGGAAAATTACATTTATTCAGTATTGTAATCCACAGCAACTTCATTCCAAAATTATTGTCATTTCTTTATCTTCAAAAATATTGTAGGCATTCCAATATCTGCCGAAATTAAGTCTTTCAAGGCATATGATAGGTTGGAAAATTTGCCCACTATATAAACTATTAGAAACTCAGTTATCAGTGATGGATTTTTTTTGACGAACATAATTTTGTCGGAAAATTCCGACGGAATAGAAAAATCCGTCGCTAATTTCCAACGAAGCTAATCCGTTGGTAATTTGCGACTGACTTCCGGATTCGTTGGAAATTACCAACGGAAACTTGCGACAGGGTTCAAGTCATCAAATGCACATTTTATTCCCAGTGTTGACCATAGTAGAGAATTGCATTCAATGATCGAATTTGTACACGTAAAACCAAATGCAATGAAGATTTTGAAATACTATAAAAGTTTTTCATGGATTTGTACAATCCACAATTACCTGATAGGATTAAACATATATATGAAATAAATTTACTATACCCTATAGAAAAATTTACTTAATGCTTGCATATTTTTATAGAATTTAATGAAAGATTATTCAGATTGTATAATCTTATTAATTAATGAAAGTGGCATATTTACTTTATAACATTCTTATTGCATTCAGTGAATCTGTATAAGAAACACTAAATACATTAAAGATTTAGGAAAACTATAAAAATTGTCATATATCTGTATAATCAACTAGTACCAGATAGGATTGAACATATATTTCAGATAAACTTGCTATAAATCTGAGAAAAATTAACTTGATACTTGCATATATTTTATAGAATTTTATGGAAGACTATTCAGATTAATTGTACAATCTTGTGAAAGACAGTAACATATTTTCTTTATAAATCACAGAGCAAAGAAAACTTTGACACAGAAAAAGAAAAGAATAGCAAGGGAGACCATGAGTTCATACGTCAAATTTGTACTATTTCTGGCCTTGCTATTTTCCCTATCTGAAGCAATAAATTATACTATTGTAATTAGAAGCTTTACACCGGGGGAAAATATTTCCATTCACTGTAAATCCTCGGACGATGATCTTGGAATTCACATACTTCCTTACAAACAAGATTTTTTTATTAGATTCACACCAAACTTTCTTCAAACTACAAAGTTTTATTGTGACTTTAAAAGCACTTTTGGTTATGGAAACTATGGCGTTTACACACGGAGACTAGATTCCCTATGCCACCATTATTGTCTCTGGTTGATAGAGAAAGATGGCCCGTGTCTACAAACAGAGACTGAAGGTTTATATTGTCAACCTTGGAAGTTCCCTCCTCCATTGCCTAAATCTTTGGCACCCGCAAGGTTGCCAAACCTACAGGGACATTAACTAAGGTGCCTGCAAAATGCCATGCTATTCTCTCCTCATTTATTTTCAGACTTAAATTTGTAATCTTGAACCTTACAAATATGTTCAACAGAATAATACAACACAGATGTTGGTATATTAAGCCCGTGTTTGGTGGAGATTCAAATTAGATTTTTTATAGAAGTTGTTGAAATGTGTGATTGAAAAGATGTGATCCTATGAAATATATAATTGAAATTGATTATTGCCTTTGACTTAAATTAAAACCGAGATCTTAATTTTTACCAAACACGGGCTAAGCCATAAAATTATCTATCTATCAATGCGTATGGGCCCTATGCGTAGGGTTACGACTCTACCTATGTTGATGCACTTACGAGCCATGTCAAACTCAAAGACCATGTGTCAATAATGCTCACGTCATCGTGAGTAGCATGAGAACCTTTACATGTCTCGAACCAAGTTGATAGATATACAAACGCAAGTGCACGGTATCAAGTTTTATATATAGCAATAAAAAGTTTCACTACATGTACAATAATTTTGACAATGAAATTAACAATTAACTTTCGTAGCACAATCCTATTGTTTCAGTTTCACCTATCACATTAACTTTTATATCAATAATTAAAACACTTACACATCACCTGATTGTCAACTACATTGTCTAATTAATTGTACAAGTAGAAAAATTCAACATTAAATTAGGACGTCGAATCTACATGGATTGGTAATTAAATTTATACTAAATAATATAATTATTATAATACTTATTTTATCTAGATAATCAAATTTATAGAATCAATGAGTTTTAACTAAATCTAAATTAAAGAGTTTAATTAACTAAATCAACAATATCGTATAATATTAACGATTGAATAATATGAGAAGAGTCTAGGATTTTGACCAATATTTCATCTAACAATCAACTATGTCATTTAATTCTCTCATCATCTCAAATTGATTATTTTCTAATTTATAAGAAAAGAACCCTATTATATTTTCGCTCCCTCTCTTGAGTGTCGAGTAAAAATCATTCCAAATTTGGATTTCAATATATCTATTTTAATTAAAAATTAATAAGAATTCATTAAATTCTATAGTTCCTTTTAAAAAAGCTTCAAATGATTTGTACTTTCTCTCAAACCTAAAAAATCCTAGGTCATGTTATTCTATGATAGGATCTAAGATTTCTTCTCTCGAGTACCAAATCTTAAACATCAAATCAATCAATTAACGGTCCATTAATTGAAAACATTAAAAAACAAAATAACACAAATAAACTTCGAACAAAACCTCAAAGAGATGTATTGAAAAATGAAACATAAGCCGTATCAAAGATAAATTACATCAATCCCCTAGATAATTTACTTGGTTAATAATTGCAGAAGGAATAAAATTCAAGTTCATAATCATGAACATGGAGGAGAAAAAGAGAAAAAGCTGTTTTGGAGTTGGATCTATTCATTCTCCATGTCTCTTCCTTCAATTCCTTCATTCTCTAGATTATTCATTGTCAAAAAGTAACTCTAAGATGATGCTAAATTCCTTATTCCATAAAACTTCTTCTTCCAATAAAATTCTTGTTTCCATAATTTCATCTTCAAATTTCCTAATTCCAATTTTTCCATCAACTTTCCTTATTGGCACTTTGGGGTTTATTCCACAAGGACCAAATCTGTGATTAGTTTGGTGGGTTCTTTGAGAACGTGGGAAAAACGGAATAGAGAGGAAAAAGGCAGAGTGGGAGATTAATAGAGGGAAAAAGCCAAAATCGAGTGATACACGAGTGATAAAACACGTGAGGATCTTTATTTATTTTTTTCTCTTTTCTTTATTACTAACCATGTCACAGAAGGAAGTTTCGTCGACGGAAAAGGGATCTTCAAGATTTTAAAATGCTTGCAATGGTGGAGGAACGTTTTGCAGAATTGGAGGCAAGGTTGGATGCCAAGTTGGAAGCAAAATTTGGTACACAATCCGGCGTAAATGTGGAAAAACCTAATAATTCGGGGTAGACACGTGGTGCAAGAATTGTTCAACCACGTCAGGAACAACCGCGCAATTTCCCTAATTTACGGAGGCCACTAAGGTATGACTTCAACCCACAAATTAGAGCTAGGAAAGAACGTGTTGAGGTTGTTGATAGTGATGAGGATAGTGGTGAATTGTCTATTACTAGTGTTGGTAGGAGACGAGATCAGGGAGAAAGACGTGATAGGGGATATAGGCGTGATCGTAGGGATGATGTAGATGGACATGTTGGTAACATTAAAATGTCCATTCCCTCGTTTCAGGGTAAGAGTAATCCGGACGTTTATTTTGAATGGGAAAAGAGGGTAGAATTAATGATGAGAATCATGGCAGGCTTGACGGAAAGAACTGCAATTCAAGCCAAAACAATAATTCAAACTGGTTCGGAGAGCTTCAAAGATCAAAACAGACTTGGATTATTGAATGAAATATATTGAGTGTTTTTACTCTCTAAAGGTGAGGATTCCTTTTAACTCGAACTTATCAAATATTGTGTAATATTTGTGGTGTTCAACAAATTGAACTTATCAAAGGCGTGGACAACCTTTGTGGCGTTCCCCCATTATGGTTCTTGTTTCCGCATCGTAACGGGTTTCAGGTTTAATATACTCCTGGTTCTTACGTCGTGAGGCTCGGGTCGTAGTGTTACCGTCCGTTCCTGCCTGAATTCGGAACTTTCCCGGCGTTACTTCCGCGTGTCCGTCGTGACCCCCTCCCGGGATCACATCATTTGGTATCAGAGCTGGACTCTGGATTCAGGTTTTGTTTTTCTCTTCTATGCAGTTTGATTTTTTGTTTTTATCATAGAGTCTGCACAAAATCATCCATATCTTGTTATTGAGTCTTTTTTTCTTGAGTTTACTTTTTCTTCGTGTTCTTCCTGCCAGAAATTTTTTTCTGTTTTTGATTCATATAAAAATCCAACAAAAATTCAATCTTGTTTAATTTATTCGATTCTTGTCCAAATCATGTCCCGTTTGTTGACAAATTTCGGATTTATAAAAAAAAATATATATTTTTTTTATTTAATCCGAAATTTCATCCATAATTCAAAAAAAAAAAAAAAATTCAACCCCATAATTCAAAGACCACTTCCTTGAGTTTCTTAGCTCCTTGTTATCGAATCTTTCCATTCCATTCCACAATGTCTAAATTCAGGGAAAAACCTCAAACAGTTCCTAGAGTTAGGAGGGAAAATAGGATTAATCATAAACTTAGGGTTGGAATTGGGGATGCGCTGAAAGTATTGGAAGATGGTGCTTCAAAAATAAGGGATGGCGTCTCGAAAATGAGGGATGAAATTGATGAGGTGAGAATTATATTAAAGCAGTTAAAGGAGGAGATGATTGCAAAGAGAGTAAGAGAAAAATTAGTCAATTTGCAACGGGAAAGTGAAAGGGAGGCTGAGCCTGAATTACATAGGGGAAGTGAGTGTGAGATTATAGTAGAACCTCATGTTAAGCATATTAAATCTGAAGAGTTGAAAATTGAAGTAGTTGATCAAACTCCGAATTTTGAAGTAGAGGATAAAAGTTTGGTGGAGGTTTTTGAGCTTGAGAATTTTGAAAATGAATGTGTGGTTGGGCGTGAGAGTAAAAATATTGAGCAAGGGAGTGAAAAGTTTGAAAGAGGGGAAAAAAATAGCCTCGTTGTGGGAAGCGAGGAGGTGGTAATGATTCCTCATGAGTACAGGGATCCGTACCTTGTACCTTATGAAACTAATAATTCCCTCCCCATTTTTTTTAAATCCTTCTTGCAGGTTCGACATAACCAGAAGTTCCGAATCATCCTAAAGAAAGGGAGAATGATGAGAATCATGGCAGGCTTGAAGGAAAGAATTACAATTCAAGCCAAAACAATAATTCAAACTGGTTCGGAGAGCTTCAAAGATCAAAACAGACTTGGATTATTGAATGAAATATATTGAGTGTTTTTACTCTCTAAAGGTGAGGATTCCCTTTAACTCGAACTTATCAAATATTGTGTAATATTTGTGGCGTTCAACAAATTGAACTTATCAAAGGCGTTGACAACCTTTGTGGCGTTCCCCCATTATGGTTCTTGTTTCCGCATCGTAACGGGTCTCGGGTTTAATATACTCCTGGTTCTTACGTCGTGAGGCTCGGGTCGTAGTGTCACCGTCCGTTCCTGCCTGAATTCGGAACTTTCCCGGCGTTATTTCCGCGTGTCCGTCGTGACCCCCTCCCGGGATCACATCAATTAATTTTTGATTGTCATAATTATTCTGAAGCTAAAAAGGTTAAATTGTCAGTCGTAGAATTTACTGATTATGCTATAGTATGGTGGGATCAATTGGTTACTAGTAAAAGGAGGAATGGGGAGAGGCCTATTGAAACTTGGGATGAGTTGAAGGCCCTTATGAGAAAAAGATTTGTGCCTGGACATTACTATAGGGATCTCCACCAAAAACTACAAACCCTTTCCCAAGGTAGTAAGAGTGTGGAGGATTGCCATAGGGAGATGGAGGTTGCCATGATTAGGGCAAATATAGAGGAAGACCCGGAGGCAACCATGGCTAGGTTTTTAAATGGTTTAAATCGAGATATTGCTAATGTTATTGAATTGCAGCATTATATTGATTTGGAGGAGATGCTTCACATGGCCATGAAAGTAGAGCGACAATTAAAAAGGAAGGGAACTTCAAAATTCTCTACAAGTTCCAATTCTTTTGGTAAGTCTACATGGAGCGGGACTTCTAAAAATAATGGGGTTGTGCAGAAAAATAAATTTGAGGCACCGAAGGGAAAAATAGAGCCACCCAACAAAGGTAAAATTGCTTTTGATTTTCAAACTCCTAGGACTAGAGATATTCGTTGTTTTAAATGTTCCGGCTTAGGACATATTTCTTCACAATGTCCAAATAAACGAATATTGGTTATGCGTGACGGGGTATTAAGTTCGGAGGACGAGAAAGAGGGAGAAGTGGAGGATGAGTATAAGGATATGCCAGCTCTAGAGGATGTTAGTGAAAATGATGATGCGGACTATGCAGTAGCTAAATCACTTGTCACTAGGAGAGCCCTTATGATGAGAACCCGGGAGGGGGTCCTCGTCGTAGCTCGCGGAATAACGCTTGGAAAGTTCCGAATCCAGGTTGAAACGGACGATAACACTACAACCCGAGCCTCACGACGTAAGAACCATGGGTATATTAAACCCAAGACCCGTTACGATGCGGAAACAAGAACCGTAATGGTTTGAACGCCACAAAGGATGCCCACGCCTTTGATAAGTTCGATTTGTTGAACACCACAAATATCCCACAATATTTGATAAGTTCGAAGTTTGTTCAATTCCAGAACAATGTTGAGAAAACACTCAATATAATTTTTATTCATCAAAAGTATTCTGTTTTTACATTGAATGGAAAAGCATATAAATAGGCAAAATAAAACCTAATCGCTAACTGACTCTGAATAGAATTCTAATTAAAATAGAATACTAAATTAGGAAAATAACCTAAAAATCAAAAGGAAACAAAATAATTAAAAATCCTATAATTATGGAAATATAGTAAATTTCCGTCTGCATCATTGATTTGCCAATTTGAAGCCCCAAACGATGAAATTTGGCCCTAAAATCAATGGGCTCAAGGGCTTTAGCCCATGAGTCTTGCTCAGTGACTTGTTTCTACTCGAAAAACATATATTATCCATGCAATTCTGACATAGTTGACTGGATCTTGATTTCTCATTTTTGACGCCTTTTCCGGATCACATCATCCCCTCTTCCTTTAAGATGATTCGTCCCGAATCATAACATTGCTAGCTTCTTTTCCGGATCACATCATCTCCTATTCCTTTAAGATGATTCGTCCCGAATCATAAAACTGTTCTTGGCTTGCTCACTTGGTTTAGCCTCGAACCTTCTTCGTACAAGCAATGTTTGATCTGATGTTCTCCGAACCTGCTTGACTTCTTGTTTTGGCTTGAATTATAGATTTTCCCGTCAAGCCCACCTGATTCGTACCATTCCCTCCTTCTTTAGGATGATTCGTCCCGAATCATGGTGTTGTTCTTGAGAAATCAAACTGTACCTCCTGGATCAAACGGAAAATTGTCGATTCCCTGACATGCATTCAATAAATGATGCTCCTCCAATTTGTAGACGATAAGGTATTGAGACACGAGGGGAATTGACCAAGATCGATGCAAATAAAACTTCCATGCACAATAAACCTGCAAAAAAGATTTAACAAAAATGGGGAGGGAAATATTAGCGTCTCCATGCACAAGGTATGGATCCTTGTATTCATGATGAATTATTTCCGATTCATTTTTCCCAACAACAAAATTCCGCTCTTCACCTCCTTCCTTCTTTGCAATTTCTTGCTCAACCTCTTCTATCTTTTTACTCCCAAACTCAACCAATTCTTCTAGCTCCACGTTCTCACGCACAACCTCCTCTTCCAAATTTTTGGACTCTACCACCTCTTCTAATTCTTCATCCCCAACTTCCAATTTTTCCTCATCAAATATTGGAGTTTGATCACCTAACTCCACCTTTTCATCTCCTACCACAAAATTCGGGGTCTCTTCAACTACTTCTAATTCTTTTTCCGCACACTCAACCTCCACTCCTAAATTTATGGATTCTACCACCTCTCCTAATTTCTCATGCTTTTGCTCATGCACCTCCTCATAAATAATTTTATTGACATGATTAGGCACCACCTCAACACTACACAAATTTTTATCTTCTAACTCTTTCCTCAAGTCTTCCTCCTTCTTCTCAACAATCATTTCTAAAGGTTTTTCTTGTAATTTAACTACTTCCTCTCTTCCCCTTTCTCTCTCTTGCAACTCGGCTAACTTTTTCCTAGCCTCTCGTCCCTTCATCTCTTTATTTAACTGTATTAATTCCTTGGCCATCTCCATGAATTCATCCTTCATACTCCATTCATCATCTCCGAATTTTCTTTGCTCATCTCTCCTTTCTCGCAATACTTTCTCTTCAAGTATTTCTTCCGGGGTTAATGGCATAAGCTTAATACTTTTCCCATCCTTAACAAATTTATATATATTCCTATGCTTATCGTAGACTGCTGTCCTCTTACACTTCCACGATCTACTCAACAAGATGTCACAAGATTCTAGAGGCACCACATCACACCAAAATTCATCGCTATATCTTCCAAGTGACAATTTCACCATAACCCCATGGGTTACATTTACCTGCCCACACTCCTTTAACCACGTCAGCCTATAAGGATTGGGATGTGGTAGTAAAGGTAAGCCCAACTCCTCAACCATGGTGGTACTGGCCAGATCACAATAATACTCCTTATCAATAATAATATTGCACACTTTACTGCCCACATGACACCTAGTCTGGAAGGTAGGATCGAACTCATAATTCATCCCTTTATGTAGCTTTCAAAAATTTGAGAGATTCAAAATAAGAGGATCTAGATATTGACAAATATCAAGAAGGAATTTAATGTTGACTCGAAAAGGAAAACAATATCAAGAATTTTAAAGAAATTCAAGAAAGTGGTTCTTGAATTTGACTCGAAAGAAAGAATATCAAGAATATTGTAGAAATTCAAGAAAGTGGTTCTTGAATTTTGACTAGAAAGGAAGGAATATCAAGAATTTTAATTTGACTTGCAAGGCAAGGAATTATCAAGAATTTAAGGAAATTCAAGAAAGTGGTTCTTGAATTTCGGAGTGACTTTTTTTTTTTTTTTTTAATAAAATCCGAAATTTCGACACGAACGCAACAAAATAAACGGGACAGGATTTGGAAAACAATCGAATAAAAAAAACACTTTTGATTTTTATAGGACGACTCTTATGGATCAAACTGGAAAAAAATTTACTGGCAAGAAGAACAAGAAAAATTGAAAACAAAGACTCAAACAACAAAAATAGGATATGGATGATTTTTATGGGACTCGATGATAAACATAAAAATCAAACTGGATAGAAAAACACAAGAACCTGAATCCAGAGTCCAGCTCTGATACCATATGATGAGAACCCGGGAGGGGGTCCTCGTCGTAGCTCGCGGAATAACGCTTGGAAAGTTCAGAATCCAGGTTGGAACGGACGATAACACTACAACCCGAGCCTCACGACGTAAGAACCATGGGTATATTAAACCCAAGACCCGTTACGATGCGGAAACAAGAACCGTAATGGTTTGAACGCCACAAAGGATGCCCACGCCTTTGATAAGTTCGATTTGTTGAACACCACAAATATCCCACAATATTTGATAAGTTCGAAGTTTGTTCAATTCCAGAACAATGTTGAGAAAACACTCAATATAATTTTTATTCATCAAAAGTATTCTGTTTTTACATTGAATGGAAAAGCATATAAATAGGCAAAATAAAACCTAATCGCTAACTGACTCTGAATAGAATTCTAATTAAAATAGAATAATAAATTAGGAAAATAACCTAAAAATCAAAAGGAAACAAAATAATTAAAAATCCTATAATTATGGAAATATAGTAAATTTCCGTCTGCATCATTGATTTGCCAATTTGAAGCCCCAAACGATGAAATTTGGCCCTAAAATCAATGGGCTCAAGGGCTTTAGCCCATGAGTCTTGCTCAGTGACTTGTTTCTACTCGAAAAACATATATTATCCATGCAATTCTGACATAGTTGACTGGATCTTGATTTCTCATTTTTGACGCCTTTTCCGGATCACATCACCTTAGTACTCAAGTTAAGGTGGAAGAGTCGGGTGAGCAGCGAAAAAATATATTTCATACCTTTGTGAATAACAAGGTGTGTAGTTTGATAATAGATGGTGGTAGTTGTGCAAACGTTGCTAGCACTACTCTAGTGGAGAAATTATGCCTACCTATACTAAAACACCCTAGGCCTTATAAGCTACAATGGTTAAATGAATCGGGTGAGATTAAGGTGAATAAATAAGTGGTAGTTGATTTGGCGATTGGGAAGTATGAAGATAGCGTGGTTTGTGATGTGGTACCAATGCATGCAGGGCACATCTTGTTGGGCAGGCCATGGCAATTCGATAGGAAGGTTATTCATGATGGTTTTAAAAATAGGTATACCTTCACTAAGAATGGGAAAGATATCAAACTAATGCCTTTGTCACCTCAACAAGTCTATGAAGACCAACTGAAATTAAAAAGTGAGGAAGAGAGAAAGAGGGTCGGGACCACGATCCCGAAAAAAGGAGAGTTGAGTGAACATAAGAGGGTCGGGACCACGATCCCGGAAAAAGGAGAGTTGTGTGAAAAACCGAGAGTTGGGACCACGATCCCAGAAAAAGGAGAGGGTGTGAAGAGTGCCAATAAAAATAAAAGAGAGAAAACAAAGGTGAGCTTCTACGCAAAACAGAGTGATATCACCAAAGTTATTTCTACAAATAAACCAGTGATTTTACTCATGTATAAGGAATCTCTCCTTGTACTTGGTGAAGCTAACCACTCCCTCCCAGTTTAGCTGTGTCTCTTTTGCAGGAATTTGCAGATTTATTTCCCGAGGAGATTCCTAGTGGCCTGCCGCCAATTCGTGGGATTGAACACCATATTGACTTCGTGCCGGGAGCAGTCATCCCAAACAGGCGAGCTTATAGGAGCAATCCCGAAGAGACCAAAGAGCTACAAAAGCAGGTTGAAGAGCTGTTGAAAAAGGGCTATGTTAGGGAAAGCATGAGCCCATGTGCAGTACCAGTTTTGTTGGTTCCAAAAAAAGATGGGACTTGGAGGATGTGCGTGGATTGTAGAGCAGTCAACAATATTATGGTAAAGTATCGCCATCCCATACCTAGACTTGATGACATGCTTGATGAACTATATGGTGCTTGTATGTTTAGCAAAATAGACCTTAAGAGTGGTTATCACCAAATTCGAATGAAAGAAGGTGATGAATGGAAAACCGCCTTCAAAACCAAATATGGTTTATATGAATGGATGGTTATGCCATTCGGCCTCTCAAATGCACCTAGCACTTTTATGAGACTAATGAACCATGTTTTACGTGCTTACATTGGTAAATTTGTTGTGGTATACTTTGATGACATTTTGGTATATAGTAAGAACTTAGGTCATCACATTGAGCATTTAAGATCTGTTTTGGAAGTTTTGAAAACTGAAAAACTATATGCTAATTTTAAAAAGTGTACTTTTTGCATGAAAAATGTAATTTTTCTTGGGTTTGTTGTTAGTGCTAATGGTGTAGAGGTAGATGAGGAGAAAATTCATGCTATTAAAGAATGACCAACTCCCAAAAGTATTACGGAGGTTAGGAGCTTCCACGGGTTGGCTGGGTTTTATAGGAGATTTGTTAAAGACTTTAGCACACTTGCAGCACCACTGACAGAAATAGTCAAGAAAAGTGTAGGATTCCATTGGGGGGAAGCACAAGAAAATGCTTTTAAAGTACTTAAGGATAGGTTATGTTCTGCACCGGTTTTGGCTTTACCTAACTTTAACCAAACCTTTGAGATTGAATGTGATGCATCCGGAATAGGTATTGGAGCCGTTCTTATGCAGGAAAAAAGGTCGCTTGCATTTTTCAGTGAAAAGCTGAGTGGGGCGGTTTTGAATTATCCTACCTACGACAAGGAGCTTTATACTCTTGTTCGTGCCTTGGAGACATGGCAGCACTATCTGTGGCCAAAGGAATTCGTCATACACACTGACCACTAGTCACTGAAACACCTCAAGGGACAAGGTAAGCTAAACAAAAGACACGCCCGTTGGATGGGATTCATTGAGACTTTTCCATACGTCATTCGCTATAAGCAAGGTAAGGAGAATGTGGTAACAGATGCCCTTTCTCGCTGGTACGTACTTCTAAACTCTTTAAATGCGAAGTTGCTTGGATTTGAATATATAAGAGGTATGTATGCTAATGACCCTGATTTTTCTACCATTTATGCTTCATGTGAAAAAAGCTAAGCTTGTGAAAGAGCTTCATGAGATGGTGAAAGGGCAAATTGAAAAGAAAAATGAGCGTTATGCGACTCATGCCAACAAAGGTAGGAGGCAAGTGACGTTCGAGCCGGGTGATTGGGTGTGGGTGCACTTACGAAAGGAGCGATTTCTAACCCAAAGAAAGTCTAAGTTGCAGCCAGGAGACGATGGACCTTTTCAGATCCTTGAAAAGATAAATGAGAATGCATTCCAGGTGAGTATAACGTGTCTGCTTCTTTTAATGTTGCTGATCTTTCTCTATTTGATACATGTGATGATTCGAGGACGAATCCTTTTCAACAGGGAGGGGACGATGAGTTCCGGAGTGGCTCGACGAACGTTGACCCATTGCACGTACCCGTATGACCAATAATGAGGTAAAGAGCCAAAAGAATCAAGCAGACAATGCAAGGATTCATGCAAGCATGGATGGTTGAGTGTTCGAGTGCAAAGACATCATTTACGTCGCATAACAAAGTGGAAGATGAGCCAAAGTTGTTACAATGCATTTGGATCAAAGAACAACAAGAAATTGGGGCAGAAGCATTCTCACGGCCGTAACACCCATTTTTACGGCCGTAAAATCATCTTGGATAAATTTGTTCAGAAAGGCAATCACGGCCGTAAACCATGATCTCACGGCCATAACATTATCAAGACAAAACTATGCAGAAAAGGACTCACGGCCGTAAATAAAGTTTAGTAGTTTTTATATTTTAATTCAGAGAGTCGATTACGGCCGTATATAAATTTGTCACGGTCGTAACATATGTTTTACTTTTTAGTCCGTAAGTAACTTACGGACGTAAACTTAAAAGTTACGTCCGTAAATTAGGCGGCGTATTTTTAACCTGGTTTCAGCGTTTAGTTTATTTGCAATTCTAGTTTATTTAGGTTTCTTTATTTTGTTAGCCTATATATATGGCTTTATTCAGCATTGTAAAACACAACTATTATTCTTGAGATTAATGATATTGAAGGTGAGATATTCCCTTAATTTCTTCGTGTTCTCGTCGAACAAATTGAACTTATCAAAGCATTTGACAATCTTTGTGGCGTTCCCCCTTTGTGGTTCTTATCTCCGCATCGTAACGGGTTTTGGGTTTAATATACCCATAGTTCTTGTGCCATGAGGTCGGGGTTGCATTGTTACCGTCTACTGTCTTGGATTTTAGAGCTTTCCGGCGTTTAATTCCGCGTGTTCTTGGTGATCCCCGTATCGGATCACATCACTAAGTATCATCCATTTTCTACCATATGATTAACCAACAACAAAATAACAAAAACACATCAAAACTTTCTAAAACTCTAAGTACACAAAATGTGGAGTTCAAAAAACAACTTGAGTGAAAACATACTCATCAAATGTGATAACCCGTTTTTATGCTAGTCAAAAATCAAGGAATAATTAGTCAAAGTCAAATATTCAAATGGTTAAGTCAAATAAGGGCTTGAGTTGACGAAATGGTTTTATTGGGACTTAAATGGAATAATTATTTTTCATGGGGTTAATTTGTAATTACTAGTACTTAAAGGGCCAAAAATGAGATTACTATAATTTGGGGATTTAGTTTTCAATTATTGAAAATTCAAGGATTTGATGCTATGTTATACGAAAACCCAAGGGCTTGACATGCAATTGGGCTATTTACCTTATCCATTATTTAGAAGAGATGATTCTTGTATCCATTTCACTCATTCTGAGAACAAAAAATGACGAGCCTGGGAACAAACTGTAGCGCCCCGAGTTCCGTATACCCGATTCACTACGTCATTTTCTGTCTAAATTTTTCGAATAATATTTTTTGCGGAAGGAATAATTGAAATTCATTTTTGGCAACATTAAATAAACTGTAATGGCCGATAAAATTGAAACATTTATGAAACCATTTGAAATAGTAAATCGAACCATTAATTTTGTAAAGAAATTGACAATGTCATAATTTCTCAAATAAATGAACTTCTCTAAATTATTCGATTGTTTGGAAAATACGGAAATCATTAACGTCAAACTTTCAACCGTTTAACGATTATTGCCACCATCATTCATCGCTCGCCACCGTCTCCGAAATCTGCAAAACTGTTAAAAAGTAGGGTGAGCATTTCATGGGGGAAATACTCAGTAGACTCATCGCAAATTAATTTAATTTATAAGATGATTAAACACATAAATCCCGGCTCTTTATAAAACGGGCATTGATAGAGCTTCTTTATAAAACGGCTCTTGATAAAACTCATATTGTGCATTACAGCACGGGACATATTTTGCAAATCATAGGCTCTTTGAAAATAGCTCTTTGAAAACAGCTCTTTGAAAACCATATACTTATAAAAACATTTTAATTATGCCAAACATAATTTCTTTTGAAAGCATAACATAAGATAGGATTGAAATCCTCATAAACATAGGGAGACACAAGAACTTTACCGAACTTAGGTGGCAAGAATTCTTATGCAGTAAAATCATAATAACAGTAAAATCATAATAACAGTAAGTATACCAAAACATAATTCTTGAAATTCATAGGGATCATTTCCATCATAACATAGGGTAGGATCGAAATCCTCATAACCATATGAGACAGGAATTTTACCGAACTTAGGTGGTAAATCCTCATAAACATATGGAAACACAGAATTCTACCGAACTTAGGTGGTAAGAATTCTTATGTGCATAGCAATGATCCAAAACATATAAAACATTTTCGTAAAAACATAGGGTATACTTACTTTTCATAAAAACATAAGGTATATTTACCTTTCATAAAACATACTTAATTTTCTTGAAAATTGACTTTCACAAGTCACAAGTCACATGACATTTATATGAAATCATAATTTAAATCAATTAATAAGTGCGAGTCTACCTCAAATCCGACGAGTGCAAAGTTGAGCGGGAATGACTTCAATTTCTTTGAATTCTCCGTACGCTTCGTCTTAGCCAATAAGTCACTTTAGTCTATCGAATATATAGTTCAAAATGATAAATTATAATTTGAGGACTAAAATTGATGTTTTGAAAGTTGAGGGACTAAAATGAATACTTTTGAAAACTTGGGCTTAAAATCAAATTAATAAAATCAGCAGGGACTGAAATGATAAGTTTGAAGCTAAAAGGGCTGGAAAAACTCATTTAAAACTTGGGGGCTGATTTTGATGATTTGAAACCAAAAGGGACTGAATTGGATTGTTTTAAAACCATAGGGACTGATTTGAAAGGCTTCAAAAGTTAGGGACCGAAATGAAAATTTTCGAAAGTTAAATATTAAAATCAAACTTTACTCTCTATATTTCATTATTCAGATCTGTTTTCTCTCTCTACCATTTCGTAAATCAAAGCATTAGAGAGAGACCGAGGGCAGAGACGGGCGAGAGGCGAAAGCTGAGGAATCCGGCGTTCAATCGTCGATTTGCCGGCGCAGCACCGGCGTAGGGTGCGGCTACTGGTGGCGATCAGAGTAAGGATTAGATTGGAGGGCTTAGGTGCGAGTTTGGGGTTGATTGGTGCGAAGAACCGAAACCAAATCGTGATTTAAGATGCTTAATTTCCGGCGAAAAACCGATCAATCAGTCGGCGGTAGAGGTAATGTTCTGGGCTTCTTCTATTTCTTGGTTTGGATTTTGATTTTGGATGATTGATTTGGGACTAGGTTTGATAATGTCGATTGGTTGCTGGTGGTGGAAGGTCAGTGTTGAGTTTCCGGTGGTGATATGGTATACGGTTGCTGTGGATGGTGATTAGGCTGACTGTGATGGTGGAGATTGAGTGATTCCAGTGTAGTGGTTGGTTGTGACATGGCTGAAGGTTGGCGAATTGGTGGTGCTTGACTGGATTGATGAAGTAATCGTCATGGCTATGGTTTAGTTTGATGGGTTGGAAGTGGTGAATTTGATCTGAATGGAGGTGCTGGGAGTGATGGAAATCGTGTGTTGGTTTGAGCTGAGGAGAGAGGCTGGTGAGTAGTGGTTGCAGGCTATCCGAATTGGTTTCAGATTGATGTATATGATGGTGGATTGAATCGTGCAGGCTGGTGGAAGTGATGTGGTTTGAAGAAAGGGCTGAATTTATGGGATTGTGAGGGGATGGAGGACATATATAAAATTGAGAAAACAAAGTATGGTGGAGAGTTAGGTTGTAATGGGATGGAGAAATTGGAGAAATGATGAGTGCGTGAATTATTATGTTGATGATGAATGCATGGATGAGAAGAGAAATACGTGGGAATCTTGGCAGAAATTATGAGTTTTGCTGGAAGTGGTGGCTAATGATGAGGCTAATATTTTAATTAGTGTTGGTGGCACCTTTGAACAAATTGTTTAGAATTTGGAGTTGAGACATGGGTGGAGATGATGATAATGATTCAGGGTGGTGGGGTATGGTGATGTATAAAGAGAGGACCTTGCTGGAAAGAATGGTTGAGAGATGAAAAAGGAGCTCTAAAGGAAAATGCACATGGGAGAGGTTTGGGGAAAAATGGACGGTTTAGGAATTATAGGATTAAGTTAAGATAATTAATTAAAATTTTGACTAACTTCGATTAAGAAATGAAATTAAAATTGATATATTTTGGGCTTATAATAAATTTAAGAATAAATAAATTTTGAGATAAAAATTGAATTACGTATTTGGACTTGAAATAATTTGAATAAGGAAAATTGAGATATTTTAAAATGATTTTGAAAATAATACTTTAAAATAATATAATTTTAGAAATTCGGACATTTAATTTAAAATCGAACAAATTCGATATTTTCTTGACTTGGCTAGACGAATTCGTCGCGGTGTTAATTTCAAAATAATGGGTGAAATAGTAGCGACACAATTTTCTAAATATTAAAATAATTATAAAATTGCGTAAAAATCTTGGTCGCTACACAAACAAAGGCATAAACCAAAACATGATTAAAGAAAAAGGGAAGAAAGGATGAAAAGGAAGGTGCCGATTTTTTTTTTACCAAACCTAATTTCTTAATTGTCTCTTTTAGTTTAGTTGGATATAAGAATTAGATGTTGAATATTCTAGGGTTTATGAGGATTTTGATTATATTCGAATTATAGAAATTATTTGAGGTTATTGTTATTTATTTGTGGTATTATGTACAAGATTATGACAATGAATGTTTATTGGAAGATTGAGGTTTAAGAAAGTGAATTTAGAATTTCGTTTATAAACTAGAAATTTATTATTTGAATTTTCTCATGTTTTTATGATATTAAACATATGATTATGATGTATGAGAATTGGATAAGGATTTGGGTATGCTTTTCCTTATTTTTCCTCGATTTTTCCCCAATTTTCGGCCAAATTCATACACATGTGTCATTTTTGAAACTGTTACCAGAAAGTGCTATTTCTGTCAATAGTTTGGAGACAGATTTCCACACACAAATTAGTAGCAGCTTTCAAAATTCTGGAAATATGGTGCTGTTTTTTTCAACTCTTGGGTTTTATGGAAATTTTAGTATGGAAATTAGATTAAGTGTTATTTGTTAGGGATATGTTGAAAGAACTCTTGTAAAGGATTAAATGTTGTTAGTGATTTTAATTGGGATAGAAGTTCGAAATTTATACATCAAGTTATTATTATTTAACTCTTATTCCAAATTATAGGAATATTGTTTGAGGCACCTACATGAGTAAATATGATCTATTGGACAAGTAAAAGATTCCTAACTTGGTGCGATGAATTAAAGAGGTGACGGGAAGATTGAGAAATGCCCACCGACCTAGCTAGTTCATTTCCGAGAACTCGATGAGTGGAAAAATCTAAGTTATTTTCAAATATTAATAATTGCTTATATAATTACGTAAAACGTGATTATGTGATTTATATGTCTAATTATGTGATTATTGTGAAATATTATGAGAATATTAGATTTTTGGAAATGGAAAGATTGTGAAATGGTTATATGTTTGAAGAAATAAGACGTGATTGAAATCAATGAAATGTGAAATATATATGTGAAATCGAAATCGGCCAGAAAAGTATCCCTAATTATATACTCATTCTAGTTCACTGAGGCGGCCTTGGCCGTGTTCTATACTGCACCTGAGTGGTCTTGACCGGGTATGATATTACCCTGAGGCGGTCGACCATGTATGATATAGTTCACTGAGGCGGTCATGGTCGTGTTCTAGAATTGATTATCAGAGGTCTTTGAGACTAGCCTGAGAGGCACATGTATGACCAGATTACAGATGTTAATCAGAGGGTACATTTTTGGTTGATTTTTTATTGTATGGCCATACCTTGATATTGCAGACTGTGATGACAGTATTCTAATGATATGATAAGACTGAGATTGATTTGACTAGAAATGATATTTTTCAGTATTATGAGAATGTCTTAGATTCTGACTATGATTAAATGGTATTACAACGTGAAGTATTATATGATGTAAAATTGATTTTCGATAAAAATGTACAAATGAGAAAGTATGATTATTTTCGAAATTCTCCACTCACTGAGCTATCAACTCATTATTTTCCTACGATTTCTCTTAACAGGTAACAATTGAGTTTTGGAAGCATGAAGAACCTGTTGATTTCGAAGCCACATTCGTATGACATTTGTAGGTTACTATTTCATTGAAAGCATTTAAATTCAATTTGGGCCCGTATTATATTGAAATAAAATTATTTTTCATTATTTAGCGTATGAATAATAGTAGATCACAGTCAGCCTTGGTGGTGGGTCCGGCGTTTAGCTTGCATCCATCATCGGCGCACACAAGGTCTCGAGTCCATTTGGGTGATTTGGGACGGGTCGTGTCAGAATGGTATCAGAGACAGGTTTCTGAAGTCTTGATGTTATCGTTGTTCATGCATTAGCATATCATGCATATGTCATATGTGAGCACATGTCTTGGTGGCTGAAATCAAAGGCTCTCAGTTATGTCTTAAACTCACATTGTTACTCAAAGGTATGAAAGTTGAGATATTGAAGGATATTTTTGGTAGATTCATGAGTAATTAGTATGGTAAGATATTATCTCCAATGACACGGTGGTTGAAAGAGACATTAGTTGTTAATAAGAGAATAACTTTGAGCAAATTATCAATTTGCAGTTAGAGTTTTGATGATTTTGCAGATTGTTTGTTTGTAGACATTTAGAATGAAGTATACAATCATTTAAGAATTGATGTACATGTGGGATTATATGATCTTTTAATGTATACGCAAGAAATGTGACGTTACATCTTCCAGAATAAGTGCAAGAAAATGTTGTGACAATGATGTGGAGATTCTTAATTGATTTTGGAGCTAATTGATTTTTAGTATTATTTGGATTTTGTAGTACATGTTGATCACTTATATTGGAGGATGATTTAGAAATTATGATAGTTTATAAGTATAATATATGATAACTTTTCTCGTATAGGATAAGTTGATGATATTGTGTTGAATTTTGACTAGTGGATAAAATATATTGTTGAGTATATTACATAGTGAGGAAATAATATTCATGGGACTTCTATTATTTCGATTAATTTTTGTTATTTGATTGTAAGATATGTGAGAAAATATGGATAGATTTCACAATGATTCTGTTGTTTAAAGGAAGAGTAAAGAGATGTAAAATTCAAGAATTATTGAGGTGAAAATATTAGTATATGAAATCCAGTGGTATATCAATTTGTAAAGATTGATGCGATGAATATGATGGTTTTAAGGAAATTGACATGATCAAATATTGAGGTCATATGATATGAAGATAAGGGACATGTTAAATGATTATTAAAAGGTATGGTGAATGACAAGTAAATGGATTTTATGATTGTCCTATAAAATAATATTGTGACGATATTGATTTATTAAGTTAATTAATCTTATCTTTATCATTCGTTGGATTATTATGAAATATGGCTTACGATGGGAAATTTTGTTTTTAGTCATAAGATAAGATGAAATTATTTAAAAATTTGGAGATGCAGTTTTGATTACTTATTGTTTGGTTGTGCTTTAGATATGAGCAAAGTATTCTATTATTGAAGATCTAGTAGCTATAGAATATCCATGAACCCATTGGATTGATTAAAGTCTTAAGATGATCATTAGTGTGATCTTCACTTATTGTGGTATTGTATCTTGTGTTACGTAATCTTGAGTAAAGATTTTGTATTTGACTCTCGAAAGTCTTACTCATTGGTGATAAGCCAATGACTTATAAAAAAAAATGAAGGGGTATAGAATTTTCATGGATTAAGTGATACTATTGTTTCTTTATGGAATTTCATTAAAATGTCTCCATATCTTGCTAGTAGGATAGAAAGAGTACAAGTTATTGTGGGTTTGAAAGTGGGAAAATTTTCTTTTTGGAACTTGAAGCTGATTAAATTCTGAGGAAATAATTGTTTCTACGTTTAAAGATGATTGGTGTTTCTATTCATGGTAAAGATTTATACCGGGATTTAATAAGTTTTGTAAGTAGAATGATGATGTTATGGGGTGAAGAGACATGATTGAAATGCATGATTTAGAGTTTGAAGAATATACTATCAATGATTTGATTGATTATTTATCATATTTCATTCAAGGAATAAATTATTAGGACTAGATAAAAATGACAATTTCGGGGCATATATGATGTTGAAATAGTTTGAGAACTAGTTTTATTGTGATGAAAGTGGTAAAAGAAAGTTATTTGGTACTAAGTACATAATCATTGGAGGATAATTCAAATGATGGCATAAATTGAAGATTTGGAGAACATTGAAAGTAATATTATTGAACTTCCATTGGGGAAATTATTGAATTCTCTAAGGTTGGGTATAATGAAAATTGGGAATATTTTATCCTTATCCTTATGATGATAGGGTTCAATGTTTATTGATGAGATAATAATGGACCTATCTTGTATTCGAAAGTGTAATCCCTGATTGTAAGGCTTAGCAAGAAGTGTGGGACTTAATTTGTGCCTAAGGTCACTAGTACTGTTAAAGAATGTTCAATTGTAAGAGTCGACTTTGAAATCGATGCAAGATGAGAAAGATTGAGACCTATAGTCTGTTAAATTTTATTGGAGAAATTATTTAGTGAATATGTAAATGGTGTAAGTGATGGTTATATATATGTGTTCAATATTTTCACATGGTTTCAGCTTAATTAAATGAATTTCGAGGACGAAGTTTTTAAGAGGGTAAGATTGTGATAACCCGTTTTTATGCTAGTCAAAAATCAAGGAATTATTAGTCAAAGTCAAATATTCAAATAGTTAAGTCAAATAAGGGCTTGAGTTGACGAAATGGTTTTATTGGGACTTAAATGGAATAATTATTTTTCATGGGGTTAATTTGTAATTACTAGTACTTAAAGGGCCAAAAATGAGATTACAAAAATTTGGGGATTTAGTTTTCAATTATTGGAAATTCAAGGATTTGATGCTATGTTATACGAAAACCCAAGGGCTTGACATGCAATTGAGCTATTCCTTATCCATTATTTAGAAGAGATAAGTCTTGTATCCATTTCACTCATTCTGAGAACAAAAAATGACGAGCCTGGGAACAAACAAAGGCATAAACCAAAACATGAAGAAAGAAAAAGGGAAGAAAAGATGAAAAGGAAGGTGCCGATTTTTTTTACCAAACCTAATTTCTTAATTGTCTCTTTTGGTTTAGTTGGATATAAGAATTAGATGTTGAATAAATTTCTAGGGTTTATGAGGATTTTGATTATATTCGAATTATAGAAATTATTTGAGGTTATTGTTATTTGTTTGTGGTATTATGTACAAGATTATGACAATGAATGTTTATTGGAAGATTGAGGTTTAAGAAAGTGAAATTTAGAATTGGGTTTATAAACTAGAAATTTATTCTTTGAATTTTCTCGTGTTTTTATGTTATTAAACATATGATTATGATGTATGAGAATTGGATAAGGATTTGGGTATGATTTTCCTTATTTATCCTCGATTTTTCCCCAATTTTCGGCCAAATTCATACACAGGTGTCATTTTTGAAACTGTTACCAGAAAGTGCTTTTTAATGTCAAAAGTTTGGAGACAGATTTCCACATACAGAAATTAGTAGCAGCTTTCAAAATTCTGGAAATATGGTGCTGTTTTTTTCAACTGTTGGGTTTTATTGGAAATTTTAGTATGGAAATTAGATTAAGTGTTATTTGTTAGGGATATGTTGAAAGAACTCTTGTAAATGATTAAATGTTGTTAGTGATTTTAATTGGGATAGAAGTTCGAAATTTATACATCAAGTTATTATTATTTAACTCTTATTCCAAATTATAGGAATATTGTTTGAGCCACCTACATGAGTAAATATGATCTATTGGACAAGTAAAAGATTCCTAACTTGGTGAGATGAATTAAAGAGGTGACGGGAAGATTGAGAAATGCCCACCAACCTAGCTAGTTCATTGCCGAGAACTCGATGAGTGGAAAAATCTAAGTTATTTTCAAATATTAATAATTGCTTATATAATTACGTAAAACGTGATTATGTGATTTATATATCTAATTATGTGATTATCGTGAAATATTATGAGAATATGAGATTTTTGGAAATGGAAAGATTGTGAAATGGTTATATGTTTGAAGAAATAAGACGTGATTGAAATCAATGAAATGTGAAATATATATGTGAAATCGAAATCGACCAGAGAAGTACCCCTGATATTCTAGTTCACTGAGGCGGCCTTGGCCGTGTTCTATACTGCACCTGAGTGGTCTTGACCGGTATGATATTACCCTGAGGCGGTCGACTATGTATGATATAGTTCACTGAGGCGATCATGGTCGTGTTCTAGAATTGATTATCAGAGACTTTGAGACTAGCCTGAGAGGCAGTTTTTACATGTATGACCAGATTACAGATGTTAATCAGAGGGTACATTTTTGGTTGATTTGTTATGGTATGGCCATACTTAAATATTGCAGACTGTGATGACAATATTCTAATGATATGATAAGACTGCGATTGATTTGACTAGAAATGATATTTTTCAGTATTATGAGAATGTCTTACATTCTGACTATGATTAAATGGTATTACACCGTGAAGTATTATATGATGCAAATTGATTTTCGATAAAAATGTACAAATTAGAAAGTATGATTATTTTCGAAATTCTCCACTCACTGAGCTATCAACTCATTATTTTTCCACGATTTTTCTTAATAGGTAACAATTGAGTTTTGGAAGCATGAAGAGCCTGTTGATTTCGAAGCCACATTCGTATGACATGTGTAGGTTACGATTTCATTGAAAGCATTTAAATTCAATTTGGGCCCGCATTATATTGAAATAAAATTATTTTTCATTATTTAGCATATGAATAATAGTAGATCACAGTCAGCCTTGGTGGTGGGTCCGGCGTTTAGCTGGCATCCATTATCGGCGCACACCAGGTCTCGTGTCCATTAAGGTGATTTGGGACGGGTTGGTCATCAAGCACCCCAAAACTTTATAATTTGCTAGTCTTCGAACAAATACAGAAGAAAAAAAAAGTAAGAAAGAAAGATAATGAGAACACCTAAGCTAAATAATACACATCTAAATAGACTCACATACAACAAGTTTAATTTGATAGGTTGCTTTTTTGGCCCATGATTTAGAATATTATATCAAATTTATGAATTACTTCAAAATTATCATTTAAAAGCCAAATTTCCACATATCCAATGTAAAACGTGTGTGTGTGTGTGTGTGTAATGAAGTGAAATGCTATACATTCAAAATTTTATTCAATTCCCAATCCTCAGTGATCGTGAGATACACACTACCAAACTTATTTTCTTTTTTTCTCTTCCCAAGGGTATCCTAAGGTTGACTTTCAATTCCTTATTTCTTTTCCACTCAAATTTGGTTGAGCCTACTGATCATGTCGACCTTCTATGCATGTGATAATTCTCCATTTATCGATTGTCCCAACTTTCAAACATCCAATAGGCAAGTCAAAATTGCTAGTTATTTAAATCTCCTTAATTGCATCCTCAATGCAATTAAGAAGTACAATTTTTTAATTGAGCATTTTATTTATTTCATGAACTTGTTTTTTTTCCCCCACATCTTATGTGTAAGACCTCTCTCTCTCTCTCTCTAGATGGTCCTTCTAGCGAACTTTAGGTCAATACTCCAAGTCTTTGTAAACTATTGGAAACGGGTTTTGAGATAATTCTCACTGGTCTGATAACTTGAGTCAACTAGGTTACGAAGAGAGGTATAAGATACAAACCATGTATTTAGTTGTGAGATTATTACCAAGTTTTCATTTGTTAGCCAAAATCACTCCACACTACTATTCAACATACAAGGAATCAACACAATTTTTAGATAATCTCTTTTATTGACTCTGCCAACCCCCAACTATAATAAAAGTTGTTCGAAGATGTATAGCATATTTGTTTAGGAGTTGAGCATTTAAGTTCAATATTACCTGTAAGACATGCGATTTAGCTCATGAGTATACAATTCCTATATAATACCCCTAATTTAAAATCCTAAACCTAGACGAGTTAACTTACTTTCACTTTAAATGCAAAAACAAATCATATTAATATTGATTTATACATTAAGATTATATTGGACTTAACCAACCTATAAAGAAACATTACACCGCCACAACAAACCAAAACCATTCAACACTTGACCGCCAATTCAAAGCATCAACCAAATCAAACTTCCACATCACCAACTACTCAAAATCAATCCCCAACATCTCAACATAACAAATTAAAATCTCAACAGTAGAATTTAATCAACATGCAATCCAATAATTTAATGAATTAACGAATAAAAAACTAACCAAAGAAAAACTTAAATAAATTGTACTTCAAAATTTTATTAAAAAGAATAAATGCAGTATTGTCCGAGTCTTCCACCAAATGCCCTCCTCATATGATCTAGCTTTCTTCACCTAAAATATGAGAAAATTGAAGGAGTGAGCTAAAGCTCAACAAGTAAACTTCATGCACATGCATGCTAGTGACATGAAGTGATTTAAATGCTTTGAAATATGTATTCTATTTATTTTAACTTTTTAAAACTTTAACTTCATTTCTATCATGAGCTTACTTGGAGTATCTTCTACCCAAACAGAATATAGTGGACAATTGTCTTATTTGGAACGAGGTCACCAATTTTCGAATCCCAAGTTTGAAAATCTTGCATACACACATATATTTGATCTATATATATACACATTGTGTGTGTGTGTGTGAGAGAGAGAGTGTGTGAGTGTAGTGTGAGTGTGTGTGACCCTGTGTTTGTGGTGCGATGTGTGTGCGTTGTGTGCGACCCAGTGTATGGTGCACTGTGTGTAGCAGTGTGTGTATTTCTTTTTGTGTGTGTGTGTGTGTGTATGCGCACGCGCGCGAGCATGGGAGGAAGGAAGGGAGGGAGGGAGAAGAGAAAGGGGAGGGGAGGGTTGTCTTTACCACGGGGTAGTTGTGCGAATGTCGGCTAAAGGATGTCGGGGGCAATGAGAGGTGAGAGAGTGGCGAGGGGTGGGTTGAGACGAGGTAGTTAAGAGGTGAGATTTAAAGGGATGGTTTTGGATTGGGGTTAGGGTTTAGATTTTTTTATTTTTGCAAAATTGCAATTTGGTCCCTAAATTCTCTCCATGTGATAAGTAAGTCCATAAATTCTATGTAATGTCCAATTGCCTCTAAACTTACCCGGATTTCAATTTAAATGCATTTTTAGGCCACTTCCAACTTAATAAATAGAAATTAGCTAGCTTAGATAAAAAATAATTACGCATAAATAATTTATAAACTTTCTACCTAGACATTGATTGTGACAGAGTTCAAATCCTTTTACTACAAAATAATTCAAATTATTGACAGTAATAATTTCAAATTAAATAAATTATGTGGAATCAACATAAAATCACGTGCAATTCAAGAAAGCATGCAAAATGAAAAGTAGTGCTACCGACTAACTTAATTTGCATGCTTAAATAGTGTCACATTCTACACGGATAAACAAAAATTTAAATAGAACACAAAACTCATTCAAAAATCATAAATTAACAATTTTTTAAAATTACATGATTCATAGCCATCAAAGCTATTTAACTCATATAAGCTAACAATCTCTTTTGAAGAAGAAAACACAACATTCACACATATCAATGATAAGAAAAAATTCGCACAAATAAATTAAGAGAAACAGTTAATGTTCCAACACCCCTAAACTTAGAGCCTGTTTTGGTAATGTAGATTTTTTTATTTTTTTATTTATGGATGTGTGGTTTAAAAAAAGTTTGAAAAGTCAAAAATTGTGGACTTGACTAAGAATGGATGTAGAGGTGTCAAGACGGACGGGCCGACCAGACCCGTGAAAATCGGCCCAGATTGACCCGGGACCGTGGGCCGACCCACGACCCGTGCGGGGGGTTCACTGGTCAAGAAGTTGTGAACCGCGGGTTTTGTGGGTCAAATCTTCGCGGGGCGCGGTTAACCCGCTGGCCCGTAAAAAAAAAAAAACTGTTTTTATTAAATATGGTGACATTGAAAATCTCTCTTCATTTAGAAACTCTAATACAGCTTTTAAAGTAAAATCTTATTTTTTTCTCCCTAATAGCTAAAAAAATAATGTTTTTTGACAATAGTAATTAGAAATACATTTATCATTTAATTGTTATTTGTTTATATTTTATTTAAATTTGCAAATTTAGAAGTAATTCATATAACATAAACTATAATTTTAAATTCTATGTAAATATTTTATGGTATAAATATGAATTTATCATTTTAATTATTTTATATTTAGAAATTTGACAAAAAATTTGCTATAAATATGAAAAAATCTATGTTTTTATTCATACGGGTCAAATCAGAACAAATCGCGACCCGCATGGGCCAGCGGGCGGGCCTGGGTTGTAGTTCAAAATTTGCGGGCTGACCCGTAATCGGCACGTAACCCGCAGCGGGCGGGCTTTTTTTCAAGCGGGCCGTTACCGGGCTTTTTATTGGCGGGTCGACCCGGCCCGGACCATCCAGATTGACACCTCTAAATGGATGTGTAGCAACCTAGAAAGTTTCAAATTTTAAAATTAGTTTTAACGAACTTGTCGCTACGACTCTCCAAATCTTAACGGTCATTATTTTCAAAATTTGCACTCTCGTCTAGTCATATTATTATTTTCGGATTATGAGAAGAAAATTTAAATTCATTTAAAATTTTTAAGTCCAAGTAACAATTTAAAATTATGTCTAAAATCATTATTTTATTTTTAATCCAATAATCAAATTCTTAACCTCTCAATTTTTCCAAAAAACCGTACATAGGGTTATTACCCATTAATTGACAAAATTTACTTCATAATTCATTCTTTCTCTATTAACTCATGAGGCAAATGATAGAAGGAGTTACACATTTTTCTTCGACCAAAACGTCAAAGGAAATTATCAATACAAAATTAATCCTCAGCTAATGTAACTCCCAGCCAATTCATATTCCAACTCCAAAACATCCCGCATCAATGTGCAGTTATAGATTTCTTCAACTTTAGCTATGTATAAATTGTCTTGTCCTCTCCATTTCCTTCCTACTTTGCACACTGTAAGCTTGGGTAAGTCTTCATTTCCATTAGCCCACATAATTCACATTTTCACACAATTCTCAAACAATCAGACAACATCACCACCGAACACACTACCATCGCTTAAACCAGACTACCGTCTACATCTCAACCAAACCCCAGCCACTGATTCTTCAACCAACATCACAAAGACAGACCATAAACAAAGCTACCCACAACCTACCGCCTATCAACCACCGACCACAACCTCTCAACCAGCCATTTCCATTTCACCAAACTGAATTCCTCATATCACAGGCCACAATCTACAATTTCCGAACCAACCTCTACAATCGAGTTCACCACCGCACGCAAAAACACTACCCCTCAAATTCACCACTGCCCTATTCAAATTTCGAAATATTGACACCCAATACAAGTAATAAGTTAGCCCATTACCTTACCTCAACCACCGGCACGTTCGATCGGAGTTTTTCGGAAATCTTCCTAAAGCCGAGCCTCGGTTTATCTTGATTCTAGCACCAAAATCTCCCAAACCATCCACCCTATCACATGTCCACACCCACTTAATCTTCGTCGCCATGCAATGATGACGATGTCGTCGTGCATCGACGACCTGGGATTTGACGACAGCCCTTCACCATCCCCAACAGCGTCCTATGCTCTCTCATCTCTCTATTTATTTTAATAGATGAGAGAGAGAGAGAGAGAGAGAGAGAGAGAGAGAGAGAGAGAGAGAGAGAGAGAGAGAGAGAGAGAGAGAGAGATGTTTCATAAAATTATGTTGTAGTCCCCAAATTTTAAAAATAATTATTTTAGCCCCCATCTTTCTGAAGCCTTTTAATTTAGCCCTGAAATGTTTAATATTTTTTGTTCAGCCCTAGTTTTAAAATTATTTATTTCAATCCCTCAAGTTTAAACTGTTTTATCTTGGCCCTGCATTTTTTGAAAATTTGAGTCAGTCCCAAAAATTTATTTAATTACACAAATAAGTCCCAAGGTTCATTATTTACGTGTAGCAACCCCTGATTTCTTACAATTACACTATTTAGTCCTTAAAAATTTCAAAAAAACCCTATTATTACACAAATTCATCATTTAAGACTCGATTGTTCAAAAGTCTAATTTTAATTATTTAAATTTATTTTATAGGACTAGACGAGGTGAATTAGGAGTTTAACCCCGTTTACTCAAAACTCCAGAAAATTTGGTAGACTCTTATTTACAAATTATCTTTTAAAAAATACGCATCAATGATTATTTGGATTATAATTTTAGCATGTATGATTGTGTTCATAAGAATTACTTGCTTTTTAAGTATGAGAATATGTTACGAGGATTTATTTGCTTAATGCATGAGACTTTAACTTGTATTTATTTACTTGTTAATGAGACTTCTGGTGATCGTTTAGACACCTGAGACTTGAATATCATGATTATGTGTTTTAATTTATAATATCAAATTATTATTGTGCGTGAGTCTACTGAGTATTTCTATAAAATACTCACGATTTCCCATTTTTTTTTTTTTTTTTTTTTTTGCAGATGATGGAGTTGGTGACGAGGCGTATGATGGTAGTTGTTAAGAGTCTTTAAAGATGTTTTATTTGAAATGACAAATTTTTATTTTTTTTTTAAGTTTATTCAATGTTCGAACTTATAACCGTTTGGGTCTATTTTATAAAGTTATGTGAATTGAGATTTCAGTTATTTTCCGCTCAATTGGTTGAGATTGAGTTTGAAAAGTTGAGGTGAAATTTTTCCTTTTATCAAACGGGCGCTTAAACTAAATATTGTCCTCAAGTGGAAAAGAAAAGATAGTGCTAGATGACTTCACTGAGTGAAGATATTAATTGTCTTTATTGCTGTCATCGTCATTATGTTGGTTGTGGTGGATTAGGTAGATGTGATGGAAAGACTAGAGGTTGAGGAAACATGATTGCACTATAGATGAAGAAAACTTCCACTCGTCTCACTTCGTTGAAGCTTGCTTCAAAACATGTAGTATTCCCTTATAAGAATTCTTTGATACTTGAGAGACCACAACCATTTGGGGAGGTGTTAACTTGTGAAGAGAAGAGTTTGAGTTGTAAAGTTTAAGTAATGGGAGGAACAAAAGTTTTAGCTTGAGACAAAATCAAAGAGAATGATAAAATTTAGGACTAAGGCTTGTTTTAAAGAGAGTAGGAAGGTACAGTGCCTAGACATTGTGTTTTGATCTATTTTTTAGGTTGGCAGTGCCTAGGCATAGCCACCATAATGCTTCAGCGCCCAATTTCGAAATTTTTATTAGGTTGGCAGGGCCTAGTCGACGTGTTTGGGTAAAAGTCTTATTTTCCTACTATTTTCACTCCAATTCACCTTCATGACTTTGTTTTCACCCCCAAATTTGAGTAGGTAACTACCAAAAAGAGATAAAGTCATTACAAAATAAAAGAAAATTTATTTTTAATATCTAAGTAATTCAAAAGAGAAGAAAATCTTGGTTGCTTCCCAAGAAGCACGTCTTTAACGCCGTTAGTTTGACGTTTCTATGGTTCCAAGAGAAATTTCATTCATGTTCTGTCCTTGTTTTCTATCATAATGCTTTAGTTGTTGGTCATTGAACTTTCAACTTCATATCACAAAAAAGGAAATATTTTGTGAATTAAAAATAGTCTCGACTACTGTGAGTTAAGCTTAAGTGGGAACAACTTCAAGCAGGAATTATAAAGAATTACTTGCTAGCCTGGGATAGATTATCTCCTTAATATCATCTTTTCACACCACTTCTTATCCTTTCCTTTGTATATTTTAAAATTCTCATAGGTGTCATTATGGAACTCGACTATTTTGTCATGTTGCAAAAGACTTTTAATGTCTCACGCTTTCATCAACATTTAGCATCTTTACTGTAGAATCTTCCTCCATAGAGGCCTCACAATGAATGTCAAGATGTATCCCAAACTTAAGTTTATTACTCAAATTATCTTTGACATATTGCATAAGATCTTCCTTTTTGTTTTAGGTTATTCTTAAGCGACAAAGTTTCAAGAGCCAAGATAGAATCAACTACTTCCATACTCCATGTGTTATATTTAGTAAAGAGCCAAGATAGAATCTACTACTTCCATACTCCATGTGTAATATTTAGTAACAACTCTTCTCCTGAAGCACTAGAAGGTCTTCAAATGAGCATTCTTTATAAATCTCACTTACAACTACATATATAGACTTGATCATGTGACTAGTATTGACATCTTTGGGGAATCTTATAACTTGCTATATTTTGAAAATGGACTATTCTTCATTAACCTGCAATGTCAATTATCATTTCTCTACATCAATCAATACTCTACCAGTTGCTAAAAATGGTCGACCAATAATTTATATAAACTTCTTGATCTTAATGTCTAACAAGGATTATGATTAATTACCCAAGTTGATGTGATCCGTTATGGGGATCACCAAGAACACGCGGAATTAAACGCCGGAAAGCTCTAAAGTCCAAGATAGTAGACGGTAACAATGCAACCCAGACCTCACGACGCAAGAACTATGGGTATATTAAACCCAAAACCCGTTACGATGCGGAGATAAGAACCACAAAGGGGGAACGCCACAAAGGTTGTCAAATCCTTTGATAAGTTCAATTTGTTCGACGAGAACACGAAGAAAATATAAGGGAATATCTCACCTTCAATATCATTAATCTCAAGAATAAAAGTTGTGTTTTACAATGCTGAATAAAGCCATTTATATAGGCAAAGAAAATAAAGCAACTAAAAATAAACTAGAATTCAACCTAAACTAAAAAGCTAAAAACGCTTAACATTAACTTAAAATTCGGAACTTAAGTTACGGCCGTGAAAATGACGTTTACGGCCGTAAACAAGCTACGGATTAAAAATTGACAACATATGTTACGGCCGTGAAAATGACCTTTACGGCCGTAATCAATATTCTGAATTAAAACTACTAAACTTTTTTACGGCCGTGAAATAGAGGGTTACGGCCGTAAGTCCTCTTCTGCATAATTTCGCCATTGTAGTGTTACGGCCGTAATTTTGGCTTCACGGCCGTGAATCCGTTACGGCGGTGATATCAGGCTTCACGGCCGTGATTCAATTGCTGCCCAATTTCTTGTTCTTCCTTGATCCCAATGTATTGCAATAACTTTGGCTCCTCTTCCACATTGTTATGCAACGTAAATGAAGTCTTTGCACTAGAGCACTCGTCCATCCACGCTTGCATGAATCCTTGCATTGCCTGCTCGATTCTTTTGGCTCTTTGTCTCGTTATTGGTCCTACGGGCACGTGCAACGGGTCAACGTTCTTCGAGCCACTCCGGAACTCATCATCCCCTCCCTGTTGAAAAGGACTCGTCCTCGAATCATCACCTGCATCAAACAGAGAAAGATCAGCAACATTAAATGAAGCAGACACATTATACTCACCTGGAAGATCGAGCTTATATGCATTCTCATTTATCTTTTCAAGGATCTGAAAAAGGTCCATCGCCTCTTGGCTGCAACTTAGACTTTCTTAGGGTTGGGAATCACTCCTTTCGCAAGTGCACCCACACCCAATCACCTGGCTCGAACGTCACTTGCCTCCTACCTTTGTTGGCATGAGTCGCATAACGCTCATTTTTCTTTTCAATTTGTCCTTTCACCTTCTCATGAAGTTCTTTCACAAACTTAGCCTTTTTCGTCCCGTCCAAACTGCTCCGTTCATCTGCAGGTAAAGGAATTAAATCAAGAGGAGTTAGCGGGTTGAAACCATAAACAACTGCAAAAGGTGAACATGAAGTAGTAGAATGCACAGATCGATTATAAGCAAATTCCACAAATGGAAAACATTCCTCCCAACTTTTTAGATTCTTATTTATTATAGTGCGCAAAAGTTGGATTAACGTCCTATTAACTACCTCGGTTTGACCATCAGTTTGTGGGTGACATGTAGTAGAAAATAACAATTTAGTACCCATTTCCCCCACAAGACTTTCCAAAAGTAGCTTAGGAACTTAACATCCCTATCAGACACAATACTCCTAGGTATCCCATGGAGTCTTACAACTTCCCTAAAGAATAGGTCCGCTATGTTAGTTGCGTCATCAGTTTTATTACAAGGAATAAAATGCGCTATTTTTCTAAACCTGTCTACCACCAAAAATATTGAGTCTTTACCTTTTTTTGTCCTAGGCAGACCTAACACAAAATCCATAGATATATCTACCCAAGGTTCATTAGGTACGGGCAAAGGTGTATACAAACCTTGTGGTAAGACTCTAGACTTAGATTGTTTACAAGTTATGCAGCTTTCACAAATATGGTGAACATCCCTTTTCATTTTAGGCCAATAAAAATGCTCTTGTAAAGTTTCTAATGTCTTAAAAACACCAAAGTGCCCCCATTAACCCCCCACCATGAGCCTCACGCACAAGCAATTCACGCATAGAACAATTAGGCACACAAAGTTTACTTTCCCTAAACAAATAGCCATCATGCCTATAAAATTTATCAATTGCACCTTTTTCACATGAAGCATAAATGGTAGAAAAATTAGGGTCATTAGCATACATACCTTTAATATATTCGAACCCAAGCAACTTCGCATTTAAAGAAGTTAAGAGAACATACCTGCGAGAAAGGGCATCTGCTACCACATTCTCCTTACCTTGCTTATAGCGAATGACATATGGAAAGGTCTCAATGAATTCCATCCAACGGGCGTGTCTTTTGTTTAGCTTACCTTGTCCCTTGAGGAGTTTCAGTGACTCGTGGTCAGTGTGTATAATGAATTCCTTTGGCCACAGATAGTGCTGCCATGTTTCCAAGGCACGAACAAGAGCATAAAGCTCCTTGTCGTAGGTAGGATAATTCAAAACTGCCCCTAGACTTGATGACATGCTTGATGAACTTTATGGTGCTAGTATTTTTAGTAAAATAGACCTTAAGAGTGGTTATCACCAAATTCGTATGAAAGAAGGTGATGAATGGAAAACCGCCTTCAAAACCAAATATGGTTTATATGAATGGATGGTTATGCCGTTCGGCCTCTCAAATGCACCTAGCAATTTTATGAGATTAATGAATCATGTCTTGCATGCTTACATTGGTAAATTTGTCGTGGTATACTTTGATGACATTTTAGTATATAGTAAGAACTTAGGTGATCACATTGAACATTTAAGATCTGTTTTGGAAGTTTTAAAAACTGAAAAACTATATGCTAATTTTAAAAAGTGTACTTTTTGCATGGAAAAGGTAATTTTTCTTGGCTTTGTCGTTAGTTCTAATGGTGTTGAGGTAGATGAGGAGAAAATTCGTGCTATTAAAGAATGGCCAACTCCCAAAAGTATTACGGAGGTTAGGAGCTTCCACGGGTTGGCTGGATTTTATAGGAGGTTTGTTAAAGATTTTAGCACACTTGCAGCACCACTAACAGAAATAGTCAAGAAAAGTGTAGGATTCCATTGGGGGGAAGCACAAGAAAATGCTTTTAAAATGCTTAAGGATAGGTTATGTTCTGCACCGGTTTTAGCTTTACCTAACTTTAACCAAACCTTTGAGATTGAATGTGATGCATCAGGAATAGGTATTGGAGCTGTTCTTATGCAGGAAAAAAGACCGATTGCATTTTTCAGTGAAAAGCTGAGTGGGGCAGTCTTGAATTATCCTACCTACGACAAGGAGCTTTATGCTCTTGTTCGTGCCTTGGAAACATGGCAGCACTATCTGTGGCCAAAGGAATTCGTTATACACACTGACCACGAGTCACTGAAACACCTCAAGGGACAAGGTAAACTAAACAAACGACACGCCCGTTGGATAGAATTCATTGAGACCTTTCCATATGTCATTCGCTATAAGCAAGATGAACGGAGCAGTTTGGACGGGGCGAAAAAGGCAAAGTTTGTGAAAGAACTTCATGAGAAGGTGAAATGACAAATTGAAAAGAAAAATGAGCGTTAAGCGACTCATGCCAACAAAGGTAGGACGCAAGTGACGTTCGAGCCAGGTGATTGGGTTTGGGTGCACTTGCGAAAGGAGCGATTCCCAACCCTAAGAAAGTCTAAGTTGCAGCCAAGAGGCGATGGACGTTTTCAGATCCTTGAAAAGATAAATGAGAATGCATATAAGCTCGATCTTCCAGGTGAGTATAATGTGTCTGCTTCATTTAATGTTGCTGATCTTTCTCTGTTTGATGCAGGTGATGATTCGAGGACGAATCCTTTTCAACAGGGAGGGGATGATGAGTTCCGGAGTGGCTCGAAGAACATTGACCCGTTGCACGTGCCCGTAGGACCAATAACGAGACAAAGAGCCAAAAGAATCAAGCAGGCAATGCAAGGATTCATGCAAGTGTGGATGGACGAGTGCTCTAGTGCAAAGACTTCATTTACATTGCATAACAATGTGGAAGAGGAGCCAAAGTTATTGCAATACATTGGGATCAAGGAAGAACAAGAAATTGGGCAGCAATGGAATCACGGCCGTAAAACCTGATATTACGGCCGTAACGGATTCAAGGCCGTAAAGCCAAAATTACGGCCGTAACACTACAATGGAGAAATTATGCAGAAGAGGACTTACGGCCGTAACCCTCTATTTCACGGCCGTAAAAATTTTAGTAGTTTTAATTCAGAATATTGATTACGGCCGTAAAGGTCATTTTCACGGCCGTAACATATGTTGTCAATTTTTAATCCGTAGCGTGATTACGGCCGTAAAGGTCGTTTTCACGGCCGTAAGCTACGTTCCGAATTTTAAGTTAATGTTAGCGTTTTTAGCTTTGTAGTCTAGGTTGAATTCTAGTTTATTTTTAGTTGCTTTATTTTCTTTGCCTATATATATGGCTTTATTCAGCATTGTAAAACACAACTTTATTCTTGAGATTAATGATATTGAAGGTGAGATATTCCCTTATATTTTCTTCGTGTTCTCGTCGAACAAATTAAACTTATCAAAGGATTTGACAACCTTTGTGGCGTTCCACCTTTGTGGTTCTTATCTCCGCATCGTAACGGGTTTTGGGTTTAATATACCCATAGTTCTTGCGTCGTGAGGTCGGGGTTGCATTGTTACCGTCTACTATCTTGGATTTTAGAGCTTTCCGGCGTTTAATTCCGCGTGTTCTTGGTGATCCCCATAACGGATCACATCAGCTCTCCTAGTGACAAGTGATTTAGCTACTGCATAGTCCGCATCATCATTTTCATTAACATCCTCTAGAGCTGGCTTATCCTTATACTTATCCTCCACTTCTCCCCCTTTCTCATCCTCCGAACTTAATACCCCATCACGCAAAACTAATATTCGTTTATTTGGACATTGTGAAGAAATATGTCCTAAACCCGAACATTTAAAACAACGAATATCCCTAGTCCTAGGAGTTTGAGAATCAGAAGCAATTTTACCTTTGTTGGGTGGCTCTACTTTTCCTTTTGGTGCCTCAAATTTATTTTTCTGCACAATCCCTTCATTTTTAGAAGTCCCACTCCATGTAGACCTTCCAAAAGAATTGGAACTGGTAGAGAATTTGGAAGTTCCCTTCCTTTTTAATTGTCGCTCCACTTTCATGGCCATGTGAAGCATCTCCTCCAAATCGATATAATGCTGCAATTCAATAACATTAGCAATATCTCGATTTAAACCATTTAAAAATCTAGCCATGGTAGCCTCGGGGTCTTCCTCTATATTTGCCCTAATCATGGCAACCTCCATCTCCCTATGGTAATCCTCCACACTCTTACTACCTTGGGAAAGGGTTTGTAATTTTTGGTAGAGATCCCTATAGTAATGTCCAGGCACGAATCGTTTTCTCATAAGGGCCTTCAACTCATCCCAAGTTTCAATAGGCCTCTCCCCATTTCTCCTTTTACTAGTTACCAATTGATCCCACCATACTATAGCATAATCAGTAAATTCTACGACTGCCAAGTTAACCTTTTTAGATTCAGAATAATTATGACAATCGAAAATCAATTCTACCCTCTTTTCCCATTCAAAATAAACGTCCGGATTACTTTTACCTTGAAACGAGGGAATGGACATTTTAGTGTTACCAACATGTCCATCGACATCATCCCTACGATTACGCCTATATCCCCTATCACGTCTTTCTCCCCGATCTCGTCTCCTACCAACACTAGTAATAGATAAATCACCACTATCCTCATCACTATCAACAACCTCAACACGTTCAGTCCTAGCTCTAAATTGTGGGTTGAAGTCATACCTTAGTGGTCTCCGTAAATTAGGAAAATTGCGCTGTTGTTCCTGACGTGGTTGAACATTTCCCGCACCTCGTGTCTCCCCCGGATTATTAGCCCCTTCCACATTCACGCCGGATTGTGGACCAAATTTTGCTTCCAACTTGGCATCCAACCTCGCCTCAAATTTTGCAAAACGTTCCTCCACTATTGCAAGCATTTTGAAATCTTGAAGATCCTTTTCCGTTGACGAAACTTCCTTCTGTGACATGGTTAGTAATAAAGAAAAGAGAAAAAAATATTTAATAAAGATCCTCACGTGTTTTATCGCTCGTGTATCACTCAATTTGGCTTTTTCCCTCTATTATTCTCACCACTCTACCTTTTTCCTCTCTATTCCCTTTTTCCCACGTTCTCAAAGAACCCACCAAACTAGTCACGGATTTGGTCCTTGTAATAAACCCCAAAGTGTAAATAAGGAAAGTTGATGGAAAATATTGGAATTAGGAAATTTAAGAAAGAAATTATGGAAACAAGAATTCTATTGCAAGAAGATGTTTTATGGAAACAAGAATAAAGAATTTTATGGAAACAAGGATTTGTTGGAAAGATTTGCCCAAGATTATTTTCTTGATTTCTTGTCCAAATCAACAACTATCTTTTTTTCTTCTTCTTTTTTTTTTTTTAATAATAATCCTATTCAACAAGAATAATCAAGAACAAGAAAAACAGAAATTGGCAAATCTTGAATTTTCTGGAGAAATTTCAAGAAACACGAATTGGAATGGAATTTTTTTTTTTTTTTTTTTTTGAATGATTAATAATTGGAAATAAAAGAAAAAGAACTGGAATACTAAATAATTGGATTTAGAGACAGGCTCTGATACCAGATGATGTGATCCGTTATGGGGATCACCAAGAACACGCGGAATTAAATGCCGGAAAGCTCTAAAATCCAAGATAGTAGACGGTAATAATGCAACCCCGACCTCACGACGCAAGAACTATGGGTATATTAAACCCAAAACCCGTTACGATGCGGAGATAAGAACCACAAAGGGGGAACGCCACAAAGGTTGTCAAATCCTTTGATAAGTTCAATTTGTTCGACGAGAACACGAAGAAAATATAAGGGAATATCTCACCTTCAATATCATTAATCTCAAGAATAAAAGTTGTGTTTTACAATGCTGAATAAAGCCATTTATATAGGCAAAGAAAATAAAGCAACTAAAAATAAACTAGAATTCAACCTAAACTAAAAAGCTAAAAACGCTTAACATTAACTTAAAATTCGGAACTTAAGTTACGGCCGTGAAAATGACGTTTACGGCCGTAAACAAGCTACGGATTAAAAATTGTAAACATATGTTACGGCCGTGAAAATGACCTTTACGGCCGTAATCAATATTATGAATTAAAACTACTAAACTTTTTTACGGCCGTGAAATAGAGGGTTACGGCCGTAAGTCCTCTTCTGCATAATTTCGCCATTGTAGTGTTACGGCCGTAATTTTGGCTTTACGGCCGTGATATCAGGCTTCACGGCCGTGATTCAATTGCTGCCCAATTTCTTGTTCTTCCTTGATCCCAATGTATTGCAATAACTTTGGCTCCTCTTCCACATTGTTATGCAACGTAAATGAAGTCTTTGCACTAGAGCACTCGTCCATCCACGCTTGCATGAATCCTTGCATTGCCTGCTTGATTCTTTTGGCTCTTTGTCTCGTTATTGGTCCTACGGGCACGTGCAACTGGTCAACGTTCTTCGAGCCACTCCGGAACTCATCACAAGTTATTTAAGCTCTTTCTTTATTTGAAAAAAATAAAAGTGAGATTTTACTGCAAACTAAATGATTAAACTAAAGTTAATTAAATAAGAAAACAAGTCATTTGCTTTTAAATAGAATGAAAAGTTGGGATTTCACGACTTCATGTAGTCAATACGCTTACTTCCTAGATTTAGGTCGTTATGTATATGAAATTTCTCTCTCGAGTTTAAATCAAATCTACTTAATTCGTCAACTATTTTTCTAAACAACAGACTGTAATGGTTAGATGCATGAAAACACAAGAACTCAATTAAAGATCACAATAACAACAAACGTATATCTCTATCATTCGTTCGTTCAACTACTGGGTTTATTCCTAGATTTAGGTCACACCTCCCGAATTATGAAAACAACACATTAAATCAATGAATTAGTGGCTAGTTAATTCACGCATTAATCACAAAATAAAATCATCACATGCAATCCATACGTAAAACTTGAACAATGCAATTAAAAGCGAAAAACTGCGCTACATCCTTAATCACAACAAAGAGTTTAATTGTTCATAATGTTTGTATTGAAAACATAAATAATAATTATAAACAACATTATGATATATTAAAGAAACAAGTAAAAGAACTCTTGCACCAAGAAATATCTTCCACATGTTGATCTTCAATTCTCATGCCTTTGCCTCTAATTAGCGTCAACAATCTCCAAGATTGGATGACAGGTTTTGCCTCTTGAATATGTGTGCAAAGGTCCCCTCTACATGTATGATAGGTTGAATATATAGATTCTCACGAAACCTGGGTAAAACCAACTTCAAATCGCGATGAGCCTGTTTTCCCGTTAGGTCGGACTACTGCGCGGCCGCGCAGTAGTAATATTGGTGGCCCCACAGGCTTCCGAAACTGGGATCTGTTGAATTACTGTCTGCACGCGCTGCCACCTGGTAGATTTAGGATGGTCACGCAGTTGATTTCTTCAACACAATTTTCCACCTTTCAAATGTGTTTAAGTAGATTCTTGCACTTTATTTGAACGCGAGTCATTCATCTTCTAATTACAACGATTTAGTCTTTGAACTTCCGAATTACTTCAATTCTTATTTCAAACTTTTATTCTTCTTCAATTATGTTCTCGAACTCTGATTTCTCACGATTAACTCCTCTTGAAAGTCCAGGTTGATATCATCAACATCCACTTTGTCCAATTTCGCTACAAATGCCTTTCAATTGAGAATTATTTCACTCCATTATTGCTTCATCCACATGAATTTGGGATTATTTTTGAAATGGAAACAAATAGAGATCAATTTAAGTAGGATTTATTCAAAAATGACAATTGTAACACCCCAAGTTTCAGTATCTAAAACCTAGGCGTGTTAACTTCCATTCACATTATATGCGGAAATAATCGTTTAAAACATTTGAACGTTTCATTTTCTATTATGAAATTGTTAGAAAAATTTCGACAGAGTCTCCTCTGTAAATTGAACATAGCCAACCTGTAGAGGGATATCAAAACCATTTATAAATACACATCACAACTCACTCCATCCCAAACATCATCCAAACCATTATAATAAGTCCCAAACTCCTCAACAATACAATTCCAAGTAAATAAACTTTAGCAAATGAAATAAGAGGTATTTTAACCTCAATAATACATGAATTAAAGGATTAATAATTAGAAATTGAAATAAATTCTAATTTAACTTTATTTTAAAAGAGTTGATGCGGGTATAGCCTGAGTCAGCTGCCGAGTGCTCTCCTCGGATCACCTAACTTTCATCACCTGAAATGTTGGGGAGGGATTGGGGTGAGCTAAAGCTCAGTAAGTAAACCGTATGCATGAATGCATGCTTATGACATGAATGCTTTTCAAAAATTCCATGTATGTATCCCCATTTACTTTACTTTCCAGAACTTTCAAACTTTTCGAACTTTCACTTAACATTTCAAAACTTTCACTTCATTCCATCGTGAGCTCACTTGGTGTAACTTCTAGTCAATCAGAATACAGTGGGCAATGACTTATTTGGAACCAGATTACATGCGCATTTCCACCGCAAAGCGGTTTAACATTCACTTTCCCACCGCAAAGCGGTTTAACATTCACTTTCCCACCGCAAAAGCGGTTTAACAGTCCACCGTAAACGGTTGAACATTCCGTCGCAAAGCAACTTAATTCCGGTACGCCGGTCCCCCGCGCCCCATTTCCCACTCGCAACTTTCATGAACTAGAAGTACACCCATTCATTCTTTCAAAAACTTGGGATACATAACTTTTGAACAAACTTTCACCTTGATACATTTCTTTCATTTAAAACATTTGACTTTCCAATTTCGATGTCAATGCATGCTTTATGATGCAATGACATGATAATGTGCATGCTTGAACATTCTTCTCAATAACACATACTTTCATAACGTAAATGAAATTCATCAAGGCAAGTAAGTTGCACGACAATCATTTACACATAACTTTCACATTTACATTCAACTTTGATGAAAATAGGGGGAAGTTTACTTACTTGACATCCTTAGTATTTACCGTTATCTGGATTTGCAAGTGGAGGAGCTTCGACTGCCCGTGTCGTCAATGTACCAAAATCTTAGTTGCATCTATTCATTTAGTAAAATACACTTTCAGTTCAATTTGATCTATTCATCATTCCTTTAACATCAAACAAATTAAAACAATAAATCTTCTCTCCCTTTTTCTTTCTTGTGATCATTTATTCCAAACAAGGTATTAACATATATTAAATACTTCCATACAATACTCGAAAGCAAAGATTTAAACCATTCGACACAACATTTTAACCTTAACTATTAAGGTATTTAAATTAAAACCAAAGTTTGAAAAATGTACACGACTTTATAATTTTCTCAAAATCTAGTAATTATAATATTACTCACGTTCACACAAAAATCATATTCGAAAATAAGGGATAAATTTCAATCCACGTTAGAAACTCTCATTTTTAAATTCAAACTCAAACCCAAATTTACACAATTTAACCTAACGTTATAAAATCCACTCCCATAAAATCCCAACAATTTCACAAATCTTAAAAACCAACATGTATCCAAATGAGGTTTAAAGTTATGTCAAACGTCTATCAGGACATATTTCCAACACAAAAAAAATCAAATTTCATTGCGAATTAGAAAATTTTCTTACCTTTAAATTCAAACTCAAATAAATATATATAATTTAAACCAGAATTTACAAAATATTCGAATAACAACTCTAACCATTAATGAAATTTTCCCCAGTCAAAAATTTATAGTTTCCAACTCATAATCAAACACGAATAGCTAACTAACAAACTTAATTTCATGCTTAATCAAAATTTGGACATCCTCATACATTGACAAGTCTGAGATGTGTACATATATACACATATAGTCCCAAAGCTAAAGTTTAACCATTTAAAAATTTGAAATCAAGCTAAAACATCAATTAGCCAAACTAATATAAAATTTTCGAAATCTGAGAATTCCATGGTGAAAATCACACACACGTAGGTATAAATAAATCAGTTATATATATACATATACACACACACACACACACACACACACACACACACACACACACACCAAAAATATTTGTGTCATGATGTGTGTAACCAGGGTGGTGCCATGTGTGCGTCGTGTGTGTGGACAGCGTGTTGGGGGCGGCGAGGAGATGCTTACCCGCGGTGTGGTCGACGACAAGGTGAGGAACTGAGACCTGGACAACGGTTTGGGGGCTTGTGCGTGAGGCAAAACATGAGGGAGAGACGGAGAATTGAGGGAGAGACGAGAGAGCTTAGTGTGAGAGATCGCGAGAGAGAGCGGAGAGAGACGAGGCAGAGAGTGAGCGTGAGGGAGATGTGAGAGACGAGTATGAGGGTTTAGGTTAGATTAGGTTTAGATATAATCTTTTGGAATTTGCAACTTGGTCCCTCAATTCTCTCAATTTAGAAATTTAAGTCCACAACTCCCAATAAAATTTCAATTCGCCCTAAACCTTTTCTCAATCTCAATTTAATGAAATTTAAACAATTTACTACTCAATGACAAATAGAATTTAACAAGCTTAACAAATAAAAATAATTAATTACACATAGAGTTCATAAACAATTTATAAACTTTTTAATTGGCACATCGATCGAGACGGCGTCCAAGTCCTTCCACTGCAAAATAATTCGAATTATTGACATAAAATTTATCAAATTTAAAATTTATAATAACATTAATATAAATGTCACGTGGAATTTAAAGATGCACGTAAAAATGAAAAACGGTATTACAATTCCTTACCCCCTAAAAGAAATTTCGTCCTCGAAATTAAAACTTACCAAAAAGTTGTGAATACTTGGCACGCATCTCATCTTTGCATTCCCAAGTAGCCTCTTCTACTGCATGATTCCTCCAAAGGACCCTAACTAACGTAATCTTCTTTCTTCTAAATTCCTTATTTACTTTCATTAGGCTTTTCACAAGTGACTCCTCATAAGTCAGATCCTCACAAGATCTAATGACTCATAACTGAGACTATGGGGGGAAATCCGAAATATACTTCCTCAACATTGATGCATGAAAAACATTGTACTCACCCGATTGCGCTGGTGACAATGCAACTCGATAAGTTAGGTCACCCACCCCTTTCAAGAATTCCCAAGGGGCCGACAAAACATAGGCTTAACTTTTCTTTCTTCCCGAATCTCATAATTCCCTTCATTGGAGCTACCTTCAAAAAGATCATATCGCCTTCAACGAATTCCAAGGTTTCCTTCTTCTGTCCACATAACTTTTCTATGCACTCTGTGCAATTTTCATCCGCTAACGAATCTTTTCAACAACTTCAGTTGTTTGCTGTATTATTTCTGGACCCAATAATCTTCTTTCTCCTACTTCATCCCAATGAACTGGCAATCTACATTTCCTATCGTATAGTACTCAATACGAATCGAAGTTTGATAGTTCTTGTTGTAAGAGACCATCAACCGACATTATCCCACTTATGAATCCATTCACTAACTTTCTATTTCCAGCCTTTCATAAAATCTATTTTAACGTCTAAACCTTAATATATATATATATATATATATATTGATTGATCACATTCTTAAAACTAAAAATCAAGAAAATTGACCAAAATAAGACTTTATAATCCAGAATTCGTGAAACTCGACGTCCATACCAAAATATATAGTAGGAATACTAAAACTTTGTCAGAATCTTTCTGGAAAGATTCACAAACGAAATCCTTTCTGAACACGCTGACATTTCTTTTAAAAATCGGAGGATCAAACTTAAATCCTGTAATCCATACTTATATATTGAAATCAAGTATTCAGCATCATACACTCATCTTAAACTAAAGCCAAGGTACTAACTTAAAGGTCCATACTTTCAAAATCACCATAACAACAATACTCTAACCAAGAATTTTATAAATAAATCATTGACCTATCACCAATGAATAAGACTTTTGTGATTCATATAAGATTCCTCATCAAGTTCACTTAACCCAAAGATACAATCCCATTATAAGTAAAAGTCACACAACTGACCTCAAATAATCTTATCAATCTCTCTAAGATTACAACATAATAACCATCATATCCTTCACATGAACCTTTTACGTCAATATACTCACTAAGATTTTATATCAATCTCTCAAACTCAATAAATCTTGGATTCTGCCATTGTCACTCTTTCTGCAGGCTACTCCATAATAAATAATCATTATGAAGTCTTATTCTCATTTTCCACAAATTCTATCCACAAGGACAATTGTCTAAAATTTCATTTCTTATTTTTGAATCAAAATACCATCAATAATAATCTCCACAATTTCATGGTATGTACTATCATAAACTTTCCTCCGATCAGATGCATTACTTCTGCAATACTTGTACAAATCTAGGACCTGATAAAGTTTCTTTCATCAATATTGAAAACTTAATGTACATCAGTGAATCATTCACATTATGAGGAAATCCTGATTTATTTTCCATAACTGAGATTCATCATTCTTTGAATTTCCACTTAGAACCAAATACAACATAACTTATTTATGGATGGTCAACTTATTTCATAATTTCAATACATTATCACCTTCATTTCTCATCATCACATTATTCCTTACAATCATCTATTATACCTTTTATATACAATTGACCTTATGACAATCATTATCTCACATAATCCCAAACATTCAATCGCATGTCCCCAAATTCTCACTTTGAATAAGTGGTTACTCCTTTAAGGAATCTCACCATAAAATAATTTCAATATCTCCCATTCATGGTAACTGACTAATCCCAATAATCATATTACATGTAAATTCAACAGACGGTAAATGGTTTTCCTAACCATCACAAAGGTCTAAAATGCAAGCTCTCAACGTAGCCTCTAAACTCTGTAGAAAGAATATTTGCTGATCACTTAAGTCATTATTCAATAACCCAAATGACATCACGTCTCTTCACTAATCTCTGTAAGCCCATGGAAAATTCTCTCCAAATTTCAATAAATCTTTACTATTTCTTTAAAAACATACCAAACCATAATAATTTGTCATCTCTAAAACTTCTTTATCACCAAATATCACCAAAATAATCAAAACAATAGAAATTACCTGAATATTCTCTCTATGTAATATATCCAATAACATATTATTCACAAATCAACATAATGTCATCAGCTTGTCTTTAACATATCTTCCCAATCAAATTCCAAAATAAATCAACAGTATTATCTCATATCCTTATAATTTATAATATTCTCCAATACAAGTGATCATTCCTTACTAGTGATCAATCCGTTCCAAAGAATAATTAAGATTCTTCCCAATAACGCTATAATACTTGTCGTCACTCATCTTTTCAAAATATAACTTATCATTTCCCAATGTATGGATCAAATCATTACATAACTTCATGTATACCTTGATATCCCAGAAAACCAATCCATAATTCCTCAACATAATAATTTCAAATCATAATTTCCAATATCAATATCTCACTTCCTTCAATACATTAGTTGGTTCAAAAGACTACTCATACTTATAAATATATGCCACAAATCATATTCCCAAAATTTAATCATAAGACCAAACTACATAATAAATTTCTCTCAAAATAGAGGAATAATTCACTTACTCAACACAATATCCATTACTTAATTCCCAATAACTAAGAACCAAATCTTAAACCTCTAATTTCATAGTTCTTCTCATAAAAGTCTCAATAAAATCATATCACTTCTAATCTCAACATCTCTTCACAACTTCATAAAACTGGTTTTGCCATGTCTAAATTCAATTATGCAAAGTCTCATAAAACCATCTTTCTTCTTCATGTATAGCTCCTGGGCACCCCATGGCAAAAAGCTAGATTGAACAAAACCTTTGTCCACGAGATTCTATAGTTGCACTTTGAGCTCTCTTAAGTTACGAAGGAGCCATCCGATATTATACCTTGGATACTAGAGTTGCGCACTTAATCGATGACGAATTCAATTTCTCTTTTAGGCGGAAATCACAAAGATCTTCTGAGAATATCTTTAGTCATTCTCGAATAACAGAAATTTGTTCGAGAGAAGTATTCACCTTAGACACTTCAATTATTGCAACCAGATAGGCTTAATAACTCTTATTCATCAATTGACGAGCCTTCATCACTGATAATATCGATATGAAAAGTTCTACCTTTACCTCAACAAGGCGAAAAAAAAGGTTTCATTTGAAGGTTCAAATACCACCTTAACGTAGCCAGTGATTGAAACCTTATACCATAATAATCATTCCATTCCTAGTATGACATCAAGTTTATGGGTATTCAGTGTTATGAAATCCATCATCTAATCCTTCCCATTCACCATGGTTGGGGAAATTTCTCAACGCATAACTGTAGTTCAACAATTCTTCAAATGGCGTTGACAATATAAACTTGGTCTCCAGCTACTCAGATGGGTAAATCAATTTTCCTATAACTGCTGGACTATCAAATGAGTGGGTAGTCCCGAGATCAAACACGATAAGTGCTTAATACTAAGTTCGATGACTTCTCAACTTCTCGTTTGGACATTGTATACCCTCATGCCGATATACCATTCATATCCATTTCTTATTCCACAAAAAGAACTAATAAACAACACCCAAATTTTAATAACCATTCCCTGTTAACTTCCTCATTAATATAACCAAGATATACTAGTCATATTCACTAATAACATTCTTAACCTTTCACTTTACAACATTACACATTAACATGCAAGAATTTGCAATAATTGTCATATCAATTAACATTTCATAATTTAAACAAAAATTAACTTACCAGATGATCGAGGGAGAAGCACTTGAGGCGTGACTCAGTACCCGAACCATTTCAAAAATTTTAAAAGTCTACAGAATCTCTTTTAAAACTCTTAGCTCTGATACCAAAAATGTAACACCCCAAGTTTCAGTATCTAAAACCTAGGCGTATTAACTTCCATTCACATTATATGCGGAAATAATCGTTTAAAACATTTGAACGTTTCATTTTCTATTATGAAATTGTTAGAAAAATTTCGACAGAGTCTCCTCTGTAAATTGGACATAGCCAACCTGTAGAGGGACATCAAAACCATTTATAAATACACATCACAACTCACTCCATCCCAAACATCATCCAAACCATTATAATAAGTCCCAAACTCCTCAACAATACAATTCCAAGTAAATAAACTTTAGAAAATGAAATAAGAGGTATTTTAACCTCAATAATACATGAATTAAAGGATTAATAATTAGAAATCGAAATAAATTCTAATTTAACTTTATTTTAAAAGAGTTGATGCGGGTATAGCCTGAGTCAGCTGCCGAGTGCTCTCCTCGGATCACCTAACTTTCATCACCTGAAATGTTGGGGAGGGATTGGGGTGAGCTAAAGCTCAGTAAGTAAACCGTATGCATGAATGCATGCTTATGACATGAATGCTTTTCAAAAATTCCATGTATGTATCCCCATTTACTTTACTTTCCAGAACTTTCAAACTTTTCGAACTTTCACTTAACATTTCAAAACTTTCACTTCATTCCATCGTGAGCTCACTTGGTGTAACTTCTAGTCAATCAGAATACAGTGGGCAATGACTTATTTGGAACCAGATTACATGCGCATTTCCACCGCAAAGCGGTTTAACATTCACTTTCCCACCGCAAAGCGGTTTAACATTCACTTTCCCACCGCAAAAGCGGTTTAACAGTCCACCGTAAACGGTTGAACATTCCGTCGCAAAGCGACTTAATTCGGGTACGCCGGTCCCCCGCGCCCTATTTCCCACTCGCAACTTTCATGAACTAGAAGTACACCCATTCATTCTTTCAAAAATTTGGGATACATAACTTTTGAACAAACTTTCACCTTGATACATTTCTTTCATTTAAAACATTTGACTTCCCAATTTCGATGTCAATGCATGCTTTATGATGCAATGACATGATAATGTGCATGCTTGAACATTCTTCTCAATAACACATACTTTCATAACGTAAATGAAATTCATCAAGGCAAGTAAGTTGCACGACAATCATTTACACATAACTTTCACATTTACATTCAACTTTGATGAAAATAGGGGGAAGTTTACTTACTTGACATCCTTAGTATTTACCGTTATCTGGATTTGCAAGTGGAGGAGCTTCGACTGCCCGTGTCGTCAATGTACCAAAATCTTAGTTGCATCTATTCATTTAGTAAAATACACTTTCAGTTCAATTTGATCTATTCATCATTCCTTTAACATCAAACAAATTAAAACAATAAATCTTCTCTCCCTTTTTCTTTCTTGTGATCATTTATTCCAAACAAGGTATTAACATATATTAAATACTTCCATACAATACTCGAAAGCAAATATTTAAACCATTCGACACAACATTTTAACCTTAACTATTAAGGTATTTAAATTAAAACCAAAGTTTGAAAAATGTACACGACTTTATAATTTTCTCAAAATCTAGTAATTATAATATTACTCACGTTCACACAAAAATCATATTCGAAAATAAGGGATAAATTTCAATCCACGTTAGAAACTCTCATTTTTAAATTCAAACTCAAACCCAAATTTACACAATTTAACCTAACGTTATAAAATCCACTCCCATAAAATCCCAACAATTTCACAAATCTTAAAAACCAACATGTATCCAAATGAGGTTTAAAGTTATGTCAAACGTCTATCAGGACATATTTCCAACACAAAAAAAATCAAATTTCATTGCGAATTAGAAAATTTTCTTACCTTTAAATTCAAACTCAAATAAATATATATAATTTAAACCAGAATTTACAAAATATTCGAATAACAACTCTAACCATTAATGAAATTTTCCCCAATCAAAAATTTATAGTTTACAACTCATAATCAAACACGAATAGCTAACTAACAAACTTAATTTCATGCTTAATCAAAATTTGGACATCCTCATACATTGACAAGTCTGAGATGTGTACATATATACACATATAGTCCCAAAGCTAAAGTTTAACCATTTAAAAATTTGAAATCAAGCTAAAACATCAATTAGCCAAACTAATATAAAATTTTCGAAATCTGAGAATTCCATGGTGAAAATCACACACACGTAGGTATACATAAATCAGTTATATATATACATATATATATACACACACACACACACACCAAAAATATTTGTGTCATGATGTGTGTAACCAGGGTGGTGCCGTGTGTGCGTCGTGTGTGTGGACAGTGTGTTGGGGGCGGCGAGGAGATGCTTACCCGCGGTGTGGTCGACGACAAGGTGAGGAACCGAGACCTAGACAACGGTTTGGGGGCTTGTGCGTGAGGCAAAACATGAGGGAGAGACGGAGAATTGAGGGAGAGACGAGAGAGCTTAGTGTGAGAGATCGCGAGAGAGAGCGGAGAGAGACGAGGCAGAGAGTGAGCGTGAGGGAGACGTGAGAGACGAGTATGAGGGTTTAGGTTAGATTAGGTTTAGATATAATCTTTTGGAATTTGCAACTTGGTCCCTCAATTCTCTCAATTTAGAAATTTAAGTCCACAACTCCCAATAAAATTTCAATTCGCCCTAAACCTTTTCTCAATCTCAATTTAATGAAATTTAAACAATTTACTACTCAATGACAAATAGAATTTAACAAGTTTAACAAATGAAAATAATTAATTACACATAGAGTTCATAAACAATTTATAAACTTTTTAATTGGCACATCGATCGAGACGGCGTCCAAGTCCTTCCACTGTAAAATAATTCGAATTATTGACATAAAATTTATCAAATTTAAAATTTATAATAACATTAATATAAATGTCACGTGGAATTTAAAGATGCACGTAAAAATGAAAAACGGTATTACAAATAACATTAATATAAATGTCACGTGAAATTTAAAGATGCACGTTAAAATGAAAAACGGTATTACAACAATAATTATTCTAATTTAGATACATAAGTAAGTGTGTAAAATACACTTATCAATTGACAACTGGTTGGGCACAATCTCGAATCGTCTATTGTTGTTTGTTGTCTTTAGCAACCATTTCTTCGAGCGTTTCTCTTCTTTTAACACTTAATCCTCGAAAAGTTCTTTCTAAATCAAGATCGAGGGACAATAATTCAAAACTCCTCGATCTTCGCATGATCAACTAAAATACAAAAAAGTAACAATTAAAAGTAAAGACGTCTAAATTAAAATCAAGGTTAATTTGTAATAGTGTTGATAAAAATATATTCAGTCAATCCCTAACAACGATCTCAAAAACTTATTGAGAACATTTATTACCTCAAATGCACATGGTCAAGTTTTATACCATAACGATAAGTTCGGTTTGACCCACGTTGTTTGATAACTCTTCTACAAAATACTATAATTATAGTAACCCTTACTTCTTGTAGACAATCGAATTTATAGAACAAATAAATTTTAACTAAATCTAAATCAAAGAGTTCGACTAAATCAACGAAGTCGCCTTATCTTAGATATTAAAAGTTTTGATTTTCTGTAGGTATCAACTATGTCATTTAAATATCTATTCATATCCAATTGATTATTTTATAATTTATATGCAAAGAACCCTATTGTGTTTTCACTGTCTTTCGAGTGACTAGTTAAAATCATTCCCAAATTCTAATTTGAATATCACTATTCCAAATAAAAATTACAAGAATTCATTTTTCTATACTTCTTTTTAACAAACCTTCAAAAAGATTTGTACTTTTTCTGAAGCCTATAAAATCTTGTGTCATGTTATTCTATGATCATATCTAAGGTTGTCTCTAATTCCAAATCTTCAATACCAAATCAATCAATTAATGGTCCGTTAATTGAAAGTATTAAAAATAGAATAACACAAATAAACTTGGAACAAAAACTCAAAGATATATTGAAGATCAAAACATAGTACCAAAGTAAGATTACATCAATCCAATAGATAATTAACTTAGTTTATAATTGTAGAACAAATAAAATTCAAGTTTATAATCATAAACATGGAGGGAAAAAAAAGGTTTTGTAGTTGAATCTATTCATTCTTGTTTTCTCTTCCTTCAACTTTTTCATTCTCTTGATTACTCATCATTGAAAAGTCCCTTCTAAGATATTTCCCGATCCTATTTGTGACTATTTTCCTTGGTTGTCTTGAGTTTTGGGTCAATTAGGCTTTTCATGGAACAAAACAACCCTGAAAAAGTCAATTTTGCTTTCTGCAATTTTTTGGTAGTGCCAATTAGAGGTTTTGCTAACTTGATAGTAAATCTATCTCTTTGCCTCGTTTTGTACTTTTTTGAATCCTCGTCTTCTCGATTCATCTCTTTGTCACTCCTTGTTACTTTATGCTCTAAGAATAATCTATTTTCCACTATATGATTAATCTACAACAAACCAAGACTCATCAAAAAGTTGTATATAAGTACTCTAATAATTACACGAAACATAGAGTCTGAATAGAATTATAACATGAGTTAAAATACACTTATCCAACCACATTAACTAATCTAGATCAATAACTAAACTCGCCTAACAAGGAAAAACATCGCTAATGGGGTCCTTCTCCCAGCGGACCTCTAGTCTAGAAGAAACAAATTGAATCTTTAACTACTTTACGTCACTGAAGACTGTAGGAAAGTTAATGAACCACAAAGCACATGGCTTCATAATAATTGTGTGAAAATTAAACATAAATCCACCCCAAATCCACGATACTTGAATTTTGACACAACTAATAATTCAATCTAAACTTTGCCACCTAGAATTAAAGAAATCTGTTAAATATCACCCAATTAAAAAAGGAATATAAATCTTCAGAATTTGGATTGTTCACGGAAACTTCGAAATCACGCAACAGTCCCTGGTTCCTCTCAAAATCATTAATGGTGATTGGTTTCTTCATCCAATTCAAGTAATCAATATATGTGCTAGATGACAACACCATTACCATATGCCAAACCATATTTTTCTTTGTTCTTCAATTAATCAACGATTTCACCATACAAAGTCTGACAATCTGAACATCAGTATCATATTAGAAGCAGAATTATTCTTAGGTTCTGCCAACAGTGGCAAGCTTCAAAAACCGCAATTGGCATCACAAACAAGAAATTAGAAACCGTTAAAACATTTTACCTAGCTTAAGACACGAGTCTCGTCTTATGTTTCTTGAAGGTGAGTGGATGATGTCATAGTTTATGATCTGAAAGATTTTTTGTATCGAATTATATAAGAATTAATCTAGTTGTACATAGTAATTTACCTAGTGGTTTACCAATTTGTGTGTTGGCACAATTGTGATTATTGATTTTTGAGTTGATGTGATGGGTAAAGTGATAGATATTTGCCAAGTGTGTTATATGTAACCTAGTCGATAAACCACTATGTACAAGTAGCATGATTGATTATATAATTGGTTATCACTACAAGAATATTGGATATTTGTGACGGTAACTTACTGTCGTATAAGATTGCCTAAATCGCCGTAAAAAGTATATGCGACGGTTTTTCCACCGTGGGCGATACCGCCGTAGCAAAAGGTTTTACGTCAGTTGGTTACCGTTGTATATACTTTTTCCGACGGCCTTACGCCAGTAACAGCAGTGTGGTAAATGCATATTATACACCTGGTTTGTAGACCTTAAACCACAGTGAATGTACAGTCGCAAATACCCCGCAATCAATAACCATATGCTTAACATTTTTTCCAACATCCAATTAACCGTAGTAAATGTGATATTATATAATACAAAACAATATTTTACCGTTGTAAATAATTTATTTTAATGTTGACATAGCAATTAGCTAGAAAAATGAAAATTAAAAACGCATTTATAATTTCACAAGTATTATAATAACCTCCACACTAAATTAAATATATATATTCTAAATAACTGGATCATTTCTTTTAGATTAGCAAAATAAAACATGAGTTTCATCAACAACATCTTACAAGTCAACCATGTTGCAAAATAAAACATTAGTTTCATCTATAAAATATCTTGCAAGTCAACAAAATAAATATCCAAAAAGTAACATATTGCGTAGCAACATCAAAATATTCCATCCGCCTTCTTTAGTTGTACTTGCCATTCATCTTTGGTCCACAAAATTCAAGAGTCAATTTGATCCTGAATAGCAACAACTATATGTTAGATAAATTCAAAATTTTACAAAGAACCTTATATACATAACCTTTGAAATCATAAAAAGTTAGATACTAGGCTTTCATCACTTTCTTTAAAATCAAGAATATGTTAGACTTCATTCAACCTTCAAGACTTCATTTTCACCTTCAAGAGGTAGGGCAATACCCATTTATTTGAGATATGATGTTGATTTTAGGGTTTTGATTTTGAGTTAAATGTTAGATTTTTGGATGGATTTATGATTCATTGGAAGATATTGAGCTAAATATTCAAGTTTGGTTGAATTCATTGTGGTTACATGCTAGGGTTTGTAATAATAGTGGAATAAATTCATGATTTGGGCAAGATTAAGTTATTGGAGCCTATGTTAAATTATTCCATGCTTAAATGCTTAATTTGGTGGTGTTTATTTGGAGATTAAATTACCCATATAATTAAGTTGAAGATTTAGTCCATTACTAATTTATTTGGAAAGGGGTTTTGGTGTTATGGTACATTTATTTGAAGAATTGGTTAATTGAAGGATAGATTAACGATAATGAGATTATAATTCACGAAAGAGATGTTGGTTAATTATAATGTTGGAAGTATATGAGATTTGTGAAATGTTATAGGATATTATTTTAATTGGACACGAACACTATAATTGTGATGAGTTAAGTTAATGGAAACTCTTATCTATATTTCAGGAGGTGATATTGAAATAGGAAAAGCTTACAAGCCGAACTAGCTACAATTTCTAACTCTGTGAGTGGATAACTTTATTTTTTTAAAATAAGCGCTTGTTTAATTTATCTTAATTCTAAAACATTTATGGAATGTTTATTTATTATAGTGCTTATATTGAATGATATAAATTGCAGAACTTGGTTATTTTTAACTATTCAGATTGGAGTAAGATTTTAAGAATAAAGTGGGGTTTATTACAAGCAGTTCTTTTAAAGCTAGAATTAGTTCAGTTAAAGGATTTCATTGTCATTCTATCAGCATTAGATATCCCAGTATATTTAAATTATTTTAAAAATCACCAGAAAGTACCCAAATGATTTTACCCGCTCTGCACTGATGTGAATTCGTTTCCACGGTGTATGACCAGATACAGTGATTTTATCTGCTCTGCACTGATGTGAATTCGTTTCCACAGTGTATGACCAGATATGGTGATTTTACCCGCTCTGCACTGTCGTGAATCTGTTTCCACAGTGTATGACCAGATATGTTATTTTACCCGCTCTGAACTATTGTGAATGCGTTTCCATAGTGTATGACCAGTTTATAGCCTTCGGGCAGATCTGCGCGCGTATGACCAGATTATCAGATCATCAGACTCAGTTTATTAGTTGTCATATTTGAATAGCTTTGTCTTGTACAGGAGATTACTCTGTACATGAACGAGGCTGTCCATTGGGTACATTTTGGTGTGATTTTCAGTATTACTTCAGTTTATTTGATTTCAAATAACAGAATTCAGTTTATCTAGTTTACAGAATGAAGAATTTAGCTTATAGTATGGTGAAATGACATTTGTTATGATTTTTATTGATGTCAAATTACTTATTATCCTTATGTTTAACTTACATCATTTAGAATCCAGAATGAATGATTTTATGATACTAGTACGTTCAATAATGAAGGTAAATATCAAAATTTAAATTATGTCAAGTTATAATCAAGTAAATAAGATTTTCAAGAAATATGTATAAATGAGAAAAATATACATATTTTTAAACTGTCCACTCACTGAGTTTTTAAACTCATATCTTATTATTTTTCTATTTTAGGACGCATTGTGTTTTGAGCAGCCTTTTTGGAAGAATCTGCAGTGAAGAGAACCAGAGCCACGTGACCTAATAGTTGTATGATTCCGTTCGTTTAACAAGTCCTTGTTATTCATGGGTCATATGTCGAGTATTTTGTGTATGTATTTTGCATCACATGTGACATTTCATTGTTGATGGGCTTGTCGCCCTTTTGGAGGAGTTTACACTTATTCTGGTTATTTTGTAAATGATACCAAGCAAGTCGCTGCATTTTATTTTGTTATGCATATTTTGGAACAAATAGCTTCCAATTGATGTTATATATGCGTTTTTTTTGGGAGTTTTGTTGCTTTTCAGGTTGGTATAGTCAAAGTTATAAGGGAAACTCTGTCAATTTTTTTTTTTTTGTCAAAATCAGGTCATTTTGCCTTGGTGGTGGATCTGGTGTCTAGCTAGCTTCCATCATCGGCACACTTCACGTCTCGAGTCCACTAGGATGATTCGGGACGGGTCGTGACAGCTCTGCCGGAATCCCCTCTGGAACCGATCCCAAACATTCATTTTTGGTTTTTCCATCAAAATGTTTACGTTTTGTCCAGGACTTCCAGTCCCGTCACTTTTCACCAATTGATTTCAAGCAATTATTCTTATACTCGGGTGGGGCATTTGTATTTTCCTGTGAAATTATTTAAAATGTAAGATCACCAACTAGTATGTTAAAATATTCAACATGCAAGATAAACTTCAATATCCATTATCTCACCAACAATGTAGTATTTTATTACCTCTACTTCTTTCCAGACAAAATCCTTCATCTCTGTAGGAATCTTATCCCATCTGAGGTATGTAAGGGGTAATCGTATGCCATTACGTGCCAGTGTCCCCAGGTACGTCATGAATTGATTTGAATTCTTACAAAAACGTTGCATATTTTCATTAAATTGCACTTCAAGCTTCTTTCCAGGTTCTAATCGAAGACCTTTAGCTGGACCTCGACCTTTCCTCTTATTTGGGTCGTTGCTTGAGTCAGATTCTACAAATGTAATTGATGCAATCAGTGCCGGCCCTGTGTTTTTTAGTGCCCTGTGCGAATATCAAAAAAGTGCCCACGTTCTTTAATTATAAAGTATGCGTATAGAAAAAATAAATTATTTATATTAATTTATTGTACATAAAACTGCCACATAACAAAAATATCATTTTCAATATTTTTCTCATATCGTTTTCACGTCATAAAGAAAATGTACAACTAAAAAAACTAAATTTATGCATTGTAGAACCTTCAAAACATCCAAAAGCTCGTATTTTCTTCAGAAAGCATCATCAAAATCACTAATATCTTTAACAGCCAATATGAGTTGACCTGAAAAGGAAAGAAAACAACTCAAATAATATTATATGTAAGCCTTGAAATGCAACAAATCACTTAAAGTTAGTTTTTCTTGCATTTTTTGACGCGATCCTCGGGGAATCTCGTCGAAAACGCGGAATAACGATAATTAAAACCTAGGAAAGATCTAAATCAGATCTGACACGAAAAATAACAAGAACACGAATAATTAAATGATAGATTGACGATAGGACCTTGACCCAAGATTCACGACGCAAGAAATTGACGATGCGAAATCGAGATCCAAGGTTTTCGAAACACCACAAGGACTTGTCAATTTCCTTGATAAGATTCTAATCGGACACGCCACAAATATTTCCACAATATTTGATAGGTCGGATTTGTTCTTGAAGAACACAAAAGGGATTCCTCAACCTTTCAATTGGAGAAAACTCTCTCAACTATATTAATCTCAAAATCAATCTAAACTGTTTACAATGAATTGAAAAAGCGTATAAATAAGCAAAATAACCTAGCATCTAATTTACTCAAAATAGAATTCTAATTATACTAAAATTCTAAACTAGGAAAATAACCTAAAATAATAAAAGGAAATAAATTAATTGAGAAATCCGGAAAATCTGGAAAATCTTGAATTACGGCCGTGTTGAAACTCTTACGGCCGTAAGAGTTCCCCTGTTGTTGATTTACGGCCGTGAGGATTTTTATTTACGGCCGTGAATTTGAGTTTTACGGCCGTGAAGTTTATTCGTACGGCCGTAAGTGTCTTCCTGCACAATTTCTTGATTATTTGCCTCGGCTTGATCCTTTCACCTTCTCGGCTCGACTCCAACATGAAACTTACTCCGTTTTGCACGTAGATCATTGTCATATTGCCGATGGCTCGACTTCGCCCCTCGATGCCTGGTCCGAGTCACATCATTTTTTGAAGCAAAATCACTAATGAATTTTTTGTAATCAATACTTTCTAACAAATCATATTCAATAGATATTAAAGCAAGTCCATTCAATCTTTCTTGTGACATAGTTGATTGCAAATAACATTTCAATAACTTCAATTTTGAAAAACTTCTTTCAGGATATGCAACCGTAACAGGTATTGTCAATAAAATTCTATAAGCAATAAATGTATTTGGAAAACAGTCCAACCTTTTCAAATAAGTCAGTATGTCAAGAGCTGTATTTTTTTCTTTGGGTAAAAGATTTCGCAAAACTTTTAGCTCTTGAAACAATTCTTGACCATCAACATTACAAAACATTTCATACCTTAAAACAATATCAAGATTATCACAACATGCTTTCAAATTTGCATCATCCAATGAATTCAACTTCTCAAAAGAAAATAGAAATCCAAATTTTTTCTCATATGTAGTGAATTGATCAAATCTTCTCTCTAGTGATCCAATTGCTTGGTCTACTATATAGAGGATATAATTTGTTCTAAAAGAATCTTCAGGTGATTGAGTGTCCTCTATAGTGGCATTTTCATCAAAATGTCTCTTCCTGCGAATTATACGCTTTACTTGAAATACAGGATCAACTTTCATTTCATTAGCAATATTTATAGCATCGTTGAATCCAGTTTCCCTATTTTTTTAAAGAAAGCAATCAACCCTTTCACTTCATCAATAGCAATATCAATAAGCATGTCATTAGATTGTAAGTGTTTACTAATCAAGTTAACAGCATACAATAGTTCATACCATATAATTATAGCTACTAAAAACTCAAAATTTCCAGCATAAAGGGTTACTAATGCATTAGCCTGACATCTCACACAATTGTCATTTTCATTTTCAGCTACTTCAAGCAAAACTTCTCTCAACTGGGGAGCTCGAAATCTGATTGCTTAAACGGCATCTACATGACTTTCCCAACGTGTTGCCGACAATGATAAGTGTAAATTATACACTTATTTGTACGTTTAAATTAGAATAAATTATTACCATTTTAGAATATATGCTATTTAATTTGTGTTTATCTGTTTACTTTGCAGAAAATACCCCAAAAGATGAAGAATGAAGTAATTGATGAGAAAAATGCATAATTGGATGTTGATTAGAGCTAAAACGAGCAATTGATAAGTTTGTGACGTCAACCGGAAAGATGCAATGTGCCAAAATGAACGAATCAGAGGTTGGAGGACCTAATTGAATGAATTAAGAGCTTAAATGGGCAAATCGAGAAGAAGATAAAGTTTGGGGACTAAATTACAACAATTGAAATTTGAGGACTTAAGGTGCAATTAAAAGTCAGGGACTAACTTGTACATCCGAGAAAAGAGCGAAGTAGCGATCGCTGGTTACATACCAAGCGATCGCGAGATGGTGCAAATTCTTAACCCGAGAGTTTTTAACGTCTACCACGCGATCGCTAGGGTTTCTACCACGCGATCGGACGGTTATCCGACTGGGCCGCAGATCAGATTTTTCTCGCGATTTTTAACAGGCCAGCTTTTTGACCTAGGGTTTCTCCAAAACCTTTAAATACAACATAAGAGGCACGAGATCGAGACCTTTGCTTCTCCATAGAACGAGCCACAACAGAGATTTTAATTAAAATTCTTGGAGATCCAAGAATCGCAGAGGGGCGTGAATTGAAGATACTTGAAGAATTGATAATTGGTGCAATCTTTCCATTCTTCTTTGTTATTTTCAATGAACGTTATATTTTATTGTTTTTGTTCTACAATCATGATGTGTAACTAATTTTTGATGTTGGGTTGAACGATGTAGCCTAGTTAATTATTTTAATTCCATATTCCTTGTTTTAACGCTTTGATGCATGTGTTGATTTATTATTGCGTTTAATGCGTGAATGAACTGGCCACTTATTCATGATTTTGTGTTATTTCCATAATCCGAGAGTTGAGTTAATAACATAGATCTAGGTAATAAATCATGTAATTGAACGAGAGATAGAGATATACTCTTCTAATTATTGCGGTCGTGTGTGAATTCTTGTGTGTAATGCATCTAGATAAGGAATATTCGGACCCTCTGTAGAGATACAATGTTGACTTATTTAGGTAGGATTGATTTAAACTCGAGAGGGGAATCTCAATTTGAATCAATGAATTCGATCGATCACATATTAAGAAAATAAAATCTGGAATTGGAATTAATTTAATTGGCTAGGTGAAATCGTGAATCCCAACCACTTTACAATCATCTTTTAAATCAAAACAATTTCATAATTTAATTATTTAATTCATCTTCTTAGTTTTAATTTAAAACATCAAATTCATTTGTTCGTTCAAATAAAGTGTAGAACTAAAATATTTCGATAATTAATAGCAGTCCTCGTGAGACGATAATCCGGACTCCTAGGTCCACTTTATTACTCTTCACGACCCGTACACTTGCGGGGGTATTTCGCATCGCGAGACATAAGTGAACAAGTTTTTGGCGCCGTTGCCGGGGAATGTTAATTAATATCGACACCCATTAGTTCTTATTTTACTTTGAACTTTATTTTGCTTATTTTTATTTTTATATTATTTTTCAGTTTTTGTTTTTAATTTTTGTTTTATTTAATTTATGTTTAGAAGGACTAAGTCATTTGATTTGCTTCCTTTTGATACAGAAATTGAACGCACCTTTCGACAGAGGCGTAGACAACAGTTGGAAGCGAATCAACAAAAAGACTTAGCCATGGCAGATGACATAATTCAGGATAATTAGGGAAATCAACAAAATCTGCCAGCAGCTGTGAATGGACAGCAACAAAATCATGGAATGCACGTTTTGCGAGATTACATGGTTCCTCCTGTGGGGAACATTGGAACCTGCATTGTACCTCCTGCAATCCGAGCTAATAATTTTGAGATCAAGACTTCCTTGATATCCTTGATCCAAAATTCGTGTGTTTTCATGGACTGCCATCTGAGGATCCTCATGCCCATCTTCGAACATTTTTGGAACTATGTGATATGCAACGCATGAATGGAGTTTCAGATGACGCCGTGAAATTAAAGCTATTCTCATTCTCTTTGGAAGACAAGGCAAAAGCCGGGTTTTACTCTTTGCCCCTACACACAATCACCACATTTGAAGTTATGAGCCAGAAATTTGTTGATAAATTTTTCCCTCCTGGCCGCATGTCAAAGCTAAGGCGCGAAATTTTATCATTCGGTCAACAGCTTGGGGAATCAATTTTTGAGGCTTGGGAATGGTTCGACGAGCTCATCAAACAGTGTTCTACCCATGGAATCGCAGATTGAATCTTAGTTCAGACATTCTATAATGGGTTGACAAATGAAAATAAGAAGCACGCAGACTCAGCAGCTGGGGGTTCAGTAATGGATATGGCTTATGAAGAAGCTTCTGAGATTTTCGAGAAGATGGCTTCAAATAGCTACCAATGGTATTCAGAGAGGTCTGCACCTAAGTCCGGGGGAGTAATGGCCGTTAATGAGATTACATCATTAAATGCTAAATTGGATGCGTCGACGAAGAAAATCGACAGTATGGGTGTGCAGACAGTCAACTCAGTTCAAACAGTTATCTGAAGTGACTACAGAAGAATATGAAAAGCAGAATAGCCAAAAGAAAAATGTGGTGGAAGAGCAGAAAAGAGAAAAAGAACAGGGGTCGACTCCTGAAATTCAAGAAAAAGCCGAAGATGACGTTCGAGTTAGACCTCCAGTCAAGGCATATGTACCTCCAATTCCATATCCACAAAGACCGATAAAGCATCAGTTGGAGCAGCAGTTTGGAAAATTTTTGGAAATATTCAAGAAACTGCACATAAATATTCCTTTTGCTGAAGCCTTGGCTCAAATGCCACTCTACCTGAAATTCATGAAAGAAATGTTATCAAATAAAAGAAAGCTGGTAGATCATGAAATAGTAGCTCTTAGTGAGGAATGCAGCGCCATTATCCAAAAGAAGTTGCCACAGAAACTAACAGATCCAGGGAGTTTCTCGATCCCTTGTGCTATTGGTAAATTTACTTTTGATAATGTATTGTGTGATCTTGGTGCTAGTGTCAATTTAATGCCTTTGTCTGTGTACAGGAAACTTGGTTTGGGGGAGCCTAAACCAACCAATATCACACTAAAGCTTGCTAACAAGTCTATACAGTAACCATATGGGATAGTGGAGAACGTGATTGTGGAAGTGGACAAGTTCTTCTTTCCAGTTAACTTCGTGATCCTTGATATGGAAGAGGACTCTCAGATGCCCCTGATATTTGGAAGACCATTTCTTGCTACAGGACGAGCTCTCATAGACATCGAAAAAGGGGAAATCATCTTTAAGGTCGAGAAGGAACAAGTCACTTTCAGTATCAAGCCAAGGCAAGATGATGTGATCCGGAAAAGAAGCTAACAATGTTATGATTCGGGACGAATCATCTTAAAGGAAGAGGGGATGATGTGATCAGGAAAAGGCGTCAAAAATGAGAAATCAAGATACGGACAATTCAACAATATTCTACATGGGAAAATGAACAAGTTTCATGTTGGGCTCGAGTCGAGATTCAAATTAGATCAATTAATGTCAAAGGATCAGAGAATTGGGCAGAAACAGACTCACAGCCGTAACACCCATTTTTACGGCCGTAAAATCAATATGGCGAATTTGGACAGAATGGCCTTTACGGCCGTAAATATCATCTCACGGCCTTAAATGTAAAAGACTTACGGACGTAATTAAAATTCTCACGGCCGTAACAAACTAAACCACATTTTGATCCGAGAGGCTATTACGGCCGTAATTCAAGTATCGCGTTTTTGGGCCTTGTTTTGTGGCTAGGGTTTAGTTGGTTATTTTTTGTTTTAATTATTTTTGGTAATTTTCGTTATTTTGGTTATTTTACTTATTTTAGGTATTTTAGCCTAATTAGAATTCTATTAAGAGTCAGTTAGCGATTAGGTTTTATTTTGCCTATTTATATGCTTTTCCATTCAATGTAAAAATAGAATATTTTGGATGAATAAAATTATTGAGTGTTTTTACTCTCTGTAAAGGTGAGGATTTTACCTTTAAACATCGAACTTATCAAGATTGCAATCTTGTGGCGTTCAAATCAATTGAACTTATCAAGGATCTGGACATTCCTTGAGGCGTTTCCCCTTTGTGGTTCTTATCTTCGCATCGTAACGGGTCTCAGGTTTAATATACCCCTGGTTCTTGCGTCGTGAGGTCGGGGTTGCATTGTTATCGTCCGTTCCAACCTGGATTCGGAACTTTCCAAGCGTTATTCCAGCGTTTAATTCCGCGTGTTCTTGGTGATCCCCATAACGGATCACATCATATGGTATCAGAGCTGGACTCTGAATTCAGGTTCTTGTGTTTTTTTCTATCCAGTTTGATTTTTATGTTTATCATCGAGTCCCATAAAAATCATCCATATCCTATTTTTGTTATTTGAGTCTTTGTTTTCAATTTTTATTGTTCTTCTTGCCAGTAAATTTTTTTCTAGTTTGATCCATAAGAGTCGTCCTAAAAAAATTAAAAGTGTTTTTCTTATTCGATTGTTTTCCAAATCCTGTCCCGTTTGTTTTGTTGCGTTCGTATCGAATTTTCGGATTTTATTAAAAAAAATTTTTTTTTTTTATTTTTATTAATTCCGAAAATTCATCATAATTCACAAAAAAAAAAAAAAAAGTCACTCCGAAATTCAAGAACCACTTTCTTGAATTTCCTTAAATAATTGATATTCCTTGCCTTCCAAGTCAAAATTAAAATACATTATTAGTCCTTGTGTCAAACTATTATTCCATTCCATTCCACAATGTCCAAATTTCACGAAATTTCATCATCTAGGAAAGACCACCATCAATCTTCTCTGCTTATCATGATGGAGAAACGGTTTGAGGAGTTATTTGCAAAATTGGAAGCGAATTTTGATGCGAAATTAGATGCGAAGTTTGGGAAGGTTAAGAACTCAGTAGATACGCATCGTGCAGAACTTGCTCAACGGCGTGAAAGGGAATATAGGCGTAACCATAAACCTAGGGTTGGGATTGGAGTTGATTGGGATGAAGAGATTAATGCGAGGGCGCTTTGGAAGAGTCGAACAGAAATTTTTGAGGAAAGGATGAGGTATGAACGGAAGGCTAGAAAAGAAGCTAAGTTAAGAAAGAGGGAGAGTGAAAGGGAGGATGAAGCTAAATTACAACAGGGTGAAAGTGAGATTGGAGGGGATTTAAAATTGGAGTCTCAAGATATGGATGTTGAAAAGAAGGAGGGAGACTTGAAACATGAATTAGAAGTAGTTGAAGAAACCCCGAATTTTGTGGTAGGAGATGAAAAGGTGGAGTTAGGTGATCAAATTCCAATAATTGATGAGGAAAAATTGGAAGTTGGGTATGAAGAATTAGAAGAGGTGGTAGAGTCCAAAAATTTGGAAGAGGAGGTTAGGCGTGAGAATGTGGAGTTAGAAGAATTGGTTGAGTTTGGGAGTAAAAAGATAGAAGGGGTTGAGCAAGAAATTGCAAAGAAGGAAGGAGGTGAAGAGCAGAATTTTGTTGTTGGGAAAAATGAATTGCAAATAATTCATCATGAGTACAAGGATCCATACCTTGTACCTCGTGAAACTAACATTTCCCTCCCAATTTTTTTAAATCTTTCTTGCAGGTTTTTTGTGAATGGAATTTTGATTTACATCAACCTTGGTCAATTCCCCTCGTGTTTCAATACCTTCTTGTCTACAAATTGGAGGAGCATCATCTATTGAATTCATGTCACGGAGTCCATAATTTTCCGTTTGATCCAGGAGGTACAGTTTGATTTTTCAAGAACAACACCATGATTCGGGACGAATCATCCTAAAGAAGGAGGGAATGGTACGAATCAGGGTGGGCTTGACGGGAAAATCTATAATTCAAGCAAAAACAAGAAGTCAAGCAGGTTCGGAGAACGTCAAAGATCAAACATTGCTTGTACGAAGAAGGTTAGAGGCTAAACCAAGTGAGCAAGCCAAGAACAGCTTTATGATTCGGGACGAATCATTTTAAAGGAAGAAGGGATGATGTGATCCGGAAAAGAAGCAAAGAACAATGTTATGATTCGGGACGAATCATCTTAAAGGAAGAGGGGATGATGTGATCCGGAAAAGAAGCTAACAATGTTATGATTCGGGACGAATCATCTTAAAGGAAGAGGGGATGATGTGATCCGGAAAAGGCGTCAAAAATGAGAAATCAAGATACGGACAATTCAACAATATTCTACATGGGAAAATGAACAAGTTTCATGTTGGGCTCGAGTCGAGATTCAAATTAGATCAATTAATGTCAAAGGATCAGAGAATTGGGCAGAAACAGACTCACGGCCGAAACACCCATTTTTACGGCCGTAAAATCAATATGGCGAATTTGGACAGAATGGCCTTTACGGCCGAAAATATCATCTCACGGCCGTAAATGTAAACGACTTACGGACGTAATTAAAATTCTCAGGGCCGTAACAAACTAAACCACATTTTGATCCGAGAGGCTATTACGGCCGTAAATACAATTGTTACGGTCGTAATTCAAGTAACGCGTTTTTGGGCCTTGTTTTGTGGCTAGGGTTTATGATGTGATCCGTTATGGGGATCACCAAGAACACGCGGAATTAAACACCGGAAAGCTCTAAAATCCAAGATAGTAGACGGTAACAATGCAACCCCGACCTCACGACGCAAGAACTATGGGTATATTAAACCCAAAACCCGTTACGATGCGAAGATAAGAACCACAAAGGGGGAACGCCACAAAGGTTGTCAAATCCCTTGATAAGTTTAATTTGTTCGACGAGAACACGAAGAAAATATAAGGGAATATCTCACCTTCAATATCATTAATCTCAAGAATAAAGTTGTGTTTTACAATGCTGAATAAAGCCATATATATAGGCAAAGAAAATAAAGCAACTAAAAATAAACTAGAATTCAACCTAGACTACAAAGCTAAAAACGCTAACATTAACTTAAAATTCGGAACCTAGCTTACGGCCGTGAAAACGACCTTTACGGCCGTAATCACGCTACGGATTAAAAATTGACAACATATGTTACGGCCGTGAAAATGACCTTTACGGCCGTAATCAATATTCTGAATTAAAACTACTAAACTTTTTACGGCCGTGAAATAGAGGGTTACGGCCGTAAGTCCTCTTCTGCATAATTTCGCCATTGTAGTGTTACGACCGTAATTTTGGCTTTACGGCCGTGAATCCGTTACGGCCGTAATATCAGGTTTTACGGCCGTGATTCCATTGCTGCCCAATTTCTTGTTCTTCCTTGATCCCAATGTATTGCAATAACTTTGGCTCCTCTTCCACATTGTTATGCAATGTAAATGAAGTCTTTGCACTAGAGCACTCGTCCATCCACGCTTGCATGAATCCTTGCATTGCCTGCTTGATTCTTTTGGCTCTTTGTCTCGTTATTGGTCCTACGGGCACGTGCAACGGGTCAATGTTCATTAGGTACGGGCAAAGGTTTATACAAACCTTGTGGTAAGACTCTAGACTTAGATTGTTTACAAGTTATGCATCATCCACAAACATGGTGAACAATCCCTTTTCATTTTAGGCCAGTAAAAATGCTCTTGTAAAGTTTCTAACGTCTTAAGAACACCAAAGTGTCCCATTAACCCCCCACCATGAGCCTCACGCACTAGCAATTCACGCATAGAACAATTAGGCACACAAAGTTTACTTTCCCTAAACAAATAGCCTTCATGCCTATAAAATTTATCAATTGCACATTTTTCACATGAAGCATAAATGGTAGAAAAATCAGGGTCATTAACATATATACCTTTTATATACTCGAACCCAAGCAACTTCGCATTTAAAGAAGTTAAGAGAACATACCTGCGAGAAAGGGCATCTGCTACCACATTCTCCTTACCTTGCTTATAGCGAATGACATATGGAAAGGTCTCAATGAATTCTATCCAACGGGCGTGTCGTTTGTTTAGTTTACCTTGTCCCTAAAGGTGTTTCAGTGACTCGTGGTCAGTGTGTATAACGAATTCCTTTGGCCACAGATAGTGCTGCCATGTTTCCAAGGCACGAACAAGATAAAGCTCCTTGTCGTAGGTAGGATAATTCAAGACTGTCCCACTCAGCTTTTCACTGAAAAATGCAATCGGTCTTTTTTCCTGCATAAGAACAGCTCCAATACCTATTCCTGATGCATCACATTCAATCTCAAAGGTTTGGTTAAAGTTAGGTAAAGCTAAAACCGATGCAGAACATAACCTATCCTTAAGCATTTTAAAAGCATTTTCTTGTGCTTCCCCCCAATGGAATCCTACACTTTTCTTGACTATTTCTGTTAGTGGTGCTGCAAGTGTGCTAAAATCTTTAACAAACCTCCTATAAAACCCAGCCAACCCGTGGAAGCTCCTAACCTCCGTAATACTTTTGGGAGTTGGCCATTCTTTAATAGCACGAATTTTCTCCTCATCTACCTCAACACCATTAGAACTAACGACAAAGCCAAGAAAAATTACCTTTTCCATGCAAAAAGTACACTTTTTAAAATTAGCATATAGTTTTTCAGTTTTTAAAACTTCCAAAACAGATCTTAAATGTTCAATGTGATCACCTAAGTTCTTACTATATACCAAAATGTCATCAAAGTATACACGACAAATTTACCAATGTAAGCATGCAAGACATGATTCATTAATCTCATAAAAGTGCTAGGTGCATTTGAGAGGCCGAACGGCATAACCATCCATTCATATAAACCATATTTGGTTTTGAAGGCGGTTTTCCATTCATCACCTTCTTTCATACGAATTTGGTGATAACCACTCTTAAGGTCTATTTTACTAAAAATACTAGCACCATAAAGTTCATCAAGCATGTCATCAAGTCTAGATATGGGATGGCGATACTTTACCGTAATATTGTTGACTGCCCTACAGTCCACGCACATCCTCCAAGTCCCATCCTTTTTGGGTACCAACAGAACTGGTACTGCACATGGGCTCATGCTTTCCCGAACATAGCCCTTTTTCAGCAGCTCTTCAACCTACTTTTGTAGCTCCTTGGTCTCTTCTGGATTGCTCCTATAAGCTGGCCTGTTTGGAATGACCGCTCCTGGCACGAAGTCAATCTGGTGTTCAATCCCTCGAATTGGCGGTAGCCCACTAGGAATATCCTCGGGAAATAAATCTGCAAATTCCTGCAAAAGAGACATAGCTAAACTGGGGAGGGAGTGGTTAGCTTCATCAAGCACAAGGAGAGATTCCTTGTACATTAGTAAAATCACAGGTTTATTTGTAGAAATAGCTTTGGTGATATCACTCTGTTTTGCGTAGAAGCTTACCTTTGTTTTCTCTCTTTTACTGGCACTCTTCACACCCTCTCCTTTTTCTGGGATCGTGGTCCCAACTCTCGGTTTTTCACACAACTCTCCTTTTTCCGGGATCGTGGTCCCGACCCTCTTCGGTTCACTCAACTCTCCTATTTCCGGGATCGTGGTCCCGACCCTCTTTCTATCTTCCTCACTTTTTAATTTCAATTGGTCTTCATAGACCTGTTGAGGTGACAAAGGCATTAGTTTGACATTTTTCCCGTCCTTAGTGAAGGTATACCTATTTTTAAATCCATCATGAATAACCTTCCTATCGAATTGCCATGGCCTGCCCAACAAGATGTGCCCCGCATGCATGGGTACCACATCACAAACCACGCTATCTTCATACTTCCCAATCGCCAAATCAACTACCACCTGCTTATTTACCTTAATCTCGCCCGATTCATTTAACCACTGTAGCTTATATGGCCTAGGGTGTTTTAGCATAGGTAGGCACAATTTCTCTACTAAAGTAGTGCTAGCAACGTTCGCACAACTACCCCCATCTATTATCAAACTACACACTTTGTTATTCACAAAACACCTAGTATGAAATATATTTTCTCGCTGCTCACCCGACTCTTCCACCTTAACTTGAGTACTAAGGGCTCTCCTAGTGACAAGGGATTTAGCTACAGCATAGTCCGCATCATCATTTTTCACTAACATCCTCTAGAGCTGACATATCCTTATACTCATCCTCCACTTCTCCCCCTTTCTCATCCTCCGAACTTAATACCCCATCACGCAAAACTAATATTCGTTTATTTGGACATTGTGAAGAAATATGTCCTAAACCCGAACATTTAAAACAACGAATATCCCTAGTCCTAGGAGTTTGAGAATCAGAAGCAATTTTACCTTTGTTGGGTGGCTCTACTTTTCCCTTCGGTGCCTCAAATTTATTTTTCTGCACAATCCCTTCATTTTTAGGAGTCCCACTACATGTAGACCTTCCAAAAGAATTGGAATTGGTAGAGAATTTGGAAGTTCCCTTCCTTTTTAATTGTCGCTCCACTTTCATGGCCATGTGAAGCATCTCCTCCAAATCGATATAATGCTGCAATTCAATAACATTAGCAATATCTCGATTTAAACCATTTAAAAATCTAGCCATGGTAGCCTCGGGGTCTTCCTCTATATTTGCCCTAATCATGGCAACCTCCATCTCCCTATGGTAATCCTCCACACTCTTACTACCTTGGGAAAGGGTTTTTAGTTTTTGGTAGAGATCCCTATAGTAATGTCCAGGCACAAACCGTTTTCTCATAAGGGCCTTCAACTCATCCCAAGTTTCAATAGGCCTCTCCCCATTTCTCCTTTTACTAGTTACCAATTGATCCCACCATACTATAGCATAATCAGTAAATTCTACGACTGCCAATTTAACCTTTTTAGCTTCAGAATAATTATGACAATCAAAAATTAATTCTACCCTCTTTTCCCATTCAAAATAAACGTCCGGATTACTTTTACCTTGAAACGAGGGAATGGACATTTTAATGTTTCCAACATGTCCATCGACATCATCCCTACGATCACGCCTATATCCCCTATCACGTCTTTCTCCCCGATCTCGTCTCCTACCAACACTAGTAATAGATAAATCACCACTATCCTCATCACTATCAACAACCTCAACACGTTCAGTCCTAGCTCTAAATTGTGGGTTGAAGTCATACTTTAGTGGTCTCCGTAAATTAGGAAAATTGCGCGGTTGTTCCTGACGTGGTTGAACATTTCCCGCACCTCGTGTCTCCCCCGGATTTTTATCCCTTTCCACATTCACGCCGGATTGTTGACCAAATTTTGCTTCCAACTTGGCATCCAACCTCGCCTCAAGTTTTGCAAAACGTTCCTCCACCATTGCAAGCATTTTGAAATGTTGAAGATCCTTTTCCGTTGACGAAACTTCCTTCTGTGACATCGTTAGTAGTAATAAAGAAAAGAGAAAAAAAATATTAAATAAAGATCCTCACGTGTTTTATCGCTCGTGTATCACTCAATTTGGCTTTTTCCCTCTATTATTCTCACCACTCAGCCTTTTTCCTCTCTATTCCCTTTTTTTCCCACGTTCTCAAAGAACCCACCAAACTAGTCACGGATTTGGTCTTTGTGGAATAAACCCCAAAGTGTAAATAAGGAAAGTTGATGGAAAATATTGGAATTAGGAAATTTAAGAAAGAAATTATGGAAACAAGAATTCTATTGCAAGAAGATGTTTTATGGAAACAAGAATAAAGAATTTTATGGAAACAAGGATTTGTTGGAAAGATTTGCCCAAGATTATTTTCTTGATTTCTTGTCCAAATCAATAACTATCTTTTCTTCTTCTTTTTTTTTGTAATTTTCGGATTTTTTTTTTTTTAATAATATCCTATTCAACAAGAATAATCAAGAACAAGAAAAACAGAAATTGGCAAATCTTGAATTTTCTGGAGAAATTTCAAGAAACACGAATTGGAATGGAATTTTTTTTTTTTTTGAATGATTAATAACTGGAAATAAAAGAAAAATAACTGGAATACTAAATAATTGGATTTAGAGACAGGCTCTGATACCAGATGATGTGATCCGTTATGGGGATCACCAAGAACACGCAGAATTAAACGCCGGAAAGCTCTAAAATCCAAGATAGTAGACGGTAACAATGCAACCCCGACCTCACGACGCAAGAACTATGGGTATATTAAACCCAAAACCCGTTACGATGCGGAGATAAGAACCACAAAGGGGGAACGCCACAAAGGTTGTCAAATCCTTTGATAAGTTTAATTTGTTCGACGAGAACACGAAGAAAATATAAGGGAATATCTCACCTTCAATATCATTAATCTCAAGAATAAAGTTGTGTTTTACAATGCTGAATAAAGCCATATATATAGGCAAAGAAAATAAAGCAACTAAAAATAAACTAGAATTCAACCTAGACTACAAAGCTAAAAACGCTAACATTAACTTAAAATTCGGAACCTAGCTTACGGCCGTGAAAACGACCTTTACGGCCGTAATCACGCTACGGATTAAAAATTGACAACATATGTTACGGCCGTGAAAATGACCTTTACGGCCGTAATCAATATTCTGAATTAAAACTACTAAACTTTTTACGGCCGTGAAATAGAGGGTTACGGCCGTAAGTCCTCTTCTGCATAATTTCGCCATTGTAGTGTTACGGCCGTAATTTTGGCTTTACGGCCGTGAATCCGTTACGGCCGTAATATCAGGGTTTACGGCCGTGATTCCATTGCTGCCCAATTTCTTGTTCTTCCTTGATCCCAATGTATTGCAATAACTTTGGCTCCTCTTCCACATTGTTATGCAAATCGAACTTATCAAAGGCGTGGGCATCCTTTGTGGCGTTCAAACCATTACGGTTCTTGTTTCCGCATCGTAACGGGTCTTGGGTTTAATATACCCATGGTTCTTACGTCGTGAAGCTCGGGTTGTAGTGTTATCGTCCGTTCCAACCTGAATTCGGAACTTTCCAAGCGTTATTCCGCGAGCTACGACGAGGACCCCCTCCCGGGTTCTCATCACAAGACCTTGAAGTTCTAAAAGAAAGTTGCTTCAAGGTGGAGGGAGTGGTCCAGAAACTAGAGGTGAAGATGAAGCAAGGTGTTAAGTTGGAGGAGTTTCCAATCACAAAATATGAGTTTGTGAAGGTAAAAGATGAAAGAAGAGACAAAAAGGAAGAAAAGCCGAACATCCCTCAACAAACAGTAAAAAGTGAGGCTTTGGAATTCAAGAAAGTGAGAAAACAGGTGGAGATACGCAAAGCAGGAAATTGCAAAGTGTGCAGGGCTTCAAGAGGATCTTTCAAACCTCCATGATTTCTATGTGCAAAAGTCAGGCTTAAGACTCAAAACGGAGCGCTTGTTGGGAGGCAACCCAACTTTTCTTCCCTTTTACTTATTACTATTTCATTATTTACTTTATTATTGAAATTTTAGATATATGCATGGTAGGAAATATGTTTGAGTGTTTTGCATGTTTCATGTTAAGAGCACTTGTGCATGATAGTCTATTATGGCATATATAGGTATATTTTTGATTTTGCATGTTTATATTAGGCTAGGTTTTTTAATTGTCATCTCACACATTAAACACACTAGTTTAGATCATGAAGTTGAGGTTTGGAAAATCATTGCATCGATCACGAAGTGATTAGAGGGATAAAAACGATTTTAAAAACCAAAAATGGAATTTTTTTTTTCATTACTGTCGTAAACTGGGCGATCGCGTGCCAATAGGCTATGGCGATCGCGAGTTTGCATTTAAAAATCAACAGATTCTTAAACCTTGAACCACGCGATTGCTAGCACTCCAGCCAGGCGATCGCATGGCTGTACTGGGACCAAAATCGGCAGTTTAAGTGTTGTTCCCCATGTTTTCAATTTCAAACATTATAAACTCTTTTTCTCTCCCCTAATCACCTCATATTTGATCTTCCATTTTGTGTGCATGTCATCAACACCTAGTTGCACCAAATTCATTGCTATTTTCATATCCAAATCAATGAAATGTATGAAATTCTTCACTTAAATCCATGTTTACTCAAAATTTTGAAATTTTCTTTGAGTTCTTGGATTTTGAAATTGTGAATGGTGAAGAATGGGCTTAGGTTAGTGGTTGGAGATTGTGATTTGTGGTTTAGTAGACAAAAATTTTGGGTTCATTCATGCCTCCAACCCTATGCATATCCATTGAATTTTGCAACGCCCATTAAGTGTTTGATGAAATGCCACAAATACGTGCTTGTGCTAATTTTAGAAATTTATTCGAGCATTTATCTTCATGACATGTTCCTCATTGATTGTGTGTATTTTTAGTTCAAGAATTAGTTCACTACATTGCATGAAAATCATGAAAACCAACATTGCATCAAGGCAGCCCCATTGCAAGGCCACTGTAGGCCATTGCACCCAGAAACTGTCTCACGTCACCTACTTCTTCATGACCCTATTGATCTTCAAATGAGCTGAGTTTTTAATATATTGTCGATCATGCTGTGAACTTTACCGTATCAAAAGATGGCTTAGGAAAATTTATGTTTTTTCTAGGCGATGTCAAGGCTTTGAATGTGCGTGGTCGCCCAATTTTGAAAATTCAAAATTTTGCTTTAATTTTAGATTGGGGGTGTGGTCCTGAACTTTCATTATTTCTTATTGGTGTTTATGGCTTCTAATGTTACTTATCTCTTATTTGCTAGGGAAACACCAAACAAAACACCCCAACCAAATTTTCAACAATATAAACAAAGGGTCGATTCATCCAATGCAGTGCAACAGAGAGTTTCAAAGAAATACATCCTCTACACTTGGGAAGTTCTCGTTCTCTTTTCTTTGTCTTGTGCTACATTATTGAATCTTTTTGACAAACATTGAGGACAATGTTCATTTCAAGTTTGGGGGTGAAAATTCATTGCTTTCATCATTCATTTTTATATTCATTCAATTATTTAGGGACAAAAAAAAAAAAATGAAAACTGTGTTGACATGTTTATTGCCTAGGATATAGTATGAATCAATTTGTGCTTAAGTTTGAAAATTGGACAACATGAAAGCATGAACTTATTTTGAACTAGTTATGTTTTGCTAGATTCCATATTCATTACGCACGTAGCCAGTGTTGGATTATTGCTTGTGTAAGTGATTTTGTCTAATACATGTGGGGAAAAATCTTAAGCAATGTGAACTTAGGAATGACTAAAAAATCCCTGAACTTAGATCGATAGACATCCCACCCCTAAATTAGAACCAATCATGCTAAAAGGCAAGTTTGGGGGGTAAAATGGTTGGAATTTGTGTGTATTGACGGGTTGGAGGTCTGTGGTTCTTGGTTTTGCACTTTAGTCATTACAGTTTGGTCAATTGGTATAAACCATTTCCAGCATAAAAACAGAAAAATGCTGAAGGTCTTATTCTGCTCTTCAAATGCCTTTTTGACTCGAGTAAGTAAGTCTGAGGGGTCTTTCAAACCTGGTACCCTAAAGCCAACTGTCTTGGGAGTCATCGACCTAAAGCTCGCTACAGGGGTCAATTAGAAAGCAAGTACGGAGAGCGAACTTACACATAAGACATTATGCATAAAGAGCCACACAGTGTTGAGTATATCTTTTGCATGAGTATTCGTTTAACATTGGCTATTCACACACACACTTGAGACTCTGGCAGGATATAACTAGAAATTATTTTGCATATGGTATATGGTAAACATGTTGACACAACAAAAATACTTATTCTCTTATTTCTTTGATTTTTGTAGTTTATTTTCCATTGTTCGAGAACGAACAATAATTCTAGATTGGGGGTATTTAATAAGTGTATTTTATACACTTATTTGTACATCTAAATTAGAATAAATTATTACCATTTTAGAATATATGCTATTTAATTTGTGTTTATCTGTTTACTTTGCAGAAAATATCCCAAAAGATGAAGAATGAAGTAATTAATGAGAAAAATGCATAATTGGATGTTGATTGGAGCTAAAACGAGCAATTGATAAGTTTGTGACGTCAATCGAAAAGATGCAATGTGCCAAAATGAATGAATCAGAGGTTGGAGGACCTAATTGAATGAATTAAGAGCTTAAATGGGCAAATCGAGAAGAAGATAAAGTTTGGGGACTAAATTGCAACAATTGAAATTTGAGGACTGAAGGTGCAATTAAAAGTAAGGTACTAACTTGTACAGTCGAGAAAAGAGCGAAGTCGCGATCTCTGGTTACATAACAAGCGATCGCGAAATGGTGTAAATTCTTAACCCGAGAGTATTTAACGTCTACCACGCGATCGCTAGGGTTTCTACCACGCGATCGCGCGGTTATCCGACTGGGCCGCAGATCAGATTTTTCTCGCGATTTTTAACAGGTTTTGGGCTTTTTGACCTATGGTTTCTCCAAAACCTTTATATACAACATAAGAGGCACGAGATCGAGACCTTTGCTTCTCCATAGAACGAGCCACAACAGAGATTTTAATTAAAATTCTTGGAGATCCACGAATCGCAGAGGTGCGTGAATTGAAGATACTTGAAGAATTGATAATTGGTGCAATCTTTCCATTCATCTTTGTTATTTTCAATGAACGTTATATTTTATTGTTTTTGTTCTACAATCATGATGTGTAACTAATTTTTGATGTTGGGTTGAACGATGTAGCCTAGTTAATTATTTTAATTCCATATTCCTTGTTTAACGCTTTGATGCATGTGTTGATTTATTATTGCATTTAATGCGTGAATGAACTGGCCACTTATTCATGATTTTATGTGTTATTTCCATAATCCGAGAGGTGAGTTAATAACATAGATCTAGGTAATAAATCCGGTAATTGAACGAGAGATATAGATATACTCTTCTAATTATTGCAGTCGTGTGTGAATTCTTGTGTGTAATGCATCTAGATAACGAATATTCGGACCCTCTGTAGAGATACAATGTTGACTTATTTAGGTAGGATTGATTTCAACTCGAGAGGGGAATCTCAATTTGAATCAGTGAATTCGATCGATCACATATTAAGAAAATAAAATATGGAATTGGAATTAATTGAATTGGCTAGGTGAAATCGTGAATCCCAACCACTTTACAATCATCTTTTAAATTAAAACAATTTCATAATTTAATTATTTAATTCACCTTCTTAGTTTTAATTTAAAACATCAAATTCATTTGTTCGTTAAAATAAAGTGTGGAACTAAAATATTTCGATAATTAATAGCAGTCCTCGTGGGACGATAATCCGGACTCCTAGGTCCACTTTATTACTCTTCAAGACCCGTACACTTGCGGGGGTATTTCGCATCGCGAGATATAAGTGAACAAGTTTTTGGCACCGTTGTCGGGGACTGTTAATTAATAACGACACCCATTAGTTCTTATTTTATTTTGAACTTTATTTTGCTTATTTTTATTTTTATATTATTTTCAGTTTTTGTTTTTAATTTTTGTTTTATTTAATTTATGTTAAGAAGGACTAAGTCATTTGATTTGCTTCCTTTTGATACAGAAATTGAACGCACCTTTCGACAGAGGCGTAGACAACAGTTGGAAGCGAATCAACAAAAAGACTTAGCCATGGCAGATGACATAATTCAGGATAATCAGGGAAATCAACAAAATCTGCCAGCAGCTCTGAATGGACAGCAACAAAATCATGGAAGGCACATTTTGCGAGATTACATGGTTCCTCATGTGGGGAACATTGGAACCTGCATTGTACCTCCTGCAATCCGAGCTAATAATTTTGAGATCAAGACTTCCTTGATATCCTTGATCCAAAATTCGTGTATTTTTCATGGACTGCCATCTGAGGATCCTCATGCCCATCTTCGAACATTTTTGGAACTATGTGATATGCAATGCATGAATGGAGTTTCAGATGACGCCGTGAAATTAAAGCTCTTCTCATTCTCTTTGGAAGACAAGGAAAAAGCCTGGTTTTACTCTTTGCCCCTACACACAATCACCACATTTGAAGTTATGAGCCAGAAATTTGTAGATAAATTTTTCTCTCCTGGCCACATGTCAAAGCTAAGGCGCGAAATTTTATCATTCGGTCAACAACTTGGGGAATCAATTTTTGAGGCTTGGCAAAGGTTCAACGAGCTCATCAGACAGTGTCCTACCCATGGAATCGAAGATTGAATCTTGGTTCAGACATTCTATAATGGGTTGACAAATGAAAATAAGAAGCACGCAGACTCAGCAGCTGGGGGTTCAGTAATCGATATGACTTATGAAGAAGCTTCTGAGATTTTCGAGAAGATGGCTTCAAATAGCTACCAATGGTATTCAGAGAGGTCTGCACCTAAGTCCGGGGGAGTAATGGCCGTTAATGAGATTACATCATTAAATGCTAAATTGGATGCGTCGACGAAGAAAATCGACAGTATGGTTGTGCAGACAGTCAACTCAGTTCAAACAGTGTTATGTGATTTTTGTTTTGAAAATCACGCTGTAAATTTCTGCCCACTTCAACAAAATCAATCAAACCCAGAACAGGTTAACTTCATTGGGAACAGACAGCAAGGTGGTCCATATTCACAAACCTACAACCCAGAATGGAAGAACCACCCCAACTTCTCATGGTCTAATAATCAAAATGTTCAGCGTCAACCTGGTTTTCAACAACAGCAACAACAACAATCTCATAAAACCATGGCAGAAAACATGGAGATGTTAATCCAGCTAGTTAAGAGTCAGAATGGTGAAATTATGAATCAAGCAGCTGAGATTAAGAATTTGAAGAGACAAGTGGGAGAGTTGGCAGCTAGCAGTTCCACAAGGCAGCCAGGACAGTTACCGAGCAATACTGAAACAAACCCTTGTGAGCATGTTAATGCAATAACAACAAGGAGCGGGATTTAGCTATCTGAAGTGACTGTAGAGGAATATGAGAAGCAGAAGAACCAAAAGAAAGATGTGGTGGAAGAACAAGAAAGTGAGAAAGAACAGAGGTCGACTCCTGAAATTCAAGAAAAATCCAAAGAAGACGTTCGAGTTAGACCTCCAGTCTAGGCATATGTACCTCCAGTTCCATATCCACAAAGACTGATAAAGCATCAGTTGGAGCAGCAGTTTGGAAAATTTTTGGAAATATTCAAGAAACTGCACATGAATATCCCATTTGCAGAAGCTTTAGCTCAAATGCCCCTCTACTTAAAGTTTATGAAGGAGATGTTGTCAAACAAAAGAAAGTTTGTTGATTTTGAGACAGTGGCACCGAGTGAGGAGTGCAGCGCCATCCTTCAAAAGAAATTACCACAAAAATTGACTGATCCAGGGAGTTTCTCTATCCCTTGGACTAATGGTAATTTCACTTTTCATATTGTATTGTGTGACTTAGGGGCTAGTGTTAATCTAATGCCTTTGTCTGTATACAGGAAACTTGGTTTGGGGGAGCCTAAACCAACCAATATTGTGCTAAAGCTTGCTAACAGGTATATACAGTATCCATATGGGATAGTGGAGAACGTGATTGTGAAAGTGGACAAATTCTTCTTTCCAGTTGACTTTGTGATCCTTGATATGGAAGAAGACTCTCAGATGCCCCTAATATTTGGAAGACCATTTCTTGCTACAGGACGAGCTCTCATAGACATCGAAAAAGGGGAAATCATCTTTAGGGTCGAGAAGGAACAAGTCACTTTCAGTAACAAGGCAAGGCAAGACCTTGAAGTTCTAAAAGAAAGTTGCTTTAAGGTGGAGGGAGTGATCCAGAAACCAGAAGTGAAGATGAAGCAAGGTATTAAGTTGGAGGAGTTTCCAAACACAAAATATGAGTTTGTGAAGGTAAAAGATTAAAGAAGAGAAAAAAAGGAAGAAAAGCCGAACATCCCTCAACAAACAGTAAAAAGTGAGACTTTGGAATTCAAGAAAGTGAGAAAACAGGTGGAGATATGCATAGAAGGAAATTGCAAAGTGTGTAGGGCTTCAAGAGGATCTTTCAAACCTCCATGATTTCTATGTGCAAAAGTCAAGCTTAAGACTCAAAACAGAGCGCTTTTTGGGAGGCAACCCAACTTTTCTTCCCTTTTACTTATTACTATTTCATTATTTACTTTATTGCTAAATTTTAGATATATGCAGGGTAGGATATGTTTTTGAGTGTTTTGCATGTTTCATGTTGGGAACACTTGTGCATAATAGTCTATTATTGCATATTTAGGTATGTTTTTATTTTTGCATATTTTTACTAAACTAGGTTTTTAATTGTTATCCCACACGTTTAACACACTAGTTTGAATCATGTAGTTAATGGTCGGAAAATCATTGCATCGATCATGAAGTGATTAGGGGAATAAAAACGATTTTGAAAATAAAAAATAGGAAAAAATTTCAGTACTGCAGTGTACTAAGCGATCGCGTGCCAATAGGCTATGGTGATCGTGAATGTGCATTAAAAAATCAACAGATTCTTAAACCTTGAACCACGCGATCGCTAGCACTCCAGCCAGGCGATCGCGTGACTATACTGGGACCAAAATCGGCAGTTTAAGTGTTGTGCCCCATGTTTTCAATTTCAAACATTATAAACTCTTTTTCTCTCCCCTAATCACCTCATATTTGATCTTCCATTTTGTGTGCATGTCATCAACACCTAGTTGCACCAAATTCATTGCTATTTTCACATCCAAATCAATGAAAGGTATGAAATTCTTCACTTAAATCCATGTTTACTCAAAATTTTGAAATTTTCTTTGAGTTCTTGGATTTTGAAATTGTGAATGGTGAAGAATGGACTTAGGTTAGTGGTTGGAGATTGTAATTTGTGGTTTAGTAGACAAAAATTTTGGGTTCATTCATGCCTCCAACCATATGCATATCCATTGATTTTTGCAATGCCTATTAAGTGTTTGATGAAATGGCACAAAGACATTCTTGTACTAATTTTAGAAATTCATTCGAGCATTTAACTTCATGACATGTTCATCATTGATTATGTGTATTTAGTTCAAGAATTAGTTCACTACATAACATGAAAATCAACACTGCACCATGGCAGCCCCATTGCAAGGCAATTGCAGGCCAGTGCACCTGAAAATCCACTCACGTCACCTACTTCTCTACATTGTTTCATGACCCTATTGATCTTCAAATGAGCTGAATTTTTATTATATTGTCGATCATGCTGTAAACGTTAACGTATCAAAAGATGGCTCGGAAAAATTTATGTTTTTCTAGGCGATATCAAGGCTTGAATTTGTGTGGTCGACCAATGTTAAAATTCAAAATTTTGCTTTAACTTTAGTTTGGGGGTGTGGTACTGAACTTCCATTTCTTCTTATTGGTGTTTATGTATTCTAATGTTAATTATTTCTTATTTGCAGGGAAAACACCAGTCAAAACACGCCAACCCAATTTGAACAATACAAATGAAGGGTCGATTCATCCACTGCAGTGCTACAGGAAGCTTCAAAGAAATACATCCTCTACACTAGGGAAGTTCTCGTTCTCTTTTCTTTGTCTCGTTTTGCATTGTTGAATATTTTTGACAAACATTGAGGACAATGTTCATTTCAAGTTTGGGGGTGAAGATTCATTACATTCCTCATTCATTTTATATTCATTCGATTTTATTGGAATAAAAAAAAACATTGAAAAAGTGTTAACATGTTAATTGCCTAGGATATAGTATGAATCAATTTGTGCATAGGCTTGAAAATTGGACAACATGAAAGCATGAACTTATTTTGAACTAGTTATGTTTTGCTATATTCCATATTTATTGCGCACAAAGCCAGTGCTAGATAATTGCTTGTGTGAGGGATTTTGTTTAATACATGTGGGGCAAAGTTTTACGCAATTTGAACTTAGGAATGACTCAAAAATCCCTGAACTTAGATCGTAAGACATCCCACCCCTAAATTAGAACCAATCATGCTAAAAGGCAAGTTTGGGGGTAAAATGGTTGGAATTTGTGTGTATTGACGGGTTGGAGGTCTGTGGTTCTTGGTTTTGCACTTTAGTCATTACAGTTTGGTCAACTGGTATAAACCATTTCCAGCATGAAAACAGAAAAATGCTGAAGGTCTTATTCTGCTCTTCAAATGCCTTTTGACTCGAGTAAGTAAGTCCGGGGGTCTTTCAAACCTGGTGCCCTAAAGCCAACTGGCTTGGGAGTCATCGGCCTAAAGCTCGGTATAGGGGTCAATTAGAAAGCAAGTACGGAGAGCGATGGTGTTTGAGGTTGTAGAATTGGGGACTGCTTTCTTTTGATTTGTTGTGGATGCATATTTCTGATTTTGACTGCATTGTGTGGAAAAAGCTAAGAATATTTTTAGAACCCACATAGATAAAAAATCGGGATGCGAGAGAAAAAGCAAAAAGTGGTGATCAACCACGAGCGTTGAAAGGAATTTTATTAGAAATCATAGATTGACCACATGGGATTCGGGCTGGATTATGCATAATGAGCCACACAGTGTTGAGTATATCTTTTGCATGAGTATGCGTTTGACATTGACTATTCACACACACACTTTAGACTCTGGCAGGATATAACTAGAAATTATTTTGCATTGTTGTTCATGTCACTTGCTTAAATCTTAAATTGGTTTTGGACTATGGAGGCATATGGTAAACATGTTGACACAACAAAAATACTTGTTCTCTTATTTCTTTGATTTTTGTAGTTTATTTTCCATTGTTCGAGGACGAACAATAATTCTAGTTTGGGGGTATTTGATAAGTGTATTTTATACACTTATTTTTACGTCTAAATTAGAATAAATTATTACCAGTTTAGAATATATGCTATTTAATTTGAGTTTATCTGTTTAGTTTGCAGAAAATATCCCAAAAGATGAAGAATGAAGTAATTGATGAGAAAAATGCATAATTGGATGTTGATTGGAGCTAAAACGAGCAATTGATAAGTTTGTGACGTCAATCGGAAAGATGCAATGTACCAAAATAAACGAATCAGAGGTTGGAGGACCTAATTGAATGAATTAAGAGCTTAAATGGGCAAATCGAGAAGAAGATAAAGTTTGGGGACTAAATTGCAATAATATAAAGTTGAGGACTGAATGTGCAATTAAAAGTCAGGGACTAACTTGTACAGCAGAGAAAAGAGCGAAGTCGCGATCACTGGTTACATACCAAGCGATCGCGAGATTGTGCAAATTCGAGAGAAACCCTAGCGATCGCGTGGTACACGTTAAAAACTCTCGGGTTAAGAATTTGCACTATCTCGCGATCGCGACTTCCCTTTTTTCTCGGCTGTACAAGTTAGTCCCTGACTTTTAATTGCACCTTCAGTCCTCAACTTTCAATTGTTGCAATTTAGTCCACAAACTTAATCTTCTTCTCGATTGGCCCATTTAAGCTCTTAATTCATTCAATTAGGTCCTCCAATCTCTGATTCGTTCATTTTGGCACATTGCATCTTTCCGGTTGACGTCACAAACTTATCAATTGCTCGTTTTAGCTACAATCAACTTCCAATTATGCATTTTTCTCATCAATTACTTCATTCTTCATATTTTGGGATATTTTCTGCAAAGTAAACACGTAAACACAAACTAAATACCATATATTCTAAAATGGTAATAATTTATTCTAATTTAGACGTACAAATAAGTGTATAAAATACACTTATCATGCAACAAGAAATGTAATTAGACTTTTCATTTGTACAAAAATAAGAAATGAAATAATGGTACTACTAGGTACTTACAAGTAATCACTTTACAATTTGTTAATATTCACTACACTTTATGAAATCTGATTACTTACCAACAAGAGAATTTGGTATCTCGGATGTTTCACTTCTGGTCTGAATTTGAGTATCAAGTGTGTCCCGCGATCTATTTATCGTAGTTCTCATTTTTTTAGACATTGTCAACTGCAAAAAAAATGTCCAGTACTTGACCTGAAACAATTAAGTAATTTTTGCACAAAAATGCAACAAGAACAAAACTAAATAATGTCTAAACTATGTCAATGCTTCTCGTAAATAATAAGAGTACATAAAAGAAAAATAAAACCACAAATTAGGCATTAAAACATATCAACATATCCCATTATCAAAAAGAATGACAAAAAAATTCCAATGTTCAAGTCTGCTCATCAACATCAGAACTTTGATTAATTTCTGGGTCCACCACTCTGCCTTCTATTCCTTCTCTGACCCAAGCAATATCGTCATCTAGTCTAAAACATGCATCCTGATCCAAGGACTGTTCTCTACAAGGTTCAGCTTCATACATTTCAAAATTATCTCTTCGTGCCATTTGTAAAACCACCTGCCATTGTGATTCGATAGGATCAGCAATATAGTAAACTTGCATTGCTTGTGAAGCCAAAATGAATGGCTCGTTGCCTTCTAAATTATCTCTATACATACAATGATTAAAGTTCACGAGTGTGAAGCCATAATCATCGTATCTTAAACCCTTTTGATTGTCAATCCAATCACAATTGAACAATACAAACTTTTTTCTACTAGAGTATCGTATTTCTATAATATCCTTTAGCACTCCATAGTATATAACATCTCCAGCGATAGGATTTCTATCCTTCGCACTAGAGAAACTCATCGTTTCAGCTTTAACTACTACCCCACTGTTTTGAGTACGTCTCGCACTCTCATAACTCTTTTTACGAAATCTAAAACCATTGACAATATATGCATTAAATCTCAGTGCATCAAAGTCGGGACCAGGAGCTAGTGCATTGATCTCCTCAGAGAATTGCTGATTTTGAAGTTGACGTTTCTCCTCAACCTACAGTGTTCAATACAAGCAAAATCAAATAAAGTGAAAAATTTTATTAAAAATGAGGAAAAAGATCAGACATTTACAAATTTCACTTACTTATAAGTCTTAAACCATATGTGAAATTCACTGTTGTGAATACGCTGAATATCACGATCACTGAGACAACGCTTAGATGAGATCTTAGCACGATGGATGCTGCGCATATTTAAAATATTTTTCGTAATTATGTGAACCATTATTCAACACAAGAAAGTGTAAAATAAATCTTACTTTTAAAATATTTTTCGTAATTATGTGAACCATTATTGAACACAAGAAAGTGTAAAATAAATCTTACTTACTCTGCAAAGGGCTTAAAAGCTTCATTTTTCATAAGTACGTAACGATGGACTTGTACCCACGTTATGTAATCAAGTTTTACATTAAATCCTTTGCCTATTGCATGTCCAGAATCATCCAAATTGCCTAGCCTACTAGGTCGGTTACACTTAGTCTCCACCTCATTAAGATACCTTGGACAAAAGTTTATACACTCTTACAATAAATATCCTTTTGCAATGGAGCCTTCTGGGTAAGCTCGATTTCGCACAAACTTCTTTAGCGTACACAAATACCTAGAGCATACATAATAGCTTAAGTGAGAAATATTAAAAAAAAATTGTATTTATTATTTTGAAAAGGCAATAAATAATCAATATACCTCTCAATAGGATACATGGATCGAAATTGCACAGCACCACCGAGCAATGCCTCCTTAACCAAATGTATAGGCAAATGCTCCATTATATCAAAAAAAGGAGAGAATATTTTCTCAAGATGGCAAAGTGTAAGAGCAATTCTGTCCTGAATTTTTTCCAGATCCATTTCAAGATTCACTTTAGAGTAGAGTTGTCTAAAAAAGTTACTCAATTCGATCAAAGCTTCAGCCACATTTTTAGGTAGGGATTTACATATAGATAGAGGAAGTATTTGTTGCATTAAAATGTGATTATCATGACTTTTGAGTCCCCATATGAGTTGCTTATCCAAATTGACCCACCTAGAGATGTTTGATGCGTATCCATCTAGAACTTTGATCTCTTTCAACACTTTACAGAAAAAATATTTCTCATTCTTGCTCATAGTGAAGGAGGCTGGAGGCAAGTATAACTTACCATTAGGCTTTGAGGTAGGGTGCAAAGACTTTCGTATTCCCATTTCTTTCAAGTCACAGTGTGCATTTAAATTATCTTTTGATTTTCCATGGACATCTAATAATGTGAATATGATATTATCACAAACATTTTTTTTCATATGCATTACATCAAGATTATGTCGAATCAAGTTATGTTCCCAATATGGTAGCTCAAAAAAGATACTGTTCTTCTTCCAATTACCACAAGATTCTTTGTAATCTCGTCTGCTCCTTTTCTTCAAGTCACCTTTTTTGTAATCAGTTAACACTTCACTTAATTTGTGCAGCACTTGAGTTCCAGATAATCGTTTCCTCCCACATCCAAATTCTTGTTTTCCATCAAAAGATGCTTTATCCCTACTAAAATTATGTGTCGAATGCAAGAATTGACGATGACCCATATAGCATGTTTTTTTCCCATTTCTCAACCTAAGATACTTGGTCCTATCTTCGCAATATGGACAAGAAAGGAACCCTTTTGTACTGTAACCTGATAAGTTAGCATAGGCTGGAAGATCGCTGATAGTCCATAGCAATGATGCATGCAACTTGAACATTTCCTTATTTGATGCATCATACGTTAGTAAACCATCGTTCCACAATTCTAGTAGCTCCTCAGTAAGTGGTTGCAAGAAAACATCAATTTTGTTACCTGATCCATTTGGCCCATCAATTAACACTGATAAGATGAAAAAAGGTTGTTTCAAGCACAACCATGGTGGCATATTATACGGTATCAAGACTACATGCCAAGTGCTATGAGATGTAGACATTGTTTTAAATGGATTGAACCCATCAGCTGCTAACCCAAGTCGAACATTACGACTGTCATTTGCAAATTCCTTATTGTGCTCATCAAAGGCTTTCCAAGCTTTAGAATCTGCTGGATGCCTTAATATGCCATCATTAGATCTTCCATCTGCATGACATCTCATAAGTGAAGCTGTCTTAGATGACATGAACATCTTTTGTAATCTCGGTTTCAAAGGAAAGTACCTCATTCGCTTTTGAGCAATCTTTTTATCATCGGATATGTATCTCGGTGCATGACAAATCTCGCATTTATCCAAGTCTTTGTCTTTACCGTGATATAACATGCAATTACTTGGACATGCATCCCATGTTTCATAGCTAAACCCCAAATCATCAATTATTTTCCGAGCTTCATAGTAGAGCTAGGTATCTTTTCACATTGTGGAAATACCTCTTTTAATAGCTCAAGCAACATTGTGAATGACTTGTTTGTCCAACTAGATAGAAACTTTAGGTGCAAGAGGCGAACAATGAAAGATAACTTTGTAAAATTTTGACACCCCGGAAATAATTCTCTCAGCATCTTCCAAAAGTTTTTAAAAAATTTTGTTATCTCATCAGTGTCATCAATGTGTTGAGTGTTTTCAACACCACTTGTTTAGGGAATACCAAATGCCTCATGTACCATATCAACCATGTTATCCCCATTGTCAAATTGCATATTCTCTTCACTGATCATGTTTCCTTGACTAGAAATAAAATTTTCTCCATAGTAGACCCAAGTAGTGTATCTTGATGTGAACCCACGAATTATTAAATGTGATAAAGCATCATATCGCGAGACAAAATATCTATTGTCGCAGTCCTTACATGGACAATAAATTTTAGAATCCTCAGCTTTATCTCTATATGCAAAATCTAGAAATTCTTCAACTTTATCTCTGTATTCTTTGGAAATTCTATCTTTAGAATTCATCCAACTTCTATCCATATCTAAAAAGGAAAAAAAAAAATAATAAAGATTCACATAAATATGCTTCAATTCCCTCTCCCTCAAGCATTACCATAATGGAAGTTCACATCTAAATTTTTGATATGGTTTAAACTTATCAGCCCAAGCCCAAGCCCAAGAATAGGAATGAGAAAACAATGGTTTTTAATTCCCCTTCCACATTAAGACATTTTGAACATTACTTGAAAAATTTATTCCAAACTTCAATTAGTAAATCAAGTCCAGCTGTAAATGCAAGTTCGTCACCGAAATAGAATCAAATATCAAAATCTAAATTAACTTGACCTTCATAATCCTCAATGAGTTTTCTAAACCATCATATACTTTTCATTACTTCATGTAGCAAAGAATGCTTAAATAAAAAAAGAATGCATAAACAACTTCTCAACTTAAACATAAAATTCATCAACTATAATTACAAAGAATACACAATCAGCTTTTTACAATAAGCCAACGTCAATCCTAATACAATTACCCATTTTCCACACTAAAATCCACTTGATTATTTAATTGCAAAAATTTGAAATGAAACATAAAACATATTTATTCAAACAAAACAGATAAAAATGGTTGAATACATAAAAATCACAAACATTAGAATGCTTCAGATACAAAATAAAAAATTATTGCACAATACCCAGTTTTTTTTTTTTTAAATAATGTTTAAATTTTTGTCAATAAAATCAAGAAACCATATCACTCTTGCTGGAAAAGAGGATTGTGTTGGCAAAAATATAGGAAATAACAATAGAATTGAAAAACTAATGAGTCTTTGAAGCCTGGGTAAGGTAAATGAGAATGAAAGCCATTAAGATGGTGGCACTTGCAGCAACCTTGGCCCCATTGCTAGTGGCAGAAATACCAAATACAAAACAATACCAAACACAATACAACCTTGGCCCCATTGCTAATGGCAAGAACTAATACAAATTAGGTACTTTGCACAAAACCCAATTTTTTTACGGTCAATGTAAATAATTACTATAACGTTACAAAAAAAAAAAAGTTTGATACAAACCTTTTGCTTGCTATGGTGGACGTGAATCTGGAATTAGAGAGCTTCCCTTCTCAACTAATCTAAAAAGGTAGAGAATGTATAGAACACGTGAGATGAAATAATAAAATAACAATAGATTATTAATTTTAATCACCAACCATTTTATTGTTTCGATGTAGTTCAAATTGGGGGAATAGGGTTTCATTGAGTCTAGAAGAAGATGAAGAGAAATAAGGATAGGTTTCAATGAAAAGAGAAGGAGCCGAATATTTCAGAGGGAAAAAGAAGTTCAGTTTGCGGTTTTTTTTTTTTCCTTATGTATTGGGTTTTTATCACGGTTAAAGAAGCACGGAAAATAATAAGATATTTTCTTGAAAACGTGTTTTTACTACGGTTTCATCATTACTGTCATATATATTAACAATTTTAACGACGGTGGTTATTTTACCATCGCAAATAAATGGATCCAACTCATGAAAAGAGAGTATACACTTAGGATTATGTACAACAGTATGTTTCTGTGGGGAAAAACATGTTTTACGACAGTATATATAACCGTCGTAAATGTATTGCCGCAAATATCCAAATTTCTTGTAGTGTATCCGTAGGGTTATATCGAATTGAGTATTTATTGTGTCAATCACCTGTAACATATTTCTTTGATCAGTGTATGCCTCAAATTCTTGATTGTACTTCATTCTTATGTATGGTACATTCTATGTTATGTACGTAGAAATTGCTTTGAAATGTTGTTTTTTGTCTAAATTAGGTGGAATTGTCATCTTTCATTTGAAGTTCATATATCTGATTTATGTCTGATTGCAATTATTTATCTTTGTACAGATTGTGTGCCAATGGGTAAAAATCGATCAGATAGAAAACTTGGGTCCGGGGTCAAATTCAAAATGAAAGCATAAGGTCTAGGCCTACTTAGGGGTAGTAAACGAGCCGGATAGTTCGTGAGTTTGGCTCGTTAAAAGCCCCGACTAATGAAAAACGAATTTGGGCTTGGATCAAAGAGAAAATTGGATGTTAGATAATTCGAATTCGGCTTGTGAAGCTCGTGACCACTTATGAAAGCCCAACAAGCTAGGAAATGGCCGGCTCGTCCGGCTAGTTAAATTACATAAAATAAAACAAATGAACACAACAATGGTCACATTGTGACCGTTATTGTCAAACGGCATTTTTTTTAAAAGTTTTTATTACACAATTACACTCTATAAATACCATCATTTTCTTCATAATATTTGTACTTTAATCTTCTCTCAATCTATCATTCTATAATTCTTTTTATACTACTCTCAAATCTCAATTGCAATTTTCAAGTGTTATAATATTTTATACTTCATACAATCTCTTCTCCTCTCAAGTCTCAAATCTTAAATTTCATTTTCATCTTCAATTCTGCACACTCACAATCTCATGTTCATTCTTTTAACCAATTTATTGATGAATTTTTTGGTCTCAACGATATTACAATTCCTGACAACTTGGTGGATTTGGAAAATGAGGCCGAAAATACTACAACTCCTATTCCTTTGGATGACTTAGTTGATGAAGATGTTGCTGCTGCATATGGATCCGGCTCTTGTAGCACGATAGAAGGCTTGAACAGAAATCTGAAAAGGAAGCTAAAAGTGGACTATTGGAATTATTCAAATTTATCGAAACAACTGCTAAAGACGTTGATGAAAATCCAATAAAGAAAGCAAAATGTAAAAATTGTGGCGTACTTTTTTCGTGGAAGATGGGTGGTGGCACAACATACACTACAAACAATGTCGAAAACATGGCTTAGTTGAACCAAACCAATCACAACTACAGTTTGGTCAATCGAGTCTAAATAATTGTATATTCTCACAAGATCTAACGCGTCGGGAAGGTATGGTCATGTTCTTATTGAATGGTAAGTTCCTGCTCTCAATTGTAGAAAGTTCACATTTCACGACTTTCATTCAGAAGTATCTCCAACCTAGGTACAAACCCGTTTCTAGAAATGCTTTATGAGCTAATTGCATTGCTAAATATTTTTAGAAAAAAATTATAGATGCTTTAAATAAATATAATGGTAACTTATCATTTACTTCAGACTTGTGGATTTGCAATAATCATAGAGGTTACATAGCTATTACTTGTCATTACATAGATAATACTTGGATAATGCACAAAAAAAATCATGGCATTTAAAGTTATTGATTACTCACATAATGCAACAAATATTTTCAATGTACTACTTGCAATTCTTAGAGACTTTAATTGTGATAGTAAAGTTCATAATTTTACATTAGCTAACCACGTAAATCCTGAATTGGGTGGAGTTTTGTTTCATGTTCGTTGTGTGTGTCATATTTTTAATTTGATAGTTTAAAATGGCCTTAAGCTTATAGAAGATGAATTGAAAAAAATTAGTTATGCTTGCAATTTCATTATGATGGCACCTTCTAAAAAACAAGTTTTTAAAGCACATTGTGCAGAATATGGTAAGCCTGTACGATCATTTGTTACAGATGTTGGACATAGATGGAACTTAACTTATTTAATGATTGAACATTGTCGAGGTTATAAGGATTTAATATGTCAATATTACAATAGTTGGCACTCACACGACCCAAAATTTGATACGATGCTACAATTGAATTGTCCAGTGTTTATTATTGCACTAGTCCTTTAGTGTTGAAGTATTTTTATTTCATTGCTAATAATTTTAACAGGTACAAATCATTTTCCTATGTTTTCTCAAATCATTATATCAATGGGAACTAAGTTTAGAAAATATTGGGAAGACTTACTCACGTTTTTTCAATTAGCAACGATCATGGACCCCAGAAAAAATTTAGAGGGAACTAAACACACTATAATGTGATATCAAATGAAGACAGTGATTTACTTTCTTACCTTATGACTATGAAGGGAACTTCTAGTATATTTCCTGGTAGTTCTAGTTCTAGTTCTTCTAGTGCATTGTATAATAGTTCAGATGAAATTCCGAGCGAGTTAACTAGGTATTTCTCACACAACCTTCTTACCATGTTGGAAAATGAAGAGAGAAATAATTCTGACATTCTTAAGTGGTGGAGACAAAAGAAGTGTCAATACCTAGTTGTTTCTATGATAGCATGAGATCTACTAGCACTTCCAACTAGAGCATTGGAGCCCGGAGGTTGCTTTTAGTGCAGGTGGTAGGGTTATATCTGATTATAGGTCAAGACTTGAAGAAGATATACTGGAGAGCGTAATGTGTTTAAAGAATTGGTAATTTATGGAGAAACAATTACAAAATAGAATAAGTGAAATTATGGCCAAGGAATTTGAAGAACAATCATATCGGTAAGTAATTATTTAATATTATCCTTACTCACTACTCTATAATACATGGATTTTTCTTTTCTCTATTTTCAATTCATTCTTTCAAATAAAAAATTGTACACGTAATATTTTATTCGTGTACAATTTTAACTCCGCCAACAAGGAATTATATGTAGTTGGTCCCTAGTCGTCCCTGAATTAAAGGATGAGGGTTTAAGTTTAAAATTCTTTTTAAAAAAGAAAAAAGGAAACGAGCCTAGACCGGTCCACGAGTCCAACCCAAGCCGGCCGTGTGGGAAATAAGATGGAGCTGCTCAACTCGTTTCCCACATGAGCCCTTGATGGTCCGGCTCATGAGCCAAACCAAATTCTAGTCCGATGGGCCGAGCTGGCCTGGTTTGATCCATTTGACATCCCTAGGCCTATAAGGAAACATCACAGAGGTTTTTGTAAGCCTCAAAGGAAGTACCATTAAGAAGCCAATTATGGTGTCTGGATTCGGATTTCGAAAGTTGCAATCGAGCTATTGTTTGAGTTATATGCACTAAATTATGGATTATTATATACATTATGTAATGTTCATAATAGTATCGTTTAGGGACTTTGAACCCCCCGTATGCTTTTACATGATACCAAAATTGATGATAAATTTTGGTCAGCATTCCACCAAGTGCTTCTTATCATACAAGCTGCATCATATGGAAAATTATATTTGTAACAACCCGGCTCTCTCGCTGGGGCCTTCTCCGAGTCGTACTCATGGTCTTTCCACTCCCCCCTGGCTCCCTCGCTGGGGCCTTCTCCAGAAGTGGTCTAATGGTAGCAGGATTCCATGAATCTTTGTACTTAACCCCTAGGTGCAAGGTTCGAATCCTGCGGAAGGCAAAAAATCCACTTCTGGAGAAGGCCCCATCGAGGGAGCCAGGGGGGAATGGTACCAGGGATTCCATGAAGTTTGTACTTAACCCCTAGGTACAAGGATCGAATCCCTGGGGAGGAAAATCCACTTCCTGGAAACAAGGTTGCCAGCCCTTGAGGAGCAGGACGACCAGGGGGAGAGTGGGGCCTTTTCCAGAAGTGGATTTTTGCCCTCCGCAGGATTCGAACCTTGCACCTAGGGGTTAAGTACAAAGATTCATGGAATCCTGCTACCATTAGAGACCATCAGGATTGTTAAATCCTTTAGAAATACCCGAATGGAAGTGGGAGAAAATCACTATGGATTTTGTTACGGGTTTACCGAGATCTGCGAGAGGGCATGATGCAATTTGGGTTATTGTGGATCGACTCACGAAGTCAGCTCACTTCCTTCCGATTCGAATGACTCTCAATGTAGAACAGTTGGCACAGATATATGTTAGAGAGATTGTTCGACTTCACGGAGTCCCAGTATCCATTGTTTCAGACAGAGATCCGAGGTTTACCTCGAGATTTTGGAAGATTTTACAAACGGCTATTGGTACTAAATTAAATTTTAGTACAGCTTATCATCCCCAAACTGACGGACAGTCCGAGCGTACTATTCAAATTTTGGAAGATATACTTAGAGCCTGTGTTTTGGATTTGAGTGGTAATTGGGAAACTCACCTGCCACTAGTAGAGTTTGCCTACAATAATAGCTTTCAGGCTACCATCGGTATGCCGCCATATGAAGCATTGTATGGACGAAGATGTCGATCACCAATATATTGGGATGAGATTGGTGAGAGGAAGATATTAGGTCCAGAATTGATTGAAAAGACAGTAGAGGCCATTGAAAAGATCAGACTGAGGATTAAAGCTGCTCAAGATAGACAGAAGAGCTATGCTGATAAGAGAAGAAAAGACTTGGAATTACAAGTTGGAGATAAGGTATTTTTGAAAGTGGCCCCGATGAAAGGAACTTTCCGTTTTGGTACAAGAGGAAAGCTAAGGCCTCGATATATTGGGCCGTTTGAGATATTGGAACAAGTAGGGAACGTGGCTTATCGTTTGGCGCTACCTCCAGAACTTGCGGTGGTACATAATGTTTTTCACGTTTCTCTATTAAGGAAGTATGTGCATGATCCCAGCCATGTGGTTAATTATCAGTCGATTCCGATTCAGAGGAATCTATCCTATGAGGAACCACCTATGGTAATAGTTGACAGAAAAGTCCATGTCTTGAGGAACAAGGAGATTCCCTTAGTCAAGGTCCAGTGGGGTAGACACGGTAGCAACGAGGCTACCTGGGAAAAAGAAGAGGAAATTTTAGCCAAATATCCAGAAATTGTAGACCAAGTAAGTTTAATTTCGAGAACGAAATTATTTTAAGGGGGTAAGGTTGTAGCGACCTAGAAAATTCTATAACAATAAAAGTTAAATTTATTTAAATTGTCGCTACGACTTCACCCGATGAAAACGTGTTCGCCTAGCCAACATGAAAATTCTGATTTTCCCAAACGTCTCCCCATTCATTGCCATTCAATGGCAGAATAAATTTCTCCATCATCAGCCACAGGAGTTACAATCTGTTTCAACTTCAGCCACAGGAGTTACAATCTACTTCAACGTCAGCCATGTATAAATCACCCAATACTCTCCCATTTCCTTCGTTACACGAGCACTTGCAAAATTTGGGTAAGCATTTCCTTTGTCTCAGCCATTAGCTCCCTAGTTCTTGCATCGATTTCATAAGCCAAACCCAAAAATCACCATTCACAGACATTATACTGGTTGTCCTTCATCCAAATTATCGGCCACTCCAAGCACGAGCTACTGTAATAACCAAGTTCTCATCACTGAGACCTCACCATCATCATCACCGCAAGCCATCCATCCAAATTCAATCTAAAATACTGATTCAAAATGGAAGGAAATCAGAATCAACTTTCACACCCCACAATGGAAGCCAAACTCGTCACCTGAAACACCTCCACCCGACCACTGCCATGGCCGAACCACCACACACCACAAACCGCCATCATCACTGCCCAACTCCATTTCCGTCTCCCAAAATCAACCCAGACAAATCCATACCCAAACACCACAAGAACCAAGAAAATAGGTCAAGGAACTCAATACCTACCTTCATCACCGAAAATTTCGCCGGAAAACGCCCAAGCTCGAGCATTGATATCAAACCATAAATTTGCCCAAACACCACCTTTTTCACCATTCCTTCGCAGACCCATCACCGCCATGGAGAGGCGGTGATACCTCCGTCCAATCGCTGGGGATAGCCCTGCAGTGGTGTCGGACTGGAGATGGGCGACGTGGAGTCCCCCATCGCTCTTCGCTCTCGTCTCTCTGTGTTTAACAGTGAGATGAGATATATATATATATATATATTATTTTGAGTTTTGATTTTTTTTGTAAAAATGCCACCTAAGTTCTAATTCTCCAAAACTTAGTGATTTCAGTCCCCAAGTTTCAAATACTATTATTTTAGCCATTGCAGTTTTAAAAAAAAAAAACCTGCTAGCCCTCTTATTTCTGAAAATTTTAATTTAGTCCCAAATTTTTTAAGTTAGTCCCAAGCCTTTTAAAATTTAATTATGTTAAATTCTCAAATTAGCCCCAATCTTTTATTTTATTTAAATACTCAATTTTTCCAAAATTTCTAATTCAAATTTATTTTTTGGCAAGACGAAGCGAACGGACGATTAGAGACTTGAATTTTTTCCCGCTCGATTTATATACTCGTTAAGCTTTGAGGTAGACTCATACTCAATAATTTATTTACCTATGATTTGCATGTGAATCTGGAATTATGTAAATCATAAATGATGTTATGTTCATGTGATTAACCATGAGGGGTAATGTAGCGACCAAGAATTTTTACGCGATTAATAATTATTTTAATAGAAAATCGTGTCGCTACTATTTCACTCATTTTTATTAAGTTAACGCCACGACGTATTCGTATAGCCAAGTCAAGAAATAATCGAGATCGTTCGATTTTAAATTAAATTCCGAATTTCTAAAAATATCTCCATTCTCTTGATTTAAAGTATATTAAGTCTAAGTACTTAATTCAATGTTATCCCAATATTTATTTGTACAAAAATTACTTTTATTATTTAAATTAAGAAAATATATGCAAGCATGAGAGGTTCCATTATATATAATAATTATGAGAATCTTAATTTAATAAATATGGAAAAGTATATAAATGGTTGATAGATTCCATTATATGTAATCATGAAGAGCATAATATTTGTATAAATATGGAAAAGTATATGAATGAATTATATACTCCATTATATATAATCATGAAGAGCATAATATTTGTATAAATATGGAAAAATATATAAATGGTTGATAGATTCCATTATATGTAATCATGAAGAGCATAATATTTGTATAAATATGGAAAAGTATATGAATGAATTATATACTCCATTATATATAATCATGAAGAGCATAATATTTGTATAAATATGGAAAAGTATATGAATGATTGATAAGACTCCATTATATGTAATCATGAAGAGCATAATATTTGTATAAATATGGAAAAGTATATGAATGGTGCTTTACTTTAAGAAAAGGATGTGTTAAAATTAATAGAATTGAATGATTATGTTTACAATATGCCAACTTTATACATCTATTTAAACCCATCTCTTTTACACACAATTCTACACATATACACTTATTTCCAATCTCTTGACAAAATCCACAAGTAAGAGAAATTCAAGGTGGTCAAGAAAGTTTTGGTCCATTTACTACTACACTTCATTTTAATCTTTTAAAAGGTAAGTATATCTTATGTTTTTATGAAAATTAAGTATGTTGTTATGAAATGTAAATATACTTTAAGTTTTTATGAAAAGTAAGTATGTTTTTATGAAAGGTATTACCTTATGTTTTTATGAAAAGTAAGTATGTTTTTATGACAAGTAAGTATATCTTATGTTTTTATGAAAATTAAGTATGTTTTTATGACAAGTAAGTATATCTTATGTTTTTATGAAAAGTAAGTATGTTTTTATGAAAGGTAAATACACCTTATGTTTTTATGAAAAGTAAGTATGTTTTTATGACAAGTAAGTATATCTTATGTTTTTATGAAAATGTTTGGATCATTGCTATGAAATCAATCTCACAAGATTGTTATGGGTTCCATATGATATGTTTATGATTATGCTAAGGGGACCGGAGTTTAGTAGCGCTACACATAAGAATTCTTGCCATTTAAGTTCGGTAAAATTCTTGTGTCTCCCTATGTTTATGAGTATTTCGATCCTATCCTATGTTATGATGAAAATGATCCATATGCTTTCAAAAGAAAATTTATGCTTGGTATACTTACTGGGATTTTATAAATCTCACTCCACGATATTTACCATTTTTAGATAATTGAAGGTTCGAGGCGGTCAACATGGAAGTGGCAAAAGTGGTTAAGATTGATGAGATAATTATGTTGAACTTTATGTAAGAAAATTATGTTCTATTTTTATTCACAAATAAAATTATGGGATTCTAATTATTCTTTTGAATAATTTTACATTACTATTTAAGTCTCGATAATATGATATGAGTCACTTTTTGTGGCACTCGAATGGTCGAGAATTCGGGTCGTCACAGTTGGTATCAGAGCAAAGAGTTTTAAAAACGATTCTGTAGATTTTTGAAATTTTATTTCTTTAAAAAAAAAAAAAAAAAAAAAAAAAAAAAAAAAAAATCACTATTCACGTGAACAGTAAAACGACGTGCTATTCATGATGAACAGTGAACGAAATCACTATTCATTATTAAAAAAAAAAAGTTTAATTTTCACATGTCAAGTATGGTTATGATTTTGAAAAGCATGATGAAATTTGATGTGCGAATTTCAAGGACAAAATTCATTTTAAGCAAGGGAGTTTGTAATGTCCTGAAAATTTTATGGAATATAATTAGTTAGTGATATGATGTTTATATTGATGTCTTTGATAAATTTCTAGAAGTTCGGGGACTAAAGGAAAAATAAGATTTGACGATAAATTTTATTTGGGTTAAGTTATTAATTATTGATGGGGAGATAATTACTATATCGATATTGGATTTGTTTTGAAGACTGTGATTAATTAGGAATTATGATTCAAGAAAATGTTGATTTGGATACAACCACATTAAATTATTGTTGATTAAAGGAAAATAAGATTATATGAAATATTTTAACTCATCACTCTACTATGTCACTCTCCACGTATTGACTCCTCGAACCAGGTATGTTATATGCTTTGCAAGTCATTTACGATTTTATTAAGACATGTTAAGTATGAAATCTTCATATGTTATGAATCTTTATGTGTTACACATAATATACATGTCAAGTATGATATAAATTGATAGAAGACTCAATTTTTTTATTCTTTTCAACGTAGAATCATGAGACAGAGAGGATATTTATATGAATTTTGGTGCATATTAAGCTTAGTAAGATTGACTCAATTAGAAATTAAGTTGGGTTGTAACTTTTGCCCAAAATATATGGAATAATATATTAAACAAACAAAATTAATAATGAATTCGTACAATAATTTATCCCTTTATCACTACCTTTGTGTAAAAACAAGGGAAAAACTGTGGATGGTTATTAGTACTTCCTCTTCAAGTTTCAATTTTCGGTTCAATAATTTATCCCTTTATCACTACCTTTGCTTAAAAGCAAGGAAAAACTGTGGATGATTATTGGTACCACTCTTCAAGTTTCAATTCTGAAAAAAAAAAAATTCGGAAAGAAAAGAAAGAAAGAGAACGGGTGTTGAGCATAATGGGAATAATATGACTTAAGAATGATTTTCAAAATAATTGTTGTCCTCGAGTTTAGAAATGATAAACCTTAAATGGACTTTGCATAATTGATTTTAGACATGGCATTAAGTATGAGAAGTCAACAGAAATGATTAGAAATATGTTCAGATTATCTATCATTTAGATTTAATGAGAAATAGCGAGCCAATTTTATGAATTTTTATGAGATGTTAAGATTATAAGTGATATGATTTTAATGAGACTTTTATGAGAAGCATTATGAAGTTAGAGATTTAAAGATTTGGTTATTGGGAATTAAGTAATGGATATTATGTTGAGTAAGTGAATTATGCCTCTATATTGAAGAGAAATTTATTATGAACTTTGGCCTTGTGATTAAATTTTGGGAATATGATTTATGACTTATAAATATAAGTATGAGTAATCTTTTGAGCCAATTAAGGTATGGAAGGAAGTGATATTGTGATATTGAAAAATATGATTTGAAATTGTTATGTTGAGGAATTATGAATTGAATTATGGGATATTTTTTGATGATATTGAAGTGTTGGAATCGTTTTCAATATTTTTAGATCGTTGTGATCAAATGTGGAGTTATTTATTATTGTGAGTTATGAAGTATGCTTATGGTTTGGGATAAGTCCAAATTACAAGGGAGACTCTGTCCAGAATTTTATCATTTGGGATTAAGAGCATGATATGATAAGCATCCACTAAAGGAATTAAGGTTAGACATGCAAGTTCATTTACATCACAAACGAGATTTAGTAGATGATAGCAGAGATTTTATTATTTTCTCATAAGAGAACACACAAAGAGTCACACTGGAAAAGAAATACATGAAACACGCAAAAGCAAAAGAAAGCAACATGGGAAATTCCTCAAATTGAGAGATGTGTTTCCGGAGTAGCCGTATCCTACCACCTCTGACCTTTTGAGGAAATAAAGAAACCTTCAAAGAGGTGTGTTTCGAGAGTAAGAATACTCCGTAATCTACCACCTGGAACCTTTGAGGTACACACAAGATTTAAACATTAAGGAAATCCTAGGAAATTAGAGGGGTGTCTCGAGAGTAAGAATACTCCGTACTCTACCCCCACCTATTCCAAGATTCATAAAGTTAAGTTTACATTAACCGGACTCCATTTTCGCTTGATTCCCCTTCCTTGCGACCAATCTATCTTAACCCCTGCTGGATCTTGTATTGAGATATATGACTGCAGCTTATCCAGTAGTTCATCAATAGTAGGAGCAGAAATAAGAAGCCTTCTGGAAAATGGAGAGATGAATCCCTGTTCCACAGCATAATCAAGAAAGGTTAACAAACCATCAAAGAAATTGTTAAAATTCAGAAGCCCAATAGGCTTAGTATGGAGATCTAGTTGAGCCCACGAGGTAATGTTAAAGATTTCTTCTAAGGTACCAAAACCTCCGGGCAGGGCTATAAAGGCATCAGAACCATATAGCATACAAGTTATGCGTTCATGGATGGATAAGGTTTGAACTTCATGCCCTCGTGTTTTGCCTGCAACATCTACCAAAGGGACAGGTATGACACCGATTACTTTTGATTTCTCTGCAAGAGCAGATTGGGAAACACAACCCATTAGACCACTGCTACCACCCCCATACACAAGAGTGATACCTTTTTCCCCCAGTTTCTTTCCAAGATCTACGGCTGCTTCTAGATAACTGAAGCCTTTCCCCACTTTTGATCCACAAAATACACAAATAGTTTTGATCTGTCGAAGTTTTGGTGCTTCCATCTTTGATAGTATAGAAGAGAAAACTTACGAAGAAGATGTGATTTTGGGATGCCTGAACTATGAAATATGTTTGGCTATTTAAAGCCGGAAAAACTTACTGTTTTTGATTGATTCTGAAAAAGTAAAGATTTACTTTTGACAAAATCAGCCAACTTTTGACTGTTTTACCAAAGATATCACCTTTCGGTGATTTATTTCCAGCTTTATCAAAACTCGAGAAAGGAAAATATATTTTATTTCCAAAACGCGTGAAAGAAAACAGCAAAATATTTTAAATGTGTATCAAGAGATTTACCTTATATCATTGTTGAACGGCCAGAAGCCTCATTTTGTAAAACAGACTGGCAAACAGAATCTTTTGTTATTATATTTTGGAGACTATAACGATTTTTGTCCTCGTTAAACTGAGCGTATAAGGAGAGAAGTTCACGTTGCACATAACCACTTGGGTGCGTCTCAAGAGTCAGTCGAATATCATCCAAAGACTCCTTACTCAGTCCACCCTTTATGAATTTGATTTTATCATCCCGATTAGTAGAAGAATATCCTACTGTTTTGCAACGAGTATCACAGTTCCAACGAGCACATTTGTAGCAACCATTCAGCCTTTTTGCTCTTCGTTTCTTTGCGAAGGTGCTTTTGCCTAAACCAGGCATGTGCTTTGGAAATGTCATAGGTAATTCACCAGATAGTCGAACCTTTGCTTCGATCAACCAGCGAACATCTTCTGAAACACCATGAGCCATGAGCAACCTCAATCTTTCGAGTCTTATTCGATAAATTTTCCTCAGATCATTCATTGGAAGACTGGAATAATACTTGCGAATGTTTGTAAGAATGATATCCATGTTTTTGATGGATCTAACCTCTTCCCAGCATGAACTATTTAAAAGCATTAAGGATCGGAGGGAATCCGTGTGATATTGATTCCAGCAAGAAAGCGCGGAATAGAATAATGGAAAAGAGGGAACAAGAGTTTATACGCCGTTTACTTTCTTGATAAAAGGAAGATTTGATGATGACGGGATTTGAGATATGGAATATTTTCTTGGATTTTGGGTACTGATATTTTGATATAATAATCAAGGTATAGAAATAATACGGGGATACGTGAAAGTGAAATAAGGACTGTATTGAATCAGGATTAATAAGTTTGTGCAAGTGAAAGGAATACCTTACGGGAAATGTTATGATATTTGAGTTAAGAATTTTAATTATTTGGGAGATATTTGTTTATTGAATTTTGCAGAAATTTTGGGTTACAAATATTGGAAAGATAAACTGATGATTATGTTGATATGTGAATAACATGTTTGGGTATATTACATAGAGAATATTCAGGTAATCGTTTTAATTATTTTGGGATATTTGGTGATAAGAAGAAATGACAAATTATTATGGTATGATATGTTAGTAAAGATTTATTGAAATTTTAGAGATATTAATACGAATATTTGAGGTCACATGATACGATGATAAATGACAAGTTACATGAATACTACAAGATATGATGAAATATCACATACGATTGGGATTGATTCAGAAGAATTTATGAGTAGACATATGTCTATTATTGATAGAAAAGTCCATGTCTTAAGAAAACAAATTGATGCATTTAGTCAAAGTCCAGTGGGTTAAATATGGTTGGGTTAAATATGGTAGCGATGATGCTACATAAGAAGAAGAAGAAGAGATTCTGATTAAGTGTTCAGAAATCATAAGATCAAGTAAGATTAATTTCGAGGACGAAATTATTTTAAGGGGGTAAGTTTGTAGCGACCAAGAATTTTTATGCGATTAATAATTATTTTAATAGAAAATCGTGTCGCTACTATTTCACTCATTTTTATTAAGTTAACGCCACGACGTATTCGTATAGCCAAGTCAAGAAATAATCGAGATCGTTCGATTTTAAATTAAATTCCGAATTTCTAAAAATATCTTCATTCTCTTGATTTAAAGTATATTAAGTCTAAGTACTTAATTCAATGTTATCCCAATATTTATTTGTACAAAAATTACTTTTATTATTTAAATTAAGAAAATATATGCAAGCATGAGAGGTTCCATTATATATAATAATTATGAGAATCTTAATTTAATAAATATGGAAAAGTATATAAATGGTTGATAGATTCCATTATATGTAATCATGAAGAGCATAATATTTGTATAAATATGGAAAAGTATATGAATGAATTATATACTCCATTATATATAATCATGAAGAGCATAATATTTGTATAAATATGGAAAAATATATAAATGGTTGATAGATTCCATTATATGTAATCATGAAGAGCATAATATTTGTATAAATATGGAAAAGTATATGAATGAATTATATACTCCATTATATATAATCATGAAGAGCATAATATTTGTATAAATATGGAAAAGTATATGAATGATTGATAAGACTCCATTATATGTAATCATGAAGAGCATAATATTTGTATAAATATGGAAAAGTATATGAATGGTGATTTACTTTAAGAAAAGGATGTGTTAAAATTAATAGAATTGAATGATTATGTTTACAATATGCCAACTTTATACATCTATTTAAACCCATCTCTTTTACACACAATTCTACACATATACACTTATTTCCAATCTCTTGACAAAATCCACAAGTAAGAGAAATTCAAGGTGGTCAAGAAAGTTTTGGTCCATTTACTACTACACTTCATTTTAATCTTTTAAAAGGTAAGTATATCTTATGTTTTTATGAAAATTAAGTATGTTGTTATGAAATGTAAATATACTTTAAGTTTTTATGAAAAGTAAGTATGTTTTTATGAAAGGTATTACCTTATGTTTTTATGAAAAGTAAGTATGTTTTTATGACAAGTAAGTATATCTTATGTTTTTATGAAAATTAAGTATGTTTTTATGACAAGTAAGTATATCTTATGTTTTTATGAAAAGTAAGTATGTTTTTATGAAAGGTAAATACACCTTATGTTTTTATGAAAAGTAAGTATGTTTTTATGACAAGTAAGTATATCTTATGTTTTTATGAAAATGTTTGGATCATTGCTATGAAATCAATCTCACAAGATTGTTATGGGTTCCATATGATATGTTTATGATTATGCTAAGGGGACCGGAGTTTAGTAGCGCTACACATAAGAATTCTTGCCATTTAAGTTCGGTAAAATTCTTGTGTCTCCCTATGTTTATGAGTATTTCGATCCTATCCTATGTTATGATGAAAATGATCCATATGCTTTCAAAAGAAAATTTATGCTTGGTATACTTACTGGGATTTTATAAATCTCACTCCACGATATTTACCATTTTCAGATAATTGAATGTTCGAGGCGGTCAACATGGAAGTGGCAAAAGTGGTTAAGATTGATGAGATAATTATATTGAACTTTATGTAAGAAAATTATGTTCTATTTTTATTCACAAATAAAATTATGGGATTCTAATTATTCTTTTGAATAATTTTACATTACTATTTAAGTCTCGATAATATGATATGAGTCACTTTTAGTGGCACTCGAATGGTCGAGAATTCGGGTCGTCACAGGTAAGACGGGAAAATGCTCTCCCAAAAATGGTGTATAAAGAAGAAATGTTATATGCGCTATAACTTCCATGCATAATTGCATGTTGAATTAAGACAAGACAAGGCTACTTTCCGCACTTATGTGAATATGCGATATGTTATGATGTTATGATAGAAATATGTTAGCATGATTACATGTTTATGTGCAATTTACGGATTAAGTGAATTATTCGGTTATGAGTTTGCTGAGTATTTCTTAGAAATACTCATCCCGTTATTAACAATTTTTGCAGACTTCGGAAGCGGTGGCGAGTGATGGACTCAAGTGGCAAAGAAATAATTAAATGTTATTTTAAATATTAAAATTTCCGTTTATTTTAAGTCGAACTTTATTTTATGCCGACTATGGAGGATTTGAAATTTTATTTCTATGAATGATTGGAATAATTTTATGCAAACGCCTGGCAACAGATCCTTAGATGGGTCAAGCGCGACGAGGACGTCGCGAGTCTAACAGGGGGTGATTGTAATACCCCAACTAAGAAAGTTTAAGAGAATTGATAGGTAATACTCATACCAATAAGGTGCACCTTCTTTTTCGGAAGTCCATCATTAGAAACTCCAAAGTTAAGCGTGCTTGGCTTGGAGAAATTCTGGGATGGGTGACCTCCTGGGAAGTTTTATCGGGGAGCGTGCGAGTGAGGACAAAGCATGCTGAACAGACTCATATTGTTGTAGCGTACCCGGTCCTCAAGGGCTGCTGGCCGTCTACTCATGGTCTTTCCACTCCCCCCTGGTCGTCCTGCTCCTCAAGGGCTGGCAGCCTCGTTTCCAGGAAGTGGATTTTTGCCTCCCCAGGGATTCGAACCTTGTACCTAGGGGGTAAGTACAAACTTCATGGAATCCCTGGTACCATTGATGGTACCAAACTTCATGGAATCCCTGGTACCATTGATGGTACCAGGGATTCCATGAAGTTTGTACTTACCCCCTAGGTACAAGGTTCGAATCCCTGGGGAGGCAAAAATCCACTTCCTGGAAACGAGGCTGCCAGCCCTTGAGGAGCAGGACGACCAGGGGGGAGTGGAAAGACCATGAGTAGACGGCCGACAGCCCTAGAGGACTGGGTACGCTACAAAAAAAGGCGCCTTTTTTTGTAACGACCCGGCTCCCTCGCTGGGGCCTTCTCCGAGTCGTACTCATGGTCTTTCCACTCCCCCTGGCTCCCTCGCTGGGGCCTTCTCCAGAAGTGGATTTTTGCCTTCAGCAGGATTCGAACCTTGCACCTAGGGGTTAAGTACAAAGATTCATGGAAATCCACTTCTGGAGAAGGCCCCAGCGAGGGAGCCAGGGGGGAGTGGAAAGACCATGAGTACTGCTCGGAGAAGGCCCCAGCGAGGGAGCCGGGTCAAATAATATTACGAGCAAACAATATTAGTATAACAACTCAGTATAAGTTTCTATGTATTTCAAACTATTCATTGAAGAACAGTAAAACAAAATAACTTTCGCTGTGACCTAAATATTTATAAGAACATACTAGGAAAGAGAACTTGACAATAAAGCACGTTTAACAATAAAAGGAGAACCAAGTTACTTGAATAAGTACTCTCATGTTAAAGCCAATTTGAGAACATAACGACTAGTATAACCCTCCACATACAAAGTTCCCTTCCAATACCATTCACCTAAGCATTTCCTAGAAGTAACCTATTATCTGACAAAATTATACTAACACCCATCAACAATAATTTAAATGCACAACCTATGGAGAATTGTCATCTATCGAAATAGAGATTGACTAAGGTAGTGGAGATGAATGAATAAGATATTCAAATGACTATAGACCTACGGTTAATGAATTTGGATTGGACTTTGGTCATGTGGGTTTGGTTAATTGGATTTTAAATGGAAACTTTGATTTTGGTCTTTTTAAGTTTTAAATGTAGCCCAAAATCATTTTTTTTTTAAAATCGGGTACTTGGTTCGGTTCGAGACACCGACACAATTACCATACCCGCCCCACCAAAAATCAGGTCATTAAATTAGCATACCATACCCTCCACACCACCCCATTGGTTCAGTTTTTTTCGCACCATTTGGTTCGGTTCACCACAATTTTCGATTTAGGTTGTTCAAATTGCCATCCCTGGCCGACTAGTTATATCCCATCCGATGCCTTCTTGCGTGCCTGACTGCCATCTTCTAGTCCATGCGTACGAAAAGATTGCATAATTTATCTAGTTTTAATTGTCATGTTCACTTGATTATTATCTATTAGATTGCAACTTATGATGCATAAAGAGGGAACGGTGCCTCTTATGATTCATCCAAAATGCAAATGTAATCAACATATTATTTTGCAATATTCCTTTCTCAACACGTACTCTACAACATTCCTCCTAACTTGATAACGTTTTAACCTACCTATACATACCAGAAGCAGCACTAGAATTGGATACCTCTTGACATATTATTCTACACAATCTTAGAGAGAGAAATTACATCAATATTGAGACTTCTTCATTGATTTAAGAGGCGCAAGGATTCAATATTCGAGTTTTCTTCTCCAACAATATTTAATCATTTATGGGTGATGACTTTAATTAAATCTTGTAAATTATCTTCAAATATGCATCTAGGCTAAACTTTAATTGTGTTAGGATCATGATGAAGCTCTAAATTCCGAATTTTTATCTTTGGTTTTGTTTAGTTAAAGTCAATTTTTAGTTAAGCATCTAATTCAATTTCTCATGCATCTACAATTATATGCGCAATGATTATATGATTATGTGACATGTTCTTAAGTTTGAAAGATTAGGAATTTGTTAGACTTGTGTTAATTGCAAAAAAGTTTGATAGAGGATAGAAATATACTGCTATACTTTATGTGATCTTTAAGTATTCATCTATCTTTAATTATTTTCTATGTATTCACATTCGTCATAGAAATATAGGCAGTTCACGTATAGGAATAGGCTTTAGTTCCTATTAGAAAGAAGGTTTTAAATAATTAGTTGCATTGATCTTCATTTATTAGAAATTGTTGATAATTATTCAAACCAAAGTATGAAAAATGGGATGAAAAGTTGATTCTAGATCCTAGCACTATTTTCTCATTTATTATATTAATAAATTTTGAATGTTGCTTAGTGTAGTTTAATTTCATATTTTCTAGCTAGTTTGTTATTTTTAGTGTTATTTGATTTTTAAAAACATCAAATTGATTTTACTTATTTTGGTTAAGGTTAGTAATCTAGAAATGTAATTTATCTCAATCTTCATTGGTACGATACACAGATTCATTATTCACTATATTACTCGTATGATCCGTACACTTAAGTGATGAAATCACGCAACAAGTTTTTGGTGCCATTGTCAAGGATTGTAGTTTATTTTTATTTTTTTTAGATTACTTTCACTTATCCAGACTTTTATTTTTTATTACTATTTTTATTTTAGCTCATTCACCATCTCTTTTGTTTCATCTCAAGTTTGTGCATGCAATGCTCGAAACACGGTAATCTTGTAGAAGCTAATTCGAAAATCGAACATACATTTCATCGCAAATTAAGACAAGCAGAAAAAGAAAAACGTCAAAAGCAGAAAGATATGTCAGACACATATATAAATCCAGTTGTTGACCCGACTATTGACGAAGGAAATATACTTTTAGTCAAGCATCGTCTATCCACCTTTTGGTCAGCCTAATTTTCAGTTGAAGACAAATGTTATCCACCTATTTTAAAATTACCATCGGTTCTTTGGCAGGCCAGATGAGAATCCTCACGCTCATCTCTCTCAATTTTTAGATATGTGTCAACACTTCAAGTATTAAGAGATATCAAATGATACAATCAGACTCCGGTTATTTCCATATACTTTGCGAGATAGGGCACTAGAGTGGTTAGATTCTAATCCCACTGCAAGCATCACCACCTGGAATGACTTAGCCCAAAAATTCTGCACCAAATTCTTTCAATTGATCAAGATTGCTAAGCTCAAAATTGTTTGATAAGTTTTGGAACGGGTTCAGAACATGCTCGAATAGGACATGAGATATACAGGGGTGTTTAGGTGCAACATTTTTATGTAGGTCTTCTTCCTCAATGTATTTTGTATGGTACACTCGTCGTCTAATGGTTTACTGTCTACCAACACTAATGGTTCACTGTCTACCAGCACTATTGATGGAGCATTGAAGTTATTTGAAATAAGTCTAACCAAGCAATTCAAAGGAAATCTGCTAAAATAGACTCTGCTAAAATAGACTCATTGGTGAACTAGGTAGAAAGCATAGAACAACCCACTCATACAGTAACAAATTCAAGAACAGGGTGCGAACATGTGTAGTGAATCATCACACTACAGATTGTGTAATTTTATCGAATTCGGCAAAATAGGTCGATTTTTTTAGGGGTCAAATACTTACAACCTTGGTTGGAGAAACCAACCAAACTTTTTCTGGAGGGACAATAAAAACTTTGCAAGGCCACATGCACCTTCATATCAATAAAAAGAGAAGAAGACTTCACTCAAAGACATGTTTGGTAAGTTCATGGAGAAGACTGAGCAATATATAGGTAGAACCGATCAGTTTATAGAAGAAAATGAATTATTCTTCATAATTAGCAAGAATCAATTAAAAAATTGGAAACACCGATGGGATAGATTGCAATATCTATTTTTGGAAGACAGCAAGGTTCTCTACCTAGCAACACATAAACAAATCCTAAAGAGTATGAAAAGCCATTACTACCAAGATTGGGGGTTCAATTACCAGGAATTCATGTCAAAAGACTAGCTGTTAACCAAGATAAATAGACTGATCATGAAGAGAAGCAAGTTGAAGTACATGAAGCTACAACTAAAACAACGGGAGGGACGGAAAAGGTGAAATTACCAATTAAATTTTATGAAACTCCAATTCCTTTTTTCACAAAGGTTGAAAAATAAGAAGTTGGACAAGTAAATTAAAAAAAAAATTCAAAATATATTAAAAAGATCTAGATCAACATTCCCTTTGCCGATACACTTGTCCAAATACCCAGATATGCAAATTCATGAAGGATACTGTCAATCATAAAAGAAAGCTCGAAACGGTAATGCTTTCGGAGGATTGCAATGCTATATTACAAAAGAAGCTTCTACCAAAATTAGAAGATTTAGGGAGTTTTACTATACATTGCTCTATTGGAGATTCATATTTTGATAAAGCTTTATGTGATTTAGGTGCAAGTATAAATCTAATGTCATTCTCTGTTTGTGAAAATTAGGTTTGGGGGAGTCAAAACCATTTTTTTTTTTATTTATTACTATAGGGCACTCAAAGAAAAAAAAAATTGATTGTAGGGGCACAAAAAATATTTTACAAGGAACCAAAAAAAATGTGTCAATACAATTTTTGAAAAAATTCTTGGTTCAAAATTTAGAATCGTTTTATTATAAAATAAAAGATACCCCTAATATTTCATAATAGATCCAGTATTGCTTCCTTTTCCTCGCTTTCTACCAACTGCCTTTCTTTTTTCATTCACATTACCAATTTACCATTTGGCTATAGAATGCCCCAAGGCTCCCAAATTATAATCTCGACTTCTTTGTTCATTTAATTTTCATTCACTTTTGCTCAACTTTTGAGTTACCGATTTAGGTACAAGAAAAAAGATCAAATTCAAGTTTATTTTCTAATTTTAATTAGATTTTATTATAATTTATTCATTTTCATTTCTGCCTTTCTAGATTAATGTTCTTAATTTTCATTAGTAGTTCTAAATTGATAGTCTAGCATTTTATTTGGGAGTTTCTTGAATTTCTCGTTTTCTATTTATCATCCCATTGTTTTTCTTTTATTTTTAATGCAATTGTATTCACGTTTCTTGTTTTCTGATGGAAGATTTTGTTTTCTCTTCTTTTTAGATTATTAAAAATAGTTGCAGTGCAATTGATTTTGTGTTTTACACATTCTTAAAAATATGAGTGATAGTCGTTCTTATTATTCTTGTTGAATGCTTGTGTGTTAAACTAGTTCTTGAAGATTGAAACATGATAGTCGACAAAAAGTTAAAAGATTTTACGAGTTTATTCTTTAATCAGATGTTGTACTATTTTTGTGTGGTATTATTTGGCCACATTATAGTCTTAACTTTTAAGGTTGGCATAAATTTGAAAATGCATCCTTGAAAGCAATCAAGATTAGAAAATAAAGAAAATAAAAGAAAAGAAAGAAAAATCGAAGAGTTAATAGAATCTCAAAAATGTGCTCTTGAAAGATTTGATGTTATAGAAGCCAACATTGTATACCAAGTGCTTGAAACTCATAAAAATAAAAGTGATGGAAATAAAGATGTTGAAGAAGAAGAGACTTAATGAAAACGATAATAATGAACATGATGATGATAAATTTTCTAAGGAAAATGATATTAATGAAGATGTAGATGGTTTAATTCATGATAGATCCATTCCCATCAATATTTATGATCCAAGAACTTGGGATAATCTTGATATAAAATCTATATATTATTTAGTGATTAATGGTCCTACAAGATATCTCTCACTAGAAAAGGGTCCTAAAGATAATTTGTCTCGATGTTTTTTCTCCAAGCTTTTACACTCGTTATTTATCAAATAGTAAGAAACGTGATAGACCATTACTTGTGTATTCAAATGATCTTGATAGAGTTTTTTTTTTTTTTTTTTTTTTGTAGTAAGTTTGTCTTTATTGAAGACAAGTGCATTTTCAAAAGTTTCAAATATACTTTTGAGATTTACATGTACTTTTCTTTTTTTATAAAGTGCAAAAAAGAAATAATTTTTTAAATGTCACATTTTACAATAAAATACTAGTATTGAAATATAATTTAATATTTTTTAATATGTTTCTAAGTTAAATGAAAGGGGCACTATTTTAATTGTATTACAGGGTACCCAAAATTTAAATTTCAAGACCGACTCCGAAACTACCAAGGGATGTGTTAATTCTATGCATGAATATATTGTGTGGAGTCTTTTTAGTAACAAGTAAAACTTACAGAATCTCCATATGCTAGGAGTCTTGATCCCAATTAATTATCCCAAAAAGTAAAAAGACATTGCACTAACTGATGTACGTGGGAAAAGTTTCATATATTGTTGAGTGAAGCTAGTTTTGAGTAATCTAGCTTAGTCACGGCCAACGTTTATTAGACGATCTATCAAAAAGGAAGGTTGTTGCAATTTAGAGAAAAATATATATATATATATATTAACTCGAAAACCAATAAAAGATCCAAAAAAGGGAAGAGACACAGCACAAATAAAAATACATACACCAATGTGTGTTGAAGCAGTGAAAAGGTAAATATGAATATTGCTTCCGCTCGGTTACCCTTGGATATTACTTGTGGATATAAAATTTTAGTGAGTACTTATATAGGTAGGGGTGTCAAACGGATCGAACCAGCCTAGTGAGAGTACTTATATAGGTAGGGATGTCAAACTGATCGAGTCGGGCTGACTTGGCCGATGAAAACCATGTTTGGTTTGGGCCACGAGCCAGACTAGCCACGGCTCGTGTGGGAGAGCCTAGCTGGGCCGACCTTCTGGTTGGAAAATAAACGAACCGTGTACTAATTTAATGCTGGAATAAGTGAAAATGAACTTCACGACTTACCCCTATTATAGAGGATAAATCCGTCTGCTAAAAAATTAAAAGGAAAATATTGTTTCCTCATGTCGTCTATTCTTCACACACTACAAGAATATTAGTCAACAGAGACGACAAAAGTCGTCGCAAAAGGCCAAATAGTCGTCGTAATAACGTATTTGCGACGACATTTTCGTCCCTATTTGTCGACGGTGTAGGTCCGTGGCTGATACTAATTAGCGACGACTATAGTCGTTTCTAAAATATTAGGGACGACATTTTTCGTCCCTAAAATCAGGGAGGCAAATGTCGTCCCTGAAATTTTAGAAACGACTATAGTCGTCCCTAATGAACCTAGTCCCTAAAACTGATTTGAATACTATATATAATAAGTCGCTAAAATATTGGAGATTTGTTTATTTATTTATTTATTTATTTTTGTTTCCCCTTTTTATGACCAAATAAATAATGTAAAATATTATAATTATCAATTATTTTTAACATAATTAAAAAGTAGAGAAGTAATAAAATGCATTAGATAAGAAAATTGTCAACAAAAGTGATTATTTACAACATGAAAAAGTACCCTACAAGTCTAGTCGTCATCATCATCATCATCGTCCTCGTAATAATCATCACCATCGTCCTCGTCATCGTCCCCGTCCATCCTAGTCAAGGGTTTGGAACCCACAATCGGCGTCACATCTGAGCCCGAAGCTAGTCCCGTAAAATTCTGCGAGAACATTGCATTTAGTCGAGTAAGCTGAGAGTGGAGATCAACCATTTGAGCAGCCTGGGTCTCCATCTGAGCAGCTTGGTTCTTCACTATCTGCTCGAGCTCTACCACACGCGCCGACTCTACAATAGCAGCTGAAGTAGCAGTCGATGATGCCGAATTGGAGACGCCAGTGATGGTCCGGCCAACTCCGCGCACGTGGCCCCGTCACTCTCCGAGCACATCCCGAATGACATTGTGCTCATCGAATTGTGTCCCAGAGGAGTTGGCTTGCTGCGTTTGCGTCTCCCTCACTTCAAGCATAGCGTTATGAATTTTCAAAAAATGAAATGATTAGGTAAAAAAGCAAATTTAAATTGTATAAACTTTTTAAAAAATGAAAAAAATTAAATAATACTTACGTAATGATTCTCAGCCTGCTCACTGACCCAAATTTAACCCTGATCGGTCAGTCGGGTATGAGTAGATCTCCATGTATCCAGAATGGGAGCCCACTCTTGTGTCTCAGGATTTCTCTGAAAATATAAAATAAATCAAAGCTAGTAAATAATAATCACTAATAAGTAAATAAATAAATAATATTATATGAAATTAAGTACTTACGTTAGCATGACGCGTTGCCACAATACTCTTAGACCCCTGCAAACTTTGGTATGGGGTCTTGGCTCGATTGGTTGTGTTCCTCAAAGACGCAGCCTAAAAAACACAAAGTAAGGTATTATCTATAAAAATGCTGTTATAAATGAAATATAAATAAATTTAAAAATTATTAAATTAAATATAAATAGTTAATGTACCTTAAAGGATGCACTCTCGAATAAGTCCACACAGTTGCCCCCACTCAACCATGTCAATGTCTTCGAAAGGTTTTGTGCGTCCATGTCTCTTATAATATTTGTGGGCCTTTCTTTTGTAATCCTTATAACGCTCAGCGGCACTTCTGTCAATGCCCTTATCAACCCAATGGTGTTTCTCTAGTGCAACATCGCCTTTTATGTTGAAATATTTCTGTGAAAAAAGTTATATTTCATTCTTTAATAAAAATTGCATACTTTAAACACATTGACATTTAAAAAAAAAAATTAAATCTCGCTACCTCAATCTCTGCACGAACGCGGTCCTTCAAATGTTGTGGAATTTTGTTCCATCCCATATACTTGGGAACTATGAATTGGCGTACCGTTGTCCTCAAAAAACGGATGAACTCCGGCTCATTGGGACCAATAGGACGAATTGTCCTCTCTATGTCCAAGTCAAATGCTATTGGCCACCATTATCTTTGAAATGCCTCTCGGCCTTCAACATCCGTGACTTACCACGCCTCTTTGGCGGTGGCGCTAAATGAAGTGAATGAAGTAACAAAGTTATTATTCTATAAGTGTGAAAAATAAAACCAATATATCTTGAAAAGTAAAAAATGATTCCAACAGTCTTAAGAAAGAAGTACCTGACTCACAAGAGGGCGACAATCGACGTCCACCTCTATCGGGGTCCTGATTGCCCCCGTCTCCTCCATGAGACAATACATCGGCCATATTTTGGGACTATGAAGCATTTAAAGACAACCAAAGAATGCATGATAAATTGTAGTGAGAAATTATTAACCTTTGAACTTGATATAAATTGATGCAAGACCACATTAGAAATGCTTTGTTTCCTAAAATTAACAAAAAAATTAGTCTCACATAGGTAACATTAGATTTGAACAGAACCTGTGTAAACATTAGACTTGATATAAAGGATGGAAAGTTGCAGATGATGAAAATTGAAAAATGACTTACTTTGTGTTTTTCCCAACGTGTATGTCTAGTTTACTGGCAATACTTTCAAGAAAATGCCAAGGATCTCCATCATTTTGAGGCAGCACAATACATAGCAACAGAAGAAGGGAGGGGGAAGAAGAAAAACTAAGTAAGAGTTGTAGAAGAACAAGAGGGATGAAGAGAGAATTGGGAAGTAAATCAATCTCAATCTGAATCCAATTCAATAGTTTGTATAATTTGGAAACTTTATTCCTAGTTATTCTTTTAATATTTCTAGCAAAAGATTAAAAAAATACCAACTGCAGAAACAGAAAATTACCTACTGTGACCTAGTAACTATAGAAATAAAGAAAAATCAATCAAAATATTCTCTTGCTCATGGTAAATGTCTATTTTTGTTGGGGAAAAAAATCAATAAAATCAAACTCATGAGAACAAGAGTAAGGGGCATAAACCTGACATCTCAAAAGCAAAATAATCAATACAATTTATAAGACAGGTACAAAGAAAAGCAAGGTAAACAAAAGGAAACATACAAACTTGCTATATAATCACAGAGAACTAAAATTTCCTTAGATTAGGAAGTTAATATGGCAGAATTTCAACACTTTCTTTGAAGTTGGCATAAACATGTTAAATTTCCTAAGATTAGGAAGTTAAGATGGCGGAATTTCGACACTTTCTCTGAAGTTGGCTTGAACATGTTTCCATTCCCAGCTAAATTACAATAGATGAAACTAGAAACTCAAAAACCATTTTGTTTATCTTTGCAATTTGGTTCCCTGAATCACGGATGTCTCCACTTTCTAGCTTTTCTAATAAATTGTCATTAGCCTATCTTATTTTTGGTCTTGATCTTGATCCTGATAAGTTTGCATTTCTAGTTGATTTTTTGCTCTCTAGTTGACAAAGTTGCTTTCGACAAAAGAACATTACTTGCTGGGCTGATAGCCAAAACCCAAATATAAACATCCATACTTAAATTTTTCACTTTTTCTACATAAAATGCTTGTTTCATGTCCTTCCTTAAATTTTTATGAATTCGGTATGCAACAATGTGTTGTTTATTATGAGGAGCACAAACAATCAATAGGGCTTCTTGGATTTGCCCAGCATATATCAGTCATTGACAACTACCTATTATGTCTAAGCATGTTGAAGCTTTAAAATTGCCTGGATTTCCAAATTACATTAAAATAGCCAATAAATAGCCCACCATCAAGCAAGCCCAGCAAATCACAATTCAAACTTCAATCACAATTCACTCTACATCATAAGCTAAATAAAAAATAAAAAAATTAAAAGAGCGGGGGGGGGGGGGGGGGGGCGCTTTCTGCATAAGGAAAAAGATGGATGAATGAAAGTGACCCAATATCATTTAAGCTCAACAAATAAGTATTTGTTCCAGCATCACAATTCAAACTTCATTCACATTTCACTCTACATCATAAGCTAAAGAAAAAAAAATAAACGAGCAGGGGGGGGGGCGCTTTCTGGAGAAGAAAAAACAAGTATGTGAGAAAGTGACCCAAGTCAAATTATGATCCAAATACACCCAATCCCGGAAATATATAGCAACCACAATAAAAATTTTTATCAATTACAAAATAAAATTGCAAACCGGAAAGTGTGAAACAAACTGGGCACCGAAGAAATAATGGACCTTCAACTACCTGGACAATGCTCCGAACACGCTATTCTCTTGGGGACACCGTGGTGTTGGCGGCGTGACTGAGGTGGTGGCGGTGGTTTGACGGTCGGCAACGAAGATCACGAAAGGAAGAGGAGTAAATGTTGAGAGAGGAAGCGGGTCTCCATTTCCTATTCTGAGAGTTTATTTAGGGCTCCAAGTTTTGGCGGGGGTCGAAAATTGAGCGAAATCTAAATAATTTGACGTTAAATTTTTAAAATAAGTTATTTTAGGTTTTTAATTTTTTTGTCAAGGTAAAATATATTGTTTATATATTACATTTCAAAGTAATTAAACCTAGAATTTTCATCCGTACGATGCACGAGAATATATTTATAAATTAAATTTCAATCCAAATTTATGAAAATATGTTAATTATACAATCATATAAAAAATAAAAAATAATACAATAATATTTTAATAAAAAATATTATCAAATTCATAACTTTTAAAAAAGATACGACAATATTCTAAAAGTAAATTAAAATGCAAAACCTTGAAATGATAGGTCCTTAATAGGCAGTGTCATAAAACGATTGGTCCTTAATAGATAGTTACCTAAACCGATGGTCTTTATTTGACTACTTACTCGATAAAACTTACAGGCAGTGGATGGAGGTCATTTAGGGGCAAATAAAGAAGATTTGAGGTATAATCTTACAAAAAAAAAAAAAAAAAAAACGATAGGTCCTTAAATGGCAACTGCCAACATGATAGGTCCTTATCATATTTTAACATTTTCCCCCAATTTTTATTCAAATACATCAATCACATAATAATATATAGGATAAATAATTCATAATATTTAAATAAGAACAACAAATAAATAAAATACCTCATTAAATAATAATAATAATAATAATAATAATAATAATAATAATAATAATAATAATAGGCAAGTTATATATTTAAATAAATCTTGTTTTTAAATATATTTGCGAAAAAGAGGAAATAAAAAAATGAAATGAGTAAATGTCCACCTATTTCTCCAAAAACTTTTAATCGTACAAAATTTTGTAATGTTCTTAAAAAGTTGATACTTGTAAAATTTATAATCAAATTTTACAAGTATTCGATAGCACATAAATTATTTAATAATCAAATATTTCAAACAAGCTTAATTAATAGTTCAATGTGAAAATTATGTCATAGATTACATGCAATACCAATCATCTAGTCCGTATCACTATAGGACTGTACTCGATCCTCAACGTTGTCATCAATGTCTTCATTCTCCGTGTCAGATATCTCGGAGACTCTTGATTGATCGGTCAAGTGTACTTCCCTGGCACCCACTGAGACATCGAGATCCCCACTGGTCACTCGACGCAAGTTGATCTCCTCTAACGGACCTAGATCTACGAACAGTGTGAACCTAGATGATGTGTCAATGTGAACTACATCAGTCTCGGTACCATCCGTCTCACGTACCTCCCAAGCTCTCCGATGGTTAACTTCTTCGACAACTCGCCAGTTGGGACCCCTAAGAGGATCATTTATATAAAACACCTGTCGCGCTTGAGACTCCAGTATGAATTGGTCATCCTTGAATGCCTCGGCACTGACGTCAATGCTCGTGATATTGTTGCAGTTGATGTTCTTTTCCCTTGTGTCCTAAACCATTTGCACCTGAAGAGTACGACTGAAAATCCACCAATATATGACAACTCAAGTACTTGTTGCAATTGCCCGTAAAATGTTTCACCTTCCAATCCTGCCACACTCACGCCACTGTTTTGAGTGGTTCGTCTAGCATCCCGATCAGCCGTCAGAAATCGAACGCCGTTAACAATACATGTCGGGTAAGAATGGACATTATGTGAAGCGCGAGACGCAAGAGCCAATATTTCTGATGTGACAGTTGTAGGGATCTCTCGGTGCAGATTATAAATCTATCATAACGAACAACAATGTCAAGTAGCATATTTCAACATTAATTGTATATCAATACACATAAAGATATTATATTGAACATATAAACGCACCTTCGTGTGGAACCATGCGACGAACTGCTCTCTATGCAATTGGTCGACGTTTTCTACACCATGGGAATGCAATTCTCTCTTGTGTTCACTATTCAAAAGTGACGAATGAATTAAAAAAATATGTAGTCAATACGAACTAGATATCCAACAGTTTAATTTATACATATTTATAAAACTAAATACTTCCTTCAAGTAGACCTCAATTTCAAGGCAGTTGTTAAGGATGTAGAACTCAGCCTGGTTCAATGCATGACGATCAAGTATCATTACAGTTGTTTTTCCAACGGGACGACATTGCGACTTGAACACTGATAGATGCCTGCCTTGATCGATATCATCCTCGTTCCTCTCAGGCCGATTGAAACGTGTCTCGATGTCGTCAAAATACCTCGAACAATATGTCAAAGCTTCTTCTGCAACATAACCCTCTGCAATTGAACCTTAGGGCTTTGCTCTGACATAGTCCTTCAATTTCTTGAGATACCTTTCAAATGGATACATCCAGCGCATGTACACAGGACCTCCCAAGATTGCCTCATCCGGTAAATGCATAACAAGGTGGACCATAATGTCAAAAAAAGCAGGAGGAAATATACGTTCGAGCTTGCAAAGTATTAGAATTAGTTGTTCCTTGGCATTCTCCATGTCACTTTTCTTTATCGACTTGGCACAGAGCTTCTTGAAGAATGTAGAAAGCTCAGCTATAGTCGAGGAGATATTCTTGTTCAAATATGCTCTACACCCAACAGCCAACAAACGCTGCATAATGATGTGACAATCATGTGATTTCAATCCGGTGATGCGAGTGCCACTATGATCAACATTCTTCTTCAAACTAGACGCAAATCCATCTGGAAATTTGACTGATCTGATAAAATCACAGAATCTTCTACGGTCAGCATCAGTGAGTGTGTATTCTGCAGCAGGCTTCATCAATCGATTCCCATCATGATATAAGTGCAACTCCTGTCTGATACCTAATTCCATCAAATCACGTCGCGCATTGTCCGTGTCCTTAGATTTGTTTGGATCACATAAGATAGTACCGAGAAAGCTGTCACACACGTTCTTCTCCACATGCATTACGTCTAGATTATGCTTCAACTCGATAGTGCACCAGTAAGGTAGCTCATACAAAATATTCTTTTTTCTCCAGTTAAGTTTACTCGGATCTCGTTTCCTTTTACGACCTCCATATTGTGGGTGCTTCCCTGGAATTCCATTAGTCACTCCCCTCAACTGCAGCATTATATCTACACATGTAAATCGACGTGGAGGTTCCCCAACCTCAATTTTTCCATTGAACTCACGACTTTTGCGCCATGGATGAGAACTTCCCAAAAACCGGCGATGTCCCACAAAATCTTCATCATCTTCATCACTAACTGACGACTGGAAAATTAAGCTGATAGAAGCCATGAAAGCACAAATTGATAATTTTTTGGTTATGATGGATGAAAGAGATGTAGTTATTGCCCAATTGCGAAAGGAGCAATCTAGGATGAACTCTATGGCTGGGAGGGATAAGAGGCGTGAACCTAATACTATGTTTGGAGATGGGGTTAATAAAAGGGCATTGAAGCGAAAGGAGGAAGTAAGGCCATATCCGGGATCCTATCGTACATCACGATCAAAATGGGAGAGTAGTGGTCATGTTCTAAAAAGGAGTGAGGAAACAACACCCAAAGGTAAAATTGATTCTGATTCCAAACCACCTAAGGATAAAAGTATAAATGCTTTAAGTGTTTAAATTTGGGTCACATTTCACTTCAGTGTCGTCATAAAAAGGTGGTGGTTGGTTGTGATGAAAAAGTTGTTTTAAAAAGTGAAGATAAAGTGGAAAGGATGCCTAAGTTAAAGAATGCTTGTGATGGTGATAAATTGTAAAATGTTGTAGTAGGTGAATCACTTATTAATAGGCGATCTCGTAGTACTAGGGATGGTGTTGGTAAGCAAAGAGATGACATTTTTCATTCTAGATGCTTCATAAATAATAAGGTTTATAATATGTTGATTGATGGAGGAAGTTGCACCAACGTGGCTAGTGCTACCTTAGTAGAAAAATTGAGGTTGTCTTTGATCAAACATCCTAATCCTTATATATTGTAGTGGTTGACTGAATGTGGTGAAATTAAGGTGAATAAACAGGATAGGATAATTTTTTCTATTGGTGGGTATGATGATGAAGTAGTATGTGATGTAGTTCCAATGACCGTTGGATATATATTATTGGGGAGACCATGACAACGTGATAGGGAAGGGCTTCATGATGGGTTTAAAAATAGATATAGCTTTGTGAAAGGTGGAAGAAAGTTCACTCTTGTTTCTTTATCACCAATTGAAGCCCATGAAGATAAATTGAAATTAAAAAGACAGTTAGAGAAAAATGAGAGAGTTGAGCCCACTACCTCAGAAAAATGAGAGGGAGACAAAATTGAGATAAAAAGAGTTGAGGCCACGACCTCAGAAAAATGAGAGAGGGTGAAAATTGAAAAAAAGAGAGTTATGGAACAAACCTTAGAAAATGCAGAGAATGAGTGCAAGGTGAAAAAGAAAAGAGAGCCTACCATAAAAATGAGTTTATTTGCACTTGGCAATGCTAACACATCCCTCCCTAGTTTGACTAATTCTGTTTTGCAGATACCTAAGTAAAATTTCGAACATAGAGTTGGGGAAGATTTTAATAGCAAGAACAAACAACCCCGAAGGTTCAAGGAGCGCACAATGCACCAACATGGACATCAAACCAACAAAAGCAAGCATAAGTATGTTCCAATAGCCAACAATTGTAGAAGTTACAAGAAGGTTGGGCAAGTTCCAGATTCGAGGTCAAATCATTTTCAAGAAAGAGGGTGTGATGTGATCCAAGATAGGAGATCGACCGAGAGATCGAGGTACAAGGAACCAAATGACAAATTCAAGCTTGGGGACTCGAAATATCAAGCATGGAGTGGTAACGATGTCCCAAGACTAGCAAAAATTCTAGTTAAAGGACCAAAAAGGAACTCAACCAGATTATTACAGTCATGAAAGCTTTAATTACTGCCATAACTAAATTCAATGTTAGAGTTGCTGCCATAACAAACATTTCTTACGATCGTAATCATCATTCTGACCGTGGGATCTGATTTTTGAGAATTTTTAATTATTTATTTCAATAATTAAAAATCCTATTGCGGCTAGGGCTAGGTTAGAGGCAATTTTTACCTTATATTATGTTTTCTTTTAATTATTGTAAGACAGGTTTTGACATTATTGGGATGAATTGAATTTTTTACTCTCTAGAAAGGAGGATTCTTTTTCTTGTTCTTCAAGAACAATCCATAGAACTTATTAAATATTTTTGGATATTTGTGGCGTTCCAATCCAGAACTTATTAAGGAAATTGGCAACCCTTATGGCGTTCTAAAACCTTGGTTCTTCATTTCGCATCATCGTTCATTACGTCATGATTGTTGGGTCAATGTCCTATCATCAAAATCTATCTTTAATTTATTGTCTTTATTTCTTGTTTCTTGTGTTCGCTGAATTTTGACCTTTCCTATTGTTTGTGTCGTTTTTTCTACATTGTTCATCGCGTTTCCAGAGTGGGATCGCATTAGGATGATATGATCCGAGGTAAGGGATCAAAGGAGAAATCAAGATACGGATGATGCAACAACAATATGCTTAGAAAAATGAGCAAGTCTTATGTTGGAGTTGAGCTGAGAAGACGAACAGATCAAACCGAGTTGAAGGGTCGAAGTTCGAGGACCAGAACTGTTAAAACGACCATAACCAGTGAAGCTCACAGTTGTAAATAAGCTACAGGTCAAAAACGAATAATTCCTGTATTTTCAAACTTATGGCCATAAGTAATGTTATTCACGGCCATAACTTATGTTTATCGCGAATTTTGCAGATTTTGTTTCCTTTTTCAGTTTTAGTTATTTAGGGCAATTAGAACTCTGTTATGAGACCATTAGCAGCTAGGGTTAGTCTTAGTCCATTTTTCATTATTTATATCATATTTTTTCTTCATTGTAAGACATAAGTTTGGTTTAATAAATATTTTTATTGGGGATTCAATAAATCAAAGGTGGATTCCTTTAACAATTCGAACTTACAAAGATTAATTCTTGTGACGTTCAATTGAACTTATCAAATATTCATGAATATTTGTGACGTTCAAAATCACAAACTTATCAAGGAAATTGGACGGCTCCTTGTGGCGTTTCGAAAATTTTGGTTCTTTCTTCCACATCGTTGATCCTCGTGTCGTGAATTTTTGGTCAAGGTTCCACCGTCTACAAACAACTTGGATTTGGAACTTTTTGGCATTAATTCCGAGCGTCATTCCTCATCATTGCACTGAGATTTGCAACACTCAAAAACGCTGCAAAAAAACTTAGTCAACATTCATTTTTACCTTTTGCAACATTCAATGAACGTTGTCGTATGAAGGGAAAATGGTTGGTTTGAGTATGTTTTGCTAATTAGTGAAATTTGGTCATTGAAAAATTGTTTGGAATTTTAAATTTTTTTACTTATAGCTTAAATTCAGGATTTAAGTAATGTTAAGTTTTTAAAGCCAACTTAAGCTCATAAATGTTTGTTAAGTTATTGGAAATATTTTAAGTTATTTGAGAATGAGTGATGAGTATAAATTTTAATCATACCCGAGCCTTCACAAAAGCCTCAAGCCCGAGCTCTTTGACAAAGCATAATTTCCTAATCAAATGTGTAACTCCGAGGACCACCATGAACCCAAGAAGAACCCAACTCCGACTACATGAATATCACCCCATATTATATTTTCTATCCCCGAGGAGGACCTCAACCTCGACCACCATAAACCTGAGGATTACCTGGAGTCCGAACACATGAATATTATCCCATATTACATCTTGATACCCCCGAGGATGTCCTCAACCCCGACAATCATTTATATCCCGAACATATCATTTGTCCTCATCCCCAACCACTTGAATATTTAGCCACGTAATATCTTGGTACCCCCAGAGCAACATATGAACCTCGAGGCCGAGCACTAGAACATTACACCATACACCATATTGAGAACCCTGAGGACATGAAAAACCCCGAGGAGAATATAACCCCGAACACCACCTTAGTACGCACACATAAACCTTCGATGCTCGGGGGTCCTCAAGCTCGGGCTCATTTGTCTAACATAGGTTTAAGTTGTTCTCCTCAAACAATAATTAACATCCCAACGCGAGCATGACTCTTGATTATCTAAAGTCCTACTTCAACATGGCCACAAGAGATCATAGAATCTTATCCTAATTCTGCCATCAAGACTCCTACGTCTAATAGAACACTGAAATCTCCAAACCACCCAAACAACCTAATCCTACTTGGAATGTACTACTTACCCCTATAAATATAGGTTCTTCAACCATTATTGAGGTACACAGTTATTATTACAGTTCATATCCAAGATCTTGCATTAATATTTCTCTTCCTCTTTACTGACTTAAGCATCGGAGAGGCGACGATGTCACACCTCACTGCCTTTGTTTCAGGTATTCAAAAATCCAGATCACGCTTGTTCCCTACTGAAGCTCGGAATATTTTAGGTGCGAATTTTTAGCATCATCAATGAGAATTTTATGAATACAAATATCCTTTTTTATTATAAGCTATATAGTGAATGGATTAACAAGTGGGAAAATTGTAATGTTTTTATGTGAAGTTAGTTTTTGGCTACAATGTATAATATGATTTATTTTGAGCAAATGTTCAATGTCGAAATAATTAAAAGTTTGATTTGAAATCCTATTGGGAATTTTGAATATTGTAGTCCTTCGCTCTTGATTTTCTTCACGTAACTAAGGACCCTCCCAATAGCCTTCAAAGAATGAGAACATGGATTACTATTAAACCTAATTAGTTTACTAACAATGAATGCAACATCTAGTCGTATGCATTGTACTGTGTACATAAGATTTCCAATTGCACTCGCATACTCAATTTGATCTATTTCTCTTTCATAGTTCTTTACTAACTTAATACTTGGATCTAACTGGGTATTAGCCTATGTTCGAATGTTTGAACTTGTTTACTACATTCTCACTATAACGTGTTTTTCTTAATGGATAACCATCAATATCCTATTTAAATTTGACTCCTAGGATAGTGTATACTCCTCAAAGATCCTTCATTTTGAACATAAAAGATATAAATTGTTTTATTTCATTAATTCCTTACATGTTGTTACAAATAATAATAAACATAGAGACATACAAATATAAACTTATTATCATATATCCTAATATACAGACATTTATCAATTAAATTAGGGATAATTACATTTGATGTCCCAAACATTTCAAACATTTGTAAATTTTACCCTAACCTTTTTTTGTTGCAATTGTCACTTCAAACCTCTATAGCTGTTGCAATGGAGGCCCAAATGGACGAAAACCGTTAAATATCCTATTAGTTGACCAACAAAAATTAAAAAGACACTTTTTGACTTATTAAAGGGTAAAGTCATCACTTAACATATAAAATTAGCCACACTAGTTGCATTAAAAAAAGAAGAAGAAGAAGACTCATCACTTAACATGTAGTTAAACTAATTTAAAAAAGAAAGACTTCATCATCTTCCACCTCCATCCAAAACCAATCCCCTGCCACCCATCCACCACCACCCAATGTCACAATCATCATCAAACATATAGCCACCACCTCCGCCACCTTTTCTCCCCTAACCATTCACCCTTTTTCATCATCTTCTCCTATCAAATTGAACCCAAATGGAATCCAAATGAGAAATCAAAATCAAAATAATATTCACAATCAATATTTCGGGAATTAACAAGCGACCCATTTTCAGATGCTTCCTTGAGAGCCTCTTTGAGCTTCCGCTCTAGCAATTTCTACAGACAGAATTGAAGGGTTTTTCTTGATTTCTTTTATTGAATAATCAGAAACATCTTTTCATTTGCTCTTTTTTTCAAAGATTAGTGATGCGAATTCATTTCCACATTGTATGGAGAGATATGGTGATTTTACCCGCTCTGCACTGATAGAAACTCATTTCCACAGTGTATGACCAGATATGGTGATATTACTCGCTTTGCATTGATGTGAATTAGTTTTCACAGTGTATGACCAGATTATTAGAGGTCTTTGGGACCCACTCTTGTACACACATAGGCTTTGGGCCATGTACTAGGGTGCTTACCCTTTGGGGTAGCTATGCGCATGTATGACTAGATTATCAGATATAGATTATTAGACTTCCAGTTTATCAGTTATCAGATTTGAATGGTTTTGCCTAGTATATTGAGATTACTTTGCCTAGGTGGTTCCTGAACATCAGATAGAGATTTTAATACAGTATCATAAACAGAAGGTTTAGCTTGCTTACCCACCAAGTCCTCTTTAGGTTCAGGAACTTGGATTTGCTTACCGTTTCTCAAGGTAGTTACTGCTTTCACATGTCTCAGATTGGATTCATCGACCCCATTGTATTGAGTTTGAGGATTAGGCATTGGTTGAGCTGGAAACTTACCTTTTTCTGCTGCACTTGCCTGAGTAGTCAGCTTTGTAAGCTGAGATCGGATGTCATTAATAGCCTGAGAGTTTTGATTGTTGATGGCAGCTTGGCTTTGCATGAATTGTTGGATTTGGTCTTCCAGACTTCTCTTCTGTGGTGGCATATAAGGTGTTGGTTGTGAAGGTCCAGCATTGTTGCCAACATTATTGCTTCCTCCTTGATCATTCCTCCAACTGAAATTTGGATGATTTCTCCAACCTGGATTATAAGTACTCGAATATGGATTAGAATAAGGTTTGGAAATCATATTAACAGCAACAGATTGATCAAAATACATCTCTTTTAGTTGGGGAAGTGCAGGACAATCAGAGGTTAAATGTTGTGCATCATCGCAAATTGAACATTTTTCTAAGATAGTGGAAGAGGAATTGACTTCATTCACTTTTTGAGTTTCCAAATTTTCAAGTTTTCGAGTGATGACAGTCAATCGGGCATTTATGTCATCATCTGCTCTAAGTGAATGAATTCCATTTCCAGATGCGATTTTTGGAAATTCAGTTTTTATTGTAACACTCCTATCAAACTCATCAATGTTATCCCAAGATTGGGCATTTTCAGCTAAATCATCAAAAAATGTAAAAACGTCATTCGGGTCTTTTGCAAAGAAGTCACCATTACTCATGGTTTGCACAAATTGTCTCATTTCTGGTCTGAGCCCTTCATAAATTTTTTTTGTTAACATCCATTTTTCATAACCATGATGGGGACAAGATAACAACAAATCCTTAAATCTTTCCCAACTAGTGTAAAAATTTTCATTATTCTTTTGGGAAAAATTCATGATTTGTCTTTGAATTGCGGTGGTTCTTTGTGGTGGAAAAAACTTTTTAATGAACTCTTTCCACATATTCGCCCAATTTGTAATTGAACTAGGCCTTAAAGAGTTAAGCCACGACTTAGCTTTATCCTTTAGTGAAAAAGGGAAAAGCTTGAGTCGAATGACTTCCTCAGTGCAATTTCTTTCAAGAAAAGTAAAACAAACCCCTTCGAATTCCTGGATGTGGTGATATGGACTCTCTGATGGCATCCCATGGAAGCGTGGTAGATGATCAATCATTCCAGGTTTGAAGTTGAAGACCGCTGCATTTGCAGGAACTACAATGCATGATGGAGTGCTTGCCATCGTTGGAAAAATGTAGTCTCTAAGACTTCGAACGACTGGCGCCTCATTTGGATCTGCATTATTTGCCATTACTACCTGCTGATTTTCAAGAATTAAAAATTGGTTAGTGGATTCCGATCTTACTAATCGCTTAGTATTATCTCGGAACCAAACGGACATAAACAAAGAACAATATCAAGAATAGTAGTAGAGACGAGAATAAATAAATAAATAATAATAAAATAAAAGGAATTCAGCAAAAATCAATAAACACCAAAATAATCCCCGGCAACGGCGCCAAAAACTTGACTCGATGTTAAATCTACCCTCCAAGTATAAAGGGGTCAGGTTATAGCCTAACAATAATCCAGGGTCATTCTTCCTAGGGATTTTATTGGTGTCGTAGTATTTGCTAAATTCGAAACTTAACTATGATTTCAATTGTGTTAAAACGAATTTGGAGAGAATATAATTAAATTGCAATGAAAGAGAAATTTGAGTGAAGTTATTCTTTCACTATCAATTGGGCTTTCAAATAAATTTAGCATGAATTTCTTGAGATCGATAAAATTTGAAAATATTGGTACGAAAATTAGTCAATTTATTTTACGGCATTTAGTCGAGCATGTTGTGTGCATAATCAATACATACCACATCAACGACATCAATCAAAGTAAAATAATTTGAAAATTTAAAACACTCGTTAATTATCATCAATCACAAGAATTCATCTATAGAGAATTAACACTCACCCATTGAGGCTAAGAATAACTCCCCTCAAATATAATTTAGCCGAACATAATTAAATTAAACGAAATAAAATTCAAATAAACAATAACCATTACTAAAGAGTGAAATTCACGTTTTGAATTGAAAGTTCAATGTCCAAAATATATATCTCAAACCCAAATAACAAAAATTAGTCTAAATTCATTAACACTAGTAATCGAAACAATTAAAAGTCTAAGTAAAATAAGATTGTGAACTAGAACGAATCACCCGAAACAACCAATCGTAGCCTCTATTTTCGAACCACAAGAATATGCTTCGTTTCTCCTCCTTCGCTGCTGCGTTGAAGTGAAAGCTGCTGGGATTTGTTTGCTGTGTGATGGAGATGAAGATGGTTGGCGGCTGTGGGAATTGAGAGGTCGAGCTGCTGAGTTGCTGCAGAGAACAAGACAGAGGAATCGTGAGAGATACAGAGAATGGTTGGCTGGAGTTTGCTGGAGTGCAGAGGCTGCCGACTGTGAGATGTGTCTGGGAGGAGAGCTGGTTGCGCTGGTGTGCTGTAGCGTGGCTGTTGGGGGACTGTTGCTACTGGAATGAGGGAAGCTGCTGCTGCCGAGCGGTGAAGGAGAGGACAGAGGAGAGGGAAAGCTGCGGCTGAGTGATTCTTCACGGTGGAGGCTGAATCCGTTGGCTGTTGAAGAAGAGAGAGACAGAGGATGGAGAGAGATGGTGGGGGGAGAAAAGATATGGCTGTGTTGCAGAAGATGGGAAGTGGAGGTGGAGAGCGGCTGAGGGAGAAGATGAAGATAGGACTGGGTTGGGACTGCTGAATGGTAGAAAACGTGAGGGAGCGGTCTGTAGGTTACCGTGTCAGTATGTGAGAGTAGGTTGGGGAAATTCGTTCTATTATGGGCTTTTTCGGTCCATTAAATTATGGATTTTTGGGTTGAATCTGTCTAAACTATACCTGTAATCAAATAAATGAAATTTTTAGCAATTAAAGTTAATTTAGAGTTAAACAAATAAAATTGAATCTTTAATAAATTTTACTCTAAATGACAAAATTTATATCCCAAAATTATATATTTTCATTTATTTATTTCTTTAAAACACATAAAATTGGACAATAATCAGCTCCTCTCTAGGATTCCATAGTAACCTGTGAGGCGCCATTTAGGTTTATTGAATAAAGATACTTCAATATTCCACAAGAGTGCAAAGCCTCCATTGTGCCCCATACAATCCATTGTAATCAAACCATTATAACCAAGCTTGTTCTTTATTGATAGCAATGTATTGTTCAAGATAGAGTTTCAACAGGAAAAATAAAATCGGGCTTATTATTACAAACTAGGAACCTCATGTGGGTTTCCAAGCCCACGGTAGTTCCAACTTAAAATACTCATGTTGATTGGTGGGCCTATATGGCAGATCCCGCCGCAATCCCTTTTTTGACGTCACAACACCTGGTCCAACTTCAAGGCTCGATTTAGTTGGCTTTGATGAGTTTCCCTATCCATCATGCGTCTTTTTGGATCCAAGATTATGGTGCTTGCTTGATTGTCAGAATCTTCCTCCAGCCCTCCACATTCCATTCCTTCCTTGTAGAGTTGATTCTCCTTCATAAACAGATTTGGTGAACACTACAACAAAAATAACCTTTTGCAACGTTCAAAAAATGTTGCCAAAAGGCTTTTGCAACGTTTGGCAAGTGTTGCAAATCTCAGTGTTGCCGTAGAGCAAAAACCTTTTGCAGCGTTTTTTGAATGTTGCAAAAGACTGAAATAAACGTTGCAATAGACCTTTTGCAACGTTTATTAAGTGTTGCCATAGACCTTTATTGATGAGTTCCGGAGTGGCTCGAAGAACATTGACCCGTTGCACGTGCCCGTAGGACCAATAACGAGACAAAGAGCCAAAAGAATCAAGCAGGCAATGCAAGGATTCATGCAAGCGTGGATGGACGAGTGCTCTAGTGCAAAGACTTCATTTACATTGCATAACAATGTGGAAGAGGAGCCAAAGTTATTGCAATACATTGGGATCAAGGAAGAACAAGAAATTGGGCAGCAATGGAATCACGGTCGTAAAGCCTGATATTACGGCCGTAACGGATTCACGGCCGTAAAGCCAAAATTACGGCCGTAACACTACAATGGCGAAATTATGCAGAAGAGGACTTACGGCCGTAACCCTCTATTTCACGGTCGTAACAAGTTTAGTAGTTTTAATTCAGAATATTGATTACGGCCGTAAAGGTCATTTTCACGGCCGTAACACATGTTGTCCATTTTTAATCCGTAGCGTGATTACGGCCGTAAAGGTCGTTTTCACGGCCGTAACTTAGGTTCCGAATTTTAAGTTAATGTTTGGCGTTTTTAGCTTTTTAGTTTAGATTGAATTCTAGTTTATTTCTAGTTGTTTTATTTTCTTTGCCTATATATATGGCTTTATTCAGCATTGTAAAACAACAACTTTTATCTTGAGATTAATGATATTGAAGGTGAGATATTCCCTTATATTTTCTTCGTGTTCTCGTCGAACAAATTAAACTTATCAAAGGATTTGACAACCTTTGTGGCGTTCCCCCTTTGTAGTTCTTATCTCCGCATCGTAACGGGTTTTGGGTTTAATATACCATAGTTCTTGCGTCGTGAGGTCGGGGTTGCATTGTTACCGTCTACTATCTTGGATTTTAGAGCTTTCCGGCGTTTAATTCCGCGTGTTCTTGGTGATCCCCATAACGGATCACATCATCTGGTATCAGAGCCTGTCTCTAAATCCAATTATTTAGTATTCCAGTTCTTTTCTTTTATTTCCAGTTATTAATCATTCAAAAAAAAAACAAAACAAAAAAAAAAAAAAAATTTCCATTCCAATTCTTAATTCTTGAAATTCGTCAGAAATTCAAGATTTGCCAATTTCTGTTTTTCTTGTTCTTGATTATTCTTGTTGAATAGGATATTAGTACAAAAAAAAAAAAAAAAAGGAAGGAAAGAAGTGTTGTTGATTCGAACAAGAAATCAAGAAAATAATATTTGGCAAATCTTTCCAACAAATCCTTGTTTCCATAAAATTCTTTATTCTTGTGTCCATAAAACTTCTTCTTGCAATAGAATTCTTGTTTCCATAATTTCTTTCTCAAATTTCCTAAATTCCAATATTTTCCATCAACTTTCCTTATTTGCACTCTGGGGTTTATTCCACAAGGACCAAATCCGTGACTAGTTTGGTGGGTTCTTTGAGAACGTGGGAAAAAGGGAATCGAGAGGAAAAAGGTAGAGTGGTGAGAATAATAGAGGGAAAAAGCCAAAATGAGTGATACACGAGCGATAAAACACGTGAGGATCTTTATTTAATATTTTTTTCTCTTTTCTTTATTACTAACCATGTCACAGAAGGAAGTTTCGTCAACGGAAAAGGATCTTCAAGATTTTAAAATGCTTGCAATGGTGGAGGAACGTTTGGCAAAATGGGAAGCGAGGTTGGATGCCAAGTTGGAAGCAAAATTTGGTCCACAATCCGGCGTGAATGTGGAAAGGGATAATAATCCGGGGGAGACACGAGGTGCGGGAAATGTTCAACCACGTCAGGAACAACCGCGCAATTTCCCTAATTTACGGAGACCACTAAGGTATGACTTCAACCCACAATTTAGAGCTAGGAATGAACATGTTGAGGTTGTTGATAGTGATGAGGATAGTGGTGAATTGTCTATTACTAGTGTTGGTAGGAGACGAGATCGGAGAGAAAGACGTGATAGGGGATATAGGCGTGATCGTAGGGATGATGTAGATGGACATGTTGGTAACATTAAAATGTCCATTCCCTCGTTTCAGGGTAAGAGTAATCCGGACGTTTATTTTGAATGGGAAAAGAGGGTAGAATTAATTTTCGATTGTCATAATTATTCTGAAGCTAAGAAGGTTAAATTGGCAGTTGTAGAATTTACTGATTATGCTATAGTATGGTGGGATCAATTGGTAACTAGTAAAAGGAGAAATGGGGAGAGGCCTATTGAAACTTGGGATGAGTTGAAGGCCCTTATGAGAAAACGATTTGTGCCTGGACATTACTATAGGGATCTTTACCAAAAATTACAAACCCTTTCCCAAGGTAGTAAGAGTGTGGAGGATTACCATAGGGAGATGGAGGTTGCCATGATTCGGGCTAATATAGAGGAAGACCCGGAGGCAACCATGGCTAGGTTTTTAAATGGTTTAAATCGAGATATTGCTAATGTTATTGAATTGCAGCATTATATCGATTTGGAGGAAATGCTTCACATGTCCATGAAAGTGGAGCGACAATTAAAAAGGAAGGGAACTTCCAAATTCTCTACAAGTTCCAATTCTTTTGGTAAGTCTACGTGGAGTGGGATTTCCAAAAATGAAGGGGTTGTGCAGAAAAATAAATTTGAGGCATCGAAGGAAAGGTAGAGCCACCCAACAAAGGTAAAATTACTTCTGACTCTCAAGCTTCTAGGACTAGAGATATCCGTTGCTTTAAATGTTCCGGTTTAGGACATATTTCTTCACAATGTCCAAATAAACGAATATTGGTTATGCATGATGGGGTATTAAGTTCGGAGGATGAGAAAGGGGGAGAAGTGGAGGATGAGTATAAGGATATGCCAGCTCTAGAGGATGTTAGTGAAAATGATGATGCGGACTATGCAGTAGCTAAATCGCTTGTCACTAGGAGAGCCCTTAGTACTCAAGTTAAGGTGGAAGAGTCGGGTGAGCAGCGAGAAAATATATTTCATACTAGGTGTTTTGTGAATAACAAAGTGTGTAGTTTGATAATAGATGGGGGTAGTTGTGCGAACGTTGCTAGCACTACTTTGGTAGAGAAATTGTGCCTACCTATGCTAAAACACCCTAGGCCATATAAGCTACAGTGGTTAAATGAATCGGGTGAGATTAAGGTAAATAAACAAGTGGTAGTTGATTTGGCGATTGGGAAGTATGAAGATAGCGTGGTTTGTGATGTGGTACCCATGCATGCGGGGCACATCTTATTGGGCAGGCCATGGCAATTCGATAGGAAGGTTATTCATGATGGCTTCAAAAATAGGTATACCTTCACTAAGGATGGGAAAAATGTCAAACTAATGCCATTGTTACCTCGAGAGGTCTATGAAGACCAATTGAAATTAAAAAGTGAGGAAGAAAGAAAGAGGGTCGGGACCACGATCCCGGAAAAAGGAGAGTTGAGTGAACAGAAGAGAGTCGGGACCACGATCCTGGAAAAAAGAGAGTTGTGTGAAAAACCGAGAGTTGGGACCACGATCCCAGAAAAAGGAGAGGGTGTGAAGAGTGCCAGTAAAAGAGAGAAAACAAAGGTAAGCTTCTACGCAAAACAGAGTGATATCACCAAAGCTATTTCTACAAATAAACCTGTGATTTTACTAATGTACAAGGAATCTCTCCTTGTGCTTGATGAAGCTAACCACTCCCTCCCCAGTTTAGCTATGTCTCTTTTGCAGGAATTTGCAGATTTATTTCCCGAGGATATTCCTAGTGGGCTACCGCCAATTCGAGGGATTGAACACCAGATTGACCTCGTGCCAGGAGCGGTCATTCCAAACAGGCCAGCTTATAGGAGCAATCCAGAAGAGACCAAGGAGCTACAAAAACAGGTTGAAGAGCTGCTGAAAAAGGGCTATGTTCGGGAAAGCATGAGCCCATGTGCAGTACCAGTTCTGTTGGTACCCAAAAAGGATGGGACTTGGAGGATGTGCGTGGATTGTAGGGCAGTCAACAATATTACAGTAAAGTATCGCCATCCCATACCTAGACTTGATGACATGCTTGATGAACTTTATGGTGCTAGTATTTTTAGTAAAATAGACCTTAAGAGTGGTTATCACCAAATTCGTATGAAGGAAGGTGATGAATGGAAAACCGCCTTCAAAACCAAATATGGTTTATATGAATGGATGGTTATGCCATTCGGCCTCTCAAATGCACCTAGCACTTTTATGAGATTAATGAATCATGTCTTGCGTGCTTACATTGGTAAATTTGTCGTGGTATACTTTGATGACATTTTAGTATATAGTAAGAACTTAGGTGATCACATTGAACATTTAAGATCTGTTTTGGAAGTTTTAAAAACTGAAAAACTATATGCTAATTTTAAAAAGTGTACTTTTTGCATGGAAAAGGTAATTTTTCTTGGCTTTGTCGTTAGTTCTAATGGTGTTGAGGTAGATGAGGAGAAAATTCGTGCTATTAAAGAATGGCCAACTCCCAAAAGTATTACGGAGGTTAGGAGCTTCCACGGGTTGGCTGGGTTTTATAGGAGGTTTGTTAAAGATTTTAGCACACTTGCAGCACCACTAACAGAAATAGTCAAGAAAAGTGTAGGATTCCATTGGGGGGAAGCACAAGAAAATGCTTTTAAAATGCTTAAGGATAGGTTATGTTCTGCACCGGTTTTAGCTTTACCTAACTTTAACCAAACCTTTGAGATTGAATGTGATGCATCAGGAATAGGTATTGGAGCTGTTCTTATGCAGGAAAAAAGACCGATTGCATTTTTCAGTGAAAAGCTGAGTGGGGCAGTCTTGAATTATCCTACCTACGACAAGGAGCTTTATGCTCTTGTTCGTGCCTTGGAAACATGGCAGCACTATCTATGGCCAAAGGAATTCGTTATACACACTGACCACGAGTCACTGAAACACCTCAAGGGACAAGGTAAACTAAACAAACGACACGCCCGTTGGATAGAATTCATTGAGACCTTTCCATATGTCATTCGCTATAAGCAAGGTAAGGAGAATGTGGTAGCAGATGCCCTTTCTCGCAGGTATGTTCTCTTAACTTCTTTAAATGCGAAGTTGCTTGGGTTCGAGTATATAAAAGGTATATATGGTAATGACCCTGATTTTTCTACCATTTATGCTTCATGTGAAAAAGGTGCAATTGATAAATTTTATAGGCATGAAGGCTATTTGTTTAGGGAAAGTAAACTTTGTGTGCCTAATTGTTCTATGCGTGAATTGCTAGTGCGTGAGGCTCATGGTGGGGGGTTAATGGGACACTTTGGTGTTCTTAAGACGTTAGAAACTTTACAAGAGCATTTTTACTGGCCTAAAATGAAAAGGGATGTTCACCATGTTTGTGGAAGATGCATAACTTGTAAACAATCTAAGTCTAGAGTCTTACCACAAGGTTTGTATACACCTTTGCCCGTACCTAATGAACCTTGGGTAGATATATCTATGGATTTTGTGTTAGGTCTGCCTAGGACAAAAAAAGGTAAAGACTCAATATTTGTGGTGGTAGACAGGTTTAGCAAAATGGCGCATTTTATTCCTTGTAATAAAACTGATGACGCAACTAACATAGCGGACCTATTCTTTAGGGAAGTTGTAAGACTACATGGGGTACCTAGGAGTATTGTGTCTGATAGGGATGTTAAGTTCCTAAGCTACTTTTGGAAAGTCTTGTGGGGGAAAATGGGTACTAAATTGTTATTTTCTACTACATGTCACCCGCAAACTGATGGTCAAACTGAGGTAGTTAATAGGACATTAATCCAACTTTTGCGCACTATAATAAATAAGAATCTAAAAAGTTGGGAGGAATGTTTGCCATTTGTGGAATTTGCTTATAATCGATCTGTGCATTCTACTACTTCATGTTCACCTTTCGAAGTTGTTTATGGTTTCAACCCGCTAACTCCTCTTGATTTAATTCCTTTACCTGCAGATGAACGGAGCAGTTTGGACGGGGCGAAAAAGGCTAAGTTTGTGAAAGAACTTCATGAGAAGGTGAAAGGACAAATTGAAAAGAAAAATGAGCGTTATGCGACTCATGCCAACAAAGGTAGGAGGCAAGTGACGTTCGAGCCAGGTGATTGGGTTTGGGTGCACTTGCGAAAGGAGCGATTCCCAACCCTAAGAAAGTCTAAGTTGCAGCCAAGAGGCGATGGACCTTTTCAGATCCTTGAAAAGATAAATGAGAATGCATATAAGCTCGATCTTCCAGGTGAGTATAATGTGTCTGCGTCATTTAATGTTGCTGATCTTTCTCTGTTTGATGCAGGTGATGATTCGAGGACGAATCCTTTTCAACAGGGAGGGGATGATGAGTTCCGGAGTGGCTCGAAGAACATTGACCCGTTGCACGTGCCCGTAGGACCAATAACGAGACAAAGAGCCAAAAGAATCAAGCAGGCAATGCAAGGATTCATGCAAGCGTGGATGGACGAGTGCTCTAGTGCAAAGACTTCATTTACATTGCATAACAATGTGGAAGAGGAGCCAAAGTTATTGCAATACATTGGGATCAAGGAAGAACAAGAAATTGGGCAGCAATGGAATCACGGTCGTAAAGCCTGATATTACGGCCGTAACGGATTCACGGCCGTAAAGCCAAAATTACGGCCGTAACACTACAATGGCGAAATTATGCAGAAGAGGACTTACGGCCGTAACCCTCTATTTCACGGCCGTAACAAGTTTAGTAGTTTTAATTCAGAATATTGATTACGGCCGTAAAGGTCATTTTCACGGCCGTAACACATGTTGTCCATTTTTAATCCGTAGCGTGATTACGGCCGTAAAGGTCGTTTTCACGGCCGTAACTTAGGTTCCGAATTTTAAGTTAATGTTTGGCGTTTTTAGCTTTTTAGTTTAAATTGAATTCTAGTTTATTTCTAGTTGTTTTATTTTCTTTGCCTATATATATGGCTTTATTCAGCATTGTAAAACAACAACTTTTATCTTGAGATTAATGATATTGAAGGTGAGATATTCCCTTATATTTTCTTCGTGTTCTCGTCGAACAAATTAAACTTATCAAAGGATTTGACAACCTTTGTGGCGTTCCCCCTTTGTGGTTCTTATCTCCGCATCGTAACGGGTTTTGGGTTTAATATACCCATAGTTCTTGCGTCGTGAGGTCGGGGTTGCATTGTTACCGTCTACTATCTTGGATTTTAGAGCTTTCCGGCGTTTAATTCCGCGTGTTCTTGGTGATCCCCATAACGGATCACATCATTTTTGCAACGTTTTTTTAAGTGTTTCCGTAAACCCTTTTGCAACGTTTTTTAACTCAACCTTTTGCAACGTTTATTGAGTGTTGCCGTAGACCCTTTTACAACGTTTTTAAGTGTTACAAAAACTTTTAACCCAACCTTTTGCAACATTTATTGAGTGTTGCCGTAGACCCTTTTTGTAATACCGCCTTTCATTTTCGTACCCTTTAAAATTTCACGTCATATTTATGTTAATGTTATTTGAAATTTGAAATTTAATTAATTTTACGTCAACGATTTGAAATTTGTTTTGCAGTGGAAGGACTTGGACACCGTCTCGCTCAATGTGCCAATTAGAAAATTATAAATTGTTTACTTGCAATTTATGTGAATAATTGTTTTATTTCCTAAGCTTGCCAATTCTTATTTTTGTCAAATTATTATAAGTGGTAAATTTTAGGGTATTTTGTAGATTTATGATAGATGTGTACTTAATTTCGAAACTTAGGGAGAATGAGGGACTAAATTGCAAATTTCCTAAAGATTACACTTAAAATCTAACCTAACCCTCATTCTCACCCGACTCCCTCTCTGTCTCAACTCCCTCACGCTCTCTCTCGCTCTATCCGGTCTCTCTCTCTCTCACTCACGACATATCTCTGTCTCGACTCTCTCTCTCTCTCTCTCTCTCTCTCTCTCTCTCTCTCTCGCGTGCCCCTCCACTCTCGGTCTCCGTCTCCCTCGCACCGCTCGCAACTCTCGGCCCGGCCTCGTCGACTGCCACCGGACGCCACCGCCCCAGTGGTAAAAGCCCCTCTTCCCCTTCCCTTTTCTGCACACACACTGACTCGACACAACACACGCACACTGCCCATCGTGCGCACACACTGATGAGAACCCGGGAGGGGGTCCTCGTTGTAGCTCGCGGAATGACGCTTGGAAAGTTCTGAATGCAGGTTGGAACGGACGATAACACTACAACCCGAGTCTCACGACGTAAGAACCATGGGTATATTAAACCCAAGACCCGTTACGATGCGGAAACAAGAACCGCAATGGTTTGAACGCCACAAAGGATGCCCACGCCTTTGATAAGTTCGATTTGTTGAACACCACAAATATCCCACAATATTTGATAAGTTCGAAGTTTGTTCAATTCCAGAACAATGTTGAGAAAACACTCAATATAAATTTCATTCATCAAAATATTCTGTTTTTACATTGAATGGAAAAGCATATAAATAGGCAAAATAAAACCTAATCGCTAACTGACTCTGAATAGAATTCTAATTAGGCTAAAATACCTAAAATAACTAAAATAACCAAAATAACCAAAATTATCAAAAATAATTAAAACCAAAAATAACCAACTAAACCCTAGCCGCAAAACAAGGCCCAAAAATGCGTTACTTGAATTACGGCCGTAATAGCCTCTCGGATCAAAATGTGGTTTAGTTTGTTACGGCCGTGAGAATTTTGATTACGGCCGTAAGTCTTCTTCTTCATTTACGGCCGTGAGATGATATGTTTACGGCCGTAAAGGCCTTTCTGTCCAAATTTGCCATATTGATTTTACGGCCGTAAAAATGGGTGTTACGGCCGTGAGTCTGTTTCTGCCCAATTTTCTGATCCTTTGACATTAATTGATCTGATTTGAATCTCGACTCGAGCCCAACATGAAACTTGTTCATTTTCCCATGTAGAATATTGTTGAATTGCTCGTATCTTGATTTCTCATTTTTGACGCCTTTTCCGGATCACATCATCCCCTCTTCCTTTAAGATGATTCGTCCCGAATCATAACATTGTTAGCTTCTTTTCCGGATCACATCACACACGCACACATCTCACACCTGAAAATTAATTATGTGCGCGTTCAGATTTATGGATTTCAGATTTCGATAATGAAAGATTTTCATATATAAATGTCAGATTATATATATATATTACAATCCAAAGTTTTAGTTAAAGTTTCAAGTTTTGATTTTTGTTAGATTTTTAAATCATAGATTGTCAAATTGAGAATTTGGTTTGGAACTTTGATGAGTTATTTGAAATTTTAATTGTAATTGTATAACGTTAAAGCTGTGAAAATTTGAAGTTTAGTTAACGACCTTGTAGTAAAGTTTGTAATAATTAGTTATTTTTAGAAGTGTGAACTTGTTAGAATCACGATTAAGTAATTTTGTAAAGTTATGGAATTTTGAGTTTGAGTTTGAATTTAAAAGATGAGAAGACCTTCTAATGTGCATTGAGATTCATTCCTTGTCTTGAATATGGGTTTTATGTGTTTTGGTCATATCCTAAGGTCACACTTAGGTTAATTTGAAATTTTGATCTCGATTGGGTGTTTTGTTACTATTTAAAAAGGGTAAAGTGACTTTGTAATGTTCAGTGAAATTTTACTGTTCGTTTTGAATATGGTATGTTTGGGATTGGTTGGCATTAAAAAGAATTTCAAATGTGTTTGTGAACTGAGAGTCATATTTATTGAAGTATGTGAATATTTCATATTTGTTGGGGTTATGAAATTTGTTAATTGTTTGGTAATGTTTAAGTTACAATGTGAAATTCGGATTTAGGAAATTATTTACAAATTTCAGATTTTTGCAATGTTAATTTTAACAACGTTGACCTGTAATGGTAAATCCTCCATTTTAGGTTTAATTAGCAACAATGTTTGAGAATTTTCTGATTATGGATAATTAGAATTTTATTGAGAAATTTTGTAAAGCTAGGTCAAGCCATTTGTAATGTTGTAATTTAATTTAAATTAAAAGGTAAGAAAAAAAAGTGTTCTAAAGTACATTGAAATTGACATCTTATTTCGAATATGGTGTTGTGTGTTGGACCTAGCTTAAGGTCACGTTTGGGATTGAATTGTGAATGAAATAGAAGTTTTAAACCTTGCTTAGAGTTTAAAATGTGATTTTGAACTAAAAGTATATTTTATTAAATGAATGGGTACAACTAGGATTTTGGTGCATTGATGTCACGGGCAACCGATGTTCCTCCACTTGCAAATCCAGATAACGGTAAATTCTAAGGACGTCAAGTAAGTAAACTCCCCCCTATTTTCATAGAAGTTGAATGTAAATGTGAAATATGTAAATGACTGTCTTGCAACTTACTTGCTTTGATGAATTTCATTTATTTTATGAAAGTATATGTTATTGAGAAGAATGTTCAAGCATGCACATTATCATGTCATTGCATCATCAAGCATGCATTGGCATCGAAATTGGGAAGTCAAATGTTTTTAAATGAAATAAATGTGTCAAGGTGCAAGTTTGTTCAAACGTTATGTATCCCATGTTTTTAAGAAAAAGAATGGGTGTACTTCTAGTTCATGAAAGATGCGAGTGGGAAATGGGGAGCGGGGGATCGGCGTACCCGAATTAAGTCGCTTTGCGACGGAATGTTCAACCGTTTTACGGTGGACTATTAAACCGCTTTGCGGTGGAATGAAGTGAATGAGCCGCTTTGCGGTAGAATGAAATGAATGAGCCACTTTGCGGTGGAGATGTGAAAGTTAATCTGGTTCCAAATAAGAATTTCCCACTGTTATCTGAATAACTAGAAGATACACCTAGTGAGCTCACGATGGAAATGAAGTGAAAGTTTTGAAATGTTAAGTGAAAGTTTGAATGTTCTGGAAAGTAAAGTAAATGGGGATACATATATGGAATTTTTAAAGCATTCATGTCATAAGCATGCATTCATGCATAAAGTTTACTTACTGAGCTTTAGCTCACCCCATTCCCTCCCCAACATTTCAGGTAATGAAAGTTAGGTGACCCGAGGAGAGCACTTGGCAGCTAACTCAGGCTATACCCGCTTCAACTCTTTTAAAATAAATTTAAATTAGAATTTATTTAAATTTCTCATTATTTATTCTTTAATTCATGTGTTATTGAGGTTAAATTACCTCTTATTTCATTTGCTAAAGTTTATTTACTTGGAATTATATTGTTGAGGAGTTTGGGACTTATCGTAATGGTTTGGATGATGTTTGGGATTGAATGAGTTGCGATGTGTATTTTAAAAATGGTTTGATGTCCCTCTACAGGTTGGCTATGTCCAATTTACAGAGGAGACTCTGCCGAAATTTTTGTAAAATTTCATAATAGAAAAATGAAAATGTTGAGGTTTTAAATGATTTCTTTTCCGCATTTAAGTAAAGAAAAGTTAACACGCCTAAGTTTAAGATTTTGAACTTGGGGTGTTACACTTTTGCAACATTTTTTGAACGTTGCTATATGTTTTTTTTTTAAAAAATATTATTGAACAAATTATTTATAAAACCCAATTTTTTTCTAATTGCTTCATTAAAATGATACTTTAAACAAACAAAAAAAAAGTAACTACATTATGAATTTTCAAATCCATACAAAATAAAATCTTGATAATGTTTAACAAATCCACAATACAGAATAACAAATCCTTGAAAGAAAGTGTTAATAATGTTTAACAAATTCACAAAAGAACATCATCATTTCACAAAAGAAATATTTTACTACGGGAATATCAACTTCAACCCGCAATATAACTACACCTTTAGATCGCAAAATTCGGTTCATCTCCAAAAGAATATCTTCAAAGTTACACCTATAACAAATTTGAGCAATGTTATAAGTGAATATCATGCTTTACTTCATAAATGGTAGAAAAAATAAAAAATAGAGTTAAAAGCAAAATACATTTATATCTTTCCAATGTGATTTTCATAGAAATTGATATGACTTATCCTAAATCAATCTACTAGACCCGAGACGTGAAGGGCACCGATGACAGATGTTAGCTAGATGCTAGATCTAACACCAAGGAAAATGAGTTTTCACCCCAAGTGTAAAACTTAAACTTAGACGTGTTAACTTCTCTTTCCTTTCCTTCTCTTATATTGTAAAAAATTCTATAGAAATTTCAACAAAACCAACACCTCAAACAACTTCCAACATCAATCCTCAATTCCACAACATCACAAATTCAACAATAAACTCCATCTAACTAAATAGGACATTAATAAAGTACTAAATAGTAGAAGTTGTTGCTTTCTTCTTTGGCACTATTTGAGTATCTAAACTCAAATCAAATTTAAAATTAATTCATATTATCAAACAAAAGCATAAAATCTTTTGTACAAAACCCACACATCCAAGAAAAAGAATGTTGGAACAGATGTCAAAAGGGATGAGAATAAGGTGGATCATAATGTCGTTCACGTGTTGTAGGAAAAGGTGCTAAAAGGAAAAGGTGTATGGATTGCAAAATCAATGAAAGCTGTTGAAGTGAGTGAATCATCTAAGATACTAAGACTATACAACTTGGCATAGAAAAAAAGTTGGAAACTCATCTCATTAGTGGGGAATTGAAAGAAATCAATTCTATAGAAAAATGGGAAATTTTAGCTATTGATAGTGCAAATAATACCGAAGAACAGCGAACATTATATGAAAGAGAAAAAGATGCAATTGACTCTAACTCACCTACAGAACAAATGTAGGATGGAATGGAAAGATTGGTGGGTACATAAAGCCACTCATCTGATCTCCATCTCGAAGATACTCCTCAAGCATCTGAGGGTGATACTCTAAAATATGTTTGATTAGGATTAAAGCATTTGAATTAGTAAAAGAAACCAATTGGCGAAAGAAAAGGAAAAAATTAACCTAGACAGCAAGTATATTCTGAAAGGCCTACCTCTCGATAAATCAACTCTCTAGCATCATCTTTTGTCAATTTTTTTCTTCTCGAACTCAAACTCAAGCTTTGATATGGGTTGGCTGGATGGCTCGCACTGCAAATTTGCTAATCCATGAAAGTATGGATCAGCCAATGCCTAGAAAAACAAACATGGAAACAGTAACAGAGCTAGAGTTATTAATCAGATTCCTAAATTCTTTTAGAATTCAAATCAGAGCTATCGCCTTACAAGTAGACTTCACAACTAGCACATCACTTCTGGACAGAGATGGTATGTTTGGATCCAGCAAATCAAAGACGTCTTCCTTAAAAATATGCAAAATTATAACATAAACGATAACCATACAGGATTAAATATAAAAAATGACCAAAACAAAGTTAGGAATTTGTAAGTTCACAACTGATACCTCAATAAAAGATGCTCTAATAAAAAGCTCTCTGGTCTCTTTCATAGAGTCCATCTTCAAAAAAATGGTATCCATTACTTTAAGAATGACACCATTTTGATGCTCTTCGACTTAATAATTTGTACCCATGGTGTAAGTTTTTCCAGACCCGGTCTAAGACACAATAACCAAGTATAATATATGAGTTTTACATGTTAACTTAAACTTCCAAGTGCAACTCGTAGATGGAACTAATACTATAATAAGTGATAAATAGACACATTTGCACCCCCAAAACACTCTATAAAACTATAAATTGATGATAAATATGACCTGTCCATAAGCAAGCACATGTGCCATTGTAGCCATATAAGAGAGCGTCAACAAGTGGAGCAACACATTTATCAAATATGCGCGAACATGGATATCCCCCACTCCAAAAAATGTAATCAAATGTGAAGTAGTGCAATCCAATCTGGATCTGTCCATGCACCCGGAAGCACCAAAGGCATGTCAACAAAAGGTTCAAAATGTAAATCAAAGTTCAGATCCATCCCCTCTTTATATTTAAGTTAATTATAATTGGGAAAATAATTTAGGTTAATTATAATTGGGAAAAAAATTATAATAAATTCCGATTTCTCTGTACCCCAAACAAACCGCAAATAATAATTTAAAAAGTCATAAATTCCCTGTACCCCAAACAAACTGCAAATAATAATTTAACCCCAAAATCTCAAATTCTTAATTCCTCATTCACAGTTGCAAAAACAGCATGTAAAATTGTAAATCATAATAATAATTTACTCCAAGCAGATTCAGGCAAAAACAACATATAAATCGTAATAATAATTAATACATTAATACTCCTATTGATATTGGGGGGGGGGGATTCTAACCTAGATGGAGATTTGGAGTTGCAGTTTGTAGGTGACCATACCGACGAAGTCCAGCGGCAGTGAAGACAACTTGCAGGTGACCAAGGGGCGGCGCCATGGCAGTGAAGGCAAGTGATGGCTGCAGGCGGAGAAGGATTCTGCTAAGGAGTAGGGATTCTCGTAGGCCGTAGGCGGAGAGAGTCAACACCCGACGGTGGCTGCAAGCAGATAAGGAGTCAGCAGTGGCTGCGAGGTTGGAGTGTTTGCTGGAGGTTTGCTGAGAGATTGCTGAGAACGGGTGTGAGTGGTGGCCAAGAGAGAAGAGAATGACGGCAGCCAGGGAGGATGAAGTCGAGAGAGAGCAGAGAGGTGAGGTTGAGAGTGAGGGTCGGTCGATTTTGATGGGTAGGTTTAGGTTTTAAGTTTTAAGTTTTGTGATAATTGCAATTTAGTCACCCAACTTTAGATAATGTGAAATCTAGTCTTGAAACTAAGCTATTGCAACGTTTTAAAAATGTTTCAAATGAGTACCCTTTCGCAACACTTGCTAAACGTTGTAAAAGAACACCCTTTTGCAACGCTTTATTAAACATTGCAAAAGACTCCAAAAAATGTTGCAAAATGTTGAACTCTTTTGCAACATTTAATAAATGTTGCAAATGAGTCTCTTTTGCAACATTCACTTGACAAATGTTGCTAAAGCTCAATTGTTAACACCAATCGCAACATTCACTTCTTAAAATGTTGCGATATGTCACTTTAGCAATATTCAACTGCCGAATGTTGCAATTCAAGTGTTGCAAAAGCCCTTTTTTGTTGTAGTGGAAGTTGTATGATTGGGAAGCTGATTGATTCTCTCAGTTGTCATAATTATCTCCTTTCCATTCTTCTTGGAGTAATTAGTAGGATCTAATTTGGGGTCCAAAGGGTCAATTGCCATATCATCATTCTTACCAAAATTAGCGTTTGAGCTTGCCGACGATTCATTGCGGAGCATGTAGGTACGAACCATATGGTCGATCAACTTGGCCATCAGGGGGATTCAAATAATTTTTTGTAGAAGTTTTTCGAGTGTCTAATTTTTCCACATACATAGCAGAAAGTGGGAATTTTCTCATATTTAAATGATGCCCAAATCCACTCTCCATTTGGTTTCTTAAGCTTCATCTTCCTCTTCAATGGTAAACGAACATCCATTAAGACTCTAATGTGTAAAAAGGCTTTCCAGCCACCAGAAAAACTGTTTGGATCCGAGGCTACATATATATGCCAATAAAGTTACCAATGTGCTGCAAGACCCTTTCTGACCTGAAGCCTACTGTATTGAAGAATGAGGATTTGATGATTCAGCAAGAGTATGATTGTGTGGAAGCTGACTTGACACTGGTATCAACATCTCCGAATGCTCCGAATGATATAGAAGAAAAGCATAGAAATGCTGTTGTATAGCGTGACTCAGTTCACTTGTATAGTGTGATTTATACTGATTTTATTTTTTTGATTCTTTTTTTGCCAGATGTAGTTAGTTAGATAGCTGGTTTTGTAATCTATATATGTACAACTGTTTTTGATAATGAAAGACATGAATCATAGTCTGATTCATTTAAAAATGCTCTTGCATTTCATTCACTGAAATTCTTCCTTTCATATTCAATTTTGATATGGTATCATAGCCATAAACAATGGCAGATGATTCCAATATTATTCCTCCTGCTACAAATATGAATTCAGATTCAATTCCTCCAAACACTTCTGGCTCATCTCATGATCCTGTACAACCAAGTAGTCTGTATTATATTGGAGAAAATGATGGTAAAAGGGCAATGCTGGTAAGTCACAACCTGACAGCTAATACTTATTACTCATGGGCTAGATCAATGAAAAGAGCATTAAGAGTCAAAAATAAGTTGGGATTCATAGACGGTACTCTGTGTGAACCTGAAAATCCGAATGATCCGTTGATGGAGCACTGGCTGAGGTGCAACGATATTGTGATCACCTGGATGCAAAACACCATGGAAGTTGACATTAAGTGCAGTACAGTTTATACAGAAACAGCTCATCAATTATGGCTGGAACTCGAGCAAAGATTTGGCTAACAAAACGCACCCCGTATCTATGAAATCAAGCAGGGAATTATAGCATCGGTACAAAACCAGGATACTGTGAGTGTCTATTTTTTCAAAATTCAAAACTATGCTAGATGAATTGTTGAATTATGAATCCATTCCAAACTGTTCATGTGGGGGTTTGAAGACTGTGGTTGAAAATCTGATGAGAACCCGGGAGGGGGTCCTCGTCGTAGCTCGCGGAATAACGCTTGGAAAGTTCCGAATCCAGGTTGGAACGGACGATAACACTACAACCCGAGCCTCAAGACGTAAGAACCATGGGTATATTAAACCCAAGACCCGTTACGATGCGGAAACAAGAACCGTAATGGTTTGAACGCCACAAAGGATGCCCACGCCTTTGATAAGTTCGATTTGTTGAACACCACAAATATTCCACAATATTTGATAAGTTCGAAATTTGTTCAATTCCAGAACAATGTTGAGAAAACACTCAATATAATTTTTATTCATCCAAAATATTCTGTTTTTACATTGAATGGAAAAGCATATAAATAGGCAAAATAAAACCTAATCGCTAACTGACTCTGAATAGAATTCTAATTAAAATAGAATACTAAATTAGGAAAATAACCTAAAAATCAAAAGGAAACAAAATAATTAAAAATCCTATAATTATGGAAATATAGTAAATTTCCGTCTGCATCATTGATTTGCCAATTTGAAGCCCCAAACGATGGAATTTGGCCCTAAAATCAATGGGCTCAAGGGCTTTGGCCCATGAGTCTTGCTCAGTGACCTGTTTCTACTCGAAAAACATATATTATCCATCCAATTCTGACATAGTTGACTGGATCTTGATTTCTCATTTTTGACGTCTTTTCCGGATCACATCATCCCCTCTTCCTTTAAGATGATTCGTCCCGAATCATAACATTGCTAGCTTCTTTTCCGGATCACATCATCCCCTCTTCCTTTAAGATGATTCGTCCCGAATCATAAAACTGTTCTTGGCTTGCTCACTTGGTTTAGCCTCGAACCTTCTTCGTACAAGCAATGTTTGATCTGATGTTCTCCGAACCTGCTTGACTTCTTGTTTTGGCTTGAATTATAGATTTTCCCGTCAAGCCCACCTGATTCGTACCATTCCCTCCTTCTTTAGGATGATTCGTCCCGAATCATGGTGTTGTTCTTGAAAAATCAAACTGTACCTCCTGGATCAAACGGAAAATTGTCGATTCCCTGACATGCATTCAATAAATGATGCTCCTCCAATTTTTAGACGATAAGGTATTGAAACACGAGGGGAATTGACCAAGGTTGATGCAAATCAAACTTCCATGCACAATAAACCTGCAAGAAAGATTTAACAAAAATGGGGAGGGAAATGTTAGCGTCTCCATGCACAAGGTATGGATCCTTGTATTCATGATGAATTATTTCCGATTCATTTTTCCCAACAACAAAATTCCGCTCTTCACCTCCTTCCTTCTTTGCAATTTCTTGCTCAACCTCTTCTATCTTTTTACTCCCAAACTCAACCAATTCTTCTAGCTCCACGTTCTCACGCACAACCTCCTCTTCCAAATTTTTGGACTCTACCACCTCTTCTAATTCTTCATCCCCAACTTCCAATTTTCCCTCATCAAATATTGGAGTTTGATCACCTAACTCCACCTTTTCATCTCCTACCACAAAATTCGGGGTCTCTTCAACTACTTCTAATTCTTTTTTCGCACACTCAACCTCCACTTCTAAATTTATGGATTCTACCACCTCTCCTAATTTCTCATGCTTTTGCTCAAGCACCTCCTCATAAATAATTTTATTGACATGATTAGGCACCACCTCAACACTACACAAATTTTTATCTTCTAACTCTTTCCTCAAGTCTTCCTCCTTCTTCTCAACAATCATTTCTAAAGGTTTTTCTTGTAATTTAACTACTTCCTCTCTTCCCCTTTCTCTCTCTTGCAACTCGGCTAACTTTTTCCTAGCCTCTCGTCCCTTCATCTCTTTATTTAACTGTATTAATTCCTTGGCCATCTCCATGAATTCATCCTTCATACTCCATTCATCATCTCCGAATTTTCTTTGCTCATCTCTCTTTTCTCGCAATACTTTCTCTTCAAGTATTTCTTCCGGGGTTAATGGCATAAGCTTAATACTTTTCCCATCCTTAACAAATTCATATATATTCCTATGCTTATCGTAGACTGCTTTCCTCTTACACTTCCACGATCTACTCAACAAGATGTCACAAGATTCTAGAGGCACCACATCACACCAAAATTCATCGCTATATCTTCCAAGTGCTAATTTCACAATAACCCCATGGGTTACATTTACCTGCCCACACTCCTTTAACCACGTCAGCCTATAAGGATTGGGATGTGGTAGTAAAGGTAAACCCAACTCCTCAACAATGGTGGTACTCGCCAGATCGCAATAATACTCCTTATCAATAATAATATTGCACACTTTACTGCCCACACGACACCTAGTCTAGAAGGTAGGATCGAACTCATAATTCATCCCTTTATGTAGCTTTCAAAAATTTGAGAGATTCAAAATAAGAGGATCTAGATATTGACAAATATCAGGAAGGAATTTAATGTTGACTCGAAAAGGAAAACAATATCAAGAATTTTAAAGAAATTCAAGAAAGTGGTTCTTGAATTTGACTCGAAAGAAAGAATATCAAGAATATTGTAGAAATTCAAGAAAGTGGTTCTTGAATTTCGGAGTGACTTTTTTTTTTTTTTTTTTGAATTATGATGAATTTTCGGAATTAATAAAAATAATTTTTTTTTTTTTTTTTTTTTAATAAAAATCCGAAATTTTGACACGAACGCAACAAAACAAACGGGACAGGATTTGGAAAACAATCGAATAAGAAAAACACTTTTGATTTTTTTAGGACAACTCTTATGGATCAAATTGGAAAAAAATTTACTGGCAAGAAGAACAAAAAAAATTGAAAACAAAGACTCAAACAACAAAAATAGGATATGGATGATTTTTATGGGACTCGATGATAAATATAAAAATCAAACTGGATAGAAAAACAGAAGAACCTGAATCCAGAGTCCAGCTCTGATACCATATGATGAGAACCCGGGAGGGGGTCCTCGTCGTAGCTCGCGGAATAACGCTTGGAAAGTTCCGAATCCAGGTTGGAACGGACGATAACACTACAACCCGAGCCTCACGACGTAAGAACCATGGGTATATTAAACCCAAGACCCGTTACGATGCGGAAACAAGAACCGTAATGGTTTGAACTCCACAAAGGATGCCCACGCCTTTGATAAGTTCGATTTGTTGAACACCACAAATATTCCACAATATTTGATAAGTTCGAGATTTGTTCAATTCCAGAACAATGTTGAGAAAACACTCAATATAATTTTTATTCATCCAAAATATTCTGTTTTTACATTGAATGGAAAAGCATATAAATAGGCAAAATAAAACCTAATCGCTAACTGACTCTGAATAGAATTCTAATTAAAATAGAATACTAAATTAGGAAAATAACCTAAAAATCAAAAGGAAACAAAATAATTAAAAATCCTATAATTATGGAAATATAGTAAATTTCCGTCTGCATCATTGATTTGCCAATTTGAAGCCCCAAACGATGGAATTTGGCCCTAAAATCAATGGGCTCAAGGGCTTTGGCCCATGAGTCTTGCTCAGTGACCTGTTTCTACTCGAAAAACATATATTATCCATCCAATTCTGACATAGTTGACTGGATCTTGATTTCTCATTTTTGACGTCTTTTCCGGATCACATCATCCCCTCTTCCTTTAAGATGATTCGTCCCGAATCATAACATTGCTAGCTTCTTTTCCGGATCACATCATCCCCTCTTCCTTTAAGATGATTCGTCCCGAATCATAAAACTGTTCTTGGCTTGCTCACTTGGTTTAGCCTCGAACCTTCTTCGTACAAGCAATGTTTGATCTGATGTTCTCCGAACCTGCTTGACTTCTTGTTTTGGCTTGAATTATAGATTTTCCCGTCAAGCCCACCTGATTCGTACCATTCCCTCCTTCTTTAGGATGATTCGTCCCGAATCATGGTGTTGTTCTTGAAAAATCAAACTGTACCTCCTGGATCAAACGGAAAATTGTCGATTCCCTGACATGCATTCAATAAATGATGCTCCTCCAATTTTTAGACGATAAGGTATTGAAACACGAGGGGAATTGACCAAGGTTGATGCAAATCAAACTTCCATGCACAATAAACCTGCAAGAAAGATTTAACAAAAATGGGGAGGGAAATGTTAGCGTCTCCATGCACAAGGTATGGATCCTTGTATTCATGATGAATTATTTCCGATTCATTTTTCCCAACAACAAAATTCCGCTCTTCACCTCCTTCCTTCTTTGCAATTTCTTGCTCAACCTCTTCTATCTTTTTACTCCCAAACTCAACCAATTCTTCTAGCTCCACGTTCTCACGCACAACCTCCTCTTCCAAATTTTTGGACTCTACCACCTCTTCTAATTCTTCATCCCCAACTTCCAATTTTCCCTCATCAAATATTGGAGTTTGATCACCTAACTCCACCTTTTCATCTCCTACCACAAAATTCGGGGTCTCTTCAACTACTTCTAATTCTTTTTTCGCACACTCAACCTCCACTTCTAAATTTATGGATTCTACCACCTCTCCTAATTTCTCATGCTTTTGCTCAAGCACCTCCTCATAAATAATTTTATTGACATGATTAGGCACCACCTCAACACTACACAAATTTTTATCTTCTAACTCTTTCCTCAAGTCTTCCTCCTTCTTCTCAACAATCATTTCTAAAGGTTTTTCTTGTAATTTAACTACTTCCTCTCTTCCCCTTTCTCTCTCTTGCAACTCGGCTAACTTTTTCCTAGCCTCTCGTCCCTTCATCTCTTTATTTAACTGTATTAATTCCTTGGCCATCTCCATGAATTCATCCTTCATACTCCATTCATCATCTCCGAATTTTCTTTGCTCATCTCTCTTTTCTCGCAATACTTTCTCTTCAAGTATTTCTTCCGGGGTTAATGGCATAAGCTTAATACTTTTCCCATCCTTAACAAATTCATATATATTCCTATGCTTATCGTAGACTGCTTTCCTCTTACACTTCCACGATCTACTCAACAAGATGTCACAAGATTCTAGAGGCACCACATCACACCAAAATTCATCGCTATATCTTCCAAGTGCTAATTTCACAATAACCCCATGGGTTACATTTACCTGCCCACACTCCTTTAACCACGTCAGCCTATAAGGATTGGGATGTGGTAGTAAAGGTAAACCCAACTCCTCAACAATGGTGGTACTCGCCAGATCGCAATAATACTCCTTATCAATAATAATATTGCACACTTTACTGCCCACATGACACCTAGTCTAGAAGGTAGGATCGAACTCATAATTCATCCCTTTATGTAGCTTTCAGAAATTTGAGAGATTCAAAATAAGAGGAACTAGATATTGACAAATATCAGGAAGGAATTTAATGTTGACTCGAAAAGGAAAACAATATCAAGAATTTTAAAGAAATTCAAGAAAGTGGTTCTTGAATTTGACTCGAAAGAAAGAATATCAAGAATATTGTAGAAATTCAAGAAAGTGGTTCTTGAATTTCGGAGTGACTTTTTTTTTTTTTTTTTTGAATTATGATGAATTTTCGGAATTAATAAAAATAATTTTTTTTTTTTTTTTTTTTTTTTAATAAAAATCCGAAATTTCGACACGAACGCAACAAAACAAACGGGACAGGATTTGGAAAACAATCGAATAAGAAAAACACTTTTGATTTTTTTAGGACAACTCTTATGGATCAAATTGGAAAAAAATTTACTGGCAAGAAGAACAAAAAAAATTGAAAACAAAGACTCAAACAACAAAAATAGGATATGGATGATTTTTATGGGACTCGATGATAAACATAAAAATCAAACTGGATAGAAAAACAGAAGAACCTGAATCCAGAGTCCAGCTCTGATACCATATGATGAGAACCCGGGAGGGGGTCCTCGTCGTAGCTCGCGGAATAACGCTTGGAAAGTTCCGAATCCAGGTTGGAACGGACGATAACACTACAACCCGAGCCTCACGACGTAAGAACCATGGGTATATTAAACCCAAGACCCGTTACGATGCGGAAACAAGAACCGTAATGGTTTGAACGACACAAAGGATGCCCACGCCTTTGATAAGTTCGATTTGTTGAACACCACAAATATTCCACAATATTTGATAAGTTCGAGATTTGTTCAATTCCAGAACAATGTTGAGAAAACACTCAATATAATTTTTATTCATCCAAAATATTCTGTTTTTACATTGAATGGAAAAGCATATAAATAGGCAAAATAAAACCTAATCGCTAACTGACTCTGAATAGAATTCTAATTAAAATAGAATACTAAATTAGGAAAATAACCTAAAAATCAAAAGGAAACAAAATAATTAAAAATCCTATAATTATGGAAATATAGTAAATTTCCGTCTGCATCATTGATTTGCCAATTTGAAGCCCCAAACGATGGAATTTGGCCCTAAAATCAATGGGCTCAAGGGCTTTGGCCCATGAGTCTTGCTCAGTGACCTGTTTCTACTCGAAAAACATATATTATCCATCCAATTCTGACATAGTTGACTGGATCTTGATTTCTCATTTTTTATGTCTTTTCCGCATCACATCAAAATCAGCAACGTCATTGGGTGATGAAATTTCTAATGGGCTTAAATGAATCTTACAAAAGTATGAAGGCTCAAATTCTTTTAATCAAACCTTTTCCAAGTCTGAATGAGGTTTATTCAATCATACAACAAGAGGAAAAGAGGAGAGAAATATCATCAGATGTAATAATGAATGAATCCATGGCTCTTATGACTAGAAAGAATTTCAGAGATAATAGGAGACGGAATTTTTCATCTCAAAGGAAGGAGAGATATTATTGCACATATTGCAAAATCCCAGGACATTCTCTTGAACGATGGATGAAGGCAAACCCCAGACCTTTCTGCACACACTGCCAGATCTCAAGACACAAGGTTGAAAAATGCTTCAAGCTGCACGGTTACCCTTCCAGCAACAGATTTGATGAGAAAACTAGACAAGCTGCACCTGCTGTAAATCAAGTATCTAGCCAAGAGCAATTAAGGGACAAAATGCCAGTTTCAGTGACTCAAGAGCAGTACTCTCAGCTCCTAGCTCTCCTCAAGCCATCCAACAATGATCTGTCACAGAATTCTTCAGCCAAGAATATTCAGTCATTCCTTCCATCCGTTTCTAGTAATGAAATTCCTGAAGTGTCTGGTATATCTCTATGTCTCTCCACTCATAACATTAAATCTCAAACACTTATTCCTTGGATTTTGGACACAGGTGCCACAGACCACATAATATGTTCTACCTCTTTCTTTACTTCAATTGATTCACAAGTTTCATATTCTGTAACTCTCTGCCAAATGGAGATGCTGCCCCTGTTAGTCATATTGGAACGGTCAAATTGACAGACTCTCTTATTCTTCAAAACATTCTTTGTGTTCCATCATTCTCATTTAACCTTATTTCATCCAGAAAAATTGCTCAAGAATCCAACTGCTGTCTCATTTTCTTTTCTGAATTTTGTTTCATACAGGACCTTTCAAGTTGGAAAACGATTGGGATGGGTGAAGCAAAGCACGGCCTATATCATCTGATGCAAAATAAGATTCATTCATCAGCCTTGACTGAAGCCTTAAATCAGTACTCCTGTGCAACACTTTCATCAGCCTCTGTGACCTCTAACATTGAGGACTTTGATCTTTGGCACTATAGGCTAGGAAACTCATCATATACTAGACCTATTTCAGGAAGTGATATCAACACTCTCAAACATTCTACTCACAAACCTTGTCATGTATGTCCTCTAGCTATGTTGCAAAAATTACCATTTTCCTCAAGTGAACACAAATCTGGAAGGTGTTTTGAATTAATACATTGTGATATTTCGGGCCCTTGTAACGAGTCAAGTTATGATGGTTCCAGATATTTTTTAACTATAGTTGATGATTTTAGTATGTGTAATTGGGTGTATATGTTGAAATTGAAATCTGATGCCACTAGATCACTACAAAACTTCTGTGCCATGATTGAAAACCAATTTGAAACCAAAGTTAAGATCATTCGTAGTGACAATGGGGGAGAATTTTCTATGAAAGACTTTTATCATGAAAAGGGAATTATACACCACAAAACTTGTGTGGAAACACCTCAACAAAATGCCATAATTGAGAGAACATCAAAACATTTTAAATGTTTCCCGAGCCCTAAAATTCCCAAGTCACATCCCATTAAAATATTGGAATGATTGTGTACTTACTTTTGTTTATCTCATAAATAGAACTTCATCCCCCTTTCTAAAACACAAAAGTCCTTTTGAGATCCTTTTTCAGACCAAACCTTCATATTCACAACTCAAAGTCTTTGGTTGTTTAGCTTTTGCAACTACACTTGTAAATGGAAGGCACAAATTCAATTTTAGAGCTAGAAAATGTGTTTTCTTGGGATACCCTTTTGGGATAAAAGGATACAAGTTGTTAGATTTGGAAAGTAAGAAAGTCTTCATTTCTCGCAATATCATCTTTCAAGAAAATGTTTTTCCATTCAAAACCAATACCAAAGAAAATGTTGACAAAACTAATGTCCTACCAACACCTAACCAACTTTCGTTTCCTCAAGTTATCATCATAGCGATTCCAGATGTTCCTACACTTGAATATTCTGAAACAGAAAACTTGAGTCCTACATCATCAAATCTGAGTCCTACATCATCAAATTCTATAGACCTTTCAACAAACAATGAATCTTTTATACCACAAACTGATGATGAAACTAATCAGTTAAATTCATCTGTCTCTAGTCCAATTTTGACAAATCATGGTTCTCATCTACCTAGAAGATCCACCAGAGTATGAGGAGCACCCCCTCATTTACGAGATTTCATTTGCCATCAAGTTGATATGCCTCACTCACCCCAAAAGTTTGACAAGGAAAAAGGGACTGAATCTTCAGGTAAGTCTTTTCCCCTCAATAATTGTGTGTCTTATGATAAACTCTCTACTCCATATAAGGCTTTCATCACTTCCATAACAAGTCAAATCGAGCCTAAGGATTACCAAGAAGCTTCCCAATCTCTCCAATGGCGTGAAGCTATGAAATCATAATTACAGCCCTTGAGTCAAATGATACCTGGAATATTGTTCCTTTACCTCTTCATAAAAAGGCTATAGGATGCAAATGGGTTTACAAAGTCAAGTTTAACTATAGCGACCCAGAATTTTTACGCAATTTTATAATTATTTTAATATTTAGAAAATTGTGTCGCTACTATTTCACTCATTATTTTGAAATTAACGCCGCGACGGATTCGTCTAACCAAGTCAAGAAATATCGAATTTGTTCGATTTTAAATTAAAATCCGAATTTCTAAAATTATGTTATTTTAATTATTTATTCAAAGTATTATTTTCAAAATCATTTTGAATTCCAAAATTTATTAAAATATCTCAATTTTCCTTATTCAAATTATTTCAAGTCCAAATACGTAATTCAATTTTATCTCAAAATTTATTTATTCTCAAATTATTTTCAGTCCAAAATATATTTGTTTTAATACAATTTTTAAACAAAATTAGTCCAAAATTTATCAAAATTTATCTACATAAATTTCTCCCACATGTTTTCTTCTTTCCACCTCATTTCAACACCCCCACGTTTTATTCATCCTTTTTCTTTTCTTTACACCAAACCCACCACTTCATGATTTCCATTAAAACCAATGATTCCCCTCCCCAAATTATTATGTCTCCCAATTGATCATTTTCTATGATTTTTATTCCATCATTATTTCCATAACAAACAATCATGATTTCCACTTAATCCTCTCCACTCAATTGTGCTGCCACTAATCTATTTGCTTTTTCCCCCACAATTCCCTCTATATAAATTGGAATCATCATCATCATCCCACAATCACAAATCACCAATCAAACCTCTACCACCTCCTTCATCATTTTCATCACCTTTCTCTGCAAGACAACCCACAGCCGCAACCTTCATCATATACATCAATCTGTAATCAATCATCATTACCACAGCAAAACCAAACCCAGCACTGCCACCTTCTCCATCACCACCTGCGAAATCCATCACTATATCATCACCTGCAGAAACTTCATCACACAAATGATAGCCTGCAACCAATAATTCCAACACACATCCAGCAGCAACCACAAACCAACCATCTCAGCCATTAGCATTAATTTTGATATCCTGCAATCACATTTCCAATTTCCATTTCCAGCCTGTGACCTTTACAGCTCCATCTTCCCTCCCATAACCACCAATATACACTGCCAAACCAAACCAAGTTCTCTACAATTGAGTAAAACCACAGCACTGCAAACCACCTTCATCCCCATTAATCATCACCACCATTATCACTCCTGCACGTTTTCTTACACTGCAGAACCTCCACCTTCATCCCCAATCACCATTGATCAATCACCAATGTTCCATCACTGCCAGCTGACTCAATCATGAACCAATTTAAATCATAAACTACAAACTCCACCAGCATCACATTCTGATCATTATCATCACCACCAACCATTTCGTTTCTCCCTGTTTTGATCTCCAAATCAGACAATCAGCAGCATCATAATCAGAATCAAACACAAACGAGCTCTATCACCATCACCTAAATCAGAAACCAACTTTCACTGCAACTGCATCAACCCACGAACCAACACCAATCTGCACCATCATCACCGAATCAAACAGCAACCATGACCCTCTCCATCATCAAGTCCACCATTGTCAAGCCAACAATAACCTCAGCCATTATTATCAATCCACACACGCAATCACAAATAAACCACCCACTGGCCACTTCGATTATGACAACCAATCGAACCCAAAATCAACCCAAAACCAAAGAACTAAGTTAAAACTCATAACCTACCTCGACCGCCGACTGTTTTGACCGGATTTACCACCGGCAATCGCTACCTTAAACCGCGACTTTGAGCCTCGATAAATCTCTGATTCAAACCTATCTCGCATCAAAACTTCCTCAAATCAGAACTCCCACACTTTGCCGTCCTTCGCATCACCTAGCGCCGGCAAATCGCCGATTGAACGCCGGATTTCCTCAGCTTTCGTCTCTCGCTTTTCTCTCTTCTCAGTCTCTGAAATTGGGGATCGAAGAGAGAGATACTGAGTTGAGAAAGAATATATCTGAATATATATTTTAAATTTCAGAATCTGCAGTTTAGTCCCTGAAGTTTTAAAGCCTTTCAATTCAGTCCCTATATTTTAAAATGTCTTAATTCAGCCCTTTCAATTCTTTTAAAGGTTTTATTTCAGTCCTTTCAGCTTTTAAACTTATCAATTTCAGCCCTTAAGTTTTAAATGATTTTATTCAGCCTTCATTTTCAAAATCTACTATTTCAACCCTATAGTAATATTTATTTGAGCTTCGACCCAACTTTTAAAGTTATCCATTTCAGTCCCAAAGTTTTAAATGATTTTAATCAGCCCTTTCATTTTAAAAATCTGATCAATTCAGTCCCTGCTGATTTACTTTATTTGATTTTAAGCTCAAGTTTCAAAAGTATTCATTTTAGTCCCTCAACTTTCAAAACATCAATTTTAGTCCTCAAATTATAATTTATCATTTTGAACTATATATTCGATAGACTAAAGTGACTTATTGGCTAAGACGAAGCGTACGGAGAATTTAAAGAAATTGAAGTCATTCCCGATCAACTTTGCACTCGTCGGATTTGAGGTAGACTCGCACTTATTAATTGATTTAAATTATGATTTCATATAAATGTCATGTGACTTGTGAAAGTCAATTTTCAAGAAAATTAAGTATGTTTTATGAAAGGTAAATATACCTTATGTTTTTATGAAAAGTAAGTATACCCTATGTTTTTACGATAATGTTTTATATGTTTTGGATCATTGCTATGCACATAAGAATTCTTACCACCTAAGTTCGGTAAAATTCTTGTGTCTCCATAAGTTTATGAGGATTTACCACCTAAGTTCGGTAAAATTCCTGTCTTTCCATATGTTTATGAGGATTTACCACCTAAGTTCGGTAAAATTCCTGTCGCATATGTTTATGAGGATTTCGATCCTATCTTATGTTATGATGAAAATGATCCCTATGAATTTCATGAATTATGTTTTGGTATACTTACTGTTATTATGATCTTACTGTTATTATGATTTTACTGCATAAGAATTCTTGCCACCTAAGTTCGGTAAAGTTCTTGTGTCTCTTTATGTTTATGAGGATTTCAATCCTATCTTATGTTATGCTTTCAAAAGAAATTATGCTTGGTATAATTAAAATGTTTTTATAAGTATATGGTTTTCAAAGAGCTGTTTTCAAAGAGCTATTTTCAAAGAGCCTATGATTTGTAAAATATGTCCCGTGCTGTAATGCACAATATGAGTTTTATCAAGAGCCGTTTTATAAAGAAGCTCTATCAATGCCCGTTTTATAAAGAGCCGGGATTTATGTGTTTAATCATCTTATAAATTAAATTAATTTGCGATGAGTCTACTGAGTATTTCCCCCATGAAATACTCACCCTACTTTTTAACAGTTTTGCAGATTTCGGAGACGGTGGCGAGCGATGAATGATGGTGGCAATAATCGTTAAACGGTTGAAAGTTTGACGTTAATGATTTCTGTATTTTTCCAAACAATCGAATAATTTAGAGAAGTTCATTTATTTGAGAAATTATGACATTGTCAATTTCTTTACAAAATTAATGGTTCGATTTACTATTTCAAATGGTTTCATAAATGTTTCAATTTTATCGGCCATTACAGTATATTTAATGTTGCCAAAAATGAATTTCAATTATTTCTTCCGCAAAAATATTATTCGAAAAATTTAGACAGAAAATGACGTAGTGAATCGGGTGTACGGAAGTCGGGGCGCTACATTAACGCCGAGGAAGTGTTGAGAGGTTTAAAGCAAGACTTTTGGTGAAGGGATACACACAACGGGAGGGACTTGATTATCATGAGACATTCTCCCCTTGTGGCAAAACTAATTACAGTTAGGACCATGTTAGCGGTGGCTGCTGTCAAAGGATGGCATTTGCACCAATTCGATGTCAACAATGCCTTCTTGCACGGGGACTTAGAGGAAGAAGTTTATATGCAGCTTCCACCTGCTTATGGTGATCACAATGGCAGAAATGTGTGTAAGCTTAAGAAAAGTTTGTATCGTTTGAAGCAGGCATCAAGGCAGTGGTATTCTAAATTATCCAATTTCATCATCACACAAGGTTTCGATCAATCTAAAGCTGATTATAGTCTTTTCACAAAGACTGAAGGTACATCATTCACAGCTATCCTCGTATATGTTGATGATATTATAGTTGCAGGGAATTGTATGGAAACTATCAATGCTCTCAAAATTTCTTTAAATGATAACTTCAAAATCAAAGATCTTGGAAACTTGAAATATTTTCTCGATCTTGAGGTAGCAAGGACATCAGATGGTATCTACCTATGTCAAAGGAAATATGCACTTGACATCTTAAAGGACTCAAGCACAATAGGTTCTACACCTGCAAGAATCCCTTTGGATCAAAATTTCAAATTGTCCAAGGACCAAGGAGAACTAATTGCTGATCCTACCCTTTATAGAAGGCTGGTTGGAAGATTACTTTATTTGACCATAACCAAACCGGATCTTGCATTCTCAGTTCAGCTATTGAGTAGATTTATGGATGCTCCCAGAATTCCTCACTTACATACTGCTCACAAAGTATTAAGATATATAAAATGGGCACCAGGCCAAGGGTTGTTTTACTCTACTAAGTCTGATCTGCAGCTTCGAGGTTATTGTGATTCTGATTGGGGGGCATGTCCAAACATAAGGAGGTCTATAACTGGCTATTGCGTTTTCATTGGTTCCTCAATATCATGGAAATCTAAGAAGCAAAGTGTGATGTCAAGATCCTCGACCGAAGCTGAATATAGAGCCATGGCAAATCATAGTTGTGAGTTAACATGGCCCAGATATATCTTTCAAGACTTAGGTGTACAGCATCCACAGGCATCCATCATATTTTGTGATAGTAAGTTTGCAATATATATAGCTGCAAATCCGATTTTTCAAGAAAGAACAAAGCACATAGAACTGGATTATCATCTGATACGGGATAAAATCTTGGAAGTTAGCATCATCACCGAACATGTTAGCAGCAATTCTCAAGTGGCTGACATTTTAACCAAGGCTCTAAATTCGCCTCATTTCTACCAACATTTGTCCAAGATGGGAGTAGCGAATATCTACTCTCCATCTTGCAGGGGGCTATTGAAGAATGAGGATCTGATGATTCAGCAAGAGTATGCACGTGTGGAAGCTGACTCAGCACTGGTATCAGCATCTCCAAATGCTCCGAATGATCTAGAAGAAAAGCATAGAAATGCTGCTGTATAGCGTAACTCAGTTCACTTGTATAGTGTGATTTGTACTGATTTTATTTTTTTTGATTCTTTTTCTGCCAGCTGTAGTTAGTTAGATAGCTAGTTTTGTAATATATATATGTACAGCTATTTTTTATAATGAAAGACATACGAATCATTTTTTGATTCATTCAAAAATGCTCTTGCATTTCATTCACTGAAATTCTGCCTTTCATATTCAATTTTGATATACTGGAACATCATAAATATGAATCCAGAAGTTTTATTGGTATAGCTCCAATTTCAATGGATTCTCATCTTCTTTTAAGTGCTTTAGTAGCAGAAGGTGCTATTCAAACGTCCCTGGCCCATTCTCCAGAACTCGGTTCATATGTGCTTTAGTAGCAGAAGGTGCTATTCAAACGTCCCTGGCCCATTCTCCAGAACTCGGTTCATATCCAACAGGTGAAAGAATTGGAACATGAATAGAGATGACCTAGATCCTTAACACATACTCCCTTCACCGGCCTCCATACTGAAGAAAGTGTTGTTTTCATTGCCAAGAAATTGATGTTCTTCTTAGAATAAAACCGGCCAACAAGACAGTGTCTTTATTCCTCTGAAATCGACGGTAGATCGCCCTCTAACTCGAGACCCTGATCTTCATCATCCAGCGTGAGTTTTGCGTAAGCATATTCAAACCACATGGTAGGAATGCTGGTGTAATCACAATATGGGGAACACGACAGGGAAGGTGGATTTGTAAAGTTTGGCAGAAGAGACGGCAATGGAAACCCTCATGATAAGAGGTACTATCAGACTCTCAAAGTTGACTCTCAACTGAATACTAATAATTCATATAACAGCTATACTGTTAGTTATACATATAAATATTTTAGGACTTAAATGAGATACATTAAAAAGATTGGATATTGAAAAAAGTATAAGTAAAATTTTTACCTTTAGTATTTGAGATGATTTTACAAATGATATGTTTAGAGTTTGCTATCACTTGTTAGCTTATATCAAACTTTTTGTTGAAATCTTTGATTTTACACCCAAATTGCATATTTTTCAACTTCAAAATAATGCAATAATTTTCAAAAATTTAAATTAATCTACAATTTGACTTTTAATATATGTTTTCTTTTTCCACAAATACATAAATCATTTATTAGTTTTCACATATAAATTGATTTTGCATTAATTGAACTCTCCTAATTTAGTTGTTAAAATAAGTTGATAAAATTATAAAATTTCCTAAAATGACAAATAAAAATAGGCTGCAAATTGTGTGCAAATTTATGTGAAGACTATATTTTTATTATATATATATATATACAATAGAGCGGACGCTGAAATGTTATGTTGGGCGGAAATGGGCCAAATCAGAGGAAATCCCCACCCCCACTCCCCCCAACTCAACCCAGAATCCCTTACCTTAATGTCATTGTTTATACCTATTTGTTTAGCACGTTAATATTAACTATTTATATGTAATTTTGTTACTTTAAATCCTGATTCAAAACTAATTTTGAATTTATTAATTTATGACTTTGTGCAATATTAATTTTTTATTTTAATATTAATTATATGTGCCTAATGAAAGTAATCATCGTTAAACCCGTGGAATGCATCATGCTCGTTGCTGACAATCACTAGTACAGAAATGACCAAAAAAATGAGGAATATACATCGGTTTTTAGTAAAATCGACGCCTATAAAAGGACGGTGGCATTTTTGTAAATATAATCGAAGAATGCGCGTCGGTTGTAATTTTACAACAGACGCGTAAAGTTTAATGCTAGAGAATATGCGTCGGTTCTTATTAAACCGACGCGTATTCTTTAGCCTTAAACTTTACGCGTCGGTTGTAATATTACAACTGACGCGTATTCTCCGTTTTTACACGTCGGTTCTTCAAGAACCGACGCGTAAAAACGGGGTTTAGGCATCGGTTCTTGAAGAATCGACGCCTATTTCTTTATATATTTATCAGCAAAACGCGCAGATCGTCTCTATTTTTTCACTACTCGATCTCTTCCCGCCTCTCTCTTTATTTCTCTCTCACCCGAGAACCATCGCACGATGCCGCCGCCACCACCACCGCCACCACCACCATTTCCGTGGCAATGCTCATCATCACATTCCTTCTCTCGCTCTTTATCTCTTTCTCTCACTCGAACCATCGGACTCGCACCTCCACCGCCGCAGCGCGCCTCCACCACCTCCGCTGCCCCCCCCCCCCGGCCTCCTCCCTCCCACCTCGTAAGAGACCCACCTCCCTCTTTATATACATGTGTTTGTATCTATATGTATATATATAATGTATGTAATTATATGTATTATATATAATGTATATAAATGTATCTATGTTTATATATTTTCTCTGTGTATGTGTGTTAATTAATATATTTAGTTAATTTTGTGTGTGTGTGTATATATATATATATATATATATATATATATATGGGTATTTCAACTAGTTATTGATTTAATTTTGTATTGTCCATTTTTAGTTAGTAGATAGATAAATTGAAATATTTGAATTATTAAATTTCTATTGCAGCGGAATGGATGAAAGAAATGTGGTGCTTTCCCGGTGTTGGTTGTAATATTACGACCGACACCTAAAGTCAAAAAAAAAAAAAAAAAAAGACTTTAGGCATCGGTTGTAATATTACAACCGATGGCTAAAGTCAACTTTAGGCGTCGATTTTTACAACCAACGCATAAAGTCAAGACTTTACGCGTCTGTGACATATCGCCTCTACAATCGACGCATATTGCCTATTACAACCGACGCGAATGAGTCATTTTGTACTAGTGAATACTCGTGTAATTATAATTTATCTAAGTATTTAATTTTACTTTGAAATTAATAATTTTTATTCTAGATTATTTGTTATTTTTAACTCTACTCCGACTATTTCTCTATTATCGGTTTTATCTAGTTATGGATCGGTTGCCCCCCCTACTCAAGGATATTTTCCCTAATTTCCTTGGTATTCTCTCAATGGCTACCTTTTTGGAGTTCGCCCGGAGGAGCAGACCCTAGAAAGTACGGAAAATACTTCAAAACTTTAGATTTGAATAAAAAATTGCGCCCCATTGGCTTTAGGAAGGGACTCAACTCCCCTAAATTCTGCTTACCCAAAACCTATTCATCGAAGCCCTATGTGTTATAATGTTGAACCAAGGACACTTCGACTTTGCACTATAGTTAGTTAGCTCAGCACAGTTAAGAAGCCCCACAACATTCCAAGAACTCTTGTTGTAAGTTCATTCCAATCTGCTTATTTTGTTCAATCTCTATGATGTCAAGCCCCCCATTGTACATCAGAGTGATTGGTTTTCTTCTCGGCATCACAATCTATTCTGACAACACGCCAAGCTCTAAAGGAATCAATCACGACTAGGAAGATTGGCCGCAATATGAGCGGTACCACCCACCATACCCTACCACCTATAGGCAGTCGTCAATCCTACAGTTGTCCGAAAGAGGGAGATTAGTGTTGGGAACGTGAGATTCCAATACAAGTTGTTGAAAAAACTGCCGCTTGTTCAGGTACTGGTACTGGAGCATTTGGTTTCAACCAATCCCATATATATTTAGTGGAACTAGGGCCTCGACTACAAGGGCATTTCTTACCATTGGCAGACGCTTCTTTTGCTTGAAAGCCTGAAGTTGATTCAATCTCATAGCAGTTGTTGATTTTGATAGTCAATAAGTCCCTTTGAATGCTATTACAATCCCTATGTCAGGCCAAGTGCTTAAGGTTGTTGGTTTAGGTTTGATGGTTGCATTCTTTATAACTGTAGGTCTAGTTCCAAATTTACAGTAATGGAATCATGATGATTGGAGAACTTAAGAAAGGTTTATTCATTTCCAAATTAAGTTCTTCCACTAGAGATTTGAGTATTGTTGAATGTTCACTTGTGCAACTGTTTGCCGATATTCATTTTGTCTATACAAATGTGACAGAAGATCATGATCGTATACCTAGCATCGAATATGATCTTCTTCATCAAAGAATAGTTACTGGTAGCCCTATGCTATGAACTTGAGTCTAAGTTGGTGGAGTTCAATAGGGTCAAGTTCTCAAGCTAGGAAGAAAACTACCAAGGCAGGAAAAGAGAAGCTTCAGCATCCGCTACTCTATTGATGCATTGGCTATCATTGAATTTGCAGTTGCCTCTGACTTACGAATCATAAGACTTAAGCATCCCGCTCAGTAGAGCGAGACTCTATATATATAGATAAAGATAATGACATATGGTTAAGTGAAGTGAAATAGTTATATGGTGAAGTAATAAATCATGTTACTTTTGAAATAAAAGTGCCATACTATTTGTTCCGTCACTTTTAAAACAAGAAGTGACAAAAACTTTAAAATTGAAAATTCAAATAAAAATTTACTCTTACAAAAGATAAAAGTAGGGTTTTAATATATTTTCATTATTTTGACCAAATATTTTACAAATCACAAAGAATTTAGCACACAAGTTGAAATAAAAACTTTTATTTAAATGGAGGTTGTGAGTAATAAATATTTCATAAATCACATTACAAGAAATTGGAGCAATAGGGGCAACATTTTAGGGGCCACAGGTAAGTCTCCCTTATAGATGTGATACCAATAGGGTCGACAGGCATAAGTCGCCCCTATAGGTTTCGGCAGCCATAGGGAAGAATTGTGTTGCCCCTATAGGTTCCTCAAACTATAGGGAACAATCCCGAATTTTTTAAGCCTGTAGGGACAATTTTTATTGCCCCTATAGACAATAAATTTTTAGCGGCAATTTTGGAGCCTATTTTAAATCTGTAGGGGCGACTTCTTATTGTATAGGGGCGACATATGTCGCCCCTGTTGCTCTAGTTTTCTTTTTTATTTGTTTCACTTCATATTCAGACTTTTTTCCCTCAAAATGTTTGTTTTCGTCATACCTTTCATCTATATCATCAATTTGTACTAACTTAATCAAACTTGAAGGTAGAAAATCGTAACAAAGCAGTGTTTGGACCTTTGGTAAGCCATTTTAAACATGTTTTTGTCAATTTATTAGATATTTTTAGTGTTTATTACGTATTGATTATTACAAAAATTTGAGTGTATACATTGCACTGCATTTGCACAAAAACTTAGAAAACCATTTGGCGATCAGTTTGTAAATCGAAAATGCATTGGCAATTTGAAGTTTTTAAATTGATCTTTGAATTCTCCCATTTTTGGAGAGTTTTGCATTCATCTGTGAAATAATGATTTTTGTTCATTTTTCTCTTGATGTATTATATTTCCTCACATAAATTTCGACATCTCCCTAAGTTCTTCGGGTATAGACTGTATGCAATAACAAATCACACACTTAGGAGAAATTAGGGGAGATGCTACCGAAATTCACACGTGAAAATTGATAGACATCAATAGAAAAATGAAAAAATATTCATTATTTCGCATATCAATGATGAATGGTTAAGGTCCCTACCTTTTATTTAGACATGGAGTGATAAAGTGGACTTGGAACATTCACATCACTCGAAATTGCACATAATATACATTTTTATTCTTTCCTGTAGGATATCTGAGATGGAAATTGATAAGAGCTGGACGAATATTAAAAACCGAAAGTCTTAAGAATTTTTATTTGATTTGAAAGCTTTTATAGATATAGCGAGACAATTTGTAAACAATCGGGGGAAGGTCAAATGCCCATTTAACAAATGTTTAAATGGGTATACTCATGATTTGGAGACAATTGAATATCATATATGTCGTAATGGTTTCGTGGCGAGTTAGTGAGGTCGAGGCTCAACATGAAAATGTGGACCTACAGTTTGAGGGGATGGGTTCCAGAGATCAGACGATGGATGAAATGGCCAGTTTTATGGACGACATATTCGAGAATGTGTATGATTATACAGGTACTGATGTTCAATACGACCAACTGTTTGAGGCTTTGCATTCAGAACTATATCTTGGTGTTTCTTCGTTCTCTTCATTAGATTTTTTAGTGAAACTGATGCACTTGAAGGTGGTAAACAAGTGGACAAATAAATCTATAGATGATCTTTTGCAATTGCTAAAGCTAGCCTTCCCGAAAATGAACCTCGTTGACTCTCACTATGAAGCCAAAAAGATGATGATGAAGTTGGGCATGGGTTATCAATATTCACATGTGTAAGCATGATTGTATATTGTTTTGGAAGGAGAACGTTGATATGCAAAATTGTCCCGTATGTAAGGAAAGGCGTTGGATGCACAACGTTGGACAAGGCTCGGAAAAGAATGTGCCACATAAAGTATTACAATAATTTTCCCTGGTCCCCAGACTTAAACGTTTGTTTGCAACAAAGGATACAACAAGACTCATGAGAATGTCGTCCCTACAGACGCAGGGACCTATAGGGGTGAAGTCGCCCCTATAGGTTTCGTGCCACGAGCCTATATAGGAACGTCTCTCGTAGGGGAGACATTGTCGTTCCTTCAGACCTATAGGGGCGACATATCGATCTGTAGGGGACGACAAATGTCGCCCCAATTTCTCCGGTTTCTTGTAGCAGTTTGGTTTACGGTTTGGATGAAAAAGGCTTAGAGGTCTTAATTTGCACTTTATTTTACATGTCTACAAGCATTTTCAAAAAAGAGTTGTTTTTAGAAAACTATTGATTGTTTGGTAGTTAATACAAAATTGTGTAAACATTAAATTAAAGCACTGCATTAAATTTTCAGTTTGACAGCGTAACAATAATTGTTGTACTAAACATCATTTATCTGTTATTTATCTATTAAATATCTCATATTGGTTGTTTTTAAATTCACCCTATACAATATGCAGTGTGTATTTTTAATAAATTCCCATTTATATACTATAAAGTATAATTTGAATTATTTACATTTATTTATTTAAGATGCAAATGACACATTAACCTACGAAGTAACCTAAAACCATATGAAATGAAATACCACAATTTCTTTTGTAATCTTAAATTTCATTTCAAAAATATATTATAATTAACAAAAAATTATATAAAAATGTCATATTAACCCTTCAAAAATAATCTATAAATTATACAAATTAGTTGTCATAATTAATTCAAAATATTGTTACCCATTACTGCTGAATTTAGAGCTTCTCTACCGGGAAATTGTATTTAGCGTATCCGTATTTGAAGCAATAAATACAATACAGATTTTGGATTACATTGTTGTAGGTTTCATATTCAGCTATTACTAGAAAAGATTGAATATAATTCAAATCAAGGTATTATATAATCTGAGAAGAATTAAATCCATACTTATATATTATGGTAGAAATCAATCCAAGATTATCTATGTACAAATCTTGTATTATGGGCCTATCTTCCGTATAAATAAACAATACGCAGAAATTTCAACACGGAAAAAGAAGAAAAGTGTAGTAAGGGAAGAGAAGAGAAGCGAAATGATGAGTTCATTCACCAAATTTATACTATTGCTGGCCTTGCTATTCGCCAAATCTGAAGCAAAAAATACTGTCGTAATTAGAGGCGGAATAAGTCATCAGAATGTTAGCATTCACTGTTATTCCTTAAACAATGATCTTGGCAAACATATACTTCAATACGCACAAAGTTTTATCTTTACATTCAAACCAAACCTTTTTAGAACTACAAAGTTTTATTGTGATTTGAAAAGCGAATTTGGGTTTGGTAACTATGGTGTTTACACTCGGAGAATAGATTCCATGTGCCACGAATACTGTCTCTGGTATGTAACAGAAACCGGCCCGTGTCTGAAAACCTTGACCCCGCCTAATGCTTTTTATTGTGAAACATGGAAGATCAACAATCCTCCGCCCAAAGAGATGCCAAGCCTACCCGTAAGCTTGCCAACAGTACAAGGACATTGAGGTCGAAGAAGCCAAATGCCATGTTTTTTCTCGTTCTCGTTCATCTTGATTCTGAATAATGTAATCTTTAAAACTGCGACTATATGTTTAAGAGAATATCACACAAATGCTGGGTAAAAAAAAATACCGAAGGGGTGGGGAACGGGTCTGGGGTACCCGACCCGAACTCGCCCATTGTGATCACTAGTTTGCATTTTTCTTTTATGCCAATTTTTTTTTCGTTTTTTAATATATATAGTTTTGTCATAGTCTTGACACGGTAACAATAGTAAGAGGAATTTCTTTTTCCTCCCATTGATAATTTTTACCACATATTTCTATGGGATCGACTATTTTCACACTTTTGAACCACATATTATCTCAAAATTCAAAAATTCCTCAATTTTTTAAAAAAATTACATGGGACCAAGCAGGTTCTTAAAAAGAATTTTTTATGTACATATTATTTATTTTTTATGTACATATTATTTATTAGCCCCTATTTGGCAAAATGTTGTTTATAAAAAGCGACTGTCTTCATTTTATTGGTCCATTTTTATGTACACATAGTCTTTGGCGTTTCTATCATCCTCTGCTTACAACTTAACACTTGCCTTTTATCTTTAGACTAGTGGTCGCCTAAGTACGGAATGTGGTAATAATTGTGTATGTAATAGCGTCGATATGTCGAACAAAAATAAGTCTCTTAGAGAATATTATTTAGAACTTGAACACTACATTAAAACTCGAATAAGGTCACATGTGCTACATTCTACAATCATCAATAGACTCACAAGCTGAGGCCAATTTTCATTTGTGTCTCTGACTTAAATCAAAGTTCACAATGTATCATAGAAGAAATTAAGTTCTAGACTTATGAAAAAAAGGAAAAACGAAAAATCGATCAAAATTTGAACATAAAACAAATACAAAAAAGAAACAAAAAAAAAATAGAAACGATGAAGTGATTTGGGTAATCGATCAAAACTTGAATAGATACTTAATACAAAAAAAGAAGAACTACACAAATAAAAATGGTGAATGGTGGTGATTTGGGGTATTCGTATTACCTGTAGCAGTTCCTGAAAGGCAGTGATTTGAGGAATGGTGTTCATCCAAAATAGGAGTAAAGACTGTTTGCGTGAAAATGGGAGAGTACTACATAGCATGGATGTCGCATGTTGATATGAGCAAAGACGGTTGCAATATAAATTAAAAATTAAAAATAGAAGATAAAATATTAGAATATTTATGAGTTATGACATCAGCCTTGAATAATAAAGGAATAGTAAAATCCTTCAGCCTCTTTTATATATTTTAGGGGAAAAAAATTAGGACAGGATATGATTTAAGATGAAATATGAGGAGGACTTTATGACATCATACATGATGCAAGCCTTATGAATAGTAAATGAATAGTGATATAACTTAGCTTCTTTTATAATAGTTAGGATTTGGTCTTCATTTTGTAGTAGTTGGTTTACACATTTTCAACCATTGGACTTTCGGTTGACCAAAATGACAAGATTTTGGAAATTACATTTTACATCAAAATATTTAGGTGGCGTTCTGTTTGTATTTTATTTTGTATTTTCATTTTCGAAAATGTTTTGTGTTTTGTGTTTTCATTTTTGTTTTCAAATTTGCTGAAAACGCGTTTGGTTTGTCATTTCTGAAAACTGTTTTTGAAAATGAAAAGCTGGAAAACACGTTCTGTTTGAAATTTTGCAGAACACTATTTAAACTATTTTTAATTAATTTGCTTGCAGAATACTACTAACTCCAACTCAAATTTCCTTTCACAATACACTAAAAATATGGTTACATGCAACTCACTAATGTGAGCATTAAGAGTCTATATTAACACAGCTTGGTCAGATTCGGAACTTGAGAAAGCTCTACTTCTATTAAAATACAGAAAATGCAAGTTCTTTCAAAACCACCAGAGTCCATTTATCATTACATTTTTTGAAATACAACAACAAGAATTCTCATTTAATTTTTTTTTTTTTTGTAATGTTGATATTGAATTGAATAAAACTTTATTTAAACTAAGTTCCAAGTTAGGATAATTCTAAAAAAAAAAAAAAAAAAAAAAAAAAAAAAAAAAAAATCTTTATTTAGGCTTAGTTCCAAGTTAGGATAATTCTAAAAAAAATAATAAAAAAATAAAATTTTTATATTAAGCTTAGTTCTAAGTTAAGATAATTCTAAAAAAAATATATATATAAAAAAATAAAAAATAAAAAATTTCCCAAAATGCGTTTTTCGCGTTTTGGACATTTTTTGTCGAAATACACACAAAACGCCCAAAACGATGTTTCGGGCGTTTTCCGTTTTGTGTACAAATTTTTTTTTTATTTTCCAAAATGTGTTTTCGAAAATGGTAAAGAGAACGCGTTTTTAGCGTTTTCGAAAATAAAAACAGAAAACGACCTTAAAACAGCAAAGAGAACAGGGGCTTATATTTACAAAATCTAATTCATTTTATGGGTCAAAAATATTCTTATGCAAGTGATGAGATTTTCAAGTAAGTGTCTTGATGCATAAAAATCATTTTCGAGTTCGTTGGATTTCATCGCTAAAGATTGAGAGTGTTATACTTTTACATAGGTTAAATCAACTCTTGAACTTGAACTCTAATCTTGTGTGCTTGAATTCTTGATCTTCATGTTATGTTTTTTTACTAGAATCTTCATCTTGAATATCTTTGATTATTTCTTGATTTTCCTTGCGTCTCATGTGCTTGATTACAAAGTTTTGATTTATATCTTTGAGAGAGGATTTGAACATTGAATGCTTTGAATATTTATCATTACATGAAACACTTGAAGCATACTTGTTAACAACACAATATAATCTTGTTTGTTATGATCAAAATAATAAGGTTAAGTTAACCATAGGTCAACAATTTCTCCCTTTTGATTATGACAAACAAGATGATTTGTAATGATAATATAAACAATTGAAGAATACAATTAAAGCATAGGGAAATGAAAATAATTGATAAGTTCAATTTGAGCATGTATTCCCCCTATCTTATATAAACCAACGCTTATTCTTTCAAGGCAAAATAGTGGCATAATCTAGCATATGTCAAAATTCATTTTCACGCATATAGATTATCCATGGTTATGCTAAACAAATCATCACCATATTTTCTCCCTTTTGGCATAAGCAAAAAAGTAGCATCTATCCTTTAATCATGAGCATAGGTGTGATATGCATAATAATGAAGTACAAGTAGAATATTTGATTGGAATCATATTCCCATTTCCCCCTTAGTAAAACACTTGTAGCATGGTCTCATAATTGCATTTCCCGCTATAAGCATGATATCGCAATAGCTTAAGATCATAATATGTTATATGGGAATCAACAATTACACTTCTTTTCCCCCCTTTTTGACTTCATAAAAAAATGGGGTCAATTTAGTAAAGATTTCCCCCTTAATCAAAGCATATGAGCAAGGAGAGAAAAACAATCATAGTACTCATCTAATCAAAGCCAAGAACAAGTGATCAAAAGTAATGTAGTTCAAGAGATTTATGAAGAGGAGAAGATGTTTTCAAGACATTTAGGGATTTAGTATGAAAATTTCAAAATTAAAAACAATTCCCTAAGTCCAGCCACTTTCGGTCGATCGAAATTATATTGGTCGACCGAAACTTTGCAGGCATGAAAAACAAGTAGCTGCAGTCACGTTCGGCTAACTAATAGTCAGCCGAAATAGTTTCGGTCGATTGAAATCTGCAATAATTGAAATTTACATGTGATTTTGGTTAAATCATGATTGTAACATAAAATTATGCATAAAACATGTATTAGCACCATGTTTCATATTCATACCTCTTTTCAAAGTACGAAATTTTTATGAAGTGCAAGAGGTTTTTCTCAAATACGTTGATTAATATATCTTTAAGTCGTTGATCATTCAAAGCCCAAGATGTATTAAAGAAATTTACCTCATCCTCAATAATCATGAAGCATACATGTTGGCCACTTCATCTTGACTCTCATCTTCATCTTGCTCATCATCACTTGCATCTCGAGTGGCTTGTAGAGCTTTCTTTTTGAAGAATTTTTTATTGTTTCGACACTCGGTACTTTTGTGACCTGGTTTGTCACAATTATAGCAAACAATCTTTTCATCTTTTTTGTCTCTCTTTTGGATTCAATGATTGTTGCGAACGTCTTTCCAGTTCTTGATAAGGATAGCAAGGTCATCAAGTTCCTTATCACTTTTATTTGAGTTTGACGAGCATTTACCATGTGATGATTTAAGAGCAATTTCGCGTTTGGCCTCTTCTTTTCCTTTTCTTGTCCTCTCCTTTGTTTCAGTATTGTTGAGCTCATAAGTCATCAATGTTCCATAAAGCTCCTCCAACGGATGTGTGTTGACATCTATCGTGTTTTCGATCAACATCCTCAATTTAAGCATGTATTCCCCCTATCTTATACAAACCAACACTTATTCTTTCATGGCAAAATAGTGGCATAATCTAGCATATGTCAAAATTCATTTTTACGCATATAGATTATCCATGGTTATGCTAAACAAATCATCACCATATTTTCTCCCTTTTGGCATAAGCAAAAAAGTAGCATCTATCCCTTAATCATGAGCATAGGTGTGATATGCATAATAATGAAGTACAAGTAGAATATTTGATTAGAATCATATTCCCATTTCCCCCTTAGTAAAACACTTGTAGCATGGTCTCATAATTGCATTTCCCGTTATAAGCATGATATTGCAATAGCTTAAGATCATAATATGTTATATGGGAATCAACAATTACACTTCTTTTCCCACTTTTTGACTTCATAAAAAAAAATGGGGTCAATTTAGTAAAGATTTCCCCCTTAATCAAAGCATATGTGCAAGGAGAGAAAAACAATCATAGTACTCATTTAATCAAAGCCAAAAACAAGTGATCAAAAGTAATGTAGTTCAAGAGATTATGAAGAAGAGAAGTTGTTTTCAAGACATTTAGGGATTTAGTATGAAAATTTCGAAATTAAAAACAAATCCCTAAGTCCGGCCACTTTTGGTCGACCGAAAGTATATTGGTCGATCGAAACTCTGCAAGCATGAAAAACAGGTAGCTGCAGTCACGTTCGACTAACTAATGATCAGCCGGAATAGTTTCGATCGATTGAAATCTGCAATAATTGAAATTTAGATGTGATTTCGGTTAAATCCTGATTGTAACATAAAATTATGCATAAAATATATATTAGCACCATGTTTCATATTATATTCATACCTCTTTTCAATGTAAGAAATTTTTATGAAGTGCAAGAGGTTTTTCTCAAATACGTTGATTAATATATCTTTAAATCGTTGATCATTCAAAGCCCAAGAAGTATCAAAGAAATTTACCTCATCCTCAATAGTCATGAAGCACACATGTTGGCCACTTCATCTTGACTCTCATCTTCATCTTACTCATCATCACTTGAATCTCGAGTGGCTTGTAGAGCTTTCTTTTTTCAAGATTCTTTTATTGTTTCGACACTCGTACTTTTGTGACCTGGTTTGTCACAATTATAGCAAACAATTTTTTCATCTTTTTTGTCTCTCTTCTGGATTCGATAATTGTTGCGAACGCCTTTCCATTTCTTGATAAGGATAGCAAGGTCATCAAGTTCCTTATCACTTTTATTCACAAGTTCGCTGTTAGTAAATTTTATGATCAAAGCCTTTAAGACCATTGACAATATCGGTAAAATGAGTAATCATGCAAGTAATGGACTCATCTTGCTTCATAAATAAATTTTCAAAATCTTTAAATAAAATATTTGTCTTAGTTTCTTTTACTTTTCTTGTACCCATGTGTGTGATTTCTAATGTATGCCCAATATCAAATGCGGAATCACATGTGCAAATACGATTAAATTCATTCTTATCCAAAGCACAATAAAGTATATTTTTGCTCTAGCATTTAAAGTCAATTTTCTCCTATCATCATCATCATATTCCACTCTAGGTTTTGAAATAGTTTGATCCGGTTTTCCATCAACCTTAATAACTTTAGTAAGGTTATGAGGACCTTCTTCGATGACTTCCCAAATATTATAATCTATTGATTGAACAAAAATCATAATTCGAGTCTTTCAATAGTTATAATGTGTACCATCAAAGAAAGGATGACGATTTGTAGAATGCCCCTCAAGATTATGGTCAGCCATTAACTCAAGATTGTAAAATCTTTTAAAAATAAGCACCTAAGCTCTGATACTAATTGTTAGCCCAAGAGTAACTAACCAAGAGGGGGTTGAATTGGTTTATAAAACTTTTTCGATAAATAATCTCAAACTTAAAAACCAACAGGTACATAGTAAAACTTTTTTATTTAGAGCCTAAAAGTTGGATCGGTTGGCCCCCCTACGCAAAGATATTGCCTCCAATTTCTATTGTATGCTTGGGCTACCTTTTTGGAGTTCACCCAGAAGAGCAGACCCTAGAAAGCAAGGAAAACACTTCAGAAATTTGGATTTGAATAAAGAACTACGCCTCATCTGCTTTACGAAGGGCATCAACTCACCTAAGTTTTGCTTACCCAAAACCTATTCACTGAAGCCCTATGTGCTATAATGTTGGACTAAGGACGCTCCGAATTTGCACTATAGTTAGCTCAGCACCAATGAAGAAGCCCCACGAATTTCCAAGAATTCTTGTCATACGTTCATTCCGATCTACTTATTTTGTCCAGTCTCTATGATGCCAAGCCCCCCATTGTACATCAGAGTGATTGGTTTTCTTCTTGGCATCACAACATATTTCAACAACGCGCTAAGCTCTAAAGGAATCATGCGCGGCTAGGATGATTGGCCGCAATCTAACTGGTACCACCCACCCCACCCTACCACCTATAGGCAGTCATCCACCCTACACTTGCCCGAAAGAGGGGGATTGCATTAAGAATGTGAAATTACAATCCAAGCCGCTGAAACAAACTGCTGCTTATTCAAGTACTGATATTGGAGAATTTGATTTCAGCCAATCCCATATATATTTAATGGAACCAGGGCCTCAACCACGAGGGCATTTCTTACCATTGGCAAACACTTATTTTGCTTGAAAGCCTGCAACTGACTCAATCTTGTAGCAATTGTTGATTTTGATAGTCAATAAACCTTAAAAATTGAAAATTCAAATAAAAATTTCTTATGAAAGAAAAAATAGGCTATTAATCTATTTTCGTTATTGAGACTTGGGGGTTTTCCCCATTCGTAAAAATAGATGTAGATTGGCCCCCTCCCTTGCTGAGGTCAAGGGTTTAAGTCCCATATCCCTTTATTCTCCTCCCTTACACTCCCTTTGCAATAAAAAACAGAATAGGATACTTTTACAATAATAATAATAATAATAATAATAATAATAGTAATAATAATAATAATAAATCTATTTTCATTATTTTTTACCAAATCGTCATATATATATATATATATATGTGTGTGTGTGTGTGTGTGTGTGTGTGTGTGTGTGTGTGTGTGTGTGTGTGAAAGGAAGTAGTTTAGTGTGAACACAATATAGTTAATTATTTGATTAATATTTATTTGGTAATTAATGCATGTTTAACTATAATACGATTAACAATTTAGTTAATACATATTTGAATACATATTTGGCTATTTAAGTTTGCATTTGAATTATATTCCAATCACTATTATATTCACTTGGGCTTATTAAATTTTTTTTAGGTTTTTTAATTTTTTTTATTACTTATTTTTCAATTAAATAGATAATATAATTTTTATTGCAAGATTTTTTTGGGTGTATACTTTTTAAATTTCTTCTCTTTTTCTTTTATAAATATGAACAAAAATTATTTCAAGACTTATTTTTCATTGATTAAATCTTTATCTTATTTTTAATTTACAACATTTTCAATTAAACATTCTATTTGGTGTTTTTATATTTTATTTGACCATTATTTGTACTTTGTATCATTTTTGCCTAGACATTTTAATTTTGCATGAATTATGCATTCATGTACGACTATTGCATTTGGATTATATTATTCCCTACGATATTTACCTAGCTTTACATTTATTAATTTCTTCTTATATATTTTCTAAATTAAATAGTTAATGTAATATTTGTTGCAACAGTTTTCTAGACGTATATTTTTAAATGGGTAATGTGCGCAATTGGTCTCCACCTTTCACACTTCTTGCGTAATATGTCCCTATGTTTCATTTTTCGACAAATTCACCCTTACCTTCTCAATTTTTTCCCAAACTTGTCCTTGTCGTCTGTTTTCATTAACTTCAGCCATTATCACATGTAATTAAAACTCAATTATATTATAAGTTGAGGGCGAGTTTGGAATCCAAAAAAAAAATATTGACGTTTCTAAGGAAATACAACCGTTGAGGGGAAATTTATACCTGTAACTCATTTTGGCGCCAACATGATTTCTTTCGTATGAGCTCACTGTTTAGGTTGATTACTACATGTATGGAGATAATAGTGAGCCTCCTCATAGGAATGAAAGTGAAGATATTTTTTTTTTGAATTTACGGGGACACACAGATAATAAAGTTAAAAGTGTGCTTTTTGTTTTTTATACTTGGAAATTAGGTTGTAGTAGCCAAATCTTAAGTACTTAGAATTATCACGTGTTCATGAGACCTGATCTATCCAAGAGTTGCTGTAATTCTAGCATTCGTGCAGTGAGTTCATGTGAAGAAGATGAATGAGCCTTGCTGCTTAAAATTTTTTGTTTGTGAAAATCATCCCAACCTTTCATGAAATGTGCAAAATACATCCATACCTTATACCTCTTCTTGTGATACATGTCCTTAACTTTCATTAACTAGTGTGAAATTCATTCCTAACTTATATTTTCTTTGCGAAAAACTTCCCTATCTTTCATAATTTTTGCGAAAAATACTCCTTTAGAATTAGGTAAAAACAGCAGATTCAAAAAAATTATCTTCACTTTCATTCCTATGAGAAGACTCACTATTATCTCCAGACATGTAGTAATCAACCTATACAGTGAGCTCATATGGAAGAAATCATGTTGGTGCCAAAATGATTTACAGACTTACAGGTATAGCTTTCCCCTCAACAGCTGTATTTCCTTTGAAACCTCAGTTTTTTTTTTTTTTGGCTTTCCAAATTTGCCCTCAACTTAAAGATACAATTGAGTTTTAATTACACGTGATAACGGCTGAAGTTAACAGAAACTGACAGGAAGAACGAGTTTAGCGAAGAATTGAGAAGGTAAAGATGAATTTGCCAAAAACTGAAATGTAGGAACGGATTACGCAAGAAGTGTGGAAGGTAGGGAGGGACCGATTGTGCTAATTACCCTTTTTAAATTTATTTTTCACTTTTTTATATATATAAACAAAAATTATTTCAAATCATTCTTCATTTCCTTGGAATAGTGGTTCGTTTGATATTTTTTATTTATTTCATTATTTTAATTTCTAAATACTTAAGTTTTTAATGCATTGTGATTAATTACATGGGACTCTTTGGATTCATTATTTTAATGATTAGAATTTTTTATTATTAGGTTAATGAATTAATTTAGTTACATCTATTCCTCGAAATTTCAACTGGATTAAATAAATCAACAATATTTTTAATAAAATATTTATTTCTACATGGTAATTTTAAAACTTTTTCACGCTGGTCGAGCTAATAATAAAAGAGAATGTAAATAGTAATTTTTTTAGTTGTACACCTTGATTCCATGACTGTCATTAATGTAAAACAAGAAACTAAATCGTCAAAAAAGTATTATAGCACTAAAAAATAAAACTCGAACACACTGTAATTACAAACACAATTCAATTTCAATCGTGTCTAATTATCATTTTCTTTTTCCAAATTACAGTTCATTTTATTATTTTTTTTGTTTATTTTATCATACACATAGTTGACAAATAATAAAAAAAATTAGGATATATTAAAGTTGTTTATATGTTTCGATATAATGTCGTGCATCGCACAGGTGAAACATTAGGTGGCGTTCTGTTTGTATTTTATTTTGTATTTTCATTTTCGAAAATGTTTTGTATTTCCTGTTTTCATTTTTGTTTTCAAATTTGCTGAAAACGCGCTTGGTTTGTCATTTCTGAAAGCTGTTTTTGAAAATGAAAAGTTGGAAAACACGTTCTGTTTGAAATTTTGCAGAATACTACTTAAACTATTTTTAATTAATTTGCTTGCAGAATACTACTAATTCAAACTCAAATTTTCTTTCACAATACACTGAAAACATAGTTACATGCAACACACTAATGTGAGCATTAAGAGTCTATATTAACACTGTTTGGTCAAGTTCGGGATTTGAAAAAGCTCTATTTCTATTAAAATTCAGAAAATGCAAGTTCTTTCAAAACCACCAGAATCTATTTTTCAGTGCATTTTTTGAAATATAATAACAAGAATTCTCACTTAATTTTTTTTTTAATGTTGATATTGAATTCAATAAAACTTTATTTAAACTTAGTTCCAAATTAGGATAATTCTAAAAAAAAAAAAAATTATTTGGGCTTAGTTCCAAGTTAGGATAATTCTAAAAAAATTAATAAAAAAATAAAAAATTTATATTAAGTTTAGTTTTAAGTTAAGATAAAAAAATTAAAAAAAATCCCAAAAGGCGTTTTCCGCGTTTTGGACATTTTTTGTTGAAATACACACAAAACGAGGTTTTGGACGTTTTGCGTTTTGTGTACAATATTTTTTTTTTTCCAAAATGTGTTTTCGAAAATGGTAAAGAGAACGCGTTTTTAACGTTTTCGAAAATAACAACAGAAAACGACCTCAAAACAGTAAAGAGAAAAGGGGCTTAGTATTTTACAAATCATAAAGAATTTAGTACACAAGTTGAAATAAAAACTTTTATTTAAATGGAGGGTGTGAGTAATAAAGGAGAAAAAGAGATTGAAAGTTGAAGATGATGTTATAATATATAAACTTTTATTTAAATGGAGGGTGTGAGTAATAAATATTTTACAAATCAGTTTGGTTTACGGTTTGGATGAAAAAGGTTCAGGGCCTAATTTGCACTCCATTTTATATGTCTACAAGCATTTTCAAAAAGAGTTGTTTTTACTGTTTAGAAAAGTATATTGATTGTTTGGTAGTTAATACTCACTCCGTCCCATTTATATATGCTTCATTTCTTTTTTTCTTGTTCCAATTATATAAAATTATTTCTTTATTGAAAAATATTTATTTGTTTGTTTACTAATGTATCCCTATTTATTACTTCCAATAATAATAGTTTTGATATTAATAAGGGTAAGTTGAAAATTTTCTTTACAAAAATTACATTTTCAATAACATTAAATATATTTTCTTAATCTATGTGAAAAGTCAAACAAACATATCTAAATGGGACGGAGGGAGTACAAAATTATGTAAACATTAAATTAATAGTACTGCATTAAATTTACAGCTTGACAAAATAACTATGATTGCTGTACTAAACAACATTTATTTATTATATATCTCGTATTGGTTGTTTTAAAATTCACCCAATACAATATGCAGTAGGACTGAACAAAAAAGTCATCAAACCGCAAATGGAATCAAAATCGTTGGTTCAGTTTCAATTTAGGTTTCAATTTTTAAAAACCGTTTAAACCAAACCAAACCGCTAATTTTTTAAAAAAATTAATTTTATTCATTTAAATTTAGAGTTTGTTTCCAAAAAAAATTCAAATTTATCTAATGAATAAAAGTTCTCGTCTTGTTTTTTTTTTTTAAAAAGTTCTCGTCTAATGTCCAACCACAAAATCCCATTAACCTCTAACTCATATCACACTTTAACAACATACTCTAAGCCTAAAACCCCCATTAGCATATAACTCACACCATCCTTAAACCACATACTCCAACACTAAAAATTCATTTAATTGATATTCAAAACTAAAATGTTCCCACTTCCTAATTCAATCAACCATTTTCTATACATTTTCATTCATCTTCCTTGGCTCCTTTCAACTTCCAAGTTCCCCTCCACTAATGTAAATTAGATTCTTAGAACAATAGATAGAGGCAATACGTATACTTCCAATTTCTTCCTGCATTTTATTTTATTTTGGGGAGTCATGGAAGATTTTTCTATCGATATCAGAAGGTTTGAATCATGGTAAGAATTTGAATATCACATGTTTAAATTTCTTTGCAAGTAATATCATTCGATTATTTTATTTTATTTTTTAGAATTTATTCCTTGTTGAATTTTGGAATATGGACAATAAAGGCAAGACCAACAAGAAAAGAGCTAAGACAAAATGTAATTACTGTGGAAAATAGTATAAGCATAGGAATCATATCACACATTTATGCAAGAAAAGTATCTGTATATGGTTTCATATAAAAATAAAATAAAATAAAATAAAAAAAGAATGACTAGTTATGGTATGTCTAAAACTAATGATTTTTCTAAGAATTTTGATGACGATGACCTATCATGTTTGTTCGGAAAGAAGTTAGGGATCAAATAAAATGCAATTACAAATGTACAATTTTTTTTTTAACTTCATTTTTTTATTTTTAATTGAAAACAAATACGAATGAATTTAACATCTAACATTATTAATTCTTGTATTATCTTATATATTAACTTATTTTATCTTTATATTAAAATATACGAGTTAATTTAACATGTAAAATATATTATGTTATGTCGATAAGTAAAAACAGGGAATTAAAATCGAACCAAACCGCAAAAAATGATTTGGTTTTGTTTGATTTGTAAAATGAAATGATTTGGTTTGAGAAAATGTCAAACTGGTTGAAATAGTTTGATTTGAAAAAATGTCAAAAATCACCCAAACCGAACCGCTTTCACCCATAATAATATACGGTGTGTATCCCGAATGTTTCCGCCTAGACATCTACAGTAATCTAAATTTCCCCCCCAAAACAAAATGTCTACAGCAATCTATCTGTGCTTCTGCAGTGTTTTCGATTTCCATTTTCCAATGAAAAAATAGTAAAAACTTTTTCCCCTTGCTTTTTGAAATTAGACGGCCAATCCTCATCACCATTGACGTTCTTATTTTCAAAATCCACCACGCAACGCTCTCTCATTGCAGATGTAGATACAAAACCAGCAACCCATCTACTCCGATTCTGTTGCAAATGTAGGATCTAAACAACAGACCAGAGGCAGGAGGAAAAGCCAAGACCGAGAAGAAGAAAAATATGATCTCAAGAAGAAAAATCTGGGCCAGGGGAAAATATGACCGATGGAAACAAAAATTGTGAAGAAGTGCTGTGACCGTCCAACAAAGCCAGGCGGTGGAAAAAGTGCACCGTGAAGAAAAAAATAGTGAAGCCTGGAAGAAAGGAGCACCGACCGAGAGATAAAGCTTCTGGCCATTTTTTAAAATCTGACTTCCGGCGAAGTAAAGGCACCAGCAGGACCGCACCATCAAGGAGACCACTCGACCGGACTTTGGGAAGAGAACGACAGCCAGAAGTGGCGGATTTGACAGGAAAAAACAAAGTGCAAACCGGACATAAAAAATGAAATTCCGGCCATATTCGAAGTCTGATTCACCAAATTCGATTCGAATCTTGAGTTGAGGCTTGCAAATGGTATTTTACATGAATTTTTAGTTTGATTAAATGATGAGAAAATAAATTTTGGTAATGAAGATTATAAATGCTATTGTACACTGTTGATTTTGAAATCGTTCTTCACATGTCTTTTGCAGGATTTCCTCAATCGCATAGTTAAAGATCATGGAAGTATTGATCTAGAATGGCTAAGAAATGTTCCACTAGATAAAGCAAAGTGGGTCTATAAATGGATTAATTAGTGATCATAAACTAGATTCTTGATTAGTTTGATCACAAATGGAAGTTGGAAACAAAAATAAGGTTGCTAGAATCAATACAATGTTCTCAACTATACTATTTCATTTTTGATTATCCATTATTTGCAGGGACTACTTATTGAGCATGCTAGGACATCGCCTGAAGAGTGTAGAGTGTGTGCGGCTCTTGACACTTCATCACGTTGCTTTCCCAGTAAGGATTTTGTTGTTGGGGTCATGTTAATTTATTAGCTTAATAGAGAATGACTCTGTTCTTGACATTACTGACACCTTCTTCCATAAGGTTGACACCAATGTTGGTCGAGTTGTGGTGCGTCTCTGGGTTGGTCCCTCTGCTACCCGAGGATGTTCAAATACATCTTCTAAAATAGTAAGTATTATAATACTAATTAATGCCACTATGAGATCAATGTAATAATGTAGTTTCCATGTAGGTATCCTATGGTAGATGCCATCTAAAAGTACCTTTGGCCATGCCTATGTACTCTTGATCAGCAAACATTGTAATTCAGGAAACTAATCTTATTTGAATATGCATTTATTTGACAAATATTATTATGTTAAAACACTTTCTCTTTTACCATTTTAATTGTTACATAACATAGGTATGAGCTACATGATATTTCAAGTTTTCTGCACAAATAAAAAGCCTAATTGTAATGGTAAGCTGTAAATGTAGCACTGATGCCTGATTGAGAAAGCAAGAAATAGTTTCTTTATTTTGATAATGAAATGCTGATCCGTGTCTAAAATTTGTATCATATTCAGCTCTCTAGATTTATTCCTCCTAATCTATATTTTGTATGTTCTGAAGTAGCTTATTTTCTTCATCCACTTCATCGATCCACAATCAGTTATTGAGCATTTATTCCACCTGTTCTCTTTAGTTGTATACACTTCTCATGGAAGTTATTAAATAGCTGTATGGTTGTGAAATTTTGCTTGTGGTCTTCCATTTCTTTCCTAGACGTCATCATCACTTGCCATTATCCACCATTAACCTTCATTTATTGCTATACTTCTTTGCAGAGTGAATTTGATAGCAAAGTATCAACTTACTTGAAAAAGGAATTGGTTAGGATACACAATAAAGAGAAAACTAGGAGAGAGAAGCTTTGGAGAAATGCCATCATTAGATATTCTCCAATGTCACCTCGAGAGCAGCCTGAATATGTGGGTACTGAAGAGGTAATTTAGTTGATTTTCTTATTTTGCAGTCATCTGGTACCAAAAGAGATTAAGTGTGCTATTGAGAAATATCACCTTATGTCTCGTGCAGGATCCTACATGCGTCATCTGCCAACAATCATTATATCTCTCCGCAATTGCTTGCAATTGTAAACCATCGGCATCTGTTTTTCTGGAGGTGAGTGAGTTGATAATGTGGATGAATCTCTTTATGATATATTCAAATAATTAAAGTAGGAGATGGCAGTTGTAGTGGGTTTAGCGGGTACCTGCTCCAAACACTTTATATTGACAAGTGAGTTCGCAGAGAGTGTTGCTCGATATAGTTTCTAAAGGGAGCTGTCTTTGGTTAACTTGCCCCCATAAATATGTGGCTGAAAATTGAAATTAATTATTGAGTTTGATTTAGATTTTAATCAGCTTCTTTAGCTGAACCAAATGTGGGCATGGTACACTTGAAATATATCCCTCTTCCTTCATATAAATGTATATGTATGCATTGGGGGTTGGGGGAAAACACATGCACAAACAATTTATCCTTTTTTCCTATTTCCGTAACTTATATTTTTAAGCTCTAATAAAGAAAGAAGCAAGTCAAAAGAAAAATGTCTGAATGCAAGGGGGTTTCGTTCAATGTGTTTTTGTTTCAGTCGGGGCATGATAGGTGATCAAGGAGGGCAATTTCTGGTCCTGGTTTTATTTTACAATCTTTGTACGAGTTCTACACCTTCAGCTTCCTTCAATTTTCAAATTTGAGCAGTTTAGTCTTTGTTTAGTATTGAACAATTGATTGTTAACCTTTTGCTTTAAGCAGTTTGATATTTTTATTTAATTTCATATTGATGCTAGTCTATTTACAATATCAAATTGAGGAATAATAAGTCTACATTTGAACACCAAGCAACGTTACTCATGTTCCTTAATTCGTGCAGCATTGGGATTGCCTTTGTGAATGCAAGCCTAACAAACTTTGCCTATTTTATCGGCATATGCTGAAAGAACTGCAAGAACTATTTGCAACGTTTAGGTTTTTAAATCATTTATTATTTTAAGAGGGTCAAATGAATTAAACAAGTTGCTTTTGTTCTCGATTTAAGTTGCCCCCAGAGAGATACCAAGCCTACCCGTAAGCTTGCCAACAACACAGGGACATTAAGGTCGAAGAAGCCAAATAAAGAAGTGAAGAAAGATTTATTGAATTAACTTTAATTGTATTAACATAGATATGTGAATATATAATACAACCTTTCTTGAGTGCCAAGAAAGAATATCTCCTACCAAAACTATACAACAAGAATAAGAAAAATATATATACACGAAGATTATATCGAGGAATAAATGGCAAGTTCAATAATGTCAATTAATTATTCCTAACATGTCAAAAATGTTGCAAAAGACCTTTTGCAACATTCATGTGCATATTGCAAATCACAGTGTTGCCGTAGATTTGCAACATTCATGTGCATATTGCAAATCACAGTGTTGCCGTAGAGGGAAAGGAATCGGCAACGTTCATTGCGTGTTGCAAAAGGATGGATTGCGCGTTGCGGTAGACCTTTGGCAACGTTCACTGCGCGTTGTGGTAGACCTTTGGACACATTTATTGCGCGTTGTCATTGATACTTTTGGAAACGTTCATTACGTGTTGCAGTAGACCTTTAGCAACGTTCTTTGCATGTTGCGGTAGATACTTTTGGCAACACTCTTTGGACGTTGCCGTTGATCTTTAACAATTTTTTTTTATTTTTTGTAAATTAATATAGATAATTTCACTGATATGTAAAATATGAAACACGCTTGCTATAAAAATAAATCAATTATTCAAAATAAAATACAATAACATTTTAAAGAAAATTATACCACATATATTTTAATACTTAACAAAAATTACGATACTTTGTTCTCCTACATTATACCAAAATCTGCAATATAGGTTTTTCACCTATTTGATTGTACATCTAAAGTTTGACGTTTACTATCCCTCTAAATTACAACAATATCTTTAGCAGACCAACAGTCATACAAAAAGGAGCTACTATCACCATTTTCAACACGAATCATCATTAAAGATGAGTACTTCCCTGACTTCTGAAGTCTAGCTTGAACTGTGCCCATGACAAACCATCTTATGAGAGAACTACAAAATTGACTTTTACCTGCAAAGACATTATAAAAGTTTAATCATCAGGACTCCAACTGCACTGAATGCAAAAATGTAGAAATAAATCATACTAGATATTAAAATTATCATTTTCTATTGTAAAACTTTACAGAAATTTGGACAAAACCCCATCTATAAATTAGACTTAGCCAACCTGTAAAGGGATATCACAACCACCATAATTCTCTAAAACATCAAACTAAAAACTCAATCATCATCAAACTACAATCAAATCAATCCAAAATCCATCTCCAACTCCACACCAACAATAATCTAGAATCAATACTCATCACAACCAAATCATTTCAAAACTTAATCCGCAACAATAAAAATTGAAATTCATCTGTAAATAAGTTTTACATCAAATAAGTCTAATACAACTTTTAGGCCAAGATACGAAGATTACTATGAAGAGAACATTTTAGAGCTAGTTTTTTCCTTTTAAGTTAAGGAAAATATGAATAAATGCTCCATTTTCGGTCCAACACGATAGTGAAGATGGTTGCACCAATAACTTCAAGGCCAATGTTTTAAAATATAAGTGCATAAGTGTGTCTTGTGGTCCATTTGGTAATGATCATATGGACAAAATAGAAGTCATCCGCTTCCCAATCTCTCTATCATGGTAACCCATATGTCATAAAATAAAATGGAAGACAGTTTAAGCATATCATAACATCACAAAGTCTGAACAATTAATAAATAAGAGCAGTAAAATAAAGAACATAACCTATGGAATTCCACTAAGGATCATCAAGCACTTTATGTTTCAAAAATACCTTAACATGTCATTTTCTCAACGGGGTGATCGTTTATTACAAATTTTGTCTTCATTTTGGTTGAGATGTCAGATACCATGATAGAGAAAGTAAAAAAAGTAACCTATAGGAATGAATAAAGGCATCAAGAAAATTTATTATTTTAACTGTCAATCACCGGATGTTGTTCATTAATGGAACAAGAACAACAGTACACTTCACTATTGTTAGTTTGTCAGCTATATTTCTCTCTTCATTTTAGATATTATAATCAGGAATAGCTTTTGAAGAACCACTCAAGTTCCTCACCTAAAGATTTTAGTTTCACGAGCAATAAAAAATGTCACTGAGGATACTTTTAGATGAATGCATTGAATAGTAATTAGACGTTAAAGTCAGCATGTTTTGGCCCGAAGATTTTGGTAAATATGAATATGAGCCTATACATGATGGTTACCACATGGACCCAAAGACTAAGATGGTTATCCATGGCACTTGTATTCCTATGTTTCAAAAAATGGCCTTGATATTAAAAGTGCAACCATTTTCTTCGACTAGACCACTTATTCTTTTTTATCCTTTCTTATATGAAAGCTCCAAAACATAAAGATGATTAGACTCCGTTGATAGCAATCTTCGTCTCTTTTCAATGTCAAATTCACAATATTCCCAAGGGACTAATATGAGGAATTTGGATACCAAGTTGAGAATTGATTAATTGGCGGAATGAATTATTCAATACACCCCAAGTACATTTATAAAAGATACAAATCCTATTTAAGGAAAGACAACTATTTATATTACTATGTTTGTTCCTAGTCAAATAAAGAACACATTTGATTCGATGAGCAGGGAAAAATAAGAAACATGAGCGGGGAAACCAAGAGTCGGGGGGGGAGGGAGCTACTAACTGCCAAAAGTAATCATTTGCAGGAGGGTGGCTACTTTAGAGAGCAAGTACAAAACAAACCAAAGCTATTGGCATTTGCATCAACTAGGTGTACCCTGAAATTATTTAACTGTCAATTCCATCAACTAGTAAAGTTCAAAAAACAATATTCAGTTCTCTAAAAACATCTTGATCATGGGTTGTATATCTTGCTCATAGGGATTCCAAACACTTCCAATATGATGTAGGCTTTGACCATTATTCGATAACTTACCTAAACATGGATCCAAATTTCAGTTTATAGTACCTCAATTTATAAAGCATAATTTATCTATCTAAAGAAAAATGCTTAACCTGTCCATTCGTTGCTCTTAGTGACATCAATACCAATAATTAGGTTGGAAGACTCAAGGCCAGCACGTCTAAGAGCTTCAGTCACCTATAGAAAAATGTGTTGACATTTCAAGCTTTTGAGAAAGCTTCCATGCTAAATAGACTCAAAGAAAAAGCCATAAATGAAATTTAAAATAAATAAATTGCATAATGATGCAGAAAAGAAAAGCCCCTATGCACCAAAGCATTCAAGGATTTTATATGCAGTTCAGTAATACTAATTCCACAAAGCACTAGTGATAAATGAAGTTTCAATTGCATTGTGTCTTGAACATATTTTTCCTTGTCTTGTATGCTATTATGCCAACAACCAGATGAGATTGAATACTGCTTGGGCATGCCAAGAAAATTGAATTCCAATTAATGGACAAGATAGAACAAGAATCTCATGTAGTAAGTGCACAAGTTGATGGGACACACAAGAATCTCATGTAGTAAGAATCTCCTGAGCACTGAGCATGCAATTCAATCTCTTGCACTAGTTTACATCTTTAACTTCGCAACAATACAAAAGACATTTATAGTTCTTCAAACGTTTTGGGACACACAACAGTTGGCAATTACGTGTAAACTAAATCTACAGTGATCTCTGCAATAAGAACTAAGAAGTCATAACCAATAAAAAACCAAGAATGCAGAACAATACAAACAAAAGGACCAAGTTACAATGAATATCAAGAAGAGCACAAAGAAACTAAAAACATTTCACTCGGCAATGTACAAAAATGTATTGATAGACAAGCAAAATAGATGAGTTCATTTTCCTTTTTTCATCTATATAAATGAATGAACGAACCTGACATCTACTGGTCGACTGTGGTGACCTCTTGCCACTCCCCATCAACTGCTTCTTTCCATAGTGAGACATTGTTGTCCCCTGAAGCCACAACTAGGTCTTGAACTATTGGTCCCCATCAAATCAAATAATCTGCAAAATTCTTTTGATAGGCCAATCTCTTTTCCTCTACAACTCGGATATTGAAAGAAACCTGTCGAAAACAATACCCCTAAAATTCAAAATAAAACCCTAATTACTAGTCACAACAAAAGGAGAATTTGAATAAATCGTCCAAATCAATTACCGAAAATATTCAAAATTGTAAGGTCGAAGAAGAAGACGATGGTGCAGCAGTGGTGCGATGTGTCTGCCTTAGTAGACGATAAAGAGAACTAGTGGAGGACAGCGACTATGTTGAAGTCTGAAAGAGTGGGCGGTGCTGAAGGTTGAAGAAGAAGGCCATGGTGCTGAGGGTCGAAGAAGGAGGCGCCTTTTTCTTGTAGTGCGGGAGTTGAGAGATAGACGAGAGTGATGGTTTGAAATAGGATTTAGGTTTTGATTTTTAACTTTTTTGTAATTTGTAATTTGATCCCTCGTCTCTCTTCATGTGAACAAGTAAGTCCCAAAATCATTTAAAGGCTAACTTTGGTAACATTCACTGTGCGTTGCGAAAGGGTACCCATTTCGCAATGTACACTGAACGTTGTCAAAGGGTACTCTTTGACAACGTTCGTCTGAACAACGCGCAATATACGTTGTCAAAGACAAATCTTTTTGCAACGCGCAAGGAATGTTGTAAAAGCAGAGCCTTTTTGCAACACGCAATGTTGCAAAAGGTTAACATTAGCAACATTTACCAAGTTAATGTTGCTAAATGTCAAATAAATCAACCAATGGCAACATGCAACCCCTTTTAGCAACATGCAATTAACGAATGTTGCAGTTTGCATATTGCAAAAGACCCTTTTTATTGTAGTGCCCCGCAAGATAGAGGATCTGTTGGAGACACCTATCTTGGACCGTAGAAGTAAGAACCGGGAGCTGGACAGGGGCTTAGTGAGTTGGTCAGCCAACTGATCAGTGCTTGAAACTGGGGAAACACGAATTGAACTAGCATGAACATGTTGACGAACAAAATGAATGTCAATCTCCAAGTGCTTCATTTTGGAGTGGAAGAGTGGGTTGGCACAGAAGTATGTGGTTCCAATGTTGTCACAATAAATGACTAGGGGAGTGGAGCAAGGAAGGGTGAGTTCACAAAGTAAGGAACAAATCCATAAGACCTTAGATGTTACCGAGCAACAGCCTTGTATTTAGCTTCAGTTGAAGAGCGAGCAACGGTGCGGTGCTTGCGAGAAGACCAAGAAATAGGATTCGAGCTGTAGAAGACAATATAAGCCCCAGTGGAAGTGCGATCATCAATATTACCTGCCCAATCAGTATCAGAAAATGCATGAAGAGCAAGGCGGCTGCAAGGACTAAAGGAGATGCCATAGAAGACAATACCAGCCAAGTAGCGAAGTAATCGTTTGATCGCCGCCCAATGAGTGATAGTGGGGTGATGCATGAATTGAGATAGCTTGTTGACGGAAAAGGGATATCAGGGCGAGTGATAAGAAGATATTGGAGAGCACCAAAAACCCAACGGTACTCAGTTTCATTAGTGAGAGAGGAACCATCGACCCGTTTAAGAGGGATGACAGTGGATAGGGGGAGTAGTGGCGGGTTTAGCCTCAATCATTTTGGTGTTAGTGAGAAGTTGAGAGATGTATTGATGTTGGGACAAGAAGAGACCATCTGATGTAGGAATAAATTCCACACCTAAGAAGAAAGAAAGGGGGCCTAAATCCTTCAAGGAAAAAGTAGAGGAAAGATGGTGCACCATTTTGACAAGGAAGGTGGGGGTGGAACCAGGGAGGACAATGTCATCGACATAAACAAGGAGAAAGACAAGAAGGTCGTGAGAGGAATAAGTGAAGAGAGATGTGTCCACGGTGGAGTTGCGAACCCAAGTGAAAGCAGACATTGGCTAAGTGCAAGGTACCAAGCACGGGGAGCCTATTTAAGCCCGTAGATGGCTTTGGTAAGCTTGAAAACATGAAGAGGAAGCTGGGAATTAACAAAACCGGGAGGCTGACTCATGTACACTTCTTCAAACAACGTGCCTTGAAGAAAGGCATTGTTGATATCTAGTTGACGAAGTGGCCGGTGATGGGAGACAGCAAGGCTAAGAATGAGACGAATGGTAACAGGTTTGACAACTGGGCTGAATGTCTCAGTGTAATCGATCCCAGGGAGTTGGTGGAAACCTTTGGCTACTAACCGCGCTTTGTAGCGGTCAAGAGAGCCATCAGGCATCCGTTTAACCCAGAATATCCACTTATAGCCAACGAGATTCTGGGAAGTAGATGAGGTACAAGCTCCCAAGTGTTGTTACGAAGAAGGGCTTGATATTCAATGTCCATGGCATGATGCCATTGAGGATGTTTAAGTGCTTGAGTGGTGGTGGTAGGTTCACAGTCAAGATAGGAAGAGTGCATGGCAATTAAACCATACTTGGGATTAGGCTTGCGAATGTTGTTTTGTAGACAAGTCTGCATATGATGCGAGCTGAGGGGAGTAGCTGAGGGCGCAGGTGGAGGCGGGTGAGTGATAATAGGCAAGGGAGAGGAAGCAACAATGGGAGTAGTAGGGGCAGACAAATGAGGATGAGGAAGCTGGGGAGGGGAGGATTGTGAAGTAATATCTGCTGCACTGGGACCTCCTCGGACGGACTGTCGAGATGGAAAATAGGCGTGGGAACAGAGGGTAGTTGGGAAACAGGCGTGGGCATAGGTTGGGAGAGGGGACTGGCGGATGAAGAGAGAAAAGAGGGCTGAAGCAAAAAAATGGGCAGAACTTGGAGCATTTTCAGAACAAGGAGGTGACTGTGGTGCAGCGGAAGTGATAAATGGAAATATAGACTCAACAAATTGAACATGACGTGAGCTATAGATCCGTTGAGAGCTCCTATCAAGACACAGGTAGGCACTTTGAGTATGAGAGTATCCAAGGAAGACACAAGGAAGAGACCGGGGAGCGAGTTTGTGTGAGGAATAGGGACAAAGCCAAGGATAGCAAAGGCAACCAAAGGTGCAGAGTTTGCTATAATTTGGCTTAGCATGGAAGAGTACCTCAAAAGGAGATTTCGTAGAGAGACCCGGAGTCGGTAATCGATTGATGAGATATACCGCAACCGAGAAGGCCTCCCACAAGTTAAGGGGAACTGAAGCATGATGTAAAAGAGCAAGGTCGGTCTCGACAATGTGACGATGACGACGTTCAGCAAATCCATTGTGTTATGGGGTGCGAGGTGGTGAAGTGAGGTGGGAGATTCCTTGATCAGCAACGAAGGATTTTAGAGCAATGAATTCACCACCATTGTCGGAATATAGAGTACGAATTTTGGTGCTGAATTGGTGTTCAACAAGGGATTTGTATGTCTTGAAAATGTCCAGAACATTAGATTTGTGTAGCAGGGGATAAAGCCATAATACTTGGAATAATGATCAACGAAAGTAACATAGTATTTATTGTTTTTGGTAGAAGCAATCGGAGAGGTCCAAACATCAAAAAACACAACATCAAGTGGTTTAAAGCTTTCAATAGTTGATAATTCAAATGGTAATTTATGTGACTTCTGACAATGACAAGAATTACATTGAAATGTGCGAGAAACTGAATTGGAAACGGATAAAGAACTAGACTTAATTAATTCTTGCAAAATAGGGTAGGAAGGATGCCCTAGATGATGATGCCAATCGAGGAGGGATCCTTTAGAAGCCGAGAAAGCAAGCAGAGGAGGAGATTTTGAGGGTGTGCGGGTGAACTCATAAATGCCATCTCTAGTCCGTCCTTGAAGGAGTTTTGTCACCATGGGAACATCCTTCACCTGAAAAGAGGAAGCAAAAAATTCAACACTCACATTATTCGATTTGCAAAGTTTGTTTACAAAAAGTAAGTTACGAGACATAGAGGGAACACATAAGATGTCATGTAAATTTAAAGTTCGAGTAGGTGTAGAGAGTGTAGAGAAACCAGTGTGTGAGATGGGAAGATTGGAGCCGTCACCAATTTGGATGCCATCGGAGCCAGGGTACGTGGAATGGAGAGACAAATTATCTAGATCACTAGTGACATAATGGGAAGCACCCGAATCGAGGACCCACGTATTGGAACTTGTTGGAGAGAGATGTGTATAGTGTGCGGCAGGAGAGGGGAACGATGACTGAGGATTGTATGAAGAAAGGGAAGGACGGTTGGTTGGGGCTGGAGTGCACGAGTAATAGGGACAACGACGGGCAGAATGGCCTTGTTCGGAGCAAAGTTGACAGAAGCCACGGTAGGGTAGTGGAGTGAAGCTAGAGTTGGGAGAGTGTTGGTGATTTGGTGGCGGACTTTGGTGTGGTGGATGAGATTGATTGGGAGAAGAGTTCCAACGGTGATTAGGTATTTTTTATATCTGGATGGATTGGAGTTGTGAGATGAGTTTGAAGGCTTGTTTGTGTAGTAGGCAGTGGCTGGGAGTTGAGGTTTGGGCTCTTCAGAGATATGTATCTCATAATCGATAAGCTTTTCATGTAGCTCATCAAAGGTGATTGGAGCACCTCGAGCACGAACGTCAGCGGCAATTTCCCTATATTCATTAGGAAGTCCATCAAGAATTTTGACAGTGAGATCTTCACCATGAACTGGAGCATTCATCAGGGCTAGTGGATACCTTGCTTTTGATGGTTTGCAAATATTCTGTGATAGATTGTGAACCTTTGGTTAGGCTGGAAAGTTGGGATTTTAACTGCATAATCCGTCCAGGGGAAGGTTCGGCATATTTGTTTGGCAAAGTGGTCCAAGCTTCACGAGCTGACTCAGAGACAGCCACGAGGGGACGATGGAAGGAGAAAGAGAGCCTATGATGGTATTGAGCAAAAGCTGGTCCTAGCGAGTCCAGAGTGAAAGGGCTGGATTGGGAATTGTAGTTTTATCTTGTTGGATAACTAAAGATGGGCAAGGAGTGGAACCATCTATAAAACCTATGAGATCATAGCCAATAAGTAACGTGTGAAATTAAACTTTCTAGGAGGTGTAGTTTGTAGATGTAAGTTTCAAAGGTATTTGCGCCAGCACATTAATTGAGTGGGAGGTGGTGCTGTCGGTGATGGTTGGAAGGGGAGAGCTGGCAGTGTTAAAGGATTGTTGTTGTGCATGGAGGTAAGCTGTTGGGGTTTTATGTTGGTTGGCGTGAGGATGGTATCAGAGGTTGAGTTGGGAAGGTTAACGTCTGTCCTGAATTTCTCCTCGTTAGAGGGAAGGCTCTGATACCATAAAGAAGTGAAGAAAGATTTATTGAATTAACCTTAATCGTATTAACATAGATATGTGAATATATAATACAACCTTTCTTGAGTGCCAAGAAAGAATATCTCCTACCAAAACTATATGGCAAGAATAATGAAAATATATATACACGTAGATTATATCCAGGAATAAATGGCAAGTTGATTAATGTCAATTAATTATTCCTAACACCAAATTCCATGTTTTTCTCGTTCTCATTCATCTTGAGTCTGAATACTGTAATTCTTTAAAGCTGCAGCTATGTTTAAGAGAATATTACACAAATGCTGGTAATTAAAGTTTACAGATTTTCTATCTATCTATGCTTACAAGCCCTTTGTGTGCTAGTATGTTTACATTTATATTTTTTGCCACTTTTTTTCTTTTTTTTTAATATATATATAGTTTTCTGACAGTCTTGATCACACGATAACAACAGCGGGAGGAATTCTGGTACCAACCATCTCTTAGAGCGTGCTTGGTTATATGGAAAAATTTCAGATTTCCCTGATATTCATTTTTACCACATATTTCTATGGAACCCACCATTTTAAAATTTTTGAACCACACATTCTATCAAAACTCAAAAATTCCTCAAAATTTTGAAAAAAAATTACATGAGACCAAGTGGGTTCTTAAGAGGGTTTTTTTATTTACATATTATTTATTAGCTCCTATTCGGCAAAATGTCGTTTACAAAAAGCGATGTGTCATCATTTTATTGGGCCATTTTTCTGAAATGTCAAAAATAATGAGCGAGAATCTTTGAATAGCTAAATTTTTTGGCTTTTCAAAAATGATCCAATAAGATGTTGTCACGTGACAGTTTATAAACAAAATTTATAAACAATACTTTACCAAACAGAGGCTTAATTAAACAAAACAATCACTGCCCAATATGGGAATACATTGAAGACTTACAAAACGATAATTCATGTTATCCAATCATACTTCTCATTGTTAAGAAGAATATGAAAGAGTTGACGTCATGTGTTAAAAATGACAATTCTGGATCAGCCTCAACTAGGGCGTCTACGCCTTCTAATAGCCGACCCTAGCAGCACAAGATCAACATCGAAAGATTTGTTGTTGTTATATATCTTTATAATATATAATATTCTAGGATATATTTAAGTGAGTTTCAATATAATTAGGTAATTTTATTTAGGGGTTTATTAATCAATCTAAATTTTGAAAGATTTTAAAGGATTCGAAAAGTTTGGGCATATTCAATGCAGACTTTACCAAACAGAGGCTTAATTAAACAAAACAATCACTGCCCAATATGGGAATACATTGAAGACTTACAAAATGATAATTCATGTTATCCAATCATACTTCTCATTGTTAAGAAGAATATGAAAGAGTTGACGTCATTTGTTAAAAATGACAATTCCGGATCAGCCTTGACTAGGGTGTCTACGCCTTCTAACAGCCGACCCTAGCAGCACAAGATCAACATCGAAAGATTTGTTGTTATTATATATCTTTATAATATATAATATTCTAGGATATATTTAAGTGAGTTTCAATATAATTAGGTAATTTTGTTTTGGGGTTTATTAATCAATCTAAATTTTGAAAGATTTTAAAGGATTAAAAAAGTTTAGGCATATTCAATGCAACTTTACCAACAAGAGGCTTAATTAAACACAACAATCACTATAGGGGAGACTATTTGATAATATTCTATAGGAAGTCCACATGTTGTCATTACCTATATTGATAATATTTCAAGTACCAAATTAATTATGTCACCTATAGGGTAATCATGATTAATTCACACTTAAGAAATTATCACCTAATTGGGCCCAATCCAGTAACCAAAACAGTGCAGCCCTCCTATAGGGAGACTAATTAGATTAGCGCGAGGCATACACAAATATTTACTAACGTAGGTTCAAAAATTGCACCCTCGCTCACTTAATATTTTGAACTCTTGGGTTTTAATTAATAATTACCCAATCAATTTTAGCTCATAAAATCGATTTAATTATTGATAAATCTATATATTTTCTAATCTAACATTTAGAAAAGAAAATAAAATATAAAACAATGCATGACAGTATAGTACATAGAGAGGTGTTTATGCGATCTACATGGCATGTTATTTAATGACATTCATCCACAATTTAATTAAAGCAATAAATAAATGCGATAATTAAAATAAAAAAGAACATAATTTATGGCCAAATCTAGACACGAAATTACAAATAAATTAAAGATTCTATTGAGCCACAAGCAGGCCCAATTCTTCAATTTCTATTTGCAAGTGTCCAGCCCATTACTTGAACTCTTCAAATAATACTTCTCAGCCCATTATTAAACTGGTCCAATCTGCAATTCAACTTGAATTTTGACCCAAGTCCAAAATGGAGTCCCATTTAATTTTGCTCCAAAACCAGATCCGGCCCAACCTGAAGTAATGGGCCGAACTTTGATCCAAGTAGTTCAATTGATCTCGGTCCAAATTTTTAAAATCTGAATTCTGGCCCAAAAGCAAAAACTGGCCCAAGTGAATCCCTTCTTCTCTCTGATGTAACTAAAAACGCAGCAACCAAAGGAGATTTGAAAAGTGCTGCCGCCAATGGGACCTTGCTATCTCCGGAAGAGATCGCAGTAGCCAGAAGGAAAGTCTACCAGAGCTGTCGCAACGCCATGCCAGTGCATCGCAGCCATGCCACGCACAGTCGCGCCACGCATGTGCGCGACACCAAAATGCAGCGATATTGTGCTCTATATGTGTCCGCCTTCTTTGTCACTAGCTGGAAAGAAAAATGAACAACGAGGGAGAGAGACTCCCATGGTACCACCGCTGCAGCCAACTGCGAATCAACAGTGTGTATGGCGCTGCACCACGCAGAGGCGAAAGTGACATCTGTGGGTGTTACGCTTCTCGGTCGTAGTTGCATTCTGCTATTGCCACCGCATATGAGACAGGACAGCCAGCGCCGTCGATCGCAGCGGGAGCACCCACGATGCTGCTGCCCAATTTTTTGCGATATTGCACTGCAAGTCCTTATTATATGGAGATGATGGAGTTTAGTCCATTTACTGAAATTGCATCAATGGTCCTCCGAGTTTTGCAACAGTAGTCCATGAATCCGAAATTGCATAATTGGTCCCTATATCTGAAATTGCAGATCTGGTCCTATGATTTTTATAATTACAACAAGAATTACACAAAACTTAATTATATTGCAAAATCAAAATCAAAGGGGAAAACATGGAGTCGTAATCCACCCCCTTTGTTACATGACTCAATAATACAATACAAGATTTTACAAAATAAAATCTAAGGCTATAAATTAGCTCAACGAAACATCATTCATCCAATAACATATAAATCACATAATCCTAACACCGCTCCACTTACACATGCAATAACAAAATAATTTATTACTAAATACACAAAATGGTATCAAAAACCTGACGCTCTGATACCAATTGTTGGGAACCCGGGTTGTTCTACACACAAAATTTGATTTCTTGTGATAGATCATCTCGTTACAGGATTTTCTGTTCTATGTATTTAACTTGGAATAAATAATTTTGTGCACACAAAAAATGAAAGAGATGTTACCCTTGTAGCGTGCTTTACAATAATCTCTTTTCCAACTGCTTCTTGATTCCACCAAAGCTTCAAACCTCAAGCTTTCCCCGGTGTTCTCCAATGGCAGCTATGCAGGTGTGTGGTCACCTTTCTCTAGATCTAGGTTACACTAGGATTAGGGTTTCTTTGTAAATAGAAAATATACACTACACACTTTAGTGTGTGTCTCGCCACTTTTCCAATTAGGTTAAGAAAAATAGTCATAGGAGACTATTTGTAACCTCTTTACACTCCTAAACCCTACCAACCCTAGTACCATAACTCAGACTCATTTTTGCACAGCTCAATACAAGTAATAAGCCTGTATAAGCCTATTATAGTGAAGCCACCGAGTGAACTTGATCGAACCCAATTAAACTAAGCTCCAATAAATTAAATATGATCCGGTCAACTCTTGATCAATCAAAATTAATTTATTAATCACTTTCTATTCCACTAAAAGAACGAGATTGCACTTTTAGTAAAATTGAAATTACTGAAACAATTAATCAATAATTATATCCTCTGACTCATCATTCTTACATGGTACCCCCGTCGATCAACTCGAATATTCGAAGCAACTTAAAATGACCAAAATGCCCTTCTCTGTATATTCATAAACTCTCAACTCTCATCTTCTATCTAACAGTTCGATGTGATCACATCACATCATAGAATTCAACAGTCATTATCGAATTATCGAGCTCAAATTCAACTGTCCACTAGAAGAACTAGTGAGATTATGATCATACCTAAGAGGTGACGGATTCCATAATACGAATATATGTTCCTCGTTAGTTCACTTTAATTCCCAAAGTACCGAGACATTGATCAGCAATTTGATCTCACGCATTAATACCTCAAAAAACTTCGAGTTAGTAATCGAAGTCCATTATCCGATTAGGATTAAGGTCCCACGTATGATAGTCAAGTGAAATTAAATTTGTATGATCAATGTCACAAATTAATTTCACGTGGTTCCGTTCAAGACGTTCCAAATGCACTCTCAATTTTATTACCAAAGTCAAAGATAGACTTTAATAAAATCGAGACGATCTTATCAAAATAAATTGTCCATATTATTTACTAATCGTGAACGTTAATTTTAGATTGAATTACAAATTGAATCTTTCTGTATTTAACAACTTAAACACTCAATCTGTAATATCAAATCGAGCCATGGACAAACGTAACATCATATTAATACAATCAATTAATATTTTATTTTAAATGTCGTGAATTATACTCTATGGGCATATATAACTTCAACACACACACATATTTATTTATTTATTTTAGTTGTCAAAAGTTAACTATTTGGAAAAGATTGTATATATAGATGTGTGTTTATATAAATTTGAAAAACTTAAGAATTTAGGTTAGTATATATGGTTAATTTCAAATTTTGGGATTTGTAAATTTGAGTTATGTTATTGTGGTCTTTGGTGCTATTGATGAGTTTTGATTATGGATTTTTATTGTTGAGAAGTTGAGATTAGATTTTGGAATAATTTTGGAGTAGCTGACAATATAGAAGTTTGAATTGTGTTGGGTTTGAGTATTGAATATGTTGAGTTTGAATATTTTGATTTTATTGTGGCATTTTCATTCCCCTACAGGTTGGCTAAGTCCAATTTATAGGAGGATTCAGTCAAAATATTTGTACAAATTTTATAAATTAAAAAAATAATGTTTAAAGTGATTTCATTTGCTGAATACATGTTGAATATGTATTTGCATATAGGTCTTTAGAAATGGATCTTAATTGGATGTATGGTAGATGTAATACGCATGAATATGTGAATGGGTTGAAGAGTTTATGAATGTGCTGATGAAGAAAAACGAAAGAAATGGGAAGAAATGATTTTGTGCCCTTGTTTTGATTGTAAGAATCTGAGAAAATTTCGTAGCCTTGAGCAAGTAAAGAGCTATTTGATTCGTCGTAGGTTTAAGGAAGGTTATACACGGTGGATATGGCATGGTGAGAGTATACTTCCTAGGACAAACACCAATAGCGATGAGGGTGATCTAGGGGAAAATAATTTGAGCAATAATGATGAGATTAGTGATGATAATGATGTGGATAATGATCGGATGGACGCAATGATACGTAAGATGACTTCATTGAAGAACCTCATATATTCGATAGCTTGTTCCATGATTCTGAAAAGCTTTTGTTTTCTGGTTGTAAGAAATTCACAAAGTTGTCCACTATGTTCAAATTGTATAACTTGAAAGCAAAGAATAGGTAGAGTGATAGGATTTTCTCGGCATTATTGGAACTTTTATGAGAGATGCTTCCAGAAAATAATGAGCTACCTAGTTCAATCTACAAAGCAAAGAAAATGTTGTGCCTGATGGGTATGGAAATAGAGAGGATACATGCATGTCCATATGATTCTGTATTGTATCAGAATGAGTATAGAGACTTGCATCTGTGTCTAAAGTGTGGGGCATCACGGTATAATCGGAAGGATGATAATGATAGTTGGGAGGATAAGAAAGGCCCTCCGGCAAAGGTGTTATGGTATCTACCAGTAATTCCAAGATTTAAACGCTTGTTTACCAATGTGAAGGGTGGGAAGAACATGCGGTGGCATGCTGAAGGGAGGAAAAAAGATGGAAAACTAAGAGCCGATTCTCCTCAATGGAGGAACATTAACAAGTTGTTTCTTGAATTTGGTGGCGAAGATAGGAATCCTAGGCTTGGACTATGTACAGATGGGATGAACCCGCACGGTAACATGAGCAGTCGACATAGTACTTGGCCGGTTCTTTTGGTGAATTGCAATCTTCCTCCTTGGTTATGTATGAAGCACAAGTATATCATGTTTTCGTTGCTAATATCTGGACCTAAACAACTGGGAAATGGCATAGATGTTTACCTAGCGCCACTAATTGAAGATTTAAGACTATTGAGGAATGAAGGGGTGTTGGTGTTTGAGGCACATAGCCAAATGAACTTCACCTTACGTGCTATGATATTTTGCACCATAAATGATTTTCTTATGGTAACTTGTCAGGTTATACTAACAAAAGACCTAAAGCATGCCCTGTTTGTGAAGAAGACACGATTGATCTTTGGTTGAAAAATTGTAAGAAAGATGTGTTTATGAATCATCAAACATTTCTCCCAGTTGACCATCCTTATCGAAAAAAGAAAAAGCCCTTCAACGGAAAAATCGAGAATCGAGTAGCTCGCTTACCATTAACAGGAAATGAGGTCTATGAATGAGTTAAAAATATTGATGTTGTGTTTAGAAAACCTTTTAAGCCTCATCAGAAGAGTCTTTGGAAGAAGAGATCCATATTTTAGGATCTACCATACTGGAAACATTTATCAGTAAGGCATTGTCTTGATGTAATGCACGTGAAGAAAAATGTATGTGATAGTATCATCGGGACATTATTGAACATTCAAGCAAAGACGAAAGACGGTATCAAAGTCAGAAAATACATGGTAGAAATGGGAATATAGGATAAGTTAGCACCGCAAGAGTCGAGAAAGCATACTTATTTACCACCAACCTGCTATACTTTGTCTAGAAAAGAGAAAAAAGTTTTTGTGAGTGCCTAGATGCTGTTAAGGTTCCATCTGGGTACTCATCAAACATCAAAAGTCTTGTGTCAATGAAAGACTTGAAGTTGGTTGGTATGAAATCTCGTGACTGTCATGTCTTAATGCAATAATTGTTACCAGTTGCAGTTTGAGGCATACTCCAAAAACATGTTAGAAATGCAATTATAAAACTTTGTTTTTTCTTCAATGCAATTTACAATAAAGTTGTTGATCCGAAGGCATTGGATGATTTGCAGGCCAATATAGTCATCACTCTATGTCAATTTGAAATGTATTTCCCGCCATCATTTTTTGATGATATGGTGCATTTACTTGTTCACATGGTGAGAGAAATTAAGATTCGTGGTCCAGTATTCTTGAGATATATGTATCCATTTGAGAGGTACATGGGTATATTAAAAGGATATGTGCGAAACCGATTTTGACCTGAAGGCAGTATCATTGAAGGTTATTCTGCTGAGGAGGCTATTGGATTTTTTACTGATTACTTAGATGATGTTGATGCTATTGGTATTCCTAAATCTCGTCATGAGGGAAAACTAAAAGGTAAAAGTACGATTGGATGCAAAACAATTGTTCTCGGTGTTGAATTGCGAGATAAAGCACACCTCCTTGTCTTGCAACACCTTACTGAGGTGCATCTGTACTTGGACGAGCACATGTCAATTTTAAGGTAGTAAAATCCTTCAAAAACTGAAATGTGGGTGATTAATCAACATAATAGCTCATTCGCAAAATGGTTCAAATATAGAGTGATGCAAGATTTATCACAAACGTCGAACAACATTTCTGAAACTATAAAGTGGTTAGCATACAGGTCTGGCATGCTTGTGAGTTCTTATGAAGCATATGGTATTAAGGGGTATACATTTTATACAAAACGTCAAGATGATAAAAGCACGATGCAAAATAGTGGAGTGACACAAGTAGCACTGTCCAGAGATTTCTCTAGTGCCAAAGATACCAGTACAATAGATGCCGCAATGTTTTATTATGGTGTCATTGAGGATATTGGGGAACTTGATTATAGGGAGTTCAAGTTTCCTCTCTTTCGATGTAAATGGATTGATAATCGATGGGGTGTTCGGGTGGATGAATTAGGCTTCACTTTGGTGGATTTTGGTCGACTGGGTTATCTTGATGAGCCATTCATACTAGCATCACAAGCAAAATAAGTATTTTATGTTTTTGATCCTGGCAATACTAAGTGGTCCGTTGTCCTTCAAGGCAAAAGACATATTGTTGGCATTGGTGAAGTGATGGATGAAGAAGACTATGATCATTTTGACAAAACCCCTCCATTCTCTATTGGTATACAATCGGATGCACTTATAGGGGAAGATAATCTTAAAACAAATTACATGCGTTGGGATCAAGAAAAAGGATTGTGTATTGATCATCGTTTGTGATTACAAATTGTGTAAGATCATTTACATTCTTACTTATAACTTTCTATTCATTCTTACCCTTAGTCTATGATAAGTAATTAATTATGTAAGATTATTTACATTTTTACACTCTTTGGTCCTTACAATGCCTCTTGGTGTGGACTACATCCAAATGCCTCTAGATGCAACTGTGTTTCATCATACAGGCGTTGAAAGTATTTACGTTATGATTGACGACATCGCCGACCTGGTTATAATGGGATGGTTGAATATATCTGTCCTGCAAGTATTCACAATGTAAGATTACTTAACACAAATTCATAACTTTCATTTAATTTTTATTCATTGGTGTAAATTTTTTAAGGTACCTCCATAGGTTGTGTGAGGAATTCGATGTCCATTCAATCGGATTTATGTGTCCATCACAGATTGTATCGATCAGAGTAAGAACAAATTTAGATAGTGTTGTGAGTTATATGGCTGCAACCATGGAGACACTAAGATCGAAGAAATTCATTTCAGCGCCGTACTTTCAGGAGTAAGACCATTATTGTTGTTTATTTATTATTATTTTTACTTAATTTATGTCATTTGATATTTAAAGGTATATTTACAAGTTCATAATACGTAGGAACCATTGGATGTTGGTCGCAATTTGCTGTGACACTAGTACTGTGTACTTCATAGATTCAGCGCAGTCATGTAAACGTGACATAGAAATCAAGGCGTCATTTAATATGTAAGTATTTATTGCATTGTTCATGCTTTTTTGTTTTGTGGACAATAGTTCAGTTGTCTATTTTTAATGTAACAATAATTGTAGAAAGTTTGATGTGAAATTGATGTGTTTGCGTTGTGATTATTGATAAGCGGTGTATTTATCAATATTAGGGTCTCTCTACAGGTTGGATAAAGTTCAATTTATAGGGGAGACTCTGCCAAAAGTTTGGTAGGAATATTTTTATATTTAGGAATGATTTTTATAACTTATTCATATTTATCGGCACTTTAGAACCTTTCGAACATTTTGGATAGTAGGAGGCAAGAGGGGAAACAGTAATGTAACATGGAAAAAAATTTCAGTAAGAAAAATAAAATCTCATAAGTTGCTACAAATTTTAGAATTAGTTTCTATTTAGTTATATTACTAAATTCAGTTTTCATTAATGTCAAAATTTCAATGTCCTCAACAACCTGGAGGTTCTGAGTGTAATTATTATGCTTTGAGAAACATGTATGAGATAGTCACAACCTATTCTTATCTTACTTCTTTAAATAAGGTATAAGTTATTGAATACATAATAAGAATTGTTTAATTGTGAATTTACATTTAATTTAATTGTGAGTTTATATTGTTTTTAGGCATTTCAAGAATACTACTCAACGGAGGAAATCAACGAGATTCGAAATTTATGGGCTAAGTACTTCATCAAAGAGTGTAGGTAAATTTTGAATTTTTATATTAACATGTAAAATTTTTATCTAAGTAACATAATATTGTAAATATAAAACTAATTTGGAATTCAATTTAATTTTTTTACGCATTCGTCGATTATATATATATATATATATATATATATATATATATATATATATATATATATGTTGGGGGTGAAATAGATTATGATTATGTTTATGTGAATGTAAATATAATCCAGTCCCACAAAAAAAAAACTTTACACGTTGATTGTTAATGAACAACCGACGCGTAAAGTTATTTTTAAGTGCCGGTTTGTTTATAATAACCGACGCTTTATATTAACTTTAGGCGTCGGTTTTTCATTAACAATCGACGCTTAAATTTCACAAAAGGCATCGGCTAACAACCAAAACGTAAAGTCAATACTTTTTGCGTTGCTACCATACGCGTCGCCTTTACAACCGACGCCTTTAGGTTTGTACAACCAACGCGAATGACTCTGTCTGTACTAATGGCATTTAGATGGTATTTGTAATCCAATCTTAACTTTTAAAATTTCATCAATGGGTGGACAGTTATGCCAAACCTTCCAGATGAAAACGGATATTTTAATAGGAATGGACTGCTGCCATATCTATTTGGCTTGGGAGTCATCAACCCAAAACTCACTAAAGGGTCACATAGAAAGCAAATGAGAAAAGTATTGCACAAAGATAATAAAAGACATGGAGAGAGAGAGAGAGAGAGAGAGAGAGAGAGAGAGAGAGAGAGAGAGAGAGAGAGAGAGAGAGAGAGAGAGAGAGAGAGAGAGAGAGAGAGTCATTCATAAAGTGAAAAAATGCATGATATAATCCTTGTTGATTGAAAAACTGTAGAGACTAGCCAAACTCTCATTTCCTGGCTAGTTGAAGCATATCCCGCGATTTACATCATTCACCAAGACCCATGACAGGGCAGATGAGGGGCCCTAAGGTGATGGTTTCACCTTTTTTTTGTGGGTGTAAAATTAGGGATTGCTTATCATTAATCTGTTATGCATGCATATTTCTAACTCTGACTATCTTATGTAAAAAAATGCAATGAAAATGTTTAGAAACCACTGTAAATGAAAGCCAGGGATGTGAAAGAAAAGCTATAAGTTGTGATCATCCATGAGTGATGAAAGGAAAATCATTAGATTCTATTATTGTTTATTTTTTTACATCTCAGAAAATATCTCAAAATCATGCGAATAAAGCAATTGAGGGAAATATTACACAATTCGATGGCATTTGGAGCTAAATTAGACAATTGAGGAGTTAATGACGTCAACCAGGAAACTTGCATAGTTTTAAAGTGAATAAATCAAGAGTTGGTGGACCAAGTTGAAGAAGTTGAGAGCTAGAAAGAGCTAATTGAGAAGATTCAAAAGTTTGAGGACTAAATTGCTTCAATTGAAAGTGGAGGACATGAGATGCAAATAAAAGGCAGGGACCAACTTACATAGACTTCAAAGTTGGAAATTGCAATTTTCTGCGATCACGGCCATTAAAGGCTCGCGATCGTGCGAAGGTTGAAAATGTCACCTGAGAGTTATACACGATACACACACACACACACACACACACAACATTAGAGGCACGAATTCTAGACCTTTGCATCACCTAAGAACATCATACAATCGAGCTTTTCAAGTAAAATTCTTGGAAGATCGAAGCAAAGAAAGGGGCGAGACTTGGAGAATACTTGAAGAATTGATACTCGGTGTAAGCTTTCCATTCTTTATTTAATTTTCAATGAATGCCTACTTTTATTGTTTGTGTTTTAATAATGATGCGTAACTAATTTTCTATGTTGGGATGAACAATGTAGCCTAGTTAATTATTCTAATTCCATATTCCGTTGTTTTAATGATTCGTTGCATTTATTGATTTATTATTGTGTTCAATGCATGAGTTAACTGGTCACTAATTCATGATTTAATGAGTTATTTTCATAATTCGAGTGGTGAGTTAATAACTTAGATCAAGATAATAAATCCGGTAATTGGACAAGAGATAGAGATATACTTTTGTTATTATCACGGTCATGTATGAATTCTTGTTTGTTTTATCTAGATAAAGAATAATTCAGACCCTCTGTATAGATATATGGTTGATTTATTTAGTTAGAATTGATTTAAACTCGAGAGAAAAATCTCAATATAAGTTAGAGAATTCGACTGATGCATATTTAGAAAATAAAATTTGAATTTGAGTAAATTTAATTAGCTAGGTGAAATCAGGAATCCAACTACTTTACAATCATTTTTAAAAACAAAATAATCTTACAATTTTAATTCTTTACTTTATTTTCTTAGTTTAGTTTAAAAAATCAAAACTCATTCGTCTTTTCAAATAGAGAGAGGAACTAAAATATTTCGGTACTTAATAGCAGTCCTCGTGGGAATAGCAGTCCTCGTGGGAACGCTAATCATAACTCGTTTATCTACTTTATTACTTTTCATATCCGTACAATTTGTGGGTATATTTTGCATAGCAAAATAAGGTGAACAGATATAATGAACTGACTAATGGGTTTGAACTCTTTCCATTCTTCGGCATTTTCTCTCTTAGGGGTAAGAATAAAAATAGTTGTAGTAGCCCCCTTATGAATAACGCTTCCATTGAAAAAAAAAAACAATAATAGCATTAGTCAAAACTTCTTTGATTATTTGCCAACAATTATGAAAAAAACCAGCTACGAAGCCATTTGGGCCAGCTGCACTGAATCTATTCATTGAGAAGACAACATCCTTTACTTCATTTTCAGAGAGTAGAGCATTAAGAATAAGATTATCATTATCAAACACCAGTTTAGGAATTATACTAATTAGATGTTCACCTTCAATTATGGCTTCAACACTCAGTGATTTTTGAAAGAAGTCATTAGATGTGTTAGCAAGTTTCTCTTCAAAAATAGTCTACGATCCATCTTCATTCCTGATATGTTTTATAAATTCCTATGCCTTTTCTTTTTAACCTAAGTGTGGAAGTATTTGGTTTTTCTATCACCTTCTACATACCACTTAACACATGCCTTTTGTCTTTAGATTTTCTCTTCATTTTGTAGTAATTGGTTCAGTTGTGCATACGCTTTATTAACTGATGCTCTGTCTTCTGGTAATTTAGTATTATCATAAGTTTTTTCCATAGCTAAGGCCTCTTCTTTAGCTGCAATAACTGATAAGTGTATTGTATACACTTATTTATATCCTAAAAATAGGATTTATTGTAATCATTTTTTGAATATTTGTTATTGATTTTTTTATTATTTGTTTATATTGTAGAAATATCTCAAACTGAAGAAAATAGAGGAATTGAAGTAAAATCAAGTCAATTGTATGATAAAAGAGCTAAATTGTACAAAGAAAGAGTTAATGTAGTAAATTGAAGGTGTAAATTGGAGGAAATGTCAAAGAAACAATCAAATTGGAAGAAATTAGAAGTTCAGGAACCAAGTTTTTCTACTAACAAGATGGAGGACTTGCTATGCAATTAAAATGTGAGGACCAACTTAAATGAATTCAAAAGGTGAAAATTGTACTCATGCGGATAATCGTGCAGTCGCACGACATAGACGGGAGTGGTCGCACGGTAGTACGATTGGGTGGCAGCTGGGCTTTTTATGCTAAATTCAACAGATTTTTCAACCCTTTGACCTAGGTTTCGACTAAACCTATAAATACCAAATGTCTTGCACGTTTTTGGGGTTCCCAACTTGTCATATTTTATGCGAAAATGCTATTCAATTGTCAAGGGATCCATCCAAAGCTAAATTTATGATTGAAGATACAAGATCGAGGACATGAACGGGGTAACATCCTACCATCTTTCTTGTGATTTATCTTCCATCATGTATCTAGGCTAGGCTAGGCTTTTATTGTTGGAATTATGATTATACTTTTATTTCTTGATTCCATGTTTTGATTTTACATTTAATTTATACGACTTATGGGTTTGAGTAGTTAATTGTGTATTTATTTTCATTTATAACGTGGACGTATCATTATGTGATGTATGTGATGTTTTTCTAAGTTCGAAATATTAGGAAAACATTAGACTTAAACTAATTGCCACAAAGTTCGATATGGGATAGAAATATACCTCGATGCTTTGTCTAATCTTCAATAATGTTCACAAAACCATATTGTTTTTCTACATGTTTGGGTTTGTCATAGAAATATAGTCAAATCTCTTGTGGAAAAAGACTCTAATTCATCGTTCGAATGAGGGTTTTAATAACTATATGAACATGGATTTTCAATACCCCATAAATTATTATTAAATGTCTTAGTCAAAATATGGATGATAGAGTTAAAGTGGATTCATAATTTTAACATGTTTAATTCATAGTTTTCATAAATCAAATTTTCTAGTTTAATTATTAGTTTGATTTTTCTACAAGATATCTCAAATCAAGCTTTAGTTAGTTATGTTTAATGATTTTAATCTAAAATACAATTTACACAATCCTCGTAGGAACGATATTCGGACTCACAACCCACTTTATTACTTGTGCGATCTATACTACCTCCCTTATACAAGGATTGTGTAAATCAATGAAAAACAATCTATGTAAATACCAAAGTAATAATCATAAAGTATGCATGAAACAATAAATAATAATAATAAATGAAAAGTACTGGTGGAAAAGAACTGAGTGTGCTAGAGACCTTGAATAGAAGGAAGGCCAAAACAATCCACCTGCATCAAGCCTCTGGTCCTATAACCCAATGTGTAAACATGAAACTCTGCATAAATCTGTTGATCCCATCTCTGAGTAGCCAAGTCATCAGCAACCTAGTTCCCCTCCCTATAGATGGGAGGAACCATATTTCTCTTAAAAAAAGGCTCATGTCTGATGCTCCTAAGTGTCTGTGATGAGATTCGAAGCACGGAAGAAACGCCGAAAAGTTCCGAACTCAGGTTGTGGTTGGACAGATGAATCATGACCCGATATTCACGACGCGATGACTCGACGATGCGGAATAAAGAACCATGACTTTCGAAACGCCGCAAGGATTTCCCCAATCTCCTTGATAAGTCTCTGATTTGAACGCCACAAATATTCTAGCAAATATTTGATAAGTTCCGGATGAACGCCACAAGATAATCAATCTTGATAAGTTTGGGTTTGTAATGTGAATCCACACATTAAACAATTGAAAAACATTCAATCTCTATTTTATTTAATCATCAAAGTCTTAATTTACAATGAATCAAAAAGGCGTATAAATAAGCAAAATAAAATCCTAATCGCTAATTTACTCAAAATAGAATTCTAACTAACCTAAAATAGCTAAAACTGATAAGGAAATAAAATAATTGCGAAATCTTTAAATTCCACAGCGGCGCACGTCCAGAAGCAGTCTTACGGCCGTGAGTATCTTCATTTACGACCGTAAATTGTTTAACTGAAATATGTTACGGCCGTGAGGATTTGGCTACGGCCGTAAGTCTTTTTTTATCCGTAAGTGAATTAGGCAGAGAATAGGTTACGGTCGTGACCAATCCACAGCCGTGATTCAATTTTCGATTCTTTTCCATACGGTTTGATCTTCAAAGCTCGTCGAACCTGCTGAATTCTTGTTTTGGCTTGAATATTTAAATTTTCCCGTCAAGCCTGCTATGACTCCTATTGTCGAGGGTCCGGATCACATCATATCCTCCTTCTTTAGGATGATTTGTCCCGAATCATAGCTTTGTTCGTGAATGCAACTGCTCCCCCTGGATCAAACGGAAAATTATTGCTTCCATGCCAGTGGGATGCCCAATAGTATTTTGTAACTTGGGTTACATGAATGGATTGAAGCTCGAGCTTGAATTGCCATGATTGGAGTGACTCAAGCTCCCAAGTGTAAGAAATCTGCAAGAAAGAATTAAATAGAATGGGGAGGGACATGTTAGCTTCATGAGGTACAAGGTATGGATCCTTGTATTCATGACAAACCACCACCAACTCCACTTCTTGAACCACGAGACTCTTCTCTTCGCCTCTTTCCTCCTTTGCAATTTCTTGTTCGATTTTTTTATCTTCAAACTTAACCACATCTTCTACCTCCAGATTTTTATCACTAATCTCATGCACTCCCCCAACGGTATTCAAATGTGGATCTACCAATTCAAAGCTCAAAATTTGAACTTCTACCCCAACTTCTAATTCCTCATCATATTTTGGAGTTTGTTCACATAACTCCACATTTTCAACTCCTACCACAAAGTTCAGGGTCTCTTCAACTAAATCATGTCTCAAGCCTCCCTCCTTCTTTTCAACATTCATATCCCGAGGCTCAACCATAACATGTATTTCACTCTCCTCTAACCATTTAATCATCGCCTTTCGTTTCTCCTCCTTTTTTCGCAATTTAGCCAAATATTTTCTTTCTGCCTCCCGTTCACACCTCAATCTTTCCTCATAAATTTCTTTTTGAATTTTCAAAATTGCTTTTGGATCAATCTTAGCTCCTCTCTTAACCCCGATTCCATCCCTAGGTTTAGGATCACGCCTATAATCACTATGATTTGCTTGAGATCGCCCCTTTTTCAATTTCCCTTCCCTTTCATCTAATTCATCCTAAAATTCGAAGCGCGGAAAAAACGCCGGAAAGTTCCGAACTCAGGTTGTGGTTGGACGGATGAATCATGACCCGATATTCACGACGCGATGGCTCGACGATGCGGAATAAAGAACCACGACTTTCGAAACGCCGCAAGGATTTACCCAATCTCCTTGATAAGTCTCTGATTTGAACGCCACAAATATTCTAGCAAATATTTGGTAAGTTGCGGATGAACGCCACAAGATAATCAATCTTGATAAGTTTGGGTTTGTAATGTGAATCCACACATTAAACAATTGAAAAACATTCAATCTCTGTTTTATTTAATCATCAAAGTCTTAATTTACAATGAATCAAAAAGGCGTATAAATAAGCAAAATAAAACCCTAATCGCTAATTTACTCAAAATAGAATTCTAACTAACCTAAAATAGCTAAAACTGATAAGGAAATAAAATAATTGCGAAATCTTTAAATTCCACAGCGGCGCACGTCCAGAAGCAGTCTTACGGCCGTGAGTATCTTCATTTACGGCTGTAAATTGTTTAACTGAAATATGTTACGGCCGTGAGGATTTGGCTACGGCCGTAAGTCTTTTTTTATCCGTAAGTGAATTAGGCAGAGAATAGGTTACGGCCGTGATCCTTGACATTACGGCCGTGATCTTCAAAAGTTACGGTCGTGACCAATCCACGACCGTGATTCAATTTTCGATTCTTTTCGATACGGTTTGATCTTCAAAGCTCGTCGAACCTGCTGAATTCTTGTTTTGGCTTGAATATTTAAATTTTCCCGTCAAGCCTGCTATGACTCCTATTGTCGAGGGTCCGGATCACATCAGTCTGAATATTCCAAGGTCCACCTCCTCGAATGATACAGTGGACTGCTAGTGTAAAATCTCTCTCCACCCACAAATTAGTAGAGATCGATAATTTTGAATCATTAGCCCACTATTACTTGAGTGTAACTTGTGTTCTTACGGTACACATTTTAACGAACAAGTTTTTGGCACATCTATTTTTATTTTAATTTCATTTTAGTAATATTGGTTTTAAAAATTATTTTTTTATGTTTCTTGTATAATTTTTTTTTTTTTGTGAATTTTTTTTTCCTATTTTTCTTGTTGTTCTAGGTTGTCTATAGTGCATGCATCAGTTGAGAAGTCTTGATTTAGCTACTTTAGATTTGGACATCAAAGCAACTTTTCATCGGAGATTAAGAGAACAACAAGAAGCAAGAAGACAACTTCATATTGAAATTGAATAACAAAGAGGAAATAGTGATCCTAATGCTCAACCGACAAAAATTTCCCAAAGGAGAGAATCATACCCGGTTTTAATCCCCAACTGAGTAGAGCTCAAGATCACATAATTAATGAAGAAGACATGCTATTTAGAGACTTCAGGAACCCTCCTATTGTTGAGAATCAATTGAACATTATCTATCCATCCTATGATCATCTAAGATTCAACTTCGACCTGATGTGGTCAATTTATTCTCCATCTCTACTTCGTTCTATGGGAGGACAGATGAAAATCCGAATTTCCATGTTGCGCTTCATGGACATATGCAGCAACTTCAAATATGAGGGCATGAATATGAAAGAAATCTAGTTGAGGTTTTTTGTATATACATTGAAAGACAAAGCAAGGGAATAGCTTGACACTTTACCTTCGAGAAGCATCACTAGTTGGGTAGAATTTGTTCAAAGATTTACCAAAAAAGTTCTTTCCACCCTCTAGATTTTCCAAACTCAAGCACGACATCACTACATTCTAACAATTTGAATTGGAGAGTTTCCATGGAACTTGGGAGAGATTCAAAGATATGCTTAGAAAATTTCAAAATCATGGAATTATATTGGGGCAACAAGTTAATTACATTGATTCATCTACTAATGGGTTGATAAAAACCATGAGTGGACGGGAAGAATATAACTTGTTTGAGATCATGAGTGAGCAAAGTACAATGTGACCGGATTGAGGTGCACAAAGGGGCTCTCGTGGAGCAAATGAGGATGATGATTACTACTTGTCTTAGTAAAAATTAACTTTTTAGATAATAAAGTAGAAGGGATTTTTAAGGAGGTGGCAAAGAGGTTGTGTTGATTGAATGCAACACGTTGTTGAAAGGAAAGTATTTAAAGCAAAGGCAAGGGTTTAGAGAAGGTCGATAAGCCATTTACCTTTTAATCTCAAATAGAGCTAATATTTTACATGGACTATCCTAGAGATTTACTATAAAACCATTCAGAGAGATCAATTTGGTGATGGAAAGACTCGTCAATTGATATATATGATGAAGAATACAAGAGACACTCAATCACGAGACATTATCATTACAAAACATAAAGTGCACATTTTAACTATTTTAGACAATTATATATCTTTGATCTAGTTTGGAATCTACCAATTTATTTGTTAGCAAACCGCATTTTCAAACTACACCAAACCGAAAAAAATGATTTTGTTTGGTTTGGTTTGTTTTGATTTAGTTTAGGAAATGAAATGATTTGGTTTGATTTGGAAAAATTTCAGTGTTACTTTAGCAAGACAAGAACAAGTTAAAACATCAAGTAAATTCGCATGAAGTAGCATTTAAGACCAATTACACGATTATAGTGTTACTTAACTTGTTTGGAACCAGAAAACAATAGAAGAATAAAAAATAAACTTCTATTTTATTCTGAAAAATGATGAAAGTGTCGATACTTGTTCAGACCCTTGTTCTTCATGTATCGATACATGGAGAACTGCATCTGCAATTTATTTCTGATATCTACTAAATCTCTTTGTTTTTCTTTAATTTAACATTTCTAGATCACTGCGGAATAACTCAGAATGATGAACATGACTCTAACATGATTTATATAGAACTGTAAATCAAAAGTAGAAGCTACCTTTGAAAGTTAGAAAATTGAGAAATTTAATCTAATCTCTCTCTCTCTCTCTCTCTCTCTCTCTCTCTCTCTCTCTCTCTCTCTCTCTCTCTCTCTCTCTCGTTTAACTTAGTGTTTTGTAGTTTATTTACATTCAGAATTCATGAGTTAATCCTCAATTTATAGTACGGATTTTGAATTTAAATCAAATTGCCTTCACCTTAAAAAATTGATTCTAGCCTAATAATTGCCTAAACTAGGTTTTAGGATTCAATCAAGCTACAAGCAAGTGGTGTTATCCTGCATGAAGACGTCCTGCTCATATTTGACAAGTACCAAAGTTATTAATTCTAGCAAATCACAACTCAAACACGGGTAAACCCTATATAGGTTTCTACATGTATCGATACATATTAAACATGTAATGATACATTTGATTAAAAAAAATAAATTAATTTCTTATAAATTGGGGAAAAGTAGTGGATCATTACAATCTTCTTCTCTCAAAAGAATTTCATCCTCGAAATTATCTGTCAGAAGAGTTCGGGATATTTCTTCTTCATTTCATCTTCTCTCTCCCTCATTTCTTCCTCAATTGCCATGCTCCTCCATAAAACTCATACTAATGGCAAAGTCTTCTTTCGAAGTTTTTAACTTCTTTCATCAACATTTGAACATGCTTTTCTTCAAGAGTAAAATTGGGTTGCACATCATTTGGAATGTTACTCAAAACGCGAGATGGATCTAAGATGTATTTTCTAAGAGTTGAAATATGAAAGACTTTGTGCATCCTTTGCAATTTTTCTGGAAAAGCCAATTTGTATGCCAGTTCACCAATTCGCTCCAAAATAGAAAAAGGACCAATGTATCTTGGAGTTGATTTTCCTTTCTTTCTAAATTTCAATAATCGTTTGATTGGTGAAATCTTCACAAATACTTGATCGACCACTGCAGGAAGTGGTCTTCTTCTTTATCCGAATAACTCTTTTGTCGATCTTGTGCTGCTTTCATGTGAGATTTTATCTTTTCCACCACCTTTAGCATTTCTTGCAGCATATCAAAATTTATTAATGAATGTTCTCGAGTTTCATTCCAATTTAAAGGGAATCGACATTTTCTTCTGTACAAAGCTTCATATGGTGGCGTTCCTACAGACGATTGATAGCTGTTATTGTAAGAAAACTCAATCAAGGGTATATAATGATCCCAACTTTGTTCAAAATCTATCGTATATGCTCTCAACATGTCTTCTAGTGTTTGAATCGTTCGTTCTGATTGTCCATCATTTTTTGAATGAAAGGTGGCACTAAAGTGTAATCTTGTTCCCAATTCCTTATGTATTTTTTGCCAAAATCGTGATAGAAATTGAGGATCACAATTCGAGGTGATAGATAAAGGTACACCGTGTAATTGAAATTTTTTCTTGAATGTAGAGATTAGCTAGTAGTTCCATCTTATAGGTCATCATGATCGGAAGAGAATGGGTAGATTTCGTAAGCCTATCCACAATTACCCAGATTGCATCATATCCTTTAGATACCCTAGGTAAACCAATGACATAATCCATAGTAATCTTATAACACCCAAGTCAGAAAAGTTTAAAAGATTTGATAGGTATTACTCATACCAACAAGGAGCACCTTCTTTTCCGGAAGTCCATCATTAGAAACTCCATAGTTAAGTGTACTTGGCCTGGAGAATTTCTATGATGGGTGACCTCCTGGGAAGTTTTCTTGGGGAGCATGCGAGTGAGGACAAAGCATGCTGAAAAGACCCATGTTGGTACATTGGAGACAGTATGTCGTCAATTTAACAACCAAGACAGCCCTTAAGTGGGACTCGGGTTGTTACAAATCTTATCCCACTTCCATTCTATTATGGGTAGTGGTTATAAAGTTCCTGCTGGTGATCGATGTTATGCTTTTATTCGTTGACAAGTTAAACATTTAGCAACGAAGCTAGAAATCTCTTTTCCCATCTTTGGCCACCAATATCGAGTCCGAAAATCTTGACACATTTTTGTACTTCCAGGATGAATTGAATATGGAGTACTATGTGCTTCTTCCAGAACCTTATCTTTGATTTGTGGAAAAAACATGAATTCGAGCATTACATGTAATAACTCCTTCACTTGAAATATTAAAATCAGAAGATCCTTGACTTATTTTATGCCATAATTTATCTGCAAAATGATATGATTTCTAAGCTTCTATTATTAATTCTAGTAATGTAGGTCCTATCGCCAAAGTATTCATTTGAGCTTTTTTCAGACCCTAAAAATTCAAGTTGCAATTTCTCCATATCTTTTTCGAGTTACTTGGGTCGTTCCCCTCTAGATGCATCAACAACTACATTTGCTTTTCCTGGATGATAGTTGATTCCACAATCATAATCTTTCACCAATTCCAACAATCCTATTTGCCTCATGTTTAATTCTTTCTGAGTGGAGAAATACTTAAGACTTTTATGATTGGTATAAATCTCACTATGTTCGCCATCTAAGTAATGTTGCCAAATCTTCAAGGCAAAAACTATTGCAGCAAGTTCTAAATCATGTACTAGGTAATTCTGTTATAATGATTTCAATCGATGAGAAGCATAAGCAATAACTTTTCCTTGTTGCATTAATACGCATCCAAGAGCATTTTTTGATTCGTTACTGTAGATTGTGAATTTCTTGTCTCCATGTGGAATGGTTAATATTGGAGCTGTAGTCAATCTCTTTTGCAATTCTTGAAAACTATTCTCACAAGTTTCTGCACATTTGAAAGGTATGTTCTTTCGTGTCAGTCTAGTTAATGGTACTGCTATTTTTGAAAAATTTGGAATGAATCTCCGATAATATCGTGCTAAACCTAGAAAAATTCGTACTTAAATAGGTGTGGTAGGTTGATTCCATTGAAAAACTGCTTCAACTTTACTAGAATCCATTGAAACTCCTTTTGATACCACGTGTCCCAAGAAAATTACTTTGTCTAGCCAAAACTCACATTTGGAAGATTTCACATAGAGCTTCTTTTCTTGCAGGGTTCGTAAAACCATTCTTAAATGTTTAACATGCTGATGACGATCTCTGGAGTAGATTAAGATGTTGTCTATGAATATTATGACAAATTTATCCAAGAAGTCTTGAAAAATTTGGTTCGTCAAGTAGATAAATGCTGCTGGAGCATTTGTTAATTACCAGGAACTCAAAATGCCCATATCGAGTCCTAAAAGTAGATTTGGGAATGTCCTCGGTTCAGATTCTTAATTGATGGTATCCAGACCGTAAATCAATCTTTGAGAAGATAGTTGATCCAATAAGTCATCAATTCTCGGAAGAGTATATTTATTCTTAATGGTTACTTTATTTAGCTCATGATAATCAATGCACAATGCCACTGATCTATCCTTTTTCTTTCCGAATAATACTGGTGCACCCCAAGGAGAGGTATTGGGTCAAATAAATCATTTTTCTAGTAATTTGTCTAATTGATTCCGTAATTCTTTTAACTTCGTAGGGGCCATACCTTACAAATTTTTGGATATAGGGTTGGTGCCTAAAACGATTTCAATGTTAAACCTAATTTCTCTTTCAGGAGGTAATTAAGGCAAGTCCTTGGGAAAACATCAGGAAAGTCTTGAACAATAGGAATCGTGGACAATTCTGGAAGTTGATCAACTTTAACTTGATACAAACTCATCCAGTATCCAATATGTCCCTAAGATATCATCTTCATAGCTTTGACCGAAGATATAATTATCTTGGAAGTTTTTACCGGGGGTAGAAATGATATAGGTTCATTTTTGGGAAAACATAGAGATTTGGCTTTACAATTCAAAATTGCCCCTAGTTGGACCAATTGATCCCCAGTATGATATCAAAGTCATTGATATCAAACATGATAAGTTCAATACGATAATTATTATCCTTTATTTGAATTTGAGCTTCTGATATATGATTTTGGGTTTGGTATACTTTTCCATCGGATAAAGTGATTTCACAAATGCTAAATGATTATTTATTGGGTATTTGACGACATTGTATAAATTGGGTGGACATAAATGAATGAGTAGCACCAGAGTCAAATAAAGTATAAGTTGGTTTAGAAAAAAGGTAAGTCATACATGTTATCACTTTATTTTTTTCCGATGCCTCCAGTTGTACCAAAGTATAAACTCAGCCAAATTGCTGCAAAGGATATGATTAGCTTTTTGTTTGGGATAATATCCTAACAAATGGCCTTTTTCTCCGTAGCAGTAACATAAACCTTGCTGGGTTTGACGAGGACCTCTATGTGGTTTTTCACAATATGAGCATGACAACATAAATTTTTATTTCAGGCTTCTTAATGGTTGGTTGAGGTTAGAGTGACCTCAAAAATTTGTTGCCACCATTTCTATTGGTAGATCAAGGATTCCATTAAGTAATCGACCTTCGAGAATTTTGATTTCGAACTTCACGAGCTTTCTTTATCTTGTTTTTCGATTGTTCAGCCATTAATGCTTTTTCTACCATATTCAAAAAGGTAGCAGTAGTCAAGGAAGACATTAACACATCTCTACTCAATTCAGGTTTTAGTCCCTCAATAAAAAAATCTATTTTGTGTCAAGGCTGACTGAACATATGTTCACAAAATCGAGATAACTCCTCAAATTTGTTCATATATACTGTTATTGTTATATATACTTGCTTCAATTGAATAAACTCATTAAGTTTCTGATTTTTTACTCATGTCGGAAAATATTAATTGCGGACTTTTCACAAAACATTTCCCAATCAAAAGTTGCAGCTCCTTCTAGTTGCATTAAAGTATCCCACTGGTAACAAGCACTCCTACATAACATGAATGTACACAATTCACTTTCTCTTCATTAGGTGTATGTGCATACAAGAACAATCGTTCAATTGTTCTGATCCAATTTTCATCATCTATTAGATCTTTTGCATCCTCAAATATCGGAGGTTTTCAAGCGTCAAAATCTTTCAGTAATCGCTCCACCATCATTAGAAATTTGACTGGGTTGACTTTCACCATTACGATTTATTAGTTGTTCGATATGTCGAGCTGGTTTTTGAACTACTCAAGTCAATTGATTCATTGATGCAGCAGTTTTCAAGGGTCGAGGTGAACTCATGTGAGACATATCTTTTAACCTTGAAGTATATCAAAATATGAAATTGGAATTATGTCAAAATTTAAAATAAAATAAAATTTAACAAAATATTCTTTAATGTCAATACATATACAGACAGAAATTAATCACCACTTCAGTGTATAGATACATATAAGAAATGCATCGATACATGGTCGCGATTTAATAGGTTTTCAGACATCATTTCACGTAATATTTTTCAATTTCAAACCTCCAGTTCTCCCTAAACTTCTTCGAACTTCTTCCAATTTAAAAAATTTGATCTTACTTTCATTTTATTTAATCACCATGACAAGAATTAAGCATGGGGTTTCAAATAAAATATGAAGAGGTGAAAAAATTGGGTAGTTCAATCCCTACTTCAGAACCCGCCGAATAATCCCAATCCACTTCTGAGAACTCTCAATCCCAATCCACTAAAAAATCCTAATCTCCTCTAAAAATTCTCAATCCAAATCCACTTCTAAGTCAAATGATTCATAATCTACCGAGGAGATATTGCCTTCTATAATGCATGAACCATGCACTAAACGTTCTCATGACATTGATGTCAATCCACGACCCACTCAACGGCCTAGGCATACTGCCATTGCTACAACCAGAGGTAGGGCTTCTTCTTCATCTAGTCGTGGTAGAGGTAAGGAGAAGGTAGTTGAATCATATGAGCCTAGTGATATCGAGTTCGATGAATTAACTACCTTTCCAAACACGTTGTTCCTTAGTGCAGAAACTTAATCTCATTTTTTTGCATTAAAGAAATTACCAATTGTGCCAGGAAGAGTATTAAACTGTCCTTTCTTCACTCTTTTAAATTTGAATAGTTGCCATATTTTGAGCTTTTCAGTTGGCTTAAGTTTTTAGAGGATGGAGAAAAAGTGTATGATAGGTTAGTTCAAATGTTTTACGCAAACGTGAAAATAAAAATGGGTTGTGATGAGGTGATGGAGAGTGAGCGAATGGCTCGCGGTGATGGGGGTATTTAAAACAATGGTAACAGGAAAAAAAAAATGGGTTGGTCCCTCAAAGATTCGGGAAATCTTCAAAATGCATGAGGGTGGGGAGATTTATTATCCTACTTTTGAAAAAGTAGGTGGATATATGTTCATTTTTATGATCCTACACTTATGGATGCTTCTGATCACACACCACTTTTACCATTTCATAGAAGATTTTTGCATCTTATGTTCACACACTTGATTAAGCTTTGTGGGTATTGGCATTCGACATTACAGTCTGAGGACTTATGGTTTTTGAAGAGAGTGTGCATGGAGAGACAAGTTGACTTAGTAAACCTTATTTTGGATGGTCTACTAGAGAGTGTGAGTGTTCGCAATAGATGGTTATTATATGGGCTAGTAGTGATGGCGATTTTGCGTCACGAGCGAGTTGGTTTCGAGGGGACTTCTTACAGCCGGTTCATCAAAACCAAATTTTTAGACCGACTACTTTGGCCAAGATGGGTTATACAAGTCACATCGAAGAGTTTGGGTGCCAAAGCATCCCATAGTAGGTGGACATGGACAGGGAGTTGGAGGTGAGGGTATTGGTGTTAAAGATGTGGATATTCATGCGGAGGCTAGCCGAGCTAGATAGGGAGGAGGTTAGGGTGGAGCATGCCATCGAGACTCATGGTACATCATTTCAGGCTCCTAGTTAGGTTGCATTTGTAGAAGAGTCGAGGAGGGCATGGACGACTATTCTACAGTCGATCCAGGATCTATCTGCTCGAGTTGGTATGATCGAGCAGCACTTAGTGATCGAGACCCATGTTCCCAATGCTCTTACTGAGGTTCCAATGGATCCATTAGCTCCTTAACTTATCCCCCCCCCCCCCCCCCCCCAAAACACATACACAATGTATCCCGTAGACTTTTATATGTTTTTGAAATGTAAACATTAACTTTTAATTTTGCATTTATGTTTTATGTGATAAATGAAATGTTTGGAGTTTCCATTTTATTCGAGTTAATATGTACCATTCATGCTTTCAAGTAATATTTCATAAAAATATAACACAAAATAAGCATACCTCGACGGGTTGGAAATAAGATGTTGACTTATATGTATATCACGATGTCCACAGAACCTGCAAACTAAAGTTCTAATACCAACACTGTAGCATACAAAAATTTCCTGTTAAAATTTTTCATTTTTATATAACAATACATTTGGAATTGGTAAAACTTTTGACCTTCTGATGCCGCATGTATCGATACACATATCATACTTTCAAATTTGGCAGCAATTCTAAGTTGTAATAAATTAGGTATATAATGATATTAAAATTAAAGGAATACATATTTATGTGCCGAGGAGCGATATTACTTATTTCAAGTCATTATACCTAGTTTAATTTATCATTTCTTGATTTTTACAAGTTCAAATTTAACATATATGTAAAACCAGTATAAGACTAAAAATAATATACATGTAGCTGAGATAAGAATGTTGATTTAAGATTTATGTTTCAAGTCAGAAACTGAAAATTTGTTAATTTCTTTACATGTATCAATATATATAAGTCAGTACTATCCGTTAGTATTTGAAAATTAGTGCTAAAGTTCCTTAAACATAAACATGAACAAGTATCGATACATATACAAGAACAACTAGTAAAACACACATAATTTAAATATTTTATTATTTATATAGCCTTATGCGGGATTTTTACTGTGGTAAAAAATAAACCACGTATCTATTCCAACTTAACTAACTACTTATTAGTAAACTTATAAACATCAGTGTACATAAGTTCAAACGTCTGTACATCATAGTATTCAACTTTCACTTTAGTATATTCATATTGGGAGAAAGTCGGTATTCCGAAGGGTAACTCCACATTTCCGTCTTTGTAATATACATATAAGTCTATCCACCTTTGGATATTTTCCATTCGCGTCAAGTTGCCTTGAAGAAAGTGCGATCGAGCATTTGAAAATGTTAAAACATGAAAACAAAGTATTCAACAAGTAACAAACTTTTCTTTTAAAGAAAATATGGATTTCACGAGGGCACGTATTACAATTCAAGTGTTATCCCGTGTGCACAAAGATTCAAAAAGGATTTAAAATCCTAATACAAGCATGTTATTTCACACGTATTTCATGCAAGAAATTTTTTGGTAATTTAAGTATATCAAGACAAGTGTCGTGAGGGGCAATAACAAGCAGGATAATATAATGATTGTAATAATGTAAGAAAATACTTTAACAAAACAAGAACAAGTTAAAACATCAAGTAAATTCGCATGAAGTAGTATTTAAGACCAATTACAAGACTCTAGTGTTACTTACCTTTTTTGGAACCTGAAAATAAGAAAAGAATCAAAAATCAAACTTCTATTTCATTCTGAAAAATGATGGAAGTATTAATACATGTTTGACCCTTGTTCTTTAAGATTTTTACTTTAATCCTTATTGTTGTCGTGAGTCTTTGAGATAGCTGTCAAATATTGATTCCTTTTGTACGTAGCCTCTCTTTTTCTAGCGAGTTAAGTCAAAGCGAGTGATGAAGATGGACTGAATCCTTACTTCTCAATCAATGACCAAATTCCTCGCTAAAGATGAAGCTTGTACTTTAGGGTTGACGCTTGTGGAGAAGTAATAAATTTGATTTGTTTTTATGAGTTTGTAAGATTCAACCCTATTGGGTATTGTGTAATTAGTTACCGTATCTTAGATTCTATCTTGTTAACTTGCCAAAAACCCAATTTGATTCCATAAACAATCATATATCTGAATATATAAGAATCTTTGTACGTATAATATTGAAGTTATAGTAAAAAAAAGCTTGAAGTATTTTTTTTTTAAACCAATAATCTAAATATTTTGACACTAGTTTGAAATTCAATTTCAACTATACATTTATTAAATTCATAACTTTTATCTAATTATTAATCACATTTTATCAATTTTAGTTGAAGTATATTAAAATAAATTTTTATCCCAACAAAACAGGCTAATTCCGAATGTCAGGAAATTGCAAAAAATGCCCACTTTCGCATTCACACTTTGATTCATTGCATCTCTCTTGTCTTAGTTCCAATGCATGTTTGGTTCCAACCCGCTCCCCCCTCCTCTTTTGCATGCTTAAAAAACGGGACAACATGGATTTCACTTATTATGTAAAGCATTATGGATCATTAGTTTGATGTCAACAAAATTGATAGGCACGCAACATTTTTGCCCCTGTTTGGCTCCTACTTTTTTGTAAATCGAATTTATTCAACACTCAATCTCAACTATCCATCTTAGTCAAACTTACAATTTTTGAATTTTCAAACAATTTCTAACCCCACATTCTTTCAAAAATATTATTCAAAACCGCATTATAACCCAAAAAATGGGGGCCAAACAAGGGCTTTATATTTTACATGCTGAAGTTAGATATGTTCATGTGCTTATTGCATTGGCATACAGTAGGACTCAAATTCAGCTAGAATTTTGCTTCCATGTTATATTTGATTCATTTTTGTTTGCAAAACCTGTCCCTCAACTCCATAATTTATAAAAAAATTTGCTAGTGTCAATACTTTGTCTTAAATTAAAAACTAAATTTTAATTATTATCTATATCTATCGATTTATCTATCTATATTTATATCTTATCTATCTTCTATCTATATATAAAAAGGAAGGACAGTGAAAAAACTTTTGATTCCCTAATATACCCTCATATATTTAATAATATACCAAATTTGCCATCATTTAATGTTTATACAATAAATTATATAATAATATAATAATTTATATCTACATCTAAATCTACATTTACATATAAAAATAAGAATGTAAAATAAATAATTTCAAACTATTTTGGGAAAAAGGTGAATATAAAAATAAAATTAATTATTGACTTTAACTTTATGTTAAAATCATATGTTACTCAGAACCAAAATAGAAACATAATATTAAACTTTTTTATTATAAAAATATATTTATAAATTAATTTGACTTGCCTATGCACAGTTTTTCAGATTTATTCTAAGATTTATCATAAATAATTTTATAAATCAATTTTCGATTTTTCTAATTTTTTATGATTCAAATTACTTTTTGATATATGACACGTGATTTTTTTATTAAACTAGTATTTTAAATAATTATCGAACATACATTTCGAGGAATTCTGAGAAATTTCATTTTTCTAAAAACTAAGGTCAATGTATAACTTTAACTTTACCATTTCCATTAACAATATTAATAACCCCAAATACTTTCAAAATCAATTTGAATCCTTCAAAAACATTACGAGTACCATTCATCTTATACATAAGACGTGGAAAGCACGTGTTTACTACTAGTTACTAAAATGGGTCTAAGATAGAAATCTATTCATACAAATTCGAGAGAGAAAAAGGGTAACACCTCAGAATATAACTTTTCCAATCTAGACAGGCAGGCAGGCCTCAAATCGAGGCCATCTCGGCTAGCTCATAGTCAGTTGGCTAGCCCAATCAATGCCACCAGGTATAAGGTGCCCTTATAACCACGCCGTCACGATTAATTTGTTCTTTTTTTGTTTCATTTCGTCCTCCACTTTTGTCTAGCCCCGTTTATCAGTTAATACGTACGTATTTATTTATGGAAAAGGCTATGGACCCCGCCCCCCAGTGAGGGGGCGGTACACCTCGGGTGGTATAGCACATTCGTTTATTTATTTATATATCCTCAAATAACTCAATTTTTTATGATCCTACGCATGCATGCTTTTTTCCCCCATGTTTATTAGTTAATTTAATCGTTGATTTAGGATTGACAATGGGTCGGGTTTGAACCCATACCCTACCAACTAGGAAGTTTTTGTGTAAATTATTTTTTGTAGATAGGTTTTTTAAGCTATTACCCTTTTTTTATATCATAATAATAAATGAGATATTTAGTTACAAAATCATGTTGATCTCTATTCTTTGTTCTACAATACTCCAACAAATTTTATTTATGTCTAAAGTCTTTTGCAAATCTCTTCAAAGTTTTGCCAAATATATAGTTTGGTTACAAAAATTGCTAGCTAATTTTAAACCTTTTGTGTCTCATATTCAGATGTTGTAATATACATTTATCATTTTAAAGTGCAAGAATTCTTACAAATCTCTAACTCTTATATTGAAACTTAAATATATTACAAGTGACTAAATGTGTGTTTGGCAACTCATTATAATAAGCAATTATTACAATTTATAACGTATGCAATTTTTCAAATTACTTTTTAACCACACACATTTTTTCTATCCAACTTTTAACCACAAGATTTACCTCGAAACTCAAAAAAAAAAAGTCAACTGCTCATTATAATGAGCAGCTGAATAGAGGCTAAAGTGAGATACAATGGATATTTTGAAATTAAAGATGAAAATTAACATGTGGAAGAAATCAATAGATAAAACTGGATAATCGTCAAATCTTAACTTGTTTACATCCACATTTTCTCTTAATAGTCCTTATTGCGGTAGAGTGTGTTGCGTATCACATCTTCAACCATTTTCTTGTACAAATCTCAACTTGACAAAACCCTCCTTCAATCTCTCTTTTATATATATATATCCCAGACAATAGTTGGAGAGCACAAACACAATTCCGACCGTCGGGTTTCATCAATTCGATATCAAAGATACACGAGGTCACATACATATCACAATCATGTTATTTATGAAAATAAGAGGTTACATTTCTTGTTAGAATTTACTAAAGAGGCGGAATCCTACATTCCAATAAGTGATTTTGTAGCTTTATTTAATTTCTTGTAGATTGTTAGGTCACAAGTACTTGTGCAGCTTTTAACGTATACATCGACCACAATCAAATTAAGTAATCCATTACGTGACCTCTGTTCATGATCTAAATCTGGTATTATTGCACTTGAGATCTATCAAATGAATATTTAATTGGATTGTGTACTTGTGACCTTAGCTAGTTAATGAGCTGAATATTACCCGAGTTCCTTAGATGTATTTTAAAATGGGACCTAGACATATACGTAAGCAGTCAAATGCTGAGATAAATGTGCAATGTATTTATGTACAATTGGATGTCATTGTCATATGGTTAATATGACCTGAACTGTGTACACGTGACCTAAAAAACTGTGAATCTTGCAGTTGAGACCTATCAAATGAACATTGAATTGAATTGTGTAGTTGTGACCTCGGCCAGTTAATGCCTTGAATATTATGTGAGTTCCTTAGATGCATTTTAAATCGTGACCTGGACATTTATGTAACCAGTCAAATGCTGAGATCGGTGTGTGATGTATATGCGTGCAATTGGATGTCACTGTCGTATGGATAAATGTGAACTGAATAACTGTAAATCCATGGCACATTTTGCAATACATCTAAACAATTCAGATCATAGTTAGTGCATTAAATGTGATTTGACCATATACGAAATCAGTTAAGCATGATGCTTAGTCCATGTCTGAACCCTTATTTGTGTGGCACATTTTGCAATACATCTAAACAATTCAGATCATATTTAGTGCATTAAATGTGATTTGACCATATACGAAATCAGTTAAGCATGATGCTTAGTCCATGTCTAAACCCTTATTTGTGTGATGTGAATTGTGTAGACGTGATCTCAAAAATTACGACTTGGCCTGTAAATGCACTGAATATGACCTAAGGGTTTGAGATGTATTTTTAAACGTGATCTTGGCATATAAGTAACCAGGAAAATTCTATATTCGATTTTTCATGTATATGTGTTCAATTGGGTGTTATCGTAAGATTGTTAATGTGACTTGACCATATAAACTATATATTTTTGTTCAACTTTCATACTATATATTGTTTATCAACTTTCAAGACAACTAGTATATTACCTGAAATTGAAATGGGATTGTTACTTTACATAGTGTTTATCATTGAAATTGATCATCTGGTGATTGTCTACACTAGATATGTACAGTCACCGTCGAATAATGTTACCAGCATTTCCGTCCAGGCATGGGTTACATCCACATTTGTATATTGTATGGATCACAGTCTACCTTGGTGATGGTGGATTAATGTTGTAACTATTCGAAGATTGTGGACATATTTAAAACTGAGTTTGGGTTGGATCGTAACAAGGTTGCGGTCACGATGAGTTATGTATTGAAGAACAACATATAATTGGTCAGGATAAAGAGTTATAATAATGTTGGACATTATTCGAGATTACGTGTTCGAGACAGTAACCACCCATGCCCCCTATTGGTTGCTTTGGGTGGGCATCATCCCTCTTATCCTCCTACGGGTTTTTATTGCATGCCCCTAGATTCGAACTCAAGATATCCACTTAATCATGAAAATACATTGTTGGAAATGCATAAAATCTCTTTATTTTACAACCACCGACTTCGAACCGCGATGACCTAAAAGGGAACAATCTCAAACAATGAGATAATATCCTAATAAGTGAGCCGCATGGATCGTATTTCATATTTAAAATTTAAAGATTCTTACCATTCACAAGGAGACATGAATTTAAATGTCTAACTTAGGTGGCCTCATAGATGGTATTTCATATTTAAAAATTAGAGATTCTTAACATACACAAGGAAGTGAATTTAAAAATCGAACTTAGGTGATCATAAATCTCGTACGTAGCGCTATCAAACTCCGACCCTTTTAAACTTATAAATGCATATAGGACCTATATCATACTTGAATTGAATATCATAATTTAAAATATGAAAAACGATTCAATATAATCGTATGATTATATTAATTAAAAATAGAAATTAAGCTCTAAAACATAAGTTCCAAAAATTGCACATTGGGAACCTCAAATATGCTCTAATATGTTATTTGATCCCTAAACTATGGAAACTTACCGATTTGGTCCTCTAACTTTCACCAATTTACTGTTTGATAGCGATGGTGAAATTTGGGTGGAAATGAAACACATTCCAGGGAATTGAGTTCCTGAGAATTGGAAGTTTAATATGTCTGATTGGTTTAATTTTGTAGGTGGAAAAAGTGAATATTTTTTCCAGTTTTGTTGTTTAATTGACAATATTTTCCACGAAAATATTTTTCATGACAAATAAAGCAAAATGTAACCACTTTAATTAAAAAAAAAATTAAAATTTTTTTCACATATTTGTACTTAATAATAATAATGATAATTATTATCTAAAAAAATAATAATAATGTTAATTTTTGAAAAAAAAAATGATCAAACAAGGCAAAAAATTCTTTTCCAACTTTACATGGAAATGCTTTCTTTACACAACCCTTGACAAACCAAGGCAAAGTGCCTCACGTTACAAAAAGAGAGAAAAATTTCCTTGAAAAAGTTTACACATCAAACAACAAAAAAGGTAAGAAAAGACAAAAGAATTCCAAGTTACCAAGAAAACAAAGGTAATCAAACAGGGACTAAGTATTAATTTTTAAATTAATGACAATAAAGGGACTTCCATAGTGTCATAATCTACCTCCTTAAATAAATTTTCATCCTCGAAAATGACCTTAGTTTTCATTATCAAAGAGTTGGGGATATTTAGATCACATTTCATCATCGCGTTCTCAAGTTGCCTCTTCAACTAAATGGTGTTGTCGTAAGTCAAAAGTAATAAAAAAGACTTTATTGAAACTTTTGAAAGACATGAAGGACTGACTTAAATAAATAAGAGGAACGACTTACAAAAAAATCATTTCTGTGATGTAATGCCCTTTACTTACTAGAATAACCGGACCTATGAAATACTCTTGCTGCTACCGGAATGCTTCAGACGTGTGAAGCATCTAATCTTCTGGATCCTTCCTCCAAACTTAAATTTGTTGATTGCAACCATTTTTATTCCCTTTCTGTATAGCTTGTATCTATAGGTCAGCTTCTATATATTGCTCTTATTTTTGCTTTAATTGAATCATTGAAAATCAATATATAAGCTTCCATTAATTTAACTTGGTATTAGAGCCATCATGTCTACTCCCCTCTCAAATCAAAACACGCCTGGTAGCTCAACCCTACCTAAAAAAAATTCCCAAAGTCAAGCTACTGCTACCTGGTTCAATCTCAATGAAAATGTCTCTATCAAGCTGGATAGAGATAACTATCTCCTATGGAAAAATATGATCATGCCAGTGATCAAGGGTCACAGTTTGGAGGATTTCCTACTTGGAAAAATTGTCTGCCCAGCAAAGATGCAGTCTACTAAAGTTACAACTACTGAAGGTACAACTGTTGAAACAATGGTGAATCCAGAATATACTAAGTGGATTACTACAGATCAATTGTTACTTGGTTGGTTGTATGGGACTATGACATCAGAAATTGCTATTCGTGTCATGGGAAGTGATACTTCTGCAAAGTTATGGTCAGCAATTGAACAGACTTTTTGTGTCATGAACAAGTCGAAGCTCACCTTTCTTACCTCTGAATTGTAGAGGACTAGAAAGGATCCCTATCCATGGATCAATACCTCTTCGCTATTAGAAGGTTGGCTGATAACCTTGAAATTTCTAGGAAAGCGATTAATGAAGCAAATCTAATAACACAAGTGTTGGCTGGATTAGATGAGGAATACACTCCAATCGTGGTTCAACTAAATAGCATATTAGAAATCAGCTGGCACGAGTTAACATCTGTCTTACTCACTTATAAAAGTAGGCTGGATCATCTCAGTCAGATAAGAATTGGAATGAGTTCCATTAATTTCAGTCAAGGAAGAAACCGAATGAATTTCAGTAGTGGTAGAGGATTCAAAGGAAATTCAAACCAAAGGTTCAGTGGATCCAGAGGAAGAGGAGGTAGACAAACTGAGTTTAATGTACCTTGTCAACTTTGTGGACTTTGTAATCACCAAGTTGGGTGGTGTTTTAAATGTTAATGGTCTGATGAAGGATCCAATACATCAAGCATCCAGAATCATTCAGCATACTATGCAACACCAAGTACTCTTGAAGATTCAGGCTAGCAGACTCAGGAGCCAGTAGTCACGTTACCTTTGACAGAGGAAATCTGGATGAAGCTAAGGCATACAATGGCAATGAGCTGGCTCAAGTTGGTAATGGTAACCTCCTTTCAATATCTCAAGTTGGTAAGAAATATATTAATGTTTGTGAAAACAGAAACTTGAAGCTGGATAATCTCTTATTTGTTCCTAAAATTAAAACAAATTTGCTGAGTGTGTCAAAGTTTACACGTGATAATGGAGTCCTAATTGAATTCTATCCTAATTGTTGTGTTGTTAAGAACTTTCTAACGAAGAGGGTGTTGGTTCAAGGATTGCTTAAAGAAGGTCTCTATCAGTTCAACATCTCAAACAAGCCACTCAAACTAGTTGCTCAACACTCAGCTAATTCTAGAAATTTAAACTTTCCTATTTTCTGTTTGTCTTCTCATTGTAATAAGTCAAAATCAGACACTAGTGTAGAATTGTGGCATAGAAGGTTAGGTCATCATTCCTTTCAAATTATGAATCATGAACTGAAAAATTTTATAAAAAATCTAAAGTTCCATAACACATCCTTATTTTGTGAAGTCTATCAACTTGGTAAGTCTCACAAATTGCCCTTTAAACTTTCAAATTCACAAGCCTCAAAACCACTAAATCTTGTTCATACAGATCTTTGAGGACCCTCTCCTGTGAGATCCACTGTAGGTTTCAGATATTATATACTATTTCTAGATGATTTCAGCAGACACTCTTGGATATATCCCATGAAATCTAAGTCTGAATCACTTCAAATGTTTCTGCAGTTTAAAGGATTAGTAGAAAACAAGTTTGAGAGAAAGATTAAAACTCTTCAAAATGACTTTGGGGGAGAATATAGAGTGTTTGAAAGAATGCTAAAGAAACTATGTAGATATGTGAAAGGCACCACACAATACGGCATAACAATATAGAACAATGAAGATCTTAGCATCACTAGCTACTGTGATGCTGATTGGGCATCCTGCCCAGATGACAAACGCTCAAGGCGAGGTGTAGTGATAGAAAAATTTTCAAATTTAAAAGTTAGTTTTAATGAACTTATCACTACGACTCTCCAAGTCTTAACGGTCATTATTTTCAAAATTAGCGCTCTCGTCTAGTCCTATTAATTATTTTGAGATTTCAAGAAAGAAATTGAAAATTCATAATTTTTAAGTCCAAATTGAGGTTTCAAAATTTGTCAAAAATCGTTATCTCATTTTTAAACCCTAGACTTTATTTTAATTCAAAACTTAAATTTCTGATTTTATTATTATTATTATTATTATTATTATTATTATTATTATTATTATTATTATTATTATTATTATTATTATTATTATTATTATTATTATTATTATTATTCCCCAATCAATACAAAATTTACTCCCAGCCACATTCAGATTTTTAACCCCCAGCCAATTCAATTCCAAAACCAAAACTCCCGACAATCAATTTCATCATCAAATTCTTGCAATGAATTTGTAAGTTACAATTCTCTTCAAATTCCTTACCTAGCCTATATAATAACCTTCCTCTGTCTCCATTTTTCTTCACTCACGAGCACCTGCAAATTTGGGTAAGCATTTCCCCTACACACATCCAACTAAGAATACGATCGAGTCACCACAGGCAGCCAGCATTCAGTACCCACAACCAATCCACACCTTCAGCATCAGTAATGCAAACTCCACGCATACACCACGACAAGCATCATCGCCAAATCATAACCCCAAATCAGAAACACCAGACTACCTCCTCAAAGAACTCAACTCCGATTTTCTCACAACCCACCAACAGCGCCCAAACCACGCAACCGGCAGAAGCACCCATACCATCACCGCCCTCTTCCACTTCCCCAATATTGACATCCAAAATCAAACTGTAACCGAGCCTTGTCCAATGCCCATGCCCGAACCAGACCACCTTCAAATCCAACAACCATCGTTGATCGAGCCCCTATCACGGCCACCAATCACCACTTCAAAAAAAAAAAAAATGCCACTGCCTCAATTCGAATTCCCCAAAACCAAAGCCCAAACCAAGAAACATACCACTTACCTTCGGACAGCGCCAGATGATCGAAATAATGCCAAAATCACAGCTCCAATCACGAGTTCAAGCCTTGATTTTATAACAAATTATCCCAAATCCATTTCCCTTTTCACGCACCAATGCCCCCAATGGGCTTACTGCCTCCTCGCGACTGCGGCATCAACGTCTTCTGGACGGCTGGTGGCCAAGAACAGAGAGGAGGCTTCGTTCGTCCCTCTCTCTCTTCATTTACTCGAAATCGAATAAATGAAGAGAGAGAGAGAGAGAGAGAGAGAGAGAGAAATGATATTTTTATATTATGTTTTGATTTTCAAATTTTGCTATTTTTAGTCCTCAATTTTCAATTTATGAGTTTTGGTCCTTCCAATTTTATAATGTTTCAAATCTTCAGCCCTATGTTTTAAAAGTTATTATTTTAAGCCCCTGCAGTTTTAAAATATTTTAGCCAAGCCTCTTTATTTCTGAAAAGTTATGAATCAGTCCCAAGGTTCATTATTTATGTGAACCAACCCCTGATATCTTACAATTATTTTATTTAATCCCTAAATCCTTTAAAAAAATCTTATTTTACACAAAATTCATCTTTTTAAACTTGATTTATCTAAAATATAATTTTAATTACATATTTATTTTATAGGACTAGACGAGATGCGAAAACATTAGAAGTTTTATCCTGTTTGCTCAATACTCGAGAAATTAGGTAAACTCTTATTTACAAATTTACATTTTCAAAATGTGCGCATCAATGATTGTTTGAATTATTAGTTTTGCATGGATGATTTTGTTCATGGAATTACTTGCTTTTCAAGTATGAGACTATGTTACGAGAATTTACTTACTTAAATGTATGAGACTTGAACTTGTTTTTATTTAATTGTTCATGAGACTACTGGTGATCATATCGACACCTGAGACTTGAATATCATGATTATATGTTTTAATTTATAATGTCAAGTGATTATTGTGCGCGAGTCTACTGAGTATTTCAAATAAATACTCACATTTTCCAAAAAACCAATTTTGCAGATGATGGAGTTGGCGGCGAGGCGTACGATGGTGACTATTATTGAGATTTTCGAAAAGTTTTATTTGAAATTGAAACTTATTTATTTCATGTTTGATCCAAGTTTATTTTTCAAATTATTTCAATATTCGAATTGTTGACCATTTGAGTCAAAGTTTATAAAATTACGCGATTGATATTTCAGTTATTTTTCGCTTAATTACCATTTTTTAAAGTTAGTTGAGACGAATTAGCAACGTTCCGGGTATTTAGAAATCGGGGCGTTACACGGGGTATTGTATCTAATTTGGTGTAAATCTAGTGTCTTGGAGCTCAAAGATACAAAATTTTGTAGCTATATCAAGCATTGAAGCTGAATATCGTGCCCTAGCTCATGTTACAACATAAATCAATTGGATTCAATCACTTCCAAAGGAACTCAACATACTACAAACCAAAAATCCTAGTGTTTTGCGATAACTTGACTACTAAAGCTCTTGCTTCGAACCTAGTATTTCACGAAAGAACAAAGCACATAGAACTCGATGCACACACTTCAAGCGAGACAAAGTACCAAGGTTTCTATTTCTCAGGGACAAGGTGGGTATGAAGTCAACGATATCCACCTTGAGAGGGGGAGTTAATAGTAATAAAGATTGACTTAAATAAATAAGAGGAACAAAATACGAAAAATGCATTTCTGTGATGTAACGCCCTTTACTTACCTGGACCCCTGAAATACTCTTGCTGCTACTGGAATGCTTCAGACGTGTGAAGCATCTAATCTTCTAGATCCTTCCTCCAAACTGAAATTTGTTGATTGCAACCATTTTTATTCCCTTTCTATATAGCTTGTATCTATAGGTCAGCTTCTATATATTGCTCTTATTTTGATGTAATTGAATCATTGAAAATCAATAGATAAGCTTCCATTAATTTAACTCGTAACACTGATCAACAGTAACTCTTTGTTACAAAGCTTTTGTACTTTTGAGCTATTCCGCAAAGTAGAGTTTCCTCATAGCTCAAGTCCCACTTAATTTTCAAAGCTTTTGTATTTTTTTAGCTAATCCAGAAAGTGGGGTTTCTTCATAGCTAAATTCCCGCTGAATTTTAAAGTGTTGATATTTTACTACTTGTCTCAGATTGGGAAGATATTTCTTATATGAAGATACATGGAAGATATTATGCACTGTAGAAAACCCTGGTGGCAAATCTAATTGATAAGCTACATTTCCAACCATTTTGAGGATCATGATGAAAGGTTCGATGTACTCGGGTCGAAGTTTACTTTCTTGCCAAATCTCGATCACCAACAGCAAATTCGAGTTCCTTAAGCCTTGTATATTCCTATCTTTTTTGTCTATCCTAGGCGGCCTTACGAGCTCCTATCTTTTGGATAGCCTGAAATTTCCACGATTTCGGGTCCTAATGTATTAGTTCACCAACTTCATCTCAGTGTCCTCGAAACTTTAGGACACAGATTCGAAGCTTATCCTTCATTGTTTGAATAAAATTTTAACTTGTTAATAGTTAAATTAACAATTTGCATCAAACAAGGATGTTAGTTAGCGACCCGAAGTGCTACGAATGGAAAGTGTAGGTCCCTGGGTTCAAAGGTTCAGGATCCTGGTGGAATTTTTCCAAAAGAGTAACGTGAATTGCATGCATGACAGACGGCATCCGTAGGTCAAATTTTGTTACTTCTGACAATGTCGATGAGTATTTTTTGACATACACCCATGTGAACACTTCATCTTTTTCAGTAACTATTTATATAAGTATATTTGTATACACTTAGTTATTTCTTCATTTGTTTGTTGATTAATGTAGGACTACTAAGGTGTTCCTCATATTTTTGTATCTTTTTTTACCCTGTGATTGTTTCATTCATTTTTGTTTAAGCTGATGCCAATTATGTCAATTTTCTTTAAGGTTAGGGAAGCCAGAAGCTTGGAGAGAGACTTAGTGGAAAGTGGTCGTACTTTTACTGGTTTTGCGGTAAAATAAAATTCATTCAAATCATTTATCTTGAAAGTGCAAAATTTTGGACATATCATCAATATGCTCTCTTCATTCTTGTTATCTCTTTGCTAATTTGTGATGCTTTTCATAAACGCTTCAGGTATTTAATAGTCCTATCAGAGGAGATTCAGCAACCGTATTGTTATCTGAATTAAAACGATCATCACAAGACTATGACTTGGTGGGTCTCATAATATTTTCAAGTTATTTTATACTATGATTTTGTGCTCCACCATATTGTAGATTTTGGTTACAGCTTTAGCTTCGGTTTCTATGGATTGTGGCGTAAAATAAGGAAATGCTAGTAAGAGAAGAAACAAAGTACATGGAGAGCACCTTTTCTTTTTTCTTTTCACGGTAGATGTAATAACCCGGATTCTACTAGTCAAAAAGTCAAAGAATTATTTAGTCAAAGTCAAATATTCAAATGTTGAAGTCAAATAAGGACTTATTTTGAATAAATGATTTTATTAGGACTTATATGACAATTATAAAAGTTTGAGGGTTTAGAAAATAGAAAACAAAAATCTAAAGATTTAGTTTTATATTATTGGAAGTTAAGGTTTAATCTTATATATCACATGGAAGTTTGGGGGCATGAATTGCAATTATAATATAGTTATTCAGCCCTTGTTTGATTTTCTAAGTTTCTCAAAAAATTTACTACTTTTTTCTACAGTAATCAATCTCAACTATCAAAAAAAGTTAAACCCACAATTTTTTACTTTTCAAACCACTTTTTAACCACACAATTTTTCAAAACAATTTTTTTCCCAAAAAGTTAGAAAACCAAATACACACTCATTAAATAAGAGAATAAGTGGTTCATTTCTCATTTTGGGGGAGCAAGCACCGACAGTGAGGCTGGGAGCGTTAAACCAAGGTGAAGAAGAATGGAAAAATGAAAGAAAAACATGGAGAAAATCAAAGAAAAAGGTAGTTCTTGGTTCTCCTTTTTCTCATTATTTCACATATATAAGTAGAAATATTTCAATTTAATTTCTAGGGTTTATGGATTATTGGCTTAAGTTTAGCTAGTATTAAGCTTTATTGACGTGTATTTGAGATTATAAGCTAAAAAGATTGTCAAGAAACTGTGTATGTAGATTTTTATGGTAAAGTTGATTAATTATGAATTGGGTTTTTAAATTAGTACCTTGATCTTTAATTTTAGTATGATTATGAAATTTTAAATACTTGATTCGTGGTATATAAGTGTAGATTAAGGGATTAAAATTAAATAAGAACAAAAGGGCTGTAGCGACCAAGAATTTTTCAATTTTTAAATAATTATTTAAATTAATAAAAAATGTGTCGCTACGATCTCACCTATTTTAAATTTAAATTGAAATATATTCGTCTAGCCATGTCGAGTATTTTCGAGTCAAGATATGAAATTGAGTCCAATTTGATTTTAAGTCAATTCCGAGTTTCTAAAATTATTTAAATCCAAAAATCGTTTTTAATTCCAAAATTTAATTATCAAGCCATGCAGATAAGAGAACTTTTATGATCGTGAGATAATGAAAAATTTAATATAATTAATCAAAGTTTTTCAATAGAAGTTTTCTTTAAAAGTGCATTGACATGATATTGTCGAGTGATTCATTTAAAATTTTAATAAAAGGTTTTACTCAAATCAAGTAATTTAGTCTAAATTACATAATTGGTCTCCATTCTTTGGTTTAGTTTGTACTTTCATCCCAACATTTTCAAAGTCTTTTCCTCAACTTTTTGAAAATCAACGCATTCAATTAGATGAATTCCATCAATTTCATTTTTGTGAAATATGCTAATTTTACAAGGTTTGAGGACATTCTTGTTGAAAACTAAGCTTTGGGACGATGACCCAATTTTTCTAACACTGTGTACGAGAACTCAAATTATGCAAACATGGGGATGAGAACACAAATTATCTCAAAGATTGTGACCTTTTTTTTTTTTATAATTTAACCCTCCTTGTTTTTTATATATAAATATTATATTACTCTTTCGCGGTATCTCACATGAAATTGGGAATTCAAATGACAAATCAGTTGAGAGATTTTTGTGAGTGACCACTGCACGATGAAATATATGCCCAATCTGTCGCTCTACATTAATCGACCCGGGCCAAACCACTAGTTCTATGGTATTTTCTATGAAATGTTGGTTAATATAAATGTTTTCTCTGCAATTTAGTCTATAATTTCATTGTGTTGTCACGTGAATGTATTCTTGGCTGGATTGGGACACAAATGTTTGGACCAGTGTATTTCCCACAATTTCGTGCTCTGCTTACTTTTCTTGCAATTGATAATTCTAGAAATCCGCATATCAGGCATATCAATTGAAGAATTGCGAAATTTAATACTAAATTTAAATTTGAGGTTTGGTAGATATCTCAATGGAATACATTCATGTTTCCATTTAGTTTAAATCTCAATTCATGTTACCATTTCATATTTGACAGTTCCCAAATGTTGGTGATCGTTTGGCTTTTTGGTTGATTTGGTTCATTCCAATGGTTCTCATCTATTGGCTGGTATTCCACATGCCTTAGCCTTCACTTTAGATTTAGCTTCTTAATATTTTTATTTGCATATCGATCTTTATATGCTTTGGTTTTTTGGTTCATTTGGTTCATTTCGATGGTTCTCATCTATGGGTTGGTGTTACACATGGCTTCGCTTTCAATTTAGCTTTAGCTTCTTAATATTTTTATTTGCATATCTATCTTTATGTGCTTTGACCTTTTGTTTGATTTGGTTCATTCTGATGGTTCCCATCTATTGCCTAGTATTCCACACGGCTTAGCTTTCACTTTAGCTTTAGCTTCTTAATATTTTTATTTGCATATCAATCTTTATTTGCTTTGGTGTTTTGGTTGATTTGTTTCATTTTGATGGTTTGTTGGAATAAAGATGCTTAAGGAAGGCTAGCGTAGATTAAAAGGGAAGATATTAAAGCTTTAGAATTTGATGGAAGAGGATAATTTATTACTTGATTTGATAAAAAATTATAGAACTCTTCCCTATTTATAGTAGTAACACCTCCTTATCCAACAACTGGGATCATGCCACAACATATTTAATCTAATGGTTACAATTTCATCTCTTGAATTATCTTCTAAAAAAATCTACTCATCTAGAAATATCATCATAAAATATCTACTACTCTAGAAATTTCTCCACAAAACATCTCTACAAATCTCATGATATTTTCTTAAGATTTATTTAGAATATGCTTTTTGAAATTGGGCCTAGTGGACTTATTAATTGGATACTTATATTGACCAACCCAATAGTTCTTGAATCAAATCAAGTTTATCATTCAACAGTCCCCCTTAAATTTGATTTGTCATTCCAAATATGTTTCTTAACTAGATGAAGTCTTCTTACTTGAATGGTTTTGTGAAGATATCAGCTACTTGATCTTGAGACTTTGTGTACTTAATTTGCACGTTCTGTGCTTTGATGCACTCTCTTATATAGTGATAGTGTGTATCACTGTGTTTGCTCTAGTCATAATATACTGGATTCTTTGTTAAGGTTGAAAATTTAAAGTTGTCTAAATTTTATAAACAGACTGTCACAGATAAGTCTGGACACTAACCAGTTAACAGTAAAATATTAAGATATGTTTTAACACAATCTCAGATGAATCTTGCTATTGCAGATTAGTCTAGATAGTAAAACGTAAATGGACAGAATAAATTGTGCAGAATTGTAAATAGACAAAAACACAATAATTTGAGCTTAACGTGGGAAAAACCCTAACAGGGAAAACCCACAGCCCGCATCCTGCGGACAAAAACCAATCACTATATAAGGAATAAGTTTATACAGATCAATCTAAACTACAGGATAAATCTAGGCATAGACTTTATCAAACATCCAATAAATAGATCACTTCCTGGTCCTTCTAGGACATGTAATATGAGTCGGCGTCCCACCACTCTTTTGTAGCTTTCTTTGAATCTGCAACAATCTTCAGCAACACAAACTCCCGTTCGATCTTGATCCAAACCTCTCGTTTGATCTTCACGCTGAAATTCTCTCCTTCTCTAAGTGGTTGAATTCTCCTCTCGGAGAACCGAAGTCACAACACAATCGAAGCCTTAAATATTTGTGCACCACACTGATTTTGTGCTTTTCACGTCTGAAGAAAAACATCCCCTTTTTCTTCTATTTAATATGCAATTAGGTTACTTGACTTCCAAGTTTCCTTATTGCAAAAGATCTCTAATACCTGCAAAATACAGTAGAGATAATTAGAGAAATGTAAGATAATTATTCTTTAATAAATCTTACCATAAAATAAGATAATGATAAATCTTGAAAGATCTTGTCATTTACCAATCAAGTGATAAATTTTGATAACAATCATCCATATTTTCGGTCCTATCAAGATTCTTCATAATCAAGATTTTCGACCAAATAATCTTTCCATATGCAAAGATAAGATTGAAACATTCTCGACCATATTAGGAAGAAACTTACCATATCTAAGGATAAGCTTGAGTGCCAAGAATAATCATAAAATAGATCATCACGAAATTTACCAAAATCACAAGATAACAAGATCAAGATTTCGAGATTATGATCCTAATCAAATCACTATTTCTTGATCATTATCTTTCCAACAATAACACGATTTTCTCGAAAATAAGAGATATATTTTTCTTCAAGAAAATATTTGCATAATTTAATTAAACTTAATAAATTACTAAATACACGTATTTAATAATTAAATTAAGTTTTCTTAAATTACACATTTGTGGAAAAATAGGAAATGCCAATCATATAAAATTAACAATCTCCCCCTTTGGCTTTTTCTATTTTTCCTAAACCAAATCATCTTTTTATAATCACAAGAAATCAATTAGCTCCACCTATCAAAAATCTCCCCCTCAAGTTATGCATCATAATAAACGCAATCAACTAATGCATGTAAAGGAAATCAAGTAATCAACGCATTCAACACATAGAGAGCATTAATCAAAAAAGATGATATGACATGCAAAATGCTACTCCCCCTTTTCGAAGAAAGAGGAGAAGCCAATTGGTTCACAAACCTGCACGTAAAATTCAAAGACAAACTAAAGTTGATCACAAAACATAAGAACAATGTTTCAAATTCACTGAAAGTAAACAGATGGAACTGGAAGGGTGGAGATCAATCTTAGGTCTTCTTTTGCTTCTTTGAGGCAGGGAGCTTTTTGGCAGCAACCGTCCTCTTTTCCTTGGCTACCACTGGAGCCACATCTTTCGAAGACCCTCCAAGAAGCTGATCTAGTGTGTCTTCAAGACGTTTGACAAGCACCCTGAGGTCAGATATGTCAGCCTTTGATCCAGCATTCTCCGCTTCTAGCTGATCAATCCTGGCCTCCTTACCAGCTGAATCATGATTCCCAGCAGTCTCATTCACAACCTATTTCCTGTGACCCGTTTGTACCTCCAGAGTTTTTCTGTATCTGGCCCTGTTAAGCACTTTGGGAGTGATCACAAGGTCATTCTCCAGTGTCTGGACACCCTGATCACTCAGAAACTGTGAAATAATCCAAGGGTACACCAACAAATATGTATTCCCCTAGCGAGGGCCACTTCCCGAGACCCTACCAATGATGGAGTTCTAGATTCGTACATCAAGGTCAATATTACGTTTAGTCCCTAGGAGAAACAAGGTTCTGGCAGACTCTCTCTTAACACTTGAGTCATGGATGAGTAAGTCAAAATTTGCCTTCACAATTTTGTGAAGAATTTGGTATTTCTTGGACATCTCCGATCTAGGTAATTGTTTCAACCCCTTCACCGGCCACGTGATCTTACCCCCTGGCAACTCCATTGCAATTTCATCATTAGTGGCTTCCATAAACTCAACCTCATCAGACACATCCTCATTCAATCCTAACCACTTTCTAAGTTCCTTTGTAGAAATCTTAATCAATTGTCCCCTAACAAATAGTGAAGTGGTAAACAGACATTTTTTGGAGTTAAAGTCAATAGGGATATTTGCATAAAATTCTTTAACCAAGGTCTCATTGATCTCCCCATTACATTCAGTCAACTTCTTCAACCCAAAGTGTGACACAATATCATCTACTTCAAAATCATCAAATTCCCCTACAGTCACTCTAGATTCATAATGCAGCTGTTTACCCAAAATCTGCTTTTGGAAATCAGAGTATGCCTCAGACGATCAAAATTTTAAACTAAATGGGGTAAACATACCTCTAGCAGTCTGCATGGGGGTGCAGACGAATGAAGATATATCAAATTTGGATCTCACTGGACCCGCAGCTATGTCACCCTTTTTCTTCTTCGAACTTGCAGTGACTTCTGCCTTCTGTTTTCCCTTTCTATCTGGGATTACAACATCTTTCTCACTCTCCTCTTCTGACTGCTCAGACTCGTCTACATCCTCAGATTCCTCTGACTCTTCTGGTGGTGCTTCATCCCCAGATTCTTCTGCTTCCTTGTCTTCCTCAGATTTTTCATCCTCCCCAGACTCTTCCTACTCTTCTGGTTTTTCCTTTTCATCACCAGATTCAGTTTCACCAGATTCGTTGCCGCCTTCTTCTTCCACAATTTTCGCATCCTTTGCTCATTTCTTAATTGCATGTTTACTTGCTTCCTGCACCTCACTACGAATATCCAAGGGAGAAAGATGACCTTGCCCAAGATTACCTGATATGGGTGCCAAGTTTATGCCCATGGATTTTGGAATGATTGGCATACCCCGGCTCAATTCGGCCATAAGGAGAGCAGGCATTGGAGTAGTACTGGCGGTAGAGAGTGAGGTCGGCATTGGGCTGGCGTCGAAGGGCGGTGCAGGTACAATGGCCCCAGCGCTTGGAGTTCTCATCTCAGATGGGTTTGGTTGAGACGATGCTACATTGCTGCTGCTACCTCTAGTGACCCTCCTCCTTCCGGTTTGCTTGCTTCTAGCCGTGTTTGGAATGGATTTAGAATTTGAGAGAGAGGATGATGGGAATTAGGGTTTTGATGAGAGATTTTGGGGTTTTGGAACTTGGGATGTGAGGTTTTATGAAGAAGTGTGAGAGTTTTTGGGTTTAAGAGGAGTTCTCATATAAAAGGAATTGGAATTTATTATGGTAACTGAAGAATCCTGATTCCTGCCAACTTCTTTCCTTAAAAATAGATAAACATAGAAATAGGAGATGTTGAAAATTAGGAAACAAATAAATTACCAAAATTGGGCTCCACAATCAACTGACTTGTTCTGCAAGATTTGCATATATTAGCCCACGATACACTGCCTTAAAAATAAAGATTTCCAAAATAAAATCTAAAATCCGTGAATAAGGAAAATCTAAATGCATCTGGATACCTGAGACACGTCTGAGCACTTGTTGGTATCTGTTGAGTCAGATACATCTGGTAGTATACAATCCTCCGGGTACATAAATAAGTTGATTAATGTGCGTGTGTGATCCGAACAACCCTTAGTCATCCACATACTGTCAAAAATCATATGATTGCCCTGAGTTATTGATTTGTCACCGTAATGCACAATAAGACCGATCATAATCTCTAAGAAGTGCATTTTCTCAAATTCGGCTTGCCGACTTTTTCTATATTGTGGCAATGTCTTTTGGAGGTGGAAACAGCTTCACACAACCCCCAGAAGTTATCTTACAATATGTTCCCCTTTATATTAGAAGAAGGGTATGAACTTGGCTTGGATTGTAGATTCACACAATCCCCAGAAGTTATCTTACTAGGTTTTTCCCTTACTTCTATAATATTTCCACATTTACCTCAATTCATCACATTTTGACGCTAAAGGGTATGAACTTGGCTTGGATAGGTAGCCTTCTTTTCCACTAGCCCTGCCCTTAGATAATAAGAATATGCGTGCAATGCTATAAGCAAGATTCAGACCACAGGTCTACATACAGAATATGAAATATCATCCAGTAACAACAATATGACTTAGACAGCAGTGACTTATCCTTTGGATTGTCCAGAATTAAGTGCTAGTTAGATTCATCCGGAGACATGTTGACTGCTTTCAGCCAGACGTATCTGTCTCGTTATCTGCTACAAGCACTCAGATATATCTGCAAGCAAAAACATGATCTACTTAGAATAGGATAAATGAGATAAAAAGAAAAGAAGGAAGAAAAATGCAATTTTTTTTTTGAAATGTACATGTTCCTATTCAGGAGGAGATGATACTCCAATTTGTTTCCTAAGGATTTCAAATTTGACATTATCGAGCGCCTTTGTAAACAAATCTGCAAGTTGTAGATCAGTCTGTATGTGCTCTAGATTGATAATCTTTTGTTCCACCAATTCCCTGATGAAGTGGTGTCTGATGTCAATGTGTTTTGTTCTGGAGTGCTGGACTGGATTCTTTAAGATATTAATGGCACTGGTATTGTCACAATACACAGTGGCTTGTTCTGTAGAGATCCCATAGTCTTCCAACATTTGTTTTATCCAAAGTAGTTGTGTACAACAACTGCCAGCTGTAATATACTCAGCTTCGGATGTGGAAAGTGACACTGAATTTTGTTTTCTACTTAGCCAAGCCACCAAATTGTTCCCAATGTAGAAACATCCTTCGGATGTACTCTTTCGATCATCCACATTCCCAGCCCAGTCTGCATCTGAAAAACCTACAAGATGGGCAGTGGTATCTCTTGTAAACCAATTACATAGCTTAAAGTACCATTTACATATCTAATGATTCTTTTTATGGCAGCAACATGAGATTCCTTAGGTTTTGTTTGATATCTTGCACAAACTCCAACATTAAAGGATATATCTGGCCTACTGGCAGTAAGGTACAGAAGACTTCCAATCATGTTTCTGTAGAGGAATGGATCTACATCCTTCCCACTGTCATCCTTTGAAAGTTTTAGAGTAGTTTCCATGGGAGTTCTCATTGCCTTTGCATTTTCAAGTCCAAATTTCTTCACCAGATTTTTAGCATATTTTGCTTGAGATATGAATATGCCAGATTCATCCTACTATACTTGCAAACCAAGAAAAAATGCTAGTTCACCAACCATACTCATTTCAAATTCTCTTTTCATTGTATTTATAAATTCATCAATTTTGGACTTAGATGTAGACCCAAATACTATGTCATCAACATATATCTGAGCTACAGTTAGTCCAGGATTTAGATGCTTAATGAAAAGAGTTTTATCAGTTCATCCCCTTTTGTAAGAATGATGTGAGCCTTTCATACCAAGCTCTAGGGGCTTGTTTCAACCTATATAACGCCTTTTTAAGTCTAAAGACATAGTCCAGGTGAGATGGATCTGTGAACCCTTGGGGCTGCTCCACATAAGCTTCCTCATTAAGCACACCATTCAGAAAGGCACTTTTGACGTCCATCTGAAATAATCTGAAGTTAATGTAGTAGGACACAGCTAGCAACAGCCTGATGGATTCCAGTCTGGCTACCGGAGCAAATGTTTCGTCAAAGTCTATCCCTTCAATCTGGGTATAACCTTGAGCAACAAGTCTGGCTTTATTTCTTACCACATTTTCTTGTTCATTTAATTTGTTCTTGAAGATCCATTTGGTTCCAATTACACTACCTTCTTTAGGACGTGGTACCAGCTCCTAGACATTGTTTCTTTCAAATTGGTTGAGCTCCTCCTTCATAGCATGTGCCCAATGTCAACGCTTCCTTGACATTTTTTGGCTCAATTTGAGACATGTGACAGATGTTTCCCATCTCGGCAGTAAATTTTCTTCTGGTCACATTTCTCTTAGACATATCAGTGAGAATGTTATCAAGTGGATGATCCTTTTGAATCCTAGCAGGTGGTAGTCTCGATGCTTCTAATTCTGCAATATCAGGTGTATCTGGGTAGTCAGATTCGTCTCGATCTACAGATATTACTGGGTGCCCAGACTCATCCTGATCGAATGCTTCAGTATCATTGAGACTTCCAGCTTGGTGCTGTTCTTCTTCTGACTTTTTAGTTCCAGCTTTTTCTTTTGGTAGAATTTACAGTTGATCACCATCTGCTTCCTGCAAATCCAAGTTGTGTCATCCACTTTCACATTAATTGACTCAAGAACAGTTTAGGTTCTTAGATTGTAAACTCTATAGGCCCTACTATTTTTAGCATAACCCAAAAATATTCCATCATCGGATTTTGAGTCAAATTTTCCTAGGTGTTCTCTAACTTTTAAAATGTAGCATTTACTTCCAAAGGCATGAAAGTAATCAACCCTAGGTTTTCTACCCTTCTAAATTTCATATGCAGTTTGATTTGTTCCTAATCTAAGCATGACTCTATTGACAATATAACAAGCAGTGTTTATGGCTTCTGCCCAAAATTTCATGGGCAATTTGTTGTTGTTTAGCATGACAAGAGCCATCTCTTGTAGAGTTCTATTTTTTATTTCCACCACTCCATTCTGTTGAGGAGTCTTTGGGGATGAGTACTCATGCTTGATCCCATATTGGATACAAAAATCAGTAAACTCGGAGTTTTTAAACTCTCTTCCATGATCACTTCTGATCATTTTGACTCTTACCTGTTCGTCTGCCATTTCATTGCTCAATTTCTGAAAAAGATTAGAAAAATTGTCAAAGGTATCAGATTTATCACGATTAAACATGACCCAGGTGTATCTGGAGAAATCATCAACACACACATAAATATACTTCTTTCCAACAATACTTTGCTTTTGGATAGGACCCATCAAATCCATGTGAATTAGTTCAAGTTTATGAGAGGTATTAATAGATGTACCTGATTTATGTTGACTTTTGATTTTCTTACCCTTTTGACAGTCACCGTAGATTTCATCTGGAATGTTTTTTATGTTAGGAAAGCCTCTCACAGCCTGTAGTCGAGTCAGTTTCATGAGATCATGGTAGTTTAGATGCCCTAATCTGTTATGCCATAGTTTCTCATTTTTGGTTCTAACTCCCTTAAACAAAACACTTTTTAACGGATTAGACTTCTTGTCACAACTTAAAACCTTGCAATATTCTTTTGAAAACATGACAAGCAAGTTATCATCACACAATTGTCCTACACTGATCAAATTGGCCTTAAGTCCTATAACATATAAGACATTTGTTAATGTAGGCAATCCCTTAATGTTGATGAAACCAGATCTATCTATCTTACCCTTTTGGCCATCACCAAATGTAACAGCACATATTTCGTCTTTTTTAAAATGTGTTAGTAGAGAGAGATCACCTATCATGTGTCTAGAACATCCACGATCAAAATACCATGTTTTAGGAATCAAAGCACTTAAAGATAATTGAACTACATAAGCATTAGTTCGAATTTTCTTTTCTTGTCTAGAAACAAGTCTTCTTTTCTGTGAATTGATTAATTTCAAGTACTCATGACACCTAAATACATCATGACCAGATTTAGCACAAATATTACAGAATACCTGGAAAATAGATGTATCCTGCCTAGAGGTGTCAATCGGGTGGTCCGGGTCGGCCCGCCAATAAAAAGCCCGGTAACGACCCGCTTGAAAAAAAGCCCGCCCACTGCGGGTTACGGGCCGGTTACGGGTTAGCCGCAAATTTTGAAGTACAACCCAGGCCCGCCCACTGGCCCATCCGGGTCGAGCCCATGCGGGTTGCGGTTTGTTCTGATTTGGCCCGTATGAATAAAAATATAGATTTGTTCATATTTATAGCAAATTTTTTGTCAAGTGTCTAAATACATAATGACTAAAATGATAAATTCATATTTATACTATAAAATATTTACATAGAATTTAAAATTATAGTTTATGTTATATGAATTACTTCTAAATTTGCAAATTTAAATAAAATATAAACAAATAACAATTAAATGATAAATGTATTTCTAATTACTATTATAAAAAAAATTATTTTTTTTAGCTATTAGGGAGAAAAAAATAAGATTTTACTTTAAAAGTTGTATTAGAGTTTTTAGAAGAAGAGAGATTTTCAATGTTACCATATTTAATAAAAACAGTCTTTTTTTTCTACGGGCCAGCCGGTTAACCGCGGCCCGCGAAGGTTTGACCCGCAAAACCCGCGGTTCACAACTTCTTGACCCGTGAACCGCCCGCATGGGTCACGGGTCGGCCCGCGGTCCCGGGTCAATCCGGGCCGGTTTTCACGGGTCTGGTCGGCCCGTCCGTCTTGACACCTCTAATCCTGTTGAGGTTGAAATTTCCTGCCGTTCTGATGGACAGACTCATCTGGCTGTACAAATTCGGCTGAAATTGTCTTCTTGTATAGTTCCTGGCTAGATGTGAGTTTCAAGTTCCAGCCTAATTGTATTGATGATGATAAAAGGTAGATGCATCTGTATAATTTCTATTTTGTTCCATGCATCTGTATCCAGATTCTCTTACAAAGTTTTTTTTATGGTCATGATTTTTACCTTTGCCCTCATATCCAAGACCTGTTTTTAAGCTGACAGGTCTGCCACTATTCAAGATTTCATCAAGCTGGACAGATCCAAGTGCTAGCTTCTTGATTTTGTCTTGTGCTTTAGCAAGTTCTGAACTTAACCACCTCATTTTGTTCAACTTCTGAGAATCCAGATGCGTCCAGTTGTCGTTCCCTGCTGTGCTCAGCGAAGGCCTGCAACAGTTGGATCTTCTCTTCTGCATCTCGAAGTTTCTTTCTCAAGTTTTCAGTGTTTGGTCCAGATTCATCAGCATAAGAAGAGTTACCAGATCCAGTTGCAGACAGCTGTAAAGCAGTAAGGATAGTTACCTGTTTTTCAGAATTGCTGCTGTCTGATTCTGATTCTGATTCATCTGAGTCTTCATCACTCCATATAACATTCATGGCCTTCCTTCCCTTGGTCTTCTTTTGAGTATTAGGACAATCAGCTGCAATGTGTTCATATCCTTCACATTCTCTGCATTGAATTCTACTCATAAGTTTTCCTTCAGACGAGTTAGCATTATTTTTTGGATAGAAATTATTTTTCCTCCATTGTTTTGTATTTTTTGATTCTGGCCTTGAAGATTTGTGAACCTTTATTTTTGTTTGCCCTTGAGGAACCTTTTAAATTTTCTGGTGAGAAGTATGAAGTTTTCATCTTCATCTGTCTCGCCGGATTCGTCTGGATTGTCACTGTTTGATTTGAAAGCAATCCTTGGCGTTTTTTTCTTTCTTCGGGCCAGATTTAACTCATAGGTCATCAATGACCCTACAAGTTCCTCAACTCACATGGTTGAAAGATCCTTGCTTTCTTCAATCGCTGTCACTTTTGCATGGAACCTGTATGGTAAAGATCTAAGGATTTTTTGTACAATCTGCTCATTCGAGTAAGTTTTCCCAAGAGCTTCAACAGAGTTGGTGAGATCACTCAATCTGGCGTAGAAGCTTTTGAATTCTTCTTTCTCATCCATAGATAGTTGTTCAAACTCTAGAATGATCATCTGTAGCTTGGAGGTTTTGTAACACCCCAAGTTCAAGAATCTTAAACCTAGGTGTTAACTTCCCTTTTTTCTTTTAATGCGGAAATAAATCGTTTAAACATTAAATTGCGGAATTTAAAACGTTTGCACAATTAAAATATTCATTTATCTATTATAAAGTTTTACGGAAATTTCGGCAGAGTCTCCTCTATAAACTGGACATAGCCAACCTGTAGAGGGACATCAAGACCATTTTACAAATTCAAAGCGTCAATCACATCACAATCACATTCACCATCGCCAAAACCAATCCATTCATTTCCCGAACTCCTCAAGTATAAGATTTTTCCGAAACATCATCAAACATTGAAAATTGAAATAAAAGGTAATTTAACCTCTAATACGTTTCATACTTAACCAAAATAACTTCAACCAAACCATTATCAATAATAATGAATGAAGAAATAAATTTAAATGATAACTCGAATGAATTTAACTTTATTAATTAGGGCGACAACGGGTACTGTCGGAGTCAGCCGCCAAGTGTTCTCCTCTGATCATCTAACTTTCATCACCTGAAATATGGGGAGGGATTGGGGTGAGCTAAAGCTCAGTAAGTAAACTTTATGCATGAATGCATGCTTATGACATGAATGCTTTAAAAAGTTCATATATGTATCCCTTTCTCTTTACTTTCTAGAAAATTCAACTTTTCAAACTTTCGTTTAACGTTTCAAAACTTTCACTTCATTTCCATCGTGAGCTCACTTGATGTAACTTCTAGTCAATCAGATAACAGTGGGCCATTCTTATTTGGAACCAGATTAACATGCGCATGTCCACCGCAAAGCGGTTCATTCATTCATTCCACCGCAAAGCGGCCCATTACATTCATTCCACCGCAAAGCGGCCCATTACATTCGGGTACGCCTGTCCCCCGCGCCCCATTTCCCACTCGGACCTTTCATGACATAGAAGTACACCCATTCTTTCAAAAACTTGGGATACATTATTTTGACAAAATTGCACTTTGACACATTACTTTCATTAAAACATTTGACTTTACCATTTCGATGCCAATGCATGCTTAATGATGCAATGACATGAATGCATGCTTAACATTCTTCTCAATAACATGTGCTTTCATAAAGTAAGGAAATTCATCAAGACAAGTAAGTTACACGACAGTCATTTACACATAACTTTCACATTTACATTCAACTTCGATGAAAATAGGGGGGGGGGGAGTTTACTTACCTGTAGTCCTCAGTAGTCTGTTTAATATGCAGGTGGAAGTCTTGGTTGCCCGCGACGTCAATGTACCGTTTTTCCTAAGTAATTTCCATTCATTAACAAAATATGACTTTTAGTGAAAAAACCACGTTTAACACTCTTAAATAAGGTCGAGACTTGCATGTGACTCATAATATAATAAACACATTTAACACTACATATAATATCATACTCGAAGTAATACATTAAGTTCAAGGAAAAAATTTTGGAAATCTTACTTATCAATTTCACAATTCAAGTCAAGCATCCTTATTCAAACAATTGATCTTGAACTAAGATTTATAACTTTGAACATAACTTACATTTAAACTAACTTGTTTCAAAAGGTTAGAGTTTACTCTCTTATACCATTATCCCAAAATTTCAAAAATTACACAAGTTTGTTTAAATGGTCATATACATATTCGTGATCATATATACATACATTCACACCTCAAATTTAATATTATAGCACACAAATTAATCAAAATTTCATGAATATATACCTATGCCCACAAAAATCCAAACTTTATACATATATATGCACGTATCTATACATACATAATAATATATACATTCATATACATCAATACCCATTCACATAACATCATTAATTCCCAATTTCATGGTTACACTCGAAATTACACAAAAATTTGAATCTGAAATTAACTGGAATATCTGAATTTATGCATATAAAGTGTATACATACATTATTTACATAGAATTTATACATATACACATGTGTGTATCGAATTATGGGCGTGTGTGTGTGTGAAATCTCGTGGAACCGTGTGTGTGTGTGTGTGTGCGATTCGCGGGTGTGTGTATGTGTGTGCGTGAGGAGAAAAGGGAAGGGGGGAAGGGCTTACTGCCGGTGGTCGGTAGGCGGCGGTGGTGAGAGCCGAGGGAGGGGCGACGCGAGGGAGAGCGAAAGGCGGAAGAGAGAGCGAGGTGAGCGCTCGGGTCCGAGACAGAGAGTGAGAAATCGCGAGAGGGAGAGAGACACGGCGTGAGAGAGAGGGTTATGAGAGTGTGAGGTCATTAGGTTAGGTTTAGTGTGTAACTTTTGGAAAATTGCAATTTAGTCCCTCTACTCTCATAAATTAGTAATTTAGGCTCAAAACTTTCAAATAAAATTCCAAAGTGTCACCAAACTTTTCCCAACTTCAATTTAACACAATAAAAATAGAATTTAGCATGCCTAGGCAATAAATTTAATTAATCACATAAAATTGCACGTAAACTGTTAAAATAACAATTTATAAACTTTTAATTGGTACATTGATCGAGACGGCATCCAGTCCTTCCACTGCAAAATAATTCAAATAAAACCATAATAACCATAATATTAGTTAAATCATTTATAATGATATTAATATAAACTTTACGTGACAATCAAGAAAGCATGTAAATCGAAATGCGGTATTACAGGTTTTGACAGCATTGGTTCCTTCGTTTGCAACCCTTAAAGCATCCCATGCTTCCTTGGCAGTTCTTAAGGAGGAGATGAGTCTGAATTGACCTGGATCAACCAAGGAAACAATAGCGTTAAGTGCCCTAGAATTCCAATTTGCATTAGCTAATTCATCTACAGTATAAGCACTTCTAGCTACAGCTGTAACAACACCTCCAACAGTGACAGTGGGTGCTGTGTAACCTTCAAGGACAGATGTCCAGCAACGTTCATCAATAGATTGAATAAAAATTTCCATACGGATTTTCCAATATGCATAGTTACTACCAGTTAACAGAGATGGCCTAAGAAATGCAGAATTTTCGATTTAGACAACCGGATCTCACTTTCTAGAAGTGAACCCGCTCTGATACCAATTGAAAATTTAAAGTTTTCTAAATTTTATAAACAGACTGTCATAGATAAGTCTGGACAATAACCAATTAACAGTAAAACGTTAGGATATGTTTTAGCGCAATCCCAAATGAATCTTGCTATTGCAGATTCGTCTGGATAATAAAACGTAAATGGACAGAATAAATTGTGCAGAATTGTAAATAGACAAGAACACAATAATATGAACTTAATGTGGGAAAAACCCTAACAGGGAAAACTCACGACCCGCATCCTACGGACAAAAATCAATCACTATATAAGGAATGAGTTTATACAGATCAATCTAGACTACAGGATAAATCTATGCATAGACTTTATCAAACATCCAAGAAATAGATCACTTCCTTATCCTTCTATGGCATGTAATATCAGTTAGCGTCCCACCACTCTTCTGTATCTTTCTTTGAATATGCAACAATCTGTAGCAACACGAACTCCCGTTCTATTTTGATCCAAACCTCCCGTTTGATCTTCACGCTGAAATTCTCTCATTCTCTAAGTGATTGAATTCTCCTCCCGGAGAACTGAAGTCACAGCACAATCGAAGCCTTTAATATTTGTGCACCACACGAAAATAGGCTTCTTGACTCCTTTAACAAAGTGGACATATGTTTTGAAGTACCACACGGATTTTGTGTTTTTCACGTCTTAAGAAAAACATCCCGTTTTTCTTCTATTTAATATGCAATTAGGTTACTTGACTTCCAAGTTTCCTTATTGCAAAAGATCTCTAATACCTGCAAAATACAGTAGAGATAATTAGAGAAAGGTAAGATAATTATTCTTTAATAAATCTTATCATAAAATAAGATAATGATAAATTTTGAAAGATCTTACCATTTACCAATCAAGTGATAAACTTTGATACCAATCATCCATATTTTCGGCCCTATCAAGATTCTTCATAATCAAGATTTTCGACCAAATAATCTTACCATATGCAAAGATAAGATTGAAATATTCTCGACCATATCAAGAAGAAACTTACCATATCTAAGGATAAGCTTGAGTGACAAGAATAATCATAAAATAGATCATCACGAAATTTACCAAAATCACAAGATAACAAGATCAAGATTTCGAGATTATGATCCTAATCAAATCACTATTTCTTGATCACTATCTTTCCAACAATAACATGATTTTCTCAAAAATAAAAGATATTTTTCTTCAAGAAAATATTTGAATAATTTAATTAAACTTAATAAATTACTAAATACACGTATTTAGTTATTAAATTAAGTTTTCTTAAATTACACATTTGTGGAAAAATAGGAAATTCCAATCATATAAAATTAACAAAGGCCATTGTTGATTTGTTGTCGATCGTTACCTCAGTTGGCTCCTTTTAAGACATGCCCAACTCCTTTAAGAGGTTTCTTTGCCAAATCGCATGACACACACATGATGTGGCAGCTACATATTCAGCTTCACATGTAGATAATGTGACAATTGGTTGTTTCTCTGACATCCATGTGAGGCAATATTTCCCATGAAAAACTCGAAACTAGTTGTGCTTTTTCGATCATCAACATCTCCAGCCCATCCACTAACAATATCCAACGAGCCTATAATCATAAGATTGAGTATAGAATAGCCCAAAATAGATTGTACCTTTGATGTATTGAAGAATTCTCTTAGTTGCCTTCAGATGAGTGGTTGTTGGAGCCTCCATGTAACGGCTAACTGGCCCAACGGGGAAGAGAATATCAAGTCTTGTACAAGTTAAGTATTGAAAACTTCCAATCAAACTCCTAAAAATTGTTGGACTAACATGTTCACTTTCATCTTGCTTAGATAACTTAACTCCACATGCCGTTGGTGTGCTTACAGGTTTGCAATCTTTCATCTTGAACTTCTTCAGTGACTCCTTTGCATAGCCTTCTTTTGAAATGAACACGCCATCTTCTTTCCAATTTACTTCGATACCAAGATAATATGACATGAGTCTAATATCGGTCATCTCGAACTCCTTGGTCATATCATTTTTGAACTCCTTGAACATGCTTGGGTTATTCCCTGTAAAGATTAAGTCATTTACATACAAGCACACAGTTAAGATATCTACATATTTGTTCTTAACATAAGTTGTATGCTTATGTGGACATTTTGAAAAATTATTTTCACGAAAGCATGTATCGATTCGGCTATTTCATGCTCTTGGCGTTTGTTTTAACCCATAAAGTGCCTTCTTTAGTTTCAGGACTTTGTCTGGACAATGGCCTAATTTCCTTATTACAAAGAGTTTGTTGTAGTTGGACATCACCGTTCTTGATTCTTTCCTTCTGAACTTTCAGCAATATATGGTCACTAGTAACAAAATGCATTTCTCACTCTGTGCTAGTGATGAAATTTAAGATCCTTTTATTTTTCGTATATCAACACCTGTTTTTAATGGCTATGATATTTTAATTAAATAATTTATTTTGTATTTTTTTTATATGTAGCTTTTGTTGACTTATTATTTATGTTTCACAGGAACATATAGGAGTAGGACTCCCAATTGCAAGATCCCTCCTAGTAGCTCAAAATGGAGAAGACCCCTTAAAAATTAGAGCTTATTCAGGGTTTGATTCATCTATTAGCAACCAAGCTCTGATTGCTTCAAGGACATTAAAGTTTTGGGATACCTCATGGACATCATTATTTACAGCAAAGTATGCTACAATTTCCCCCACCATCGATATAATCCGTCAAGGTCGCAGTATCCTAGTCACTAACCGCCGGAAGTTGAGAATTAATTTCCTTCGAACTTCCTACATCCTGAGTTTAGTGTGCCTAGATGGTGTAAAACAAGGTAATATTCAAGCTACCATTAGTGGAGTATCTACAACTGCTTTGTTTATATTTACCTCGTGTGCTAAATCCTATGGTACCCTTTCAGCTGAGCGGCCTCATCCCAATAAATTGTGCACTTATGCCTTCCTCTCTCTCCTAGGACAATTTGGGGTTCATATTTTATTCTTGCTGTCTTGTGTGAAAAGGCAGGGGCGAATACTGTGAAGACATTTGGATCAGCCCACAATTTCTAGCCCAAGATTCTGAATTAAAAGGATCAGCTCATTGATGAAAATAAAGAGCTGAAGCTCAAAATAAGCTTAGCCAAACTGAATTATTGGAGCCCAACTCTTGGACACGATTTTGGCCCAATTCATCACCGACATTTTCACTACAACCGTTGGATCATTTCTAATTCATCCAAGCCATCCACCTATCTGATAAGGACTGAAGATGACTCCTCACCTTTCGTTCTTCCAGAGTACTCTCATCTGATCTCTCTATGTCTTCTCTCTTCCATTTTCGTCTTCTTCGTGGTTCTGAAAAGTGAACTCTCATATCTCACATTTTCTGTGTGTTTTTAACTCTGATTCTTCGTGTATAATCAGAGGGAACTCTTAGTGGTTGATTACAGTGTTGAATCTGTAATATTTCTTTGTGGTTTGTGCGAATTTAATTTTATTCTGATTTCTTTAGATTTGTTTGTAGATCTGTAAATTTTCTTTATATACTTTACGATTTCACATTTTCACTACAACTGTTGGATCATTTCTAATTCATCCAAGCCATCCACCTATCTGATAAGGACTGAAGATGACTCCTCACCTTTCATGCTTCTAGAATACTCTCATCTGATCTCTCTCTGTCTTCTCTCTTCCATTTTTGTCTTCATCGTGGTTCTGAAGAGAGAACTCTCATCTCTCGCATTTTCTGTGTGTTTCTAACTCTGATTTTTCTTGTATAATCAGAGGGAACTCTTAGTGGTTGATTACAGTGTTGAATCTGTAATATTTCTTTGTGGTTTGTGCGAATTTGAGTTTATTCTGATTTCTTTAGATTTGTTTATAGATCTGTAAATTTTCTTTATATACTTTACGATTTCATTTGAGTAATAAAGTTTTTGAGGTTTTTGTTTGAATCGTATTGTGTATTCTTTGTGGTGATTCTGAGGAACAAAACGTAACAGTGGTATCAGAGCCTTAGGGCTCGTGTAAATACGCTGTTCTTTGATTCAGATCTTGTAGATCAAAGTTTTTAGGTGGATCTGTGTTTTTTTCTGGAAGTACTTTGTGGTTTCTGTAAAAACGTTTTAGGGTTTTCAGTTCTTTGTGGTAATTGAAATTTTTTTTATAATCTTCGTGCTATTTTTCTGTTTTGTGGAATTATTTTAAAACCCTATTTTTAAATAAGGTTTTTCAGATTTTTGTATCTGGATCGTTTCATTCTGAGTCTAACATTTATGGATCTTAGAACTCAGTATACTTTCATAAATATACTGAATATTCTAAAGGAAATCCTACATTTCTTGGTGGCTGAACTTCGTGGATTACTAATAAGCTTTGTGGTACTGGATCTTTGTGGCTTTGAATCTGTGTGGATTTATATCTTTGTGGAACTGCAGTAGCATTAGATCTTGCAAAAGGTGATATCTTTAATTTTTGCACTTTTAATTTTGGAATTTTTTTTTCAATCTCTTGTTCTCTCCAAAATCTCTTCGTTGAAACCTACCTTTGGACCCCATTCCTTACCTTCGTCCAGGATTTCTTGAGAATCCAGGAATCTGAGGGAGTTTTGGGCTGACCCATAGTAGGTTGAGGGATATACTGGAAGAAATTTTTTTCAGTAAATAGCTCTTTGTGGTTTTTTCTTGATTAGTGTGGTTATTATTGTTGAATTGTGATCACCTTGATTGCTTTGCTACTTAGTGATTGATTTCTGAGACTGTGTGTATTACTTCTTGATCTTAGTGGATTATTTTTGACTAATTGAAACCTTCTGTGATTATATCTTGTCTTATACACTGTTTGCCTAATTAATTTTGAAGGAATAAGGCTTCATTTCTTGAAAATTTTCTTTAAAATTCTTTAGTCATTACTTCAATGATTACTATTAAGGTAGACGTTGAAGTTTGGAATGGCAAAGGAGATTTTAATCTCTGGAGCCAAAAAATTAAAGCTTATTACTGCAAATGAAGAGTGCTAAAGCCATTGATCAATCTTGGCCTGTTAATTTAGCTCAGGATAGCCAAATTAAAATGGATGAAACTTCCTGGAGTACTATATTTCTACACTTGTCTGATAATGTGATTAGACAAATAGGCAAAACCAAGACTGCAATGGCTCTTTGGGATAAATTGTAAGAAGTATATGACACTATTTCTCTGCCTGATAAATGTTTTCTTTGGAAACAATATTTTTCTTTTAGATTTGACCCATCTAAAGATGTTGATGATAATATGAGTAGGTTTAATAAGATCACACAGAGCTTATTAAATTGTGAAGAAAAATTGACTGATGAACAAAAAGTTGTCTGCCTTCTAAATGCAATGGGTGATAAATTTAAAGATCTTAGAAATGCTCTAGAATATGGTGGGCAGAAATTGACCACTGAAATAGTTCATACATCCCTTAAGAATAAGGAACTAGAATTCAGAAATAGCCATAAAAAAACCTAAAATGTTATAGGAACTTCAAAAAAAAAATTCTTTTAGGGATAATAAACCTATGAAAAATTTCAATAAAAATTGGAGTGTCCCTACTAATAACAAGAACTGGAATAATACAAATAGAAAACTTGTTAAGGGAAATTACCAAAAGATAGACAACTTTTATAAGCCTAAGGATAACAATTATAAATGGAAGAACAATTTTAGAAATTAGGACAACTTCAAAAGTCAGGATAATTTTAGAAATCAAAATAATTTTAGGGGTCAAGATAATACTGCAGGTCAAGATAACACCATTAGACCCAGACTTTGTTACTATTGTGGTCAACCTGGACATCTTGTTAAAAATTGCTTCAAAAGACAAAATGAAGTAGGAGCTAGTAATCAAACTAAAGCTGCAAATCAAGATAATAATGGTGTTGTGTATGTTACTACTGAATCTAATAACATGCATGAGTGGATACTTGATTCTGGATGTACATTTCATATGTGTCCTGAAAATGATTTATTTTCTAACTTCAGTAGTGAATGTTCTGGTTCTGTCAAACTTGGTAATAATGTGATTTGTGATATCAAAGGTACTGGTAAAGTCTTGTTGAAACTTGAAAATAACATGACACTTGCTTTAAATCATACAAGATATGTGCCTGACTTGAAAAGAAATTTAATTTCTCTTGGTTTACTTGATTCTGAATATCATGATTTTAGATTGCATAAAGGTTACCTTAGTATCTTTAAGGGTAATCATTTACTCTGCAGTACTCCCAAAACAAATGGAATTTATTTGTTAAAAACATATCCTTTCTCTGCCAACTCTTTTAATGTTGTTTCTGAAAATGATAAAACCATTTTATGGCATAAAAGATTAGGACACCTTGGTGAAAAGGGTCTTAAACTACTAGAAAAGAAATGAGTTTTTGGTAAAGATGTTTTGCACAAACTTGATTTTTGTGAAAAATGTATTTTAGGAAAGCAGAAAATGAATTCTTTTAATAAAGGAATTCATAAATCTAGTAATGTTCTTGAATATTTGCATGCAAACTTATGGGTCCAGCCCTAGTCAATTCTATTTCTGGTCTTAAATATTTTCTCCTTATAGCTGATGATTTTTCTAGAAAGACTTGGGTTCATTTGCTTAAATCTAAAGATGCTACTGTGCAGGTATTTAAAATTGGATCACCTTAGTCCAGAACTTGAAAGATAGAAAGGTCAAAGTAATTAGGACTAATAATGGCTTAGAATTTTGTAATCAAGATTTTGATTCTTTTTGTAGTAATCTAGGCATTCTTAGACACAGGACTGTTGCATACAATCCACAACAAAATTGGGTTGCTTAAAGAATAAATAGGACTCTCTTAGAAAGAACTGGGTGTCTTTTGCTTGATTCGAATTTGCCAAAAAAAAATTTGGGGATAACAAGTTAAAACTGCTTCATATTTAATCAATCTTTTCTCCCTACAGTGCTATTGATTTTAAGATTCCTGATCAGATTTGGAATAATTCTCTTCATGACTTTTTAAAACTGAAAATTTTTGGGGTGTGTTGCATACACACCAAACTGAAACCAAACTTGATTCTAGGTCTCTAAATTTTTTTCTTTTTGGGTATGGAGAAGGAGTCAAGGGTTACAGGTTATGGGTAAAAGAACAGGGAGGTTACATGATGATTTTAAGTAGATCTGTTGTTTTTAATGAAAGCTTTTTCCTATAAAGATGAAATTTTAATAGATCCTATTAGTGAAAAAGATTTTCTTACCTCTGAGTTGAGTGCAATCTATTTGAGTGATGAAAATGGTCTGCCCAATACTCAGTTTCAGGTGGAGCAACCCCCACATTCTCCAAACAACACTCTAGAACATCATTCACCAAATTCTGTTCCTATTCCAGAAATTATTTCTGAAATAGAAATTGACTTAAATCTTGAAAATTATCAGTTAGATAGGGATAGAACTAGAAGGGAGATTAGACATCCTCGCAGATTTGATGATCCTGATTTTGTTTCTGCTTTTACATACTTTGAACCTTTACTTTATGAACCTGAATCATTTGAAGAAGTCGTGTCTTCAACTGGTTCGAAATTGTGGCTTGCAACCATGCAAGAAGAGATGGATTCTCTTACAAAAAATGGCACTTGGATTTTAGTTAACAAGCCTGATAATACTAGGATTATACACTGTAAATGAATTTTTAAAATAAAAGAGAGTGGCTCAAAAGCTATAAAACCTAGATATAAGGCTAGACTTGTAGCAAAAGGTTTTTTTCAAAATGAAGGTATAGATTATAATGAAATTTCTTCACCTGTTGTTAAATATACCTCTATTAGAATTTTATTTGCTTTAGTTGCTCAATTTGATTTGGAACAAGAACAAATGGATGTCAAGACTGCTTTTTTTGTATGGTTCATTAGATGAAACTATTTACATGCATCAACCAAAAGGATTTGAAAAGGTGGTAAAACTAATTTGGTATGTTTGCTGAAAAAATCCTTATATGGTTTGAAACAAACTCCAAGACAATGGTATAAGAGGTTTGATTCTTATATTCAAAGTCTTAATTTTCAAAAGAGTCAATATGATCCCTGTTTTTATTATAATTGTGGTGACTCTGATTTTATGTATTTCTTGTTTTATGTTGATGACATGTTAATAGCATGCCCAAATATGCATAATATTAACTTGCTTAAGAATAAATTGCAGTCAGAATTTGAAATGAAAGATTTAGGACATGCTAAAAGAATTCTTGGTATGGATATATTTAGGGATAGACATTCTGGAAACTTGTTTTTAAATCAAAAACATTATATAGAAAAGATTTTAAAAAGATTTAGTCTATCTGACTCTAAATCTGTCTCTTTGCCTTTACCTGCACATTTTAAACTGTCAACTGAACATTCTCCTAAATCTGTTGAAGATGAATTTAGGATGAAAAATGTGTCTTACTCAAATGCTATAGGATGTGTTATGTATCTTATGGTTTGTACTAGGCCTGATATTGCTTTTGCTATCAGTGTTCTTAGTAGGTTTATGAGTAATCCTGGTGAATTGCACTGGGAAGTTATGAAATCTCTTTTAAAATATCTTAAAGGGTCTGCAGGACTCAGTTTAGTATTCTCTAAAACCAAAACTGATTTCAAATTAAAGGGATTTGTTTGATTCAGATTTTGCGGGGAATATTGATAATAGAAAATCAACTTCTGCATATTTCTTTACTTTAAATTGTTCTTGTATTAGCTGGAAATCTCAGCTATAAAAACTTGTTGCATTATCTTCAACTGAGGCAAAATATATAACTGCCACAGACGCTGTTAAAGAATGTATGTGGCTAAAGGGTTTGTTGTCTAAAATTGGTTGCATTGACAATTCTGAAATTGAATTGTGTATAGATAGTCTTAGTATATTACATTTGTTTAAAAATCTTGTCTTTCATAACAGGTCAAAATATATTGAATTGAAATTTCATTTTATTAAGGATATAACTGAAAAAGGTATAGTTAAACTTGTTAAAATTCCTACACAATTAAACCTTTCAGATGCAAAAACAAAGGTAATTCCAATTAACAAGTTTAAGGATGCTTTAAATTCTTTAAAACTGTTAAAATTTTGATACTGCTTTGTTTATATTTTGCAAAATTGCTGATCCAATTGAGGTGAAGAATGTGAAGGCATTTGGATCAGCCCACAATTTCTAACCCAAGATTCTGAATTAAAAGGATCAGCCCATTGATGAAAATAAAGAGCTGAAGCCCAAAATAAGCTTAGCCGGACTAAAGTATTGGAGCCCAACTCTTGGACCCGATTTTGGCCCAATTCATCACCGACCTTTTCACTACAACTGTTGGATCATTTCTAATTCATCCAAGCCATCCACCTATCTGATAAGGACTAAAGACAACTCCTCACCTTTCATTCTTCCAGAATACTCTCATCTGATCTCTCTCTGTCTTCTCTCTTCCATTTTCGTCTTCTTCGTGGTTCTGAAAAGTGAACTCTCATATCTCACATTTTCTGTGTGTTTTTAACTCTGATTCTTCGTGTATAATCAGAGGGAACTCTTAGTGGTTGATTACAGTGTTGAATCTGTAATATTTCTTAGTGGTTTGTGCGAGTTTAAGTTTATTCTGATTTCTTTAGATCTGTTTATAGATCTGTAAAAAAAAATTATATACTTTACGATTTCATTTGAGTAATAAAAGTTTTTGATGTTTTTGTTTGAATCGTATTGTTTATTCTTTGTGGTGATTCTGAGGAACAAAACATAACAGACACACAGTATGGTAAGCCCCCGCGCTCACCCGTGCTGGATTCGCCTAAAAAAAATATAGCTGAATTTTTTTATCAATTTTCTCTTGAGCTGAACAATGTTTCGGGATCCGCTACTATGAAAGAGGGTGAAAAATACATGCCAGATAAATGCATTGAACAGCAAGAGGACTCAGATTTCCATCCCAACCTTGTGAGTACAGTTTCAATCATGGCAAATGTGATGCTACTGTTAGCCACTTACACGGTGAACTACGTGGGTCATCCTTTCAATCAAAGCATCTCAGAAAATAAACCGTTTGCATCTACTTTTGGTTTTCTCGTAGTTGTAACCTCTGATTTATTCAGGGATTTGAACGATTGGTTGAAGTTAGTCCCTCTGCCCATATCATTGAGGGATAAGCTAATGTTATGGGCCTTTCTAATGTTCCTTTGTTGCTACTTGTGGGAAAGATTGTTGAAGTGGGCCTTCCTTGGTAAGATGCCAGCTTGGAGGTAGGTTGCAGTAGCAACCTAGAAAAGGATAAGAACCGATTAAGCATGTGTAGATAGGTGGAGTTTATCAGTGGGATGGTAGAATTGGCATCAACTGGATGGATAATCACAGGAATTTTCTTGACAGAAAGGTGAAGTAGAGGTTATCCTCACTGTAGGTTGCCCAGAAAGTGATTGTAATTAAAAAAAAAAAAACTTGCATTGTATTTCTTGCTAGCTTTTATTTATTTTTAAATGGTTAATAGATGAATTGCTCCTTGAAGATGAAACTAAAATAAATTCCTGTTCATGCTATAATTAAAATGATATTAATTTATTTTGAATTTTAGGTTGCCAATTGTGTCCTATTAATTTTTGCATTTGAAGGTGCATTAAGTTTTTTCATATGAATATAGAATTTGAGAAGTCTAACTCAATTTGATTAGAGTCGTCCGGATATCGTGATGTAAAACTATCAAAATTAGAGGCAATCGAGATGGGGAGATTTGGGAGGTGATTTCATTCAATTCACACATTATATAATATCATTTTATAACAATATTATACTTAAATACTCTCACTTTCATTATTTATCTCTTTCTCTACTTTTTATTTTGTTTACTACAATGAGGCCTCTTGGAGCTTTTCTAATTTCACATCACCTATATTGATGATGAAGGTTTATTCAATTTTTATTTTATTTTATTTTATTTTATTTTTTTTGGTAGATATTTTTGTAAAATTTTTATTCGGCTATTAAGTTTTTTATATCTTATTAAATGAGATATCTAGTTAAAAGGTCATTTTAATCTCTATTCTTTATCTATGCCTAAAGTCTACCGCAAATCTCCTCAATGTTTTATCAAATATATAGTTTGGCCACAAAAATTACTTGATAATTTAACCCCTTTGCGTCTGACACATTCAGATGATGTAACACACATTTATCATTTGAAGTGTAAATATTCTTAAAATTTTCTAATTCTATTGAAACTTATATATATTGTACAAGATTTTAAGAATGAGATTCAATAGATATTTTAAAATTAGAGATTAAAATTAATATGTCGACAAACTTGTTGGATAAAACTAGATAATCACCAAATTTTCACTTGTTTACATCCACATTTACTCTCCCTAATTCTTATCACGAAGACAAATCTATCTTGCAGCAGTGTGTTGCATTACTATCATATCTTCAACTATTTCCATGTATAAATCTAAACTTTCCAAAACTCTCTCCTTCATAAATTCATTATTGCATTCCTGTATCTTCGTATTCGTCATAGAGATACGACGGGTCACATAATTCTGCTCGAGAGATATTGTTAAATAATTTTGAAACATTGATCTTCATTATCGAAATTTGTTGTCAACTCAATAACCCGAAATTAAAGACACATAATAAAAGTAGATTCTAGGTCTTACAACTACTTTATCACATATATTAAAAACCTTCTTTCAAATTGCTTTCAATTGTTATTTAATTATCATATATCCATTTAATTTACGTAGTTTAATTATCTAGTTCTAAATCTCATCGTAAAATCAAGTGTTTGATTAAGGTTAGATTTCTTGAAGACAATCTTTCACAATCTCTATTGGAACAATACGACTCAAATATCCACGTATTATTTGTGTGATCCGTACACCTATCCGTACACCTATCATAAGATATATAGGCAAAAATATGACTTCACATGAGATGATAAAATAATTGTCTGATATTATTGCTATCTCATATAATTATGACAACTTAAATCTTCATGCAACGATTGTTCGTGTGGACATAAATGATTGTCAAACGCGGCTATTATGATATTTGACACGATTTTAGCAACCTATAGAGCTCGTTTGATCCCATGTTTTATTATTTTATTTTATTTTTCAGAATTTTGAGAAATTTTGGAGTTTTGAGAGAATGTGTGGTTGAGAAGTGAAAAAATGGTTTGTCCCGTAAGAATCTGTGATTGAAAATAAATGTAAGAAAATTTTGAAAAAAAAATGAAAGAAAGAAAGAAAAACACAGGACCAAACGAGCTCATAAGCATGGCTCATGTGAGTAGTATTCCTTCTATGTTGCAATTTATGATCGCAAAACTCGTGGCCTTCATCATGTTAATGGAAAAATAATGATTATTTTTTCTTAATACAGATCAAATAAATGATTCACTCCCTTCATATCGCGATAAAGAAGAACATCGTTTAAATTACAATAATTTTGGGAGCAATATCAGGATTGTAGAAAATATAAATGAACTTATGAACTTTTCGAATTAACTAAATTCTTAACATCTGATTTAAGTAATACCAATTGATTTTTTTATTGTGATAAAAATAGGAAAACAACGTTTTAATTTAATATGAGAAAAATATAAAAAAACTTTACAAATGAAATTTTGAAAATTTTGAATTATTAAACACCTATGATACATTTTTTTTTAATTAATCGTTTAATTTGTTAAAAGGAAAAGTAAAAAATTTGACTAGTCTAAGGGTCCGTTTGATTGCAAGCATAAAATTTAAGTGGAAAGAAAATAAGTTTCAGGAAATTGAATTCCCTAGAAAAATTTTCCAAAAAATTGTCAATTTGATGCTTGTTGTGAGCAAGGGACAAGAATAGGGATAGTAACGGGGCGGGGAATACCCCAAATCGATGGGGACCCGCCACGAACGGGGCGGGGAATCTCACACAAAGACGGGGATGGGGATGGGGATGAAAAGGTATCCCTGAACCGGGGATGGGGCGTGGACGGGGATGACCGTCTTATCCCCATCCCCGCCCCGTCCCCGATCTCCATCCCCAATTAACAAGTTTCATTAAAATTTAAAAAGTCAAAAAAAAAAAAAAAGTCATATATTATCTGTACAAAAGTCCTATGATGTCAAATTTCTTGCACCAAAAATTTATTACTTATCAAGTTATAAACTTTAAATGCTTATTTTGAAAAAGTTACTGATTATTATTTATTAATCTTATCGAGTTGTATTTTCTTATCTATTCAAATATAAAATAATGACACAAACAAAGATATATATATATATATATATATATATATATTAGATGAATGTCCAAATAATGTGTAAAGATTATTGGATTTAGTAAATGTTAATGTTATCCCCTACATTTTTCCTTATATTGTCTGCATAAAATTATTTTTAAACTTAAAAAAAAAAAAAAAACAAACAGATGAGTATGTAAACGGGGATTTTTCCATCCCCGCCCCCATCCCCGATAAAATGGAGACGGGGCGGGGATGGGGATGGTAAATCACTAACGGGGCGGGGACGGGGAAAGGCATCCCCGCCCCATACCCGTTCCGTTGCCATTCCTAGACAAGAATATTAATCAGATATTCTCTGTTTGAAGTTTTTGGAGTTATTTTAGTAATATTTTGAGACAAAATGATATTATGTGAATTTTGTTTTCAAGTCTATCAGATCTGCAATCTTTACCAACCATGGAAACTAACAACATTGCCTTTAGCATTCCACTGTATGTTTTACTTTTTCGTCCTCGAACAATTCAGACTTAAACTATGAAACAGAAGTGTAGAATAACAAAAGTTTTTGTCATGTCAACCTATTTACCATCCATCACCTCTACAATCCAGATCACAATATATCTTAGCACCAAACTATCAACAACACAATAGAAAATTACTAGTTACCTCATGCTAGATTTTTAAGTGCGTGCGTGTTTGTGTGAATAGTCAATGTCAAACATATACTCATGCAAGAACATACTCAACATAGTGTGGCTAATTATGCACAAGCAATCCCAAATTTCATGTAGTCATCCTTTAATACTATGTTTGGTTTCTTTACAACACTTATGAATGATCGCAACTTATTATTTTTCTCTCAAATCTCATGTGTTCCCTCAATTGTAGTTACTTAGTGTTCGCTAAAAATACGCCACAAGTTTGATTATTTTCAAAAAAATATGTCTCATGTAAGTAATGATATTATTGCCAACAATGTTGCTTCACTTAAAAGACTTACTCGATTGGTTAGAAAACAAGCACGACAAACTAACCAAATGATAAATAATCATTCCTCAAAAGGAAAGTTGTAACGCCCTGAATTTTGTGGAGCTCGGGACACCACGTCGTCCTTTAAATCTGATTTTATTGCGGAAATAATTAAAAAATTTCAAATATCATATTTATTATTTGAAACCTTTAAAACAACATTTTTGCGGAAGAAATGAATTTATAAAACATCACATCTATTATTTAAAAAATGTAGCGGAACATAATTCTAACAAATTAATAAAAACCTTAAATCTTAAGTTTTAAAGTAAAGTAATGATAAATAATTAAATTGATGACATTTATGAAACTTGACTTAAAAAGAAAATTAACATTATTTCTGATTTTTCCACCGCTGCCATTTCATTCGCCGTCATCTCCAAAATCTGCGAAAATTGTTAAAATAATGGAATGAGTATTTCGAAAAATACTCAGTAAGACTCATCGCCAATAATTAATTTACAGAATAATTGAACACGTAATTATGCAATCATACAGTGACCTCATCATCATATTCTTGGGTTCTTATATTTTCAAAATCAAGGCAATTAAAATCATAGGGGTGTGGGTAGTCTCGTCTCGTGCACTTAAGGCACATAAGTTATGCATAACATCATCATTTCTCATCTTATCTCATAAGAGATATTCTTGTCTCGTCTCATGCATCAAAGCATGTAAATCACGTAATTTCACATAAAACATGCAATTATAATTTAAATAAATTAGTGGGGGGGAGTCTACCTTAAATCACAAGTTTGGAAGTTGAGCGGGAATAATCACTTTATTCATTAAAATCTCCGAACGCTTCGTCTAGTCAATAAGAAAATTAATCTAAATTAGTATTTTGGAATTTAAAGTTTAAAAAAAATTAAAAGCTTAGGGATTTAAATCGAAAATCTAGAATAATTGATTTGAAAAGAGTTGGGGCTAAAACAGAATTTTCAGAAATTTGGGGACTAACTAGTTTATTTCAAAACAACCAGGAATTAAAATTAAATGATTTAAAATTAGAGGGCACTGAATTAAATTGCAAAGGAACCGATCTTTTAAAACATTTTTAAAAAAAGGGGGGCGGAATTGAAACATTTTAAAAAGCTTTGGACTGATGGGAAATCTGCAAAACATAAACTTTAATAATACAAATCAGTCATCTCTCTCTCTTTCATAATCGACCAAAACAGAGGAAAATAGGGAGAAGAGGGAGAGGCGACGGGTGACGGTGGTTCAGGTCGTCATTTCCGGCGATGGTGTTGACGCCACAGAGAGGCGACGCCGGACGGTGGTAGGGTGCGTGGGAGGAAGATTTTTGGGTTGTTTTTGGTGTGGTTTGGTGCGAAGAACCAAAAATAACCGAGGCTTGATTTGGCGATTTTCCGAAGATAATCCTGTCAACATGGGTCCGGCGGTCAAGGTAAATATCTTGGGTTACATTATCTCTTGGTTTTGGGTTTTAATTTTGGACCCATTGGAGTGGGGCCGCAGGAGATCGAGTGGTGGTTTGCGAGAGTTCACGGTTTGGACAGTGGGTTTGATGATAGAATTCTTGGTTTCTTGGGTTATTCTGAGTTTGGGTTTGATTTGGGTTTTTGGTTCGGATGGGTGAATTTGAGGTGGGGCAGTGACGGTGATTGTGACATGGTGGATGGTCGACCGTGGTTTGATGGATGGGCTAAGGTGGTGTTTTGAAATTGGGACAGTGCTGCAGTAGAGGGCTTACCCAGAATTTCTTTATATTCATATGGTGAGTTCGAGATGGAGGGGTAGAGAGCATATATTCTGTGGGTTGTGTATATTGAAAATAATTGGGGAAGGATTTTGGGGTTGATTGGGAGAAATTGCTAAGAGTTTTGGAAGTGATTTAGCTGGCTGAATAAGGAAAAGAGACAAAGTGAGAATTGAGTAAAAGCTGTGAGGTAGGATTTGATTATGGAATATGAATGTGTTATTGGGGAAAACGTGTGGAAACTGAAAACTGGAGAGGGATTTGGGATTAATTGGATAAAATCTTGTTGTGTTTAGCTTTCAGTTTTAGGTAACTTTGGGCAGGTTCAGAGGTTCTGGTTTAGGAAAACTGAAGGAATTTGCAAGAGGATTGAGGTTAAATTGTGAAGTGGGAGTGGATTGTGGATAGTGTAGTGTGAGAATGAAGATGGAAAAGACTACCTTGTGCTGAATGTCTGTGGCTCGTTGGAGGATGATATGATGGAGTCATAATATGTATTGCTTGTTTGTTGTCAGATTGATAAGTAAGGAAAATGGTTATTGATGGAAATTGGGAATGAATTATGGGATTGAAGAGTGATCATGGAAAAATCTTGGATAATTCAGAATTTGTTAAGCAATAGATTAGCAAATGCTGTGATGGAAAAAGGAAAGTATAACCTGTGAATTCTGTTTTTTATATTTGGCAGCTTAAGAATTGGGAACGATTAGAGGGGTTTGGGAGAAGAAAAATAGCTTATTGAGGGAGTGATTGTGGGGTAGAAAAGATCCATGATTGAGTTTTTAAAATAGCCAATGGGATAACTGGTTTGCTGGAATTAGTCTGAGATCAAGGATTTAGAGGAAAGTTTGATAGAATCTTGTTGTAATTGAAACGTGAGGGAATGTTTGAATTTTGCATTTTGAAATGGGCTTAAAATTTGAATTGGGTTTAAGTGCAATTGAGACTTGGGTTTAAAAGTTTGGGTAAAAATAGTTTGGATCTAAAATAAATTTAAAATTTGGACTTGATATAATTTGAATTCAATTGATTGAAAATTGGACTTAGACATCATTTAATAAAATTTAGAATTGGAATAGGATAAAATTTAAAATAAATTTAATTTCACTTAAAATGGCTAGACACACACGAGTTTTAAAAAAATAAATGACAAAGTCATAGCAACACGGTTTTTAAAGATAAATAATATTTATTTAAGTTACGAAAATTCTCGATCGCTACAACCCTACCTCCTTAAAATAATTTTGTCCTTGAAATTTAAAATTTTCTTGATTTAAAATAATTGGATACTTGATCTAAATTTCTTCTTTCTTAAATCAGGTAGCTTCATCACTACCATGTCTACCCCCATTGAACTTTAAAATAAAGAATGAAACTGTGACAAGTTTAAAGTCGAGATTTGGACTTAAAGATTTAAACGAATTTAAATTTCTTTTCTTAAAATCTTAAAAATAACTAAAATGACTAGACGAGAGCGCTGGTTTTTGAATAATAATCGTTAAGGTTGGAGAGTCGTAGCGACAAGTTTGGCAAAACAAGTCTTTTAAGTTTGAAAATTTCTCGATCGCTACAACATTCTCCACTTAAATTAATTTCGTCCTCGAAATTTTAAAATTTCTTGATCTAAATATATCTCGGTATTAAGCCAGACTTCTTTCTTCTTTCTTTTATCAAGTAGTTTCAGCACTACCTTTTCTACCCCATTGGACTTTGACTAGAGAAACCTCTTTATTAATCTCTACTATTTCTTTAAGAAATCATATCACACCATAATAATTAATCATTATGAAGTCTATCCTCATCTTCTCAAACCTCTTATAACGAATAATCTAAAATCAATTGTAACATTAGAAATCACATGAATATTCTTCCGTGTAATATGCCTAATAACATGTTATCCACAAATCAGCATAATATCATCAGTTTATCGTATACGAGAATCTATTCATATAGTACATTTATGCACCATTTTGATTTCTAACATCTTCCCATATATGTCACCAAAACGTATCACAAAATTCAACTAATATTAATAAACAATTTGTTCCCAAGTAACTATGATTCTGCTCCCGAATGCCGCAACATTTTCTGCAATATATAACTTGGTATTTCCTATGTATACCTCAAATGATCATATAACTCCACATATACATTGATACTTAATTGATTGCACACTTCACCAATCAGGATGTTTATAAATAACAATCTCCAAAATTATCAAAACTTTAACTCCAAATCGATACTCTGTTCAATATTTCACTCTTGTAGTAAACATGCTTACCTAAGTCGCAACGTAAATAAACAACCAATAACTCTCAACCATCTTATACTTGAAAAATAATATTTCCTCATTGTTCATGGGTCAACCAAAATTTTCCTTTTATAATCTCGAAGTATCTCCAACAAAATCCTCAAATGTTCCTCATATTGTTTACTATCTCTAGGACAAACCAAAATATCGTCCATGAATACAATGAAAAACATGTCCAATTAATGTCGGAAAACTCGGTTCATCAAATCCATAAATACTGTCGGTGGGCACTTATTCTTTGTTGTCAACTTGTTAAGTAGTATAGTTACTCCCTATAGAGATACACTTGGCCAAATAAAAACTTTAAATCTTTTTATCCAAATCTCAATCAAATGCTTAAGCAAGAATGCAAGACTTAGCCCAACAATAAGTTTCACTTATAAAATCGAGGCATCATTAAATATCAAACACCCAAAATTCAATTCTTTCTTCTTGCTACTATAAGCTTCATCTTCATATCTAATTCCAAAATTAAATATCTGACATATGTGTACCATAACCCAATTCAATCATGAAATAGAACATGATCTAGTCTCCAAATTCCAATTAAATCACTATTTTCCCACAAAAAAAATTAAAGTTATAATCATCAATCATGACAAATATAAAGTAACCATTTTCATATGATGCAATATCTATGTATATAGTCTGATATCCTTTTGATAGGAGCATATACTAGATCTAAATTCCTCGGTTGACTTCTTGTGAAATGTGTCATGTCCTAAACCAATTATGCAAAGTCCAATTAGGCGGGGTTTATCCATTTCTCTTAATTAAAATTACGATGACGTAAAAAACTCTTTCAAATTATGCTCAAACTCCTTTTTCTTTCTTTCTTATTTTGGATACAAAAATTTCTCATTCTTTCTCATCAAATTTTCAAAATACTTCATTTCTCATGTATCCGAAATCATCATAACATAAACTTCATGATAAAATCATTTACCTTCGGAGTTGGCGAAGCGAACGATGGTAGTGGCAAAAGTCGTCAAAACATTATTTATTATTATTTTTAAAAAAATTTCTCTTTTCAAAATTTGCAAGTCTACAAAAACGTAGACCCGCTCTGATACCACGTTGTAACGCCCCAAATTTTATGGAGCTCGGGACGCCACGTCGTTCTTTAAATCTGATTTTATTGCGGAAATAATTAAAAAAATTCAAACATTATATTTATTATTTGAAACCTTTGAAACAACATTTTTGCGGAAGAAATGAATTTATAAAACATCACATCTATTATTTAAAAAATGTAGCGGAACATAATTATAACAAATTAATAAAAACCTTAAATCTTAAGTTTTAAAGTAAAGTAATGATAAATAATTAAATTTATGACATTTATGAAACTTGACTTAAAAAGAAAATTAACATTATTTCTGATTTTTCCACCGCTGCCATTTCATTCGCCGTCATCTCCAAAATCTGCGAAAACTGTTAAAATAATGGAATGAGTATTTCGAAAAATACTCAGTAGACTCATCGCCAATAATTAATTTACAGAATAATTGAACACATAATTATGCAATCATACAGTGACCTCATCATCATATTCTTGGGTTCTTGTATTTTCAAAATCAAGGCTGTTAAAATCATGGGGGTGTGGGTAGTCTCGTCTCGTACACTTAAGGCACATAAGTTATGCATAACATCATCATTTCTCATCTTATCTCATAAGAGATATTCTCGTCTCGTCTCATGCATTAAAGCATGTAAATCACGTAATTTCACATAAAACATGCAATTATAATTTAAATAAATTAGTGGGGGCGAGTCTACCTTAAATCACAAGTTTGGAAGTTGAGCGGGAATAATCACTTTATTCATTAAAATCTCCGAACGCTTCGTCTAGCCAATAAGAAAATTAATCTAAATTAGTATTTTGGAATTTAAAGTTTTAAAAATAAATTAAAAGCTTAGGGATTTAAATTGAAAATCTAGAATAATTGATTTGAAAAGAGTTGGGGCTAAAACAGAATTTTCAGAAATTTGGGGACTAACTAGTTTATTTCAAAACAACCAGGGACTAAAATTAAATGATTTAAAATTAGGGGGCACTGAATTAAATTGCAAAGGAACCGATCTTTTAAAACATTTTTTAAAAAAAGGGGGCAGAATTGAAACATTTTAAAAAGCTTTGGACTGATGGGAAATCTGCAAAACATAAACTTTAATAATACAAATCAGTCATCTCTCTCTCTTTCATAATCGACCAAAACAAAGGAAAATAGGGAGAAGAGGGAGAGGCGACGGGTGACGGTGGTTCAGGTCGTCGTTTCCGGCGATGGTGTTGACGCCACAGAGAGGTGACGCCGGACGGTGGTAGGGTGCGTGGGAGGAAGATTTTTGGGTTGTTTTTGGTGTGGTTTGGTGCGAAGAACCGAGAATAACCGAGGCTTGATTTGGCGATTTTCCGACGATAATCCTGTCAACATGGGTCCGGCGGTCAAGGTAAGTATCTTGGGTTACATTATCTCTTGGTTTTGGGTTTTAATTTTGGACCCATTGGAGTGGGGCCGCGATCGAGTGGTGGTTTGCGAGAGTTCACGGTTTGGACATTGGGTTTGATGATAGAATTCTTGGTTTCTTGGGTTATTCTGAGTTTGGGTTTGATTTGGGTTTTGGTTCGGATGGGTGAATTTGAGGTGGGGCAGTGGCAGTGATTGTGACATGGTGGATGGTCGACTGTGGTTTGATGGATGGGCTGAGGTGGTGTTTTGAAAATGGGACAGTGCTGCAATAGAGGGCTTACCCAGAATTTCTTTCTGTTCATATGGTGAGTTCGAGATGGAGGGGTGGAGAGCATATATTCTGTGGGTTGTGTATATTGACGGTAATTGGAGAAGGATTTTGGGGTTGATTGGGAGAAATTGCTAAGAGTTTTGGAAGTGATTTAGCTGGCTGAATAAGGAAAAGAGATAAAGTGAGAATTGAGTAAAAGCTGTGAGGTTGGATTTGATTATGGAATATGAATGTGTTATTGGGGGAAAACGTGTGGAAACTGAAAACTGGAGAGGGATTTGGGATTAATTGGATAAAATCTTGTTGTGTTTAGCTTTCAGTTTTAGGCAACTTTGGGCAGGTTCAGAGGTTCTGTTTAGGCAAACTGAAGGAATTTGCAAGAGGATTGAGGTTAAATTGTGAAGTTGGAGTGGATTGTGGATAGTGTAGTGTGAGAATGAAGATGGAAAAGACTACCTTGTGCTGAATGTCTGTGGCTCGTTGGAGGATGATATGATGGAGTGATTGTGGTGTAGAAAAGAAAAATAGCCAATGGGATAACTGGTTTGCTGGAGGGGTTTGGGAGAAGAAAAATAGCTTATTGAGGGAGTGATTGTGGGGTAGAAAACATCCATGATTGAGTTTTTAAAATAGCCAATGGGATAACTGGTTTGCTGGAATTAGTCTGAGATCAAGGATTTAGAGGAAAGTTTGATAGAATCTTGTTGTAATTGAAACGTGAGGGAATGTTTGAATTTTGCATTTTGAAATGGGCTTAAAATTTGAATTGGGTTTAAGTGCAATTGAGACTTGGGCTTAAAAGTTTGGGTAAAAATAGTTTGAATCTAAAATAAATTTAAAATTTGGACTTGATATAATTTGAATTCAATTGATTGAAAATTGGACTTAGACATCATTTAATAAAATTTAGAATTGGAATAGGATAAAATTTAAAATAAATTTAATTTCACTTAAAATGGCTAGACACACACGAGTTTTAAAAAAATAAATGACAAAGTCATAGCAACACGTTTTTTAAAGATAAATAATATTTATTTAAGTTATGAAAATTCTCGGTCGCTACAAAAGTGATATTGCCACTGACCGTTTTTGTAGGTAGAACCCTCTAGTGTTAGAAGATGTAAAAGACCCAAAGGAAGTTTAGAACTGGATTCGAACTATGAAGCATATGTTTATTTACGCCCATATACCTTAATCTGAAAAGTAATATGTGCATCCTTTATGCTTCGAGGCAGTGCAAGATGTTTCACACTAAGTATTTTTCATCTTCTGCAGGCTAACAGAATTTGAATCAGTTTATACAGTTAAAACTTGGTTTTCTATTAGTACCAGATTACGTGAAAAGATTTGAAGAGTTGTCTAGATTTGTAACACACATTGTGAGCACTAATGAACTTAAAGTGGATCATTTCATCTAGGAATTTAAACCAAAACTGGCTCGTGATGTGCAAATGTCCAATACACAAGGTATGGATTTTGCAGTAGTAGTAGATCTAGCTTTATTAGCCAAACAAGCAGAGGTAAAAATTGTTAAAGCCACTGAAGTCCGAAATTCCCCCTCAGCAAAGGAACTGGAATCAAAACCATAGGTGGAATAATGCTAGTAATCAGCAAGGAGGAAATAATAATCGCTTTCCAAATAATAAACCTCGTGTGGAGAATGTGTCGAGAGAAGCGGCAAAACCTTTTTGTAGAGTTTGTAAGAAATTTCATTTTAGACCCTGTAATCTGAGAATTGGACTTTGCTACGGTTGTGGCAAGGAAGGGAATTAGCTTAAGGGCCGACCAACTAACAATGGAAAAGCTCTACAGAGGCCAAACATTCTAGCTGGATGCATATTTGCGATGGCATGTCCTAATATGCCTGATGACGGGAATGTCATTGTAGGTATCACCTATTTCATAAACAAAATAGCATATACATTATTTGATTCTGGAGCAACTCATTCTTTTATAGCTTTAAACTTTGTATGTGATTTGGATACCGAATTGAGTTCTATTCCTATAAATCTTGATATCACTATTCCTTTTGGAACTTCCCAACGTACAAAAAGCTATATCCCTAATGTGAAGATAAATGTTGGAAATACTAATTTCTTTGTGGATCTTATTGCATTCGACTTTAGTGAATTTGATGTTATTCTTGGTATGGATTGGTTATCCAATCATGAAGTTGTGATTGATTGTAAGATAGCTTGGAACAAAGCTTAAAATAAAGTTTTTTTTTTTTTTTTTTTATGAAATATCCCAACTTGGAAGTAAGCCTAAAATGAAGTTTTATTGAATTCAATATCAACATTACAAAAAAAAAATTAAGTGGGAATTCTTGTTGTTATATTTCAAAAAATGCCTTGATAAATGGACTCTGATAGTTTTGAAAGAATTTGCATTTTCTAGATTTTAATAAAACTAGAACTTCCTCAAATCTTGAATCTGACCAAGTTGTATTAATAGACTCTTTGTGCTCACATTAGTGTGTTACAGATAATCATGTTTTCAGTGTATTGTGAAAGAAAATTTGAGTTTGAGCCAGTATTATTCTGCAAGCAAATTAATTAAAAATAGTTTAAATAATATTCTGCAAAATTTCAAATATAACATATTTTTCAGCTTTTCATTTTCAAAAACAGTTTTCAGAAATGACAAATCAACGCGTTTTCAGTAAATTTGAAAACAAAAATAAAAACATAAAACATTTTCGAAAATGAAAATACAAAATAAAATACAAACAGAACGCCACCTAAGTACCTTTCTGAAGTATCCAGAATGAAACTGTAAACACTACGCTCAAAAACACAAACTAAATAGGTAAGAACAACTGTAAAAGTACGTATTTTTTTAACTATAAAAACAAATAAAACAGGAAAATGAAGAAAATGAACTTGTTAATCGCCTCTTAAGACGCAGCAACCAACAGGCAAGAAGGAGAGTTGGATTTGGAATGGGAAATGAGCACTGTTGAATCTGGGAGCAGTATTTGTTGTTTGCAGTTGACCTTAAATTAGTGCATCAAATGTATATAGAATCTCCATAAGAAAAAACTGGCTCAACATTCACCTCAAAAAAGAACTTGTAGTTGTGCAACAAATGAAATCCAAATAATGAAGGAAACCCACAAAAGATCTCAACTCTGTCAAATTAGAAGGAAAATAGATCAATAATAACTAATAAATTCATTCAAACATCTTTAACGTGCCAAGCTTAATATCCATCGAAAATAAAGATAAAACATGGCTGCATTGAGCAGAGCACGGTACTGGGCTCTGGATTTGAATATCTGAAAATATAACATGGTGAATCGAGCTGAGAATCCTAAGAATAGAACATAACAATTTTAATCTTCAACAAAGTCAAATGACCCAATAACCTTATAATGGAAAACCTAACCAAATCAAATATAGAAAAGTATGGTCAAATTCCACTTTTTTTTTAAAACAAAAAAAAAGGGGGAAAGAATGAAAGACAATGACGGACATCGAGGATGAGCTTCTCGACATCCAAAATAACATCCAACATAACAGCCCTAATGAAGAACACGAACGAAAAAAGTCCTAAAGTGAGATAGAAAATAAATAGATAAACAATTGTTTATGTAATTTGTACCTAGCAAATTCGAGTTTTAGTCTCGTCGCTTCGAAGCTGTGGTCGGTGGCACCTTCACTTCTGTGGTCTATGGTCGATGAAAGAGCGGCCCCGGGTGAAGAAGAAATGGAGTCGCAAGGGAAAGGGGAAGAGATTTGTAAGAGAAAAAAGAAGAGTGGCATTGTGAAGAGAAGCAGAGAGATGGATTTGCAGAGACGAAGAGATGATAGTGGGTGAGGGAGATAATTGTGACGATATAAACGCTGTGCGTCGGAAGTGGTGATCAAACAACGTCGTTCTGATTCAAACGGCGTCGTTTCGATCCCAGCAATGCTAAAGAAAAACGTAAACGGGATTCGAACATTTGACGTTAAGCTAGCAAGACATAAGATAGACATGGGAACTGCTGCAGCACTCGTGAACAGGTGATGAATCGTGCCACATTATCAACAGTAAAATGATGTTTGTCTCTTTTAAGTTATGATATGATGATGATGATGATGATTATGATGAGATGAGATGAGAATAGTGCCTCATGAGTCATGAACAGGTTATGATGTTTGTAAAATGATGTTTGTGTCTTTTATATTGGCATATGTTGCGAAAATTATTAATCAAATATTTATTTGTTACACTGTAAATATAAACATAGTTTCAAAATTTATCTCGCGTAGTTTTATGAGCTCTATGATGCACTCAACTCAGCTTGACATCATAATTTCTTATCAAGAACGTATCTTGGCCTCTTAAAGCATCACTTAAACAATAATATAATGCTATTTGGGTTGTCCACGTAACTCCCTACTTTTAGCGATCAAATTAAAATTTACTTAATTTTATAAAATTGAAAACTACTTATAATAAAATCGTAAAAAACTAAAAAAATACTTCATAATCACGTGAAGTATCACAATCTGATACTTTTGATACTTCTCAAATATGTTAGTATCACAGTACGTATGATGCTTATGTTACTTTTCAATATATTTATTTTTTTTAGCAGTAAAAATCAATTTTTAGTAAGTAATATGTTGTTCACATAAATACATACTTTTAAGGATCAAATTGAAATTTACTTGAATTTTATAAAATTTGAAAATTACTTATAATAAATCGTAAAAAGTGAAAAATACTTCATAATAATGTGAAGTATCACAATCTGATTACTTATGATACTTCTCAAATATGTTAACATCAAAGTATGATACTTATGATATTTTTCAATTATTTTTTTAGTAACAGTGAAGCATGTTTCAATTTTTTTGTTTGGTAGTAAAAATCAATTTTGACATACAAAATAAGTAATTTGTACAATTATCCCATTCTATTTTGAATTCTTTTCTTGGCAAGTTACACTTCAAAACCCTACCAACCCTATTATTACCGACCCCATTACTATAACTCAGACACATTTCTGCTTCTGCATAGCCTAATATATGTTAGAAGTCTGTATATGCCTATTACAGTGAAGCCACCAAGGAAATCTGATCAGACTCAATTAAACTAAGCTCCAATAAATTTATTCTAATCCGATCAACTCTTGATCAATCAAAATTAATTTACTAATGACATTCTATTCCACTAAAAGAATGAGATTGCACGCTTAGTAAAATTAATATTATTGAACAATAATCTATAATTATATTCACCGACTTTCCACTCTTACGTGTTACCCTGTCGATCAATTCGAATATTCGGAGTAAGGTAAAATGATCCAAATGCCCTTTTATGAATATTCATACATTCTCAACTCTCATCTTCTCTTTGACAGTTCGATTTGATCAAATCACATCATAGAATTTGACAATCATTGTCGAATTACTGAGCTCAGATTTAACTGTCCACTAGAAGAAAAGTGAGATTATGATCATACATAAAAGATGACGAATTCCATAATACGAATATATGTTTCTCGTTAGTTTACTTTAATTCTCAAAGTATCGAAATATTGATCAGCAATTTGATCTTACCCATTGATACCTTAAAGAACTTCAAGCTAACTATCAAAGTCCATTATTCGATCAAGATTAAAGTTTCATGCACGACGCCAAGTGAAACTAATTTTTATGATCAATATCACAATTTAATTTCACACAGTCCCTTCTGATACGTTCCAAACGTGCTCTAAATCATATTACAAAAGTCAAAAGGTAGACTTTAATAAAATCAAGACGATCTTATCAAAATAAATAGTCCATATTTATTTACTAATAGTGAATATTAATTTTAGATAAATTCACGAATTGAATATTTATGTATAACAATTTAAATACTCAATTTGTAATATCAAATCGACTTGTGGACAAATGCAAGCTCATATTAATACAACCAATTAATTTTTATTACAAATATCGTGAATTATACACTATGAGCATATATACAATCCAAACCCTTCTTTCAAGAGTTGCAGTCATCAACAGCAACCCGATTTGATTATGTGCAAATGGTTGAGCAGGGTCCGTCAAAATTGTAGTAGATGTAGAGATATTTTTCTGCATGAGTTCAAATGTATTTTTTACTCTGCCAAAACAAAAGGAAGTGGATGAGATGCTGGATGGACTCCAGGAATCCCTCAAAATCATCATGTGGAGTCATAGAAAACAACCAAATGTTTTCGCTCTCTATGCTTAATATATGATTTATAAAATTCATCACAACATTTCAATATAAATAATTTTTCCAATTTTAATCTCACATTAATCAACTGACTCGAATCATCCCGTGTACCGGCCATCATAAGAGTCCAACTAACAAACAACACAATAATATCTCAAACAAATACGATACTCTAATCAATTATCAAATTGGAAAATGCAGAAGGCCGTGAGCAGAATATTCCAACATTAATATGTGATAGTGCAGATGTCGAATACCATGACTAGAGTCCAAAATAAAGTATTCTTATGGAATAGGCTATGATACAATGAGGATTTTGTGATATCAAACAAGATGGAAGAGAAGAAGCAAAATAGGGGCTACAGATTCCAATCAGTAAATGTGCAAACGTCATATAAAAGAGCGATTACAAGAACTTTAATAGTCCAATACCAATACTGACTAAGCTAACAAATAAAACTACCATTCTACCATATAGCAATATGAAATACCACAAATACATGTAACATAATTATGCTAACCAACATTAAATTCAGTTAATAACACTTGAGGGGAAGAATTTTTAAAGTGAAAAAGAAAGGAAGAATGAGTTTATTCATCATGAAACTTGTAGCATTGCATGCTTTGTCATTCACCATCCTAATTAGCACATCTGAAGCAAAAGCATATTTTGTAATTAGAAATTATAAAGAATTCAGATTCAGTGTTATTCCAACGACGATTATTCATGATTTCATATACTCATATTCAAGCAGACTTTCACCATACTATTCAATCAAAACTTGTGATCATGGTAGAACTCTACTCAAGTCACTGGCGCCAAAGCATTATCAGTTTAAGATTGCAATCTTTTGCTTTTCTTTGCTGAATTGAATACTAAAATGGTTATTTTGCTCTCTTAACATCTGTTCTAGAAAAAATCTATTTTCTATTAATGTTACAACAATCAAATATACCTTCTCAAGTTATGAAGAACATGGGAAAATAGTGAATCCCAGGCATTAGGAAGGCTGGAACTGTTTACAGTCATGACACGCCTGGAACTACAGCCAAAGGATTACACACATACCTTCTCAAGTTTTCATAGCAACCAAGCAAAAGGAGAAACCCACCATGAATGGAAAGCCCAACCATCTCACTGTGCTTGGTCGATGGTTGGGCGCACACTATCCATTTTCCCTTCCACTGTGCCTCAGGAATCTTGTGAAATGGCCCACCCTACATATAGGAAACTAGCATACTTCCAAGCATTTGGAGCAGACTCATTCAGTACATACATCAGCAAACCGAAAATGGTTGTGCAACACTAGGATTTGTTCAATTTCCTCCTTTTATTATGCTTCTTTTTCTTCTTTTTGTTGTCATCGAGAGCATGATAACTCCTTTTCCCAAGTTTGCCATCATCTCCACATTTTCCAACCATATCTTCATCACGCTGCTTGCTGACATAGTTTCCTGATACAAGCTGACGGGCCAATCTTGCCAGATGAGGTCCCGCAACAGACTTGGGAGGAATGGGTCTACATAGAGCAAGAAGAAATATCAGAAATGCAAGGCACTTTTTGTGAACAAAAAATAAAAAGGCATTCAGGTTAGTTACAGACTTCCAAATATGTGTCCAATTCTCACCAGGTTGTTAATGTGTCAAATACCGAAAGTATCAGTCCATTATTCTCTAACTAAACCCAGATATAATCTCTGTAATTTTCAAATGGAAACTCAAAACAGCTGCACCTTTTAGGCTATGTACTGGAATAATGAACTGACATTGCATATACAAGTCCAATACTCCTAATTAGGTTCTTCATGACAAGTTTACTTAATGAATGGTGTTGGTGATAATAATTGGTTTATAAATACAAAGAAACAGATGGTGGATAAGTGGGTAGTATTTGGGTGTCCCATGAAAATTTGTGGATTAAAATTAAGTTTGACCAAATATGATTCAAATTAAGTTTGACCAAATATGATTATATAAATTAAAAAGGTGCCAAACATGCACGAAGTAATGAAATTTATTTCATTCATGGTAGTGGATATTAATTGCAGAAATGAGCTTGCATTGCCTATCTATTGTTTGACCCCATTTCCTCAAACTCTTTTTTGCTAAAACTCATTTTCAACTACACATTTCATGAGACCCACGGATTTTATCAACTTTCAACCACAAATTTCAATCCACTTTTATCAAAATTTACTAAAAATCTAATTTTAGCTTAAACCAAATAGGGGCATAGTCAAAAGGAGAAGAAACCAATTTTAGTTATGCCTGATAATCTCCTCTTAAAACTAAACTAATTAGTAATTAGGATACCCGATCAGGTTGTTAGCCATCTAGATCAACAAGATCATCAGAGAATTTCCACTAGCAACTTATAAGCCTCCCACACCACTATTTACTCCCTTGAAAGATTTTTATTTAGCAAAAACACCTTGCCCCTCACTAATCATCTAATTTTTTTGTTCCATTGGCTGCACACTCATAAAGTAAAAGGTAAAACTATCACCTTCTAGAAAATCTGCTCTGAACAGTAGTTTTCTCATGCCACAGGATTGGTGGAGGTATAAAATTGTGCCTGCTGACAACCTGTCCAAAAAAAAAAAATAGCTGCATATTATGCAAGCAGATAAGAGAGCAGACCTAAAGTCAATATGGAACACAACAGGTAAACGAGAATAAGTAGTGCGAACGATTAGAGCTTATGAATATGAAGTTTCAAGATACAAATTTCATAGTTCTGGATGTTATCCGATAAGACACTAGCCTTTTCGAAATAATACTTTAATAAATTTGAGCATCTCCAAGAGACTTTATTTTTAAAGAGCATCTTGGTCATAATACAGCATCTTTAAATTTAAAGACTTAAAAAATTTATACAATCCAAAAATCTCTCTATTTTTTTCTCAACATTCATTATTGTTTTCATTTTTTCAGTTAATATATAATTTTAGATGTCAATTGCTAAAATTTCCAATATAATATGAATAATTCAACTAGATGAGCATTGAAACTTGTAATTTCATTGAAAGTAAATTTTGATAAAATTCTAATAGATAGCGAGAGTTTGGCTCTCCAAACATAGAGAAAGCGAAGCCCACTCTCTATTTTAAAATGAGTATGTTGGAACCTAATTTTAAGGTTTTGATTCTCTAAATAAAGAGCATCTTGCATACGCTCTTGACCTAGCATGTATTTGCCCTCTTTCCTTGATAATTTTCAATAGTACCCCAACTCTTGAAGCTTTTCATATAATAGAAATTGTTAAAATAACTTAGCATCAAACAGCCCCTTAATAGCTTCTACAATCAATCAAAGGCACAGCTGAAGCAACGTGTCTTTGACCTTCCCTCGAAGCCAGGGAATGAGTCCTAAAAATGTAGAAGCGACTAAACTGTTGTATTTAACGATCAGTCCACATCCACAGATCTGTTCTGCTTTTATAGATTTTCAAAGTTCAATGTTAATTAAGCATTGATGAGTTTCAACAAATTCTTGCCGCCATCTACAGAGCAAATAAATGGGTTGAGTCAAAATCTCTTTGTTTACATGTACTACGAGAAGTCACAATTATCTGTCATTAGCTTTTTTATCTTGAAGAAAAAAGAGTATTCACATCACATGTCAGTGTAAGAATATGAATGACTTCTTTTTGTTATGGGATCGTGGATGAAAACACTAAGTTGTTACCCCAACTACTACGTGTGTTGGCTCAGTTTGTCATGACAAGGAGGACGAAACTAGTATAATTATCATCTAACTGTTGAAATCCCTTAATTATAGTAATTGATTATGATCAGTGTGTAAATATAGTTTTTCCTTATTTTGTCTAGATTTGATTGTAGGAGATTTATTTTCCTTTTTTAGACCCATTCTTGTAACTTATATATTGTAAGTATTGATTCAATCAATATATGAGAAAAAGGTGAAGGAATTTTCCAATCCATTCTTTCATCATGGTATCAGAGCCATGACGGAAACATCCACCAAAAGCTCGGTCTTGACAGAAGATACCGAAGCAGAGGTGATTTCCATCATGTCTTCAACCGAAAATTCATCCTTCCCACTCACAATAGAAAAACTTGATGGCAGAAATTATAGAGAATGGGCTCAGTCAATAAAGCTTTTGATAGATGGAAAAAAAAAGTTGGGTTACCTTACGGGAGAAACTAAGCAACCAGTCGATGTTACTTCCCTGCAAAAATGGAAGTCGGATAATTCAATGGTGACTGCATGGCTCGTTAATTCCATGAAACCCACTGTCGGGCGGAGCTTTCTGTTCTTACCCACAGCAAAGGACATATGGGATGCGGTTCGAGAAACCTATTCGGATTCAGAAAATGCCTCTGAAATCTTTGAAATTAAAACAAAACTATGGCAAATGAAACAGGGAGAGAGAGGCGTTACGGATTATTACATGGAGATGAACAATCTTTGGCAGGAACTGGATCTAAGTATCGAAGAAGACTGGGAGTGCACCGGTGACAGCGTGAAATTCAAAAAAAGGGTTGAAAATGAACGAGTTTTTGAATTCTTGGCTGGGTTGAATCGCGACCTGGATGATGTGCGTGGAAGAATCCTTGCTCGCAAACCTCTTCCAACGACTCGTGAAGTATTCTCAGAAGTCCGGCGAGAAGAGAGCCGTCGGAAAGTGATGCTCAATGGAGTTTCCGACATGAATCACGATGGCCCAGAAGCATCGGCCATGGCGTCGAAGGGCTTCACGAAAGGAGCAGATGGGAACTACCCGAATCTGGGCTCAAAGACGATGCCAAGGTCATATGGGCCAGTTAATGGGTCAAATGGTGATAATGGGCCTATATCTGGGTTTGGGTCAGGTGGTTTGAATGGGCCAGGTGACAATAAAAATATTAGTGGTTTGCTCGGAAAATTTAATAATGGGCCAGGCCCACAAAGAAAAAGGCCATGGTGCGAACATTGTCGTAAACCCGGACACAAAATTAGAGAATGTTGGGATCTACACGGAAAACCACCGGATTGGAAACCAAAACAAAGTCCGGCTCGTGGATATCAAGCCTCAGTTGAAGATCAAATCAATGGCTCATTTAGTCAACAACAAATGGAGCAGCTCTACAAAATAATGGCCAACCTTCAGAACCCCAGTCAGTCTTCCAACATTGTACCTTCTAGCTCATTGGCCCACAAAGGTATAATTTTAAAGGCCCTTAGTGCAGTTCAAATAAAAACACCTTGGATTATTGACTCAGGTGCATCTGACCATATGACGGGTAGTCACTATAATTTTTCATCTTATTTATCTAATGCTGGCAACCAAAAAATTCATATTGCAGATGGGTCCCTTTCATCTATTGCAGGAAAAGGGACAATCCAAGTTTCTGATGATGTGACCCTAAAATCCGTCCTCCATGTCCCTAGACTATCTTGTAATTTGTTATCTATTAGCCAGTTAACAAAACAATCAAATTGCACTGCTCATTTTTTCCCTAACTATTGTGTATTTCAGGACCTATCATCGGGGAAGACGATTGGCAGTGCTAAGGCACGTGAGGGACTCTACTATCTTGAAGAGGCAGACACGAGTAGACAAACTCAGATTTCAACTTGCAATTCAGCAATCAACCCTAAAAACAGTGAGCTTATGTTATGGCACATTAGACTAGGTCACCCCAATTTTCAGTATCTACGTATGTTATTTCCTTCTTTTTGTTCCAATAAAAGTGAGTTTGTCTTGCAATGTGAAATTTGTCAACTTGCTAAGCATCAACGTACTACTTTTTCACCATCAACATACCAACCATCGAAACCTTTCTCTATTATACATAGTGATATATGGGGCCCATCCCGTGTACTTTCTCGAAACCAAAAGAAATGGTTTGTCACATTTATCGATGACCACACAAGGGTCTGTTGGGTCTACCTACTAAAAGAAAAGACCGAAGTTCAGGATGTATTCAAAAATTTCCATTCTTTAATACAAACACAATTTCAAACTCAAATTCAAATCCTTCGTAGTGACAATGGGACAGAATATTTCAACTCTACTCTAGGAGATTATTTGAAGAAAAATGGTATAATCCACCAAAGTTCATGTGTCAATTCCCCACAACAAAACGGTATTGCCGAACGCAAAAATAAACATCTTCTTGAAGTAGCCAGAGCCCTAATGTTCACTACAAAAATGCCCAAAGTATTCTGGGGAGATGCTATCCTTACTTCTGCATATCTAATCAACCGAATGCCTAATAGAGTTCTCTCGTATAAAACCCCTATTCATGTACTACAAACCTTTTTTCCTAGGGTCCGACTGCACTCTTCTCTCCCTCCAAAAGTATTTGGTTGTACTACCTTTGTGCATAATCATTCCCCAGGTCGCAGTAAATTGGACCCTCGTGCTATCAAATGTGTCTTCATTGGGTACTCACCCACACAAAAAGGGTACACATTTTACAATCCAACCACGAAAAGGGTATATACAAGTCTCGATGTCACATTCTTTGAACATGATTCTTACTTCCAAGAAACTTCTCTTCAGGGGGAGAACAAGAGTGAAGATCGTTTCATACACTTCGACATGTTCGAACCCCATCCTAATAGCCCTAGCTCTTCACACCCAAAATTAGGAATGGAAAAGCAAAATGACAAGGAAATACGTGTCTATTCAAGGAGATCAAAATCAAGGGACCAAGAGGACCTCACCTCTAAAGCACCGCCAGAATCAGATCCGGTAATAGCTCCTACTCCCGTTGAGTCATCTAAAGGTAATCCTACTCCTCAAGACATTGATCTACCTATTGCACTCAGAAAGACACCTCGTTCTTGTACACTTCACCCCATCTCCAAATTTGTATCTTATAATAATTTGTCAACTGCATTTCACACATTTGTCTCTAAGCTTGATAGTACTAAAATCCCAAAGAATATAGAGGAGGCATTGGCAATTCCAGAATGGGAAAATGCAGTAATGGAAGAACTCAGAGCCTTGAAAGAAAATGGAACTTGGGAATGGATGGAACTACCAAATGGAAAAAGAACTGTGGGATGTAAATGGGTATTTACAGTGAAGTATAAAGCCGATGGAACCATTGAACGATACAAGGCACGTCTGGTAGCAAAAGGCTTTACACAAACATATGGAATTGACTACACAGAGACATTTGCTCCCATAGCAAAATTAAACACAGTTCGGGTACTCTGTCATTGGCAACTAATTTGGACTGACCTCTTCAGCAACTTGATATAAAAAATGCCTTTCTGAATGGTGATTTGGAAGAAGAAGTGTATATGGAAGCACCACCAGGATTTGGTAATAGTAGGAAAGTCTGTAAGCTAAGAAAATCACTTTATGGCCTCAAGCAGTCTCTGAGAGCTTGGTTTGACAGATTTACTAAGGTGATTAAAGGGCAAGGATATCAACAAGGGCATTCAGACCATACAATGTTCGTCAAGATAGCAGATAATGGAACCAGAACCATTCTGATTGTATATGTGGACGACATAATCCTCACAGGGGACAATCCGGCAGAAATCGAAAGATTAAAGTCTAGTCTGGCAAAAGAGTTCGAAATAAAAGATCTGGGACATATGAGATATTTCTTGAGAATGGAAGTTGCTAGGTCAAGAAAAGGAATCAGTGTCTCTCAGAGAAAGTACATTCTTGATCTCCTAGAAGAAACTGGCATGCTTGGATGTAAACCAAGTGATACCCCAATTGATATGGGGAAAAGATCAGAAAGTGATGGAGAAATCATTGACAGAGACAGATATCAAAGACTAATTGGTAAACTCATCTACTTATCACATACTAGACCCGATATTGCATTTGCTGTTAGTGTAGTAAGTCAACACATGCATTCACCAAAGGAAAATCACATGGAAGCAGTATACAAGATCCTCAGATATCTCAAAGGATCTCCTGGAAAAGGGTTGTTTTTTAAGAAAAGTGAAAGCAGGGAAGTAGAAGTATTCACAGATGCAGATTGGGCAGGTGCCATTGAGGATAGGAGATCGACAACCGGATACTGTACATTTGTGTGGGGCAACTTAGTAACTTGGAGGAGCAAAAAACAAAATGTAGTAGCCCGCAGTAGTGTTGAGGCTGAATTTAGAGCTATCGCACAAGGAATTTGCGAAGCACTATGGATAAAAAAAACTTCTTGAAGAATTACGAGTCACAACAAAACCACCTATTAAGATGTATTGTGACAACAAGTCAGCAATCAACATTTCTCTTAATCCAGTACAGCACGATCGGACTAAGCATGTAGAAGTGGATAGACACTTCATAAAAGAAAAGGTAGAGACGGGGATTATTTGTATGACTTATGTTCCTACCGAGGAACAGACCGCGGACATTTTCACTAAAGGGCTTCCACGACAAACATTTGATGATCTTATGTGCAAGTTGGACATGATCGACATCTATGATCCAACTTGAGGGGGAGTGTTGAAATCCCTTAATTATAGTAATTGATTATGATCAGTGTGTAAATATAGTTTTTCCTTATTTTGTCTAGATTTGATTGTAGGAGATTTATTTTCCTTTTTTAGACCCATTCTTGTAACTTATATATTGTAAGTATTGATTCAATCAATATATGAGAAAAAGATGAAGGAATTTTCCAATCCATTCTTTCATCACTAACTCTTCTTGCCATAAAACAGGAAATTTTTTATTTCCTCGGAATTTCTTACTACTAAATGTAGAAGCAAAATAATGTAAGCAATAAAAATGGTTTACCTTTCCAGGCATTATGACTCCATCAGGTGGTTTTGGCACGTGAGGATGAAAAGACGGAAATTTGTAAAAGACAGATCTAAAATGAGAAGGGGAGGGAGGGGTAAGGGGAAAAAAACACTTCAGGATATGATACAAAACTTTTAACTATTCTTGAAAATTTGCCATAAAGTAAAATTCGCTCAATACCATATTACATACATAACTTTGTTCTTCATGATCATCTCCATGTCACATATTGAAGAAATCACCTCAGGACAAATGGGCTTACTGGAAAGATACACATATCCATTCATTCCACCACTGCATGGCAATCTCAGTAAGCTAAAACATGGACAGCTAATAATTGACAATAACAGGAAAATTATGGCACACACAACAGATTAAATTTCTCTTTTCTTCAATCTACATATCACAAGAAGAAAAGAAACTTCATATAAGAAGTATTAAAACGTGTGTGCTGAATAATTAATCCCATATTACTAGAGCAACAAGCGGGAGTGGCAGCATCCACTGGTGAAGAACTAGAAAGTTTTGGCTCACGCCTGTGCAAGGACAAATAAGGAAAGAGGCAGGAGGAGGCATGAATTTATATATTAAAGTTCAAGATTTCACTTAATGACTTTCCCTAAACCTCACAGGAAGGATGAAAAATAATATACAAATAACATAAAGATCCATAATTTATGATTGTTATGATATCTTACCTGAATTTAGGGTTGATTTTCCTCTTTACTTTAGCTTTAGACAACTTTAGATTGTCTTTATTCCGTTCAAAGAAGGGCAAGATCTTCGAGGCTAAAGGATGTGAGACATGAAAATATAGTTTATCCATACCCAAACTGTTTCTCCGCCTTTCTTCGTCCTAAATTACAAGGTTACCATTGAGAAACTCAATAAATATCTCACAGAAGCATAAAGCTGAAACAAAAAAGCAGATAAAATAATTCTCCAGACAGGAACTCGGTTAAGATATAATGCATTAGTCATTGTGATTTAGGTGATACCGTCAGTGAATGTTCCACTTTTGCAATCTCGGAAAGAAGACGACATTCGTCGATAAATGGTAATCTACAAATAGCCTGGCAATTAGGAAGAGAACAGACTTAAATGAACCTGTTGTAGAAATAGTATACAAGAGGAACTCTTGAAAGAAAGCAATCAAGCATGGAATGATTGGTTCAGCTTCACAATTCACAATTTGACTCTTAATTAATTTGCGTCCCGTCACCATATACTAGTATCTATAACTTGCTTTGATGTTGAGGACCCATGAAAATGAAGAAATTGCTTTCTTAATTATTATTTCTCTGTCTCCCTGAAGTGGTAAACAACTCTGTCCTATCTGCAACATGGCTTTGTGTTGTGCAGTTTCATTGGAAATATATTATCATACTAAAAAATACCATCTACTACAATGAACTACCAAATCTAAGTGCACCCATTCCAGATATAGCACATCTGTTAGACAATGGTATGCAGGCTCTTTGGTACAAGACTAAGACAATCAGTAAAAATTCATCACCAATGACAGTATTATATTCAGATTATTAAGGTGCTATATATATATATATATATATATATATATATATATATATATATATATATATATATATATATAAACACACATCTATTTCAAGAAAGTTTATTGTGAAACAGTGCATTTGGTCCCGGTTAAAACATGAAGCTATTCATTAACTTGGATAGTAATCACTCAAATTACAACATTGTGGCAATACAGCAGGCTGATATTTGCAATAAATAAACAGACCGATATATGGAGAAAAAAAATATTGCAAACAATGTAATTGCAAATTATCCCCTAATGTGTGCAAAACAAGTTGAGAGCACCCCATCCCACCCACGAGGTTTTTAAAATAGCCTAATAACCAACTCTAGAAACCCCACTTCGTCTAAAATGCTCTTGAAATTACCAAAACTAGCACAGAATAAAAAATCTGAGTTAGACAAAGAACAGACCTATTTACTTGCAATGTAGGCTATACCAAAACTAGCACAGAATAAAAAATCTGAGTTAGACAAAGAACAGACCTATTTACTTGCAATGTAGGCATAGCCAATACATTTTTTATTAACATAATGACTTTTAGAAACCACAGAGAGGGTATCGAAAACCAGAGTATTAGGCTATTATTAAAAAAAAATAGCATCAAGAATTCAATCACCACATTGGACTATTTTCCACTAACCCATAGTTTAGCGCTTGTTTGGGAGAGTTTAAATATAGTTTATGCAGCGGGTCCCCCAGAACGTGTGGATAAAAAGTGGATCGTTGATGTGGTTTCTATGAAATTTGCGATAAAATAGTATGGTTGACCAAAACTGATTATAATTAAAATTCTTCCAAACAAGTACTTAAGCTTATCGAAGGAAGATCCAGCTGTTCCAAGCAATTAGAAAACTGAAAGTATTACATAAGAGTCATGTAAATTCACCATACCTTCCAAGCTCGCGTTTTCCCATTCATGTCAAGCTCAAAATCTATACAGAAAATGTTGAATTTTATTCCATACAAGGAAATACTTAAGAAAAGAGAATTATATTCACCAAATAGCCCTACCAGTAGGATAAAAATCCAGAATAGGCGATGATGGGTCATTCATCAATTTCCTGTAGCATAGAGGAAGTGCATGTGCACTACATGCATAAAGTGGGTTAAAATTGAAGTCTTAAAATATAAGCAAATATTTTATCAAGTGCATGCTTGTCAAAGCTTATAATTGTTTATAAGAGGATCAAACTTTTTTTTCTTCATATATCCGTAGGACCCACAACTTTTACCACATTTTTTACCACACATCCCTCAACATCCCACTGCTTATAAACAAATTATGAACTTTGACAAACATGCACTAAAAATCAAGCATAAATTAGTTTAAAAACCTTGCAGCAGGCAGAACACCCATTAATTGGTTGAAGGGCTTAAAGGGTTTTCCTAGAGTAAAATGGACTTCAAGCTCATTAAGGTTGTGGAAGTCAGAAGCAAAAGGAGCATAGTGATAAGGATAAAACCTGAAGAATCAAAATTCAGTAAGTCGTGCTCTGCAGTTCAGGGCCCATAATATTTATTTAAAGTTGAATAAATACACCAAAATAAGTAAAACTCCGTAGTTTCTCTGTAACATTTTGGTGCTAATTAAAAGTAAGTTAGCAGCGGCCTGAATTATCTGCCAGCCTTTACAGCCCTGACACATCATTTTGGTGCTAACTAAAAATAAGTTAGCAGCGGCCTTTATCTGCCAATGCCATACTTGACACCTTTTCTACTACGAGTTACCAAAAACCTTGGCCAATTTATAATGCAACCCGTGTCCTAGCCCAACTTTTCTCATTATTTTCTCCTTGAGGTACAGTATGAGTCAACAGCGACAATGGGATAACAAGGAGGCAAGGTTGTAACTGCTATAATGTTTGGTAAAAAGTAGTAGTTAAAATTGGAGAGAGAAAATGTGTGGGGTTAAAAAGTGATTTGGGAAATCGTGTAGTTTATAAACTGGTTTATAAACCAAAAAAGTACAATTACCAAACAGAGGCTAAGTACCAATATGTAGGAGAAAATAGAAAAAGCTCTAGCCTTTAGTCCCATTGTCCATTAAGTCAGTGGTTCTATACAGAATGGCCAAACCACATTATATCTCCGTGTCATGTACTTCCCCTTTTTATTCTCATTTGCCAAGTTAAACAGCATATCACCATCATTGTCAAAGAATAAGTTAGTGTTGAGAATCAGAAATTGCTGCTAGCATTATGGCACCACCAATGAGATACCAAATAATTATTCACAGTAATATAAACTCCCCAAGGGTTGCAAATCAGAAATGTTAGAACTGATTATGCTTATATGTCAACAATGCACTTTGCAGAAATATAGAAAAACAAGCAGTAGAAGAGCAGACCATTGCCAGGAGCACACTCCTTTGTAGTAATAATGCATGAACCAACAAATTCCTTCAACATACTTCATGACCTATGACAAACAAAACAAAGTTAACAAAACACAACATAAAGAAAACTAAACAACAAATGGGCAGGAACCAGATTAACTATCTGCAGCCAAGAAAAGAAATTTACGAAGATAAACATGGGGTATCAGTTGATACAAGAAAACAAGTGTCAAAGGTCAAACTGGAAGATCAATGAAGATAATAAGAAATTGATAACATCAAGCAACTATAATGTAAAACAGCTGGATGAACATCATAAAAAAATTCCTTACAGCATTTCTTTTAACATTCTGAAGATCATCATCAGTTGACGCTTTAAATTTTTCAGTATAGTATCTCTCCTTCCAACCCTCTTCTCCTAGATTGACCTGACATGAAAATACATTAACCTACGGCCAAAGAAAAAAATACAGAAGGTTGAGTTGTATCTAATGTGTGGAGCACAAATACAAGGAACTTAGACAACCTTGTCTTCCACAAATCTGGCCTTGGCAGTTACGCGAACCGGACAGATCTGAATCTCTTTTCCACCAGCCTGATTCAAAAATTAGATAAGTCCTACAATCAATTAGATCCATCCTTAATTGATATCAAGAAACAAGTAAAAATGTTGAACATTACATTGCCCTTGGCTGGAACTCGTCTTCCATGCATCTTCCATCTCATTTGCTCCTGAATAATGAAATTTGTAAAGATAATACATGTAGCAAACCAAGATCAAAGTTGCTGTCCATCTTTAAATAAATAAAAAAATGCTTGAAACTAATGAAAGCCATTTGATTAAATTTATACAGGAATATTGTGCCTCATGAACCATGATTGAGTTCCAACAACAGGTGAGGATAATTATAAGAACGGCCTGATCTAAATGGATATCAAATCAATAGTTGTACCCATAACAGATTCAAAGGAAATGATACATTAATATCAGGGGCAGTACCTGTCTCCGTTTCCTAAAGATGGCATCCTCATGAGTACCAAGAGCTCGTACAAAGTGTTCCACTCGTTCCAGATTGACCTGTAACATAAATAAATACAAGGATTACACAAAAAGTTAAATAAACGATATCAGACTACTTCCAAATGCAGAACTCTGTTATAATGTAATATTCACGAACATAGCCAGTGGACTCATAATTATTAGGGAAAAGATTGGCAATTACCATGAATTCTGTGAAACTTTTTTTTTTTCAGATCCCGAATTTCAACTATAAACAATTATTTATCAAGGAGATAATCATCATGGTATATATGTGCACATACAAGCCAGTAATTTCTCATGAAGCTACACGCATAAATCCAAAACGTGCAATTCATAGCCATGTAGTTACAACTAAAGAATAAAAAATAAATAAATAAGTTGCACTGACACTCTGTCGGAAGTCAACGTGTCGTATCCGACACCAACACTCTCCGACACATGTCGGAACTACACCATATGCATAAAATGAAAAGGGGAGGGGCGAAACACCTACAATTAAAAAAAAAAAGATAAATATGACTTACAAGTTTGTTTTTATTTGATATCCTCGATATGATGCAATTAATATACAATGTATTGTTTGTATATAAGACTAAAATAATAATAAATTAAAAAATTAATTTGTCTCCCCATGTCGTGTCCTAACTTTTTAAACAATCATGTGTCGGCGTTCCATGTCGCGTCGTATTTGTGTCTGTGCAACCGCCAGAAGCTTTTCCATAGGTTCATATTCTACAACAGATTTAAGCACTTTTTCTTTTTATTTATAAAGTTTTGAACTGGCTTGAGAAAATGTCACATCAGTTAGTTATATTAATACTTAATTTCAAAGTGGGAAATTTTTAGTTGAAATGCATTCTTAAGGGGAATCATATTTTGTCCTCACTAACTAGAGAAGTTCTAGTTAAACAGCCCATCAGTTTTATAATATTACACAAGTCGGAAGTGAAAAAAAGTTACAAAATTATTTATTGAATTATCACGCACTTTTACACAGCATTTAACTACAACCTCATAATGTGCACAACGCTTGGCGTGAAATGACCTCCCTTATATGTCAAAATCAGGCTGGAAGGCGAAACTCCTAGTATCAAGTGGACTATTCAGAATGAATGCAACTGGCAGGTACTGATAAGAGTGCTAAGTTTGATTTTGAAAATTTATTATTGTTTGGTGCACTCTATTCATGTCTACTTGTATAGAATCAGGGATCGAATTTTGAATGATTTGTATTGTACTTGAACCTTTTTTGTTGTAAACGTCTTGTGTTCTTTTCTTTTAATAAAATCAACATAGATTCATTAGTATATTCCTTTTATTTTATTAGAGGGGTTTCTCTTGATTGAATATAGAAAAAGAAGACCATCCCCTTTATGCTTCGATAGATCTAGGCAAGGTATATGAAGAAAAAGCCTATTTGACATTGTTGACTACAAATTGTTTGTCACCAAAAATAAAGACAGCAGAGATAATTAATATAACCACGTTTTAAAGAAAATATGGCTTGATACGTGCTCAAATGAATGAAAAAATAGACGTGTTCAGGGAAGGCAAGACACTGATGCAACAATTTGAAAATGGCCAGAGTAGCAAAAAATTTAGTCGTGTACCTCAAAAGAATCAGTAAGATAGCCACCCATCTGAACAAACTCATTCTTGTAGATAAGCATGAGCAAATCAATGGCCCCCTAGAAAAGAAGTTCATAGGGAAACAAAATAAAATAAAAATAAAAATATGAAGCAGAAGGTAAGTTTAGCATATATTTAATTAATGGAAGTTGTTTTATGAGTTCATGGTGGAAATTTACTTGTTCATTTTTTGGTGGGAGGAGGGAGGGGAGTGCGGGGTGTGACCTTGTACTTCGTCAGTTAATCACATAACCATAACCTAAATACCATGAATTATTTTGAAGAAATATGATCTGATTCTCTACTAATAAGCATAAGTATGTATCGCCCCTATTTGGTTCCACTAAATAGCGGATTAAAATTTTATTCAAAGTCAACACTTAATTTTAACCAAACATTTCATGGGCCGACAACTTTTCAACACACATTACATCAACTTTTATCAAAATCTACTAAAATCTGATTTTTATCTAAACCAAACAAAGGCATAGTATCCAAACCTCTGATATCTCCAATGATGGAACATGAGGTAGAAAGTCATTTCCAACAAACAGACACATGAATACAAAATCGTCTATCAACCGCTCCAGGTCAACTTTTTCAGATGGATCTGGTATTCTCAGGCTTTCCTCCAGATATTCTCTGAGCACCCAGACATTGAGAAACTGAAACAGAATGATAAGACATAAATTATTATTATGTCAAGAATATGCATCTCTCACTTGCACAAACGTAGAAAACCTGAATAGCATACTTAATTCATATCAATAAATACACAACCATGTGTGATATATCAAGGTGTAAGCCTTGGATTATCTCAAACAAAAAACTTATTGCATGTAGATGTAGTTACTTATCTTGATCAACCAGAATTTTATTTTTTTTTTCTGGGGGGGGGGGGGGGGGGGGGGGGGGGGTTGTGTGGAATATATTAAAAGAATGTGAAGATGAGGGAATATAGCTATCATGTAAAGCATATAATTAGGATAATCATAGAGGGCACTTGTATGACAATTTCAAATGCTTGTGCTTGTAAAATATTAACCTGCAACAGTGCAACCTCTGTTCATATCATGCTTAGTTCCAATTGCATGAATCCAGACGGGCAATGATGTCAGGAGAATATTATCTTAGCAATATAAAACGCTAAACATACAATCTATTAACTGTACAGCAGATATAAAAGAATAACAACCTGAAATTTCTGTCTTGATATGAAGTCATCATGAGCCTCACCACTTCCACCAGTCCCCTTCTGTTTTGGACCTTTGTAACTATGTGGTGCTTTCTGGACATCCTACGTTGTGAACAACTATGCATTAAGCTTCACATTTATTACATGAGAGAACATTTATTATCCCTTTCTGAAAAGCATCCAGTTCAAATCTTCCACTGAATGACTGAATTACCTCTACATGCAATAGATATAACAACTGATTGGAATTCAGGGTCTTAGAAATCTTAATAGCCAATTGAAAAGCTGATAGTAAGTAAATTCATATTACAAAATCAGGATACATTTAGGTTCTCAAATTTTTAAGTTCTCCCAAAGAGGGATAATAATAACTGCATCAGCACGTCAGTGATATGAGATGCGCAATATGATATACCTTTCTGTTTATGGTGTACGTCAATTAAAAAGCAGTAAATGCTTCCAAATTGAATTGATTGTTGAATCCTAACCCATTGGTAAATGACAACAGGATGATGATGTTTGACCATTAACACAAAAATGAGAGAAGTAAAAATTTTCCCGTTTTGTTCAGAGTAAATGTAGATTTATATTTAGGGCCCATTTGATAGGCACAAATTTTCCAATGCAAATGCAAAATTTCATCCTATTTTCCTAGTTTTCCTCTGTTTGATTGTCAAAATTTGTCCAAGAATTTTTTCTCACTTAGCCGCAAGTGATGGCATTTGCTGGCTTTCCATGGAAATTTTTTCTTACCACTTTCTTGGTTTTTTGTTTTCCACCTTTGGTGGAAATGGCTGTAGCAATGGCAACAACTGCCACGCAAATTTCGAGGAGGGGCAAGTTCAAGGCGGGTCAACCCCGCCGCCTTGTTTATCGCCCCGTATAATTTTTTTTAATTTTAATTTATTTTTCTATATTTTCCCCTACATATTTTTTTTAATTACTTATTAGGGGTGGGTTCGGGTCAGGGCGGCCAAAACCCGCCCCGCGACCTGCTTGGGTCACTTGAACACCCCCCAAACCCGCCCTGCCAACCTGCGAGGTGGGTTTTTTTCTCCCTATTCGGGTCTGATACCCGTCGGGTTCGACACGAGACAAGTCAGATTTTTTTGCTATCTCTAAATGGTTATAAGGCTTTTTCCCCCCTTGGGTTAATCGAAACTGTTTGGACACACAAATATATAAGAAAATAAATCCAATCAAACGCATCAAATTGATATTTTCCACGAAAATCTTTTCCACGGAAAACTTTTACCTGAAAAATATTTTCTTTCCACCAATTTTCCATATTTTCAATCAAACAAGGCCTTGCTAGTATTTTGGAACTAGCAGCATGATACTTAAAGCTTTTTTCCTTATTTATTTATTTAAGAGCCACTCCATCCTTCGTGACTCACCATTTCTTTGGAGCCCAACTAAACGAATGAGGGGATATAACTTGCATATCGGAGCTCTCCACTGAATTCAATCTATATATGCACAGTCAGACTAACTCCTGAATGCAGACCATTTTTCCATCTGACAACAGAATCGATTTTGTTCATATGCATCCAGCAGCTGGGGAACAGCATCTAGTTGTTGGATTATCCAAGGCAGTTTTGTCATCCAGTTTGAGCTTTTCGTTTAAGAACGTAAAAATAATGCTGATTTCACACTTGAATTTGAAAACCTCCAATAAGCAGCTTCTTGCTATGTCAATAATTAAGTGGGCTTGTGGACTGAGAATTTTATAGATGACAGTCATTAGCTCCAACCCACTCTCAAATAACCACCTCCAGCGAACTTCTGCTTATGAGCCACTTGTCAAATGGCACATGCAGACCGACAACTTTTCAAATTCTAAATTTTATTCTTTGTTAATTATTTTTGGAGAAATAAAGCCCCCGTTTGGTATAGATTAAAATCAGATTTTTAGTAGATTTTAATAGAAGTTTATGGGTATATGATTAAAAAACTGTGAGTCGCATAAATTGTATGGTTAAAATGAATTGCTGAATTTGACTTGAGATTAAAATCAGATTTTAATCATAACCAAACGAGGGGAAAATGTGGCTTGCCGCTTACTTCCTCTAGTTACATATCAATCTGATCCTCATATTATCAGCAGGATTGCGGATGAGATTGTGAAGTAACATGTTCGAAGTCGAGAGGTACCCAATGCAGCTTAAATAGAATAGAAATTTTGTTTAAGTTGGATACAAAATTTCAGTGATGAAAAGGTGAGAAAGAAACCCTGAACTTACAGATTCTCTTAAAACTGAGAAGTGAACTTCGTGGGTAGCTAAAGCAAGCATGATCAAGTCTGCATCCTATAAAAACAGAACTATTCAAAATGTCTTGTATATTTGCAATATACTCAATCTATAAGAAGGGAGCAAATCTAGTGAATAAAAATAGACCTAAGAAACTTACCAATCCGTACAGACAATGTCGGGTATTTGGATCAAACCCTGGAAGATTTCGTTGTAAGCGGATGTAAGACATTACCTTGTGTTCACCTTCACCAGGCACACTAGCATCCGAAAGGATAACCTGACAATCAGACAAATCATATCAAATAGAGAGACTAGATTCCTCCCAATAACTGAGTGTCAAATTCCTACCTTGATTGTTTGCCAACCAGGATCGTGGTTTGTCCTCCAATGTATATAGTACTGAAGCGCATCAGACAACAATTCCATAAATTCGGTTCCAGGCGTGATTACATTTGAATCGAGCCTTTGCTTTCCTTCTAGATCATGGTCTCCTCTCGGTCTCTGCATTTGAGAAGTCTAATAGCAGTTAAAATCAATATTTTTACTTTATAAGCAAAAAGAAAAATTTCTGAACACAAACTTTGAAATCGTGAAAACATAAAACTCACTCCATCGGTTACATCTGTAGCAGCTCTGAATCGTCTTGCTCGCTGCTGATTCATTTTAGCCCTTGGTGCAACGCCATCTAGCAAGAAGTCATTATATATTATATGAAAACACAATTACCTTCTAATTTTACTATGTCAAGGTAACAGCGTGACTAATTCCATTTTTCATCAAATTTCTCTATCACAAGAATACTTCTTTGGGTTAAATATGGTATGAGAGTAGTCAACAACAAATTCAACGCCCATAAACTTCATTTCGCTAAAATTGATTTGATGAAAACCTTGAGGTCTTCTATTTTGGAAATACTTGAATAATTTTTTTTTATATATGATAAATATATCAAGAAAAGACAGCTAACTGACCGATTGCCATGTAAAGAAGTTTTCGCGGCCTAATCACAGTAAAAATTCGATCAATGTACTTAAATACTGCCCTGAACACTTCATCGTAAGTTTCCGGCATTGGCTGCAATGAAGGGCCAAAATTGAACTGAATTCCTCAAAAAGAAAAGGAACTTTTATTCCTGTAAACCCAAAACTCTCAAAGGTAATGTACAAACAAGTATACCGTGTCTTCTGGATGGAAGCAGGGATGTATAATGCCATTCATGTCGAGGTAGAGATTATCGAATTCAAAGCCATTGGGATTCGGCTTTGTTGTATCAACCGGGACTTTAATGTTATTTACAAATGACGGAGAATCTTCTATCACTTCAACTACTGAACGTGGATATCTTTCGATCAGCCATCTGTAGAATGATGGTATTCCCATATTCTGAGAATTAATTTATTACTTTTACTGACGTATAGAAAAGTAGATGAAGATGAGTTAGGGTTCTAAACCATTTAGGTTTTAGTGTGGGAGGTGCCCGTATCCATTTTGGGGTTTGTTCACAAAGTGGAAATCATATAAAGACTTGAGGAAGTAGTGGTCAATATCCGGAAGCTCCGATCCATTTTTCAGGACCAATTTAAAAGTTAAAAAGAAAAAAAGAAATTGATTTATTATTGACAAAGTCTAAAATATTCTTATAAGTATTCAAAAGAGTCCGACCTTCTCACCATTTCTAGAGTTCGGGTCCGGCGAAAAACAAAGTCTCCTCACCATTCTAGAGTTCGGTCCGTCCAAAAGAAGAAGAAGAAGACTCCGGGTTGTTCAAGATTCAAACTTTAGACAATGTTAGATTACATTTTTAGTTTTGATTCCTATATTTATAGCTTGAAGTTTGAAATTTTTCTTATGTAAATCGAGTTTGGGTTCGTAGAAGCATTTTTCTTGATCCGTCATTGTTGGAGCTTGCGAAGAAAATGAAGTAGTGGTCCGGCCAGACTGTTCTGACTACATCTTTTTTTACATTATAAATAAATTTTAAAATTCTAAATAATTATTTTATTCTTAATATTATTTATCATTTATTACAAAAATAATTTCATTACTAAATATAATTAGAATTAACAAATGGCTAACTATGATTTCATAATTGTAACAAAAATTTAATAATTTCACAATGTTGGAAAATGTAATTATAATGTCATAATTTGTTAATAATAATTACGAATAAGATATGTAATTACAATTTCTTAATTTCTTAATAAAAATGAATTAATAATTTCATAATAATTAGAAGTAAGATATGTAATTATAATTTCATAATGCAAATAAAAAATTTATTAATAATATCAAAAAAAGGTAATTATAATAATTAAATAATGTTGATAAAAAAATTATTAATATTTTTCATAATAATTAGAAATAATAAATATGGACTATAATTTCATAAATATAAAAAAAATATATAATAGTTTCATAACATTAATAATTATAATTACACAACTTTAATAAAAAAAATGCAATAATAATTAATATTGTTTATATATAAACCATAATAATAAAGTTTTTGACGACATCTTTTTTTACATTATAAATAAATTATAAAATTCTAAATAATTTTTTTATTCTTAATATTATTTATCATTTATTACAAAAATAATTTCATTACTAAATATAATTAGAATTAACAAATGGCTAACTATAATTTCATAATTGTAACAAAAATTTAATAATTTCATAATGTTGGAAAATGTAATTATAATGTCATAATTTTTTAATAATAATTACAAATAAGATATGTAATTACAATTTCATAATTTCTTAATAAAAATGAATTAATAATTTTATAATAATTAGAAATAAGATATGTAATTATAATTTCATAATGCAAATAAGAAATTTATTAATAATATCAAAATAAATATAATTATAATAATTAAATATTGTTGATAAAAAATTGTTAATACTTTTCATAATAATTAGAAATAATAAATATGAACTATAATTTCATAAATGTAAAAATATATATAATAGTTTCATAACATTAATAATTATAATTATAATTACACAACTTTAATAAAAAAATAATACAATAATAATTAATAATGTTTATATATAAACCATAATAATAAAAAAAATAATAATAATAAAGTTTTTTCTGTAATGTTTAATTTTTCTACTTGTTCATTTACGTGCAGTAGTCTACAATGTAAAATGATTAAATATTGCGACATACTTTTTTTAACTTTGATTTTAACATTTGAAATTATTGCAGGATGGAGTATGCGGTTGGTCTTGAACTGAGAGGACTTCCGGCTAAAGTTTCCCAGTACAGGGAATGTGACTTCAACGCAGTTCTAAAGACTCTTAATGAGTATTATCAAGATATCTTGAAGCGATCATTCCTATGACGATTCAAAGAATTGGCCACAATGCAGTTTGCACCTCATATTATAGATTTTCTCTGGTACTTCGACTTCTGAAGCCAGTAGACGGTGGTGTATATAGTTTTTGCTTCGGGGATGACAAGATAGTCACATTCTCGACATTTGAGTTTTCCCTCATCACGGGATTAAAGTGTGATGGCCAAACGGACCCAACGCCCAAATTACTCTCAAAATCGAGGCTTCATCTGAAATACTTCGAAGAACAAAGGACCATTTATAGGGGGAGCCCTGGAATACTTTAAAGACTTGTCCCGATATGTTGGACAAGTTGAAATTATGCATGGTCTATATTCTGGAAAGCTTCGTGAAGGGCAAGCAAGCAAAGAATGGTATCGACTTATATGGTTTGGAACTTGTTGATGATATTAAAGCCTTCAACAACTATCCATGGGTGTCTAAAATCTATGTCGATACCGTTAACATATTTAAGAAAACTCATTCGATGCCCAAGGCGGAGAAGGGACCCCGGAAGTATGATGCGTACGGCTTCCCTTTTGCTCTGCAGGTAATAATTTTAAACTTTTCATTTTGAATTAGTTTATTATGTTTTTCATCGTCATAATAATTGAAAGTTTCACAGATATTGGCGTATGAGGTTATTCCCGCCTTAGGTGACAGGTGGCCAGTTAAGACGGGGACGTGATTTCCTCAGATGTTAAATTGGAGAGCAACGGAGGCGCCAAGTTCTAGGGAGCTTTCGGCTATCCTCGATGATCCTGAGGTGAGCGTTTAGAAATTATTATTAATGTAATATAATATTTGACACATGATTTATAAATTGTTTGAATGTTAATATATTAGCTCGAAGTCCTTCATGCGTTGACGGCTTCGACCGTAGAGGAGGAGCAGGACTACATGCGTGGACTCGTATGTAATGTAATTTTAGATTGTTATTTACCTTTTGGGTTAAATAATTAATCTTCACTTTTGTTATATCTAGGATCAACGCAGTCCAGTACGAGACATGTCCCCGCCGCTCATGAGATCTCATTCACCGGGGGCATCTCGCGGACCTTTACGCTCCTCCACTCCCCCGGTATATTCATGGATTCAATAAGTTATAATATTTTACTGGGGGTTAGTTTATTTCCTATTATATTATTTGGAGTTTATAATTTGAATTTGATATGTTTTTTAGTTGAGAATTATTTTTGGAGTAGTCGGTGATATGAGAGTATTATTGAGTTGTGGTTGGTGTTTTGAATTGTCGTGGTTGAGTGGTTGAATGTTTTTGCTTTATTATGACATTTTGATGTCCCTTTATAGGGTGGCTAAGTCCAATTTTAAGGGAAAACTCTTTGTATAATCTTAAATAAACAATATTATTTAATTTCCACTTTTGTTATATCTAGGATCAACGCAGTCCAGTACGAGACATGTCCCCGCCTCTCATGAGATCTCATTCACCGGGAGCATCTCGCGGACCTTTACGCTCCCCCACTCCCCCGTATATTCATGGATTCAGTTTTCAATAAACTATAGTATTTTAATGATCACATTTACATGTTATAATATTTGAGTTAAATAATCAATTGTCATTTTTGTTTTCAGCGCCTAGTACCTCACATTGATGATTTATTTGAGCGTCTGGTGGGGGTCATTCGTGATGAGATGCATGCCCTTGGGGATGAGCTCCGAGGTAAGGTCGACGCCCTCGAAGTGAAGGTCGACGCCCTTGGAGGTAAGGTCGACGCCTTAGGGATGAGCTCCGAGGTGGGCATGGAGTATCAGATATGATGCCAGAGCATGATGAGCTGGATGATATGATAGCTCGGATGACGGAGCAAGATTTTTACAGGATGTCGACTTGGGTCACTGGGGATGTGACTGAGGGGGTGCCTCGGGTGGAGGAGGACGTGCCTCTGGGGGTGGCGGAGGAGGAGGTGCCTAGGGAGGCGGAGAAGGAGGGGCTTCGGCGGAGGAGGAGGTGTCTCGGGGGGCGGAGGAGGAGGTGCCTCGGGTGGAGGAGGAGGAGGTGCCTCGGGAAGAGGAGGTGCATCGGGAGGCGGAGGAGGAGGAGGTGCCTCAGGTGTCGGAGGTGCCGGAGGATGAGTCGACTAAGCGGGTGACGGAGATGGTCGAGAAGAGGGGACGGAAACGTACTGTCAAGGTGAAGGAGCAGATTTAAGACAACCCTCACAGCATGTTCTTTCTCCCTTCACGGCTGAGGCGAAGAAGAGGACATTCGTGAACGGCACTTATGTCAACTTATTCCGCGAAGTCGATCCGGCGAAGCAAAAGGTGTTCGATATGTGGTACTCTCAACTTAAGTCGAAGTAAGTTTCTTATGATTTTGTTTATTTATTTCTTAACTGTTAAAATGATTGTATATGAATCTCTAATTATTTATTCATTCAGGTTTCGCTTCGCCATTAGGAAGACAACAATATCGGATGTCAAAGATTGGTTCCCAATAGTCCTCAGAAGCGGAGCTTGGCTTTCCGACGATGTGAGTGCATAATCGTAATTATGTGAACTCACTATATTATTTGTTTATTAAATAATATTTAATTCTCTTATATTTTATGTTGTAGCATGTTGATCTTGCGATGGAGTTGTTGCGCGATCGGGCTAGTATGTACCTGAAATCGTTCGGCTTTCCCGGGCGAGTGATCTTGTGTTGCGGCTTTAAAAACACTGTTGACATTGAGTACTCAATGTTCGAAAACAACCCTGCCTCGTACGTGTTTCCAGATTACATGTTGGACTACGTGGTAAGGGCAGAGCCCGTGTGTGGCCAGTCGTGAACGGGTTGTACACACATCTATATTCCGATGATCGCGAACTCACACATTATTGCTGTTGAGGTCATGTTCGTCAAATCGAAAATGTATGTGTACGACTTCGAACATGGTTGTTTCACAGAGACCCAGCTCCAAGAAACTCTGATGCCCTTGGCATTCATTGTTCCTCTAATGGCTAAGCATGCTGGAATTCATGTCGATGATGTACTAGCCGTTGAGAGGATCAAGGGGATTTCCAAACAAGGTGTCAGGTAAATTTTCTTATACTCGTATTCTAGTATTTAATTAAATTCTTAACTATATTCATTTATTTCACTAAAGTTTTTTTTTAACTTACACTGGAGATTGCGGGATTTTTGAAATAAAATATATTGAGTTCTTGAGCATCGGACGTGATGTCAAGATAATCAATCAAGAACATATATAGAAGTGGAGGATAAAGTTGGCTACTGATTTATTTACCTACAATTGTGATCCATAAGATTTAGAAATGTAAAAATATAGTTTTTATATGTAATTGTGTATATATATTTATTTGTCAATTTATTTATTATAGTTTTTATTTGTCAATTTCTTTAGTTGAATAAATTGCCTCACAAGTATAGATAACAATATATTTTTTGGAACAAAAAAATAGTGTATATATATATATAATTTTCCGAAAGGGAAACCCTTAGTTGTATTTTCTTTATAATATTTTAATGAATCTCCAAAAATGTTTATCTTTATTTTACATTTTTTGTATTTATGTTTTTTTTTAAGCAGTTCATATGATGTAAATTTTGTTAAATGATTTTAATCATTTCATTCTATGCATATCATAAAAGCATAACTTGATCTTTAGAAGCCGTACTGTTTTTAAGTTAACCCTGAGTGACCCAGAGAGATAGGGTTGTTGGCCGGAGTGAGCCTATTGTGATCCTTAGATACTGGGGAAAGGGATAAGTTAACTTAGGAATCTTGTAAGGGAGTGCCAGTGGTAACCTTATAGGAAAAGGTCAGGTTCAATTTGATATGTCTTAGGTGAAAAAAAAAAAAAAGGAGATTTGTTAGAATATTATTAAAGAAATACAGAAAACTAAGGAAAGTACCTAGTAGGATAAAAGCACGATTTGATAAAACAAAAAGAGATTTATGAACCCTTTATCTTCAAACTCATCATCTTCAAAAACAGAAATTAACATAGAAAAAGAATTTCCAAAAATTATTTCAGACTTTGAATATTTATTATTAGAACACCAAACCCGAGTTTTTGTCATAGATAAAGCTTTAAAAGAAGACTATAAAATTTTAGACGAAGTTATAGACTTAAGACAATACAGTAGCAATTTTAGTCATTTTAAGAATTATATTAACAGAACTAGTAAAAGAAGTTTTGATTTACAATTTAAAATCAAAGAACTTGAAGAAATTTTATAAACAAAAATTTTAAGAACAGACAGTGAATTCTATCCTTTTTATTTAGAACAATACAGAATAGAGACAGGATTTTATAGACAAGACTGTGAAAGTCTTTTAGACCAATAATTTCGCATACAAGCCGATCTCTACATCCAACCTTAGAATAAACCCTCCTACGCCAGTGGCTGTGTTTATTTTAAGTATACCCCCCCTAAAAACTTATCCATATCCCATTCTAATCCAGCTAATTGTTCTGATGAAAATTCTTTAGGCTTAACCATATTTATTCCTTTACTACTCATTAGTCCTACTACTTTATCAATATAAACTTAGATTTTAAAAATATTAAGGAAAATTTAGACTTTATTAAGAATCAAAATTGTGTTATTTTAGAAAGAATTTCCAAACAAGAAACCATTACTTTAACTAATAATTTTCCAAAAATAACAAAAATTTTAGATTCAAATAAAGAAATTTTACAAGAGACAAAAAAGATTAGTAATAGGACAGAAGAACTAAAAGGACTTATTCTTAGTTAATGAACAGAGAATTTGAAAACGAAAGAAATTACAAAGAAGCTTTTGATTATTGTAGAATTTACCATAAGGATCCAGAAGGAATAACAAACTTAGATTCCCCAAAAGCTACTGAAGGAATTTTAATTATACAAAATAATATAATTATTACTCTCTTAGTAAGTTTACATAAAAAACTAGAAGCCTTTGATAAAAAAAATAGACCCCGAAATAGAAAGCGATTTAAGATCTATAACAAATAAATTAGGAAATTTAAACATTAAAGAAACAGGCAAAGAAAAAGTAACAAGAAGATTATCAAGAGACTTAAAATTTCCAAGATGAATTTAACAACTCCATTTATAGGAAGATCAAGAACAATTAGTGAAGGAACATCTAGACCAAGTACATCAGGAGAAAGTAGAAATTTCTTAGATAGAGTTTTGAGAAGAGTAGAACAACATAATCAAAATCTTGAAGAAATTATAGATCTAGAACAAGATTATGCAAGATTCCAGACACATGGATTAAGAGTACTTAATCCAGATGTCCTATATAACAGAGGAATTTTTGAATCAAGAACCCAATTCTTTAGACATCATAGAGAAGTAGAAATACAATGTATTGGAAACCAGGTAGTTAAATTAAATCTAATTTCAGAAGATTCTAAGAAAGAACTTAGAAAAAGAAATTTTAGATTTATTCACTTAGGATTAATTGTAATAGGAATTCTAAAATTCTTTTTATATTTTTTCTTATAAGGTTTGGAGGTTGAAGCTCCATATGTCTGAGGTGTAAAAATGTCTTTACAGAATTTATAATCTGTCTTTTTTAATTGCTTTTGTATTTGTAATTCTACACATTTACCTTCTAGGCATCTTATTACATGTTGTATTCTTTGTCCTATACTCCAGTTTTTATCTGGAAATTCTTTTACAGATGCTAGATTATTCCATGATTCTGTAATTTCTAATCCTAATGGTCCTGGTAATTTATGAAATAGCTTATTTCCTATTTCTTGGTTAAATGTATTTCCTGAAATTGAGGTCTGATAATAATATTCATTTAAAAATCTTTTTACATACTTACCACTTAGGATTAATTGTAATAGGAATAAAAGGATTAACTCGAAGGAGCTTAGGATGTAAAACATTAATTACTATTTATGATGAAAGATTTAATAATATAGAAAAAGGACAAATAGCAAGTATGGAAGTAGACATGAATAGTAATAACGGTATTATTTACTGTAATCCAGACTTCTTAATGACTATCAAAGATTTTTTAGAAAAAATTAAAATAGGTATACAGACTAAGGGATATGAAGATACTAATAGTGGAGAAAATCTTTTAATACATGTAGGATTCTTAGGAAGATGCTCAATTAATTCCCAGACAAAATATAAAGTTTATATGGATAAAGTAGTAGGACTAATGAGTAGTAAAGGAATAAATATGGTTAAGCCTAAAGAATTTTCATCAGAACAATTAGCTGGATTAGAATGGGATATGGATAAGTTTTTAGGGGGGGTATACTTAAAATAAACACAGTCACTGGCGTAGGAGGGTTTATTCTAAGGTTGGATGCAGAGATCGGCTTGTATGCGGAATTATTGGTCTAAAAGACTTTCACAGTCTTGTCTATAAAATCCTGTCTCTATTCTGTATTGTTCTAAATAAAAAGGATAGAATTCACTGTCTGTTCTTAAAATTTTTGTTTCTAAAATTTCTTCAAGTTCTTTGATTTTAAATTGTAAATCAAAACTTCTTTTACTAGTTCTGTTAATATAATTCTTAAAATGACTAAAATTGCTACTGTATTGTCTTAAGTCTATAACTTCGTCTAAAATTTTATAGTCTTCTTTTAAAGCTTTATCTATGACAAAAACTCGGGTTTGGTGTTCTAATAATAAATATTCAAAGTCTGAAATAATTTTTGGAAATTCTTTTTCTATGTTAATTTCTGTTTTTGAAGATGATGAGTTTGAAGATGAAGGGTTCATAAATCTCTTTTTGTTTTATCAAATCGTGCTTTTATCCTACTAGGTACTTTCCTTAGTTTTATGTATTCTTTTAATAATATTCTAACAAATCTCCTTTTTTTTTTTTTCACCTAAGACATATCAAATTGAACCTGACCTTTTCCTATAAGGTTACCACTGGCACTCCCTTACAAGATTCCTAAGTTAACTTATCCATTTCCCCAGTATCTAAGGATCACAATAGGCTCACTCCGGCCAACAACCATATCTCTCTGGGTCACTCAGGGTTAACTTAAAAACAGTACGACTTCTAAAGATCAAGTTATGCTTTTATGATATGCATAGAATGAAATGATTAAAATCATTTAACAAAATTTACATCATATGAACTGCTTAAAAAAAAACATAAATACAAAAAATGTAAAATAAAGATAAACATTTTTGGAGATTCATTAAAACATTATAAAGAAAATACAACTAAGGGTTTCCCTTTCGGAAAATCCCTTAGGGGATAATATAAAACTTAAAAGAAACAAGTACCTTGAAGGTATTCACAGTTTTTCCTATACAGGGGTTCCTATTTGGATTGATGAATTTTTCTGATAAGGAAGGTTTATTGGAGTAGAGAGCAAGGAGATCACAGGCTGAAAGTTCTTGCCTTTCTCTTCTGAAAACTAATCCTTATATAGAGAAATTCTTGGGAGCGAAAAAATAATTCTATCCTACAGCTGTCTTTACTTTTCTAAAGTTGTCTTCTACTTTTTTGACACGCGTTTCTCCGAGCAACTCTGGTCAAAAAAGTTTTGGACATCTTATCCTAAGAGCATCTTTCTTTTGAAAAAGTTTTTTGTTTTGTTGCGTCGGCATCATCTTCTTTCTAAAAGTCTCTTGTCTTGTTGCGTCGGCAGCATCTTCTTTTCTAAAAGTCTCTTGTCTTGGCAGCATCTTCTTTATGTATTTAAATTATGTTCTGCTGTGGATGAAAAAGACATTCCACTGTCTGAATTATTGAAAGCTTCTCCTTCATGGCCTTCGTGACTATTTCCTTGGCTAGATTCATTGTCTTCTTGTTCTGGCATGATCTGTGGATATTCTGAGATTTCTTTCTCTTTTTCTGTCTTATTTTGAGAATAAATTTTTTCAAAAATTTTTTCAATGGTCTCACTCATTTTTTCATGGAGATCTTTTTCTTTTTTCTTTTTTATTAAAAAATTTTTCTTTCTTTTTGGTATTTCTTCTTTGCTGGATGGAGTCTTCTGAAGTTTTTGTATCTGTGAAAGTAAATGATCTATAGAAACAATGTCGTCTTCTGGATCTTGGGCTTCTTGGACTATTTCTTTTCCTTTGGTATTCTGGCTACTTGATTCTTCTTGGGTTTTTTGTAATGGGCTGAGATTTTGGGCTAGACAGGAAATTTGTTCTTGGGATTCATGGGAGTATTTAACAAGAAAATCAAACTTTCCACTGGGCTGGCCCAATGTGTCCCAATTTTCTTTGGTCTGAAAGGGAAATTGCTGAGTTCTTTCAAAATTAAAATGGTCTTGTATATTAGGGAAATCAACAGTTCCCTGAGTCTGTTGGACTTTTGGCAAGCCCAAAGCCATCAACGGGTTTGAAAAGTCTTTACCAGCTACCGTTTGAGCTGGACTAGCTACTGACTTCTTGGGCTCAGTAGTACCTTTCCCTAAACTAATCTTCAGGCTAATAATTTCTTTCTCCATTTCTGTGATTTTCTTTTGTAAGAAGGTTCTTTCTGAAGTAAGGTTCTGGTTAGCTTCATTAATGACTCTGAAGTTGTTCTTCATACATTCACAATGATTACAAAAAATGTTCTCTTCTCTACTTGGAGAAAAATCAAGAGGCGGGTCTTGGTAGTTTTTGAGAGAAGGGGAAATGTAAAAAATTATTCCTATGAGCTGTCTTACTGAGTCTAAGGCTTCTTTCAAATTTGTAAATCCTTTGTAAAGAGGATCTCTGAAATTGCTAATGCTTTCTAAAACTTCTAACCATGTATGAAAGACCCCTAACTTATGACCTTTAATGACAACATAAAATTTGAATCTAGTTTTGTTCTGATTAAAATGTTTTGACAATGCATTTAAACATGCAAGAAAGTATTTCTGGTCTTTTGGATTTTTATTGTAGGAAATCCACAAATTGTCTAAAATACACTTTTCTTCTTTTGAAAGTGAAACGTGTGCTAATGCTTTGAAAGAAATGTTACTACTAGGAAAACAAGTAAGTTCTTGATTACCAAATCTAATTCGTTCTGAGTAATTTGTTCTGTTCTGAGTAGATGGAGTCTGTAATGATGCAAAGGAATTTCCTGGAGGAATTCCTGGTCTTGGAGGCGGTCTAGACATCTGTAGAAAACAAGATTATGATGAGTTTATCTCAAGAATTTCTTTATTTTCTACCATCCTACTAAGAATGTCTGCTGCTTTATTATCTACTCCTTTAATATGTTCAAACTCTATGTTTATTCCTGTATTAATAATCCTATCTACAAAATTTAACCATCTTCTTCTGCTAGTTTTCTTGCTATCTAACTTTAATTTATTATAAAAAGAGACAATAGCAACACAGTCTGTTCTAATTGTGATTTCTTTCTTTGAAATAATAAAAAGTTCAAAGCTATCTAAGGCATAATTAACAGCTAAAAGTTCTGCATCTATGCTACTCATGTTTCCTTTTTCTTTGTAGTTACCACTATTATATCTACAAATTCTTTCTGTGTTTTTATCTGCATATCTATTTGGTTTACATAATAGAATGGCTCCCCATCCTAATATGCTTCCATCTGTTTCTATGATCAAGAAATCTGTATCTAAGGGCATTGCTAATTTTGGTAAATTTTTTATTCTATCTTTAATTTCTTGTACAAGTTTAATGTCTTCTTGATTAAAATGTCTTTGTCCTGTTGGAGAGGTCTTGGAATATGGGTCCTGCAATTTTTCCTAAATCTTTTATAAAAGGTCTTGCATAATTTACTAATCCTAAAAATTTTTGGATTTGTTAAAGATCTTCTAATTTATCTGGAAATTCTAAGGCTTTTTGAGCTATATGAGGCTGTAACTTAATTTCTCCTTGACCTATATTTACTCCTAGAAAGTCTATGTATTCTTTGAATAAAATCATTTTCTTCTTACTAATGATTAAACCGTGTTTAATGAATTCTGAAAAAACAATTTTTAAATGTCCTCTGTGTTCTCTCCTATTTTTGCTAAAGACTAAAATATCATCTATGTATGCAATAATAAACTTACTATGCTTGTTAAAAATATCTTCCATTTTTCTTTGAGAAATACTAGGTGCATTTTTTAATCCAAATGGCATGACTAACCATTCATAATGTCCTTCTGGACATGTGAATGCTGTCCATCTAATACTATCTGGGTGCATTTTAACTTGCCAAAATCCTGACTTTAAATCAAACTTACTAAAAATTTTACATTCTTGTATCTTATTAATTAAAACTGTCTTATCTGGAATTTTGTATGCATCATCTATTGTATTATCATTAAGTCTTTTATAATTAATAACCATTCTGCTTTTTTCTCTAACTATTTCTGAGTGTTTTCTTACTATAAAGGCTGCTGATCTATGAGGACTATCTGATCTTCTAATAACTCCTAATTTCATTAGTTCTTCGATATGCATTTTAAAATCTTCTAAATCTAAATTAGTTGCTTCAATATTCTTAGTTCTTATGATATATTCTGGATTTTTGATTTTTATTTCACAAAAAATCTTATCCTTTTCTCAATATTTTAGGACATTTTCTCCTAAAATTTCCATTTTTTCTAATCTATTTATCAAATTCTCTATATCTTGTTCTGTAACTAACATATCATAAATTTTTTCATTATCAATAAATTGATAATCTATTTCTATGTCTTCTAATTCTTCATCACTTTCTTCTAATTTTTCTAAGTTTTCTAAAAGTTGGCATTCTTTTTCTTTATTGCAGGGGCAAATTTTTTCTTCTTTAAGGCTTCCACCACGCTTCTCAGCGTACTCTGATGGGTAATGTATTGTTTGGGCTGGTGTAAATAATGTATGTTTCTGGAAATGTATAAAATCTTTTGTAATTGTAACACTACCATTGTCTTTTAATAAAAAACTAAGACCTATAATAAAATCTGTTTCTTTTAAATTGAGGGATCTAACCCATGTTGAGTCTTTTGGTAATGTATATTCTGTACTAAGTCCACAATTTGTTTCAAAGCTTATTTTACTGTTTGGTCTTAATAATTCTGTATATGTATATAATCCTCCATCCATTTGTTGTGCATTGATCGGATTTTTGGATTCTATAACATATTGATCTGGAATTAATTTTTTATTTATTATACAATTACTACTTCCTGAGTCTATTAATCCTAAGCATTTTATCATATAATTTCCTATTCTGATATGACATTTTACTTTGATTGTTTTAAGTTTTTCTGGATTACAAATTACTTTGACATAATTTATTTGTGAACATTCTAAATCTGGTTCTTCTATCAAGATTTGCTTATCTTTTCTATTTGATTCCAGTATTTCGATTCTTTTAATTACTAACTTTTGCATTTCTTCTAAACTTTCAATTCTTTTTCTAAGAATTCTGATTTCAGAAATTTCTAATTTATTTCTTTCTTCTTCAATGTTTGTTTCTTCTTTTTCTAGAATCAGATTTTCTTCTAAACATTTTATGCATGCTTCTTTATAACATTCTAAACATTTTGCTCTAAGTTTTCTTGCTGGGTACCATTTACAAATAAAACATGCTATATTATCCATTCCTATGTTTTTTTGTCATCTATGTTTACATGAGTCTAAAGATGTTTCCATGAATTCTGTTTCTTGTTCTGATTCTGATTCTTCATCTATTTTGAATCTAGTAAATTCATCTAATATTTCATAATCATATTGTTCTTCTTTTATATTAGTCTGATCTTCTATTGATATAATACTATAAATAGATTCTTTATCTGAAATGTATTCATCTAATTGAATTAAATCTTGATTAGTACATTCTATAAGAGTACTTTTCTTATCATAATTGTTTATTCTCTTGGGACATGTTCTTGCTAAATGTTCATTGCTATTACAAACAAAACAATTAAGTTTATTTTTATAAGTTCTCTCTGGTTTAAATTTTCTAACGTGTCTTTTTTCGTCTAAATAAGGTTTTCTCTTATTTGATTTTCTTAAGAAGTATCTTTTCTTAATTGGATTTCTAAAATTCTTTTTATATTTTTTCTTATAAGGTTTGGAGGTTGAAGCTCCATATGTCTGAGGTGTAAAAATGTCTTTACAGAATTTATAATCTGTCTTTTTTAATTGCTTTTGTATTTGTAATTCTACACATTTATCTTCTAGGCATCTTATTACATGTTGTATTCTTTGTCCTATACTCCAGTTTTTATCTGGAAATTCTTTTACAGATGCTAGATTATTCCATGATTCTGTAATTTCTAATCCTAATGGTCCTGGTAATTTATGAAATAGCTTATTTCCTATTTCTTGGTTAAATGTATTTCCTGAAATTGAGGTCTGATAATAATATTCATTTAAAAATCTTTTTACATACTTACCTTTAGTCCATTTATATAAATTAAGCTGTTCTAAATCTCTCATTGCTTTTCTTTGTATACTCATATGTCCTGAATTAGGGTCTGCTCTTGTGACTAAAATTTGTACTTTGTTAACAAAATTATAAGGGTTACTTCCTAATTGTACTAATTGATCATATTCTTCTTTTCTTTCTATCTTATAGGCTTCCCACATTGCCTTTGTACTTTCTCCTAGAAATGTTTCTAAGTAGATATCTATACATGTCTGAGGGTTCCATGTCTTGTATGTTTCTAATATAATGTCCTATTATAGTATTCTTCCAAACATCTATGACATTTGTCCATGTTTGTGGATCATGTGCCGTGATGTTTTGTATTTGTGCTTTAGAAGCTGTCTGGAATTCTATTTTTTGTTCCAATGGTCTCTCACTTCCTCTTGCTATGTATTTACTATTTTGCGGTGGTTCATTATATGTATTATAGGCTCCTCTAGGAGGAAAACCATCTCCATAAGTAAAAATCTCATGTTTAACAGTCTTATCAAAAGGGGTTTCATCAAATGTTCTATATCTAGTTGTATCTTCCATGAGTTCTTTTGTATAACTATAATCAGTAACTTCTGTATTATTATCATTTTCTTCATTAATAATACCTACCTAATATTCTGTTCTAGGTCATAATATAAATACTCATTTTCCTTTATCTGTTTTAAAATATACATTTGATCTTCTAATTCTAGAAGTTCTTTTTTATTTAAAATAATTCCTAATTCTTTGGGATAAATTATTTTATCAATATCTTCTCCTATTAGTTCTATGTGAACATTTTCTTGGTGAGGAGGTTCTTGTTGTTCTTCATCAGAAGTCTTTGGTACATATTGATAATCGGTAAATCTTAAGCTTGTTCTTCCTTGTGCGTCTTTATAAGTTAAAGATTCTCTAGGTGCTATTGGCTTTTCTTCTTCTTCTAAAAACTTATCCATATCCCATTCTAATCCAGCTAATTGTTCTGATGAAAATTCTTTAGGCTTAACCATATTTATTCCTTTACTACTCATTAGTCCTACTACTTTATCCATATAAACTTTATATTTTGTCTGGGAATTAATTGAGCATCTTCCTAAGAATCCTACATGTATTAAAAGATTTTCTCCACTATTAGTATCTTCATATCCCTTAGTCTGTATACCTATTTTAATTTTTTCTGAAAAACCTTTGATAATCATTAAGAAGTCTGGATTACAGTAAATAATACCGTTATTACTATTCATGTCTACTTCCATACTTGCTATTTGTCCTTTTTCTATATTATTAAATCTTTCATCATAAATAGTAATTAATGTTTTACATCCTAAGCTCCTTCGAGTTAATCCTTTTATTCCTATTACAATTAATCCTAAGTGAATAAATCTAAAATTTCTTTTTCTAAGTTCTTTCTTAGAATCTTCTGAAATTAGATTTAATTTAACTACCTGGTTTCCAATACATTGTATTTCTACTTCTCTATAATGTCTAAAGAATTGGGTTCTTGATTCAAAAATTCCTCTGTTATATAGGACATCTGGATTAAGTACTCTTAATCCATGTGTCTGGAATCTTGCATAATCTTGTTCTAGATCTATAATTTCTTCAAGATTTTGATTATGTTGTTCTACTCTTCTCAAAACTCTATCTAAGAAATTTCTACTTTCTCCTGATGTACTTGGTCTAGATGTTCCTTCACTAATTGTTCTTGATCTTCCTATAAATGGAGTTGTTAAATTCATCTTGGAAATTTTAAGTCTCTTGATAATCTTCTTGTTACTTTTTCTTTGCCTGTTTCTTTAATGTTTAAATTTCCTAATTTATTTGTTATAGATCTTAAATCGCTTTCTATTTCGGGGTCTATTTTTTTTATCAAAGGCTTCTAGTTTTTTATGTAAACTTACTAAGAGAGTAATAATTATATTATTTTGTCTAATTAAAATTCCTTCAGTAACTTTTGTGGAATCTAAGTTTGTTATTCCTTCTGGATCTTTATGGTAAATTCTACAATAATCAAAAGCTTCTTTGTAATTTCTTTCGTTTTCAAATTCTCTGTTCATTAACTAAGAATAAGTCCTTTTAGTTATTCTGTCCTATTACTAATCTTTTTTTGTCTCTTGTAAAATTTCTTTATTTGAATCTAAAATTTTTGTTATTTCTGAAAAATTATTTGTTTAAGTAATGGTTTCTTGTTTGGAAATTCTTTCTAAAATAACACAATTTTGATTCTTAATAAAGTCTAAATTTTCCTTAATATTTTTAAAATCTAAGTTATTTGTTTTAAGATGATTTAAAACTTCTTCTAAAGTTTTATTAATCTTTTTATTAGCTTGTTCTAGATTTTTTGCAAAATTTATGACAAAGTCTATTAAAAGATTTTGACTTGGATCTTCTGAAAACAAACTATGTAATTTATGTGATGTTTCTAAATTACAATTTAAAATATTATTTTCTACTGTCTTGAACTTTTTACCTTGGCTAGGAAGTTCTAAGTCTAAATATTCTATGTATCTTTTATTAGCTATGGCTCTGATACCAAAAGAGGGGGGGGGTATATATATATATATATATATATATATATAAACCCTAAACCCTAAAATAGAAAACTATACCCTAAATCCTAAAATATCTTTTTTTCCCCAAGAAACATTTATCATCTTTCATCGTATAATAAGCAATTCACGAACTTTATTAACATAGACAAAATAAGATAATTTATTATCAACAACACTACAATTACAGTAAAAAATTTAATAGTGATAAAATTAATTATTCAAGGAAATCTGACTAGTACAAGTTTGGCAAGTATGACCGACTGCGCCGCACTTTCGCGGTCTAGGAAACTCTCCAGTAGATGGTATTCTAGATGTATGTACACGTCCAGGAGTATGTCTTCGAACATTCGGTGGCAGTAAATTATCAAGCGGGAGCAAGTGTTCGGGAAGTTCCCACTCAGCCTCATTTGGTAGAGGAAATATAGTTTCGGCATATGCTTCTCTCCACAAAGCAGTGGTATAGTACTCAATTGATAATGACTGTGGTGAAAAGCCCCTATGTCTAGCAACTGCATGAGCGCATGGAAAGCGCTCAAGCTGAAACTGTCTACACGTGCAGGTGTTGCCATTCAAGTCCACAACATAACCAACATTACGTCCGCATACAACGTTGAATCTAAACTGATCCAGTGGCTCTACGCCCAACCTTCTAGCCAGGTCTAATGTCTTGAAGAGTTTGGTTTCCATGGCAGGGGTGAGATAAGACGTGCATGATTGAGATTCCTTGCGTCTATCGTGAAACCAAACCTGTAACTTCTCCCTAATGTTATCAATCATTGCCAGAATTGGTAACTCTCGATCCTTCTTAAATAATGCATTCAAAGACTCAACGTTATTTGACGTCATCGTATTGTATCGACGTCCTAGAAATTGACACCGTGCCCAATGGTGAATCCCCAATTTATCTATTAAGTACTCCGAGGCTTTCTTACTCTTGTTATCTATTTTGATCATGAACTTATTATAATCTTCAAAAGTGTAAACCTCTACCGCTCTCTTAAACAAGGAAACGATCCCAGTACCACGGTATGCCGTCTTCAAATTTCCTTGCATATGGTATATGCAATAACCGTGGTGTGCTCGGGAAAAACTTCAGCTATACCATTTATGATAGAATTTCCCCGATCAGTTATAAAAGCAAGGTCATGGACATCTCCAATTACTTCCCTCAACTTTGAGAAAAACCAATTCATCGCTAGATCATTTTCGCTATCCACTATGCCAAACGCAATAGGGTATATTTGAATGTTGGCATCTTGACATGTAGCAATAATTAACTTCCCTTCATATCTAGCTTTCAGTGTTGTACCATATACTAGAATTAGAGGTCGCATCGATCTTTCAATTCCATTTATATATTGTCCAAAAGCCATGAAAAAATACTTGAAGCGATTGTCATCGTCAACCTCAATAAAGAATGTCGAACCAGGATTAGTTCTCGACATGTTATGATAATACCTGGCTAATTTCGCATAAATTTACTCGGGTGAACCCATTAAATCCTCTAACGCACATTCTCTAACCTTCCAGGCCTTCTGGTAGCTCATGGTCACCCCAAAATCTCTCTGCACATCGTTAATGATGTCTCTGGGTCTGTAAATAGTCCTTGGGTCATCAAACTTATGCATTATCTGTCGTCCTATAAACCATGAACGTGCTTGTCTGTGATCATTTCGACAAATGCCCACTTGACAAGTATGCTCTCGTGCATACTTGTGAACTACGAAGAATTGATTTGTGTCCATCCTCGTTGCTCGCAGACGCCAACTACAATTATCATCTACACAGACAATTGTGTAGGTACTTCTGTCTGACTTCTTCACTTTAAACTCGAAATTGTGCTTAAATGCAATACTGTGCACCGCTTCTTGGAGATCTTGCTTGGTATTAAATAATTGCTGGACTTCCAAATCTTCATCATCTGGAACCACATGTGAACAATTAGTCGATCGTGAACTTGGCCCAGCCTGTGAGTTCTCGAAGTGCTCATGTTGACGTATGGATAAATTAATCAGATCATTGTTTGTAAATGAAATGTCCTCCTGATTGTCTCCGATTACATCGTGACCTCTATGGGTGATAAGAGGATCATGGAGTATAGCAACTGTATTAGGAATAACATCATCATCCTCACGAACTATTTCTAATGTGTCCCAAATATCATTCACATTCTGATCCCCACCATCGAATTCTTCATTCTGATTATCGGGAGTATCCTTTCGTACTAAAGTTACACAGAAAGGAATAGTTTCCTTTTTATTCGCCTCAATTAACCACGTAATTTGCACATCAGAAGTAACAAACAAGGGTGGCAATGCAACAGTAGAATTAGAGTTATATAGAAATCCAAATTTCATATCATATTCAGATGGATCAACTTAGAGTTGATCTTGTAGTTTGCTGTACATGTCTGTAAATGACATACCTGGAGTTAACAAAATTACAGAAATGTTTTGATCACTTGTATATTTCCATGACCATCAAAGATTTTCATCAACCATGAATTCACCAAAATAAGAAACTGGTATGAAAGTCATATCGCATTAATTAAAAATAATAAAATCTCAAAACAACAAGTTAAGGAAAATCAGAGTAACTAATAAAAAATAATTGTAAAAAAATAGTTGTAGGGCCGGAGCCTCGGTTCGGCCGGACCATGCATCCGCGATATTTAACCATTCTATATTGTAGACTACCGCACGTAAATGAACAAGTAGGAAAATTAAACATTATTTAATTATTATAATTATATTTATTTTGATATTATTAATAAATTTCTTATTTCCATTATGAAATTATAATTACATATCTTATTTCTAATTATTATCAAATTATTAATTCATTTTTATTATGAAATTATGAAATTATAATTACATATCTTATTTGTAATTATTATTAACAAATTATGACATTATTTAGTAATGAAATTATTTTTGTAAAATATGATAAATAATATTAAGAATAAAAAAATTATTTAGAATTTTATAATTTATTTATAATGTAAAAAAATAATTTAGAATAATTATTTTTGAAATTGGTCCGGCCGGACCGTGCAATGGTCCGGCCGGACCATTGACAGGCACTTTTTTTCCGCTCTAATGTTCAATTCTTCCGATTTTGTTACTAAACTGATAAAAATCATATTTCGCCATATTAATTTTCATTATTTTGTCTACATAATTATAGATCTATAATTATTATTAACTAAAAAATTAACAATATATGAATTCTTCGTTAATTTTTTGTTACTGAAATTATAGATATGTTGAATAAGTTTAACACAACGAGAACAAAATTAAATACAGTTTAATAAATATTGCTAAATCAACTTATCGATAAGAAGTAGCGAATGAAATCTTTTAGTTGAGATTTGTATATTTTTTGCGGATTTTTTTAGCACAAGCAAATAAAAAAATGAGAGAATAATTTATCTGTTTATTGAGCACAAACATATGAAAAATGAGAGAATAATGAAAAGTGAGAATTGTATTGTTTTCGTTTTAATATAAATATGAAATATGAAATAAATGAAGGGTATAAGAGAAATATGGTTATTAAGGATATACACGTCATTTTAAAGAAAAAGAGGTATTGTGGTTAGTTTTTGAAAAGTTAAGGTATTTTGACTTGTCCCATATTTGACTTGGGTATTTTTAAAATTCCACCCCCCCCCCATTTTCACATTTCATTTATAAAAATGTCACAATTTTTTAATTATGTCCATTTTTCTTCAACCCACGATGTTCTCTCGTCCCTTATTCATTATCTTGTAAACTAACATCATCGTCAATCACTAAATTTGTGTTTAATATGTCTTCATCCGAGTAGGAAAATTGAGTTTCTGTTGAAATTAAAGAGCAAGGGCCTAAATTCAATGTCCACTCAACAATAAAAATTGAAAAAGAGAACAATAAACCAAAGATGCTAATTGGGACACTGAAACTTAAAAATCACGATTTGGCTCCAAATGTTGTGAAATAAATGCAAATGAAGTTGAGATAAGGTAGGTGGGTGATTACTCTCTCAGCCGCTACTTCATGAACGCCGCCAATGGATGGAGAAAGGAGGGAATTAAGAGAGAGAGAGAGAGAGAGAGAGAGAGAGAGAGAGAGAGAGAGAGAGAGAGTTATGAGCAGTTGAATGATCCATAAAGTACAAAAAAAACTGTAAATTGAACTGCTTCAATATACAGAGACGTGCAAAATTTTGAATCAGATCCCATTTGTTCAAATTATAAATTAATTGAGATTCTGGTCAAAATTAATTGGCTAGAATCTCAATTGTTATTATTAATATATAGATATAGATTTATAATGTACAAATTTTTTAAATCACACATATTTTCTCTCTTTATTTTTCAACCACATATTTTACCAAAAAAATACAAATAAAATACATTATAATTTGCTTTGTGGCCTCCAAGCACAACCTAAACCATAAATTTTATAATTACACTACATCTCTTTTATAAGTACAGCATCGTTTAGCGGTTGATATTATGTATTATTTGGATTTTCAATGTAAAATGTGTGGTTAAAAATTGAAGAGTGAAAATATGTGTGGCTAAAAAGTGGTATGAAAAATTGTGCCAAATATAATTTGATTTATAGATCATTACCGAACACAGTCTATATACATTCGTTAAATAAAACAAAAATAAAACATGTGGTACATACACCACAATAAAAAACCACCCATCTCTCTCTCTCTCTCTCTCTCTCTCTCGCCACAATAAAAAACCACCCATCTCTCTCTCTCTCCCCAAATTTTCGAGATATTTGACCAATGTAGCCCTCATTGATCCGTAATCAGTTATCCTTTTTGCTTTGTTTACATGTTTACTGCCCTTTTTCTCTCTTTAAAATGATGGTTGATGAATTTGTTGTTCTGGTGCAATTTAAATCTAACTTAAGAATTGGCTTTAATTCAAGATGACTCAATTTGTTCTCTGCTTCAATAATTCCTTTCCAAGATCAACTTGCAATAGAGGGAAATTGACCTTATCATTGGAAACCGATTTCAACACGATTTTTCCAAATTGCTGCCTATACATAATAGTACATAGATTTCAGGGTTGTAGGTTAAAAAAGAGTTTAATAATTTATTCATGGGGTGTTTTCTATATACAAGCGGCATGGAGAATCCGGGGCAGGGCGACAAGAACTGGAGATTTGTGAAATAGCAACTGTATTCGACTAAAACTTCAGTTTTTTTTATTATTATTTAAAGAAGTAATAGGTATATAATTTGGGGTTTTTAAGATTTGTGGTGTACACAAGAATAAAGAAGAAGAAAAACTAATATAATGTGATGGCTATTTAAGTCAATTTACTTGGGACCAATTTAGTAAATATAAAAAATGTTGTGTGATTAATAAAATTAGTGGTGTCAATATAATTACCCTTTCGTCTAATGGTTTTTTACTCTAAATACCTTTTTTTCTCCTTGTAAATATAACCTATATTTGAGGTAGATAAAATTAGATTTTTAGTAAAATTTTGGTAAGAGATAAATTAGCCTCTATTTGGCAAACTTGTTTTAAAATATGTTTTTTTATAACACAACTCTCTAAACCATTTTTTAATCATACACATTTTCTTTCCCTTACTTTTTAACCATATATTTTACTTCGAAACATAAAAATATGTTTTTAAATACAAAACTTTTAATAAACAGGGTCTTATATTCACAATACTTTTACGATTGTGTTCATCAGCACTATAGCATTTATAAATTGATTTATTAATGTTTTTTAGGTAAAATGTAGTTAAAAAGTGGAGAAAGAAAAAGTATGTAGTTAAAAAGTGATTTGAAAAATTGTGTTGTTTATAAATTGTTTTATTAATTATAATGATTGCGTTAAAAGAAAAGATGCTACGTAAGTCAATGGAATTTCACTTAATTAAAATTTTGAAGATGGGTGTGTTGTTGGAATATGTCACCATTGAGCTTTAATCAATTGTATAACATGTTTGATGAAATGTCGACAGAATATGATGAAAAGTATTATAAAAAAATTGGAAGTGTCAATGTGTGATACTAAAATTATACCCTAAGTATCATTAGATTTTGAAAGTATATGTGATACAAAATTTTGAGAAATATCATGTTGCAATACTTTAAATGTATCATAAGTATCGTACTATAATACTTGTTTTGAAGAATGTAAATTTCAATAACTAAAAAAAATATCTTAGATTAAAATCAAGATTTTTATTGAGACCAAATAGGGGAAAATGTTGATAAAATTGTATAAAATACAAAAAGACATTTGATGCAATTCCTTTTTGGGAATTGCGATGAAGACGCTGAATAATAACAAAAATACTTAGGAAATATCTAAATTTAGATAAAAACAATAATAAACAATAAGAAATAATGAAAGAATAGATGATATGATTCCAACACAAACCTCACAACGCAAGAACCCAAGATTGTAGAGATCCTAAACCCGTGTGATGTGGAAGAAAGAACTAGAATTGTTGAACACCACAAGAATTGCCTAGTTCCTTGATAAGTTCAAAGTTTGAACGCCATAAAGAATCGAAATTATTTTTTAAGTTCTTGGTTGTCCAATGAAGAACAATTGAAAAAAGGAAAAACTCAACATTTAATTCATTGACAATCTCTCAAAATATCAAAGTTAGTCTTTACAATAATGAAAAAATGATAATATAATGTCAAAAAGGGGCTAAAACTAGGGTAGTCACAATTGAGCTTAAAAAAGGACAAAAAACAATAATTAAAACGGAAAAATTTAAAACTCGCAAACCCGACTTCAGAACAACTGGACAGTCGCGTGGTTATGCTCAAAACATTCTGCTTAATTTTTAACACGTCGCGCGATCATGCCTCTTTTCCCTTGCGCAGTCAAGTGACTCTTTCGACGGACTCAATGTTCGATCTTTTGAAGTGATTTGATCCAACTTGAGTCTTAACTCAAGCCCAACACAAAGCTTGCTCCTTCTTCCATGTAGATTGCTGCTGCATCGCTTGTAGCTTGACTTCTCTTCTAATCTCCTACATTGGATCACATCATCCCCTCTCTCTTGAAATGGATTTGACCTCGAATCTGAAACTTGTTCAATTTTCTTGTATCTCCCACTTTTGCTGGCTTGAGGGACCTTTTTTGCTTCATGCTTTTGTTCAACTTTTTGGGTTGTTCATCTTTGCTAATAAATTTCTTCCCGGCTTTAAGTTTATGATTTGATTTGGGTACCTGGAAAACAGAATTAACCAAAAGTAGGGAGGGACTTGTTAGCATGGCCAAGTGCAAGGATTGGATCCTTATATCAACCTCTGTGGAAAAAAATCATTTTGTGGGTGGACTCTTTTTTCTTTCCCTCTACACTCATGCTCTCCTTTCCAGAGGTCGTGATCTCAACTCTCTTATTTTCAAATTTCATTTCCTTTCCTTTCTCTGAGATCATAGCCTCAACTCTCTTAATCTTTTTCTCAAACTCAGCTTTCAATTTCAATTGATCTTCCCGAACTTGCTTTGGCGACAATGGAATAAGAGTACTTCTTACCATCTTTCACAAGGTTATACTGATTCTTAAACCATCATGTAGCACTCTCCTATCTAAACATAGCAAATTCATGAATCCAAAGATTAATAATCCAATTGGCCAAAATAAACTATTAATCAAATAAACTCAATTGAACATTCAAAAATAATAATCCAACAATTGAAATAAAGGAATAGATACAACGTTACTTGTTTGTAGGAAAAGAAGATAACATAATTAAATTGACACAACTTTCCCTTTGAACAAGACGAGGAAACTTAGCCCATCATAATTGTGGTGAAATCTTCAATTTGCTCCATGAATTCCATTGATACTTCTTACTTGAATCCCAAGAATTCTCTCTTTTAATCTATAATTTTCCTCTAAATTTTCTAGCCTCCCTTATATAGTGATTTTTCTCTTTTTATAGCTCTAAAATCGCGCCCTAGAGTGGCCAAGAAGATATACCAAAGATAGACTTTGATTCCAATTAGGAAAATATTCCGCGTCGAAGTTACGACCTTAACTTTAGTCTTTACGGCTGTAAGTAGTTTACTGGAGATTTTTATGTTTTGAAGGTTACGGCCGTAAACATGGATATTACGGCCACACGACCGTAACTGTTGGTTTTACGGTCGTAAGCTATGCAGCTTTGGTCCCCAAACTTCATTTTTAGTGCATTTTGGTCATTTCTTCTTCTTTTCTTGTCCTTTATGATCCTATACAACATAAAACATAAAATGCATTAAACAATACTTAAATAGGATCAAACCAATAACAAAATAAGGCAATAAATTAACCAAACAAGTGCTAATAAATCACTTATCAACTAGAAAGTGGAGAAGTTGCAGGCTATGTTTTTATGAAGATAGAGAGATAGCTGCCGGGCACTTTGTGTGGATGGGAACAGTGAAGAGAGGAGGTTGTCGGCTATGGAGAGAAGTGAGAGAGGTTGCGACAGTGCGGTTACTAGTTCTGTCCTGATGAAAGAGTGGTGCGGCTGGCTTTGTTCCCAGAAAGGTTGGTTGGCATGTGCTATGGGATGGCTGTGAATGTGTGTGTTCTGTGGGCTGTTAGGTTGTGTGGGAATGGATATGAGCTGGGAGTTTTGAAGTGGACCAAAAAATGTGGGTCGAAATTTGAATTCAATGTAAGAAATTGTCCAATGTATCTCTGCAATTAAAAAATTAAATTAATAGCAAATAAAATCAATTTAGAGTTTAAGAATTAAAATTGAATTTTTTATAAGTTTTACTCTAAATAACCCAATTAATATTCCAAAATTGCATTTTTTATGTATTGACCTATCTAAACTAAGTAAAATTGGACAATAATCAGTCGCATGACTCTTCCGATGGACTCAATGTTCGATCTTTTGAAGTGACTTGATCCAACTTGAGTCTTGACTTAAGCCCAACATGAAACTTGCTCATTCTTCCATGTAGATTGCTGCTACATCACTTGTAACTTAACTTCTCTTTTGATCTCCTACCTTGGATCACATCAACATTTCTACCTATCATCATAATCAACAGAAAAGGTAAATGTGTAGTTGAAAATTTTTTGATCTCATAAAATATGTGGTAAAAATTAAGCCCATGTTTGATTCTCTTTTTTAAAGTTTATTTTTTTCTCATACTCATTTTCTACCATACATTCACACAATAAAATATTCTACACATAAACTCAAATTTTTCATTACTTTTCAACCACATATTCTCCAAAAAAATCATTACTCAAAAAAAAATTTACTCTCTTTAAAATAAACATCAAACAAGGGCTAAATGTTGACTTTAACTTATATTAAAATCAAGATTTTCGTGATACCAAATAAGGGAAAAAAAAAGCTAATAAATTGTATAAAATAGAAAAAGGCATTCCTACACATCATCATAATCAACAGAAAAGAGGAAAATTGAAGTGGTATCTTTGTCTTTCATTTGCTTCTTCCTATATTTTCCTTCAAAATTGTCTCCTCCAAGAAAATGGCAGTGAAAATTTGTGTGCTTTCCTTTGTTTAAATTAAAATCAACATCATCTACGAACTCTATTTTTTCCCATTTTCACTAACATTCATCGTTGGGTTCCCCAATTTCAAATTGAAGTCCTAATAGACAATAATGTACTTATTCATTTAGATTTGCAAACCCGTGAAAGATAAATGCATTATTTCAATTTGTTGTTGTGTAGTCAACATTAGACCAAGACCATGGCAATTTTTTATTTTTCCAATTCTTATTGTTTTCATGCCTCCATGAATAATGTGTCTTGGTCTCAAGTGTAAAGTGGCTACGTGTTAGGATTTGGCTCGAGCTTTGTCTTTCTATCTATAGGGTCTGCTGCACTTTTTTTGGATGAGCATATATTATTAAATATCATTTTTGAATCCGTATTGTTGCTAGCACTTGTTAGAGGGACTCTTCCTAACGTCGTTGTCTGTCTGATATCTGGTGAAAATGTTATCTCAATCTATCAATTTCTTCTACTAAATGCTTTTTTTTTATTGGTTTGGACAAAATAATAAAGATTGGTGATAGCTTTAAGACTAATGCATCCAAATAATAAGTAATAAAACATTTTCAAGTTGTAATTCTGAACTATGTGGTATAATCGATAAAACCAACTTGGCTTGATAGCCTTTTAATTGCTTTGTAATTTGTAGATCAACAGAGAATCATTATAATACCGAGGCTACCATTACCAATTAATGCAAATAGAATAAAGTATACGAAGTATATGAGATGCTTAATCCAAATCATAAACACATGTTTGAGGCCAGCTCTTTTGGATCACTTCTGAAGCTCGAAGACATAAAGTTGACCTCTCAAACCTTGTATCAACTACACTTTCAGACGACCAAGCCCAACAAAAAAATGGTTTAGCATTGCAGGTAAACCTACAAGATTTGGGCTACAATTTATACTTGTGACCGTGTAGGTGAATTTTTAAAAGTAGATAGGAACAAGGAGCTAGAATGTAGGATTGTGATGGAGTATCTCAATAAAAATGTTGGGGGAAAGATTTGTAAGAGAGGTGTTTTTGTTGTCTTTCTTAAATGCAAAAAACTAAGATCGAAAAATACAAGTTGGGACTTATAGTTGTCTTTGCGTATGAGACATGGGTAATAAATTAAATAATTTGGATGAAGGAAGAAAAGTGAGGTGTATGTACATGTTATATGTCTTTCACCTTGTTATAATGGTATGAATAAATAATACACTTGCCTTTTTAATAATTGTTGTCAAGTAATACGTGTGTTGTAAGATTCTATTTTTTTTGTATTACAGATTTGAGCTTTCGATGTGATATCCATTCCATGAAAAAAGTCTGTTGAGTATCTGGATAGCATTCCAAGAATGCTCGTGTGGAAAATGTCAAAGAGATTGGCTTCTGTTGTAACTGTTTGTGTTTTGGGAACCAAAGAGGTGACTTGCATATTTTATTGATGCTTGGTTAGGATAACTTATTGATTTTCTTAGAAAATGTCTAACTATTTCCTCAATTTAATGTTTGGAGATGGAGGTTAAGTCTACACTACTTCCAACAACCAAAAAGGAACTTGAGGAGGATTTCTAGAATGAGTATACCCAGTATGTGGAAGAAGAGGAAGATGCTTCCAATAATTCAAAAGGAGATAATTTTGCGCATGATACCAAGCCATCTCATTCATTTTACCAACTTTCTCCTAGGACATCACAACCCCGTCAGTATTGGATGACCCTCATATAGTAGATTTAGTGAGGATTGACGTGAAAAAACTTTGATGGCATGCTGCAATAGGTCATATCAACATGGCTCGATATCAAGTCTAAGATTTAAAGGTTGGTTGAATTGGCTGCAGTAGTTCAATTTCATTCACTAACAGTTACATGTGTCGACGTTATTCATATTCCAACTAGTGTATTGGATAATCAACAAGAGGTCAGGGATCAAAAGGAGGCAGGATTCAATGATGTGAACGGAGGAGACTGAAGTCTAAAAAATGATAAAAATTGATGATGGACATGATGATGGGAAGGAGGAGCTTGAAAAAAATGAATGCTAGAAAATGTGGCTTAAGTTGATTATACGATGGATGAGGTTAAAAAGAAAAGAATGTCAAAAAAGGATGGATGTGATGAAGTAGTAGAAAAGCATAAAAAAGGTAAGATTATTAGAAGCAAAGGTGGAAAATGAGGACGTGGCATGTTACTAGCTGGTCCGCTGGGTCGTACTCATGGTCTTTCCACTCCCTCCAGGTTCCCATTTAAGGGCTAATCTTGAAGTGGATTTTTTCCTTCCATAGGTTTCGAACCATGTACCCAGGGGATAAGTAAAAATGCACCCTTTTTGTAACGACCTGGTCCCCATTTAAGGGCTGGTCCGCTGCGCTTATTCATGGCCTTTCCACTCCCTCCAGATTCCTACTTAAGGGCTAATCCTGGAGTGAGTTTTTTCCTTCCATGAGTTTCGAACCATGTACCTAGGGAATAAGTAATGGTAGTGGGTTTCCAAGAATCATTGTACTTATTCCCTAGCTACATGGTCTTTTTGTAACGACCCGATCCCTGACTTAAGGGCTGGTCCGCTGCGTTGTACTCATGGTCTTTCCACTCTCCCAGGTTCCCACTTAAGTTGCTAATCCTGAAGTGAGTTTTTTCCTTTCATGGGTTTCGAACCAAACTGACAATTCACTTTAGGAAAGAAATATAAACAACATAAAAATATTTATGTGTATGTGTGAATAGCTAAAAATAAAATGCAAACTCATGTAAAAATATACTTAATATACTGTGTAACTAATCATGCAGAAACAAGCCCGAATCCCATGTGATCAACAATGATTTTTTTTTTTTTTTTCCTTGCACTCTCTTGGATGATCACAACCTTACTGCTTTTCTCTCATATCTCGAGATCTTTTCTATTGTTGTGGTTTCTAAGCATGTATACATTGCATTTTTCCACACAAGGCAGTTAGGATTTGATAAGTATGCATAACAGACCAAAAGTACTATATCAACAATCTCACACTCCAGCGTTAGAAATTTCAAATCAACAAGGCTTATACCATTTTCATTTTTTTTTAATTTTATTTGGATGACTTTTTCTTATCATATCCATGTCTTCACCATCTTTGTATAGAATTTTTCATACTTGCTTTCTATATGACCCATGTAGCGAGCTTTAGGTCGGTGACTCCCAAGCCAGATGACTTTAGGGTACCAGGTTCAAAGAACCCGTTAGACATAATTACCCGAGTCATAAAATCGTAACAGAAAAGTTAAAGATGTTGTAGCGTCTTATGTGTAAGTCCACTATCCGTACTTGCTTTCTAATTGACTACTATAGCGAGCTTTGAGTCGATAGCTCCCAACTTAGTTGAGTTTAGGGTACTAGGTTCAGAGAACCCCTCAGACTTAATTACTCGAGTCAAAAAGGTATTTGAAGAGTAGAATAAGACCTTCAGTATTTTTCTATTTTTATACTAGTTATGATTTATACCCATTGATCAAAACTCCTTACACCAAAGATGCAAAATCAAGAACTTCAGACCCTCAATCCATCAATGCCTACTTATATTACCCTTTCCACCCCCAAACTGCTTCTTGAGTAGTTTGGTTCTACATTTTAGTTCGGGATTTAAAATCTTAAGGTTTTGAGATTTTTCAGTCAATTCTATATTCAAATTGCATAATTTTATCCCATATGTATCAAGCATTTCCTACACAAGTTATTATTCGATATTGGCTATGTGCTCAAGTTTGATAAAAGTCTTACATGGATGAATGTTTAAGAGAAATTAAGTTCACATATTGTCCAATTCCCTGACTAAAGCACAAAATTCAATTCAAATCATGTCATGAGCAATAAATAAATCAACAAAATTTTCATAATTTTCCAATTTTTATGATTTTTCAACTTTTCATATTTTTATGAATTTTCTACCCCGAAATCGAATGAATGTGTAAGTAAAAGTACATGAATGAGATTCCTACCCCCCAAAATAGAAATATGCATTGTCCTCAATGTATTCAAACAAATAAATCAATTAAACACAAAATAAAAATGAGGGTTTAGGTACTTCCCGGGTTTGGAGAGGGAATTCCCATTTTGAAACTTTGATCTTCATGTTACTTGGATGATTTGACCCACTTCTAGTTTTCCCATGTTTGGCTCAATGTGTTTTCATATCATGTTCAATGCAAAAGAGAGAATTATAACATTATAATGTAAAAATATTGCATGAAAATTGAAATCTGAAACAAATCAACACAACACACCTAAACTAGGATTTAGAAAATTTTGAAATTTTTGAAAATCGACCACTGACTTTCAGTCCTTGACATCGCCTCAAAAAAGCTGAAAATTTCTCTAGACATGTCTCGGGCATATGAAAGTACATAATTTGGTTTACAATATATCAAAAATTTATCACATTTGGAATTCATTTGGGTCATGAAAAGATGTGACAAAGTAGGTGCAATGAAGCTGAAATTGTGGGCTGTGGTGCAATGATGCCTGCAATGGCCTTGCAATGAGGTGCATTGGAGTGCAATGATGTTCAAGTTGAATTCTATGCCTTAAATAAAAGTAAACAATGCATGGATGATGCACAAATGATGTATAACATGTGGTGAAGATGATCATCTAAAGAGAATTGTAAAAACTCAACAAAACACTCATTGAAACATTTTATCGAACACCTTGTATGCATATGAACACTTCAATGGAAAACATAGAATTGGATTCATGGATCAAGCCAAATTTTTTACCTAAAGAATCAAAATCCAAAAAATCAAAGTCTATTCTAATACCAACTCCAACCAATTCACAATATGAAATTTCACAAGAAATATGCAAAACATCAACAATTGTTGCTTAATCTCATTAAAGTGTGAAAAATTCATACCTTGGGAGTGATTTTGATGTTTAGTTATGCATGAGTTTAAGTGAATATGGTATGCAAACATTGGGGAGTGGTTGGGGACTCAACGTGGGATGAATTCGGGGGAAGAAAATCGAGTTAAAAGAGGTTGAAATGAAAATTAGCACCAAATATAACAAATTGCCGAACTGCTGTGTTACTAAACAGTAGCACCACTTCTAATGCATGCAACTAACTTCTAAACTATATGCACATGTCCTAAGTTAAGTGATCAAGTTGAAAATTGTGATGAAAAGTAACAAAACAAATAGATCCTAAAATGCTAATACATGCAAAAATAGGTGCAATGAAGTTTTCAATGCCACTACCTTGTCAAAATGTGAATTCTAAGCATGCTAGTGATCTTAAAATGCATTTTCAAGCAACTACTATAAAGCAAATAAAGAACTCAAAAGCAATAAATAAAGCAACTAAAGAAAAATGTTTGAAAAGTTGGGCTGTCTCCCAACAAGCGCTTCATTTAAAGTCTAGAGCTAGACTTTTTGGCAAACTTTTCAAGGTGGTTTTAGATCAGATAGTGAAGCCTCTTTATCTCCTCTCACCTTGTACTCATACCTCTCATAGCGTCTAATGGCCATTTTTCACATCGATCCTGGAACAGTTTTCAAGTAGTGGATCTTGGGTGTTAAATTGCATCATTGTGAAGGTCACATCCTGATTTTTAGCATGCAACACTACATCTCCCTTCTCTACATCAAAAAGTGCTCGTGCGGTGGCTAGAAATGGTCCGTCAAGCATCAAGGGGACTTTTTCATCTTCTTCCATATCTAAGATGACAAAGTCAGTAGGAGATATGAACTTGTGAACTTTTACCAACACATCCTCCACAACTCCATATGGGTAACAAATTGATCGATAAGCTAGTTGCAATATGATATTGCTACCCTTTGGGTCACCGAATCCTAGTTTTTTGTACACAGACAGGGATATCAAATTTATACTTGCAACTAGATCACATAAGACTTTGTTGAACTGTAAATCCCCTATGATGCAAGGTATAGAAAAGCTCCCTGGGTCTTTGAGCTTAGGTGGTAGCTTGTTTTGTAGGATTGCACTGCATTCTTCATTCAAAGTTACCTTCTCAAGTTCTTTAAGCTTCTTCTTGCTAGACATCATTTTCTTTAGAAGCTTGGTATAAATTGGAATTTGTGTGATGGCTTCCAAAAATGGGATATTTATGTGCATTTTTTAAACATATTGACAAACTTGTTGAACCGCTTATCCTCTCTTGTTTGCTTCAGCCTCTATGGAAATGGGATAAGAGACTCGTGAGGCTTAGTTGTTGATTTCACGTCATGGCTATATTCCTTTTCAGCCATTTTCTCACCACTTTCCACAATCTTTTCAGGAACTTCAGTTGGCTTTTTAACTTGAATTTCAGAAAGTTGCACCCACTACGCGTAGAGATTGCATTTATCTCATTTTGTATCACCTTTATAGCCATAAGTTGTTCCCTTGGGTTTGCCTCAATATTTGCAGGTAACGTACTCAGGGCTCCATTTGTGATAAGTTATGCTATCTACCCCACTTGGTGCTCCAGGATTTTTATTAATGCCTAGTAATTTTGAATTGTGGTTTCCATTTTTCTCATAAACTGATCTGTTTGAGACATGTATCTTTATGTCTTTTCCAAAAACTTACCAATCATTTCTTCCAGTGCAAGCTTCCTTTCTTCAGTGTGGTATTGGGCGCAATGTGTCCATTTAAGTGATCTTTCCAAGAAAAGTTAGGATAGTTTCGCCACCCTGGGTTATAGATATTTGAGTATGGATTGTTCTGGCATTGACCTTCTTGTACATAGTCAACTTTCTCCAATGGACAAGCCAAAATAGGGCAATCTGTAGTGGTGTGGTTTGCACCACATTCTTCACAAGTTACTTTAGCATTTTTTGATGAATGATTCACCAGTGCTATGGCCTCCAATTTTGCAGCCAAGGAGTCAATTTTTATTGATATGACAGCGTAAGCACCCACTTCATAGACTCCTGATGTCTTCTTTAAGACCACCCTGTCTGATCCCCACATGGCATTTGTGTTTGCAATTCTCTAAAAAAGCTCCAATGATTTTTCGATGGTCTTTGTTCCCAAAGCACCATTTGATGAGGAGCCAACCATGTTTTTAAAGTGTGGAGGTAGTCCTTCATAGAAGAACTTCACTTGATCACCTCTGGCGATCCCATGGTTTGGACATTTCTTCAGCATGCCCTTAAATCTTTTCCACGCATCATCAAAAGATTCAGCATCCTGTTGCTGGAACACAGTGATGTCATGTCTCAGTTTGGAAACCTTCGCTGGTGGCATGAACTTAGTACAAAACTTCTGCACCAAGTCGTTCCGGTGGTTAGACTCGCAGCGGGGCGAGAATCTAACCAATCAACAGCTTTATCTTTTAGAGTGTAAGGGAATAACCCGAGTCTGATAGCATCATTAGACACATCCTGATATTGAAAGTGTTGAAACATGTCTAAAAATTAAGAAACATGTGTGTGTGGGTTTTCATCAGGTCTCCTATGAAATTGTTGTCCATTCTGGAACATATTGATGGCGTTGGTTTCAGTTGGAAGTTTGCCTACCCAAATGGTGGATAGACTATGCTGGATTGACTTTGAATCACCTGAGATGTCATGAAGTCACCAACCAACATGTCATCTTCATCGATTGGATCAGCAGGGACAGAAGATTATTATTGTTTGCCATTTGATTTTTTGGTTTTTTGATTTATCTAACTCTCTAACTTCTCTCAACCTACGGTGTAACGTACGTTCTACTTCGGGGTTAGCTTCGAAAAGATCCTTGTTTTTCGAACATAGCATACACAATTACAAGAAAAGTAAATAAATTAGTAGCTAAACTAAAACTAAAAATTAAAATCCTAAGATAAAAACAAAAATAAAATAAAGTAAGTAAAAAGTCCGAATTAGAAAAAGTAATCTAAAAATAAATTTAAACTACAATACCCGGAAATGACGCCAAAAACTTATTCCCTGACCACAAGTGTACGGATCGCACATAATAAAGTGGATTTAACTCCGAATATCGTTCCACAGGGATTGTGTAAATTGTATTTTAGACTACTATTCCTTAATCGAAACTATGAAAACTTGGAATTTGAGAATTTTGTTTTGAAAATTTAAATGAAGGTTAAACTAAAAGCAATGAAAATCTTGATTTAAAACTTATGAAAACAAGTGCGCTAGAATTATGAATCCATTTTGACTCTATTATCTATATTTTAACCAAATCATTTAAATATAATTCATAGGTTTTGAAAATCCATATTTCAAATATTATTAAAACTCCTTTTTGGATAAGAATTAACACCTTTTCCTATACACGATTCGATGACGAATCCGAATGTATAGAAAAGCATTACAAGATTTGTGAATAATATAGCAGATAACAGAAAGCATATGAGTATATTTCTATCCCCTATCAGACTTAATGAAATCCTAATCTTTTAAACTTAGAAATCATACAACTAGTGATAAAATAATTGCATAATAGTAAAAGCATGAATCAGTCGCTCAAAACCATAAATTGCGTGAAATAAATAATAGATTAAAACATGAATTCAAGAATTCAAAATTTCATCATAATTCTAACAATACTAACCTAGCCTAAAAACATAATTGAATAAAAATTACAAGAAAAATGGATAGAAGTCATCCTATTCATGCTTTTGATCTTTAGTCTTCAATTTTGCTCTTGGTTATGCATGGATCTCTTGGCAATTCGATAGCTTTTGGCATCAATTTCACAAGTTGGGAACCCCTAATTTCGTGCCCCAAGTCTGGTATTTATAGACATGCTCGAAATTTAGGTTACTTTGGGGGGAGAAGATTGCTGAATTTCACGCAAAACCCCATCTGCGCGGCCTAGAAAGTCAGCCATGCGACTACAAGCTTCATATCCATGCAGTCGCGCGCTTCTACAGGTTCAGCTTCAGTCGTTAGATTTTTGGTCCATGCGACCACGCAAGTCTACACCATGCGAACTCGCGGTTCATCGGTTTAAGGCAATTTTCATCTTTTGTTTTCGGTTTAAGTTTGTCCTCAAAGTTTATTTGCATCTCAGGTCCTCCAACTTTCGATTGCTATGATTTAGAGCCCGTTTGGTCCATAAATTTTTTTTTTTGTGGTTTTTTTGTGTTTGTTGATGGATGTGTGGTTTAGATTGATTTAAAAAGTAAAAAATTGTGGGCTTGACTAAAGATGAATGGTTGAGATTGAATTTGAAAAGTTTTGGTAAAGACTTTTGATAGAGCAAACAAGCTCTTAGTCCCTGAACTTTCAATTTCTTCCAACTTTGAATTCTTCTTTGAGTATTCTTCCAATTGAGTCCTTGATCTACTTCATCAACTCTTCCTTTGCACAATTGAGCTTTTAATCATCCAATCGACATGGTTGTGCTTCAATTCCTCTATTTTCTCGACTTTGAGATATTTTTTTGAAATATAAACAAATAATAACAAAATTAATAGCAAATATTCTAAAATGAACATATAAAATCTTAACTTTAGGAATAAATAAGTGTATAAAATACACTTATCAACCCTCTTTCAAATGGTAAATTAAATCTTATTTATATATGTGATTCGACTATATTTCTATGATGAATACGAACATATAGGAAAACATTAACGTTTATGAACACTTTGGAAGACAACATAAAGCATAGGGGTATGTTTCTATTCCCTATCAGACTTTATGGCAATTAAAACGTGTTTAATGAATTCCTAATCTTTAGAACTGAAGAAATCATCACAACATTCATCAAATAAATAACTAGAAAATTGTAGAAACATGAAACTCATAAATAATTGCTCAAACCCATAAATTGCATTAATTAAACATAAATCAAATATGATATCCGAAAATTAAAGCTTCATCATAATTCTAACATCAAACACCTAATCTAGATACATGATAAAAGAATATGTAGACAAACTCACTCGTCTAGAGGGCACATGTTTGCTTAAAACAGGGTAAAAAAATGAGACCAGCATGATGAAACTTAAAAATTTGGCATCCCGTTCTAGAGAACAAAATAGTGAAATCTCATGTTGTGGATGTGATGCAAAGTTAACAGTTCTAAAAAATGAGACGACTTCTATATGAGTTGTAAGTCATTTTGTTGAGTGACACAATAATATAAAGATAAAATACCCATTTGTTTGGTAACACTATGTGATTTATAAACTAATTTATTTATGATTTTGAGGTAAAAGTAATGATTGAAATTTGGAGAAAAAAATGTGTATGATTAAAAAGTGGTTTGGAAAATTGTATAACTTATAAACTTGTTTATTAATCAATTTATTTTATTTACCAAATAGTTGTCAAATTATACGATAAAATAAAATACGTAGAATAAATAGAGTTATATAAAGATAAAATGAACAAGACCAAAAAAAATAAAAATAAAGTAATATTGATGACCACCCACTTATGAGCCTACACTCCAAGCACATAGAAATGACAATGGAACGGGATGCCTTTTCCCGTCCCCGTCCCCGTCCCGTTCCTATTTAATCGGGAATGGGGCGGGGCGGGGATGGGAAAATCCCCATTTACATCCTTTTTTTTTTAATTTTAAAATAATTTTATGCAGACAATATAAGGAAATATGTAGGAACAATCATAACATTTTCAAAATCTAATAATCTTTACATATTATTTGAACATTAATCGAATATATATATTCATCTTTGTTTGTATCTTTATTTTATATTTGATTAGATGAAAAAATACAACTCGATAAGCTTAATAACTAATAATCAGTAACTTTTTCAAAATAAGTATTTAAAGTTTATGACTTGATAAGTAATAAATTTTTGGTGCAAGAAATTTTGACATCATAGGACTTTTGTACAGATAATATAAGACTTTTTTTGGACTTTTTAAATTTTAATGGAATTTGTTAATTGGGGAGGGGAATCGGGGACGGGGTGGAGATGGGGATAAGACAGTCATCCCCGTCCTGTCCCCTGTTCGAAAATGCTTTTTTATCCCCATTCCTGTCTTTGTCGAGAATTTCTCGTCCCGTTTAGGGTGGGTTCCCGTCGGGCTCGAATATTTTACGCTCCGTTGTCATCCCTACAAGCACACAGGAGAGCCAAATTGGTATGTATAATTATAATTAATAATAAAAAAAGTATGGTATATAAATAAATATAGATATAGATACATACAAAAAAAACTCTAGTGCCAATCGTTAGAACTATTACGGTGTCGATGTTAGCGGTTGGCGCTAGAGTTCAACTGTAGATACATATTGGAGTGGGACCATACAAGTTGGTAAATTCTCATCTTATCTTACAAGACAGGGAAGAAATAAAGAAAGAAGTTCGTTACTTTCAGGAGCAAACATGCTCATTTTTTTTTACAAAAAAAGTATTGATATATCTGTTGATTAGACAGACTTTTAAAGCAAATTGCCGACATTTAACCTAGACCACCTCCACCTGCGTCTCTGACCCCACCTCTTTTCTGATGCTTTCTTTCATTTTTTTTTTCAATCCTACGCCATTTCTTCCCCTCCTGGACTGGACCTCCCCTTTTCCCGTTAAACCCAATTTAATTTTAATAACTGCAAACATTTTACTCATAAATAGTAATTGAATTGAATTCTTGGTTGGGAATATTTCTAATTAAATAGACTTCCAATCAATCCCGCGTTGATCCAATCAATGGGAGACTCGCCGGAAAATGCAGACTTCGTCGGCTATGTTTCCAGACTGGAGGAGCAGGCTAAAGAGATGCAGGACTCCGCTGCCTCCCTAATCTCACGTACCACTCTCGAAGAAGACGCGCTCCGACAGCGCCTCGCCTCACTGGACTCTGACATCAACTCCCTCCTAAACAGCAGACACGCCGACGAAAAGGTCCCTATATAATAATATACACTCGTATAATACATGGATGCGTCTAGATACACATTATTCATAATTCATGCATATACGCTGATTACTTGTTTGTTTTCTATTTTTTAGTTGCAAGAGGAGTTGATTAAGGTGAGATATATATTAAGCGAAGGAGATGCAGCGGCTTTTCTTCCGAACAAATCGCAAGGTACTGGAATGAATTATGGTGTTTCTCTGTTTATTATTAGAGCAATGGCACGTGTACACACAGTTGCAGATTGTTTGACAAATAGATTAGTTGGCAGCAATATATTTCTCCATTCATTTGCAAAATCAACCACCATCCATAATTTTGCCACATATCATCTGTCATCCCATTTGTTATATTCATATGTACAAGCAGTGTTTTCCTTATTGTTATGTGGAGCAGGTAAGTTTCTGAGGATGTTTTTGGGGCCCATTAACGTTCGGGCAAACAGGAAGGACTTGAAATTGAAAATGAAAGAGGAGTACAACAATGTCAGAGTACGATATCATCTGCAAAATGTCGACTTTAATGTTTTCCTTTAACAGTGTGTATATTGCTGCACAATTGGTATCTGAAAATTTTCATCTTTTATAGTGTATTCCCTAACGCAATCATTACTATTTATAAACTAATTTATAAGTAACACAATTTCTCAAACTACTTTTTAACCATCCAAATTTTCTCTCTCCACTTTTCAACCACACTTCTTACTTTTTAAACAATAAAAAATCCATTTATAAACTGCTATAGTGTTATCGAATTATTTTGTATTGATTTCTACCAAATGATATCCTTTTGGATATAAGCTTAGACATCAAACTAATGATCAATTCAGGGCTTAAGTAATCCTAACTGAGGCCTGCCTTACCATGAGGAGAACAAAAAAATGTGCTGATTGTGAAGCAGATTTTGAAGGCATATGCCTCGATTGAGTGAGGCACACGACTCACAGCTTGTGAAGTGGCACACCTTAAATTTCAGACTAGAGCTGGTTTGGTAATAGAAGAAAAAAGGTTTTGGGGAATGTGTTGATGAAAAATGTAAAAAGTGGTAGGTTCCATAAAAATGTGTCGTTGAAAATGAGTTTTTAAAAAAAAAAAAAAAAAGAATTGGAAAAACTTTCATTACCAAACAGGGTCATATTTACTTTGTTTTAAGTGTGTACCACATAAAAATCTAATTGACCCACTTTCAGAACCCCCATTGTCCCATTAAAACATTAAAAATTGTGTTTCTTATTGACTAACTTTAGCCCTTTACCCCACTAACTAAAACAATATATTTTCTTTTTGTTACTGAATAGATTCTTCTTTTGTTTGCACGCTAAAACTCTTCTTTCATGAATTTTGAAGATTATTTGTGATATATATGCTTATTTGACCTTTTTTTTGTTTTGTTTATGGTGAGGCTTATGCCTCACTTTATGGAGGGGAAATGTCTAATTATCTGATTAAACCTTTTTTAAACATTGAATCAATTTAGCCTCTGTTCGGATCCCACCAAGTGATTATAAATCAATTTATTTGATTTTTTGAGGTAAAATATGTGGTTAAAAATTGGAGGAAAAAAAATATGTATGGTTAAAAAGTGGTTTGAGAAATTGTGTAGGTTATAAATTGTTTTATAATCACTTTACCAAATGGAGGCTTATATAACTCATTTCTTATTGCATTGTTATGAATGTAATAATTAGATACTTGGTTACTACTGTGTACACTACTTCTAGCTTGGACTACCTTCCACATAGGGATATCAAGTTTCTGATCATTTAATTGCATGACAAGAATGAAATGTGATACCTAATTATTAAATAAGTAGTGAAACTGAAGCAAGAAAGTAACTATTTATAATGAACAAGAAAAGGAACTAGAAAAGAAACGAGATCAAAGAAGAGAAGAAATTAGGGCAAAGAAGAAATCAATTTATCATATACTGGACAAGTAAGCCCACTATATGTTGAGCAACTAATCTAAAATCAATAGAACTGCTAATAAGCTATAACATTATCAAAATATTAAATTTAATTTTTAATTTAATCTAAACAATTATAATTTGAATTAAACTCTTATTTTAAAATCTCATCTAACTTCTATTTCTACCTCCACGAGAAACATTTGAAGTCCTATGAGGTTCCGATGATTGTAATATGTAACTTAGAATTTCGGTGGCTGATGTCCTAGGAATGCAGGACACAATCAAGATGATGATTTTTATCTTGTGAAATTCACTGTAGTGTCCAATTTGGTTGAGTAAGGATGTAAAAGATACTAGCGATGTTTGCAAGTTTTCTCTTGAATTATTATCAGTGTATTCACCGAAGGCATTATCTGATTTTCTCTTGTTGGATGCTTTTCTAGTCATTGATAGAAAGCTTTAATACCTGGAAAATAAATATTTCCTAGTTCTTGAACATGACTGTGATCGTATTACAGGATAGAACGGCATATTTGTTCCTCTTTTTCCCATCACTGTTGCTTGTTTTAAGTTTGTGGATTTGGGATGGATGTCTGCCTGCATTGCCAGTTCAACTTTATCAGGTACTATGTGGCAAGAAGCTCTCTTCTCCAGGCTTATTTTTTCTTTTTGATGGATATTTAGGAATATTCTGTGAAAGTAGACTGAGTATCTCTGTCTCTATTAAATTTCTTTCTTCTAGGCGTGGTTGTTGTACCTCTACACTGGTTTGGCATTGAGAGAAAACATTCTGAGAGTTAATGGAAGTGACATAAGGCCATGGTAAGTGTATATTTTATACTTGCGAGAATTTGAAGCGTGACATCTTATTCTACTCTTAGGAAGTTAACCATTTTTTCTATATCTGCATATCTTTGAGACTGTTTGGTGTGCATTTGCATTTTTCTTAGGATTAGAAGACTGATTTTGTAGGTCTCCTGCCTAGGTGGTGGGAATTTGATGTAGAATTATATGCGTTTTGGTTTAAATATTGTTAGTTACTTACTGCTAAAAGAAGTGTGCATGATGATAAGCTTGAGCTTAAGTCAAAGCAGTCATTTGCTCGTGGCAAGAGCGGCACGAGTTCACCAGAAAAGTTACTTTGTCAGCCCTCTTTTCCTAATGGGAAAGGGAATTCTTCTATTTCCCATAAATATCCATTAGTTTATATAAGAGCCATTTCCTTCTTGTATATAGCAGCATTAAGTTGAAACATTGGTGCTCGTAGAAGTAAAATCACTGAGTGAGTACTCTGTTTCTTACTTGGTATCATCTTCCAATTTATTTTTAGTAGCAACATTTTAGGACGATGACATAGAGATTACTGAGAGACGCATGGCTGTGTTAATTACATAAAGGTAAGTTGATTATAAACTCTAGCAATCATGTAATCACATGCATAGTTATGTGTTAAAGTGAGTGCACTTTCCCAACTTGATCCCATAGTTCAGGTTGCCAATGAAATTGTGGATGTAGGATTATTATACTGATGGTCATAGATTCATTTCAACGATTGGGGCTGTATGTTTTCCGACCAAAATGCTGGTTAAAGTGTTCTCTTTCTTCTTCTGGGATATATGTTGGTTGAATTATGCTTTGTTTTGTGGAAACTTGTTTTGATACCATGTTTTATATATTAAAGGGAAAAAAAAAATAAAAAAAAAATGAGATAGCCAAGTTGTGCACCTAAACTAGTGTACTAGCAGAGCAACCAATAAAACTTGCCTTGTAATTGTTAAATCAAAGGGATGTCCTAGGAGAAGGTATGAACCTTTGACTTGTTCTCTGTCTGGATTCGTATTTCTATCTTTTCCTTTTATCTTGAAGATATTATCTAGTTTTATTTTCTAGATTCAGTTTTTGAACTGGTTGCCCTTGCATTCCATTAGATGCTATTATTGGAATATCTTTTACTTACCAGTTACCAAACGTTATATATATATATATATATATATATATATTTAAAAAAAAAAAAAAATAGTTCAAATGATGAGATTATGTTTTACTTGAAATTCGTTGAGTTCCATAATTGTTTTATATTATTTTTTCTTCAACTTGCTATTTCTAGATCTTTAGCAGTCAACTAGATGACATTTTCTCTTAAATTGCCAACTATATATGGAGAAAGTATGCTTGCTTAGCATGTTTTTTTTTTGCCCCCCTCAAACCTTCTCTTTCACAGGCATTACTTTTGAATGTTCATTACACGTGATCTCTTTTCACGTACACAAACTGCACAGAGTTTTGAATGCATATTTCTCTTGTGCAGGTGGATTAAACATCACTATTATGCTATGGGTATGGCCCTCATAAGTCTTACTTGGGAGATAGAGAAGGGACCTGATTGTTCTCAGAAACAGGTGTTTTGCCCACTAATCCATCAACGCAAAAGTTTATATTCATTTGTGCAGGATTGTTAGTTTTGTCCATAATTTTTTCTCCATCTTTTCAGATAATATAATAATTTATGTTCATCACAGAGAGGTGTACGACTGTACCTGATATGGGCAATCTTTCAAGGAGTTGCCATGATTCTCCAGAATATATATCAAAGACAAAGACTGTATACACGTATTACAATGGGCAAGGTGCTATTATAAAATCCTAGCTCCTTGATCAAATTTTCGAGTTTTCCATCATTCTGCTTTTCCATCTTCCCTAAGTGTTTGACTTCTATAATCTTTAGACCACTTTTTATTGCAACTATCTTGCATTCATGCTAATTTTAATAATTTCTGGCTCCCTTTTGGGCTAAAGTTAGCTTCAATTTCAGAGTTCATCAACCTGGATCCTGCAGAGGTTCCAGCATTTCATCCTATTTTAAAAGTTGAAAATGCTGAAGCTATATTTATCTAATTAATGCTGACCAGATACAAGAAAGTAGTGGCTGAGCTGAATTATCTCTTCCATCAATTTTATGCAAGATATTTTATTTCAGACATTTTTTTGTTTGTTGCTTTTAATTGTAGGCCAACAGAATGGATGTTGTTTGGGGAGAAACAGCCGGAGTAGATGGTCAGTTATTGTTGTTGTTCCCTGTACTCTTCATCTTGCAGGTATACCAGTTGCTTAACTGTTAGGTTTCTTAAAGTTTTGTTCAACTGTCTCACGATCTTTTGGATGGCTACGGTCTGTCACGTTGACGGTTATATTTCATCTTCAGCATATATTGCAGCAACTATTTTGTTCTGCGGTTTCAGGTTTTTGAAGCGTGTGTTGGAGTCTTACTGCTGAAAACTGCAGTTACTAGATCCGTTTTTGAGTGGCAGGTATATAGGCAAATCTTTTAGATGTTTTGGTACTAGGAACTCTTCGCAACTTGCAAGTCGACTGCAATAGTTTTATACTTTCCTCATGTGATTCCCCCCCCCCCCCCCCCCAATATTTCAGGTAATAACATGTGGGATTCTTCTTATAATCATGGCTGTTGGGAATTTTTCTAACACTGTGCAGACGCTTGTAAAAAAATCTCGGGTTAAAGCAAAAATGAAGAAAGGTAAGAGTAGGCAAGTACTTAATCAGGACTCCGATGGCAAGATTTTGTGATTCCATTGAGGCCGAAGTAATGGGACAAGGGCAGGAGTATAAATTTTTGCTTCGGGTGGGGCTCGAGTAGGCTGTGTTCTCAGATTGTAGGTATCAGAGCTTGAGTTGCATGCGCTTGTACTATGAGCATCTGGATTGGAGTCTACGTGTCAATCTAATAAACAGAATCCTCAATCCACATGGCATTAATTTTTATTGAAGTTCAAAATTGGTCTCAAATGCATATTGTTTACAATTTAATAGTGTTGCGTATGTGGGAATTTTTTTTTTCTAAAATAAAAGTAAATTAAAATTAAAATTAAAGTAAAACTAAAACAGAAAATAAATCCCAAACATGTAAAACATTTCCTAAATTGCCGTGAACGACGTATCTTCGAAAATCAAACATCCATTCTGAAAAAAATTCTCTTATTTCTTCATTGATTCTGGAAGACCCATTGTATATTCTTCCTTAATTCTTCAGAAGCAAACCCTTCATCCCTAAATAATTATTTTTTTTAAAATCAAATTTATTTATTCTTCAAGCAATGGCTGAAAATTAAAAGGTAATCTAATTTCTCCTCTTCTTATGGTGTTTTAATCATTATGCATTGTAACCAAGTAATAACAATAGGATTAGAGAATTAGATGGAGTACGCTATTTTCTTTTCATTTACGGCCCCTCTCTGTTTATTCAATTTTGGATTCGATATTTAACTTACTTTTCAGAGATTTACCCGCACAATTTTGCAATTAATGGAGTTCATTGCAAAATAGAGATTTGTTTAGGATTTGTTGGATCATACTGAGAAGGTTATTTTACACATTGGTTAGTGTGAGTGTGAGTGTGTGTGGACATGGACATACACACACATATACATTGTTCACAGGTTTGTTTAAAAACAAATGCCTTCACCAAGTGATGAATCCGACTCAAATTGTTCATCATCAAGCAATGATTCTTTGATTCTTACCTAAAAAATATTTAATGAGCCACTAGGAAGTGATACTTTATATGCTGAATTGTCTCATGGTGTGATTCAAATCTGTGCAATTCACATTCCTATGATAATTTCTACAATGTTGATCAACAAAACACGTCCTCACGGTGGCTCCACACCCGAGAGATGCTATATCCATCGTGATAGGAAGGCGCGTCATGATTTGATTCTTAATGACTACTTCAAAGGTAAGAACTCAAAGTATACACCATAGCATTTTCGACGTTGATTTCGGATGGATGTGGAGTTATTCAAACGAATTTTGCAAGCGGTTGAAAATTATGATGATTATTTTAAACAAAAGGTTGATGCGATTGGGAAGAATGGGTTAAGTCCTCTACAAAAAATTGTAGCAGCAGTGTGTATGCTTGCGTATGGTTGTCCCGCTGATCTCCTTGATGAATATGTTCAAATTGGAGAAAGCATTGTTATATATATATATATATATATATATATATATATATATATATATATATATATATATATATTACCAGATTCTGACTAATCGAGTTTGACCAGAATCTCAATTGTCAAATATTCTGCAATTATTCACAGCAAACGTATTATTATTTTTTTTAAAAAAAATACAATTTGGTTAAAAAGTTCCCCATTTTTTTCTCAATTCGGTTGAGAAGTTTCCCTTTTTTTTTTAACCATAATTGGGCTGGTATATTTGAAAGAGTATTGTCATTCTTCGTTAATTCCTTTAACTAGTTTCACACTGTTGAAGAATAGTGTCGTGTTTTTGTACATATTGTATTTATGATAAACACTTTTTACTTCTTGTATATAGTTAGTAGGTACTGAACATTCTAAAATGCTTTTCTAATTTTATTTTTCAGTCAATATACCAGATATTTTTCTCTCTCTCCTTTGTGGTTCTCTCTAAACTCTAAATCCAAGTTGGTATCAGAGCTGTGGCAATGGATTCTCGAGATCTGAGAAATTCGTCTACTGAAGGGCATGTCGCCAACAGCTCATCGCACTTAGGCAGTGCAGGCGACGCAGCTGTGGTCACTGATGGTACTATTACGGTGCTGCCAACACTCCTTCCTATTACGATGAAATTGGATAGATCCAACTATAATTTTTGGAGATCTCAAGTTCTCCCTACTCTTCGTGCATACAATCTCGAAGGATTCATCACCGGAAGTCGAATCTGTCCTTAAAGGTTGATTGAGTCTAGATCGGCTGAAACCAGTAATATTACCAGGCAAGTGAACCCTAACTATCTAATGTGGCTTAAGGCTGACCAACTGATTATGAGTTGGTTGCTGGGGTCAATATCTGAGAACATGTTCGGGCATGTGGTTGGATGTGCGTCTACTACTCATGTATGGAAAACTCTTGAGAAGTTGTTTGTCTCTCATTCTAAGTCTCAGCTGCTTCATTTTCGATCTGCACTCCAGTCCACAAAGAAAGAAAATAGAACTATTAGTGACTATTTTATCACAATGAAGGGTATAGCTGACACCTTATATTCGTCCGGTTATCCAATGAATGATGAGGATCTGTTGTTGTATATTCTTGGTGGAGTTGGATCTGAGTATGATGCTGTAGTGGTAAACCTCACATCTTGCAATGAGTCTGTGAGCTTGCAAGAAGCTCAATACTTACTGCAAATACATGAGATGAGGCTGGAGAAGATGTGCTCAAGTTCTACAGTTGATCTTATGGGAATTGCTAACTTTGCCTCACGAAGAAGCTATAAAGGACAATCCTCATCTGGTAAGAATTTTCAGAATCTTGGTAGAGGAAGCAGTAGAGGAGGGGCAACTAACGTCAAATGCCAGATTTGTGATAAATCTGGACATACTGCTTTGAAGTGCTATAGGAGGTTTGACATCTCATTTAAAGGAAATAACAATTTTCCTTCCAGCAGAAACAATGGTTCCAGCTCTTCTGGGTTCCAACCTTCCGGATCTAGTCTTCCACAACATTCTCAGGTCTATCTGGCTTCTACTTCTGGCCATAATTCATGTGAAAGTGCTGCAACACCCTCTATTGTAAGAGATGAAGCCTGGTACATTGATAGTGGTGCCTCAGATTACATCACTTCTGATATTGGCAACTTACAAATTCGGACATATTTCAAAGGGAAAGGTAAACTCATTGTTGGTGACGGTAGTGCTCTTCCCATTGCTAATATTGGTTCCTCTATTCTCTATTCATATACTCATTCCCCAATTCTCTTGAAAAACATACTACATGTTCCTTTCATTAAGAAAAATCTACTTAGCTTGTCTAAATTCCCTACTGACAATAATCTGGTTGCTGTCTTTGAAAATGACTCATGCGTATTCAAGGACAAATGTTTGAAGGTGACTCTTCTTCGAGGCAGACTTAAGCATGGATTGTATCAATTAGATGTATCCAAGTCACAAGGTTCTTCAGCTTCTGTTTACTCAGCTTCTGCTCATCGTGCTTCTTTAGATTCTACTGCAACTATTAATTCTAATAATGTCTCAAAACTGTTACAAACTCATTTGAACTCTACATCTGCTTTTGTCTGCACTTATTTGCATAGTGTGGATGCCAATATATGGCACCATCGTTTAGGTCATCCCAATAAACATGTTCTACAAACTGTGTTACATTCTATGCACTGTTCTGTTAATGCTAAGAATTGTGTTGATTTTTGTCAAGCCTGCCAATATGGTAAACTCTCTCAATTCTCCTTCCCTTCTTCTACAAAATGTGCTAAATGTCCCCTAGAAATCATTCATACAGATGTTTGGGGTCCCTCACCTATCACTTCCACTGAGGGTTTCAGATATTATGTCCACTTTATTGATGAATATTCCTCCTATGAAACTGAAATCTGATCTTCCTCAAATTTTTCAACGTTGTCAATCCTTTGTTGAAAGACAATTTGACATGAAAATAAGGTGTGTTCAGTCTGACTGGGGTGGTGAGTATAGACAATTGGAACCATTTCTAGCCAAACTTGGAATAATATTCAGACATCCTTGTCCCCATACTCATCAACAAAATGGTAGGTCCGAAAGAAAGCATAGACATATTTTAGAGACTGGTCTTACTTTACTTGCACAAGCCAGTATGCCCTTAAAATTCTGGTGGGACGTTTTTGCTACCAGCACTTATCTGATTAACAGGCTTCCTACTGCTGTTCTCCAAAATAAATCTCCATATGAATTGTTCTTCAAAGAAAAAGCCACCTACAGTCATCTTAAAATTTTGGATGTGTATGTTATCCTTTTCTTCGACCTTATAACAAACGTAGTTTTCATGTGTCTTCCTTGGATATAGTAAAGCTCACAAGGGCTATCTGTTTACACTCAAGTGGTAGAATCTATATTGCTCAAAGTGTCACATTTGATGAATACAATTTTCCATTTTCTTGCGGTTTTATTAGTCCTCCCAAAAGCAGTCAGTCCAATCAAATATACAATCAGCTTCATCCTCAAAATTGGCATTTCTGTGACAAAGATACATCTAGTGATATGAAAAGTGCTGCAGACTGTAATGCCTACTCTCCACCACATTTTAGCTCTAAGTCTTTAACACAAGTTGAACTCAGTCCTTTATGTCAGCCTTCAACTGAACCTGTTAACATAATGTCTGAATCCAGTACTCAGGATGCCCTAATTTTCCACCTGAACATAATGGTCAAAGCAATACTATTTTACCTCTTTCCTTCAGTCCATCTCCTCCAAAAATAATACTCCATCCTATGTAAACTAGATCTAAATCAGGTATACATAAACCTAAAAAATTTGCCTTTCTTACCACTTCCTCTCAACCTGTGGAACCAGTATCTGCTAAGGAAGCATTACTTGATCCAAAGTGGGTTGATGCCATGACTGCTGAAATCAATGCTTTGCATGCCAATAAAACGTGGAGTTTAGTTCCTCATACTACCTCCATGCATGTGGTTGGCAACAAATGGGTTTTTAAAGTCAAGTATAAGTCAGATGGTACTATTGAGAGGTATAAGGCCAGATTAGTGGCCAAGGGTTTTTAACAAACTCTGGGTGTTGATTATTTTGAGACATTCAGTCCTTTTGTTAAACCTTCCACTATTATAATTATTTTGACCCTGGCTACCACTTTTAGTTGGGATATTCAACAGATTGACATAAATAATGCTTTTCTAAATGGTGACATTGAAGAAACAATTTTCATGACTCAACCAGGTTTTGTAAGTGCACAGCATCCTACTCATGTGTTGCAAGTTGAATAAGGCCCGTATGGGCTAAAACAGGCTCCACGTGCCTGGTTTGAAAAACTGAAGTGTGCTCTTCTTGACTGGGGTTTTATTAATTATATTTCTGATAATAGCCTGTTCATACATTATCATGAAGGAAAATATTTGTTTGTCTTGGTTTATGTGGATGACATACTAATCACAGGCACTGATCAGAAACAAGTGCTGCAGGTTGTTCATGATTTAAATGAGAAATTTGCTTTCAAACTTCTTGGTTCTTTGAAATATTTTCTTGGTCTGGGATATATTTGACTCAAACCAAGTATATCCATGATCTGTTGGCTAAAACCAATATGTTGGGAGCAAAGGGATATAATACTCATATGTGTACTGGGCAAAAATTATCCTTAGGAGACAGTGATGCTTTTGATTCTCCAACACTATATAGATCCACAGTTGGAGCTCTACAATATCTTACAATGACCAGACCGGACATAGCCTTCTCTATTAACAAATTGAGTCAATTTCTTCATGCTCCAACTGTTATGCACTGGCAAGCTTGTAAACGTGTACTGAGATATCTTAAGAATAGTACTACACTTGGTCTACATTTTAAGCCAGCCACTGAGTTGAAATTAGAAGCCTATTCGGATGCGGACTGGGCAAGTTGTGTTGATGATAGAAGGTCTACCACAGGGTATTGTGTATTCCTTGGTGGTAATCTTATTCAATGGTGCTCCTAAAAGCAAAATGTGGTTGCGAGATTTAGTACCGAATCTGAATATCGAGCACTAGCACATGCAGCCACTGATATTATCTGGACCAAAAATTTATTCACTGAGTTACATCTTGATTTATCTCCATGTTCTACTATTTGGTGTGATAATGTTAGTGCAAGTTCTCTAGCAGTTAATCCGGTGTTCATCAACGAACAAAGCACATAGAGATTGATATACATTTCATTCGAGAGAAGGTAATGGCTAAGGAGCTTCAAGTTGAATTTATTCCTACAGAAAATCAGCTGGCATATATATTAACTAAGCCTCTACCAGCAACTACATTTCACCAGTTTTTGTCCAAGCTTACTGGTTCGTCAGATGCTTCCCAGTTGCGCTTGAGGGGAGCTGTTGAAGAATAGTGTCGTGTTTTTGTACATATTGTATTTATGATAAACATGTTTTACTTCTTGTATATAGTTAGTAGGTACTCAACATTCTAAAATGCTTTTCTCATTTTATTTTTCAGTCAATATACCAGATATTTTTCTCTCTCCTTTGTGGTTCTCTTTGAACTCTAAATCCAAGTCACACTAGTGCGATGCGCGGACATATTCCATTGACAAAGACTTAATTACTAAAAAAATACAATTGGAAAAAAGCTGCAAAAAAAAAAAAATGAAAATCCCGTTGATAGCATTTAAAGCAAAAAACATACTAAAATTATTATTCCACAATTCATTTATTACCAAATTCACATGGAGTACCATCAATCTATTAAACAACATATTCTGCAACACATATCTCCACAAGTATTTATCTCATATGTATGGAACTCCTTTAACCTCCAGTAAGCTCCATCTGAAACGATAGAATTCATTTAGCCTCAAAATATTTCGCACGTTATTAATCTTTCATTCCACAATACTTATATATTTATTTTACTATAGTCACCTCATAGATATTGTTGGTCTATAACTTGTTATAACTCTCACATTAGAAATAAACCTCTACGCGCTAATAATTACACTAATAATGCATCAAAGTCAAAGACAAAATCAGCAATCAATAATTTCTATTTCTAACAATGAAAGTGCAAAGAAATGAAGAAGTGACCCAAAGGCTCACCCAATAGTCCCTTGTGATTCGGCATCATCACCTCTGAATGATACTATTTAGCATTTGAATTAAAAAATGGAAATATAATAAAATTTAAAGTCCAAAGGTGTAAATCCTGTAAGGGAATCTGAAAATTAGGCTTAAAACTCAATACTAATCAATAGCTGTTTAGTAATCAATTTCATGAACTAAATGATCTTATACTTAACATACTAAGCTTTCATTTAGTTTTATCAGAAAACAAAAATCAACTTTATAATACTAAATCTTTAAGAGCCTATAGGAGTTGGACCATTCTGGATCATAACCCTAAGGCTTAATCAACGCATTTTAAATAAATGATAATATATGATTGGCAAGCGTTCACCAAAATTAAAGCCCAAATCCTCCAGAGATGTAAATGCTTAGACAACTAAATAAAATAAAATGCAAGCCATATACTATAAAAAACACAAACATACCTACCAGAGTAACTGGAAGATCTTCGAGACCCCAACCCAATATTTGTCAGCATTAAGTTGCTAACATCATTTTAAAGTTATTTAGTTTATATACTGTGACAATTTGTTTATATAAATCTTTGAAGTGGGAGGTCTTCCATGTGATATTGTATACTGAGGGAACATTAGATTTGATTTGTTCCTAGATTCGCCCAGGATGTGATATTTAGCTGTTCTAGCATTAGGTAAAGCACAACTCTCTACCCAACGTACATAAATAGCAAGCATTTACTTAGGTTAAAGAGGAACAAATTTAATTCAAGAGAAAATGCCAAATATGGATCACATCATGAATTGAGGTTGTTAAACAAAAGATTCATTGAATATATGGACATTTGGTCTTACTGTATGTATCTAAGATGAAATTTAAACAAAGTTACTAAATGAATATTGTCATGCATTCTTTCAAACATGTCATTTGAAGGCAGTAGAGTAGGAAAGTCTGAAGCCTCAAGTATCATGACATACTACCTAACAGGAGGGATATATTGAGGGCAGTTTGCAGAATTAAATAAGAAGAGATAGTTGTTTAAATGTTGAAGATGTTAAGTAAGAAACAATAAATATGGAAGAAATCTAGAAAAAGAATAAATCGTAACTAAGAATAAAACACAACATGGTGGAAGGAAATGCAAGAAGTTTTGTTGAATGATGATGCAAGTAAAATAAATGGTAAAACTTCTAACTACTTGCAAGATTACTTCTTTACAGATTTTGAATAAGTAAACCAATTAGCCGATGTGGAAGATTGCAACTGAGAACTACCTGAATTATTGCAAATTAATGAATCCAAAGGCTCAAATACGAAATTAGAAGAGTATTGTCCATAAAATATCGCCATATTTACCATTCTGATCGGATTCCTTTTTAGACTTACGCATCTTCTGCGTAACCTATAACTATAATTAATATTTAAATTGAAAGGAAAGTATATAAAAACAATATGTAGTGAACGTACGTTAAACTTGAATCAAGGCCTTCTATGGCTGGAGGTTGCAAGTTTTCTAATCCCCTGAAGATTATTAAAATATTTAAACTATAGCAAGATCACGTTATTATACAATTATAAAATATAAAACCGAACCAAATGTTCAAGCTGGGGTCAATTGTCATCTTGAAATAGTCTTTGTTAACCTTAAACATTATAATATCGAACTAAAAGAATCTAACCTCCACATTTATAATATCAGTGGTGAGAGTTTTTCCAACTTGTGCCAAAGAGAGTAGCTACATGTTAGAATGATAATAGAAATTAGCTCTTTAATATTGATCATTAACGAAATTTTTCTTCACAAAAAAAAAAAAAAAATTGAAAAAGAAAAAGAAAGATAAGAACCTGAAATTCTTTATATCCAGGAAAGTCTTCCCTTTTGGAATCTACAATTGCCCACACCTTGTGAAAAAGAAGGGAACAAAAACTAAGAAAATAAGAGAAAAATTAAACCCCCAATTTTCACAGTATAATAGTAGAGAGTGCATGTACAATGAAGACGTCAATTTCAATTTTCAACAATTATTGGCAAACTCAAATACATATACTCTTTTTCATTATTGATGGATATCTTCACGTTGTCCAATGGTAACATTAATAATGTAGGCCTCCATATTACAAATGCAAATATGGAATAAGCAGGCGGAAAGACCAAATCCAAAGACAGTGACTGCTGCATTCTATATAAAGCTACAATTGAAGCTTCACCTACGAGATCCACAATGAATCCGTCGGAAATTGTCCTATAATTCCCCATAAGCACCCTAAACCAGGCCACAAAAACTTCAATTAAATTATCCACCTTTAAACCCCCATTGAATTTGCATTTCCTTTTATGATAGATTTCATACTCCTTGCAAACTAAATTAGATCAAGCCCTTTCTTCAGTTTAAAGAGAGTAACCATTCTCTCCAGGCAAGCAACTGCCTAAAGAATTACCCCAATCACAGCTGCAGTAACAGCTGCTATTAAACAATTATTGGCAAACTCAAATACATATACAGGACCAGAAACAATTATAATCTCAAGAACAATCCAAAAGATATGGACATAGGAAATCAATTATCAACATCATTATCAAAAAATCCCTCAAAGAAATATTGAAATATCCCAAATATTTTCTTTTTGGACAATGAGTCTAAGAAACTGAAACAGTCCTAAAATCATGGATTCAAGGAAACTCAATGACATAATGATGTATTTATGCAAAATTTGAACTGCTTATATACAATCACATGGCCTCCTCAATTTAAGAAATAATCAAAGAAAGAAAATCTTATTAAAATGAACCTCTATTTTTGCTGAGTACATTCTAGAGAATCCAACATCCTTTTCCCTTAAATCACAAAGTCAATGGATTGACCCCTTCTTTATACAAAAAGTTTACAAGGTCGGCCTAGACGCCTTACCTTACAAACTATTTCCCTTAAATTACAAAGTAAAGGGCTTGACCCCTTATTTGTACAAAAAAGATTAAAAGGTTGGCTCATTTGCCCGACTTGTCAATTCTTTAAATTACACCAAGTCAAGGGTCTTAACCCCGTCTTCGTATAAAAAGTTCATAAGGTCGGCCAATATGCCCGACCTTTCACTGTTCTTAAAATAGAAGACCTAGCTAATCTTCGTGCGAAAAAATTAGAAGGTCGGTCATAATGCCCGACCTTACGAATTATTTCCTTAAAAACATAATTCTTTAACCCCTTATTTGCAAGGTAACTTACAAGGTCGACCATGCATCACGACCTTACAAGTTATTTCCCTTCACGAGTCACCTCGTGACAAAAATACTGTTTTTAAAGTAAGCAAAGTAAAAGGGACGAGCTCAACCAAAATTCATATTCATTGAAGTTCAAGATTACAACCTCAGAGTCAGAGGGCGAGGGAGCCCGTCCTCTCTACTGCCTATCCACCCTTTGGCGAGAAGCATCTTAGTGAGCCTCGGAAGTTTGGTCCGGGTCAGAGGGTGCAGTCTTTGTTCTTTTTTGAGGATGCCTCCATGTAACCCCGTCCTCAACTCGCTCGGCCCGGGTACCCTGTGCCTTGGCCATTGCCGCCTCCTTCAACGCTTCTGAATCAAAGGCCATCTCTGAAACGCAATACGGTCTGGAAAGTTATATCTCAAAGAAAAGGAAAGCATTAGGAAGAAAAAGAAGTGCATTAAGGATGTTTTTTGTTTATGTAATTTAAGAGGTCGAACCCTATCGGGCTGAAGGTCAAGGATGGCCTGATCAAGAATGTCATTATTTACAAGGTCATTAGCCTCTTTAGCCAATAACCTGAAGTTGCATACCCTCACCGCATTGGCCATGAGATCGGTTATGGCTTCCTCGCTTAAATTACCTACCCTATTAAAGCTATTCACATTGGGCTTTCTAAAGGTCAGCCAAAAAAGGTTCTCTCCCTCTCTCAGTTTGATAATGAAATTTTTTTCCTTCCAGTACTTAATAGAGGAAGGAACCTCAAACCGGCCCTACCCGCATAAATACACGAAACAGTTACACCGGGGCAAAAACTTAAGCTCTAAAAGTCATTTACACAGATTAACTGTTCCTAGACTCCTATATAAAAATGATAAAATATACAAGGATCCTCCACCAATTAGGAAGGAGCTGGCCTGGTAATATGTCAACGGTTAGCAAGAAATCCACAAAGAAGTGGTGTAGAAGAAACCTAAGCCCAGCTATTAAGGCCTCGTGACACACCACCATCTCTCCTTCCAGGCAATGGTAAGAATACTCGTCCTTGTCCGAAACCCTAGCAGTATACCTATCTGTCAATCTATATATAACTCCTCATGTCTACCTCGAACATATGCTCTTTTATTTTATTATAATAGGTAGGGAGTTCAAGTTTGGCTTGTCTTGGCTCCCTACCTACCCTGAGATTATCCTCAACCTCTTATCCACTATCAGACTCATCACCCTGAGGACTGGGCGGGGGTTGGTAGAAACCTAACGGCTCGACCTCTAAGGGTTCATCTAAGTTCTACCTCCCTAAGGTCGCCCACAGAAACTTGTTTCACCATGACTTTAGATAATAAATAATAAAATTAAGAGTGGTCAGGAAAGGTCGAGCTTACCTAAGTGCTAAGAAATTTTTGTTGAGGAAAAGGTTGTGCTATTTTCCTGAGGACTTCTCTGATCTCTCAATATTCGCAAGTAAAAATAATGAGATTATGGGGACCACCTATATATAGACGAAATTGGTGGGAAAACATTTCAAAAATCTCCACCCTAACTCCTGCCACATGTCACATATCTAAAGGAATACTGTTCATTGCACTAAAGCATATAAGTCCGTTAATTGGCAAAAACGTTTAATACCTGTCAAAATACGCATGCGCCCAGAGATCTTGTCCAGATCTCTGATACACGGGGGCCAATGATCGGCATAATTCTTCTACCTCCTAAACTAAGGGAAAGTCCATGAACTATTATGACACAAGTCTTCCATGACAAGACCTATAACCCGGGCATGTTACTCGACCTTCCTGAATGTCATCTTTCACAGGCCCACATGTCGGCCTATATGCCCGAGCTACTTTTGAAACTAGTGGTCGGGTCCTGACCGATCATAGTTCCATCCCTCTATATTATGGGCTCATAGGTTGGTCCTCATGGCCGGGCACATTCCCATAGTGAGGTCGGGCTTTGCCCGATCACATCCAAATCTGAGGTTTTTAAAGTCGACCCTTCCTGGCCTCGTCATGGCAAAAAGCCCATACAAGCAGGCCTCAAGTTATCCTTCGTCTATGGGCCTCATGAATGGGCCACATTCTTGGGCCCTAAGATAAAGATGTTCCCCAGAAGGAAAGATCCTCAAAAAAGGGGAGTTCAATCTCTATAAGAAATCTTCTCTTAAAAGGTAAGCTTACGCAAAGGGGACTCCTTATAATAAAAGAAGGTTACGAGCTTTTAAGCCCTATAAATACAACTCCTCTGATTGAATATTATTCATTCATCGTTAATACAGTTTTTCAGTTATATATTTTTCTCTACTTTTCTCTCTTCAGAAAACTAATTTTTCACACCAAACGGCGACAAGGAGAATCCTCCTCGCCTTTTTTTTTCAGGTCATCTAAGACAAATCCATTCATCTTTTCTATTGATCAAGCAAATCCAGATCTTACCACGTCAAAGTTAGGAATTTTTACAACTTCACCTACTTTTTTAATGTTTATCGTATCAACGTGACTCGGCTGAAGCCGATGAAGAATAGACGGCTTAGGAATAGTAACAAAACACTTCGCCTCTTTTAATATTGTGTGTGTGTGTGTGTGTACTAGTAGACGGACACGTGCGTTGCACGTGACATTTCATATATGTATTGATTAGCGTGGTATTGAAAGTTAAGAAAATGTTATTTGGACATAAACAATTAGTGTTGAGATTAGATAATTAGACTTAGGTATTTAAGTTTGCTTACATTACCATTAGTTAATTAAAAAATGGACCATTAAAAAATAATCTATTAAATTTTTTTCGTGGAAAATGAACATACTGTAAATGTATAGGTGATAACAAGTAATGAGCAAAAAATTGAGGCTGTTTGACCTACTCAAGTTAGATAATCCTTTGGCTACCCTCGTCCCCCTCATTAAGCAAAGATACTGCCTTGACAGCAAAAAATAATCCATCACTTGCACGAACAAATTTATGATAGGGCTCAGCAAATCATAACAAACACATTACAATTGTGTATCAGATCATGTAAATTGAAGAGAGAAATCCACACCACATACAAAATGGGATAGAACTAATATTTCCTTTCTAAAATGGAACTCCAATGTACATGCTCATGGAGCAAGAGAATCTTATGTGTAAAAATCAAGTAAAATAGGAAAAATGATGTCAACTATTAAGAGAAAACAGAAAATAAATAAAAGAAAAATCCCAGATAAAGATTAGAATGAAACAATTCACATATAAATACATGTAAAAGGGAAAATGTTCCAAGTCCGTGTTAAAAGAAGGAAAAGTAAAACTGAAGCAAGACTTAAGATCTCTAGTAATAGATGAGCTCACATACGATCACCTCTATGTATTTCTTTCTCTATCAAACACTCAGTAGTGATAATCAACATCATCAAACAATATTTTAATTAATTTACACTATAACCATGTCCAATGAACTAAGTAAAAGGAAACTTACAAGGAAAAGAAAGTCTGAAGATACAATACTTGGTGTCACCAGAGAGATCTCAAATGTAAGGCATATGATATGAAGTTATAATCTTCCCGAATTAGCAGAGAATAATTTATTAATGAATTCGAAAGTTCTAAATTTGGACACTTGGAATGCAGGGGCAAGGATGGTTCAACTAAAAGAAATGGAACTTCTTAATTTTTCCTTAAAGAACTTATGGAAAGACTGTGAAGAGACCTTTCTTTATCCAATATTAAGCAGGGATAAAAATCTCACAAATTTAATAAATTGAATTAAGATGGTAATTAAAATTTTCTAAACAGATAGGAAAAACTTCAAGACCTCGTAACCCTCTATGGATCAGTTTGCAAGACACATTTGGCATCACAAATTAAAGAGTACACAGGCATTTATAAATACCATCAAATTTTTCTCCACTACCTTCATCCTAAACCAAAATAAATGCTAAATAAGCACTTCCCGAGAACATGGACTTTGCTGACTTTTTGACAACATGAACTTCCATAAGCTGATTTAAATTCCAACAGGGCCCTTTGGGTTCAGAAAAATATTCAACAGAATACTTGCTTCAAAGAGTGCTACACAGAGGACTTACAGTTGCTGACTCACAGAAATAATACCATGCATATTAGGCCTACTCTGACTTTCTTTTTTGCTCGTACACCTTTTTGTGGATTGGAAGGGTCCAATCTATACCTCGGACAGGAAAATGGCACAAGTAGAAAGATTTTCAAATGAGTTACAATTTACATTGAGTAACATGACTGATGGAAAAAACACAAATAAATTATTGTAAAGTGTTTATCTTTGTTGGTGCCTTCAATTAACTCACATCAGCATATTGAACATCAAGCAGCAAAAGTGGCAGATCTGTAGAATGTTAGAGCTTTCACACTTGGCATTAGATTACCGTTGGGACACAGTGCCGATTGTCCACAACTCCATTATGAACATCTAAAGCTGATCCTTTCAGTGACAAAGCAATGGGGAATGGGAAGCACTCATTGTCCTTCAAATCAGAAGGTTGATCATCAAACTATTGTACAGATCTCATTAAATTTTTTATTTCCAGTAAAAAGGTCCTACAGAGAGAATTTTCATGGAAAATTTGTAATAAAATAGGTGGGAAGATATTCATAAGACGTAATTATCCATCCTAAATCCAACTTAGCATATAAGAAAATAAAAATTCTAGAGCCAAAGGAAAACTAAGAATAGTAAAATGCAATGGATAAATCAGGAAAAAAGTATAAATCAGTGGCCAAGCTTTCTTTCTTGAATGCAACAAATTCCCAAAATTGTTAGTTATATTCTCACTCAAAATAGAGATTTAAATAACTCCCCCCCCCCACACACACACACCAAAAGTGCTATTTTAAGATATCCATAATTAATTCTAATGCAATAAACTCACTAACTAAAAGTCATCAGCCTAGTATTTTCCTCCTCTGTTATTATCCGATCACTGTCATGCACTATACTATAGTCCATGTATCCAATGCTAAAATTTATCTATCTCGAAGGAAATCATGGTATGTAAAATTTAACTGTGATTAAGAAAACAACAATGATATGAAACTTTCCTATGTTTTTTTACCTAAAGAGTTAGTAATATTTTTTCAGCATACAAATAAAATAGGACAGGTAAAAGAAGAAAACAGAAAAAGAAGCTAAAGATCAGATTTAAGGTACAGTCAATATAAAGGTTGTGCTTTGCCCATAAAGGACATCCAAACTAAAATGGAATGGCAACAAGTGGCATGCCTTTAACTTATTAGAGCAGGTGCATAGGAAAAAGTACACATATAGTTATCGGAAAAATTAAAGGCTCACATTCACCACCACCTGTGGCAATTTTTTCATGTCGACTGCTTCGCACCACCACCATTGGCCAAATTAACTGATAGAATCCCATCCTTTCCCGTTTCTTTCACAGCAGCCACACTTGCCACTTTGTTCACCACGGTGAAGAATAAATAGATTACAAAGAGTGCTGGGAAGATTCAAGGGGGTGAGATCCATTAATATCACTCTTGACGCCATGGAATCTGATTTGGAGTGGATATTTTCTCAATCCTCTGATTCGAATAGAGGAAAATGAAAGGAGAATAAGAGATGGAAGATTCTAGATGAAGAGAAGACAAGCAGAAGCTGTATCAATTTCGTGAAATAATAACACTGCAGTGAAATAGCGTGATTCTTCTTTGCACTAAAAACGTGTTTTTTTGTTGTCCTTAGGAACAGTAACCCTCTAAGTGTCATTTATATATAGTAGTGACACACACACACACACACACACACGCAAACACATATAAGTAGGATATATATGATAGGATAGGAAGGATATGATATGATATGATAGGATGACTTTTGTTGATATGATATTAATGAAAATCTTTTGTACACCTTATAGACATTAAAATTTTATGGACTTTTTTTTTTATAATAATATAATGGGAAAAATACATAAGTAAGGAATTTTAAAGATAAAATTTCATATTTAAGAAATTTGTTCTTTTAGTTCATAAATCAATTTTTTAAATATAATTAAATTGATAATTAAATAATTAATGTCACAACTATATAATTTATGGTCACAGGTCACAAGTCAAAAATTTTAAAGATCACAAATTATCAAATTAATTAGTCACAAACTCACAATTTATTTCTAGGTCACAAATTACAAATTTTATAAGTTACAACTTATTTCTCGATCATAAATTATCAAATTAATCGATCATGACTCTACTATCGATCACAAGTCACAAATTTTATAGGTCAAATTGAATGCTTATTTGGTGTTGGAGTATGGTTTAAATGTATGGTATTAGTGATGGTTGACAGGTTTTGCAGCAACCATGTTGATCCGGCATAAAGAGGTCGCTATTGTATCAACTTAATTTTTTCGAAACAGAAGTATATTATTAAAAAAATATATATTAAAAAAAATTCATCATATAAATATGCTCACAAATTAATTTAATTTATCTATGTACGGTTTTTTCACATTTTTTTGCGACTTCTCATAAATATTTTATAAAGCAATTATTGGTTTGTCTACTATTTTATGATATCAGATTTCTTAATATATCACACGCAATTTATTTATTAAGTTGATATTTTAAATAGTTATCTAATATGTATCTCAAAGAATTGGACGAAATTTTTAATAAAATATTAATATATTAAGAATTGAAATCAATTTATCATTTACAATTTTTCTCTAATCATATTAATTGTGTCAACTACTTTAAAAAACATTATTAGTACTTAAAAAACTCTAATTTAATTTTCATCATATACATAAGACGTGCAAATAACGTGCTTACTACTTGTTATTTTTTATAATTTAGATTAGATTAGTTAGGTTATTGTTTAAATTTTAATAATCATTGTAATAGAATATTATTATTTTATGTGTTTTATATTTGTATTAATTATTTAAAAGAATTAAAATTTTACAAATATTTATCGAAATAGATATTGTAAAAACAAGGGTAAATAGCACAAAACGTCCCTACATTTGACATGTATTGTGTAAAACATCCAAACGTTGTGATTTTTTATACTGAACGTCCCAACATTTACATTTTCTTGTTGGGAACGTCCTTTCAGTTATATTTAATCCTATTTCACTTTTAAATTGAAATTGAACAGTAAACATGAGGGGTGTTTTTGTCCAATTCCATTTTTAAATAAATAAAGAAAGAAAGGGTAATGACACAAATCATCCCTACGTTTGACACTCATTGTAAAAAAGCATCCCAACGTTCAATTTTTTTGGGCGAATAACGTCCATACCTTTAGATTTTCTTGTAAATTAGTCCCCAAATTTTACTTTTCTTTCAATTTAGTCTTTCCGTATTTGATTTAAAGGTCATTGTCTTCAAACGTGTATAACTTTTGATCTACAACTCCGAATTGCACTCCATTTTTGCGTTGAACTCCAAATTCAACCATTTTTCTTATGATGTATCATGTACTCATTTATTAAACATTTCGTTTTGACTTTTATATTGTAGATACTCATTTTGTTAGGGTATCATTGATTAACGTAAATTGCTTTCTGTAAATTTTATTGAAATAATGAAATTTTAATTTTAGTGTGTGTTCGGCGGCCAGCGAAATTTATAAATTTAATTTATTTGACTTTTTTTAATTTTTTTAAGGTAAAATGTTTGGTTAAAAATTATTATGTTTAGTCCCTGTTTGAGCCATATTATAATCTCAAATCACTTTTTGAACAACACACAATTTCTTTCTCCAAAAATTTTACCTTAAAAAAATAAAATAAAGTCAAAAAAATCCAATTTATAAATTTCTCTTGTCGCCGAACACACACTAAAATTAAAATTTCAATGTTTCAATAAAATTTACAGAAAGCAATTTACGTTAATCAATGATGTCCTAACAAAATAAGTATCTATAATACAAAAGTCAAAACAAAATGTTTAATAAATGAACACATGATACATCATAAGAAAGAAGGTTGAATTTGGAGTTTAACGCAAAAAATTGAGCGTAAATCGGAGTTATAGGTCAAAAATTATACACGTTTGAAGACAATGACCTTTAAATCAAATACGAAAAGACTAAATTGAAAGAAAAGTAAAATTTGGGGACTAATTTGCAAGAAAATCTAGAGGTAGGTACGTTATTCGCCAAAAAAATGAACGTTGGGATGTTTTTTCTACAATGAGTATCAAACGTAGGGATGTTTTGTGCCATTACCCTTTCTTTCTTTCTTTAAAAATGGAATTGGACAAAAATATCCTTCATGTTTATTGTTCAATTTCAATTTAAATGTGAAATAGGATTAAATATAACGGAAATGATGTCTCCAACAAGAAAATGTAAAGATTGAAACGTTCAGCGTAAAAAATTACAACGTTGAGATATTTTGCACAATAAATATCAAAGATAAAGACGTTATGTGACATTTACTTCAAAAACAACTTTAATGCACACCAGATAAAAATAGTGGTTTTACTTTAGATAAAAATGAAAAAATTACAATGGCTGCGGTACCCGCGAACAGAGCTAAAAAATTTCGAAGTACCAATTGAAGAACCCTTTATTTAATTTTTCTCCTTTCCTCCTGTATACAAGTCGTTGCCACTGGCCCGCTGCCATTGAAGAGAGATTCTCAAATTGTTTCTAGGGTTTTAAAAATTGTTCCAGCAGAATAGCTTTAATGAGTGACTCAAGAGAAGACTCTCCTGACTGGATACGTTCTTTCCAGGTGCTTATAACCGTATTTTATCTCATATTTAATCAGATTTTAGTTAATTAGGTGCAAGAGATGCTATTGGACTTTGTTGTTCTATTGTCACTTGTATTTATCAATTTCATTTTTAGTTAATTGGAGACAACCGTAGCATTAATTGAGATATGAAAAGCCCAGTAATGGATTAATAATTTTATTGTATATATATATATATATATATATATATATATATATATATATATATATATATATATTCGCAATTTCTTGTATTTTGACGGTGCTTAAAAAACTATGAGTGAAGAATTTATTTAGACTGGATAGAAACTTTTGCATGGGAGATAATTTGATTTGTTGAATAGGCACCGGCAGGGTCAGCTATTGCATTATCTTCCGGATCAGAATCGCCCCTATCTGACAGTCCACAAAGAAACGAGGAGGATGAGATCATTCTCAGTACATTGTTTAAGAAAAAAGATGTGCAGGTTCCACATATTAGCGACAATGACGAAGAATATCAGATTAGCGAGCCTGTCAAAGGAAAGTCTCCAAACAAAAATGAGAAAACAAAGCTGACACCAGGAAAGAAGAGAAAAAGCAATGATGACACTGAGATACAAGGTGGGTCTATTATACTTCGAAGAGTATATGCATTCATCTATATAGAATTTATGATTTATCTTTTCCCCCAAAAGATAGTGGGAAATTAATGAGAAAGAATTGATTTAGGAGAATATATTGATTGTCTAAAGTGATAAAGGAATTACATTAAAACAGTTTCTTTTATGATTATGCAGGAAAAACATCTAAGAGGAAAACATTAGAGAAGCCTGTCCGCCCTCAGGTAAGAAGCATGCTTCTGTACTCATTTTTATTTTATGTTATATTTTTTTGATAAAAAAAAAAAAAAAAACCTTGCTAAATCACTATATGAATATCAATATGTACTCTGATGATCGAGCCCATTTCAAAGATAGTACTTGCAGAACACCCATATTCTATATTTTAGCCACTCAGTAATTCCTTGCTGTTTTCTCAAATCCTGAATTAGTGTACCCAAAATGTTGTGATTTGACTTCTGATTACAATATCAGAACTTTGTCTACTAGTAAATCACACATCATTTTCAGAAATCTACCGATTGTAGCAGAGGAACTATTTACATTTTTATGTGCTCTAAAACCCATTGCGAATGCGCATTTTTTATCAGGAACAAAAGCATTCCATTTTGACATTGTCCTCAGATTCAGAGTCTTCTCAAGATACCAGCCCCATTAGAACGGGAGATAAACAAATGTCTGCCCATGATGAGGACCCATGTATTGACAACAAAATAGATAATGATGATATTATTCTTGACAATGATGGAAAATCTCCAATTAATGATGCCTCCAAGGTAAAATCTCCTAGAAAACAGTTGAGAACAGAGAATGCCAAATCCTTAAAGAAGAAAAACACAAATGGGAATATAGCTGGAGGTAAGTAGGATGTTTTTGGATCTTGGTTTCCACAAGGACTTTGAATCAGTGATGGAACTATAAATATATGCATCTCGTTGGATTTGATAAAATTAATCTTCCCATCTTAAAACCATATTTTCTCTTTTATACTCCAGAAAATCTTGGTGACATGGATGCTGAGAAGGAAAAAATCTCCGAGAGGTGTCCTGAACCTCAGGTGAGAAGCTTTAGTTGCTAATCAAAGCTTCCATGTACTCATGTTTGGTAAAATGCTCATGATATACTGATGCGCAGGTCTCTTCTTCAAGGTTGCCTTTGGTGCTTTCAGAGAAAGTACAACGTTCAAAGGTAAACCTACCATGCCTAAATATCATATTCATCAGATCTCTTTTATTTTTGTATTTTCCTCCCTTTTCGGAACTCTCCTTTTTAATGATGGCCTCATATGAATCACTTGTAAAACTAAAACCTTACATGATTACATCAACTCCCTCTCTAATATTGTTGAGGACTTGAAAAGACATTGCCCTTTGGTGAGGTTGTGATATGAAGGGAGTCCACCCTCTTTGCCTCACCATTATTTAAGTGGAGTTGGACCTAATGGTTACTTCTCATTTTGCAAACAAAATACATGTGAACTGGTCTTGCAGCTTTCTTTTGAGCCATATCAAGTGTGTTACACCCGCTAAATTATGAGAAAAATAATGTCTGCTATAATTTTTCATATTTTTACTGCCTTTTGTCAAGGAGGCTTCTTTATCGTCTTTTCCTGTATATGTCGCTGCTCAAGGCACTGAGGGACTAATAGAATGACACCTCGTAGTCACTTCTGGACTTTCTACTTTTGTTCTGCAGGCACTTATTGAGTGTGAAGGAGACTCCATAGATTTGAGTGGGGATGTGGGTGCTGTTGGACGGATAATTATTCCAGATGTTCCTTCATCAAACCATGAAATGTTATTGGATTTGAAAGGCATGCACGACCCCCTGTTTTATGCTTAATTCTTATGTTGTTCTCTTTGAGCAGCAATCTTACGACAGTGAAACCAATTTCATATTCACAAAAATGCCCAACTTCTGGGGTAGCCAATGAAAGTTCGAATTCACAGGCTTTCGTGATTGAAGGAACTGGTTAAAAATATTTCCAGCATTAACATTTAGGCTCTGTTTGAGCCCCATTTTATGGGAAAATAGATTTGTAATAGTGATTTTCTTTTTTCAGATAATGTGTGGTTGAATATAAATTTGGGGGAAAATGAATTTCTAGGGATTGGGGCTCAAACTGGGGCTTAGTCAACATTAAGGGACAGACCATACATATTATTATATTTTTGTTTCCAAAAACACAAAAGAGAGTAGAGTAGAATTGGGTATTTACTCTGAAACCTCTTTAATTGGATAATTTTTTTGTTTTTTGGATACTTTATCAGGTACTCTTTATATGATTTTGTCAAACTATTTTATGTTGCAGGAACCATATACAAAACAAGTATAGTTCCATCAAGGACATTCTGTGTGGTATTTCATGACATCCTCCCCTCCCCTGTCACTGTCACTTTCACTGTTCTTTCTCTCTTTCTTGCATCACTCACCGTTTTATATAATTTGGTTATGTTCAGGTAAGCTTTGGCCAATCAGAAGCAAAGGTTTGTCCATTTATTGTACTTTTGTTGTCGTTTTGGCTCATCTCATTTTCCTCCCTCATGCCTATTCCTCTACCCTGAAACTCATTCTCCCACCAGCTCAAGAAGTAATATTATGTTTGTTTTACTATTCATTCCTTAACCAGGATGCCCAAAATGAGAAGGATATTGTGGATGGGCAATAGCTAGTATGGTTAATTAACTTTGTGCTCTTATGAATTGAAACCAGATAGAGGCTATCATGAATGATTTTATTCAGTTGAAACCACAATCTAACGTTTATGAGGCTGAAACCATGGTTGAAGGTAAAATTTTCGTTTCATTTTCTAGTTATAGCATATAATATTGGAACAATGATTTTTATATATCATTATATTACCAAGAGGTACAGGCTCTCTTCTTTGAGTTAGTTTCTTCTGCATGAGTAGGGACACTAGATGGATTTTCATTTAATTCAGAAGATGAGGCTGACAATCTTCCCAAAGCTACTGCTCAAGCGGATCAGCATGATGCTGCTGAGGAACAACCAGCTGGAAGAGCCAAAAGAAAAACCGAGAAAACATCAGTATGCACAGTTTTTTTGTTATTTAACTATCATGAAGCTTCTATTGCAATTAAATACGTCCTCTAACTGATGGAAGTCTCGGTTCAGGGGGCAGCACAAAAGAAGGGTAAAGCTGCAGGAGGAAAGCAACCTAAGAAAGTTAAAAAGAAGCCTCAAGTTTCAAAGAAAAGCAAAGCAAAGAAATGAGAGAAGATTTGTCTACCAAAATATTTTATTTCACTTGAGACACTTTCTTATTTTCTTCTTTTTCTGCACCGTTCACCTATCTCTGCAGACGGCAACAATTCTGACTATCGACATGTTAGATCAATCAATAGAGCCTATACTATTTGCGTTTCCCGTAAAATTTGACTTTCAGTGAAACAGATACCATTAGCAGAGACGGATCTAGCCGGTGTTGAGGTAGTGCAGTCGCGCTAGCTCGATTGTGGCTGATTTGTTTGAGGGTTTTTTTTTTTTTTTTTTTGGTGTAGAAAATTGAGGTTTTAGAATGATTTCATTTTTTGTGATTTAATTTATGGTTCTATGATTTGATATACACCGTTTCTGATTTAATATTGTTGGGATTAAACATGTTCTAATTGATTGAAATTGAAGATTAAACAAGAATTATAAACAAGAAAATAGAAAAGAACAATACAACCTCAGATTTGGTGACCCAGTTCGAAAAAATTGCCTATATTTGGGGGCTCAAGATCAAGTTTGTTCTATTAGCCAAAACTTTCCAATGGGAGTTCAAGATATAAGAAATCACATACACCCTTCGCGCACAAGCTCCTTTTGAAGAAATCGAACCACAGACTCTTCAATACAATGACTTAACACCTCCAAACACTATACAAATGTATATCAATCTAGACTATACAATAACCCAAATTATCATGTGAACAATTACACAAACACAACTAGAAATCGCACAAATAGGGAAGAGTATTGAACAAATATCGTGCACAAGAGATAGACCAGTTTGATCACGAGAATAAGGGATGGAGCAAGCATATATCAAAGACAAAAATGAGTCCCAGCCATTGGATCGACATCCAATGGTCCAAATATAAGTCTTTAACCCATGAATTGTGTCTCAGGTCCTCAAGTTTCCACTGGTTGCCTAAAGGCCCCTCCAAGTTTGAAACTATTAATTTGAGGATCACTTTCAATAATCTTCACCTTGATCTCAAAATTTTCTATCTCTTATTCTCATGGTTGCTATAGGCCAAGTGGATAGACTTAATAATTACCATCATCGCCCGGTACCTGCACAGAAAAATTAGCCATAATTAATTTTCAGAATTGATAAACAAGTCTTAAGTTTAGAAGCAGTTATGATTTTTGTTCCCATATAAGATAGGTTACAATTAATATGTATTTTTTCAAGTTTCAAATCACTAGAAGCAATTTTTTCTCTAACAAAATGAAACTTCACCTCTATGTGTTTAGACCTCTCATGATAGACAAGATTTTTTACTTAATAAAATGGCACTCTGACTATCAGTATAAATCACATTAATATCATGCAGAAAATTGAGTTCACTTAAGATTTCAGTTAACCAACTATATCCTTACAGCTTCGGTGATAGCTATATACTCGGCTTTTGTACTAGACAGAGTAACTATAGGCCGTAGTTGGGTTTCCAGGTTATACAATTGTCTCCTAATGTAAAGAAATAAGCAGCAGTGGACTTTTTGTAGTCTTTGTCACCAGTGAAATCAGAATCCACATACCCTTTCAGAGTCAACTTATCTGCCCCTTTTCCATAAGCAAACCCAATATTAGTAGTACCAGCTATGTACCTCAACAGCCACTTTAACCCAGGCCAGTGAGGTTTCCTAGGGTTAGACATAAATCTGCTTAGAAAACTTAGGGCATAGGCCAAATTAGGTCGTATAGTGATCATGGTAAACATAACAGATCCTATTGCATTAGCATAAGGAATGTTTTCCATCTCTTTAAACTCAGTTTCAGTCTTAGGAGACTGAAGAGATGATAAATTCATGTGTGCAGCAAGAGGAACAGAGACATACTTGGCATCTTTCATGCCAAACTTAGTTACTACCTTTTTCAAGTAACCTTCCGGTGTTATAGACACAAATAATTAGTTCTATCCCTTTTAAGGACCATACATAGGATTTCCTTTGCATTTTCTAAGTACTTCATGTCAAACTCAGATTTTAAAAGATTTTTTATTTTCATGATCTCCCATTTACTAGGGCTAGCTAATAACATATCATCTACATATAAAGATAGGTACACTTCACTTCCATATTTGTTGTTATTGTAGTGAAGGCATGAGTCATACTCACTTCTTTTAAAACCTATCTTAATGGTAAAAGTATCAAAATGTTTATATCATTGCCTAGGACTTTGTTTCAAACCATATAGGGATTTCTTAAGTTTGCAAACATAGTCTGATTTTTCCTTCACCTCAAAACCTTGAGGTTGGCATATAGATCTCCTCCTCAAGCTCTCCATGTAGGAAAGCTGTCTTAACATCCAGTTGTTCCAATCCTCAATTGAATTGAACAACTAAAGAAAGCACAATCTGATAGTCTTGTATTTTATCACATGAGAAAATATCTCATAATAGTCAATGTCTTCCCTTTGGGTGAATCCCTTGGCTACTAACCTAGCCTTATACCTTAAAGGATCACTGAGACTTAATCCCTCCTTTAACTTGTAAATCCACTTACATTGGTTTATCTTTTGCTTCTCCGGTACCTTGACCAAACTCCAAGTTTTATTTTCACTTAGAGATTTCATTTCTTCTTTCATTGCCTCTAACCAGTTTTCAGATTTAGGCCCACTCATTGCTTCCTCATAGGAAGTAGTGTCTACATTCTCAATGGCTTCACCTGAAACTAAGGAAAAATCAATTAAATTCTGAATGTCATACCTAGTGTTAGGTCTCACTTATCTCCTTTCCCTATCCCTAACCAATTGGTAGTCTTGTAAGGTGGTATCAATATTTGTGGGATTATGTATCTCATGTTCAATTTCAACATGGGGTTCAACATCCCCATCACCTACTTGTTTAGAAGGTCCAACTTCATCCTCTCCAACTGGAGGAACTATAGGTTTAGGAGTCTCACTATTGGTATCATTCAACCTGGTCAACACTCTTAGCCTCTGTTTGGCAAAATGTTGTTTATAAATTTTGTTTATATATTGTAATGTGTCAACATTTCATTGGTCATTTTTTTAAAAGTAAAAAGTGGTGAGCGAGAATCTTTAACTAGCCAAAATTGTTGACTTTTCAAAAAAAAAAAAGATTCAATGAGATGTTGTCACGTGGCAGTTTATAACGAAAATTTATAAACAACTTTTGGCCAAACAGAGGCTTAGTCCTATTAATAGCCTCAAGTTCAGTAGCCTCAACATATATTTTCAAATAAGGCATCTCAGATTCATTGAACACAACATCCCGACTAAAAATAATTTTTATATCTTGAACTCCAATCATCCACAACCTATATCCTTTAACCCCGTTAGGATACCCCCAAAATCACACACTTGGTATCCCTCGGCTCCAACTGACCTTCACTCTGATGTGCAGATGCAACACATCCAAATACCCTAATGTGGGTCAAATCAAGGGGTTTACCAGTCCACAACTCTTGTAGAGTCTTAAAATCGATCGAACTCGATGGGGATCTATTGATAAGGTAAGCTACAGTACTGACAGCTCCAGTCTAGAAACCTTTAGCAACCCCTGAACTAATTATACACCTAACCTTATTCATCAAGGTTCTATTCATTCTCTCAGCCACCCCATTCTATTGTGGTGTATATTTAACAGTTCTGTGTCTTTCTATCCATTTCTCCTTACAACAGTTGTGAAATTCAAAGTCACAAAACTCAAGGCCATTATCGGTTCTTAAAGCTTTTAAGTTTCTTTCCATTCTATTTTCCACAACTTTTAGCCAGACAGTAAATTTGAGAAATGCCTCATATTTAGCCTTCAATGGGAAAACCCATACTTTTCTAGAGTAGTCATCAACCAGGGATAGAAAATATTTGTTCCCACCGAATGTAGGATGTTTTTCGGGCCCCTATAAATCTGCATGGACATAGTCTAGGGGTCTCCTAGAACAGTGGGATCCTACTTTGAATGACACTCTATGTAATTTGCCGTTACCACATGTCTCGCAAAAGTCAAAATAATTTCTGTTCACTTAAAGAACTTTAACCCTTTATTTCCTATATGTCCCATCTGATTATGCCACAATTCAGGCTTACTCCCAGTCATAGTGAAGGAATTGCAGTTCTGTGAAGACACAACTTCACCTGCAAGGTAATACAACCCATTTCTCTTAGGTCCCTTCATAACAACTATTGAATCCTTAATAACCTTCAAAGTATTTTTGTCAGACTTAAACACATATCCCTCATCTTCAAGAACACCCAATGAGATGAGGTTCCTCTTAAGATGTGGAACATATATGACATTGTTCATTGTCCTGACAATGCCATCATGCATTCTGACAGCAATGTCACCAATGTCAACAACAGTCTGGGTATTATTATCTCCCATGTATACTTTCTTAGGTTCAATATCTTTATAGTTGTAAAACCATGACCTAACAAGACACTTATGAAAGGTGCTTCCTAAATCAAGTATCCATTCCTCACTCATGTCATTACCTGATAAGTACTTTATTAACACTTATTTAGTTCACCAATTGTTGTACCTTGTTATTGGTTAAGTTTCATTAAAGTATTGTTTAATACATTTTTATGTTTTGTGTTGTGTAGGATCACAAAGGATGAGAAAAGAGGAAAAAGGACCAAAAAAGTACTTAAAAATGAAGATTGGAGACCCAGGGTGCAATTAACTTATGGCCGTAAGAATCAAGGTCACGGCCGTGTTTATCAGGCTTAGAGACGAGAGAAGCAGGAATTTACTCACAGCTGTAACTTTATAAGTTACAGTCGTAATTGTGAAAAGTAAAAAAAATCTCCAGCAACTTATTTACGACTGTAAATGAGAAAGTTACGGTCGTAACTTTCTCACATAAAACTTTCCAAACTGGTTTAGGATTCTATCTTTGGCATATATTCTTGGGATCCCTAGGGCACATTTTTAGTGATATAAAAAGGAGAAAATCATCACAAAATGGAAGTTGGAAAATATATGGTTTGAGCGGCTATTCTTGGAGCTGGGGAATAAGGACATATTCAATAAAGAGGCGAAAAGAAGAATGAAAATTCTGGATTTCTCCATGACTATGCTCGACCAAGCTTCTTGTAATACCACCTTTTCATTTTACGCTCATTCTTGAATTTCACGTAATTTTATATTGGTTCCATTATAAATTTTGTAGCTGATTATTATTATTTTTCATATTTGACTTAATTTGCAGTGGAAGGACTTGGAAGCCGTCACGATCAATGTGCCAATTAAAATGTTGATAAATTGTTTATGTACAATTCTATATCTAATTGTTTGTTTTATTTGTTAAACTTGTTGATTTCTACTGGTATTAGGTGGTGAGCGACTTAGATTTCATAAATTGAAGGTGGAAAAAGTTTGGTGACACTTTGGAAATTTTATTTGAGGATCGTGGACTTAAATTGTCAATTTATGAGAGTTGAGGGACTAAATTGCAAATTTCCAAATCTTAAACATTTAAACCTAAATTCTCTCACTCTTATCTCTATCTATATCTCACGCTCCTCTCACTCTCACCCTCTCGTACTCTCGTTCTCTCTCTCTCTCTCTCTCTCAGAATACTCTCTCGAATTCTCCCTCTCCCTCGGTTTGTCGCCGGCACACCACCGGCTAGATCACAGGAGCGCCGCCACCACCACCGCCACCACCCACGGTAGCACCTTTTCCCTCGACCCAACACACACCAGCACTCACAGTCGGCGCACAACACACGAACACACGCACTACCCGAACACACACGCACACAATTTCGCTCCCTTTCACCCACACACGAAGATATGTATATATGTGTGTGTATATGTTAAATGTATGTATTGATATGTAGCTTTCAGATTTTTTTCAGATTGGGTTTTAGTAGTATTTTAGAATTTTAATCTGTTAAGATCATCTTTTGAGCAATATATATATATATATTAGGGTATGCATATATGTGTGTGCAATCTTGGCTAAATTTTCAGATTTCTAATTTTGTTAAATTTCGAATTTTTTGTTAAAAATTGGAGATTAGGTGGTGTGATTTTGTATGTATATGTAATACATATATCTATTTATGAAATTTCGAATTTTATAGTAATTTTCAGGTTTCGAAATTCCTTAATTAGTAGTTTAATTTAATTGTATACTTTAGTTTTAAGTTAGAAATTATAATTTTACAAACTTGGGGAGAATTATATAAATGGTTATATTAATTTTAAGATTTTATAGTTAATTAGAAGATTATGAAATTATAGATTTAAATTGACTTAGATGACGACCATTGTGAGAAATTTCAAATTCTTAAATGATGGAAGTTCTTTAATGGATTCTTTGTTGGCTTAATGTTGTTTTAAATTGAAAATTTTCAAATTTAGGATTTCAAGTAATGAGGTGGTTTTAATTTAATTTTAATGTATATTCTTGACTTAAAGTTGCTATTTTCAGACTTTTGAAATTTGTAGTTTAGTTAACTGTTCGGGTAAAGTTTGAAGAAATGGTGATTTTCAAATTTATGAATAGTAGGATGCTAATTGGAATTGTCCTTGTGAGATTCAAGTTGTGATGAAGATTCCATAGCTTGAACCTTTGTATAATTTGATTAGTTAGATTTCAATTTTGGCATCTAAGTTAATCTCTTATTCCGAATGAAGTATGATCTGTGTTTGACATGGTTTAAGATTCCAATTGATTTGAATTATAAGTCACATGAAAGTTTCAACCTCATTTAGGAGTTTTAAATGTGATTTTTGAACTAAAAGATGAGCAAAACTTTTCTATTGTATATTAAATTGAAGTTTTAACCTTGGTTAGGAGTTTAAATTTTGGTTTCAAACTAAATGTTGTATTGTATGAATTGATGAAAATAATTAGGAGGATTGGTACATTGACGTCACGGGCATCTGAGATTCTTTCACTTGCAAATCAAGATAACGGTAACTACTAAGGACGTCAAGTAAGTAAACTTCCCCTATTTTCATAGAAGTTAAATGTAAATGTGAAACGTGTAAATGGCTGTTTGCAACTTACTTGCTTTGATGAATTTCATTTACTTTATGAAAGTATATGTATTAAGAAGAATGTTCAAGCATGCACATTATCATGTCATTGCATCATCAAGCATGTATTGGCATTGGCATCGAAATTGGAAAGTCAAATGATTTTAAATGAAGAATGTGGTAAGTTTAAGTTTTCTCAAAATGCATGTATCCCAAGTTTTAAGAAAGAATGGGTGTACTTCTATGCCATGAAAGGTGTGAGTGGGAAATTGGGCGCGGGAGATCGGCGTACTCAAATTAAACCGCTTTGCGGTGACGATTGCTAAACCGCTTGGCGGTGGCAAATATTTAACCGCTTTGCGGTGACGATTCCTAAACCGGTTGACGGTAGCAAATATTAAACCGTTTTGCGGTACGATTGCTAAACCGCTTGGCGGTGGCAAATATTAAACCGCTTTGCGGTGACGATTGCTAAACCGGTTGACGTGGAAAATATTAAATCGCTTTGCGGTGACGATTGCTAAACCAGTTGACGGTGACAAATATTAAACCGCTTTGAGGTGACGATTGCTAAACCGGTTTACGGTGACAAATATTAAACCGCTATGCGGTGGAAAAATGATAATCTGGTCCTAAATAAGGAATATTGCCCACTGCATTGTGATTGGTTAGAATATACACTAAGTGAGTTCACGATAGAAATGAAGTTAAAGTTTTTTGGAAATGTTTAAGTGAAAGTTTGGAAAGTGTGAAAGTGTTGAAAAGTAGAGTAAATGGGGATAATTACTTTGAATGGTCTAAGACATTTCATGTCATGAACTTGCATCATGTGCATAAAGTTTACTTACTGAGCTTTAGCTCACCCCAATCCCTCCCCAACATTTCAGGTGATGAAAGTTATGTGATCCGAGGAGAGCACTTGGCGGCTGACTCAGACAGTATCACGATTTATCATTTTAAATAGGGTTTGAAGTGGAAATTTCATAAATGTTTTAGTTATTTTTATTAGTTCATTCTTTTAATTGTTTATTGGATTTAGTTTTTGATAAGTCATTTATCTCTTTAGTAGTTTATCAATCCTCCATTTAGTTAAATAAAGAGCTTATGGTTTAAATTTATTTATGTTGAGGAGTTTGGGAATTGATGTTGAAGTTAAATTTTGGAATTGTGGTTGGATGTTGAATGAGTTGAGAATTGCATTTGTATTGTAGGTATGATGTCCCTCTACAGGTTGGCTATGTCCAAGTTATAGAGGAGACTCTGCCGAAATTTATGTAAAAATTTTATAATAGAAAATGAAAAGTTTAAATGTTTTAAACGATTATTTCCGCATTTAATGTGAATGGAAGTTAACACGCCTAGGTCTTAGATTTTAAACTTGGGGTGTTACACTTCTCTACCTAGTTCGAAGGGGACGTTGTACTTCTTATCGCTACTTTATCATTTTTCCCAAACTAGTAACGTAGTTCTAATTTCTGTACTTTTGATTGTTGGATTTTTATGAACTTTTCAATTCAATCAATGCAATGATTTATTCGATTAAGGCCTTATCTTATATTTTATTGTGTTGATGTATGTTAGATTGAATGATTGGATCCCTAATTGTCTTTTGTTCAATTCATAGTAGCAATTGAGAATATTGTATTTCCATTAAAAATCCAACCTAGGTCAATCAATGCGAGCTTGTGTGATTGGTGACCTAGTTTACCCTATTTCTTCTACAATTCATCTAGTTATTGCATTAAACCTAAAGAGCTTATTTTAGGTTATCCAATAGCTAAGATTTTGTTAGAGAGCCTTTTCTAGCTAAATACTATTAAGAAATAATTGGTGTAGTTAGATATTGTTAACTACTTATAGGTGATAAATCAAGAGATATAATAGATACACATTACTTGGGAAGTGATAATATTGCAATAGAATACAACTGAACCTGAGAACTAGGATTCCTTAATATTTGATTTTCAATCCAACAAACTTGAACTGCTTTGTTTTATTATTCAAGTCATTTACAACAAACAATTCAACTCAAAAAATCCCCTTACTGGTTCTAATTGACATTAACACTATTTTAGTTTCCGTTCCTCGTGGGATTGACCCTTACTTCCATTACTACATTCTTAGTAGTAGTAAACGAGAAAATTGAATTTAATTTTGGTTCGTCGCAACACGTACTAAATTTTTGGCACTGTTGTCGGGGATTGGTTAACCAATTTAGTGTTTAATCAATTAGAATTTTTATTTTTCTACATTATTTTATTTTTATTTCTACCTCTATTTTAACTGGACACTACTAGACTATTTCTTTGCTTGTATGCGTAAGCCTCGATCGACTAATAGAGAAATCTTTGATTTTAATCCAGAACTTGGGAGAACTTTACGAAGGCAAAGAAGGGCAGCACAACAACCAATGATAGCTAACAACATCAACAATAGAACTCTCAAACAATTAGCTACCCCGAATGTCTCTCTTTTGAGCTCCAATCTAGACTTATTCATCTGTTGCCAACTTTTTGAGGACATCCCGGCGAGGATCCATGTAGGCATCTCAAGGAATTTAATGTGGTGTGTGACAGTATGAGACCAACGGGTATTGCCAATGAGCAAATCAAAATGAGAGCTTTTCCATTCTCGCTAAAAGACGCTGCTACTGATTGGTTGTAATGTTTACCATCCGGATTAGTCACTACCTGGAATGACATGAAGAGACTATTCCTAGAGAAGTACTTCCCTGCATTTAGAGTTGGCACCATTCGGAAGGAAATTTGTGGGGGTGCGCTGAAACAGTAGCGAAACACTATATGAATATTGGGAGCATTTCAAGAAGCTATCTCAAGCTGCCCCAATCATCAGATTTGTGAACAACTCTTGGTGCAATACTTTTATGAAGGACAGTCACCGATGGATAGGAGCATGATAGACATCCCAAGTGGAGGTGCACTAATGGACAAAACACAGGAACAAGCATGAGCTTTGATCTCTAATATAACCGAGAACACTCAGCAATTTAATTTGAATATAGATATACAAGTCCGTCGTGTGAATGAGGTAAGTGGTTCCAATATTGAAAATCAATTATCTGAACTAACAAATCTTGTTAAACAACTTGCTGTAGGGAACTCACAACAAGTCAATGCATGCGGGATATGTGTGAATTTTGGACATCCAACGGATACTTGTCCGGTGTTGCAAGAGGAGAATAATGAACAAGTAAATTCCATAAGGGGTTTTCCTTTTCAAAGATAGCAGTACAATCCGTACTTCAATACATAAAACCCTGGATGAGGGACCACCCCAATTTAAGCTATGGAAATAACAAGCCCTCGAGGTCTTGTCTCTAGCAAACCTCAAGGGCAATGTTAGTAACAAGAAATTTCCAACCTCAGAAGCAATATCAAGAAAGACCCTAAAACTCAGGTATTTTTCTTGAAGACATGGTTAAAACTTTGGCTTCTAACACACTGCAATTTCAACGGGATACCAAGTCCAGCATTTAAAATTTGGAGAACCAGATGAGGCAAATGGCTACAGCCATCAACAGATTGGAGGCACAATCCAGAGGCAAATTACCATCCTAACCTGAAGTTAACCTCGGAAGCGTGAGTGCCATAACCTTGTTGAGCGGAAAAGAGATTGAAGGTTCACGAAAGTGAACCCAGTAAATGAAGAAGAAGAAGAAAAGGTAATTAAGAGGGAGGAAGCCACTTCACATAACCCTCAGGTAAAAATTGACTCTATTGTAAATGCTAAATTGACTCCACCCCCTTTCCCTAGGAGGTTAGCAAAGACAAACAAGGAAAGCAAGGAAAAAGAAATGCTGGAGACGTTTTGGAAGGTAGAATTGAACATTCCCCTATTGGAGGCAATCAAGCAAATTCTCACGCTATGCAAAATTTTGAAGGATCTGTGCACCAATAAGAGAAAACTGAAGGGGAATGAGATGGTAAGGATGGGAGAAACCGTTTCTGCACTTTTTCAAAGGAAATTACCTCACAAGTGTAAGGATCCAGGTATGTTTACCATACTCTGTCAAATAGGTAACACTAAGATAGATAGTGCCTTGATAGACTTAGAAGCATCCATTAACATAATGTCTAGATCTACCTATGCTTCGTTAAAACTTGCTAAACTAACTAAAATTAGTGTTATCATTCAAATTGTTCTAATGCTTATCCAGACGGGGTAGTTGAAGATGTTCTAGTGCAAGTTGGGGGGGGGGGGGGGTTAGTATTTCCTGTGGAAATCACACCAGTCCACCTTCCACAAGAATTTTTAACATTAAATATGAGACATAATTACTATAACTTGTTCAAATGTTTTCTTTCTCCTTCCATGACGATATTTCCAAATGTAATATTTCCTAACAAAATCAGGGACACATGCACAATTGTAGCAATGGAGGCAAGAAAGAATTTATCATTTTCAATCAATTTTTTCTATTCATTTCTTTTTTGAATTTGAAGCAGACTAGTGTTATACCCGTGCGATGTATGGTTATTTGTTACTCACATATATCGAATTTATATGTTAATACATGAAATGAATATTTAATTAAAAATGAGAAACGAAGGAAGACAATTAATTACAAAAAATGTACAATTATATGTACCTTAATTTTTTATTTTTATTTTAACAGTTTGTATGTGTTACCGTCTCAAGAAATTTCTTTAAATAGTATAATTTAATTAAATTGATTTAAAGCTTCAAATGGGAAAATAAAATTACATTTAAATAGAACTTTTAATAAGCAAAAAATAGATATATATGTGATATACCCTCAGAATTTTATTAAAATGAAAATGAAAAGAAAAAATAGATCGATGACCGCTTCTATTTAATCCTCTTTCATTTTCTACTTTTAAAGAAAAAATATTTATATGATATTGACATTTTTTGTAAACGAATTTTTTTTTTTAAAAAATTGTCATTGATTTTCAAAATGGAAGGCTGACCAAGAAACTTCGAGACTTAAAAAATGTGGATATTTAAAAGTCTGCATTCAATTGAATTATTTTAAATCTGAACTTTGTCCAAAATGAAGAATAAATAGTTAATTAATACCACTTACCATTTTAGGAAATATGTTTTAAATAGGAAAAATATGTCAATAAGTGTATTCAATTGGAGTCTTTTAAATTTGAATTCTGTAGCAGTAAATTTATGAAGAGTTATTTGTTAAAAACTAGGAATTTCTTTGAATTTATATGTAAATTATTTTATGAATAGAATGTTGGTTGAAAATGAGTGTTAAAAAAAATGAGGTTTTGAATAAATGGTACCTAATAGGAGACAATTTTTTACCAAGTGGCCACAATTGTAGTAGTTAATAACTGAATGAATTACGATAAGAAAAAAAACTTCAATGACCATTTGCATAACTATTCAGTTTTAATGATTATTGATGTAATTAATCTTTTAAAAATATAATTTCTAGATTATCACAAATTAATTTATCACTACCCGAATAATACTATTAAAATTGGTAATAACTATCTTAATACAATGTGACGACCCAAATTCTCGACCATTCGAGTGCCACTAAAAGTGACTCATATCATATTATCGAGACTTAAATAGTAATGTAAAATTATTCAAAAGAATAATTAGAATCCCATAATTTTATTTGTGAATAAAAATAGAACATAATTTTCTTACATAAAGTTCAACATAATTATCTCATCAATCTTAACCACTTTTGCCACTTCCATGTTGACCGCCTCGAACCTTCAATTATCTGAAAATGGTAAATATCGTGGAGTGAGATTTATAAAATCCCAATAAGTATACCAAGCATAAATTTTCTTTTGAAAGCATATGGATCATTTTCATCATAACATAGGATAGGATCGAAATACTCATAAACATAGGGAGACACAAGAATTTTACCGAACTTAAATGGCAAGAATTCTTATGTGTAGCGCTACTAAACTCCGGTCCCCTTAGCATAATCATAAACATATCATATGGAACCCATAACAATCTTGTGAGATTGATTTCATAGCAATGATCCAAACATTTTCGTAAAAACATAAGGTATATCTAATTTTCATAAAAACATAAGATATACTTACATTTCATAACAACATACTTAATTTTCATAAAAACATAAGATATACTTACATTTCATAACAACATACTTAATTTTCATAAAAACATAAGATATACTTACTTGTCATAAAAACATACTTACTTTTCATAAAAACATAAGGTGTATTTACCTTTCATAAAAACATACTTACTTTTCATAAAAATATAAGATATACTTACTTGTCATAAAAACATACTTACTTTTCATAAAAACATAAGGTGTATTTACCTTTCATAAAAACATACTTACTTTTCATAAAAACATAAGATATACTTACTTGTCATAAAAACATACTTACTTTTCATAAAAACATAAGGTGTATTTACCTTTCATAAAAACATACTTACTTTTCATAAAAACATAAGATATACTTACTTGTCATAAAAACATACTTACTTTTCATAAAAACATAAGGTAATACCTTTCATAAAAACATACTTACTTTTCATAAAAACATAAGGTATATTTACCTTTCATAAAAACATACTTACTTTTCATAAAAACATAAGATATACTTACATTTCATAACAACATACTTAATTTTCATAAAAACATAAGATATACTTACATTTCATAACAACATACTTAATTTTCATAAAAACATAAGATATACTTACATTTCATAACAACATACTTAATTTTCATAAAAACATAAGATATACTTACCTTTTAAAAGATTAAAATGAAGTGTAGTAGTAAATGGACCAAAACTTTCTTGACCACCTTGAATTTCTCTTACTTGTGGATTTTGTCAAGAGGTTGGAAATAAGTGTATATGTGTAGAGTTGTGTGTAAAAGAGATGGGTTTAAATAGATGTATAAAGTTGGCATATTGTAAACATAATCATTCAATTCTATTAATTTTAACACATCCTTTTCTTAAAGTAAAGCACCATTCATATACTTTTCCATATTTATACAAATAATATGCTCTTCATGATTATATATAATGGAGTCTATCAATCATTCATATATTTTTCCATATTTATACAAATATTATGCTCTTCATGATTATATATAATGGAGTATATAAATCATTCATATACTTTTCCATTTTTTATACAAATATTATGCTCTTCATGATTACATATAATGGAGTCTTATCAATCATTCATATACTTTTCCATATTTATACAAATATTATGCTCTTCATGATTATATATAATGGAGTATATAAATCATTCATATACTTTTCCATATTTATACAAATATTATGCTCTTCATGATTATATATAATGGAGTATATAAATCATTCATATACTTTTCCATTTTTTATACAAATATTATGCTCTTCATGATTACATATAATGGAGTCTTATCAATCATTCATATACTTTTCCATATTTATACAAATATTATGCTCTTCATGATTATATATAATGGAGTATATAAATCATTCATATACTTTTCCATATTTATACAAATATTATGCTCTTCATGATTATATATAATGGAGTATATAAATCATTCATATACTTTTCCATATTTATACAAATATTATGCTCTTCATGATTATATATAATGGAATATATAAATCATTCATATACTTTTCCATTTTTTTATACAAATATTATGCTCTTCATGATTACATATAATGGAACCTCTCATGCTTGCATATATTTTCTTAATTTAAATAATAAAAGTAATTTTTGTATAAATAAATATTGGGATAACATTGAATTAAGTATTTGGACTTAATATACTTTAAATCAAGAAAATGGAGATATTTTTAGAAATTCGGAATTTAATTTAAAATCGAACGATCTCGATTATTTCTTGACTTGGCTATACGAATACGTCGCTGCGTTAACTTAATAAAAATGGGTGAAATAGTAGCGACACGATTTTCTATTAAAATAATTATTAATCGCGTAAAAATTCTTGGTTGCTACATACAATATTTGAAATTTAAATATATTAAACAAAATTCTTATTTCATATTTACTTTAACAATAGAAATTAAATAGATGTGATTCTATATCTAAATGAATATAACAAATGAAGCAACATGAAATGTTAGTTTTAAATAAATTTTACAGATTGTATATTTCAAATACATCTAACTTTATATACCAAGAAATCATCCATGCATCTCAACTTATAAAAGTGACACAGTTGTTTAACCCACAAGATATAATATTTTATCACTTATTTGTATGAAACTGATTTTTCAAGAATCAATTTTTCTGAACATTCATTCTCAATCACATTCTTTAATATATATATTACAATTTTTCATATTACTTTTTAACTACACATTCAAACAAAATCACTTTTCATAAAATCAATTTTCAAAAAAAAAAAAAAAAAAAAAAAAAAAATCAAAAAGTTAAGTTCAATATAACTGGTCACAGTGATCTTGTTTTTTCTGCGCGTAACTCAAAAATTACAGCAATGAAATCAATGAAGTGAATTAATTAATAATTTATAAATATGAAAATGTTAATACTCCAAGTCTTTTAAGACTATGTCCATGTGTTTCAATGTAAATGAAGAAGAATTCAACTTCTGATAAAGAGCATCGTGCTTGGCTGTCACATGACCAATAAAATTTGTGGAGATTAAAATTGTTAGCGCGAATTTTTTTGATTAGTTATATAATGTAAAACTTTAATTAAGCTTACCAAATAGGCCAACATTATCAAAGCTGACTATACTATATATTTCTGGAATACTTTTGAAATTGTGAATGGCCTTCAAAAACCTTTTGACACCGATACCTATCACCTCTGTTATAGGCATAAAAAACACAAAACTCGTGACTTGTTGTACGATACCTTCCTTAGTTGTCCCTAACACTGAAATTTGTTAAATAGTAAATCATGTGTTCATGTAGTTGCGCATCAAACTTTGTTATGTACGGAAACATTACAGTAGCTTGAATTCTGTCACCCAATATGTAAAAAAAATTCACATCAGATAGTATTCTCATTTTAGGGCTATAATAATACAATAGAAAAGTTACGAAATGCATTACCTCATTATCCAAGAGTAAAAGTCCCAAGCTTCTTTTTCATTGTTTCTGGTCGAGATGATATATTTTCTTGCAACTCCAACTTTCACGATCCGTTTTTTGTTTAGGTGTTTAAACAAGGAAGTCTGCATTTCTAAAAAATTGAAAAAGGGAAGATTTAACGCAAAAGATAAATTGTGAAATTGAATTTTTCGAATCTTTGGGGTAGGACTAATGTGTATGGCTTGACAAGAATTTCTGATCTAGGAAACCCGATTTTATAGCAAATTTTTAAAAACCAGTTACGTACTAGGAATAAAACTGCCCCACCACTTCCCCCACTATTTGTTTTAAACTACCAGCTCCTAGAAACTGATATCAACTTCTGTCGTAAAACATGGGAATTCCATAAATGCATTTTAAAACACGACATAACAATTATCACAATGTCTGGACAAAATATTCAAATTTTAAGCATAAATGTTATTTACTATTTTTTAATTAATAGATTATGTCAGTTATGGAATCCAGTCAACGTATAAGCCAATTGAGATTCTGGTCAAAATTAATTGACCAGAATCTCAGTTGACTTTATTAATATGTAGATATAGATTATTTATGATCAAATTAAAATTTGTCAAGAAATTATAAATATCTTTGTAGGACTAAAATAAAATAATTTGAAATAGTTGGACATTTGGAAAAAAATAAAGTTACAAAATAAAAATTTTACCTTTAATCTTTAATGTGATTTTAGGCACGACATGTTTAGAGTTGACTCTCACTTATGAGTTTGTATTAAAGTTTTCGTTGAGATCTTCATTTGACACCCATATTGCATATTTCTTTATTTTAAAATAATAGTATAATTATGAAAAATATTCTAGTTTATTGAATACTTCCATTTTAGGAAATGCAGTTTTGGAGGGAAAAGTTCCAGAACTTTTTTTTTTTTTTTTTGGAAGTACTTTCTCTTTATATTTATTATTTATTATTTTTTTATGACTATCTTGGAAGTGGGTATTTGTTGAATTCAAATTCAAATATATTTATGAGACAAATATATAATGATCAAGATAGTGCATTTTCTCATTAACTCATTTTTGCACTCTATCCAAAGAAATTTGAAGAAAATTTTATAAGGGTATCAATCAAGATAGTTCATGAAATAGTTCAAGTAGGAATAGAAGCTTCTATTATAACACTAATACAAACTTGAGATTCCTTCTAATTTGCATGCATGCTTCATTTATCTATATATTACAAGAGGTAGTTTTCAATCAACTATTCAAAAGCCAATTGAACCCAATTGAGCCGTCTAAGCCATTTTAACCAATTGAGCCCTTCTTTTTCTTTCTTATTTTTTTTCCAATTGATTATTTCGATTATTTTGTATTTATTTATTTATTTTCTTTTGCACTCTGATTTTAACAAGTATGTGTATCTGGCATATTTGACTTTGATTTAAAATGTAAGCTTCTTATTATATGGTTTTTGATTCAATTTCTCATATTTCAAAATATTGAATAGTTTTTTATACTACGCTATTAAATACATCATTAAAATGATGCACGTGCACTCACTAGTTCTTTCAATAAGTACTAGTACATCTCTCAGTGAACGAATAGAACAAAATGGAATGAGAATCAAGAATAATTCAATCGTAAATACCTTAAATGCATAAAAATGCCTATTCTACATAATATCTCATGCTTATTACACGTAAAGAAAAGTCATCTAACAACAGCTATTAAGATTATTGGTCCACTTGTTTCATTTGCCTTCAACATCTGGTTGTTTCCGAGGAAAAAAACTTACGTAATAAAATATATGCTAGCAAATAGCAATACTTGATGAAAATTAAGCTGAAGTAGAGATAGAGCCACATAAAGAGACGTGAGCATTAAAAAAATACAATTTTGCAACTTGTACATAGGCTTGTACAAACTAGTGTACAAAGAAACGTCAATTCCCCAAAATACCCTTAATTTCTTTCTGTAACCCGTTTTCCCTGATCCATTCAACCAAATTAGTAAATAGCTTCCTCTAGGGTTGGGTTCCAAACAGAGACCGAAGAGAACATCTGGGCCATTAATTGAGCTCAAAGATCTAGGTGTAAGCTGAAGCGGTCACCGATGTCATTAGGTAAGTCAGAAAACACATAGCTTTAGAGATTAAATTATTGTTCATTTTGAAAAGGCTCCAATTGAAATTTTCCTCTTGAAAAAATTATGGTTGATTTCGTGCTTTCAGTGGATTTTTTATTTTCCAGTAATAGGTTGATTAAATATGTAGTAAAACTTAGAAAATGTGAGAATTCTTGCAAGATTGTGTTGAAGTGGAAAATTTTGTTTCACAACTGCACGATTCACAGATCTCTGGCGAAATATTTTTTGACGTGAGCATTGTGTTTCCATTAATGCACAGTTGAATAGCTTACAACAAATGATATGTGTATGTATTTATCGGATTTCATCTTGGAGTTAGTAGAGATTGAAAGTTAACCATTGTAGAATTGTATAAGCTTGTGCTGTGGTTGATAAACTGTTGGGTGGAGAGGGAGATTCAGGTTGTACTAAAGTAGCAAAATTTTAAGTGAGTTTATGGTTCATTTCCTAGCTACGTGTATGTAGAACTGTATTTAAAGAGGAAATCATGTTGGAAGAGTTGAGGAGGAAGACTTGAATTAGAATAAAATGGCTTCATGTTTTAGCATACATTTTATTTTATAGGATATTTGAACAGAGATTGTAGTATTAAATTTTGTATTCTTCTTTTATGTTTCTTGTTGCATAAAATTTATCGATATTGTTAAGGTATTAAACTTAGGGATGGCAACGGGGCGGGTCGGGGTCGGGTCGGCGTACTCCACGCCAGCCCCGTCTTGTATAATTTGCCTTGTATCCCCCCGTGCCCCGCTTAAAGGCGGGGTGGGTCTCGGTGCAGGGCGAGTTGACAAATCGCCCCATTTAGTGAACCATTTATATTAGCGGGACGAGGCGAGTTTCATAAAACTAAACTATTTTGAATTAAAATCAAATCACGAGCTCCACACATGCACACAAAAGGGTCCCTACTTAGTGGAAAAATTGGTTGTTGCCATTATACATTATATCAATAAAATTGCTTGAAGAAAGTAATTAGCCATCTACATTGTAGTTTCTTCCTGCAACTAACAATGTTGGATTGGAAAGATATATAGTAAATTACACTACACTAGAGAAGACAAAATTATTTTCTTTAGGAGATTGACTTATATTCTTTGATCTTTTTTGTCTGTCTTATACTTCCATAATTCATTTTTATATTCAAAGTCATTCCATTGAATGAACAATTTTGTCTTGCCATTCACTAAAAATGGAGGAAATGCAGAATAAAATAAAGATTGAAAATAAAAATAGTGAAGGATCTATTGATTTCCACACGGCATTGATTTGTTAATTAATCAAGCATACCTCATTTTTTTAAAAATGGAGATCGGGGCAAAGCTTTTTTGCCCGTATTCGGCCCACATATCCATTTATGCGGGGCTGTTATGCCCCTAATGGGGGCGGGGCTCCACAAGTCATGATTTTCACAGTTCGTTTTGCCATCCCTAATTAAACTTTTTTGGAATATGTATGCAAGTTTTATAATCTGATGAGCAATGAAATATGTATGTTAATTTCTTAGACTGCATTCATACTTTCACTACGTTGTGTTGTGGACATCCTCGCCTAGAAGCTAGTCTTCAATAAACAAGGAACCCAACGATATGGTTCCTTGTAAAGTCTGATGAGTCAAATATTTTCTTGGAGGCTATTGTTATGAATCATCGATGTCCAACCTTCATCGAATTGCTCGGAATCCTATGAATCATATACTATGCCTCATATTAGGAAATACTATCTCTATTGCGTTTTGCATGGCTCTCTCCTGATCAGTGATGATTCCTATCGGAGCGTGACCCTCCATACATTCAAACCATCTCCTAAAAATCCACACAAATGTTTCTGTACTCTCATAAGACAGTAACCCACATCCAAGTAACATCGATTATCCATGATGATTAACTCCTACAAAAGGAGCAAATGACATATCGTACTTATTTGTCAAGTACGTGGTATCGAACGTGACCACATTTCCAAATTCCTTATATGCCTCTCTACACCTATTGTCACACCAAAATACATTCCTCAGCCTACATTTTTCATCCAAATCCACACTAAAAAATAATCCAAGACAATTAGCTTGCATCTTCAAAAAGTATGCCTGTATAGCGACAACATCACCTTCCCCCATCCTTAAATGCCTTACTTTATCGATGTAAATTTTGAAATCCTTCTCTATAATGTCATTTCATCATATCCACTGGCCTCAACCACATTTGCGTTATAACTTTTATGCATTGGAATCCCTGCAATGTCATTAATTTCTAGCGTCCGCTTTACTTGTTCACTAATTTGTTGATTACAACAATACAACCTGGATTTTGAAGGACTAGTTTGATGATTATGCTCCAGAATAACTTTCGTCACTACCCACGTTCTAGATATTTCAGCCATAGCAGACAACGTAGTCTGACAACCAAATTGAATAGTTGGTTGTGGCTTCAAAGAACCACTTGTCATACTAGTTCTTCGTCCTTCTTGAGCACATGTACAAAACACATACCTTAACAATCCATCTTCACCTTTACTAGAATTTCTTCTCCTCATAGGAAAGCCCACGTGATGAGCATGTCTTTTGTAGAACTCAAAAACTTCATTCTCATCACTAAACTTCAACCCTACTTTTGGGAGAAACTCATCAAGATCGGTCACTGATACATTTTCATGCACCTCATCATAAGCTTCGACTACTACATTTATATTTTCAAGAGCACGATCATCAACTTCTAAAGAATTTACACTCAAAGTCTCATCGTCTGAATACAGTGATGACATACCTACGAAGAATTTTGGATTTATGCATCAGTAGTTTATTTAGATTCATATACCATGTTTACAATCAAACTCTTTGCTAGAATGACCTTATCCATTATATATTAATTACTCTAATTAATGTGTAAGATTACTGTGTGAGCTAGGATATGGCGGTTCTCAATTTTTTTTTTAATTTTCTAAACACATGCACCATAAATGGAGTGAAAAATTTTGAGTTTCTTTATTATACATTATGCAATCAAGTTCTGTCCATGATCTACATTCCCCATTAGCAGTGGAAAAAACAAAGCTCGGTGGCATAGATGCACTCTTACCTCATTAGAAGTTTTCACAGGCGTCGACGTCGGATGATCTAAGCTGAAGCGAGCGGCAGCCGTAGATGGAGTTCCAGTTGACGTCAACCCAAATCTGTCTCTATCTTCCATATCAATGTCCAATATTTTGTAAAATACTGAAGCCTGCAATTGTTATAGAACACCGATGGTTAACATCAGGTAAAATGGGCGAAGGGGGGAGCAGAGATGGAAATGGAGAACGAGTTGGAATGGAGGAAAAATGTCTGTAAGCCTATTTCTATTTCAATTGCTTTTCATAGAAATTGGGTAATTTGAATAAAAAAAATATCGTGGATTTGGCTACATCTTGTCAGATCTCGTTTCTTTGTAAACTAGTTTGTACAAGCCTATGTACAAGTAGCAAAATTATAAAAAATTATAGGCAATGCCATAGAATAGATAGAGTAACAATTCAATTGTTCAACTACCTGGTATCACCACTTATCTAGTGAGACAATGTGCTGAGCTTTTACTTGTATAGCGTTCAAGGCATTTAAAGATGTATCAATTCCCTCGAATCCAAGCCACGGTGAGTCACAGAACGATTATCCTCCAAGAATTACTAGTCTGTGAATCCTGTTGCATTTGCTAAAGTTTAAAGCTTTTGGCCCAAGAAGATATGGGTGATGTAGGCAACATAGAAGTCGAATCATGTGCCATACTTTCTGAAAGTTCTGGGACACCCCAAAGTTTGACCTTACATGAAGAATAGTCACTATTAAAATGAACAAGTCAATTTTAATAGTTTCTAGATGGTTATTCAAACAAGTTCAATTATCCTAAGTTGAATGACCACAATTGCAATAACGAAAAAGAAATAAACAATCAAAACAACAATATGATGATAGAGAAACCCAACGTGGGAAAAACTCCAGGACCAAGCCAGTTACCTCCACTATAAGCAAGTGGATACCCTAAGAACTCCCAGTCCTTGTAGTCCAACCTTCTTCAACCTCCAGCAACTTTGAAGTTTCACAATTGAAGAAGTAATCCCTATATTAAAGGATGCATGTGTTTTAGATTATGAACAAGTGATGTTTTCCTAACTTGGTTGTTCAGATCTCAAGAATCAAGGATTGAATCTTTGTATGAAAAGGTTCTTGGATCTTCAAAGAATGTATAGAAACATGTTATAATGTTTAGGTTCAATAAACAATCATAATAAATTCGTGCTAGGGCTTGGATATAAATAGGAAAAGGTTTGTAAGTGTTTGGGCCGAACGAAATTGTTGAAAAACGAGTATTAGGGTGCAAAACAGGTTCTAACTGCTCGAGTGGACATCGAGCGTAATTTGAGCACTCAGAAACTGGAAAAGACACTCGAGCGCAATTCGAGCTTGATTCAAGTGAGTTCAGTATTTTGGTCATATATTTATCTCCCAATGTCCAATTGAGATGATTCAAAGTGTGTTGGAAAGATAACTCAAAAATCTACATTTATTCCAGAGAAATTCATTTCAAAATTCGGATGTTTACTATGCGAAAATTTAGTCTCAAGCTCTTACTGAAAATCTGGATTATTATCCTTGCGGGATTTGGATTCATCTTTAACTTCTAATTGAATCAAAAGTCTTCTTGAACACTTTTTTGTTCTTCTTGACTCCAAATACTCAATTAAATCAACAACCAAAACTTTGACTCTAATTGGGACTTTATAAATTTGTATAAAAAACCTAAGGTGGCGTTCTGTTAGTATTTTATTTAAAATTTTGCAGAATACTATTTAAACTATTTTTAATTAATTTGCTTGCAGAATACTACTGGTTCAAACTCAAATTTCCTTTCACGATACATTGAAAACATGGTTACTTGCAACACACTAATGTGAGCACTAAGAGACATATTAACAACAATAATTCCTACTTAATTTTTTGAAATATGTTGATATTGAATTCAATAAAACTTTGTTTTGGGATAATTCTAAAAAAAAAATTATTTAGACTAAGTTCCAAGTTAGGACAATTCTCCTAAAAAAAAAAAAATCAACTTTATTTTAAGCGTAGTTTCAAGCAAGGATAATTCTTTATTTAGACTTAGTTCCAAGTTAGGATAATTTTTTTAAAAAAAAAAAAAAAATTAACTTTATTTTAAGCTTAGTTTCAAGCCAGGATAATTCTTATATATATAAATAAAAAAAAAACTTTATTTAGGCTTAGTTCCAAACTTGGATAATTCTAAAAAAAAAAAAAAAAAAAAAAAAAATTCAAGCTAGGATAATTCTTAAAATAAAAAAAAAAAAAAAATCCCAAAACGCCTTTTTAGCGTTTTGAACATTTTTTGTTGAAATAAACACAAAATGAGGTTTTGGACGTTTTGCGTTTTGTGTACAATTTTTTTTTTTTTTTTTGTTTTCCAAAATGAGTTTCTGAAAATGGTAAAGAGAACTCATTTTTAGTATTTTCGAAAATAAAAATAGAAAATGACCTCAAAACAGTAAAGAGAACAGGGTCTAATAATCTCCTCCTCTGGCATTCTGTGACAAAAAAATATAATAAAGTCAAAATAGTAAATAAACAGTGTTCACTACTCAAGCTTTTCTGTCTCTTGCATTCCTTGTAATACCTACTCCCTGACATAAAAAACTCAAATACCAAGTATAAAAGCACGTGATACAGGAATGTAACAATTGAAGCACATAATTATAAATATATATATGCATGCTAGTTTGAGACGTGATATAAATGTCAATTAAAAACACCAACCAAAATATTTGCACCACTGAACATCAAAACTCAAATATATAAAACGGAATGCAAAACAAATTCAAAAATTCTCCCCCCTTATTGCAAACTCGAAATTTTATGCAGTAGTATGTATCTATATCTTTCCCCAACGACCCCTAAGACATAAAATGCAAACTCTTCTACTCCATATTTTCTCCCCCTTTACAAAAGGTGCAATTTTCAAATCAATTTTTAGCATAAATATGGAACAACTTAAAAATGATGTTGTTAGCATGCATAAGAATAATCAATGAATGCAAACTTTTCCCACATACTTAACCCAAGTTAAAATGGAGTAAATTGTATAAGAGACTCATGTGTGTAATGTACCACTAATCCTTTGTAAGTAGGACTATACCTTAATTTTGTGAGAAAGAACATGAAAAACATCCTTTCCAATAAGCTTATTCCCCTACTTATGAAAGTTAAACCATTATAATGCAAAGTAGGACCTTAAAAATTGAAGCTTATTTGCAAGTTTATATCAAACTCCCCCTTACTTCAAGCACATTTTTCAATGAATTTCAAACTTTATCAAGCTCATTATTTTTCATCTTAAGTGCAAGTTCTCCTTGTTAGGCGGCAAAGATGACCCTTGTATCAAGTTTTTGGCCGGTTAACCCAAGTCAATTGACCATAGGAACCAGATGATGAAGCACCCCTCAGGCTTAATAACTCGAGTCAAATAGGCCCTGATGAAGAACATTAAGATATGAGAATTTTTAATATGAGAGGATTTATAAGAGCTTAGGCGTACAAAAATTGGTCAATCCATGTTCAAAGTCATCTTACCAACAAGTGACTGCCATCCCAAATCTCACACATGCGGTGAAATCCCACTTATAAGATCAAAGTGTGTGCAGTGCAAATGGTACAAGAAGACACCTATACAAAGTACTTCATAGTAACCTAAGCAAGCAATGTAAATTATGTTATAGCTCATTAAATAAACTTAAACATGGTAACTACACGCAAGTTTAAGTAAGTTTCACATCATGCTATAAACATACCCAATTCAAACAAACTGTTTTTGTCATTTTTCAAATTTTCAATGTTTTTGTGCTTTTCAAATATTCTAATTTTTTTATATTAATTTTACAATATAGAAAGCATGAGAATGCATCACACACACAAAAATATCAAGCAAACATCAAAAATAAAAACAAAAACATGCACGTGACAAAAGCAATCATAAAAATGCAATGCAAGAAATAAAATGACTACCTACAAAAACTAAACAAATAGGATGCATGCAACAAAACACATGCATGCACCAAAAATACCTAATCAGTTAGGTATTAACACGCTCTTATCCTTAAGAGCACTGTGACCAATATTTAGATTTCTATTATCACTCTTCTTCACCCATTCCTTTCTAGAAGCAGAAAACTTACCAAACATTTGTGTCGCCAATTTGGTCAACTTGTTAACTTGATCAGCGAGAAATTTAACTTGACCAACAAATTCTTGATTATGATTCCTATTAAATCTCATGTTATGTTTTCTTTTCAAGATATGATAACATCTGGGACATGTGTGACCTAACTCACCACAATGAAATCAAGTAAAGACAAACCTCGGACCATTTTTTTGTGAATGCTGACGTCTATTCCTAGGTCGAAGAGTCCTACGCTGAGGGTTAGGTACATATCTGGGCTGGTCACATGCAGGAACAAATGTGGTCTTAGATGTACTAGTAGTGTTCTTATCAAAACCTAGATCATCCCTATTACCAGCAGACTTGCTCATTCCTAGAATGTTTTCTAACTTGTCAGAACTACTAGAAAATGCAAGGAATTGAGCTTTGGAATGTTCAAGTTCGCTCAACAGATTGCAAACTTGGATTTATAAATTTTCTTTCTCAACACTCAGATCACTAGCTAAATTGGAGGTCTTCTCAAGTTCACTTTCTAAACACATAACCTTCTTTTCTAAGGCCTGTATCGCATCGGTCACAACCGACAACTTGTTATTGGACTCTTTTAGTTTGACCAAGAAGCCTTCCTTTTCTAGTTCAATTTTATTCAATTTCTTAAAGGCGTCATTACTCACTTTCTTCAATTTAAGGAACTCCTCATATAATTGGTCAAACTTCTCATGAAATCCTCTTGGCACTCAGACTCTTCTCCTGAAGACTCACCACTACATGGGTCACAACTCTTCTTACCGATACTTTCTGATTCACTCTTAATCCTAGAAGTGAAGGCCTTATACTTTCCACTTTCCTCATGGGTGGAATGCAAAATATCCTAAACCTCTTTAGCTACCTCACACATGGATACTCTCCTAAATTCTTCCTGGGAGACAGCCATAAACAGGGCATGTAAGGCTTTGCTATTCCAATTACACTCATCTCTCTGATTCCTAGTCCAATTTGCTATAGGTGTGGGGGGTGACTATGCCAGCTACGGTAGTGGATGGTTCAGACCATCCATTTAAAACACTCCTCCAAACTTCCTCGTCTATGGACTTTAAGAAGGACCACATCCTAACTTTCCAATAAGGGTAATTACTACAATCAAAATATGGAGGGATGGACAATGAACTACTCATCTTGACAAAATAAGGCCAGGAATCGAATTTAGGCTCTGATACCAATTGAAAGGTCTGGGACACCCCACAGTTTGACCTTACGTGCGAAATAGTCACTAATAAAATGTAGTTTCTATATGGTTATTCAAACAAGTTCAATTATCCTAAGTTGAATTACCACAATTACAACATTGAATAGCAATAAACAATCAACAAAACAATATGATGAGGGAGAAACCCAACGTAGGAAGAACTCCGAGACCAAGCCAGTTACCTCCACTGTAAGAAATTTCGATTACAGTTAGATTTATCCAGCTTTCCCTGCTGGACAATGCAAATCTACCCCTGCTAACCCAATATACAGCTACCTCCAGTAGCTTCTAGATCCTGATGCTTCTTCCAAGTGGATGCCCAAAGAACTTCCCATCCTTGTTAACTTCCTGTACTTGTAGTCCAACATTCTTCAACCTCTAGCAACTCTGAAGTTTCACAATTGAAGAAGCAATCCTTAAGTCAAAGGATGGGTGTGTTTTAGATTAGGAACAAGTGATGTTTTCCTAAGTTGGTTGGTTGGATCTCAAGAATAAAGGATTAAATCTTTGTATGAAAAGGTTCTTGGATCTCCAAAGAATATATAGAAATATGTTATAATGTTTAGGCTCAATAAACAACCATAATAAATTTGTGCTAGGGCTTGGGTATAAATAGGAAAAAGGTTTGAAGTGTTTGAGCCAAACAAAACTGTTTAAAAACGTGTATTAGGGTGCAAAACAGGTTCCGACCTCTCGAGTGTAATTCGAGCGCTCAAGAACTGAAAAAGATGCTCGAGCACAATTCGAGCTTGATCCGAGCGGGTTCGGTATTTTGGTCATAAATTTCTCTTCCAATGTCCGACTGAGGCGATTCAAATTGCGTTGGAAAGCTAACTTAAAATTTTACATTTCTTCCAGATATAGCCATTTCCAAATTCGGATGTTTCCTATGCGAAATTCAAGTCTCAACCTCTGACTCAAAATCTGAATTATTATCCTTGTGGGATTTGAATTCATCCTTAACTTCTAATTGCATCATAAGTCTTCTTGAACACTTTTTTGTTCTTCTTCACCCCAAATACTCAACTAAATCAACTACCAAACTTTGACTCTAATGGGAACTTTATAAATGAGTATTTTGTTCACGGGATTGCCAATTACATAAAAACCTAACACTTTCTTTCTTGTGGACAGTGGAAAGCGAAGATGCCATTAAAGCAGCTTCAATCACAAAGAAAGGCTAGTAACAAATTGAGAATGGGGAAAAAGGTAAAGAAAAAAAAATCTTTAGAACCGTAAAAGTTCTGGAAACAAAATGGATCATACCTTTGCCATAGAGACATCACAATACAATACATGTCAATGATAAAAGAGAGAATGGAACAAAATAAAGAAAAAATCAAGCCACAATAATAATCTAAAGAAATGGAACTACCCGAGTATTTCCAGTTTAAAATTATATTCAGCAAAGAACTCTTAAGGTGCCATTGATAAAAAAAAAAAATGAAGATAAATTGAAAGAATTCCTTGCATCAAAATTATTGATGCCAATTGCACATTTGAGGCAATCAAATTGGTAAGATCTTTTTTAAACAGATGTTAGAGGAATGTGTTGTACTCTTCTTTTGACATTTTAAGTTCATTCTTGAAGCAATCGTTTCTTTTTTTTACATAAATTCCAGTTTTAAATATTTTTTTTTTAATTTTTTTTTAATTTTTTTAATTTTACCTCTTATACTTGACACAATTTACATCTTGAGTAAGATGAATGCCATAAGTGCCAGTAAAAAAATAGAAACATCATTTAGAATTGGAAAAAATCATGCCAAAAGTAGAGAGAGAAAATGTGTATGGTTAAAAAGTAATTTGGATGGTACCACATAATCGTTACCTTCTAATAAAATATGGTGTGCATGATTATGTCACAGTGAAGTTTTTTCAAAGCATTAACGATGACCCTGAGGACTAGCAAATGCTGGACACTTAAGCATGTTTAAATGATTTTATTTAAATAAATTTTACAGTTTGACCAACGAGAGAAATTCATGGGCCTTCCAACAAGTGATGAGATGAGGAAACAAAAGATTCTGAAGAAGTTTATGGCTGAGGTGAGAGCTGTATGTCCCTTACTCCCAGTTCTTTTCTTGCCGCCTTTGCATTTTATAGGCATTCCAGGTGGATTATACAGATAATGATTTTACCTATTTTGATTTGCAGCACTTGAAAATAGACATTTTGAGAGCAACGACTAATTAACTAGGATGATATGCTTATGGGGTACTCCGTTGTTTTTGTTGGAATTTTATATGCCCATAGAGTATAATTTACGATACTTAAAATAAAATATTTATTGATTGTATTAATATGAACTTGCGTTTGTCCATGGGTCGATTTGATATTACAAATTGAGTGTTTAAGTTGTTAAACACAAAAATATTCAATTTGTGATTCGATCTAAAATTAACGTTCACGATCAATAAATAAACATGGACACTTTATTTTGATTATATCGTCTCGATTTTATTAAAGTCTATCTTTGACTTTGGTATTAAAATTAAGAGTACGTTGGGAACGTATTGAACGAGACCACGTGAAATTAATTTGTGACATTGACCATGCAAATTTAATTTCACTTGACTATCATACGTGGGACCTTAATCCTAATCGGATAATGGACTTCGATTACTAACTTGAAGTTCTTTGAGGTATCAATAGGTGAGATCAAATTGCTAATCAATATCTCGATACTTTGGAAATTAAAGTAAACTAACGAGGAAGATATATTCGTATTATGGAATCCGTCACCTTTTAGGTATGCTCATAATCTCACTGGTTCTTCTTATGGACAGTTGAATCTGAACTCAGTAATTCGACGGTGACTGTTGATTTATTTGATGCAATGTGATCACATCGAACTGTCAGATAGAAGATGAGAGTTGAGAGTTTGTGAATATTCAGAAAAAGGCATTTTGGTCATTTTAACTTGCTCCAAATATTCGAGTTGATCGAAGGGGGCGGGTAACATGTAAGAATGATAAGTCAGAAGATATAATAAATTAATAAATTTCAATTTTATTAAGAGTGCAATCTCATTCGTTTAATGGAATAGATTGTGATTAATAAATTAATTTTGATTGATCAAGAGTTGACCGGGTCATAATTAATTTATTGGAGCTTAGTTTAAATGGGGCCGATCAGGTTCCCTCGGTGATTTCACTATAATAGGCTTATACTGGCTTATTACCTGTATTGGGCTGTGTAGAAATGGGCTTGGGTTATGGTACCAGGGCTGGTAGGGTTTTGAAATGTAAAGAGGTTACAAATAATCTCCTAAGACTATTTTTCTTAACCTAATTAGCAAAGTGGCGAGACACACACTAAAATATGTAGTGTGTGTTTTCTCTTTACAAAGCAAATCCCAATCTTAGTTTAACCAAGTCCTAGAGAAAGGTGACCACACACCTGCTATTGGAGAATACCGAGGAAAGCTTGAAGGTTCGAAGCTTTGGTGGAATCAAGAATCAGTGAAATGAGATTATTGTAAAGCACGCTACAAGGGTAATATCTCTTTCTTTATTGTGTGCACAAAATTATTTATTCTAAGTTAAATACATAAAACAGAAAATCCTGTAACGGGATGAACTAGTACAAGAAATTAATTTTTGTGAGTAGAACAACCCGGGTTCCCAACAATTTTTGCCATATTTAGGGTTGATAGAGTACAATTTTTATGCTTGAATTTTAATGGGCATTATTTTCTGAATTTTTTGCAATGTTATATGTGAAGGGTCTCTTTGTTTACTTTACGGAACCGAAATTCAAGTATTTTTGTTGCGAGAATAAAAAGAGGGATAATTGCACTCCATAATACATTTTTATCTCTTATTGAAATTTTACTTATATTAATATTTTAATTGATTTTTACTTTTCTTTTTCTTCTTCAAGGACTTACAATATTCTCACCAACACCGCGTCATCACCATCGTGCCATCTCATTTTTCTCGATTAGGCTCGATGTGTTGTTAAAGACGTCACCATTGAGTTTTTATCAAGTTTTCACCATTTCTACAACGTGTAAGATGAAATGCCTGACCAAATATAATGAAAGTAGCATACAAGTTTTGTAAAGTATCAATGTAAGACCGCTTTTCATTTTTAAGTGCAATTTTTTTTTAAGTTCGCGTGAAATTAGGTTAAGGTTGTCGTGAATTTTAAATTGATAATTATTATTATCTATAATTTTAATTATTTTGCAGTGGAAGGACTTGGACGCCGTCTCGCTCAATGTACCAATCAAAAGTTTATAAATTGTTTATTTTAATAGTTTACGTGTAATTTTATGTGATTAAATTTTATTGCCTAAACATGCTATTTTCTATTTTGTTGTGTTAAATGGAAAGTTGGGGGAAAGTTTGGTGGCGATTGGAGAGTAAATTAGAACTTATGGACTTAACTATATCATGAAGAGAAGCGAGGGACTAAATTGCAAATTCCTAAAAGTTAAAACCTAATCTATTCCCTCATATCTCTCATCACTCACGCTCCCTCTCTATTCGGTCTCTCTCTCTCTCTCGAACGATCCCTCACCCTCGGCCTCTCCGTCTCTGTCTCGCTCTCTCGCCGCTCCTCTCCCGGCGACTTTGACGCCCACCACCGGCCACTTTCCTCACGCAACCGCCGACCTTCAAACCACCGACGGTAAGGCCCCACCTCCCTCTTCCTCCCGCACACCGCGCACGCACACACTCGCACGATACTCACGGCTTTAACCATTTTTTTCACGCACACGCACGGGTTTATATGGATCGATGTATATATGTGTATGTATATATATTTATATGAACATTCCAGATTTTTCAGATTTAGTTGTAGCCAAATTTCGAATTATTAATTGTTAACTTAAGATTTGGGGCATATATGTATATATGTGTGTATGTATATGTATGTGTGTGCACATTTCGGATTTGGTAATGGAAAATTTACATATGTAATTTTCAGATTGTATATATAAATTCAGATTCAAAGTTTTAGTTAAAATTCCAGATTTTGATTTTAAATCATAGATTGTCAAATTGATAATTTTGTTTGGAACCTTATGAATTATTGAAATTTTAATTGTAAATGTATAATGTTAAAGTTGTGAATTTTTGGAGTAGTTAACTGTTTTTGGTAAGGGATTATGAAATTTGTATTTTGTAGGTTTAAGAATTTATTTGGAACTTTAAGATGGAATTTCAGATTTTGGAAACTATTAAAATGGGTTGTTTTGATTAATTTTAGTTAAATTGAGACGTTGATTATAATCTTACGTTCTTATGCATGTTAGGGATTTAGAATGTAATGTTTTGGGAGTTCGAAGCATGAAACTCTTTCTTATTTTATGTGCTTTAATCTAAACGTGAGGTCACATTGTGAATTAAAAGTTATACTTATTAATGAATGTGAACAAATAGGATATTTGGTACATTGACGTCACGGGCATCCGAGACTCTTCCACTTGCAAATTCAGAAACGGTAAATTACTAAGGATTGCAGGTAAGTAAACTTCCCCCTACTTTCATCAAAGTTGAATGTTAATGTGGAATTAATGTGCTTAATTGACATTCGTGTTAATTACGGAATCTTAATGCTTTTGGTCTACCATATGCAATTATGTGTAGTCAAGGAAATGTTCAAGCATGCACGTTACATGTCATTGCATCATCAAGCATGCATTGGCATCGAAATGGGAAAGTCAAATGTTTTAATGAAAGGAATGTGTCAAAGTGCAATTTTGTCAAAAATTATGTATCCCAAGTTTTTGAAAGAATGGGTGTACTTCTATGTCATGAAAGGTCCGAGTGGGAAATGGGGCGCGGGGGACCGGCGTACCCGAATGTAATGAGCCGCTTTGCGGTGGAATGAATAATGAGCCGCTTTGCGGTGGAATGAATGAATGAGCCGCTTTGCGGTGGGAAAGTGAATGTTAAACCGCTTTGCGGTGGAAATGCGCATTTAATCTGGTTCCAAATAAGAATGGCCCACTGTTATCTGATTGACTAGAAGTTACACCAAGTGAGCTCACGATGGAATGAAGTGAAAGTTTTGAAATGTCAAGTGAAAGCTTGAAAAGTTTGAAAGTTTTGAAAGGTTAAAGTGAATGGGGATACATATTTCAAAGTTTAAAGCATTTCATGTCATAAGCATGCATTCATGCATAAAGTTTACTTACTGAGCTTTAGCTCACCCCAATCCCTCCCCAACATTTCAGGTGATGAAAGTTAGGTGATCCGAGGAGAGCACTTGGTGACAGACTCAGGCTACACCGCTTCAAGTTTTTAAAGAAAATAAAGTTAAATTTTGAAGTTAATTAAGTTTATAATTAATTATTTCTTAATTCATTCATTTTATGTTGATAATTGTTTGGTTGAGATTAGTTTTAAATTAATTATGGAATTTCTAATATTGGTTATATTATCACTTATTGCATTTAATTGAAGCTTATTGATACAAAATGTTGTGTTGAGGAGTTTGGGGATTGAGTTTGAAATAATGTGGTGATGTTGGAGTTTGAAGTAGAATTGGGGTTGTATGTTGAATATTGGATTTCTATTTGAGTTGAGTTTATGTTGTAAAATGGTTTTGATGTCCCTCTACAGGTTGGTTAAGTCCAATTTATAGAGGAGACTCTGTCGAAATTTCTATAAGATTTTAAAATAGAAAATGAAAATGTTGAAGTTTTTAAATGATTTGTTTTCCGCATTTAAATGTGAATGGAAGTTAACACGCCTAGGTTTAGACTTTTGAACTTGGGGTGTTACAATCAAGGTGTGATACTAAAGTTCTGCCCAAAGCATCATAAAAATACGATAGAGTTTCTGGTTATGATATTAAAAATTTGAAAGTATTATAAGTATCATGTTGTGATACTTTAAAAGTATCATAATATACTTTTAAAATATCATAATATGATACTTGTGATGATGAATATATTTTTTCAGTAAAAAAAAATTTGAAGTATTTTTCAGTGATTCTTTAAAACGATGTAAATTTCAATTATGTTACTAAAAGTTAGTATTTGTGCAAATGCCTCATAAAAAGATGGGTGTTCTTTGCTATTACACGTAGTTACCAATGTTTTCAATGTGTTCTTTACAGTGAATCAAGAGTTTTCTTTGATTTATTGCAATGATGTCTTTAATGCTTAGATATAATTGCACTCCATATTACTTTTACATCCATGAATTGAGTTTTACTTAAACTAAAAATTTAACTGATTTTTATTTCATTTTATTTTTTTCTCTTTAAATCCTACAATATTACATCAACATCGCCTCACAACAAAGGTACACCATGTAGTTGAACTGAATTTCAACCTTGTTCCCAATTCTTTATGCAATTCTTTTCAAAATCAAGATAAGAATTTGGGGTCATGGTCTAATGTAATCGACAAAGGTACACCATGTAGTTGGAAAATTCCCTGAATGTATAAGTTTGCGAATTGTTCCATTTTGAATGTCATCTTAGTTGGAAGGAAATGACCGACTTAGTAAGTCTGTCAACTATTACCCAAATGGAACCGAATCCCTTAAGTACTTGGGGTACCGATGACAAAGTCCATGGTAATTTTGTCCCATTTCCATTCTGGTATCAGTAGAGATTATAAAGTACTAGCGGGTCACTGATGTTCGACCTTGACATGTTGGCAAGTCAAACACTTAGCCACGAAACTAGCGATGTCTTTTCTCATTTTAGGGCTCCAATAATGACTCCGAATGTTTTGGCACATTTTTGTACTTTCAGGGTGAATTGAGTATGGTGTACTATATGCTTCTTTAAGAATTTTTTTTTATCTAGTTCCATGTGTTGACGGAATATAAATTTGGTTTTGATATTTCAAAATTCCTTCATCTGAAATGTTGAAATCAGAAAGTCCTTGACTTATACTTCTTCGTATTTTATCCGCAAAAGCATATGTCTTCTAGGCTTCTTTTATTAAATCTAGCAATTTAGGTACATTCCGAGCTTTTCCTTAGTCTAATATCTCAAGTTGTAATTTCTCCATCTTTTCCTATAATTCTTTGGATCGATTGTCCTTTGTTGGTGACTTTCGACTTAATGCATTGGCTACTATATTGGCTTTTCCTGGATGATAGTTAATTTCATAGTCATAATCTTTTACCAATTATTACCATCGTGTTTGCCTCGTGTTTAATTCTTTCTAGTAAAGAAATACTTGAGGCTTTTGTGATTTGTATAGATTTCACAATGTTCATTGTTAATCTTTTATTTAGCTCTTGAAAGATTTTCTCAAATTACTTGGACCATTTGAATGGTACATTTTTTCACATTAATTTGGTTAGTGGCGTAGCTATCTTCGAGAAGTCTTGAACAAATCTTCGATAACATCCAACTTGACCAAGAAAACTTCGTACTTCTGTCAGGGTAGTAGGTTGATTCAACTAAGATACCACTTCAACTTTACTGGGATCTAATGCAATTCCTTCTTTTAGATACCACATGCCCTAAAAAGACCACTTTGTCTAACCAAAACTCACACTTGAAAACTTGGCATAAAGCTTCTTTTCTCGTATAATTTACAGGACTATTCTCAAATGTTAAGCATATTGTTGATGATCTTTTGAATACATTAAGATATCATCTAATGATTATGATAACAAAATTATCCATATAATCTCAAATCATGGATGGGGCAGGAGCATTGTTAATCCAAATGGCATTACCAAAAATTCGAAATGTCAATATCCGGTTTGAAATGCAGATTTTGGAATACCTTCAGTTTTGATCTTTAATTGATGATAGCCTGACCGTGGATAAATCTTCAAAAATATAGTTGACCCTTGAAATTGATCTAATAAATCATCAATTTTGGGAAGATGATACTTATTTATAATTGTAACTTTGTTCAATTCCTAATAATCAATGCACCACAAGGATACGTACTTGGCCGAATGAATCACTTTTCCAATAATTCATCCAATTGAGTCTGTAATTCTTTCAACTCCGTAGGTGCCATACAGTATAGGGTTTTTGAAATAGGATAGGTTCCCGAGATAATTTATATATTGAATTCGATTTTTCGGTCCAAGGGTAGTCCAGATAAATCATTTGGAAAAATGTCAAAAAAATCTTGACGGTGAGTATAGTTGATAGTTCGAGAAGTTTTTCGATTTTTTTTGGTATAGAATTATCAAGTATTCCTTGAGAAATCAACTTAGTAGCTTTAAATACAGAGATGATCACCTTTGATGCTGTCATTGGAGAAGAAATTATACAAATCCACTTTGAGGAAAATAAAGAGTTTTGGTTTTACAATTTAGTATCATCCCCATGATTGGATAACCAATCAATTCCTAAGATGATTCAAAATCTTTGATATCAAACACAATGATTTCGATATGGTATTATTTTTCTTTGATTTGAATTTGAGTCATCGGTACAAGGTTTTGGGTTTTATAAATTTCTCCATTGGGTAAAGATATTTCATAGACACAGGACGATAACTTAATAAGTAAATTATATTTATGCACAAAATATGTGGACACAAATGAATGGGTAGGACTAGAGTCAAACATGGTATAGGTTGGTTTAGTAAAACAACTTTGCTACTTGTACAAATAAAATTGTACAAACAAGTGTACTAACTCTCACATGAGGAGGGCCCAAGAATAAAATATTGTGTGTGGACCCCACCTCTATGTGAGGGTTAGTACACTAGTTTGTACAACTGTATTTGTACAAGTAGTTTAATTCTTAGTAATAAGGTACATCGTACCTGTAACCACTTTGTTATTTTTTGATGCCTCTAGTTGGACCATGGAATACACTCAGCCGACTTGCATTAGAGGTATGGTCTGGATGTCTTTTATTTGGGGACAATCTCGAACTAGATGGCCCTTTTCTCTGCAACTATAATTTAACCCAAGTTGAGTTCAGGAAGGTCCTCTACATTGTTTCCCACATACTGAGCAATTAAAGGGAATGACTTCGAAAATTTTATTTTCGGCTTTTTTAATCACTACCAGTGGTCGTAATTGCCTTTTAGTTCTGTTATTTCTATTTCCCTTTAGATTCCATCAATTTGTTAGCCTTCAAAAATTCTAGCTTCTAACTTCTTGAGCTTTCATGATTTTTAGTTCAGCTTGTTCTGCAATTATCTCCCTTTCCACAATACTGGAAAATGAAGTTGTGGTAGAAGAAGACATTAACACATCCCTACTTAACTCAGGTTTTAGTCCCTCGATAAAACTATCGATCTTGTTTCGAGGTTATTGACCATATGTTCAGCAAATCTAGACAATTTTTCTCATGAAAGTACTTAATTCGAAATTTCTCGTAGAATTGTTCCCAAGTAAAAGTTGTAGCTCATTCCAGTTGAGCTAAAGTTTCCAACCAATAGCCAGCATTTCCTCGTAACATAAAGGTAACACTATTAAATTCTTCCACATTGGAAATGTGGGCATAGGACAATATCCATTCAATTGTTCGTATCCAGTTCTCTGCTTCAATTGGATCTTTTGCATCTTCAAATACTGGAGGTTTTAAGCATTGAAAGCTTCCAGTAGTTGCTCTGCTATTTTTTGTGGGTAAATTTGTGGACTTTCACCATTGTGGTTAAGTAATTATTTGATTTGCTGAGATTGATGTCGAACTAATTGGGTTAAGCGATCTATAGATCCAGTTGATTTCGACAGTCAGGATGAACTCATATGAGATATATTTCAACCTTTATATTTCGGGTATGGAAGATTAAGACATAAATTATTTATTTTAAGAAAAGTCAAGAAAATAAATATTTCAATCTCAAGGGATCAATTAATGTATTGATAATGCTTAATGTATCGATACACATAAGAAAGCAGAAACTTTCAGGTCTTCAATGTTTTGATGCACAAGGGTTATGTATCGATACATGAATCGTGGTTATAAGGTCTGAGCCGTCATTTTCATTTCATTTTCACGCATAACTTATACGTCATTTTCCACTGCACTCAGAAAATCCTCCATAAACTTAAAGTTACTCATTTCTTCTATTAGTTTCATCATAAATGGTTAGAACCAAGAACAAAGCGCAGGCATGAACCCAATCCTAAACCTCCACAATGTGTTCGACAAGCTACATCTCGAGGTATTCTCAAAGAGGTAGGGGCAGGGGTAAGGGAAAAGAGAAAGTTTTCGAAGAAAGTGAATCAAGTGATAGTGAGTTTGATGAATTGATGACTAACCCAAACACTTTCATCCTAAGTGTCGAAAACCAATCTCGTTTCTTTGCTTTTTGTAAATTACCTATTATTCCTAGATGGAAAATAATTTTTTTTTTTGTTCCTTCTTTTCATTTTTCTTATTTAGCGTATTTTGAAAATTTTAATTGGATCAAATTAATTTAGAATGAGAAGAAAGTTTGTGATCGCTTGGTACATTTCTTTTATGCCAATTCAAAGTTGAAGTTGGGTTGTGATGATGAAACCAAGGGGGGAACATTTAGCTCGTGGTGACGGTGTTTTGAAGACAATGGTGAAGGGGAAATCATCTTGGGGACATGCACCCACTCTTCCTTGGGATAGACAATTTTTGCACTTGATGTTTACACATCTCATTAGGTCGTGTAGTTATTAGCATTCTACTCTTTAGGCTAAGGATTTGTGGTTTATGAGGACAGTGAGTTTGGGGAGGCAAGTAGATTTGACTTACCTCGTCCTGGAGGGTTTGATGGAGAGTGTGGGTTTACGGAGTAGCAAACTATTATACGAGAGAGTGATTTTTGTGATACAACATCATGAGGGCATAAACTTTGAGGGTGAGACTCTTTAGGGTGTTCACCCAAATCATACTTTTGAAGTCTCGACGTTAGGGAAGATGGGATATGTAGAGAGCTTCCCTAGGAGTGGGGACTGTGTATCGATGTCACCCAAATTGTGTTGACGCCTCATCACTGTCACTGTCATCGTCATCTTCATCGTCACCGTCACCGTCACCACCACAACCACTATCTCTGAAGTATCACCACCACCATCATCTCCACATCTAGTGCATCAGTATCTTTGATGCACTATCGCAATCACCATCACCATCACCACAACCATCAACATCAACAACAACATCACCCTCACCCTCACCAACACCATGACATCAAAGCTCCGATGCACCACCACCACCATGTCCAACACACCAACTGTCACTTCACAATCATAGATATATAAATATATATACATAGAGATATGGGGTGTGTGTGTGTGTGTGTATTAAGTAGATTTTATTAATTAATAAGCCTATAATCAATCAAAAATTACGGTATCTTTCCATTTCTAATATGACTCTCCCAATTTGAAAGTTGAAGAAAATATGTGAATTACGACTACCGGTGACTTGTTTTCTTGATTTTTTACCCTGTTGAAATTGACATGTGACCTATGGAATATGATTTGTAACATGTGAACTATTACTTGTGACTTGTAGCATATGAACTGTGATATGTGACCTTAAAGTACGACATTGACCTAAGGTATGAATCGTCACATTTGACCTGAATTATTAAGTGTGACCAATTCTATAATATGTGACATGTTGAAATTTATACGTAACCTATGACTTGTGACTTGTGAAGTGTTACTTGTGACATGCAATATATAAAATATGACATGTGATCGTAAAGTGCAATATGTGACTTGATGTGTGCATTATAACATGTGACATAAACTATTAGGTGTGACCAATTCTCTGATATGTGACCTATGAATTATGACTTGTGACATGTGAAGTGTTAATTGTGACTTGTAATATATAAACTATGACATGTAACTTTAAAGTGCGATATGTGACATGAGGCATGAATTGTGACCTGTGACCTGGACTATTAAAGGGTGACCTATGACTTGTGAACTTAAGATCCCCGTCTCTAGATATGAGAATCACAATGGCGGCATCCCAGTAGCTATCTCCTCACCACAACATCATACCACCACCTACATCGCACCAACAACCACAAAACACCACACCTAATGTGAAAATAAACTAGAAAAGAAGGGAAAATACTAACAACATCAGCCAAAGTTCTTGAAACAATCTAGAATAGTATGATTAAAGGTCTCTATCAAAATTATTTTTACAAACATCACATTATTTTCAATGATGTTTTTAATTTAACCGTATTTTTGAAAAATTATCACATCTTAACTTAAGAATTTATTTGTTTGTTCTGTAACATATATTTGAAATTCATCATTTATCTTCTATTACAGGAGTCACCAAATTTCATTTTTGAAGCAGTGCATAAATCTAAAAAGAATAAAACTTGTAACATTGTACAAAAGCATAAAAATAATAAATATTTCATAAGAACTCTTTACAAACACTTTTGTTTATGTAATATCCATATTCAGATGATACTGATAAACATTTTTGTTCTTTCTTCTCAATGTCATCTTAGTCAATTTAAAATAACATCATATAGTTACTCATGAGAGATAACGTTTGTTGAGTCCTGATGTATGAAGTTTTTAAGAAGAATGAAATTCAACGATTTCTCTCACTACTTTTGTTGCTTTGTCAAAAATTAATGAATATTTGTTGATTGTCTAGCTTATAAATTTTAGCCCCTATGTCTTGAATTCCTATATTTGCCCCTACTCACAAAGGTACTAAGCTAGTGCATCAAATAGAATGCGTACAACAAATATGAAATAGCGAGTGCATAAAACGAAAGATGCATTACATGCATGATTAAGTCATAAACACTTATATTTTAGAGAACTAGACATTTAGCCAAAGATTATTAGCCTGTTTGAGTCTTAAAATTTGAAGCAGTAAAAAATAGGAGAATTATTATTTTATTGAGATGTTGACTTGAAATTAGTAAGATTTATCCAAACTAGAGTGAGATGATTAATATATGATTCAACATTATATTACACCTTAAAAAATGAGTTAAAAAGAACAAATTTGGATGTGTATATCTTACGAGTGAAAATAATGTATTCGAAAATTGAAGCAACTTGTGAATTTATGATGTTTTACTTATTTTCCCACACATACGTCAATTTTACATTGGATGAGCATAAATTAGTTTTTGCATTGTGAGTTTGAAACTATTCATGGATTGATAAAATAATTCAAATTTTGAGATAATTGGTAGGTTATCTAATCATATTTGTTACGTACTTGATTATTGAGTAATGTTATAGTTTTGTCTGAGGACAAATAAATATTTGAGTTTGTGAGTGTTTGATAAAGGTATTTTATGCACTTATCTAAGATATTTAATAAAAAAAAATACGATTACTTTTGATGAATTATAGCTTAATCTCTTGTATATATAGTTGTTAGGTAAAACTTAATGATTACAGTGAAATTTGAAGAAGTGGACGAAAATTGATTAAAAAGTAGGATTATCAAATTATCTAAAATTGACTTGAACCATAGAACGAGGATTGAAGACTACGAAAATGATTGGATATAATTGAAAAGGACAAGGAGTTCATGAAGAAATGAATTGAATTGAAGGAATAAATAAAGTTGTGGACTAAAGTGCAAAAATTGTAGAAGATTTTAACCAATCCAAACTTCCAGCATAGCAACACAAAATCTTGGACAACACAAGAGCAGAAAAAGAAGGTGTTGCAGCTGCAAGCCATAAGCTCATAAGATTGCATGGGCCAATTTCTAGATGACTAAACATGGGAAACCATTGAAGACACCTCTCATAGCACATTATAATCCATAAGTCTTTCAAGCAAGAGAGACTAATCTCAACATAATTGAAGGAGAAGAAAAGTCTAAAACAAATTCGAATTTGGACGTCTTTCGAGGTTAAACAAGGAAAAGAGACTAAAATCGTACAAAAGTGGCAAAGTGAGGACAAATTGGTGAACTTCCAGAAGTTGAAGGACTTGAGCTGGAAATATAAAGGGCTAAATTGAAATGAAAGTTAAAGTATAAGGACTAAATATGATGTGAACCGAAGTAGGCATCGAAAGGAGAAGTCAAACTATTGGCAATACAATAGTGACCTACGTGAAACGCGGAGTAAGTTGCATGTTGGGGTCGAGCCGAGAAGAAAAACGAATGAAGCCTAGTTTTATTTATTTTAACCCAAGATTCATAATTTAGTATTTCTTTTGTTTCTTGATTTACCTTGCTTTCACATTGAATGATTTGATTGCTTGATCACCAATTAGATAATTAGTTGCTCGTTGTACGATTGAAAAATTCAAATAGGTTTAGAACGCGACAAGATAATCACACGGATACTAGATGTTAGGAATAACAATATGAAGTTTAAATTCTAATTGATAATTGTATGATTTAATTCGTTATTAATATTTGTATTTGGACTAGGAATATATTCAGGTCGTGTTTATGATAGTTTTAGTTTGTCTTGGAAAAAAATTTAAATATGTTAGATTTATCGATTGTCTAGAATGCATCATAAGCTAAACTAAATAATTGAGAATTGAAATAGATATCACTAGGTGGATACTAATTCCAATACATTCACTCCATATATTTACGAACCACATTTTACATAATTGTAAGTTTAGAATAATTCAAACAAAACTCTTACGGAATTTCACTGAATGAAATAGTTGTTACACAACTAGGGTAAAGTATTGATACCTATTAAACTTGTAGGAGAGCCTACGAATCACTCCTACCCTCTACTGATGTAATCCAAGGTAGGAGATCAAAGGAAAAACCAAGATATGGACGATGTCACGACAATCTACATGAGAAAATGAGAAAATTTTGTGTTGGGTACGAGTCAAGAATTGAACCGGATCAAGTTGTTTCAAAGGGGTGAAAATTGATGCAGCCGGACCTGCCATGCGATCGCGCAGGCCACAGGAAGAGCGATCGCGCGATGACATCAAAAACAAGGCATAAGTTACATCGCTAAACCACATGATCACGCTGTTCACCTGGAACAATTTTACGTGTTTTTTTAATTAATTTTCATTTTAATTATTTTATTTCATAATTTCGAACTCTAATACGGCTAGGACTAGTTTTAGGCATATTTTACTTTATATTGTTTGTTTTTCACTATGAACAATAGACAACTTTCATATTGAATGAAATTTTGAGAGTATTTCTCTTTGGAATGTGAGTTTACCATTTTCTTGTTTGTCAAGAATAATTCTGAACTTATCAAATATTGTGAAATATTTGTGGCATTTCGAAAATCTTGGTTCTTCATTCCGCATCGTCGAGTTATCGCATCGTGATTGTTGGGTCAAGGTCCTATCGTCAAATATTTTCTTTTCCATTATTTATTTCTCGATTTCTTGTTTCTTGTATTTTTTACTGAATTTAGATCTTTTCTATCGTCGTGTCTTAATTTCCGTGTTTGGTCGCGTTTCCCGAGCAGGATTGCATCAAGTGGTATCAGAGCTTGGATCTAAATTCAGTTTTTGAATTTCTTGAATTTTTCTTGAGTTTTCTTGTTCTTCGTGCCAGTCCAATTTTCCTTAGTTTATATCCATAAAAATCTTTCCAAAAATTTCAAAAGTGTTTTTTGCATTCGTTTCTCATCTAAATCCAATTCCGTTTTTCTGCCATACTTGTAATCAAATTTTATAGCAGTAAAAAAAATTCCAAAAAAAAATATGTCTTACAAAGAAGAATCTGTATCATCATATTCTGTGGGTGATAAAAAACAACTCAGAGGTGTGAATAGGAAAGTTGAGCAAGGTAATAATGAGATTGTAGCGATGCAGGTGCAATTTGAGAGGTTGATGGTTTAGATAGAGAAACAGGATGTAGAACGTGATCAACGACACTGGGAACAATCTCATAGTGGTTCTAGGGTCAAAAGTGGTCATCGTCATGAGGTTAGTATGGATGATGAGGGCTAGTGTAGTGAAATTAGTTCGGAGGATGAATTCAAGGGAATGCCCAAGTTAGTGGATGTCGGAGATAGTAGTAGTGATGATGAGGGGTTGACTTATACTGTTAAAGGTTCACTTGTTAATCGGCATGTTTTTAGTTCTAGAGTTAGGGTGGTTGGAGTTGATGAGCAAAGAGATAATCTATTTCACACTAGGTGCTTAGTGGGTGACAAAGTTTATTGGTTGGTGATTGATGGGGGGAAGTTTTACTAATATAGTTAGTACAATATTGGTGGAAAAATTGGGATTGATTAAGGTTAAACATCCTACACTTTATAATTTGCAATGGTTGACCGAGTCAACAGAGATTAAGGTAAACAGGCAGGTTAATGTCAAATTTACCATTGGGGGTTATAGAGATGAGGTTGTTTGTGACATATTTTGTTGAGGAGGTCATGACAACATTTTAGCATAATTGGAATTGGTTAGCTGATGGTTTACTGGTAGTTAGCTGATTAGCTGTTAATTAGTTAACAGTTAGCTGTTAATTAGTTAGGATTAGCTGGTTAACCACTTCAGCTTACGTGTAAACTCTCCTCACTGTATAAATAGGAAAGTCTACTGGAATTTGTACTCATTACTTTCATTCAATAAAGAAAAATACTTCTTTCCTCTTCTAGATATTTTTCTCTCTTATTCGGTAAAATGGTATCATAGCGAAATTAGGGTTCTTCATCTGAACTACAATCTCTACTCATCTGACTCGGCTAAGATATGGCACGAGGTGGAGGAAGTGGCAGAGGTACAAATGTCGTAAACAATCAACAAGTTGGTGGAATCAACTCGTTTGCTGTGCTTGAAAATCAGGATCAGGTTCTTACAGATGACTCGAGCAGCCCTTACTACCTTAGTAATGCAGATAATCTAGGTCTGACTCTTGTATCAAATATCCTTGATGGAAATAATTACAATTCCTAGAATATGGCTATGAAAATGGCACTCGTAGCAAAGAACAAGATGTGCTTCATCGAGGGAAGTATTACTAAACCGGAGGATGATGAATCAGTGTTCAGTTACTGGAAGAGGTGAAATTCGATGGTCATGTCGTGGATCTTGAATGCTGTGTCTAAAGAAATTGCACAGAGTGTAATGTACATTGATGTTGCATATGAAGTATGGAAAGATCTTCATGACAGATTTTACCAGAGTAATGGACCTAGAATTTTTCAGCTCAAGCAAATGATGAATAATCTTGCTCAAGGTTCATTAGATGTCAGTGGTTACTTCACTAAGCTCAAGACTCTTTGGGATGAGCTTAGAGAATTTCGGCCTGTGCCTACTTGTCATTGTGGAGGAATGAAGGATGTTATGGATTATCAGCAACAAGATTATGTTCTTCAGTTTCTTATGGGATTGAATGACTCTTATGTCCAAATTCGAGCTCAAATTCTTATGATGGATCCATTACCATCCATCAATAAGGTATTTTCTCTAGTTATTCAAGAGGAAAGACAGAGGAACATGAACACGTCTTTCATACAGCCTGCTTCTGCTGCATATAGAGTCACTGATAACACTCATAATGTCTCAATTCCTGCAAATTATAAAGGAAAAAGGGAGAAATCTACTTGTACACATTGTGGATACACTGGACACACGATAGAAATATGTTACAAGTTACATGGTTATCCACCTGGCTGGAAGGTTAAAGGAAAGGAAGACACAGGGAAGGGGCATCTAAGTAATAAAACTTATGCACATCAGTTCAATGCTGAGAATGATTCATGCAATAAGGTGGAAACAAGTGCTTCATCAAACAAGTTGTCAGCAAATCGGTGCCAGCAGCTTATATCCTTCTTGACCACTCAATTACAGACTATGCCTCAAGGACCATCTGATCAACCATCATGCTCAAACTTCTCTGGTATAGCTCATGGATTCTAGATTCAGGGGCCACACATCATGTTTGTCATGATCTGAGTCTATTTAGTTCCTTTGATGAATTTCCTTTTGCCCCACACGTTTCTATGCCAAATGGATTACGAGCTAGTATAAGCAAAGTTGGGACTATAAGGCTTAGTCCCAAAGTTACTCTTTTAAAGGTCCTTTATGTGCCAAGTTTCAAATATAGCCTTATCTCAGTGAGCTCACTTACTATGGATACCCAATGCTCCTTAATGTTTAATAGTGACTGTTGTATAATTCAGGAGAATTCTCAAGCTTCTCAGATTGGGAAGGGTAGGAGGATTGGAAAGTTATACTATTTGAGCCTGAAGACTCTGAAGAGCAGGGATAATCGATCTCATGAAGTTGTTATCTCAGCTGCTACATCATGCACAGATAATCTGTGGCACTCTAGGCTTGGACATCCTTCATTTACAATAAATCAGCTTGAAGATAGGAGTTTAATGTTCAATAATAGAGTGGAAAAACACTTCCATTGTTCTGTTTGTCAGTTTGCTAAACAGAAAAGATTACCTTTTCATTCAAATAATAAATTCTCTGCAAATATATTTGATCTCATACATATGGACATTTGGGGACCTTTTCATGAAATGACAGTAGACGGTTTTAGATTTTTTTATCACTATTGTGGATGATTGTTCTAGATATAATTGCATTTACTTGCTTAAACAGAAGTCTGATGTTCAAGTTATTATTCCACAATTCTTCCAGTTGATAAAAACTCAGTTTGGTGTTACAATTAAATGTGTACGGTCTGACAATGCGAAGGAACTTTTTTTTACAGATTTGTTTCATAAACTAGGGGTAATGCATCAATTCTCTTGTGTGGAGAGGCCACAACAAAATTCAGTTGTGGAAAGAAAGCACCAGCATCTTTTGAATGTATCCAGGGCTCTTCTATTTTAGTCAGGGGTTCCACTAGTTTATTGGGGAGATGCAGTGCTTACTGCAACGCATTTGATCAACAGGTTACCTTCTCCCATACTTAATTTCAAAACGCCTTTTGAGATTATGTATAACAAGACTCCTAACTACAAGTATCTTAGGAACTTTGGATGTCTTTGTTATGCTTCTACTTTACTCAATGGAAGACATAAATTTACTTCCAAAGCAAAAGCTTTTGTTCTGCTTGGCTATCCTGCAGGGATGAAGGCATACAAGTTGCTAGATATTGAAACAGGAAGATCTTTCGTCTCTAGGGATATTGTGTTTCATGAAAACATTTTCCCTTTCTTCAAAAGAACTTCATCTGACAATGTGTTTCACTTATTACCAGAAACAATTTTTCCTCTGTCACAACCTATTTTAAATACAGTTGATCAGCAAATTCAAGCTGTTGATGACTCAAATTCAGTCAATGAATCACTTGTTCAGACAAAGTCCTCTAGAATAGTCAAAAGGCCTGGATACTTACAAGATTTTCACCATGGAGCTGTCAATACTATTTCATCTACTTCACATCCTTTATCACAAGTGCTGGATTATTCCAGGTTGAGCAAAGTTTTTCGGCTGCTGTCATGTCAATTACAGGGATTTTTGAACCAGAACATTATTTTCAAAGGGTATATCAGTGTCACAAAGGCCATATGCACTACAGCTATTGTCTGAGGCAGGTTTTCTAGGTTGCAAACCAGCCAATACTCCAATGGAAGCTAATTTGAAGCTCAGCAAAGATGAAGGTGATGAAGTAAAAGATCCAACTGAGTATAGAAGGATGATTGGTAAGCTGTTATACCTTACAATTACCAGACCAGACTTGACATACTCAGTTAACAGGCTGAGCCAATTTTTATCCAAGCCAAGAAAGCCACATTTGATGGCTGCACAAAGAGTCCTTTAATACATAAAGGGAACTCCTGGTCAGGGATTGTTTTTCCCTTCCAAGAGTGAATTGTCTTTAAAGGCATATGCAGAAGCGAACTTTCCTTTTTCAGATGTGCAGCTAAAAGTATTCACAGATGCAGATTGGGGGGCATGCCCTGATACCAGACAGTCCATTTCCTGCTATTGTGTATTTCTTGGAGATTCCTTGATCTCATGGAAATCCAAGAAGCAAAACATTGTATCGAGTTCTTCAACAGAGGCGGAATACAGGGCAATGGCTAACGCTACATGTGAGTTAACTTGGTTACTGTCTTTACTTGATGAGCTAGGAATGAATCACACCAGACCTGCAGTCCTTTTTTTGTGACAACCAGTCGGCTTTACATATAGCGGCTAATCCGGTCTTTCATGAAAGAACCAAGCATATAGAGATAGACTGTCATTTGGTAAGGGAGAAAGTGCAATCAGGGAGGTTGAAGACACTGCACATATCCAGTAAAGATCAACTTGTAGACGTACTTACTAAGGCCTTTCACCCCATGCAATTCAAGTGTTTAGTTGACAAGATGGGATTGATTAACATTTACAATCCTTCATCTTGAGGGGGAGTTTTAGCATAATTGGAATTGGTTAGCTGATGGTTTACTGGTAGTTAGCTGATTAGCTGTTAATTAGTTAACAATTAGTTAGGATTAGCTAGTTAACCACTTCAGCTTACGTGTAAACTTTCCTCACTGTATAAATAGGAAAGTCTGCTTGAATTTGTACTCATTACTTTCATTCAATAAAGAAAAATACTTCTTTCCTCTTCTAGATATTTTTCTCTCTTATTCGGTAAAACAACATGATAAGAGGTTGGAATATGATGTTTTTAAAAACCAATATTCTTTTGTGAAAGATGGAAAACTCTTGCTCCTCTATCACCTAAAGAGGTCTAAGAGGATCAAATGAAAATAAAAAGTGAGTTTGAGGGGAAAAATAAGAGAGTTGAGGCCATGACCTCAGAAAAATGAGAGGAAGTGAAACTTGAAAATAAGGGAGTTGAGGCCACAACCTCAGAAAAAAGAAGTGTTCTAAAAAGCGTGAAGTGTGACGAAGCGTGGAATCCGAGAGTCAAGCTTTACAAGCTTAAGCGTGCTTAGGCGTTAAAAAGCGTTTTTTAAATTTTTTTTAAAATTTTCAATCAATCTAAATCATTACATAATTGAAAATTTGAAATAATGCATACCAACACACAATATGAATATTGCATTTACTTAATAATAATTACCAATTAGTAATCACTAAGTACTAACTACTAATTTAGTAACTAGTCTACTGTCTACTATACAATTTTGAAGTTTTCAAAAGGCAAAAACTTGATAATTGAATTCCTACATGCTACATCTACACATATTTTCGAAATTGCCAAAAAAAAGTTAATCTCAAAAATCAAAATCATATCATAATCACAAAATTAAGATTTAAGATAGCACAATCCCTAAATCTTGTCTAGCTCTTTATCGGACTCCAATTCAATATCTTCTTCTTCTTCATCTAGTTCATGTAAGGTTTCGATACATACATGCACAGCGGAAATTAAATAAACACGAAACCATAGCCCGTATAAACATTGCACTTAGTTAGAATTTGTGATTAGAATGATACCTTTGATGAATGCCATGAATTTGAAATCTGAAACAGGAGGTACAATCTTGTCACCACCAGCTGTCCAATTGTCCAGCCTCTAACAGAAATCCACACAGCGAGTTGATTCTGGAACTCCATCAATCTCCAACTTTTTGGAATAGATTCGAGAGAATTGATTTTTCTCTTTGTGCTAGCAAGAGAAAAATCATACGCTAGAATATTACAGAAAAGCGATTCACATGATTTCTCTACAATAGTGCACATATTAATATGTGCACCTCAAAACCCTAACCCTAGTTACAATAGGGCTTTTAATGGGCCTTGATTAATTAATCATATTAATTAATCTAATTGTAAAGTTCGTCCCAACAATTGGGGTTGTACATTAATTCTAACAATCTCCCACTTGGACAAGATCCAATTCCAGATATTCAATTCTCGCCTTTTGTGTGTGATCCATTAGGTTCCATTCACGATGGCAAACGTCGTGATATTATAATTATTATTCCAATCTGATTGGAATAAGATGAATTTAAATCTCTATTTCTAATTCACCATCGACTCACCAAGATCGATTAATTCACGCCGCCATCCTAGATTGACATCTAGCAATGTGTCAAGGCAATCCATATGAAAGGAAAAGTCATGTGGCATGACAAGACCAGTTCATGTGCGGTTACTGTGGAAATACAATCCATTCATCAATATAACCCAATTGGTTAAGAGATATGGATAGCGTCAATCTCGTTTCAAACAATTATATTATTCATTTCTTATCTTAGTTGATCTTGTTATGACTGAAAACACCTTTTTCAACTCATAACTTCACCCTGGCCGAGGAATTTACATCAACTTAAGTGAGTGAAATACAGGTTATAATCTCCTACTACCCAAGAGTGACGAATCCTCATATTGGACATACACAACCTTCATATGACTCTCACTATACTTGAACGACGTCATCCTGATGACTCCCTCTCAAGAGCCAACATCAACGCTCGCCAAAGCATAGTAATCCTCATATAAGATTCTATGAAGTCCTCAAGTCAAAGGACCAAATCCACAACCGCGCATTAGAGATTCACCACTAACGCTTGGATAGTTATCCATGTGGAATCTCTAGGCGGGTCATCCAATGCTTTGTTCATCTAACAATGCATCCACGTGTTCATTCGAATGTCCCTCTACATTCTAGCTTGTGAGATAAGCTACTTTCTTCATAACAAAGAAATGCAACACATGCTAGTCTAACTGCAACAACAATATCTGTATCTTGCTGTTACTTCAACTAGGGACAATTTTAGAATAAGATATTAATGACTTGTATCTCACAGTCACAACACCTTGTGACTTACAAGTTAATTAAACTTACTCTACAGACTCTATTATTTAAATAATGAGTTAAACTCAATATAATAATAGATCTGCCTTTATTGAACCAATGGTATGTGTTATGCTATCTCAACTATTGGATTTAGAGCATAACACTGACATGCTCCCACTCGATCCAATAACTCATGTATCTTATACATAACAGGTTTGTGTGACAATCACATTCCTGTTGGGATAGTGAATTTACAGGTGGATCTTAGAAATGTGACTCTTCACATATTCAACCTTTTCAAGGTTAGTGGGCACGAATTCTAATTTTTTTTTTTAACAATCTTCGAATAAGATAGTAGCCCCTAAATATATACTTAGATCATCGATGAGACCCAGTTCCCTCGCTTGCGTGATGGCTCCATTGTCGTCACAGTACATTACTGGAGCTATAATGCTAGGAACAGTTATAGTTCACTAATGAACTTAACGATCGAGATTGCTTCACAAGCACTTATGTATTTGGTCTCGGTTGTATAGTTAGCGGTCTCTCTTTTTTGAACATTTCAAACTGACCACACCACTACTATGAGTTAATTAACAATTAGACTGAATATTTTCTTAATCTTTTTCTTGACTGAAAGATGGTATCTCTATACCTAAAGACTGTAAGTCTATATTTCTCCTCATGTCTATTGTATTCTTAGTATTTCTCAAGTATTCAATAATACAAAAGGTATTGTACATAGTGTCGCGTTTCAAGAAGATCTTATTTTCAAATAATCAAGTATCTCTTCCACGTCATTCTTTCTCAATATGTGTTCTTAACACCATTTTTGAAAAGATTAACCCCAACATTTTTGGGATAGAATCCTATATTGGATTCACTCATGCTAACCCCATTAGCATTACATCTATATACGTGGATTGAGAAATTAAAAAAAAATACCAAATCTATCTCTATAGATTCTAGTTCCCAAAGTAAAAGTTTTATTTCTCAAATCCATCGGGGAGAAATTCAAAATAATTGTACTTTCATTTTAAAGGTTAAAGACTCAACTTTTGATCAATAATATGTCATCTACATATAGTATCAGAAATATTGAACACTCCCACTAACCTTTTATATACACACATTCTTTATCTTCAACTTTTGATAAAATCAAACATTTTGATTATCTCATCAAAATTAAGATTCTAGATCCGTGAGACTAGAGATGGCAACAAAAATCTGATCCGCCCCGTCGATCCGTCGACCCGATCCGAAAAAATCCCGATCCGTGGATCGACGGATCGAAATTTATGTGATCCGCCCCGATCCGAAAATTCACGGAGCGGATTTGGATCGGGGCTGATCCGATCCGCGATCCGACATTTTTTTTAATATAATTTTTTTATCATGTATAAAAATCTAATATGTAAATTTTGTAGCAAACTTTAATTTCTGGGAATAACCTGCAATCTTTGTATTTAAAAAAAAAACACATTTTCATGTTCTTCATTTGAAGAAAGAATTTTAATAAGTGATGGCAAAAAAACTCGATCCGTTGAATCGGCGAATCGGCCTCTATACGTCTCGTTTCAATAAAATAAATAAAATTTAATAAAAAAATAATAATTTTTCTAAATTTTTTTAAAGGATTTAATTTAAAATATATTTTAAAAAGTAAAAAAAAAATAAAAAAAAAATAAAAAAAAATAAAAAAATAATTTGGCGGATCGGTCCACGGATCGGTGGACCGATCCGCCCCGACCCGCCCCGACCCGAAATTTGACTGATCGCGGGGAGGATCCGGATCGGATCAAAAAAATTCGGGGCGGGGCGGATCGGGGTCCGATCCGTCCCGTTGCCAACACTACGTGAGACTTGCTTTAATCTATAATAGATATCTGTAACTAGTATACTATGTTTAAGGATTCAAAAATCTCATAGTTACATCATGTTGCTACTTGCAAGCAGAATTCAAGTTGATTCAGAGTAAACGCATTTACAACGTATGGGTCTTACCCATTTCAGGTGAATCAAACAAGTTCCAAAACTTGTTTTTATCTCGAATTCTATGGCTTCCTGCCATCTCATTTAGTCAATACTTGACTTAGCTTCTATGTAAATATAGGCTCATCATCCTTGATGACTAATACAATATCAGCAATCAGGGATGTGTAACTCAAGGGAGTGTATATGATCCTAATATTTTACATGGAACTAGTGCGTTATCAGTCATCACTACATCCTAAGTAACGATCACATCCCAAGCATCAATTTGTGCCTCATCCAATGAAAACACATATTCGAGCTTATTTAATCGGTTAAGTATATGTATAATCATGAACTATTTCACACTGTACTTTTATTCCCACTGTACTCTCTTAGATGAACTTCTTTCTCTAAGATATTGACAAAATTTGAGATAGACTTTCTTTCTCAATAGGAATGTAGAAGTAATATCCAACCATCTTTTGGATATCCCACAATATACATATTGGACTAAGGCTGTTGCTTATCCAAATTTGGTATACTTCTAATAAGTATTGAGGTCTTAAATCTTAACGCAAGGAAGATTAGACCTTTGAAATCCATATCTTATATGGACTTTCATCAACCAATTATCATGGAACACGACTAAGTGTGTAATATAAAGTTATTAGTGCAAAGCTCCAAAAACTGTTTTTGGAGATTTTACGTGGCTTTATCGATGATTGCATAAATTGTAATCATTCTCCTTTAAGATATGCCATTGTGTCAAGGTGTTTGCGAAAGGGTTATTTATGCGAAAATTATGTTCTCATAACATAACCTTTAAGTCAATCACTTTGAAATATTCTTCACTTTGATCAAATCTATGTGCTTAGAATATTTTACTCATTTTTGGTACTCTAATGATTAAAGACCACTCTGACATATGCCTGCTTACATCTGAATGCAACAGGCTCAGTGGATCAACCATTCCACTTTTCCTTTTTTTTTAAAAGAAAATCTGACTTGTCAATTTACCTCCAAGGTGAGATATACATATATCTCTATTAATTGAATCAGTCAAATGTCAGATTTAAGTGTGACATCTTCCATGCCACATTAATATTCAAAATGTAGACTATTTGTTACTTACCTCACTTACATTGTATTCCATCTAAGTTAACGAATAACTATTATTCTTAATTAAAGAGGATAATCGCTTCATATCCAAACATGAAGTGGAAGTGTCGTTCTTCATAAGAACTGTAATTAACAATTGTCTAATTATAAACCGAATCAGAAGGCAAAGAAAGGTGATAGCTTCTTAAGCCGTTCAAGAAACATTTGCTTTATTACCTACAAATAGGTATATCACCATTTTTCGCAATTATTCTACTTTTAGCCATTGTATATAATCGGTATCTAATACTCGATTGGATAAGTAGATTATTTAACCTCTATCGAATAGAAAACTGAAGTAGAAGATTCACCAAACTTCTCACTTCTTCAATTCGGTTAAGGAAGCCTTGCAATTATAAATGTAGTGTCCTATTATTGGAATGTTCGAGAAGAGTATTTTCGATCATATCGTGTTTAGAGATCATTTCTCAAAGGACGATGCCAATTCAAGGATTTCAGTCTAATGAACTTACAGAGTGTCAATTATACTCCATAAGTTCAAGTAACAACTCAAATTTTCAATTTCATACAACAACAATAAAAAATCAAAAATAGAATCACGTATTATCATGTATAAATCAATTTAATATGGTCTTTATTAAATCGATTGCTCCCACTGTTTTACTTGAATTAATGACCCTCAACATTAATCTCGTAGAATCTTATTAGATTCACAGTAGGCTAGGATCCCATTTATTTCATTAGAACCTTGAGTGACTCAACAAGCTCTAATGAAACATCCAGGTAGATACTCCTATCAATCACATCTCATGTGACTCCTAGATCATCAAGTAGATAACTCTTTGTCGCACACATCTTATGTATTTACTTGATTGTGCCTCCAAAATCTCATCTCCTTGAGTAACTCAACAAAAGAGAGATTTCGGTTAAATTCTACCCATTGTTCAAAAACATCTTATGTTTCTTAGTGAAAACACACCTTTCTACTTGCATTCTTGAGTGACTCAACAAACCGCATCGAGGGCGGATTCTGGTTTTTCATTATAACAATGGAAGACACTTTGTATTAACCAATTAATATTTATTTAATAAATTGCTTCCAAAATTATAACACTTTTGATTGACTCAAAAAGGATGTTGTTTTGGTTAAGTCTGACCCATTGTTCAGAAATATCTGATACTTCATAATGAGAAACATATCGAGCAGCGAGTAGCCTTGAGTGACTCAACAAGGGACATCGATAGTAGACTCTGATTCTTCATTATAACACTGGAAAGCATATGACTTAATATAATTTTAAGTGAGGGGTTTGGTCTCATCATTCCTATGTATATTAAGTAACATCCACCATGCAATTATCATACATATAATAATATTAAGGATGATTATGGACGATATCTATCTAGTCTTCTCGAGCCATGAAGAAGACTAGTTGGTCAATTCCTAGGGGATACTGCATTCGATCATCGAATGCTAAATGCAATAATCTCCATCTGCTACCGCAACCTGTATCCTATACTAGTTGTCTTCTTGTGGCCAGCTCCAACTTGTATCCTGTACTAGTTGGCACACAAGCCTGTATCAAAGGACGCGCAAGCCCAAATAAATTAAATAATAGGCATTCAGGCCCAATTAAATAATAATAATAATAGGCTCGCAGGCCCAACCAACAAAAACAGAATAAATTAACCATACATTCAACCAATCACATGGGTCGAACCCATAATCATCCACTAAATACACATTCATCATATAAATGTATTATAATATAATATCTAATATTATATAAACAAATTTCAAATTTCTAGCAATTTAGGTAGTCTAAACTAATTTAAATAAAATGGATCGGAATAATAATTAATTAACTTTAGTTTGCGGGTTTAATTTAATTAAAATCATATTTTAATCAAATACCAAATTAGAGTCCAACTCTAATTCCAAAAGAGACAAATTAAATCAACATCTTAATTTAGGATAAAACTCCTATAAGAAAATGAAATTTAATTTAGTAATTGATTAATCAAATTAATCAATTAATTTAATTGACGGATTTATTTAATTAAAATCAAATTTTAATTAAATACTAAATTAGAGTCCAACTCCAATTTAAAGATTTTAGGGCTAATTCAATTTAGGATCAAATCCTAAACAAAATTCAATTAATAATCAATTAATCAAATTAACTAATTATTAAATCGAATTTTATTAAAATCAAATTTTAATTACACACAAAATTAAAGTCCAAACTCTAATTGTTAAATTAGGGCAAATCGAATTAACATTTTAATTTAAGATGAAACTCCTAAATAAAATAAAATTCAATTTAGGGTCAAAATTATATATTTTGTTAAAATCCAATTTTAACAATAATTTGAAAGTCGTGAATTTTAAAATAAAATTTTGAATTGGGTTAAAATTAATTTTCTGGTCAAAGTTTTAAATTGGGTCAAACCCATTCAAAATCAAATTTAAAGTTAAAGTACCATTTTGAAATTAATAATCTTACCCATATTCAAAATTACAAACAAGACTCCTTTAATTTTGAAAATAACAAAAGGATCCCATAATTAAAATTATTCGACCCCATTATCGTAATTGCATGAAGGGGCGTGAAATTTCTCAAATTGTAGCAACGCCCTGCCCAAATTAAAAAAACCTTAAGAGATAATTGCAAATCAGCCCCTACAATTTTCAAAATTGCAGAGGAGGCCCCCGCCTCCAATTTCTCCAAACCGGAACCTATCGACTTCTCTTCCCCCCTTTCTGGTTGCGGCGTGCATTTGTCGTCAAAGAAGACAGCTGCCACGAGATGCTACTGCTACAGTAACAGAACTGCGCGACCCAAGTTTTAGTGGCGCTGCGTTAACCGCAACAGAAGCTTTGCGTTAACCGCAGCGGTGACAAGCGCTGCATTCGCAATCGCTGCGCGCTACTCCCCGCGTCTCTGACGGTAACTGTTGAGTGACACTGCAACGTGTCTCATATGCCGCTGCTTATTACAGCAGCGACTTCGGCCTGTCTGCGGGGCAGCGGCTTTTCAACCATGTCGCCGTGCCTCCGGCAGTGGTTGCCGCCTGATTCCTTTGCATTTTTCCAACTTGTTTCTCGATCCATTTTTTACCCAAAATTAATTTTCTTCTCCAAATCATATTTAAACAAGAACACAAATTTTCTCAAAAGCTAGAAAACTAAAAAATATTTATTCAATCATATTGAATCATCAAAGAATTAAACAAATTCTAACAAGTAACAAGGGTGACTCTGATACCACTGTAAGATTTCGATATATACATGCACAACGGAAATTAAATAAACACGAAACCATAGCCCGGATCAACCTTGCACTTAGATAGAATTTGTGATTAGAATGATACCTTTGATGAACGCCGTGAATTTGAAATAGGAGGTAAAATCTTGTCACCACCAGCTGTCTAACTGTCCAGCCTCTAACAGAAATCCACATAGCGAGTTGATTCTGGAATTCCATCAATCTCCGACTTTTTGGAATGGATTCGAGAGAATTGATTTTTCTCTTTGTGCTAGCAAGAAAAAAATCATACGCTAGAATATTACAGAAAATCGATTCACATGATTTCTCTACAATAGTGCACATATTAATATGTGCACCTCAAAACCCTAACCCTAGTTACAATAGGGCTTTTAATGGGCCTTGATTAATTAATCATATTAGTTAATCTAATTGTAAAGTCCGGCCCAACAATTGGGCTTGTACATTAATTCTAACAGTTCATCTTCCGTGTCATCCGATACAAAATCATTTTCCTCAGGCTCCCTTATTTCAAATTGCACATTTCTAGCACGGATATCTCTATCAACCCCATCATTCTCCTCTTCCTCACCTTCCTCATCACAACCCTCTACAATCCAAGATTGTGTATTACTAGCATCACTTGCTAGTAAAGTCTCTATTTTGCCCTTTCTCTTCTTCTTGTTTCTCAACCTTGCATTGAATTGAGCATAAACAATATTGTTCATTCTTGTAGTATCAACTCTATTCCTTTTCTTGGTATGTATCCACAAATAAATAAATAAGAAAAGATAAGTTACATAACTTTAGTATACTTAATAAGTTATTGAACTACTACCAAACTACCAAAGTAATAACTCATATGTAACAATGTAATTAGCACTCACTACTCACCCCTTCAAATGTACTCCAATTTCTTTCACAACCCGATGAACTAGTTGTCAAATCGAGGATCCTTTTTGCCATTATCTTTAGATTTGGTGTTTCATTGCCATAGAAGTCCCACCAACTCACTAATAATAAGAAATAAATTATTAAATATAAATGAAAGAGACCAAAATGCAATTAAAAGATTCAACATTTAAGCAATGACATGAAAGCAAAAAGAGAGAACAATTTTAATTTTTAACATACCCGGATTGTAATTTTCATCGTTGTTTTCACATCCACTTATTGCTAGCTTTCTTCCAAATGAACCTTCTCTTTGAACATACTTTGGCAACTAGGCATTTATCATATGATGTTGAATTTCATCATTGGGAAAGAATTTCTCAACACAAACAATCACATTATTTGTTATCAAATGATCATCTTTGATACTTGGATTCTTGAAGAAATAAAATGTATTCAAAAAATAAGCCGTTGTATGAAGTGGAATATTAAGGCGATTCTTGCTTTTTGCATCAATAATGTCTAAGATTGGCTTATAGTCACACTCTTTCTTCAATGTGTTTTTGATATCATCTTTTGCCTTTAGTAGCTCACCATAAACAAAGCCCATTGAAGACTTCTCTTCTCCATCAATAAGTCTAAGCACTTTCACTAGTGGAGTAAACACCCTTAAACACAACTCCATCAAATTCCAAAAATCATTTGGAACAACAATATTAAATGCCTCTTTCCCTTTTTTGATCCTAGACCATTTTGTGTTGTCCCATTCATTTCTAGTCATCATATTTCTCAACTCTTGTTTTTTATCAAGCAAACTTTGAAATGTTAAGAAAGAAGTTGCAAATCCAGTGACTCCCGGCCTAACTATCTCTCTTTTTGTGAACTTTCTCATCAATGCCAAAGTCTTGTGATGGGCATAGATGAAAATAGTGAAAGCTTTTCCCTTGTTAATCACCCCCTTGAAGTTGGGAAGTTTAGATATTCCTTCAAGTATAAGGTTTATGGTATGAGTAGCACATGATGTCCAAAAGATGTTAGGCCTTTGTAATGCCAACAAATTTGCGGCGGCCATATTGTTGGAAGCATTGTCGGTTACAATTTGAACCACATTTTTAACCCAACATTTTCAATACATTCATTGACGTAGTCAAATATGTATTGACTAGTGTGAGCATCATTTGAAGCTTCCTTTGATGAAATAAATGTGGTCCCCAATTTACAATTTACACACAAATTCATAATGCTTCTTCTTTTCCTATCGCTCCAAGCATCAGTCATTATTGAACATCCATTATTTTTCCACTCTTCTTCTTGCTTCTTTAGAGTTTCTTTTGTTCTATCCACCTCTCCCTTTAAAAGTGGCTCCCTTAGTTAGTATTGAGATGGAGGAGTGTAACCGAGGCCATATTGACCAAGAGATTCAACAAATTGTTTAAAACTATCGTTATCAATAGCATTAAAAGGAATTCCGGTTCCATACATGCATCTTGCCAAGTATTGATGAACTTCCAATAACCTTTTCTTAGAAATTGCATCGACGATATTTTGTTGTCTCAATTTCTTACGTGCATTCATAGTAGTATCATTGACCTTGATAGACCGTGCAAATTGATCCATAGGACCCACATTAATAGGCCTTTTCCTAGTCCCCTTTTCAATAATAGAAATTTCATCATCTTCTTCCTCATGTAGTTCATCATCAATTGTAGGCAAAGATATTACCACGTCGTCCCTCAACCTATCATCACGCACTAACTTCTCTACCCTTTTGGTCTTACTCCCTTCAATCGCCTCAATACACTTGGATTTTTGTTCCTCGTTTGCTTTAGGACATGGTGCCACTCCTTTTCCCTTAATCCCAAAAATATGGATTTTATGCCTATGAATCCCCCCCGAAGTAACTTTTCCACATAAAATGCATTTCACAATAGAAAATTTAGCATCATTTACCAGCACCGCAGTTTCCCATCCGGCATCTCCGGAATCTCTTTTCGGGTGACTAACATTGGAGTTAGATGATTCTTCTGGTTCCATTGGTTCTGGAATTGAAAAGTGGGAGATTAAATGTTTAGATAAATTGAAGCATTTAAGCAAAAATAATGATTGAACTTGCAGGAAAGCAGCTCCCAAGCACAAGAAAACGTTGAAGAATAGTGAGCCAGTGACTAATTTAGCAAACTCTTTCACACTAATTTCCAAACTCTCTCACACTTTTTATCAAACAATTAACATCTACTAAGTACTAATTTACCAACTACAGAAAAATGTTGAAGAAGAATAGTGAGGTTGTGTGACACACGTGAATCGTGAGAGACTGAGAGTACAACAATGTAGAAGTAGTGAAGAATAATAGTATAATACCATGGAATAATGGATAAAATGAGTTTGATTCTACTAGTTCTAGCTCTAGGCTCTATCCTCTATTTTAGGATTTCTCTCCTCACAGTCGTGGCCCTGACTCCTCTCGCGCAGTGAAGAAGAAGAACAATAATGGAGAAAATGGGCTCGAAATTTCTCTCGCCGTCGTCGGAATCGCCAGATGTCATCGCCTTGCTTGCATCGTCGCACTTGCACGACCTTGGTCTCTGTCTTCATTGGTGGGGGGGGGGGAGAGCTTTTCTTAGTTTCGTTTTAGTTTGATGAAATGAGATTACCGATTGATTATAGGAAGCTGCCTGATTATGTTTTTTTTAAAAAAAATTAAAAATGCGCACCTCAGCGCTTTGAAGCACGCATATGCTCGAGTTCTCACTCGAACGCGAGCGTTTAAGGTCAAAGAAAAGCGTTGATCGCATTTTTCTCGCTTTTTTCAAAATCTCCGTGTGACGGGCGCACGTTGCGCACTGTGCGCGCATAGGCGCGCGTTATTCGCGAGTTTTAGAACACTGGAAAAAAGAGAGTTTGAGTGCAAGAAGAAAAAGAAAAGAGAGTCCACCCCAAAAGTAGATTTTTTGGCACAAATGTTGATGTATAAGGATCCTTGCCTTGAACTTAACCAATCTAACAAACCTCTCCCTAGTTTGGTTAATTCTGTTTTTCTGGTACCAAAATCAAATCACAAGTTTAAGGCTAAGGGGAAAATTAATTGTGGGAAAGAACAACCCCAAAAGATGATGGAGAGCACAAAACATAAACAGGTCCCTCGACCCAACAAAAGCAAGGGATACATGAAGAAGATGCCATATACAGATTCGAGGTCGAATCCTTTTCACGAGAGGGGGGATGATCTGATTCAAGGGGGGAGATCAAAGGAGAAACCAATATACGGATGATGTCATGACAATCTACATGGGAACACGAGTAAATTTTGTGTTGGGAATGAGTCAAGAATTGAACCGGATCAAGTTGTTTCAAAGGGGAGAAAATTGATGCAGTCAGAGCCACTACATGATTGCGCAGGCCACAGGAGGTGCGATCGCGCAATGACATAAAAAACAAGGCAGAAGCTACAACGCTAAATCACGTGATCGTGCTCTAGCTTCTGCCTTGTTTTTGATATCTATTGCTTCTTATGTTTTTCCCTGAATTTAGATCTTTCGTATCTTTATGTTTTAATTTCCGCGTTCTTCGTCGCGTTTCTCGAGTGGGATTGCATCATCTACCCTTGAGCATTCCTGAAAACCAGAAAATTGGGTGATGTAAATATTGGTTAAAATTGTTAGAAATTTGAAAAACTTAAGGCTACGTTCGATAATCGTTTATTTTCTATGCAAAATGTATTTTCCAAGTGATTTTCAAACTTTTACGCTGTTTGATTGCCTAAGTTTTCCATGGAATTCATTTTCCAACTTGTCTAGAAATCCGATATTTTCTTTGATTTGGAGGAAATTCATTTTCTAGGGGGGATAGGAGGTTTTATTTTCCATGGAAAATCTTTTACCATTTTTTGTCACGTTTGATCCTTTTTGTTGTTGTTAATTGATTTATTTTTTTTTCAAAAATTAACATTATTATTATCAAGTACAAAGGTGTGAAAAATAATTTTTTTTATTAAAATAACTAAATTTTGCATTATTTTTCATGAAAAATAATGTCAATTAAACAACAAAAGTTGAAAAATTCCTCACTTTTTTCACCTAGAAAATTAAATCAATCAAATACATTAAATTTCAAATTCCTTGGAATTCAATTTCCTCGAATTCATTTTTTTTCCATCCAAGTTCCACCGTCGCTATCAAATAGCCTAAGAGAATGATATAGAAAACTTGGGAGAAATTTCTTGATTAATTAAAGAAAAAACTAGGCTATGATATATAACCTTAAATAAGAACTCACCTGTCTAACAACTCCTAATAATGTAGTAAGACTAAATCTAAATCTAAACAAACATGTATCCTTAAACATAGGAAATTATTGATTAACTGGTAACGAACAACTATACATTATAAACAACAAAACCTAACAACTCATCTCTTAAACTAAATGCTACAGGCTCTTTGTTTATGTCAATCTTATAACAAACTCCTAAAAGATCATGCAACTTCAGGAAAATATTGAGATTTAAGTAGTTCAGTCATCAAATCAGCAAATTGTTCCAATGTACCAACTTCCGAAGTACTAACCTTTGTGAGCTCTTAAAGGAAATGAAAGCGCACATCTATGTGCTTATTACGACCATGCTTTACTTGATTCTTTGAGAGTTTGGTTACAAAGATATTGTTACAACCAATAATATTTGACTTGCCTTGATTGTGATCCAGGTTTCCCAACATCCTCTTTAACTATATTGCTTGACATGCACGTGAAGTTGAAGAAATAAACTCTACCTCTGTGGTAGAAAAACTTACCATTGGTTACTTCTGGGAAGACCAAGATATTGCTCGCGAATTCAATATAAACACACAACCTGAAGTGCTATTTCTATCTTCCAAATGTTCAGTATATTCATTCTCAGTGTAAACAACTTCATCATCTCCTCCTTTCTATAGAAAATTCCAAAACAATTTATTCCCTCTATGTAAGCCAACATCCTTTTTAAAAATTGTAAATGAAGCTCACTAGATTCTCCATATACCTATTAACAAGACTAATGCAAATATTATGTTCGATTGAGTAGCTATGAGGCACATGACTATCTATAACCCATTTATAGTAAGTATTGTCTATCTTAACTCATTCTTCATCCTTCACGAGCTTAAGGTCAAATACTATAAGATTATGATCAAAATTATTTTTATCTATTACAAACCTTTGCAGCACATCCAATGCATACTTCTCTAACTAAAAAGGACACCACCAGATCATTATAAGTCTTCAAGAACAAGAAAATACCTCATCTTACCAACAATCTGTCATGACAAACTCATGCTTGATGGAATTTTAAACACTATAAACATCAATTCATAATTTTTAGTAAAAATGAGATCATCAACATAGAAGCTTACGATTAATACTTTACCTTCTTGTTTTTTTCTTCATGAACAAAGTATGCTCGTAACCACAAATTCTCAAAACCTTCTTCACGAAATTGACTTCTATGTGGCTGATAAGTGTATTTTATACACTTATTTGTACGTCTAAATTAGAATAAATTATTATCGTTTTAGAATATATACTATTTAATTTGTGTTTATTTGTTTACTTTGCAAAAAATATCCCAAAAGATGAAGAATGAAGTAATTGATGAGAAAAATGCATAATTGGATGCTAATTGGAGCTAAAATGAGCAATTGATAAGTTTGTGACGACGTCAACCGGAAAGATGCAATGTGGCGAAGTAAATGAATAAGAAGTTGGAGGATCCAGTTGAAGGAATTGAGAGTTGAAACGAGCAAATTGAGAAGATTCCAAAAGTATGGGGATTATATTGTTGCAATTGGAGTTGAAGAACTGAAGAGTAAATTAAACACGAGGGACCAACTTGCAAATATCCAATGATTGATTTGGATAATAAGAAGATACCTTTGAGGATTTTTAGGAGTCAATTGGATGTAAGTAGAAGTCAAAAAGGAATGGAATATGATAAGAATATTACCATAAAATTGATTCCAATCCTAGAAGATTCTGGACAGAATTCTAGTCGGACTTTGAGACCTAATTTTGGGATAGTAAACGTTCGAATTGAGAAAATCATATTTCAGGAAGAATTATATCCCTTTACGTTACCTTTCCAAATAACTTTGAATCACATTAATCGGATAAGGGAAGAGAAAGATATGGTCGAAATACTGAACGCTGTGCAGATACCAAAAAAGACTCGCGCGCGGATTTGATGAATTTCTTTCCTTCTTCAACTTGATCTCTTAACCAACTATAAATACAAACTCTTTGCACGAAAATCAGACCTTTGCCTCTCCATAGAACGAGCCACAACAGAGATTTTAATTAAAATTCTTGGAGATTCAAGCATCGCAGAGGGGCGTGAATTGAAGATATTTGAAGAATTGATAATTGGTGCAATCTTTCCATTCTTCTTTGTTATTTTCAATGAACGTTATATTTTATTGTTTTTGTTTTACAATCATGATGTGTAACTAATTTTAACGTTGGGATGAACGATGTAGCCTAGTCATATTATTTTAATTCCATGTTCCTTGTTTTAACGCTTTAATGCATGTATTGAGTTATTATTGCGTTTAATGCGTGAATGAACTGGTCACTTATTCATGATTTCATGTGTTATTTCCATAATCCGAGAGGTGAGTTAATAACATAGATCTAGGTAATAAATCCGGTAATTAAACGAGAGATAGAGATATACTCTTGTAATTATTGCGGTCGTGTGTGAATTCTTGTGTGTAATGCATCTAGTTAAGGAATATTCGGACCCGCTGTAGAGATACAAGGTTGACTTATTTAGGTAGGATTGATTTAAACTCGAGAGAGGAATCTCAATTTAAATTAGTGAATTCGACCGAACACACAAATACGAAATAAAACTGTAATTGGAATTGATTTAATTAGCTAGGTGAATTCGTGAATCCCAACTACTTTACAATCTTATTTGAAAACAAAACAATTTAACAATTCTTTTTAATTCATTAGTTACGTTTCTTAATTCTAGATTTTTATTCTTAAAATGATTTTCATTTGTTCAAATAAAGTTAAGAACTGAAATATTTCAGTAATTAATAGCAGTCCTCATGGGAATGATAATCCGGACTCTAAGGTCTACTTTATTACTTGATTACGATATCGTACACTTGCGATTTCAAACACAACAGTGGCTATACCAAGCACGAGGTGCTTGTTTAAGCTCATATAGTATCTTCTTTACTTATAGATCTTCCACTTTGAAGCAACTTTTAGTTTGAACTTTAGGATCCTGTCTTGGAGTGATGCTAAAATGTGCTTATTTCCCACCTTGAATATAATTTCTCCTTTTTCAATGTCTATTAGGGCGCGTCCAGTATCAAGGAATGGCCTTCCAAAGATGAGAGGTGGCATCTAAGTATCTTCCTCCATGTCTAGTATAACAAAATGACCCAGGAAGAAGAACTTATCCACTTTCACAATGACATTTTCAACAATCCCATATGGATATTGAATTGATTTGTTGGCCAACTTCAACGTGATATTTGTTGGTTTAGGATCCCCTAAACTAAGTTTCCTGTAAACAGATAAGGAATTAATTAACACTTGCCCCTAGATCATACAAGACATTATCAAAACTAAAGTTACCAATTGTACAAGGAATAAAGAAACTCCCTGGATCTTTCAATTTTCGTGACAACTTCTTGTGAAGAATGGCGTTGCACTCCTCACTTAATGTTGTTTCAAAATCTACTAGCTTTCTTTCTTTTCTTTTCTTTTTTTTATTTACAACGTCTTTTTGATGAATTTCAGGTAAAGTAACATTCGAACAAAGGCCTTTGCAAATGGAATGTTTATGTGCAGTTTCTTAAAAATTTCTAGAAATTTACAAAACTGTTGTTCCGACTGGTGCTTCCTCACTCTTTGTGGATATGGGATGGGAGGCACATAAGCTTTGGCTGGGGGTCAAACTCGAACTGGTTCTTCATCCATTTCTGGAACTTCTGAAGTAGACCCATGTTCTTTCCCATTTTTCTGATCTTTCACCATATTTTGCCTCCTTTTCTCTTCATACTCTTCCACAATCACTTCAGGTAATTGAATCCTACTCCTTGTAGTTATTGCATTCACATGCTCACGAGGGTTGATTTTTGTGTGGCTTGGTAATTGTCTAGGCTGCCTAACATTTCAGCTTGCTGCCAATTGCCCCATCCGAATCTTCAAACTCTTTGTTTCAGCTTGTTGACTCCATAATGCATCATGTTGACTTTTAACCAGCTGAGTTAACATTTCCAACTTTTCCTTCATGGTAGTCTGAGCTAGCTGTTATTGTTGGAAACCTAGTGCTTTTGATTGTTGGACCATGAGAAATTTGAGTGGTTCTTCCATTCTGGGTTGTAAGTCTGTGAATATGAACCACCCTGTTGTCTGTTTCCCACAAAATTGGCTTGCTCTAAGGAGATCGACCTCTGGGTCACCTTCTTCATACCTCTCTCGAAACTTCTGCTGCATGGTGGGGAATTCCCAACTTGCGGTAAACTTCTTTTCCTTTCTAGATGCACCTCGCCCAACCGCCTTGTGAGTCTTTCTTCTTCCAAAAATGTTCTAAGCTTAAGTGCTAATGTGGTATGAGGGAAGGGATTTCTTCTTTTCTACTTAGTTTATTCTTTGGTCTACCAAATTTCCCTTTGGCGGTCCTATGAATCTTTAAATAGAAGGTTTAGCGACCGAGAATTTTCCACGATTTATTTAAATAAGTATTATTTTTTTTAAATGTGTTGCTACGACTTTGTCTATTTATTTTAAAAACGTGATCGTCTAGCCAATGAAGTAAAATTAATTTATTTCAAATTTATCTTATTTCGACTTTCAAATTTTATTCAAAAGTGAATCATTTTCAGTATTTATCCTTAAGTCTAGATTTCAATTTTTAATAGATTATCCAAATTATTTTGATATTATGTCCAAGTCCATTATTTATTTTAAAATTCAATTTTCAATTTATGGGATTCAAATTATTTTTAAGTCCAACATGCTTTAAATCCCCAATTCATGTTCCAATTCAAATTTCCCCAATCAGAAGGCTGCCATAATCTTCCATTTTCAGCCCCCCCAATCCATCACACTTACAGCAATTCTAGCTTCTGCATTCCATTTTTTCTCATACGTTTTTCCTTATCTTCCTTCTTTCCAAAAAGCCCAAAATTTCAATCATCCATAATCTAATCCATCTCCATAGATAATTCCCACAATTTTTCCTAAACCAGAATCTGTCTCCAAATTTCCAAAATGAGATACAGATCAATACTTAATTTCTTCCCAATTACCACAGTCATGCACATGTCTCTTTGGTAAAAATTCTGCTTACCATAATTCTGCCACATTTAGTTTCAATTGTCATAAATTAATATTGATCTTCCATGCTTTCCTCTAATTTACCAAAACATGATGCACAGCTAACATAATATTAACTCCTATTCCCCTCACGTTCACCAGACACACGCAACTTTCAGTAAGGTATTCCCCCTCTCAACCATGGAACGATCACCATATTGAAACCACAATCCGTAGCCACCCCAAAACTGCCAATCCCATAGCCACCACCAACGGACCACCAAGCACAACCAAACCAACAGCCACCTCCAACTCACCACTTTCATCACCAGTCAAACCACTGCAAAGCCACCGCCATCACCACTGCAGTGTTATCCACAATCGGCCTCAACTCATCACGCCACCAACCTCCTTCATCATCTTCATCACCATTCGAAATCATCACCAACCACCCATAATCGAATCAACACGAATCACCACTATCAATATTCAAAACACCAACCAATCACCTGCAACACCACCAATATTATCATCATCATCATCACAGAAAAACCAACTCAACCTTTCCCAAAACGCCAACTGCAGCTCCACCAAGATCAAGCCCATTCGAACCGTCCACACGACAGCCACTGCCCAAACAGTCAGTCCAAACCAACCCCAAATCAAAACCCTAAAATAACTTACCCAAGCTACTCACCTTCGACCACCGTTTCTTTGACCGGAGTTGCATCGGAAATCGCGCTCTTGAATCGCGATCTCAGCCTCGGGTCACTTTGATTTTCGCACCCATCTCGCATCAAACTTCCTCAAATCAGAAACCCTCCTTGGCTGCCTCTCACCGCCACCTCGAGGCGGTGTTCCGCCGGCCAAATCGCCGGCTAGATGAGGAGCCTCGCTGCACTCTCTCTTTTCTTTGCGTGATGTCGTTGAGGGAGAGAGAAATATGATATATATATTATATGTATATATTATGACTTTATTAATTGCCTATAATAGCCTAAGTTTTAAAAATATTTCAAATCAGTCCTTTTAATTTAAATGTTTTAATTAAGTTCTTTCAGTTTTAATGATTTCTTATAATTCAGCCACTGTAGTTTAAAAATGTTATATGTCAGCCCTCTAGTTTTAAAAGTATTCATTTTAGTCCTCCAAGTTTTAAAATAATCATTTCAGTCCCTAATGTTCAAAGTCATTTAATTCAATTTTAAAGTATTAAATTGGACTTATCATTTTAAGTTATGCTAGACGAGGCGCTTTGACATTTAGAAGAACAACGTGAACTTTCTTGCTCAACTTTCAGACTCGTGATTTGAGGTAGACTCGCCCCCACTAATTAGTTTAAATTATAATTGCATGTCTTATGTGAAAAATACGTGATTTACATGTTTTGATGCATGAGACGAGAAAAGAATATCTCTTATGAGATAAGATGAGAAATGATGATGTTATGCATAACTTATGTGCCTTAAGTGCACGAGATGAGACTACCCACACCCTATGATTTTAACAGCCTTGATTTTGAAAATACAAGAACCCAAGAATATGATGATGATGTCATTGTATGATTGCATAATTACGTGTTCAATTATTTTGTAAATTAATTATTGGCGATGAGTCTACTGAGTATTTTTCAAAATACTCATTCCATTATTTTAACAGTTTTTGCAGATCTCGAAGAAGGCGGCGAATGAATGGGCAGCGTTGGAAAATAAAATAAATGTTAATTTTTCTTTTAAGTCAAGTTTCATAAATGTCGTCAATTTAATTATTTATCATTACTTTACTTTAAAACTTAAGATTTAAGGTTTTTATGAATTTGTTAGAATTATGTTATGCTACATTTTTTTTTAAATAATAGATGTGATGTTTTATAAATTCATTTATTCCGCAAAATAATGTTGTTTCAAAGGGTTCAAAAAAATAAACATGACGTTTGAAATTTTTAATTATTTCCGCAATAAAATCAGATTTAAAGGACGAAGTGGCGTCCCGGGCTCCGCACGGATCTCGGGGCGTTACAGAAGGGCTACCTAGGAACTCCTAGTAGGAATAATCAAAGCTCTTCTTTAGGATTAGGAACTGCTTTCTGCTTGCTTGGTTTTTTATTTATTTATTAAAAATAGCTGTTAACAATCCCTATCGCTGTCCAATCTCAGAGGAGGGGTGTCCCTCTTCTCCTACCCTTGAATCCACAAGTACCCGCCAAGAACTAAGAAAACACCCGGGAAATTGGAAACCCATGACCGATTTACAGTTACAACGAATGAGTGAAGTAATTAAAATGATTCAATGCATTATTATCAAAGCAGTAATCACAAAGAGCTGTCTGCACTGCATGAACTAATTGCGCACTCAGACTGTCAAACTTCTTTATCAAAGCATCCAACTTCGCATTGAGAGCTGTAATTTTATTAACTGTCACAACTCCCCCAGATTTTGATGTAGATCGATCTAAATACCACTGGTAACTGTTGAAGCCATCTTCTCAAAGATTTCAGAAGCTTCTTCCTAAGTCATGTCCATAACTGATCCCCTAGTTGCTGAATCTACATGTTTCTTATTTTCATTTGTCAAATCATTTTAGAATGTTTGAACTAGGATCCAATTAGTTATTCCATTTGTAGGAAACTGTCTTATAAGCTCATTAAACCTTTCCCAAGCTCCAAAAATGGACTTCCCTTACTGCTGACTAAATGATAAGATTTCACGCCTAAGCTTTGACATGCGGCCAGGTGGGAAGAATTTATCAACAAACTTCTGGCTCGAAATTTCCCAAGTTGAGATAGTATGAAGGGGCAATGAGTAGAACCATGCCTTTATTTTGTCTGCCAAAGAGAATGAGAATAATTTCAACTTCATGGTATCATAAGGAACGCCATTCATGCGCTACATGTCGCACAATTCTTGAAAAATCCGAAGATGTGCATGCGGGACTTCAAATGGCAACCCATGAAACACAGTTGAGTTTTGAATCAAGGAGATCAAGGAAGTATTGATCTCATAATTATTGGCTGAGATTATAGGAGGCGCTATGCAAGTTCTAATGTTCCCCACAGGAGAAATCATGAGTTCTCTTAAAGCATGCCTTCCTTGTTGTTGATTTTGTTGTTGTTCAATGACATCTTCGGTATATTATTCTAATTTGCCCGATTGTTCTGAATTTTGTTGTCTGCCATGGATAATTCGGTTTGTTGAGCAGCTTCTAATTGTTGTCTACGACTTTGTCGAAAGGTGCGTTCAATTTTGTTATCAAGAGGAAGCAATTCACAAGATTTACACCTTCATAACATAAATTAAATAAAACAAAAATAAAAATAAAGCAAATAAAGGTTCAAAGTAAAGTAAGAACTAATGGGTATCGATATTAGTATAAAACATTCCCCGACAACGGTGCCAAAAACTTTTTCACTTTATTTTGCGATGCAAAATATTCCCGCAAGTGTACGGATCGTGAAAAATAATAAAATGGACCAAAGAGTTCCCACGAGGACTGTTATTAAATATCGAAATATTTCAGTTTTTATCCCTATTTGAACGGACGAAATTGGTTGATTGTTTGAAATCTAAAACTAAGAAAACTAACTAAAGAATTAAAATTGCGAGATTGTTTTGTTTTTAAAAAATGATTGTAAGTAGTTGGGATTCACGATTTCACCTAACCAATTAAATTAACTCAAATTCCAGTTTTGTTTCCTAATTATGCAGGGTCGAGTTCACTAATTTATATTGAAATCCCTCTCTTGAGTTTAAATCAATCATACATAAATAAGTCAACCATGTATCTCTACAGAGAGTCCAAATATTCCTTATCTAGTGCAATGAATACAAGAATTCACACACGACCGCGATAATAACAAAAGTACATCTCTATCTCTTGTTCAATTACTGGATTTATTACCTAGATCTAAGTTATTAATTAACCTCTCGAATTATGAAAATAACTCAATAAATCATAAATTATTGGTCAATTAATTCACACATTAAATACAATAATAAATCAACACATGCAATGAATAACTAAAACAAGGAAATTTGGAATTAAAATAAATAAGCTAGGCTACATTGTTTATTCCAACGTTGAAATTTAGCTACACATCATGATTAAATAACAAAAACAATACATAAAAGCGTTCATTAAAAATAATAAAGAATAATGGAAAGCTTGCACTAAGTATCAATTCTTTAAGTATTTCCAAGTCTCGCCCCTTTGCTATGCTTTAATCTCCCTAAAATTCCACGTGAAAAGCTCAATTATATAATGGTCTTAGGTGAGGCAAAAGTCCCAAAGTCGTGACTCATAAGTTGTATGTATAGGTATTGGAGAAACCTAGGTGAAAAGAGGAGAAAACTTGTTGAAAATCGCGAAGCCTATTTGTACTACAGTGCGATTGAGCGGTTCAATGGCACGTGATCGCACAAGCATGTGTTCTAACCTCGGGTGAAATTTTTGACCTATCGTGCGATCGCGCGCCTCTAAAGCCGGCGATCGCGTGGTTTGACCTGTGACGCAATTTCTATCTTTTCTCGGTTGTATAAGTTGGTCTTTGTCTTTTAATTGCAGCTTTGGACCTCCATTTTCGATTGAAGCAATTTAGTCCTCATACTTTGGAATCTTTTCAATTAGATTGTTTCAACTTTCAAATCCTTCAATTGGATCCTCAAACTTCTGATTTCTTCACTTTGGCATATGCATCTTTCCTGGTTGATGCCATTAACTCATCAATTGTTCAATTTAGCTGAAATTAGCATCCAATTGTGCATTCTTACCATTAATTTCTTCGCTCTTCACTTTTTTGAGATATTTTTTGAAATGTAAACAATTAAACACAATTAAATAGCATTTATTCTAAAACGATAGTAAAATATTCTATTTTTGACATATAGAGCATGTTTGTTTTCAATTAAAAATCAGATTTTTGTCAAAGTCAACAATTAATCATAATCACATATTTCATATATCCCACGATTTTTTAACCACACATCTCATTAACTTTTATCAAAATCTACTAAAAATCTGATTTTAATCTCCATCAAACAGAGGCATCAATAAGTGTACAAAATACACTTAACATCTACCCCCAAACATATCATTTTGCTACAAGTCGAGTCTTCTACTTGCCCACTTTTCCATTTTCATTAAATTTTCTAACACGAAATTATGAAAAAATAAAATGGATAAAAAAAATAAAAAATTAAAATTGTTCACTCTTATTGATTATTCAAATAAAAAAATAATTTAAATGAAAAAATATAAAAAAAGCTCGATAACTTCAATAATTTTACTTTTTCAATGGTTTGTCAATTTATTTTATTATTTATTTGTGCTTTACTTTTGACCGAGAAAAATATATAATACTCGCCGATTTTAAAATATTTAGGAGACTATATTATAAAAAAAATATTCTATTTTACTGAATAATTAAATAAAGAAATAAAATGTTCAAACATATTTTTAAAAAATCTCAAATAAGACCTGTTTTTCAGTTTTCTAAACAATGTCAAAATATAATTTTTCAAAATTTTTAATCAAAACGTGTTCTCTGATATTCTACCTGAGAAGCAATTTTTTAAATTGCATTTTTAGTAATATTAAAATAGATTCTTAAATTAAAACTGAAACAAACTCAATACTAAAAAGTGAAACGGGTCCAAATTTTTGTAATTTAAGGGAAAAAGGGAACTTAAATGGGTAGGTCTCGATTGTTTGTTCATTGTTATACACTATTATGAATATTATATATTGTGGTTATATTCACAATATATTCACAACACATGTTACATCACATCATTATTAAATTAAAGGTCATTAGCTTTATGTAAATTGTTTATAAACGATTGTTCATAAATATGATTTATAAACAAACAAGGACGTATCAACATTTCATTGGTCCATTGATGTGACTTGAGATTGGACGTCAAAGGAGAAATCAAGATACAGACAATGCAACAACAATCTACATGAAAAAATGAGCAAGTGTCGTGTTTGGCCCGAGTCGAGATTCAAATCGGATCAAGTCACCTCCAAAGGTCAACAAATGGTACAGCCGGATCATTATGGCCATAACAAAAATACTCACGACCGTATATCACCTCCTGTTTAAAATTACGATCGTAACAGGTATCACTCACGGCCGTAACTGGTGTTCTGATCGCGCAGGTCTGAAATTAGGGTTTTCACTTTTTTGGATTATTTTCTATTTTAATTATTTCTTAACTCTGTTTTGGGCCCATTAGCGGCTACGGTTAGTTGTTTGGTTATTTTTACTTATTTATATGTCATTTCTTCATTGTAATAGTTAGACTTGGATTTTAATAAAACACATTGTTTGTTTTTCAATTGGTAAATGTATGGATTCACATTACAAACTCGAACTTATCAAAGATTGATAATCTTAGTGGCGTTCACAATCAGAAACTTATCAAGGAAACTGAACAAATCCTTGTGGGGTTTTGAAAGTCTTTATTCTTTCTTCCGCATCGTCGATCATTTCGTATTGAAGTTTGAGTCAAGATTCCCCTATCCACAAACAAACTTGGGTTCTGAACTTTTCGACGTCAATTCCACGCTTCATTCCTCGTCATCCATTTTTCTAAAGTCAAAAATAATGGGAAAAAGATATTGTCCCGTGATCAATTATAAAAAAAAAAAAAATTATAATCAAATTTTACAAAACCTGAGTTATTCATTATCACACTTATATCATTATCTTTGATTTCCCGAGTCAGCTGAGGCCGAACCCTTTGCTTAATTGAACAAGCAGATACAAAAGGAATTCAAGTACAAATTGTAAGATGTATTGACGGCTTGGGAGCAAAGCGAATAACGCCGTAGCCCCAACCATCGAACACAATCAGATGAGGTTGAGCAAAAGAAAGAAGAAAAAAATCAACTAAAATTATATTAGTCAGTTTACCGAGAAATAAGTTGTGGCCTAAGAAATTTGTGACTGTGATATAAATTTATATTATTGTGATCTTAATCTCTTTAAACAATAAAATATATTTAATTAATTAAATAATAAATTTAATAATTAATTATGACCTGATTTTTGAATTGAAACCTTAAGTTTCTTAAGTTTGAAAATGTGGATTTTAAAAAACCTTAACAATATATTCTTCCCAATTAATTTCCTATCAACATTTGATTATTTATCAACATGTTTTGCAATTCTCCACGCCATCGACTCTAAAATTAAAAGGGTTTAGTACCATTTTTATGAAAGAGCTAGGATAGAATTGATATATCTTACAAACTATTATAAATTAGAGAGAAAAGAGGTAAGAAATAAAGAGTCGAATGAACTTATGTATATTATTATGAACCAAAGCCCCATATATATAGGGAAAATAAAGGATACACAAGGTAATAATACTTAGGATTACATGGGTATAACTGTTATTCACTAATACAATATACTGTGTGTTCGGATACAATTTAATCCAATTTAAACTAATTCATGTAAGTGCATCAGAGAACTGGTTTGATGTGTGACATGTTTTTAATGCTTTATTTAGCTCTTGTTTGATCCCATTCTTTTTCATAAAAAATACAACTTTTTTCTGCAGTAATCAATCTCAACCATCCAAAAAAGTCAAGCCCACAAATTTTTACTTTTCAAACAACTTTTTAACTATTAAATTTTCAAAACCCAACTTTTTATCAAAAACTATCTACATCAAACAAGGGCTTAAAAGAGGCCCACTATGTCCCCTCAAATTGAGAAAAACCATGCAAAGTTTGAAACCTCCAATAATGGGACAACTTTTAGCAAGTGAACTAGTCCTATTTTTTATTATGCGTGGTCCAAAGTAGTATTTTATTAATGAATTGAACATTTGCTAGAGACACGAGAAATTGCCCAACATATTATCGAACGACGCTAGCTTTCATTAAATAAGATTTTCAAGCTCCCCAAATCATTTGTATAATATCATCTCGAAAGTGTTCCCATTCATACCGATCGTCCCTTGTGGTACGTTCTGAATTATTATCCTCTTCCTCTCGTGAATTGTTAGTTTCCATCGGGATGTAAGTGGATCTCATAGCCTTTACGAATTCGGGATAGAGACTGTCAACATTTTTGAGATAGTTATGCACTTTCATGGTGGCTAGTACTATCGATTTCTGGGCACTGAATTATTACTCGGCCATCCTCTGTAATATTAGGAAATATTTCTTTAACACACCAAAAGAACTCTCCACAATGTTCTTGCACGATGAGTGCAAGTAATTGAAGCATTCCTCCCGAGTCCTAGGTTGACGAGCCTGGAATGATGTGGCTCGTTGAAATTCTTGAATGTGATATCTTGCATTGTGACCCTTATATGGCACAAGGAATCCTCTTCTGTTTGCAAATCTAGAATCGACAAGATAATACTTATCGAAGGCGGGCATGGGAAAATTACTCTTTGGGTTTTCCATAGCCAAATGCAACATTCTGGTATCGTGGGTGGAGCCTTCCCAACCGGTGCCTACGAATGTAAAGCACATGTTAAAACCACGTGGCATCCTCTTGGTGTAATCTCCACATTTCACATACGATTTCTTGCTCCATATACGATGCCATTTTCCTACAAAAAAAATCCATTTAATTCTTGAAACATACACAAAGTTTAGATTATTAACAGATGAAGATAGCAAAAACACAGAAAAAATTGTAGAGACAGAGTTACTTTGATAATTTGAACGACACAAAGCTTTGCTATTAGTGCTACAACAGAAAGCATGCAAAGCTCAAAATGTTGGTACATTCTAATCTGATGGATTACCTTTATAGACATATTCAAGTCCCAAAGTCAGATGCACATGCAATTATTCCTTCTTTTTTATTTTTCTCTAAAACCATGATTGGGGCATGGAAATACTTTTGTGGATGGAAACCAATCATACTCCATTTGAAATAATTCATTAGAGTGCATCGGATTGTACCAAGACATGGAGGTTTCCTAATATGGACCCTAGACTAGTATAGTTTTTCACATGGCGATAGTAGCCATTACCATAATTCTGGTCAATCACAAAATAGGTCCCCAAGATGTTACAAAATAAGCATGTGTTTGGGTAACACAAAAAGTTGGTTTATAAACTAAATTATTTTCCAAAATACTTTTAAACTACAAGCATTTTCTGTTTCAAATTTTCAACCACTATTTTTTACCTCAAAATCATAAATAAATCAGTTTATAAATGAAACAGTGTTACCAAATGCACTTTGGATAACACAATGAAGACAAAGAATAATCAAATAATGACTTGCTATTTGAAACAATACAAACCTTCAACAGAGAAATTGAGAAAACATAATACACAAGGGATTGCATTACCGTGTGTATTTCTTTGTATGATCTCACATTAACAAACATATACACAATTTGGCCATAATAATAGAATTTGGATTGATCAGATAAATGAAGTCGACAATAAATAGCATAGACCAATACTAAAAAGGAAAAAGTACAATACATAACATCAACAACTGTACGTGGAAATTAAAAAAAAAAAATTTAATACTGCATGCCAATATTTAAATGGTATGTGCCAAGGCCATACACCTAACTGAACATTACAACACGTGAAAATTTGGAATACTGCCGCTAATAACTTGGACAACTTCAAACCCTCCATTCAATTCATTTTTATTCACTCCTTTCCATGAATCCGAGCCCGAGGCCAACTAAGGGAAATCGATCTCTGGCATTCGTTGTTGCCCAACATAGGTACGGGTGATCCCATTGTGGCATCAGGGAGGCCCAAGATTTAAATCCAATCTGCGTGTAAGGCCAACTAGGTTGTTGGACCAACAACGGCTGAAGGATAAATCATGTGCTCGCCAGTGTTAGTAACTTTCTTGAATAGAATGTCTCCATAGTGTATAATTTCTTCTACATTCTTGCCCTTCAACTTCATTATATCCGGTTTACCCTAAGCATCCAACCAAAAACAAACATGTTCAAGAGAAACAAATATATTGATTGTTCTCTTAAAGAACTTATTAGTGATTATATGGAAACTCCTACACACATTATAAATTTCCTAACAACAGTAGGTAGCCACTAACAAATCTAGGTTGAGAATATTAAAGGGGCTGAAGCAATCTCATAAAAGGGCAAGAAAGAGATCCAAAATAGTTTGGTAGACATCACTTAAATGGTGTAAACTGCTCTTCATTTATTCTTCCCAAAGAGCCAAGAGTAAATGAAGGATAAAAATCTTAATAAATAAGTGAAGCAAAATGTAATCACCTAAATTTTAATAATTCACATCTAGAGAAGTAGTAGAGTCTCAAATACTGATGCATATGATCTAATGTTGCAAAAATGGTCATGAAATTGAAAATATTTAACCTAATGCCAAACTGAAATTAAAAAAAGGTCATCCAGGAAAACAATCATTTGTTTCATGTATCCCATCACATGTGAACCTCCATGCAAGAGGAGTGACACAGGGGACATAGAGTAATATGAATCATTTGGTTCACATAATCACGTACAATGAAATCAAATTATGCCTGTACATGAAATTTTGTTTGTCAAGTTGGCACCTACAAAATTACCTTTCCACATTGGTCACATCAAGCTTATTTTCAAACAAAATGCCTTAGTCCTATTGAAATCCACTTGTGGAGATTATCTCCAACTATATATCGAACATTTACTTGAAATCGACTACTACCAACATATCATATTGTCCAGCGTACTTAAATGAGTTCAACAACTTCAGTTTCATAATTGAATCTTTTGGTTGACATACAATAAAATTCAAAATATGCAAGTACATGAAATTTTGTTTGCCTAAGTGAAAGAGAAATATGTTTTATCTCTTTCTTCATGTCCATAGCACATAATCAATGAAAGTACATTTCGGCATACCCACCTCTTATGTAAATGAGCACCCATACAAAAAATTTATTAAACCTCCATTGTCGGCTATGAACACAAAATTTTAGCAAAGGAACACCAAAATGAATTCAAAATGAGCAATATATTGTTTAGGTCCAATAAACGGGCCGAAATGTGAGCTTTCTTGGTCATATATGGTGTGGTTCAATATCCCAATTGTAACCAACCTGCAAAAGAGTTTTAAATAAATTAGGGTGGGGGTGTTAGTTTCACAAATACAAGATAAGGATCCTTGTATTCATGATGAATCATCACCACCTCATCATGCTCAACAATGAGGCTTTTCTCTTCACCTCCTTCCTTCTCTGAAACTTCTTGCTCAATCACCTCTTTCTCAACCACATCTTCCACATTTTTATTTTCATACGCTTCCTCACCACTACTCAAATGTGGATCTTCAACTCCGAAGTTCAAAATTTGTAATTCTACCCCAACTTCCAAGTTATGCATTTCATCATCAATAATTTTATTCTCAATCACCTCCGTGCTAACCAAATTCTCATTTCTTCCTCAAATTTTGGAGTTTGTTCAATCAACTACTTCTAACTTCGATTTTTGCACCTCCTCTTTAATATTTTTATCTTCTCACTCATTTTTCAATTCTTCCTCCTTCTTCTCAATTTTCCTTTCCCCAGGATATCTCCTATTATTCATCATTTCACTTTCTTTCTTTACCTTATTCGAATCTTCTAGTGCTTCCTCTACTGTCAACCCATATAGTGCACATGTTTTCCCTTTTTTAAGGAATTTGTATATGTATATACTCTTATCATAAACAGCCTCCCTCCTACGCCTCCATGGTTTTCCCAACAAAATAGGACAAGACTTTAATGGTACTACATCACACCATGCTTCATCACTATATCTTCCATTGGTGATAGTCACTAGAACTTGTTTGATCACTTTGAACTTCCCAAACTCCCTCATTCACGTCACCTTATAAGGTGTATAGTGTGGTATTAGAGGTAATGCTAATTTTTCAACTATGGTGCTATTAAAAAAATCAGTGAAGCGCTCTCTATCAATTGCCAAACTACACACCTTATGACCTACATAACATCTAGTTTAGAAAATAGAACCCGGATCACCATCCATCCCTTTATGTGATTTCAAGAATTCAAGAAAACTCAAAATAAGAAGATTTAGACATCAAATAATAGAAAAAAAGAATTTTTTAGGAGTATTAAGATGTTTAAGGGAACTCAAAAAAAGTGGTTCTTGAATTTTGGAGCGACCCCCTTTTTTGTGGAATTTTCGGAATAAAAAAATTAATTTTTTTTTTTTTATGATTTTCTATATTAAGAACTCAAGAATATGAAGAACATAAAACAAAGACTCAGACTATAAAAATAGTATATGAATTATTTTTATGTGACAGACTCTATGATAAACACATAAAAATCAAACTAGGATAGAGTAACCTGAATTCAGAGTCCAGCTTTGATACCAAATAATGTGAACTCGTGCGGAATTGAATGCTAGAAAGTTTCGAATTCAGCTTGGAAGAGATGTAGACGGTAGAACCTTGATCCAAACTTCATGACTTGAGAATCGATGATGCAAAAGAAAGAACTAAGATTTTCGAAATGCCATAAGGACTTGTTTAATTTTCTTGACAAGTTTCTGATTTTGAACGCCACAAATATTGAAGAATATTTGATAAGTTCGAATGAACGCCAAAAGAATCAATTTTGATAGTTCTAGGAAAATAAAGGAATCCACCTTTAATTTATTGAATACTCAATAACATTTTTATTAAAAATCAAGTCTAACCATTATAATGAAAGAAAACAGGAATATAAAGTAGGCCAAACGGACTAACCTAACCTTAGCCGCTATAGAGACACAAAAATAAACCCAACATAATTAAAAACGGAATTTAGCCTAAAAATGCGAAAACCCTAAATGGAAAAAAAAGGAAACATAATTATTCAAATTATGGAAATATTGTAAATTCTAGTCTGCATAATTGACTTGCTGTTTTGAAACCCCCAACGAAGGAATTTGGCTTTAAATCAGTGCACTCAAGGGCTTTTGTCGATGAGTTTCGTTCAGTGGCCCGTTCTACTTGAAAAACATATATAATGCATCCGATTCAAACATATTTGACTGGGCTGCACTTTTGTTTGACTTGAATACTTGAATTTCCCATCAAGCCCACTATGATTCGCATCTCTCGTGTAGCCAATATATAAAATAAATCTTAAACTAGCATTTTGAAATTCAAAGGTTTTAAAACGAATGAGTTTTTAAAAGAAGAATAAGAGTTTTAGGGATTAAATTGAAAATCAAACATAATTGGAATTTGAAAAGAGTTGTGACCGAAATATATAATTTTGAAAACAATTGGATTAGACTCATGATTTTCAGAAACTTAGATTGAAACTTAAAACAAAATTTTAAAACTGTAGGGACTGAATATAAACTTTTTAAAATCAAAGGACTGAAAAAAAGATCAGAAAATTTTGGGGCTGAAATTTAAAACATTTTAAGTCAAGAGGGACCGAACTAAAAGACTTTAAAAGATGGGGCTTAAGGGTCAATTTTAAAACTTAAATATAACCAAACAAATTCCTTTCTCTCTCTACTTTCAAAACACACAAACAGAGAAGATGGATGGTGTTCGGGCTTCGCCCGTATTCCAATTCAAGACCGTCGGCATCCAGCCGACAGTTATACCATCGTTGTGAGGAGGAGGCGGAGAGGTCAGTGTGGGGGTATGTGTGAAAGGAAGAAGATTTTGGGAAATTTGGGGCGAAACCAAGATGGAGAGGTTGCGTTTGGAGCTGTGATTCCGGTGAATAGTCCGACGGTCAAGGTAAGTATTGGGTTTGTCCAAATTCTGATTGTTTGGGTGTTTTTTGGTTCGATTGTATGTCAAAACCGAAGTGGGCAATGTGGTTATTTGAGGTGAATTTTTCGAAAGGTGGTGTTGCCCTATTGTTGACAATGGTGGGTTGGCGGTGGGGTTGGCGTTGGCGACCGGTTTCTGCTGTGGAGTTTGATTCGGTTCTATGCTTGAGGTTGGATTTGGAAATGGAGGTGATTTGTGTTGTTCAATTTGGTTTGGTGAGATTGAAGGAAATGAGTTTGGTGTGCGGGTGCGGTGTGCGGGTACAGTGTGCTTCGGGTTTCAGTTTTCTGGCTCGACGATTGCGTGTGGCCTCGACGCAACTGGTTGTTGTTGATCGTAGATTGTGGGATGAATGTAGTAATTCAATTTGTGTAAAAATATGATGGGGTTGATTCATTTGTGGATGGTGGATTAGGTAATGACACCAAGAAGATGAATGTTGTGTGATTCTGTCAGTGAATTGGGACTGAAGAAAGGGAATATACATAGATTTTGATTGCAGGTGGATAGGTTAAAGGATGAATTGTAGTTAAAATTGAATTGTGAAAATGTTAGATATGGGGAATGTTGGATTTTGAATAGAATTGTGAAAACTTGGATACAAGAGTACTAGTGTGAATAAAATAGAATCCCTTAATAATTATTTAAAAGATAAAACTTGGATAAAAATAAATCTAGATAAACATAAATTTGAAATTGAGATTTAAAGTAATTTGAGTTTAAAATAAATAGGATTTTGAAAATTAATTCAAATTGAAGTTAAATCATTTTATTAACTCAAAAATAATATTTAACAAAGTTAGACGAACCCTCTTTAATTTAAAAATAGATGAAATTGTAGCAAAACATTTTTAAATAATTATTTAATAATTCAAAAAATTTCTCGATTGTTACAACATTGAACTTGGTTGATTAATTGGAATTTTACTCCAGGGTAGAGAAAGCAACAGAGTTTGGAATAATCATTTTGAATGACTAAATTCGGAATCTATTGATTTTGGAACTTTAAAAAAGTCATATGCCACAATTAATTTCGACTTATATGATATTATCTTCTAACTAATATTTTGATATATAAAATTTTGAGAAATTTTTCTAACTTAATTTTGTTCTGACTCATGCTGATAACATGTTATAAACTAGAGAGAAAAGAAAGAAAAAATAAAGAAGCGAATAAACTTGTGTATATTATATATATATATATATATATATATATATAGGGAATAAGGGATATACAAGGTTATACATAGAATTATATGAGTGTAACTATCATTCATTAATACAATATAATATAATATTTACGAAACAAACAACTTTTTCCCGAAATTCTCAAATAGAAAACCCTAACCCAACCAACAAGGGAGGTAAAAAGAAATAAAATAGAAATAAAAAATTATTACATTTCGATTCAACTATGTTCATAAATGGAGGACGAGTGGTGCAGTATATCGAGGCCCACAAACTAAACTCAATGGCTGGATCACGTATTAACCCAAGATCCGAAACCATCCCATCTGTAAACCCGCTTCAAAACCTCTTACTGGCGACACCAATCGACAAACAACACGCTTCCACGTGTCCAACATCCATAAACAAACAAAATAGGAACGATTGCACTATTGTCCCCCAATTTATTACCATAGTAGCACTGTTGCTTTTTCACCTTTAAGTTAATCATCAATATTCATTTTAGCTCATGTCTAACTATAAAATTAAAGGTCTGATGGAGATCTTTTGATAAAATTATTTTATTGAGTGACTAAAGGTTAGCCCAGTGGATGGTTACTAGCCCAGAGACGGATCTATCTCAGGACCAGTGAAGGTCAATGCCTCACTGAAAAAAAGAAATTGAATTTAAATACTTACACTTCTCAGTTCAAATAATTTTCCCCAAAAAAATTTTCAAAATAAATGGTGAGAATAAGTGATTGAGTTCAAATCACTACTTATAATTATCCATGAAGGATGAAGTGTTATGGCATAGTTTGTCGATTTAAATAATATATTACTTCTCAACATTAAGGTGAGAAATTCAATTGTTGATAAAATTGATGAAATTATCACGCACCTGAAACATGATGGTAATCAATTCCAAAACAAATATCTCTAAAATAATTGTGATGATCTTATGGAGGCTAAATACTCATGGAGAGTAAAAAGATATCACTAAATATCAGGTACTTGATGGTAAAGAATATAAAGAGATCTCCACATATATTGAGATGATATGGAATTGAAAAATAAAATTCGACAACATATAATATAAAGCTCTATTATGAAAATGTGGAGATGAATCCATAAAACTTTGGCCAAATCTCATTGTTGGTTTTGTTTTTATAAGACTTACAGTCCAAATACTTAAAATTGTATAGCAGGTTGGTATATGTGCAAATAAAGAAATATTTTATAGTCGTAAGACACGACTTGATGCACAAGAACTTTTTTAAAGAACTGACATGGTACGTGCTGGATGAAATTATAATGTAATCACTAGCTTGAACTCTTTGATATACCAATGAGTGATGTTAAAATCTTTGATTCTCATCTCGGTACTTTGAGAGTATTATTTGATTTACAAGTTGATTGCAGTGCATTAGGATTTCAAGCAAAGTGATTGCATATTATATTTTTGAGAAATAATATGTATTTAAATCATTGATTTTGCTTCAGTCAATTGAAAATTGCAATTTAAAAGATGTCCATAATATAGGTGTATAATTATTGAAAATCGCTTCTTCAACCCAAACCGAGGAATCTCTTATATATGATGAAAAATGGATTTTTTTTTTTTTTTTTAGAGATTTCTCAATGAAATATACAAATTGGAGTTTGAAGATGGTTTTTATTTTTTTCAATATATATATATATATATATATATATATATATATATATATATATATATATATATATATATCTTCTATTTTTACGCCACATATCATGGAAATATACTCTAATTTCCTATTAGAAAAATTATCAATTCTCCTCTTGGTGCCAAAATAGCTAAAAGTTTCAAAAATAAGTACGATGATTGTATTATTATTTTATTAACAAAAGAAAATGATCGTCGATCGTATTTCGATTATTATAAGATTGAAATACCACTGCTTCAGTGGGGATAAGAGGGGGGAAAAAACAAGTCTCTATTCTGGTTGTTAACATACATAGAATAGAATCATTGCGATTCAGGCGTATATAATTAGATTGCATAAAAAATGGTACAAATGACCCTACATGACAAATTGTTGAAATTGAGATTTACCATTATCGGGAATAATCATCTACCAATCGACTTCCAAAACAAATCAACAGTACTATCATATACCATCATATTTTATAATATTCTCCAGTACACGTGCTCATTTCTTACTAATAATCAATTTGTTCCCAAGAATAATTAAGATTCTTCCCAATCATGCCATAATATTTGTCTTCACTCATCTTTCAAAATATAACTTGACATTTCCCAATGTATGCATCAAGTCATCACATAACTTCATTTATACCTTGACATCCAAGTAGTTGTATACACCATCTTGTTTTTGAAATTGTGAGACAAGGAGAGCACCTCAATAGAACTATATCCATTACAAAAATGATTATGCTTCGAATAAGCCAAAAATATCTCAAGAGTCATTATCCCTTTTATCATTTACTAAATCTTGCTTCGGGTGTAAATGAACTTGCAAGTCTAACCTCAATTCCCCTTAGCAGGTGCTTACCATACTAAACTCTTTACTCAAAATGATAAAATTCTAGGCAGAGTCTCCCTTGTAATTTGGACTTATCCAACCCGTAGGTATACTTCATAACCAACAATAACAACATGTAGTTATACTCCACATCTGACCACAATGGTTTAAATCTTGACAACAATTCCAACAAACTTCAATACTATCAAAAATATCCCAAAAAAATTAATTCATCATTCCTCAACATAACAATTTCAAATCAAAATTTCCAATATCGCAATATAACTTCCTTCAATACATTAATTGGCTCAAATGCCAACTCATTGTCATACTTATAAAATATATGACACAAATCAAAATCCCAAAATTTCTTAGTTGCAAGACCAAACAACATTATAAATTTCTCTCAAATTAGATGAATAATTCACTTACTCAAACACAATATCAATTCTTAATTCCCAATAATTTAGAATCAAAACTTTAAATCTCTAATTTCATAATTCTTCTCATAAAAGTCTCAATAAAATCATATCACTCATAATCTCAACATCTCATCACAACTTCATAAAACTGACTTGCTAATTCTCGTTGATTTACTGAAAATGTTGACAACAAGTGACTAATGAATCTCGCAACAGTTGCTCTAAAACCACTAGTCATGGCCTCATAACGCGCGGCACAGTAGTCGATAGTGGGGTTATATATCTTAACATGAGGTGTTGGTCAAAACGACATATTTTCTGAAAATATTGTCTAATCCTTTCTATTGACTATCGTAAATGGTGCCATGTCTAAAATCAATTATGCAAAGTCCAGTTAGGGTTCATCATTTCTAAGTTCGAGGACAAAAATTATTATAAAATCATTCTTAAATCATATTATTCCCATTATGCTCAACACTCGTTCTCTTTCTTTTTTTTTCTTTCTGATTCGGATGCAATTTCTCGTTATGCTCCAAAACTCATTTCTTTCTTTCTTATTCGGATACAATCTCTTTCTCTTTCTCTTCATTCTTTCTCATAAATCATTAAAATAAGTATCCGAAATACTGAAATAACGTTAAACATCATAAACTTCTTTACCTCGAAGTTGGTGGGACGAGTGATGGCAGTTGCAATCTTCATCAATAATAATTAAATAATGTAAAATGTTTCTTGAAAAATTCCCTTTGAAAATTTGCCAGTCTACAGAAACGCAACCTGGCTCTGATACCAAGCTGTAGTGCCTCGAGTTCTAAATACCCGGTTCACCACGTCATCGTCTGATCTAACTTTTCAAATAATATTTTTGTGGAAGAAATAATTAAAATTCTTTTTTGGCAACATTAAATAAACTGTAATGGTCGATAAAATTGAAAACATTTATGAAACCATTCGAAATAATAAATAAACCCATTAGTATTGTAAAACAATTGACAATGTCATAATTTCTCAAATAACTGAAATTCTCAAAATTATCCAGTGTTTGGAAATACGGAAATCATTAAAATAAGGTTTTCAACCATCTAACGTCTATTGCCACAATCATCCATCACTTGCCACCCTCTTCGAGATCTGCAAATGTTGTTAAAATAGACATGAGCATTTCATAGAAATACTCAGTACACTCATCGCTTATTAATTAATCTACAATATAATTGAACACATAAATGCAGGCTCTTTAGAAACATAGGGTGTGGGTAGTCTCTTCTTGTGCATTAAAGCACCGGGCTTCTTTTGAAAAATCAACTCTTTAAAATCATAGGGTGTGGATAGTCTCGTCTCGTGCACATAAGGAACGTTTGTTATGCATAACATTATCATTCATCTTGCAAGATATTCTCTTCTTTCTTTCTCATGCATTTAAGCAAGTAAGTTATGACAAGCATAACAAAATAATTATTTCCGAAGAAATACATTCTCGTCTCTTTTCAAAAAACTGACTTTCACATAAGTCACATAACATTCACATTCACATGCAATCATAATTTAAATCAATTAATAGAGGCGAGTCTACCTTAAACTTAACGAGTGTGGTTGAGCGGGAATGACTTCAATCTTTCAAATCTCTGTACGCCTCGTCTAGCCAATTAGAAAATAAGTTAAATTAGTCTCTTGAAATTTGTAGGTTTAAAAATGATAATTTACAATTTGGGGATTGAAATTGATGATTTGAAAGTTGAGGGACTAAAATGAGTAATTTGAAAGTTGAGGGACTAAAATGAATACTTTGAAAGTTGAAGGATTAAAATGAATACTTTGAAAGTTGAGGGACTAAACTGAATACTTTGAAAGTTGGAGGATTAAAATGAATACTTTGAAAGTTAGGGGACTAAAATGAATACTTTGAAAGTTGAAGGATTAAAATGAATACTTTGAAATTTGAGGGATTAAAATAAATAATTTGAAAGTTGAGTTGAAGCTCAAAACGAATATTAAACTATAGGGCTAAAATAATAGATTTTAAAATGAAGTAGCTGATTAAAATGTTTTAAAAACTTAAGGACTGAAATTAAAAGGTTTAAAGCTTAAAGGGCTGAAATAAAACATTTTTGGGACTTAGGGACTAAGTTGCAATTTCTGAAAATCAAAATATTAAAATCCAGATTTCTTTACTTTCTTTCTACCCCTTAACATCGAAGAAGGAGAGAGAGAAAGAGAGAGAGAGGAGGGACGCAGCGACCGGGGAGAACGCTGCGCAATCCGGCGATTTCCCCGGCGAAACTCCAACGCAGGGCGCGGGCGAGCGGCGGCAAGGCTGGGGGTTGAAGATAAGGGGTTCAGGTGCGAGTTGGGTGTGAGAAACTGAGACGAAGTCGTGGCTTAGATCGCGATTTTCCGGCGATACTCCGGCTAAAAGGGTTCCACAGTTGGGGTAGGTAACTGGGTTCATCTATTATTGGGTTTGGGTGTGTCCTTGGAGTTGGCTGCGTGCGGTGGTTTTGGGCGTGGTGATGATGACGGTGATGATAATGCTGGGTGTTTGAAGATGATGGTGGAATCAGAGGTGAGTTGGGTGGTAAAACTCGTGGTGGTTGGTGTGTTTCGAGGTGGCGGTGGTGACGGTGGTAGAGGGGCAGGGGTGCTGGGTTTGGTTGGCTGCAGGCTTGATGGAGGGCCGGTTGGGGGTTCTGGAGGTGGCAGTGTATTGAATGTGCAGGTGGGTGGTGGTTTGGGGCTCGATTTTGAGGTTGAATGTGGTTGTGGCTTGGTTGGCAAATGGTGGTGCTGAGTTGGAGGTGGTGATGGCTGTGTGTGTGGTTCGTTGGTGGTGGTGCTGCTGGTGGAGCTGCAGTGGCCGGTTGTAGCGACCAAGAGATTTTCATGTATTAAATAATTATTTTAAATTATGAAAAATGTGTCGCTGCGATCTCACCCATTTATAAGTTAAAGTTACGACGTGTTCGTCTAGCCAAGTCGGGAAATATCGAGTCAATTCGATTTTAATTAAATTCCGAATTCCCAAATTTTTATTATTTTATTTATTTATTTAAATTATTATTTTCAAAATCATTTTTAAATTCCAAAATTTCATCAATCTCATTTTATCAGTTTCGTCCTTCCGACCCAGTTGATTTCGCGTACGAATTTTCCTCGAACTACGTGCATGTTTGTCTTGATTTTCACACTCTACCAACCCCCATCCATCAATCCCAACTCCAACTTATACTTCCAATACATCAAATTTCCACAATATTCTAATCAACCCATATCTCCACCAGCCACCACCGCAGCTGCCCAACACCAAGCACTCCATTCTGCCGAGCCCAAACCATCACGCTACTCCCAGAACCATGATTGCACAACCACCGCCTACTGCACAATCCAGTCAAGCCCCACAGCCCTCCTCCATCACCGGACACCACCAATCCACTGCCAAGTCCACACTGCAGTCACCATTACCGTGAACCAAACCAAACACCACTGCCCAAATTCCAGTCAGTCGAACCAACACCACTACTCTATGCGAACCACCTCCAGCACCGCCACCAACTCATCACCATCACCACCCACGAACCACACACACAGCCATCACCACCTCCATCCCTACTTCACCTTGAACCACCGCCTGCAAGACAACCCACAGCCGCCACCACCATCCAATCGATCAAACACAACTCCACCACAACACCACCGCACAACCCGTCACCTACACTGCCCAACTTCAATCCCCACCAAATCAACCCAAAAATCACCAAAATAAAACCCAAAACCAAGAATAAGACTTAACCTAAACACCTACCGTGGACTGTCAGCCTTCGTTGCCGAATTTTCGCTGGAGAAACCCCATGTCGCGACGCCGCAGCCGCGGATTGACCTTGATTTTCGCACCACAAACCCAAACCTTGTCCTCACCCACCGCTCCGCCACCACTCAACGGCGGTAACACCGCCGGGTCACCGCTTGGAGATCGATTTGCTTCCTCAGCCGCCGTCCACTCTCTCCCTCTTCTTCGGTGCGTGAAATAGAGGAGAGAGAAATGGTTTGATTTTAATATTTTGATTTTTCAAAATTGCAGCTTGGTCCCTGAAGTTTTAAATTATTTCAAATCGGCCCCTATAGTTTTAAAAAACTTATAATTTCAGCCCTTAAGTTTTAAATGATTTTAATCAGTCCCGTCATTTTTAAAATCTATTATTTTTGCCCTAAAATTTAATATTCATTTTGAGCTTCGACCCAACTTTTGAAAATTTACATTTTAGTCCCTCAAGTTTGAAAAGTATTCATTTTAGTCCCTCAACTTTCAAATTTTTCATTTTAGTCTCTAAACTTTCAAATTATTTATTTTAATCCCTCAACTTTCAAATTATTCATTTTAGTTCGTCAACTTTCAAATCATCAATTTCAGTCCCCAAATTGTAATTTATAATTTTTAAACTATAAATTTCTAAAGACTTATTCGACTTAATCTTCTAATTGGCTGGACGAGGCGTACGGAGATTTGAAAGATTGAAGTCATTCCCGCTCAACCAGACTCGTCAAGTTTAAGGTAGACTCGCCCCTATTAATTCATTTAAATTATGATTGCATGTGAATGTTATGTGACTTGTGAAAGTCATTTTTATGAAAAGAAATGAGAATGTATTTCTTTGAAAATAATGATGATGTTGTTATTGATGTGATCCAGACCACGGATACAAGCCCGCACAAAGATCCGTTGAAGGTCAGAGGAGGGCCGATGACTCGATTGCAGACAATGAGGGCCAAGGAAGCAATGGACAAGCTAGTTCAAGAAACAATGGCCAAAACAATGTTCGTGTCATCAAAAGAAGCAAGTTCCATGTTGGGGCCGAGTCAAAACGACGAGTGGATCAACATCATCCAAGCCGTCGAAGAAAAATGTGAATTTTCAATGTTACGGCCGTAACATATATTTCCTCACGGCCGTAACCAACTTTCTGCTGAAAATTGATTTTGCGAGACATAAGCAATCATGGCCGTAAAAGTTGAGTATCACGGCCGTAATGGAGTTTCTGCTTAAAATTGGAATTTGGACGTTTTTGGACTTACGGCCGTAAGTCATATTGTCACGGCCGTAAGAGTGAATCAGAAGCAAGGTTACGGCCGTAAAAAAATTAGTCACGGCCGTAAAATCGAGTACGCGTGAATTTTAGGGTTTTTTATTTCCTTATTTTAGGTAGTTGTTTCCTTGTTTAATTAGAACTCTTTAACCTAGTTTTTGACCCTATTTATAGGGATGTAATTTTCATTATTCATAACACAACTTTGATAATATTAATTGAGAGGCTATTTGCTTTCACAACCTTTATTCTTTATTGAATAAAATCCGAACTTGCGAGTTAATCTTGTTTGTTCAAATCTCGGTGAGAATTATTATTGTTTGTGATCAAGAGGTCAATATATCCTAGTAATTGTATTGGTTGCTTGGTTCAATTAATTTTAATTGGATCCATAAATCGAGGTTCTTGGGTCGATTCCAATAATTTGTGGGTTGCGTAGCTACAATTGCTACGTGGTTTGCATCATCTGGTATCAGAGCTTAGGCTCCAAAAATCAAGGTTATATCTTTGTTTTTGTTTTCTTGAGTTTCTTATTCTTGTTCTTCCAGTTTTTGAGTCTTTAATCCAGAAAAGTGTCACAAAAAATTCAATAGTCGTTATTTCCTTCGTTTGTTATCCAAATTAAATTTCGTTTGTTGCGTCTTTCTCGTAGTTGAATTTTCGAGAATAAAAAAAACGAAAAATTCTCAGTCCAAATAAAATAGCTGATATTTGACAAGAATTATTTTCTTGAAACAATCTTAGTTTTCATAAAAGTGTCAAGTCCCTTATAAGAGTCAAAATTCAAATCTCTAAAGGTCTTCTTCAAGTTTTCCAACAACTTCATAAATTCTCACTCTTACTCGATTTGAATCATTCGGGCTTAAACTTGTTTGAGTTCGGGTTCGTTCTTTAAAGCAATTGGGGTGAAAGCTATTGAGTGGAAAAAGACAGAGAGGTGAGATCAATAGAGGGTAAAAAGCCAACTTTGAGTGATACACGAGCGAAATACACGTGAGGCATATAATATTTAGTTTTAGGACGTCTGAACAATCTTCTACTACAAAAAACAACGATCGAGCCAACATGACGGAAGAGATGGTACAACGGTTTGAGCGGTTGTTTGGGGATGTGTTAGGTAGGTTAGAAAGGCTTGAGCAACCTCGGGAAGTGCCTAATGCCCGTAGGCAAGGCGGGCAAGGTCGTAGAGTGGAGGGGATCGATGAGAATGAAGAAGGTAGTGATTTTGACGATGGGGCAATTGTGGATAGAGTAGTTAGGCATGGAAGAAGGGATAGAGATCTTGGTGGCGATAGAATGGATGGTAGTATGAGCAACATCAAAATGACAATTCCGTCATTCAAGGGTAGGAGTGATCCGGAAGCATACCTAGAATGGGAAAAGAAAATGAAATTAAATTTCAATTGCTACACTTATTCGGAAGAGAAAAAGGTTAAGGTAGCTGTACTTGAATTCTCCGATTACGCTATTACTTGGTGGGATCAATTGGTGACTTCTAGGAGGAGGAATCGAGAGAGGTCCGTTAGTACTTGGGATGAGTTAAAAGCTATCATGAGAAAGAGGTTCGTTCCTAGTCATTACCATCAGGAGCTTCATCAAAAATTACAAAGTCTATACCAAGGATCAAAGAGTGTGGAGGATTATCATAAGGAGATGGAGATGTTGATGATTAGAGCTAATGTATAAGAGGATAGGGAGGCTACGATGGCTCGATTCTTGAATGGGTTGAATAGGGATATAGCTAATGTAGTTGAACTGCAACATTATTTGGAGATGGAAGATATGTTGCATATGGTTATAAAGGTGGAGAAGCAAATAAAGAAAAAGGGAACAGCAAAGAATCAATCTGGTTCTAATTCTTCTTGGAAGCCGAAGTGGGATAGTAAAGGAGATGGGACTGTTTCTAAAGGGAAATTTGAAGCACCAAAGGGGAAATTTGAGGCACCAAAAGGGAAGGAGGAACAAGCTAATAAATTCGTGCCTAAAGGGGAGCCTCAACCATCTAGGAGTAGAGACATTCAATGCTTCAAATGTTTAGGAAGAGAACATGTGGCATCTCAATGTCCTAATAGGCGAGTGATACTTGTGAGGAAGGATGGAGCCATGGAGAGTGATAGTGAGGAAGAGGATTATAGCGATATGCCGGCGTTGGAGGAAGTATGTGATGATGAGGATGTGTTATCCGGGGAGCATGGCGAGTTATTGGTGGCAAGGCGAGCTCTTAGTGCTCAAGTCAACACGGATGATTTGGAACAACAACGGGAGAACATATTCCATACACGATGTCGCATTAATAACAAGGTATGTAGTATGATTATTGATGGTGGTAGTTGCACTAACGTCGCTAGTACTATACTTGTGGAAAAATTAGGATTACCTTTGTTAAAACATCCTAAACCTTATAGGTTTCAATGGTTAAATGATAGTGGAGAAATTAAGGTGAATAGGAGGGTGTTGGTGAGTTTTTCTATTGGTAGCTATGTGGATGATGTTATGTGTGATGTGGTTCCTATGCATGTCGGACACATTTTGTTGGGAAGACCTTGGCAATATGATAGGAAGGTAACGCATGATGGGTATAAAAATAGGTATAGCTTTATCAAAGGGGGAAAAACCATTACACTTGCACCATTGACACCATCACAAGTGTATGAAGATCAAATAAAACTGAAAAATGATGAAGAAAAAAGAGTAAAGGAAAATGAGAGAAAGAGAGTTGAGGCCACGACCTCAGAAAAAGGAGAGGAAAAGAGAGTTGGAGCAACGACTCCAGAAAAAGGAGAGGCGAGAGAAAAAAAGAGTGTTGGGGTACATACCTCAGAAAAAGGAGAGGGAGCGAAGAGTGCCAGAAAAGAAAGAAAAATGAGTTTCTACGCAAAAAGGAGTGAAATCAAAAAGGCATTCATGGAAGAACGACTGATGGTCCTTCTGCTGTACAAGGAATCATTCCTTGCATTTGATGAAACTAACAAATCCCTCCCTAGTTTGGCTATTTCTTTATTGCAGGAATTCGAGGATGTGTTTCCAGATGACATACCTAGTGGGTTACCACCCATTCGAGGTATTGAACATCAAATTGATTTTATACCTGGAGCAGTCATTCCAAACCGTCCAGCTTATAGGAGTAATCCCGAGGAGACAAAGGAGCTTCAAAAGCAAGTGGAGGAATTAATGAGTAAGGGGTACATAAGGGAAAGCATGAGTCCATGTTCCGTACCCGTGTTACTTGTGCCGAAGAAGGACGGGACGTGGAGAATGTGTGTTGATTGTAGAGCCATCAACAACATAACGGTAAAGTATCGTCATCCTATTCCTAGGTTAGATGATATGTTGGATGAATTGCATGGCTCTAGCATATTTAGTAAAATTGACCTTAAGAGTGGTTATCATCAAATTCGAATGAAAGAAGGAGATGAGTGGAAAACTGCATTTAAAACTAAGTATGGCATGTATGAGTGGTTAGTAATGCCTTTTAGACTTACTAATGCACCTAGCACATTTATGCGTTTAATGAATCATGTTTTACGTGCATTTATAGGTAAATTCGTTGTAGTTTACTTCGATGATATCTTGATATACAGTAAAATTTTGAATGAACATGTGGAGCATGTTAGGTGTGTGCTTGTGGTTTTAAGACAAGAGCAATTTTTTGCTAACTTTAAAAAGTGTGATTTTTGCATGGAAAAAGTTGTGTTTCTTGATTATGTGGTTAGTGCTAAAGGGATAGAAGTAGATGAAGAGAAAATCAAAGCTATTAAAGAGTGGCCAACACCTAAAAGCATAACTGAGGTTAGGAGTTTTCATGGCTTGGCTAGTTTTTATAGGCGCTTTGTTAAACATTTTAGCACGATTGCCGCACCACTAACAGAAATTGTCAAAAAAAGTGTAGGTTTTAAATGGGGAGTAGAACAGGAGCATGCATTTGAGACTATTAAAAATATGTTGTGTGAAGCACCGGTTTTATCACTTCCTAACTTTAACAAGGCTTTTGAGATTGAATGTGATGCCTCAGGGCTAGGCATTGGAGCTGTTTTAATGCAGGATCAAAGGCTAATCGGCTATTTTAGTGAAAAACTAAAAGGGGCTGCACTTAATTACCCCACATATGACAAGGAGTTATACTCACTTGTGCGCGCTTTGGAGACATGGCAACATTACTTATGGCCACGAGAGTTCGTGATACACACTGATCATGAATCCTTGAAGCATTTGAGGGGTCAAGCTAAGCTGAGTAGGAGACATGAAAGGTGGGTAGAATTCATCGAAACATTTCCTTATGTCATCCGATACAAACAAGGTAAGGAAAATGTGGTGGCAGATGCATTGTCTAGGAGGTATGTTCTTTTAAATTCTTTAAACTCTAAATTGCTTGGATTTGAATACATTAAGGACATGTATGCTAATGACCTGGACTTTTCTAATATTTATGAATCATGTGGTAAGGGGGCTGTGGATAGGTTCTTTAAACATGATGATTATTTATTTCGAGAAAATAATTGTGTGTCCCTAGGTGTACAATGAGAGAGTTACTTGTGATAGAGGCCCATAGTGGAGGCTTAATGGGTCATTTTGGGGTTAAAAAGACCATTGAAATCCTAAGTGAACATTTCTATTGGCCTAAAATGAAAATTGATGTGGTTCGGGTTTGTAATAGATGCATTACTTGTAAAAAGGCTAAATCTAGGATTAAACCCCATGGATTATATATGCCTTTACCCGTCCCTAGTGAACCTTGGGTCGATATCTCTATGGATTTTGTTTTAGGATTGCCTAGGACTAAGAAGGGTCGAGATTCGATTTTTGTGGTAGTAGATCGCTTTAGTAAAATGACACATTTCATACCATGCCACAAAACTGACGATGCTACAAACATAACTGAAATTTTCTTTAGGGAAGTCGTGCGCTTACATGGGGTGCCTAAAAGTATTGTCTCGGATAGGGATGTTAAATTCCTTAGTGATTTTTGGAGAGTCTTGTGGAACAAATTAGGAACAAAACTACTTTTCTCTACAACTTGTCACCCGCAGACCGATGGACAGACTGAGGTAGTAAATAGGACAATGATTCAATTGTTGCGTACGATAATCAATAAAAATCTGAAAAATTGGGAAGAGTGTTTACCATTTATTGAATTTGCATATAATAGGGCTATACATTCTACTACTTCTTGTTCACCATTTGAAATTGTTTATGGTTTTAATCCGCTAACACCATTGGATTTAATTCCTTTACCTGTGAATGAACGTAGTAGTTTAGATGGCAAGAAAAAGGCTGAGATGGTTAAAGCACTCCACGACAAGGTGAGGTTGGCGATTGAAAAGAAAAATGAACATTATGCTTCGCAGGCTAACAAAGGAAGAAAGGGCATCATTTTTGAACCCGATGATTGGGTTTGGGTACATTTGAGAAAGGAGCGGTTTCCAGAACAGCGCAAGTCAAAGTTACAACCGCGAGGGGATGGTCCATTCCAAGTGATTGAAAGGATCAACAACAATGCCTATAAATTAGACCTTCCTGGTGAGTATAATGTTTCGGCTTCCTTTAATGTTTCTGATCTATCTCCGTTTGATGCAGGTACAGATTCGAGGTCGAATCCTTTCGAAGAGGGAGGGGATGATGTGATCCAGACCACGGATACAAGCTCGCACAAAGATCCGTTGAAGGTTAGAGGAGGGCCGATGACTCGATTGCAGACAAAGAGGGCCAAGGAAGCAATGGACAAGCTAGTTCAAGAAACAATGGCCAAAATAATGTTCGTGTCATCAAAAGAAGCAAGTTCCATGTTGGGGCCGAGTCAAAACGACGAGTGGATCAACATCATCCAAGCCGTCGAAGAAAAATGTGAATTTTCAATGTTACGGCCGTAACATATATTTCCTCACGGCCGTAACCAACTTTCTGCTGAAAATTGATTTTGCGAGACATAAGCAATCACGGCCGTAAAGGTTAAGTATCACGGTCGTAATGGAGTTTCTGCTTAAAATTGGAATTTGGACGTTTTTGGACTTATGGCCGTAAGTCATATTGTCACGGCCGTAAGAGTGAATCAAAAGCAAGGTTATGGCCGTAAGAAAATTAGTCACGGCCGTAAAATCGAGTACGCGTGAATTTTAGGGTTTTTTATTTCCTTATTTTAGGTAGTTGTTTCCTTGTTTAATTAGAACTCTTTAACCGAGTTTTTGACCCTATTTATAGGGATGTAATTTTCATTATTCATAACACAACTTTGATAATATTAATTGAGAGGCTATTTGCTTTCACAACCTTTATTCTTTATTGAATAAAATCCGAACTTGCGAGTTAATCTTGTTTGTTCAAATCTCGGTGAGAATTATTATTGTTTGTGATCAAGAGGTTAATATATTCTAGTGATTGTATTGGTTGCTTGGTTCAATTAATTTTAATTGGATCCATAAATCGAGGTTCTTGGATCGATTCCAATAATTTGTGGGTTGCATAGCTACAATTGCTACGTGGTTTGCATCAGTTATGCTTGTCATAACTTACTTGCTTAAATGCATGAGACTTGAACTTTTATGTTCATGAGAATTACTTGCTTAAATGCATGAGAAAGAAAGAAAAGAATATCTTGCAAGATAAATGATGATGTTATGCATAACATACGTGCCTTATGTGCACGAGACGAGACTACCCACATCCTATGATTTTAAAGAGCCTATGATTTTCAAAGAGAAGCCCCGTGCTTTAATGCACAAGAAGAGACTACCCACACCCTAAATTTCTAAAGAGCCTGCATTTATGTGATCAATTATATTGTAGATTAATTAATGAGCGATGAGTCTACTGAGTATTTCTATGAAATGATCATATCTATTTTAACAACATTTGCAGATCTCGGAGAGGGTGGCAAGTGATGGATGATTGTGGCAATAGACGTTAAATGGTTGAAAACCTTATTTTAATAATTTCCGTATTTCCAAACATTGGATAATTTTGAGAATTTCAGTTATTTGAGAAATTATGACATTGTCAATTACTTTACAATATTAATGGCTCAATTTATTATTTCGAAATGTTTCATAAATGTTTTCAATTTTATCGACCATTATAGTTTATTTAATGTTGCCAAAGATGAATTTCAGTTATTTCTTCCGCAAAAATATTATTTGAAAAATTAGATCAGACGATGACGTGGTGAATCGGGTATTTAGAACTCGGGGCGCTACACCGGTTGTGATTGAGGTGATGGTGGTGAAGGTGGAAATGGAGCTGTGATTTGGTGATGGTGAATTGGTTGTGTTGAGGGAGGATGTATAGGGAGTGTGATGATGAATTATGGAGTTGGTGAAGTATGGGTTGAAGTATGGGATGGATGTGATGGATGGGGGTTGGTGGTGTGAAAACCTAGGCAAGCATTGCACGTAGTTCGAGGAAAATTCGCACTCGAAATCAACTGGGTCCGGAGAATGAAACTGATAGAATGAGACTGACGAAATTTTGGAATTTAAAATGATTTTGAGAATAATAATTTAAATAATTAAATAAAATAATAAAATTTTGGAAATTCGAAATTTAATTTAAAATTGAATGGACTTACGTTTCTCGAATTTGCTAGACAAATGCGTCGCGACGTTAACATAAAAATGGGTGAGATCGCAGCGGCACGTTTTTCGAAACTTTGAAATAAATATTAAATTGCGTAAAAATTCTCGATCGCTACAGTGATATTCACTATTCACTACCTTTTGACCTATTTGACATAAAACTCATCACCACTATCAACCCTCAAAGATGACCTTTCTTACCCTACTTTTAAGGATCAAACTTAAATTTACTTAAATTTAATAAAAGTTGAAAATTACTTATAATAAAATCGTAAAAATTGAAAAATACTTCATAATTCCGCGAAATATCACAATCTGATACTTATGATACTTCTCAAATCTATTAATATTATATTATGATACATATGATTCTTTTTAATTTTTTAAGTATCAAAAATTGTTGCTTTACAATATTTTATGATACTTTATCTCAACTATAAAATCAAATTTTTTTCATTTACTATTCTCTACATTTTCAGGTATAGCCTACACCACCAAGATGATTTCCAACGAAAAACATAAAACCAATTGATTTTTCCTAAATTTCACGAGTTTTCCAAAATATAAAAAATGTAAACCTGGGTGGAAAAAGAAAAAGGTAAACAATCTAATTCATTTCAAGAAAGACAACACAGATGTTCCATTGTGCGTCTCCACCTCCATTCTCCAAATTTAAGTAAATTGTTTAAAAAAAAATAATAATCAATAAACAGTAATTGATTTCACTCTATGCTCATCGTCCTTGATCTCCTGGCCAGCAGTGATGCAAACGTTGTCATCATCCTCGAAATCTTTTGCCACTGTTCTGGAAATAGCCTCGATCTCCTCCTCGTCCTCTTCATCAATGGCCTGGTTGTTTTCCTGCGGTTACTCTGAGAAGCTCGAAATGACGTCTTCTCACTTGATTGTTTGTTTCGCCATCCTTGCTTCTGTTTTCTATCATGTTGATTGAAGTTTAATTTTAGGGCTTTTCACTCTCAAATTTCCACCAAAACCTCACTAAAAATTGACAGCTTTTTCGGTAGGTAAACCAACTAGTACGAGGAGGATCTCAGCCTGCACGAGCTGCCAATTCATTGTGCCCACATTTGGACCTTGACTGGTGTCTGATGAGGGTGGTGGCGGTGGTGATTTGGTGGTTGTGTGGTGGTAGGAAGTTGGGGAAGAAGACCAGCAACAGTGCATCAGCGAGTCAGCGACAATGGTGGTCAAACAGTAGGTTGGATGATGATGAGCTAAGTAGTAGAAGTATTTTTCAGAAGTTTTCTTTTGGACAGTTAAAATCTTTTTTGTTACCTTAAAACAATAATTTATATAATTAACCCTTCTTATATAATATTGTTGCTGTTGAATCTTTTTTACCATTAAATTAATAGTTCTTTGCGTTATTGCTCATAAAGTAGCAAAACTCTATAATTAATATTTCAGAAGAATATTAATCTAAGTATCATTAATAATTTATTGTTGATCCTATAGTTGCACAACATTATAATATTCCAGAAGAATATTATTTGCTCCTGAAGAGCATAAATTATAATTGTCAATATTCCAAAGTAATATTTGACCTATTATTGAAGAAATAATATAAAAATACAACATGCTCCTAGAGTAGCATATATATCGAAGAATATATTATAATATTTATCCCTGAAGGAAAACATATAAATTATGTGATGTTGACTACTTAATTTGTTATTATGTATTATATAATACTTAGTCACATTTTTTTCCGAAATTAATTGTATTTTTTTACTGTGTTGTGTAGTTATCCAAATGGACAACATAATTAAACTCGAGTTTGTTGCACTTAACATATCTGGAAAGAATTATTTATCATGGGTCCTAAATGGTAATATTCACCTTGTCTCAAAAAGATCTAGGAGGGACAATAAAAGAAGGAAACGATGAATCCCTGCAGAATCGTGCAAAAACACTTATATTTCTTTGTCACAATCTTCATGACAGATTGAAAGTTGAATATCTCACTGTAAAATATCCACAAATTCTTTGGAAAAGATTGATTGAAAGATTTGACCATCAAAGGACTATAGTCCTCCCTAAAGCCCGTTATGAATGAATGCATCTTCGTTTGCAAGATTTCAAGACTGTAAGTGAGTACAATTCTAAACTGTTCAGAATATGTTCAAAATTAAACTTATGTGGAGAAAATATCATTGATGAAGATATGTTAGAGAAAACCTTTTTCCGCTTTTCTTGCCTCAAATGTGTTCCTATAGTAGCAATATCGTGAGCGTAATTTTAAAAAAATACTCAGAATTATATCATGTCTGCTTGTAGCTGAACAAAATAATGAATTGCTAATGAAAAATCATGGGCTAGGTCCGACTAGTTTTGTATCATTGCCTCAAGTAAATAGTACCTCATTTCCTGAAGCAAATGTAATTTCAAAACATGGACGTGGACGTGGAAGAAACCATGGACGAAATTTTCAGCAAAACAATCAGAAACAAGGGAACAATTTTAAAAAGCACAAAGCAAACGAAAAATAGCATATCAAAAAGGAGCATGAAGAAATTTGCTTTAGACGTGTACTGAAAGGGCATTGGTCACGTACTTGTCGTATGGCAAAACATATTGTGGATCTCTATCAAAAATCAATCGAGGAAAAAGAAAAAGTGGAACCAAATTTTGCTAATTATGATGGTCCAATTGATATTACTCATTTGGACGTCTTTGACTTCTTTGTTGACCAATATGGCAATATTGATCATTTAATTGGAGGAGGCGTACTCGATAATATTGATTAGTTTAATTTTCAGTATCTGTGTAGGTATTTTTGATTTAAAAGTTAGCATGAATTATGTTTTTACTTATTCTTTAAAGTTAGAGATATTTAAATTGTTAAGCTTTTTTTTAATTGATTAAAAGTATTGCTTAATTTCTTTTTATGAAATCAACGTTCCAGAATATTTATTTTGTTATATTTATAAATTCATGATGAATTTCCAGGATATCTATTTAGTTGATAGTGCAACTACATATACTATTCTGTAAGACAAAAACTATTTCTTGAACTTAACATTATCAGAGAATAATGTTAATACAATATCAAGTGCATCAAAAATCGTTGAAGGCTCTGGAAGAGCTTGTATTATTTTATCAAATAATATAAAATTATATATTGGTGATGCACTTTATTCTAGCAAATCTAGAATATATTTGCTTAGTTTTAAAAATATTCGCTGCAATGGATGTCACATTTGAGATAATGCATGAAAATAATGAAGAATATCTTTGTATAAATTCTTTTATATCTGGCCAGAAGCATAAAAGAAAAACTTCCGACACTCCCTTGTAGCATGTATTATACATCTATAAATATGATTGAATCAAATATTATCATGAACCCGAAGTTCGTTGATTCAAAAAGTTTTATACATTGGTATGAGAGACTTGGACATCCAGGAGCAATAACGATGCATCAAATAACTGACAATTCACATGGACATCCCCTAAAGATTCTTTTAGCTAATAATTATCCATGTGTTTCTTGTCCACAAGGCAAGTTGGTTATTAGACCTTAGACTACAAAAGTCAATATTGAATCTCCGACTTTCTTGAAAAGAATTCAAGGAGATATATGTGGGCCAATACGCCTACCATGTGGACCATTTTGATATTTTATGGTTTTAATTGATTTATCTACTAGATGGTCCCATGTTTGCCTATTTTCCACTAGGAATATAACCTTTGCTAGACTACTTGGTCAAATTATAAAATCACGAGCTCAATTCCCCGATTACTCAATCAAGACAATTAGTCTTGATAATGCTGATGAGTGTAAATCACAGACATTCAATGATTATTGTATGTCAATAGGAATTGAGGTTGAACATTCGGTATCTCATGTCTATACACAAAATGGACTAGCTGAGTCATTTATCAAACGTCTACAATTAATTGCTATACCATTACTCATGAAAACAAAACTTCCAACTTCTATTTGGGGGCATGCCATATTACATGCTGCATCGTTGGTTCATTTCAATATTCTCCTTTGCAACTTGCAATTGGTCATGAACCTAGTATTTCTCACTTACAAGTTTTTAGTTGTATCGTTCAAGTCCCAATTTCAGCCCACAACGTATCCCAACGAAGACTTGGAATTTATGTTCATTTTGATTCACCATCAATAAGAAGGTATCTTGAACCCTTAACGGGTGACCTATTTATTGCAAATTTTGCATATTATCATTTTGACGAAATAACTTTCCCAACCTTGAGAGGAACAAAACTACATCATGAAAAACATGGTAAAATTTAGTGGAGTGAAACAACTCGGTCTCACTTTGATCCTCCCAACAATCAATGTGAGGAAGCGATTGAAAAATCATTCACTTGCAAAGAGTTGCAAATCAATTACCTGATATATTTGTTGACACAAAAAAGTGATAAAGTCACATATACCAGCAGAAAATATTCCTGCAAAAATTAATGTCCCTGAGGACAATCTGTTGTATGAACCTCGAATACATCAGAAACATGGTCTACCAGTTGGTGTTAAAGATTCTGTATCTCGAAAAAGAAAAGTACAAGAGAAAAACCAACCAAAAACTTTGGAAAAAGTAATATTGGAAAAGATTGATCGATCAGATATTGAAAATATGGTTCTTGCAGAACCACAAGTATCTGAAAATAATGAGATTTCAATAAATTATTTAGTATCTCATAAATTATGGGAAAGAAATACTATTGTCATCGAAGACATTTTCTCCTTTAACGTGGCTCATGAAATAATGAAAAATGAGGATCCTAAACCACTGTCTGTTAAAGATTGTCAGTACAAAAATGATTGACCAAAATGGAAAGAAGTCATACAGGAATTGTTAAATTCCTTAGAGCAACAAAAAGTATTCGGACCTATAATTCGAACACCTGAAAATGTAATCCCTATATGATACAAATGAGTTTTTGTAAGGAAAATGAATGAAAATAATAAAGTTACAAGATACAAAGCTTGACTTATAGCTCAAGGCTTCTCTCAAAGACCAGGAATTGATTATGAGGAAACATATTCTCCCGTAATGGATAATATCACTTTTAGACTATATCACAAAGGCTTGATATGCGTCTTATGGATGTAGTGACTGTCTATCTATATGGTTCACTTGATAGTGACATATACATGAAAGTCCCCGAAGGACTAAAAATGCCAGAAGCAAATGATACATACCCGATAACTGTGTTCTCTATTAAATTGCAAAGATCATTATATGGATTGAAATAATTCGGTTGCATGTGATATAATCGTCTTAGAGAATATTTGTTGAAGGAGGGTTCTAAAAATGATTACATTTGATCGTGTGTTTTCATAAAGAAAACAAATAGTAGATTCGCGATTATTACAGTATATGTAGATAATTTAAATCTGATTGAAACTCTTGAAGAGCTCAATAAAAATGCAGATTATTTAAAGAGTGAATTTGAGATGAAAGATTTTGGAAAAACCAAATTTTGTCTTAGGTTGTAAATTGAAAAGAAGATTATTTGCTCATCAATCTTCTTATACAGAAAAAGTCATAAATCGTTTTTCTATGGATAAAGTACATTCATTGGAATCCCCTATGGTTGTTCGATCACTTGATGTGAAAACATATTCATTTCTTCCACCTGAAGATGGAGTAAATATTCTTGGTCCTGAATTTCCATATCTTATTGCAATTGGAGCACTAACATATCTTGCAAATTGTACTTGACCTGATATAGATTTTCTGTAAATCTCCATGCAAGAAATAACTCTACACCAACTCAAATACATTAGAATGGTGTTAAACACATTTTTCAATACTAAAGGGTACTATTGATATGGAATTATTTTATTCTCAAAAATTGGGATCATCTTAGTGGGATATGCAGATGCAGGTTATCTCTCTGATCCACATAAAGCTAAATCGCAAACATGATATGTATTTACACGTGGTGGAACAGCTATATCATGGAGATCCATGCAGCAAACATTGACAGTAACATCTTCAAATTATTCAGAAATTATTGCAATCCACGAGACAAGTCAAAAATGTGTATGGTTGAGGAACATGACCCATCATATCCAAGCATCATGCGGATTGACTTCAACTAGAGACAGTCCAACTGTAGCGACCGAGAATTTTCTTTAAATTATATAGAAAAGTTTTTATCGAAAAAAAAAAAAAAACGCGTCGCTAAGATTTAACCCCAAATTTTATTTTTTTTTAAAAAATAAAGCGTGTTCGTCTAGCCATTTACAAGTGAACTTAAATTTATTTTAATCCGAGTCCAATTCCAAATTTATTAAAAATATCTCCATTTTCCTTATTAAATTATTTTAAGTCCAAATACGAAATTCATTTTATCTCAAAATTTATTTATTCTCAAAATTTATTTTCAATCCAAAATATATCAATTTTAAATACATTACCTAATCAAAGTTAGTCTAATTTTTAGTTAATTATCCTAAACTAATCCTACCAACTAATCCTAATCTATATCCACGTTTTTTTCTTTCTTTCTTTCTTTTTCTTCTCCATCAAATTCATCATCATTATGTATCAAAAACATCATGATTCATTACACCATTTTTTCCACTCCATTCCAACCTAATTTTCTCCACTAATCCATTTTTTTTTCTTTTCCCATCACTTTATCATTTTAAATTCTCTCCACCCACAAATTGATGAGGTTCGAAGCGCGGAAGAAACGCCGGAAAGTTCCGAACTCAGGTTGTGGTTGGACGGATGAATCATGACCCGATATTCACGACGCGATGGCTCGACGATGCGGAATAAAGAACCATGACTTTCGAAACGCCACAAGGATTTGCCCAATCTCCTTGATAAGTCTCTGATTTTCAACGCCACAAATACTCTCGCGAATATTTGATAAGTTCTGGATGAACGCCACAAGATAATCAATCTTGATAAGTTTGGGTTTGTAATGTGAATACACACATTAAACAATTGAAAAACATTCAATCTATTTTTATTCAATCATCAAAGTCTCAAGTCTTACAATGAATGGAAAAAGCGTATAAATAAGCAAAATAACCTAACCGCTAATTTACTCAAAATAGAATTCTAATTAAACTAGAATACTAAATTAGGAAAATAACTTAAAAACCAAAATGGAAACAAAATAATTAAAAATCCTATAATTATGAAAATATAGTAAATTTCCATCTGCATCATTGATTTGCCAATTTGAAGCCCCAAACGATGGAATTTGGCCCTAAAATCAATGGGCTCAAGGGCTTCGGCCCATGAGTCTTGCTCAGTTGCCCGTTTCTACTCGAAAAACATATATTATCCATCCAATTCCGACATGGTTGACTGGACTGCACTTTTATTTGGCTTGAATATTTAACTTTCTGTCAAGCCTGCTATGACTCCGATTGTCGAGGGTCCTGGATCATATCATACCCTTCTTCTTTAGGATGATTCGTCCCGAATCATAGCTTTGTTCATGTTGTTTCACTTCACCTCCTGGATCAAACGGAAAATTTCTCCTGTCATTGCACATGATCAACAAAAAATATTCTGCAACGAGCGTCACGTGAATGATTTGAAGTTGAAACACCTTTTGACATTGGTGGTGTTGCCCAAATTTCCATGCACATTTAACCTGCAAGACAAAATTAAATAAAGTGAGGTGGGAAATGTTAGGTTCATGAGATACAAGGTATGGATCCTTGTATTCATGAATTATCACCGTTAAATCCACCTTTTGAACCACGAGGCCCTTCTCTTCACCTCGTTCTCCTTTTGTAACTTCTTGCTCGCCCCCTTCTATCTCTTTTCTCTCAAGCCCAATTACTAACTCAAGATTTTCTAGCTCATCCACCTCTTCAAATTTTTTTCTTTCAAATTCAACCACATCTTCTACCTCCACATTTTTATCACCATGCTCGTGCACTACCTCATCACTACTCAAATGTGGATCTTCCAATTCAACGCTCAAATCTTGAACTTCCACCTCAACTCCCAATTCATTCCTAATCAATTCCTCATCAAATTTTGGAGTCTGTTTATTTGTTTTTAATTTCAACTCTCCCTCCTTCTTATCAATATCCTTATCCCCATGAAGCCTCCTATTACACCACTTTTCACTCTCCTTCCTTACCCTCCGTGAATCTTCTAGTGCTTCCTCTAATGTCAACCCATATAGTACGCATGTTTTCCCTTTCTTAAGGAATTGGTATATGTGCATACTCTTATCATAAACAGCCTCCCTCCTATGTCTCCAAGGTTTTCCCAATAAAATATGATAAGATTTCAATGGCACTACATCACACCATACATCCTCACTATACCTTCCCTGGGTAATAGGCACTAGAACTTGTTTGGTTACTTTGAAATCCCCAAACTCCCTCATCCACGTCATCCTATAAGGTTTATAGTGTGGTTTTAGGGGCAATCCTAATTTTTCAACCATGGTGCTACTAACGAAATTAGTAACGCATTTTCCATCAATCGCCAAACTGCACCCCTTATGATCCACATAACATCTAGTTTGGAATAAAGAGCCCGGATCATTATCCATGCCTTATGTGACGTTAAAAAAAATTCAAGAATGAAGATGATTTAGACATCAAATAGCAAGAACGAATTTTATTGATTTGGAAGGAAACGAATATCAAGAATTTAAGGAAATTCAAGAAAGTGGTTCTTGAATCTTGGAACGACTTTTTTTTTTTTGAATAGCGGATGAATTTTCGGAATAAATAAAATAAATAATTTTTTTTAATTTTTTTTTATAATTCCGAAAATTTGACAACGAACACGACAAAACAAACGGAACTTAATTCGGATAAGAATTAAGCAAAACAAACACTTTTAAAAAAATTTTGGAACGATTTTCTGGATTAATGACTCAACAAACTCAAGAACAAGAAGAACGCAAAAAATTGAAAACAAAAAACTCAACAAGATATGGATGATTTTTATTAGACTCGATGATAAACATAAAATCAAATTGGATAGAAAAACCTGAATTCAGAGTCCGGCTCTGATACCAGATGATGAGGTTCGAAGCGCGGAAGAAACGCCGGAAAGTTCCGAACTCAGGTTGTGGTTGGACGGATGAATCATGACCCGATATTCACGACGCGATGGCTCGACGATGCGAAATAAAGAACCACGACTTTCGAAACGCCACAAGGATTTGCCCAATCTCCTTGATAAGTCTCCGATTTTCAACGCCACAAATACTCTCGCGAATATTTGATAAGTTCTGGATGAACGCCACAAGATAATCAATCTTGATAAGTTTGGGTTTGTAATGTGAATACACACATTAAACAATTGAAAAACATTCAATCTATTTTTATTCAATCATCAAAGTCTCAAGTCTTACAATGAATGGAAAAAGCGTATAAATAAGCAAAATAACCTAACCAATAATTTACTCAAAATAGAATTCTAATTAAACTAGAATACTAAATTAGGAAAATAACTTAAAAACCAAAATGGAAACAAAATAATTAAAAATCCTATAATTATGAAAATATAGTAAATTTCCGTCTGCATCATTGATTTGCCAATTTGAAGCCCCAAACGATGGAATTTAGCCCTAAAATCAATGGGCTCCAGGGCTTTAGCCCATGAGTCTTGCTCAGTTGCCCGTTTCTACTCGAAAAACATATATTATCCATCCAATTCCGACATGGTTGACTGGACTGCACTTTTATTTGGCTTGAATATTAACTTTCTGTCAAGCCTGCTATGACTCCGATTGTCGAGGGTCCTGGATCACAACATACCCTCCTTCTTTAGGATGATTCGTCCCGAATCATAGCTTTGTTCATGTTGTTTCACTTCACCTCCTGGATCAAACGGAAAATTTCTCCTGTCATTGCACATGATCAACAAAAAATATTCTGCAACGAGGGTCACGTGAATGACTTGAAGTTGAAACACCTTTTGACATTGGTGGTGTTGCCCAAATTTTCATGCACATTTAACCTGCAAGACAAAATTAAATAAAGTGAGGTGGGAAATGTTAGGTTCATGAGATACAAGGTATGGATCCTTGTATTCATGAATTATCACCGTTAAATCCACCTTTTAAACCACGAGGCCCTTCTCTTCACCTCGTTCTCCTTTTGCAACTTCTTGCTCGCCCCCTTCTATCTCTTTTCTCTCAAGCCCGATTACTAACTCAAGATTTTCTAGCTCATCCACCTCTTCAAATTTTTTTCTTTCAAATTCAACCACATCTTCTACCTCCACATTTTTATCACCATGCTCGTGCACTACCTCATCACTACTCAAATGTGGATCTTCCAATTCAACGCTCAAATCTTGAACTTCCACCTCAACTCCCAATTCATTCCTAATCAATTCCTCATCAAATTTTGGAGTTTGTTTATTTGTTTTTAATTTCAACTCTCCCTCCTTCTTATCAATATCTTTATCCCCATGATGCCTCCTATTACACCACTTTTCACTCTCCTTCCTTACCCTCCGTGAATCTTCTAGTGCTTCCTCTAATGTCAACCCATATAGTACGCATGTTTTCCCTTTCTTAAGGAATTGGTATATGTGCATACTCTTATCATAAACAGCCTCCCTCCTATGTCTCCAAGGTTTTCCCAATAAAATATGATAAGATTTCAATGGCACTACATCACACCATACATCCTCACTATACCTTCCCTGGGTAATAGGCACTAGAACTTGTTTGGTTACTTTGAAATCCCCAAACTCCCTCATCCACGTCATCCTATAAGGTTTATAGTGTGGTTCTAGGGGCAATCCTAATTTTTCAACCACGGTGCTACTAACGAAATTAGTAACGCATTTTCCATCAATCGCCAAACTGCACCCCTTATGATCCACATAACATCTAGTTTGGAATAAAGAGCCCGGATCATAATCCATGCCTTATGTGACGTTAAAAAAAATTCAAGAATGAAGATGATTTAGACATCAAATAGCAAGAACGAATTTTATTGATTTGGAAGGAAACGAATATCAAGAATTTATGGAAATTCAAGAAAGTGGTTCTTGAATCTTGGAACGACTTTTTTTTTTTTTGAATAACGGATGAATTTTCGGAATAAATAAAATAAATAATTTTTTTTAATTTTTTTTTTATAATTCCGAAAATTTGACAACGAACACGACAAAACAAACGGAACTTAATTCGGATAAGAATTAAGCAAAACAAACACTTTTAAAAAAAATTTGGAACGATTTTCTGGATTAATGACTCAACAAACTCAAGAACAAGAAAAACGCAAAAAACTGAAAACAAAAAACTCAACAAGATATGGATGATTTTTATTAGACTCGATGATAAACATAAAAATCAAACTGGATAGAAAAACCTGAATTCAGAGTCCAGCTCTGATACCAGATGATGAGGTTCGAAGCGCGGAAGAAACGCCAGAAAGTTCCGAACTCAGGTTGTGGTTGGACGGATGAATCATGACCCGATATTCACGACGCGATGGCTCGACGATGCGGAATAAAGAACCACGACTTTCGAAACGCCACAAGGATTTGCCCAATCTCCTTGATAAGTCTCTGATTTTCAACGCCACAAATACTCTCGCGAATATTTGATAAGTTCTGGATGAACGCCACAAGATAATCAATCTTGATAAGTTTGAGTTTGTAATGTGAATACACACATTAAACAATTGAAAAACATTCAATCTATTTTTATTCAATCATCAAAGTCTCAAGTCTTACAATGAATGGAAAAAGCGTATAAATAAGCAAAATAACCTAACCGCTAATTTATTCAAAATAGAATTCTAATTAAACTAGAATACTAAATTAGGAAAATAACTTAAAAACCAAAATGGAAACTAAATAATTAAAAATCCTATAATTATGAAAATATAGTAAATTTCCGTCTGCATCATTGATTTGCCAATTTGAAGCCCCAAACGATGGAATTTGACCCTAAAATCAATGGGCTCAAGGGCCTTTGCCCATGAGTCTTGCTCAGTTGCCCGTTTCTACTCGAAAAACATATATTATCCATCCAATTCCGACATGGTTGACTGGACTGCACTTTTATTTGGCTTGAATATTTAACTTTCTGTCAAGCCTGCTATGACTCCGATTGTCGAGGGTCCTGGATCACATCACAAATTGTCCCCCCAATTCTTGCTATAAATAGAGCATGATTTGGAGAGGAAAAATGCACCAAGACAAGAGAGAAAATATAGAGAGAGAAAAAAATAGTAGAGAGAAATTTGTGAGCAGAGAGAAAAATAGAGAGAAATATTTGTTTTCTCGTGAGTATTTTTAAAATCTATTATTTCAGCCCTATAGTTTAATATTCGTTTTGAGTTTCAACTCAACTTTTAAAAAGTATTCATTTTAGTCCCCCACTTTCAAATCATCAATTTCAATTCTTAAATTTTAAATTATCATTTTTTTTACTATAAATTTCAAAAGATTAATTTAACTTATTATTCTAATTGGCTAGACGAAGCGTACGGAGATTTGAAAGATTGAAGTCATTCCCACTCAACCACACTCGTTAACTTTAAGGTAGACTAGCCCCCACTAATTTATTTATATTATAATTGCATTTGTTATGTGGATTTACGTGATTATATTCTTAATTGCATAAGACAAGAGTATCTCTTATGAGACAAGACAAGAGGATCTCTTATGAGATTAAGAGAAATTTTGTTATGCATGTCATAACTTATATGCGTTAGCGCATAAGAGAAGAGTATGTTCATTTGCATTCACTATGTGATGCCTATGATTAAAAAGAGAATGTCATTGTATTATTTGCATGATTACGTGTTCAATTATCTTGTAAATTAATTATTGGCGATGAGTCTATTTAGTATTTCTTTTGAAATGCTCACTCCGTTTTTAACAACATTTGCAGAGATCGGAAGCAGTGGCGAATGATGGGCAATGATGGCAAACCGTTATTTTTAAATTATTTTTTAAGTTGAGCTTTTTGGAACTTGTTTATTTATCTGAGTTTTGGAAATTTTATGGAATGTTTTTCAAGTGAATTTATTTAAATGTGAGTTCCATTGAAGTTTTTTTTTTTTTTTTTTTTTTTTTTTAATAAATGTGATGTTTGGATTTTCTTAAAATTCATTTATTTCCGCAATATTTGTTAAATATATATTCAAAAGAGAGACGAAGTAGCGTTCCGGGTTTCACGGAACTTGGGGCGTTACACCAACAATTTTATATGAAGACAATGCAGCTTGTATTGCACAACTCAAAGGATGCTTTATCAAAGGAGAAAGAGCAAAACATATCTCTCCAAAGTTCGTCTACAGGCATGAGCTTCAGAAAACTGGTGATATCGATGTTCAACAAATTCGCTCAAGTGACAATGTAGCTGATTTATTCACAAAGGCATTGCCAACATCTACATTCAAAAAACTGGTTCATGAGATTGGAATGCGTCGACTCAAAGATTTATAGTGATCAGCATCAAGGGGAGTGGTTTACTCTTTTCCCTTTGCCTAGGTTTTGTCCCACATAGTTTTCCTGGTAAGGTTTTAATGAGACAACATTTATTGTAATACTCCAAAATAACTGTACTCTTTTTTCTTTATTTGATATTTTTTCCATTGAGTTTTTATCAAACAAAGTTTTAACGAGACATATATTTTGTAATATATCAGTCAAGGGGGAATGTTATAAAATATTATACTATATAGTGAATGACGTTCATATCCCTGTAACTCTAGGTATAATTACTTTGTGTATCCTTTTCTTCCCTTATATATGAGGCTCTGGTATTTTCTTCTCTCTAGTTCATAACATTATGAACAACTATTTTCGAATAATTTTACCTTTTAGTAAGTTACACATGTCATGCATGTGGCATGTAGATTAAACCTCTATTTGGTTTTGCTATAATCAAATTTTAATAAATGTTGATGGAAGAAGTGGCTGTGAAGTAAATAAAATTGTAGATTTCATGAAATATCTTATTTGTTGTAAGATTATTATGAGATAATTATTAATTATCATATTCTTAGATAAGTCTTTTACTTGCTACTAGTTTACCCCCACGTGCTTTGGACGTCTTATTTAAGCGATAAAATAATTTATATACTTTGTATTTTCTATCTTAAAATGAGAATAATTATGATCAATAATAATAAGGTAGGTTAGTGATAGTATTACTAAATCGTGTTGGTAGAATCTGGTTTAACTCTCACGTCTGTGTCAATTTTAGTAATTTTAAATATAATAGTGAAATAATTATTTATATGAAAATACTCATTTACTCATTTATTTATTAATATTTATTAATTTTTTAGTAAATTTATCATCGACAATTTTCAGTTTTCCCAATTAACTCACTTAATATTTATTTTGATTATTTAAAAAGTTATTGGTTAATTCAACACATTGTTTACCCATTATCAATATCTCATATTGGATAAAAATCATACGTCTATGTCTAAATGAGTTATTGAGGCAATAATATATATAAAAGTGAAGTTATATAAACTATGAATATAAACTTTCAATGTCAATTTATCATTATAAAAGTTATAGTTTGTTCTTAGGTATTAAATATAACAAATCATACAAATTTTAATTGATTTAATGTCGTAAAAATACAATTTGAAGAACCCTATAAACTTATGTATTGAATCAAAATTTGATAGAAGATTGAAACCAATTACTGATCATGTTGATTATTTTAGTCCAGTTTGTATTATTTCTTTAATATCATATTGGATAAAAATTATACATCTATATTTAAATGAATTATAGAATCAATAAATAAAATGAAGCTAGATAAACTAAGAATAAACTTCCAATGCCAATTTATCATTAGAAAAGTTATAATTTGTTCTTAAACTTTAAATATGATTAATCGTATAAATTTGAGTTGATTTAACGTCGTAATGACTGAATTTGAAAAAAATTATAACCATATATATTGAATTACAATGTGATAGAATATTGAAATCTAATTTATTATTTAATTAAATCAAAGTCATTTGAAAAGTCACTCAAAATTTATTTATATGGATCATCTCCATTTTAATTATGGGCTTTATAGACAAAAACAAAATATATGTAAGGCAATCATTGTCAATTAAAAGTTTCTTCCACATCCATACTTTTATATATTAGTTATTAGTGATAGTGATCGTGATAGTGATAGTGATGATTGTAACTCTTATTTTGAACTCAATAAATATGGACTTTAATTCTCAATAATACATACTTGAATTTTGACTCTTTATATTTCTTTTTCCTATTTCACTCTTATTTCTTTAGTTTTATAATAAGTTATCAGCGTGATAGAGCTAACCTAAAATAGAGAGAGGGAAATCGAGATTAGTAGTGTAGAAATTTGCAGGATCTGAACAATCTGCAGCAGTTGTGATCAAATATTGATATCTCAGTAACTCATGATCCCACCATATTGAAATTTGGACAGCAGGTTCATAACTAATTATTCTTCAAATCTAACGGTTAAGATCTAGATAATACATTTCATTTATTAAAAATATTTATACGAACAATAGGGAAATTTTAAAGTACTACAAATATTGATATTTACATATTTGAAGATTATGAGGTTTGTCAATTATTCAAGGCTATCTAAAACTTTCAAATTTAGGCAAGTCAGTTATTGAAAAAATCATTTTAATATGTTATATATCATATCTATGAAGTTTTAGAATGGTTAAATATTTTGATATCTCTAATGCTCTCGAAGAAGCATATATTTGTATTATGATATAATAGAGTATTGTTGCTCCCGAATAAACACAATATTGTACTATTCTGAAACAATATACATATTCTTGAAGAGTACAATAATAAATTTTCAATATTACAGAACAATATACATATTCTTGAAGAGTACAATAATAAATTTTCAATATTGTTGCTCCCGCTTCGTCACGCTTTATGCTTTTTAGAACACTACTTCCTGGCAAGATTTTTAATGATACAACTTTTATCAAAAGAAAATATTGTATTCTTCCTTCACTAGGGCATTTTCCACTGGGTTTTTCCTGGTAAGTTTTTAAAGATGTATATTCTTTATGTAATAAATGTCATTAAAATTGCAAGATATTTACCCTTAATATAACTTTATTGGTTTACTTTCGTGAACAAGACTCTTGAATAGAGCAACTAAAATATCTTATTTTAATATAAATACATCGGATTGTTGTGCCGACTTCAATCAACCAGTGAATATCTTGCATGAAAATGGTGACATAGAAGACATTAATGCACAATATATGATTGTTCAATACAAAATATTTTTTGGTGATCAACAATAGGTGGGGTAGATGTACTGTTTTTTCATTGCGCAAGTTTTGTCACACTGAGTTTTCATGCCATGTTTTAGTGAGACATTTTACCACTCAATTTTTTATAATTACTTGAATTCTTATTTTCCTTCTTTTGGTATTTTGTCTCTTTGGATTTTTTCAAATTAGTTTTTAATGAGACAATTATTATACAAATAGACATAAAAGGAAAGTGTTGTAAATTAAGCAATAATTGTTAATATCTATTTACTATTATCGGATTCTTAGATAAGTTTATCTAATGTAGAAGATAATAATTCTACTATTATTGTAATTTTTGTTTTGAACCCTATAAATACGGGGATATAGTTCTTAATAATACAACTTGAGTTTTGACTCTTTATATTTCTTCTCTGTCTCTCTAATTCCTTTAGTTTTATAACATGAATAAATTATTCATTTATTGACTTAAATTTTTAACAATTTTTTCAACTAAGCCAAATATGATTAAATAGATATTATTGGTCAAATGTAGATTCATTTCACTTAGCCTTGATTTAAATAACATTCTTTAGAGCATCTTCAATCTGATCTAAAAAAGTTGTAAATTAATTTCTCCAAAATCATTTTTGCATCTCCATTTACATCCTGGTGGATCTAAATCAAAATTTTGCTCTAATGGATAGATGCAATTAAATTCAATTTTTGCAAATAAAAAAAAATAGCTTATAAATTTTATGTTATTCTATTTATTTATTTGAGCATATAAAAATATTATGAATAAATAAAACTAAAAAAAATCAAAATCTGGTTAAGAAAAAATTTTAAAAATAAAAAATGTGCAAATTAATATAAATAAATTCAAATTGTATATCTCACATTAATATTTTATGGATTGATAGTTATTTTTGGATAAAATTCGTTCCATTTGAAGGTGTAAAAGAAGATAAAAATTTACTTGTTTGGAAATGGTAAAATTTTTATCATAACTTTTCAAACTCAATACCAACCATCCATTCTTAGTCAAGCCCACCATTTTTTATTTTTCAAACATTTTTAAACCACACATCCATCAATAAACCAAAAAAACTACAAAAATAAAAACTTTTCACATTACCAAACAGGTTCTAAATTTACATTTTTGGTCGAAATTTTAAAATACATCTACATTTCATCATTGGAGACCATTCCAGAGACTTAGAAGATGTAATACACTAAAAGAAAATTTATTATACATAACGATTGAAGATGCTCTTAAAAAAGTCATTTTTTAAATTCATTCTAATCCCATACTCCCTTTAAAATTACTATTTCAAATCTATTATCTGAAAAATAGATTCAAATAAACCCTAGGTGCTAAAAGGTTGGGATACGAGTGTAACAAATAAACGGGTTTAAACATATAATATGCAATACATGAAAGGTTGGACACCCGGAGTACAAGGCATAGTGATACGCCCGTCACGGATCAAGCAAAACGCGTTCCACATTGCTCTTCTATATATGCAGGAGAGATTACGTAGATAGATATCTTCTTGTGTACTGAGATTATGTGAGAGTGAGAGCTTATTATCACTCTCTTTTTCGATTCTGAGAATTTGGGATCAAACTGTGAGAAAAAAATGGAGTTATTTTACTATATGGTGTTTGGGGTTTTGGGGACAGTGGTTGCGGCACTGGAGCTCAGTAAAAGTAACAAGGATCGGGTTAATACATCTGCGGCTTTCAATTCCTTCAAAAATAATTACCTTCTCGTATACTCCCTCATGATGGGTATATAAATTACTACCCCTGATCTGAGCCTTTCATGTTTCTAATTTTCTTATTGACATACTTCTTTTGCGTGTAGATTTTTAAGGAATTGAGATTTTCGCTATTTAGTATATATGATATGTGATCTGATATTCTGAATGAGTGAAGGATTATGGATTTGATGCATTGAGCGTATGCTTTGCAGATTTTATTTTATTTATTTATTTTTTGTTTCCTTGGATCTCAGCGGGTTTGTGTTTTTCTATACGTAACGTAATGGAGGAGGATGGAAATGATTGAATTCGTGGATATTCGATTTGGTGTCCAGGGACTAGGAGAAGCCTCAACATTTTAATTAAATTGGGTGGGATTTGATTATTTTGTTTGTTTAATTTGAAGTTGAATTTTCGTATATGAATGCACTCCGCTGATCGAAACTAAGTTTCACAGTAAAATGTGATGGAAGAGGCCAATATTGTTCTGCATTTATCCAATCTTATTTTGCATCATAGCTGTCAATAGTCTCTACTTCAAAGTAGTTTGAGTTTTGCTCGTCAGACTTCTTTCTTCAGTCATTAGTTACCTAAACTATTTCATACATCATCTCTCACTTGTTAATTCAGCTATTTGTGTTATTATGCCTATAAGAATAATATCTCCAGTCCAGAAATATATTGCAAATTGCAATTTAATTTTTTTCTTAACAGGCTGAAGAGAGAATGTCGACTTATTTTTCCATAATTCTGCTTTATATTTTTCTTTTACCCCACTTACATCTAGTATCTGAGGGAGATCAATTTTAAGTTGATGGAATGTAAATTCATACATTATCTCTCCTACGTTATAAGCTGCATTTGTCATCTAATATGAATCTATTGTCATGTAGCACTTTGTTATGTTGATACTTGGCTTTCTGCAATGGATTTAGCAAATTGCTTGGGTATTAAGAAATTACTGAAAATAATAGTCTTTGCTCTTGCTGGTTGGTCTTTCTGGCAATAGCTGGTGACTGGTTGCAGGGCCCCTATGTCTACTACCTTTACACAACTTATGGCTTTGGGAAGGGGGAAATTGGGCAGCTCTTTATCGCAGGATTTGGATCTTCCATGCTGTTTGGAACCATTGTTGGATCTCTAGCAGACAAACAGTGAGATATCCTCTTGAAATCACGTGGATTAAATTTATAGTTCTATGTAAATTTCCCATTTTAGTTATATAGTAAAAATTCAGGGGCCGGAAGAGAGCATGTGTGACTTACTGCATCACATATGTACTGAGCTGCATCACCAAGCATTCTCCCCAGTATAAAGTTCTGATGGTAGGACGTATTTTGGGTGGTATTGCCACATCTCTCCTGTTTTCAGCGTTTGAATCATGGCTTGTGGCTGAACACTTCAAGGTGGGGGGTCTTGGATATAACGGTGAAAGTTAACTTGTGCAGTCTAACTGTTTTTGTTACTACATAATTGTGATTCAGAAAATGTGAATTATGCAACCCCACAAAGTCAAATATAATTTTATAACAAATTTGCTGAAAGATGGTTCATTCTGGGTTCTATTTACACTTGATCTTTGTACACGTGACTTGTGAACTCTAATCACAAATTGATTATATGATGGATGGATGTGTTGGGGCGTTTGGGTTTTGTTTTACTCACGAAGACCTCTTTTTATATGCAAAATATTTTCCTTATGCTGAATTTTGACAGCTTCAAGATGTAATATTAAGTTCATTGATTGAAAGCATGTTCCTTTATATCTATAACATTAGCAAAGTTCACAGAATTACTAATTAAATATGAACTACTTCACTTCACAAGTTGATTACAGATTCTAGTGATTACTAATTGCAATTTATTTCAATATATATTTTCTCCAGAGGGGTTTCGATCAGCAGTGGCTCTCAGTAACTTTCTCTAAGGCAGTATTCCTTGGCAATGGTCTTGTTGCTATTCTCTCTGGGTTGTTTGGAAATCTGCTAGTTGATACCTTAAGTCTTGGGCCTGTGTCACCCTTCGATGCTGCTGCTATCTTTCTAGCTATTGGAATGGCTGTTATATTATCATCATGGACTGAGAACTATGGGGACTCTTCGGAGAGCAAGGATTTATTTACTCAGTTCAAAGGTGCAGCTATAGCAATTGCTTCAGGTAGAATTTTAGATATAACTTTATGCTGCATTATTTACTTTAAGATAAAAATTAGATTTTTAGTAGATTTTGATAAAAGTTGATGAAATGTGCAGTTGAAAGTTGATAAAAATTGTGGATCCATGAAATGTGTGGTTGAAAATGAGTGGTTGTTTGGCCCCATTCATTTTTTCCACCTTTTCCCTCAAATTCATTTTTAACAAATATGGGAATCATCAATTCAACAACTTTTCAACAATGTGTTCTCCCAAAAACTCAAAATTCTTCCAAAACTCTCAACGCCAAACAACCTCTTTGTTTGGAGAAAAAAAATGAGTTTTTAGAAATGTAGGGTCAAACATGTGATGAATTTAAAGTGCTTTTATGGAGTCATTACAGTGGAATTGGAATCATGTGTCACAGTTTTGATCCTTTTGGATCCCATCTACCCATCAATCATGTCAAGTAATATTAGGGAAGACAAACCAATTATATGGTGCAATTCTCCTCTGTAAATTGAGTAGTGGGTCCAGCTTAATAAATGTTCAAATTTTGTTCTGATACATCACTCGTTTTCTTCATTAATTACTTTCCTCTATTGATAATTTCCTAATTTCATGGAGCTTAATAGAATGATTTATTTTTGGCAGATGAGAAGATCGCTTTGCTGGGTGCAATACAGTCTCTATTTGAAGGTTCAATGTACACATTTGTATTTCTCTGGACACCGGCGCTGAGTCCAAATGATGAAGACATTCCTCATGGTTTTATTTTTGCGACTTTCATGTTGGCTTCAATGCTGGGAAGCTCTATTGCATCTCGTCTATTGGCCCGCAACTCAACTAGAGTAGAGAGCTACATGCAAATTGTTTTTGTTATTTCTTCTGCCTCCCTTCTGCTTCCCATATCGACAAATGTAAGTACAGAAATACACTTGTTTGTTTTGTTTGGTCCTCTCATGGTGGATTATGTCTAAGTGCTTATTACTTGTGGCAGTTCTTGGTAACTCCTTCAAAAGTGAAAGGGGGCGGCATCACTTTTGCTGGTTGTCTCCAAGTTCTTGGCTTCTGTACTTTTGAGGCTTGTGTAGGGATTTTCTGGCCATCCATTATGAAGATGAGATCTCAATACATTCCTGAAGAGGCTCGAAGTACCATCATGAACTTCTTCCGCATCCCCTTAAACATCTTTGTTTGCGTGGTTCTATATAACGTATGTTACTGGATCTCTTTCTGTTTTATGGCTTCAGCTATATATTTTGTCTCATGTTTGCATGAATAGTTCTGAAAGACTTCAATTCATGGCAGTAAGAACTTTTCGTGTATGTTTTTCTTTTTAATTTTTGAATCCATTACCTTAGACAAATTCAAACATTTGATCTCTAGGATAAGCCTTATCTGATCGATAATGTGACTAAAGATATTGCATTATGAATTTGTAATTGCTAGTTAATTGTTTTAATTGTTAACTTTTTTGAATTGTCTTTGAAGGTCAATGCATTCCCCATCACAATCATGTTTGGAATGTGTTCGATTTTCCTCTTTATTGCATCCATTTTGCAGAGACGGCTTGCAGCAATTGGAGATAAGTTAAGTGAGTAATTTTTGTTGAATGGACTTTATACTATTACACAACACCAACTATTTTGTCATTGCATTGTTCCATATTGGCATCTTCTCGGAATTCGGTCATTTGGCACTGTCAATAACCAACTCTTATTTTATTATTTTTGTTTTTGTTCATATATTTATTTACCTTTGTGACAGAAACAGAAGATTGGGCTATGTTGAAGGAAAGAGATGACCAGGCTGAGCCATTGAATGCTCCTTAATCCCAACGATTTGGACAACAAAAACAATTTTGGAGGTCTTCAACTACCACCTTTTCTATAGCCATAATCTTCCATCTCGATTTCATGTACTCTCAGGTAAATTCATTTTGATAGTGATCATTCAAAAAAATTGTAAAAAAGTTGGTTGGCAACGGAGCAATGAAGAAAATAGGGTCGAAAGAATGCTGCTGCTAGAGTTGTTTTTTGTCTGTAATTTTGTTAGATGGAAACATATTAGTGTCTTATATGTTGGCCTTTGCTCTTAGGATTATGTGTGTCTGTAATTTTAATATTACTTCATTTCCCTAATCTAGGGTTTGCCTCAAGTATCCACCCTAGTATTGTTTTTGACATTTTTATCATATAATAGTGAAATGTCAAGAATGATTCTTTCAATTTGTCATTGTACATTTCTCTGTACCTACCATTTTCATTTACCTTTTTAAACATGATGTTTGCATTTGGGTTTGTGTGTTTTTGTATGAAAGGATACATCATCATGCTGTACACCTATGATGCACATGTACTTCGGCATGACATGGGTCTTGCAAATCGCATGTCATATTCTATTATTTTAATTTCCAACATTTACTTGAGGGACTTTTTTAAATCAGAATTTTAAAGAACTCAAATTTATGTGTCTTGAGGAGTTCTTTTTTTACTTTTAAAAAATACTATAACCGTGTCACATGTCCATGTCTTTGCAAGCTAGGTCTAAGTAATAAAAATAAAAGTAGTGACAAGTGTTGTAAATAATATGTTAATTAGTGAATGACATTTATACCTTGCAACTTTAGTCATTATTATTGTATCACTAATTCTTCTATGAAAATATGAGGTTCTTGTTGTAAAACTATCAAAGTATTAGAGAGAACAAGACTACCAAAATATTAGAGATAATATAGAGATAGAGAGAGAATTTATGTATTCCAATTGTGTGTTAAATGAAGGAGTGAAACACCCTATTTATAGGCGTAGATAATGGTACAATTGTAATAATATAAACTTTACATGGGTATAATGGGTCATTCACACCCAAGATATTTATAACACTCTCCCTTGAATAACCTAATATTCAATGCATGTTTCGTTAAAAACCTTGCTAAGAAAATCCAGTGGGATAAAACTTAAGCTAAGGAAAAGAGTACAATCATTGTGGAATATAAAAATAAATGCTGCCTTATTAAAACCTTGCTAGGAAAACCCAGTGGGATAAAACCTAGACGAAGGAAAAATAGTACAGCTACTCCCCCTGATATTAGTCATCGTAAACCATTGAGCCGACGCATTCCTATCTTATGTATCAATTTCTTGAGTGTAGATGTCGGTAATGCTTTAGTAAATAAGTCTGCCACATTATCACTTGATCGAATTTGTTGAACATCGATATCACCTGCTTTCTGAAGCTCATGTGTATAAAAGAATTTTGGAGAAATGTGCTTTGTTCTATCTCCTTTGATATATTCTCCTTTAAGTTGTGCAATACAAGTTGTATTATCTTCATACAATATCATTGGACTATCTTTTGTCGAAGCTAATCCACATGATGATTGGATATGATGAGTCATGTTTCTCAACCATATACATTCTCGACTTGTTTCATGGATTGTAATAATTTCTGAATGATTTGAAGATATTGTTGTCAAAGTTTGCTTCACGGATCTCTATGATATAGCCGTCCCACCACGTGTAAATACATATCCTGTTTTCAATTTTGCTTGATGTGGATCAGAGAGATAACCTGCATCTGCATATCCCACTAAAGAAGATCCCAAATTGTGAGAATAAAATAATCCGATATCAACAGTACCTTTTAGGTAACGAAGAATGTGTTTAATACCATTCCAATGCCTTTGAGTTGGTGCAGAACTATATCTTGCGAGTAGATTTACAGAAAAAACTATATCAGGTCTAGTGCAATTTGCAAGATATGATAATGCTCCAATTGCATTTAGATATGGTACTTCTGGACCAAGAACATTTTCTCCATCTTCAAGTGGGCGAAATGGATCATTTTTTGGATCAAGTGATCGAATGACCATTGGTGATGTCAATGGATGTCATGTATCCATATAAAATCGATTCAAAACCTTTTCTGTATATGAAGATTATTGAACAAATAGTCCTTCTGAAAAATGTTCAATTTGCAACCTAAGGCAAAATTTGGTTTTTCCCAAATCTTTCATCTCAAATTCATTTTTCAAGTAATCGGCAGTTTTGTTGAGCTCTTCTGGAGTTCCAATAAGATTTAAATCATCAACATAAACTACCACTATTGCAAATCCAATATTTGTTTTCTTTTTGAAAACACATGGGCATATATCATCATTTTTATAACCCTCATTCAACAAGTATTCGCTGAGGCGATTATACAACATACGTCCAGATTGTTTCAATCCATATAATGATCTTTGCAATTTGATTGAAAACATACTTTTCGGGTATGTATCATTTATTTCTGGCACTTTAAGTCCTCCAGGGACTTTCATGTATATGTCACTATCAAGTGAGCCATATAAATAGGCAGTTACTACATCCATAAGGCGCATATCGAGCCTTTCTGACACGGCCAAACTAATTAAAAATCTAAATGTGATGGCGTCCATGACGGGAGAATATGTTTCCTCATAATCAATTCCAGGTCTTTGTGAGAAACCTTGAGCTACAAGCCAAGCCGAGCTTTGTACCTTGTAACTTCATTATTTTCATTTCTTTTCCTTACAAAGACCCATTTGTATCATACAGGGATTACATTTTCAGGTGTTCGAACTACTGGTTCGAACACCTTTCGTTTTTCTAAGGAATTCAACTCCGTCTGCAAAGCTTCCTTCCATTTTAGCCAATCCTCTCTCTGTTGGCATTCTTTAACAGACAGTGGCTCAGGATCATTATTTTGAATTATTTCAAGAGCCATTTGGAAGGCAAAAATATCATCTATAACAACATTCTCCATTTCCCATAATTTATGAGATAACAAATAATTTATTGAAATCTCATTATTCTTGGACATCTGTGATTCTGCAGGAATCACGTCATCACTATTAGATTGTTTCATTGAAATCTGTGGTTCTGCGGGAACCATGTCACCACTATTAGATTGATCAATCTTTTCTATTATTACTCATCCAGGAGTTTTTGGTTGGTTTAATTTCCTCTTACGAGGTATGATGTCTTTTGAACAAACTGGTCGACCACGCTTCTGGCGTTTTTGAGGTTCACTTTCTATAGCAGTTTGTCCTACAGGGACATCAATCTTTGCCAGAGTGTTTTCTGCTGGTATATATGACTTTGTCACTTTTTTTGTGTCAACAAATTCATCAGGTAATTAATTTGCAATTCTTTGCAAATGAATAATTTTCTCAATCTCTTGCTAACATTGATTACTTCGGGGGATCAAAGTGAGATAGAGTTGTTTCATTCCAAGAAATTTGATCTTGATTTTCAGGATGCAACTTTACTCCTCCTAAAGTTGGAAAGTTCATTTCATCGAAATGACAATCTGCAAAACGTGCAGTAAGCAAATCACCCGTTAATGGTTCAAGGTACCTAATGATGGAAGGTGAATCAAAACCAACATAAATCCCAAGTCTACGTTGGGGACCCATTTTGGTACGTTGTGGGAGAGAGATTGGTACATGGACAGCACAACCAAAAACCATTAGGTGAGAAATATTAGGTTCATGACCAGATGCAAGTTGAAGAGGTGAGTATTGATAATAAGCAGTTGGTCTTATGCGAATCAATGATGCAGCATGTAATATGGCATGACCCCAAACAGAAGCTGAGAGTTTTGTTTTCATGAGTAGTGGTCTAGCAATTAATTGTAGACGTTTAATAAATGACTCCGCTAACCCATTTTGTGTATGGACATGAGCAACTGAATGTTCTATTGCCCAATGGACATGCAATACTCATTGAATCTTTGTGATCTAAACTCACCAGTGTTATCAAGACGAATTGTCTTGATCGAGTAATCAGGAAATTGAGCTCGTAATTTTATTATTTGAGCAAGTAGCCTAGAAAATGCTACATTTCTTGTGGACAGTAAACAGACATGCGACCATCTAGTAGAAGAATCAACTAGTACCATAAAATAACAAAATGGTCCACATGGTGGGTGTATTGGTCCACATATATCTCCATGAATCCTTTCTAAAAAAGTTGGAGATTTAACATTGACCTTTGTAGTGGAAGGTCTAATGACCAATTTCCCTTGCGAGCAAGCAACACATGAATAATCATTAGGTGAAAGAATCTTCTGGTTCTTTACAGGATGTCCATGTGAGTTGCTAATTATTCGACGCATCATTATAGCTCCTGGATGTCCAAGTCGATCATGCCAAAGTATAAAACTTTTTAAGTCCACGAACTTCGGGTTCGTGACGTTGTTTGATTCGACTTCTTTTATGGATGTATAATACATTCCAGAAGGAAGTGCCGGAAGTTTTTCTTTTATCTGCTTCTGGTCAGATACAAAAGAAGTAATGCAAAGATATTCAATGTTGTTTTCTTGCATCGTTTCAATGTGATATCCATTGCAGCGGATATCCTTAAAACTAAGCAAATTTCTTCTGGATTTGCTTGAGTATAGTGCATCGTTAATATATAGTTGTGTATTATTTGATAAAATAATATAGGCTTTACCGGAGCCTTCAACGATCTTCGATGTGCCGCATATTGTATTAACATAATTTTCCGCTAATGTTAAGCTCAGAAAATACTTTTTCTTCCGGAGAATAGTATGTGTTGTTGCACTATCAACAAGACATGTACCTTGGTAATTCATCTAAAATATAATAAAATAGATATTTTAGAAAAGTGAATTTATGATAAAAAGAAGTTAAACATAATTTAACATCAAACGGACAATACATATTAAGATTTCAAAATAACATCGTGACTTTCTGATAAAGCAAACTAATCTATATTTTCCATATCACGAGCATAAAAATCAGAGACATCTAAGTGTGTCCTATTAACTGGACAATTAGCTAAATTTGTCTCTATTTTTTCTTTTCCTTTAATAGACTGTTGGTAAAGGTCCACAAGATGTTTTGCCGTACGACAGGTACGTGACCAATGCCCTTTCATGCCACATCGGAAGCAACTTTTTTCGTGTTTCCGTTTGATTATGTTATTCTCATTTGCCTTATGCCTTTTAACCACGTGGCCATGTTGTTGATGATTTTGTCCAAAATTCCTTCCACGTCCACGTCCTTGTTCATGTCCGTGTCCACCCCTACGTTCGTGCCCACGGCCACGGCCACGTTTGTATCCGTGTCTATTTCTTGATATAGCATTTGCTTCAGGAAATGCAGTACCACTTGCTTCAGGAAATGGTACAGAACCGGTTGGACGTAATCCGTGATTTTTCATCAACAACTCATTATTTTGTTCGGCTACCAAAAGGAAAGATATGAGTTCCGAGTACCTTTTAAAACCACGCTCACGATATTGCTGCTGCAGGAGCACATTTGAGGCGTGAAAGGTGGAGAATGTTTTTTTCTAGGAAAATAAGTGCTTTTGCACGATCCTGCAGGGATTCATTGTTTCCTTCTTTGATTGTTTCTCCAAGCCCTTTTGAAATAAGATGGATCTCGGCATCTAGGATCCATGATAGATAATTTTTCCCGAATAAATCTAGTGCAATGAACTCGAGTTTTGTGATGTTTGCCATTAGGATAACTATTCAATCAAACATGAGAAATAATTAATTCCTTGAAAAATCTCAGTAAAGAATTAATGACATGATTTCTATATCGAGTTTTTATTCTTCTGGAATATTAATTATAATTCTAAGTTGTTGTAGTAATGAAACAAAATTTTGAAATTACTATGTGTAAATCTAAGTTGTGGTATCAATTAATCCATATAATAATTATCAAGAATAAATTAACAAATGATTAATACGTATAATGAGAGTGACATTAACAAAAGATTTTTCAGAAATTGCATTTCAAGAATTATGTGGTATGTATGTAACCATGTTTCATGAAGTGATGTTTAAACATCACATCTTTTGAAATTGTGATTTTAATTTTCAAAAAGAAAAATAACTTTTGCTTTTGTAAGTACACTTTATTGGAATGACGAATTGATTATATTATAAATTTATCCTTTTAGAAAATACATAAAATGTGATTTCATTTAAACCATATATTTAAAGAAACCCAGTAGAACCAACGATAATAAAACTGGTAGAACCAATTATATATGTGGTAGTATGATATACTTAAAAATTGTAAAACCAACTATGTAGGTGGTAACATGATATAATTAAAACTGGTAAAACCAACCATGTAGGTGGTAGCATGATATAATTAAAACTGGTAAAACCAACAATGTAGGTAGTAGTATGATATAATTAAAACTGGTAAAACTAACCATGTAGGTGGTAGTATGATATAATTAAAACCGGTAAAACCAACCATGTAGGTGGTAACATAATATATAAAAGATATTTAAAATTATTACTTTTTTGATACAGATTGAACATTTGTTAACTTAGTTGGCTAGAATCTCGTGCTGATAACGTATTGTAAAACTACCAAAGTATTAAAGAGAACAAGACTACCAAAATATTAGAGAGAATATAGAGATAGAGAGAGAATTTATGTATTCCAATTGTGTGTTAAATGAAGGAGTGAAGCACCCTATTTATAGAGGTAGATAATTGTACAATTGTAATAATATAAACTTTACAAGGGCATAATGGGTCATTCACACCCAAGATATTTATAACAGTTCTAATTCTTATAAAAATACACAAAGGTCATGAAAAAACATAAAATATATTGGTATTATTAAAGAATATTGTACTGTATTTTAGAAAAAATACAAATTATATCTACAAACATCCTTCAAGAATATTTTGTTACTTTTGAAGAAAATCACATTTATGTTATGTTAGTATTCTAACACAATATTACTTGCTCAGGGAGGGAATAACATTAGAAATATCAAATTTAACAAGAAAATATTATGTTATTGCTCTTGAAGAGTACAACTTTAGACGTTTCAATTTTTCGAACAATATTAATTCTTATATTTTACTTTAAAAATAACCCAACATTATTAATATTATAGAAAATTATTCCTCGCTCCTAAAGAGCAAGAATTACAATGTTCAAATATTTCCAAAGAAAATTATATTATTGCTCTCAAAGAAGTATAAACCTTGATTTAATAATTTTTTAAGATGAATCATTGAGATATATATCTAGCAGATAGTGCAAGTACGCACATATTCCATATAATGGAAAGTTTAAGGTGCCCCTTATTGGGAGGTGTAAAGCCCGCCTGACAGCGAGTGGGTGGGCATGATTTATGATGCCCCATAAGCTCCCTGTTCTAAATAATTATTGAAATTAACATTAGTAGAAAAATGTTGACATTATATCAGGTGTAACGAATATCGTCAAAAGGTTCAAAAGAGTTAATATTATTTCATCAGATAATATAAAATCATATATTGAGATGCACTATATTCTTGCAAATAAGAAAGAAATCTTGGTTGGTAAAGATTAAAATTATATTTTTAGTAGATTTTGATAAATGGTAGTTATATTCACACAACAATTTTTTATATTTACACCACATTTTAATTACATGAAATGTTTTTAATATTTGCTCACTTTTGCTTTTAAGTCCTCAATTTAATTCCAAAGCATTATTATTCTAATTTTTCAATTAATTAACATATTTTGTTTTTAATTACAATTTATAATCAAATATTTTGCTAATGTGCATTGAAAATAGCAAAAAATATTTATTTTTTTACTTTTGTACTAGTTATTTACTTCGATTATTTAAAAATACGAGAGAGAAATAAGTTTTTCTCCTCCTCATACGAAAAAATTTGGACAAAAATCATCTTTTTGAACAAGATGAAAAGTAACAGATGATTGATGATAAAAAGATTTATATAAAAAACTTAGGATTATAAGTGTAAAAATAAGAAAAGTTTAGGGATATTCATTAAAAATAAAACATAGTATAGTTAACAAATATTATGGTGTCAATATAATTACCCTTTGATAAAAACTGAGGGAATGAGTGGTTGAAAATGTGTGGGTCATGTAAAATGTGTTGTTAAAAGTAATTTTTTAATTTTGACTTAAGTTTTAATCAAAGTTTGTGGTACAAAGAACATCACACTGAGACGATACAAGAAAATAATACTGAATATCGTTGCATAACATATTTTGTATATGACTGGCAGTAGATAAAAGAAAGCACTCGACACTTCCCTCTTGTATATGCTATGCATTCATAAAAATGTTAAAATCAAATATTATCATGAATTCGAAGTTCGTTGAGCAAAAAAGTATCATATTTTAGTATTATTGACTTGAAAAGTGACAAAATCAATGTATACTAGCAGAAACTACTTTTAACAATAAAAAAAAAAAAAAGAAAAAAAAAGATGTCTCCGTAGGATAATCTGCTGTAGCAAATGAATTTTAAATACGCCACAAGTGCGAACAACCAGTTGACACTAAAGACTATGTACCTCCAAAGAAAATAAAGTTAAGAAAAAAAACCAGCATAAAACATTAGAAGAAGTAATATTAGAAAAAACTGATCAATCAAATATTGATAACATCTCTCTTGAAAATTCACAAATGTCCAAAAATAATGAGATTTTATTCAATTATTTTTTATCTCATAAATTTTGGGAACAAAATAATATTGATAAAGATGTTATTTTCGCTTTAAATGTAGCTATTGAAATAATGCAAAATGAGGATCTTGAACGACATTCTTTTTAAAGACTACCAATATAGAAATGATTGGTCAAATGGAAAGAAACCATACAGACAGAATTGAATTCCTTAGAGAAATGATAAGTGTTCCTGTAGTTCGAATAACTGAAAACATAATCCTTGTAGGATACAAATCGACATATTCTTAAATTACTGGCTTGTTGCATAATTGGATACAATCATAATCTAATAATTATATTATGTTTTTTGAAATATTAATTAGTGAGATCAAATGGCTAGTTCTTATCTCAATAATTTGAGAATGTTCTTTGATGTATCAATGAGTGGAGATCAAATGACCGAACAACATCTCGGTAAATTGAGTATTCAAGCAAAATGGTTTAGGAACGTGTACATGAAGGTCCTTGATGTATTAAACGTGCTAGAAAGAAATGACACATGCTCGATGACAATGCTCTCAATTAAAATAGAAAGATCATTATATGAATTAAAACAATTCGAACGCATGTGGTACAATTGTCTGAGTAAATATTTGTTGAAGAGTTTAATAAAATTGTAGATTATTTGAAAAATAAATTTGAGATGAAAGACTTGGAAAAAAGAAAATTTTGTCTTGAGTTGCAGATTGAATATTTCCTAGAAGAAATATTTAATCATCAATCTTTTTATAGTTAAATCACATTCATTGGCATCACCCACGGTTGTTCGTTCACTTGATGTGAAAAAAAAAATGATTCATTTCGCCCACTTGAAAATAAAAAATATCTTCTTGGCCCAGAAACCATATCTTAGTGCAATTGAAGTATTAACATATCTTGCAAATTGTACTTGGCTCGACAAAACTTTTTCCGTAGATCTCCCGCAGGATATAGCTCTACATAATCAAAAACATTTGAATGATGTTAAAAACATTTTTCGTTACCTAAAGGGTATTACTATTATGTGATTAGTTTATTCTAAAAAATTAAGATCTTTTGTAGTAGGATATACAGATGTAAGTTATCTCTCTCATCTTCATAAAGCAAAGTTGCAAACAGGATATGTATTTAAACGTGGTGGGAATAACTATATCATGAAGATTTGTTAAACAAACCTTGACAACATCTTCAAATAATTCAAAAATTATTTCAATCCATAAGACAAGTCGAGCATGTGTATGGTGGAAGGACATAACCCATCTTATCCAAGCATCACATGAATTAATTTCAACAAGAGATAGTCCAACAATATTGTAGGAACATAATGATGCTTGTATTGCACAACTCAAAGGAGATTTAAACAGTAATTCTAGAGAAACATTTTTTGGGGAAATTTTTAAGAGACATTGTGAGATGTCACACATTCATTAGATTATAAAAAGGTAAAGCTTCATCATAAAAGACAGAACAAAATACGTTTCTTCAAAATTCTTCTATACGCATGAGCATCAGAAGATTAGAGATATCCGTGTTCAAAAAATTCACTCAAGTGATAATGTAATTGATTTATTCATAAAAGCACTTTTGACATCTATATTCAAGAAACTGGGTGTTGACTGTACTTTTCTTTTCATCCGCTTATGTTTTGTCTCACTTGATTTTATTGCCAAAGTTTTAACGAGGCAACATTTATTTTTAGTACTCCAAATAACTGTACTTTTTTTTTTCATCTTTCGATATTTTTGTTCATTAAATTCAAATAAGATTTTAACGAGACAGATATTTTGTAATGTGTCATTTAAGAGGGAGTTTCGTAAAATAATATGTTTATTAGTTAATATCATTTATGCCCCTGTAACCTACCATTGTATTCTTAATTCATCCATATAAATATGAGCTTCAGATTCTTAATAAAACACACACAATTTTATTGACTTCTCTATATTCTCTAATTTATAACAAGAGGACAAGTTTGATAAAATAGTAAGATTTAATTAATTTAATCTACATGAATTTGTTAGTGTATTTATTGCAATTCTGGGTTTGGAAAAGTTTATATTCATGTTAATGCTAGTATTAGTCTGGAACAAATAATAGTACCAAAGAGTTATTTGTAATAATTTCAGAAGTTTGAGTGTTATGTCTTCAAGAGAAGCGTCCGTGCAAGTTCACCCCATACTTGCCCTTAGGGTATGGTCATTGATATGTTAATGAAATGTATATTGTCATATTTACTGATATTTAGCACCCATATTAACATTAAAAATGTTACATGATGTTTTAAAAATTCTTAACCTTGACGTAGCAAGATCTTGAGTTGCTTGATCATTGGAAAAGATGAATTAATTCGTCTTGGATAACCAGCAAGAAAGGCGAGGAGGATTCTCCCCGTCGCCCCTCTGGTGTGAGAATTAGTTTTTGGAGAGAGAAAAGTAGAGAGAAAAATATATAGCTGGAAAACTGTATTAATGATGAATGAATCATATTCGATCAGAGGAGTTGTATTTATAGGGCTTAAAACCCCGTAACCTTCTCCTATTATAAGAAGGAGTCCTCTTTGCGTAAGTTTACCTTTTAAGAGAAGAATCCTCATAATGATTGAACTTCCCCTTTTTGGGGATCTTTCTTTATGGATAACATCTTATCTTAGGGCCCAAGAATGTGGCCCATTCATGAAGCCCATAGACAAAGGATTACTTGAGGCCTGCTTGTATGGGCTTTTAGTGTGATAAGGCCGGGATGGGCCTACCAGAAAACCCATTATACAGTGAGATAAGAATGTGGTCGGGCAATACCCGACCTTACTCTTGGAATGTGCCCGAGCATGAGGGCCGACTTATGGACTTGTGAAGGGGATGATCCAGTGAGACCGAACAATATGCTCGGTCTGTAGCACTTGACAGGGAAGACCTGTAATATTCAACCCATGGCCCATAGACCTACTCTTAAATAAAGTGATCTAGAATTTACACTAATTTTCGCCAACTAATGTACATTACTGCTTTTATGAACAGTCTTTCTTTAGACGTATGACAGGTGGTAGGAGTTAAGTTGAAGATTTTGAAATTTTTTTCCCACCAATTTTGCCTATATATATGTGGTCCCCATAATCTCATTCTTCTTACTCTGCGAATTTTGAGATATCGGAGAACTCCTCGTGCAACTAGCACGACCTCTCCTTCTACAAAAGTTTACTAGCACTAAGGTAAGCTTGACCTATAACGATCTTCATTAAATTTATTATTTATTCCCTTAAAGTATGGTGAGTCCAATTGTAGTAGATGACCTTAGGGAGGTGGAGAACATAGACGAGCCTTTAGAGGTCCAGCCATTAGGTTTCTGCCAACCCTGCCCAATCCTCAGGAGGATGAATCTGATAATGAGGAAAAGGCTGAAGATAACCCTCGGGTAGGCAGGGAACCAAGATAGGATGACCTTGAGCTGCCGACCTATTCCAACAAAATGAAAGAACATATGGTCGAGGTAGAGATGAGGAGGTATAGGTTAGCAGATAGGTATACTGCTAGGGTCCCGAATAAGGACGAGCACTCTTACCATTACCAAGAAGGGGAGATTTTGGTGTATCATGAGGCTTTAATGGATAGGCTTAGATTTACTTTGCACCATTTCTTTGTGGATTTCTTGCTGACCCCGAGCATATTTCCGAGCCAACTCGCTCCCAATGGGTGGAGGATCCTTGTCTATTTTTTTGTTTTTTGTAGGAGTCTAGGAATAGAGCCAACATCAATCTTTGTAAATGTCTATTAAGAGCTTAAGTATTTTCCCCGGTTCAATTGCTTTGTGTATTTGTGGGGGAAAGGCCGATTTCAGGTTCCCTGGGTTCCTTCCTCCATCAAGTACTAGAAGGAAAAAAATTTCTTCATAAAATCGTGAGATGGAGAGAATATATTTTGGCTGACCTTTAGAAGGCCCGAAGATTATAGTTTTAATAGGGTAGGTAATTTGAGTGAGGAAGCCATAATTGAGCTTATAGCGAATGCAGTGAGGGTTTGTGACTTTGGGTTATTGGTCGAGGAAGCCAATGACCTTGTAAATAATGACATTCTTGATCAGGCCGGCCTTGACCTTCATCCCGGTAGTCGACCCACTAAATTACATAAACAAAAGCTACCTTAGCACACTTCCCTTTTTCTTCTTAGCACTTACCTTCTTTTTTGAGATCTAAATTTCCTGACCTTATTTTTTTTTCGAGATGGCTTTTGACTTTGAAACGTTGAAGGAAGCAGCCCTGGCTAAGGCTAGGGTGCACGAGCTAAGCGGGCTGAGGACGGGATAGCCCGAAAACTTCCTCAGAAAAGGACAAGGGTTACTTCATCGGGCCCAGGTCTGTCCTCTCACTCTAATGTGGAGGTCCATCACAATAGGATGGAGAGACAACAAAAGTGTTGGGCTCCCCCGCCATTTGATTCTCAATTGGAGGTGGAGAATCTGACTCTTTCTGATTGCAGGAAGAAGATGCAAGACTCCCTACATCCAGACCTTGTAAAGAAGTATCAGTATGAGGCCGATTTGGAGCAGGGAGTTGAACACATTATGAGTGTGGCACTTCAGGTAAGGCCTGAGGTGTAATAGATTTTTTAGTTTAATCTTTTTGCATAAGATTTTTCTCACTTATATTCTCGATCTATAGATGCTCAGCATTAACTAGGGAGTCGCTAACCAAAGCATTGAGCGGGGTGAGACGGCAAGTCAACTTGTCCATTCAGTCCAATACGAGGCAACTCGAGCTGTTGCTGTCGAAGAAGAACTGGCAAAGACCCGGGATGATCTTGAATCTTCAATTCAAGAGCACGAGTTAGCCCGAGAAGAAAATGCTCATTTGGCTGAAGAGATCAAACAGGCTCGGGAGAGGGAACTCCAAGCTTAGGCCTTTGCAGTGGAGGCGTTCAAGTGTTCAACAGAATATAAGCTCGCCTTTAGTAATTATGCCCTTGAGTCTTACGCTTAAGCCATCAAGCAGGCGCGAGCTTGGTGTATTCTAAAAGCACCTAAGCTTGACAAGAGTTCAATGTCGGAGTTCCCCTTAGGTACCAATGATATTGACCTCACCCTATTTGAGGAGGAGGAAGAGGAAGACTGTGAAGTGGTCAAGGATGCTGAAGACGGGAGTGAGCCTGAGGCTTGATTTTGTATATTTCTTTTTGTCTTTTAACCTGGGCGTATACCTCGTGGAATACTTGTAACCTTATCATTATGAATTAATTTAAAAGTTTTTGCTAAGTACATGCTTTTCACTTGTGTTTTACTCATAAGTTATTCATAAGGCTGGGCATATAAACCGACCTTGTAAGATATTTTTGTATGAAGGGGTCAAGCTCTTGACTTTGTGTAATTTACAGAAATAGTTGACAGGTCGGGTAGGTAGGCCGACCTTATAAGCTTTTTGATGTGATCCGGAAAAGGCGTCAAAAATGAGAAATCAAGATACGGGCAATTCAACAATATTCTACATGGGAAAAAGAACAAGTTTCATGTTGGGCTCGAGTCGAGATTCAAATCAGATCAATTAATGTCAAAGGATCAGAAAATTGGGCAGAAGCTGACTTACGGCCGTAACACCCATTTTTACAGCCGTAACATCAACATCACGAAATTGGGCAGAAAGGCAATTACGGTCGTAACTCATGATCTCACGGCCGTAAATGAAGTGGAAGTATTCACGGCCGTAAACAGAGTTTTGTAACTTTTATTATTTTTTTCAGAAGGTCATTTACGATCGTAAATAAAATTGTCACGGCCGTAACATATGTTTTTATTTTTAAACCGTAACTTAGGCGCCGCAGTTTTGAATTAATTAGGCGGTTAGGGTTTTGTTTAGCTCTAGTTTATTTTGGTTATTTTAGTTGTTTTAGCTATTTTAGCTTAATTAGAATCTATTCAGAGTCAGTTAGCGACTAGGGTTTATTTTGCCTATTTATATGGTTTTCCATTCAATGTAAAAATAGAATACTTTTGATGAATAAAATTATTGAGTGTTTTTACTCTCTCTAAAGGTGAGGATTTTCCCTTTAAACAAATCGAACTTATCAAGGATCTGGACATTCCTTTTTAAAACTTGAGGGGCTTAAGTGCAAATTTCCGAAATTAATTATATACTCAGATCTTTCCTCTCTCTCTCTTACCATTCTCTCACTCACCACTCTCTCTCTAACTCACGATCCAGTCGCGATCTGTGGTGAAACAAGGGTATTCAGCCGGAGATCGACAGGGCTCACCGGCGTTGGTTGCAATAAACGGTGAGGTTGCAAGTAGACCAGGTTGTGGGCTGATTTGTTGCGAGATTAGCGAAAACAGAGATAAACACGAGGCTTAAAGTCGCGATTTCTAGGCGATAATCCGGCGGTGGTTTGAGGTAAGTGACTGGCTTGGCTTAATCTGGGTTTTGGGTTTTATTTTGATTTGGGGTTTTGGCACTGAATTGGAGTTAATTTGGGACTGGGCAGTGGAGGCGATGGGGTTGTGCGATTTTCCGGTGATTGAGGTGGTTTGGCCGTCTATGGCTGTGGTGTTTGGTGATGATGAAGATGATTAAATTGATGTCTAAGTTTGATTAGAATAGGGCAGTGGTGGTGTTTGGGTTCTCGACTGAGTGCGGTGGTGGTGCTCAATTTTGATTGATGATGATGAACGCTGATTCAATTTGGTGTTTGAGGATGATGATACCGGTGGTGGAAATTTGCTGCAGTGATGATGAAGATGGTGATTGCAGGATATCAGAATTGATGATAATGGCTGAGATTGTTGATCTTGCAAATGGGAATTCTGAAAATGGAAATTGAATTGGATGTAGTTGAATGGAGGAAACTGGCCGGATTGATGAATTGATTAACTAGTGGTTGTGGATGGCAGTATTGGTAGTGGATTCGGCTGTGAGTTGCAGAGGGTGGTGGTTTGGTTGGTAGATCAGTGGTTGCAGTGATGAAACAGTTATGGCTTGCTGTAGGTTGATCTATGTGTGGTAAATGGTGGCTGCTGATGGTTTCTGATCGAGGAGGTGATGGCAGAGTGATGGACTGTGGTTGCACTCGTCTGGGATGGAGATGGAGCTTGGTGCAGGTGATGAAGATGTATGCTTATATATATTGTATTGTGGAATCTAAGTACATGGAAGTGTGAGTTGTGCCATGAGTATTGAAATGAAGATGGGGTAGATGATGATAATGATGAAGATGCTTTGCTTTGGTGTTTGTATAATGAGATGGAATATGAAATAGATGTAAAATTTATATATATAATGATGATGTTTTTGTATAAGGAATTGTATTAAAACTGATATATTTTGGACTGAAAATAAATTTGAATAAGGAAAATTGAAATATTTTAATAAATTTGGAATTCAAAATAATTTTGAAAATAATACTTTGAATAAACAATTAAAATAACATAATTTTAGAAATTCGGACATTTAATTTAAAATCGAACAAATTCGATATTTCTTGACTTGGCTAGACGAATCCGTCGCGGCGTTAACTTCAAAACAATGAGTGAAATAGTAGCGACACGATTTTCTAAATATTAAAATAATTATTTATTGCATAAAAATTCTGGATCGCTATAATCTTACCTCCTTAAAATAATTTCGTCCTCGAAATTAAACTTACTTAATCTTATAATTTCTGAATACTTAATCAGAATCTCTTCTTCTTATCATCGAATATTCTCAAAATAATCAAAACAATTCCTGAATATTTTCTCTACGTAAAATACCCAAAAATATCAACATAATATCATCAACTTATCTTTCCAATATTTGTAACCCAAAATTCAGTAAACAAATATCTCCCAAAACTAAGATTCTATACTTAAATGTCACCACATTTCCTGCAAAGTATTTCTTTCACTTGTATATACGTATTAACTCTAATTCGATACGGTCTCCAATTCACTTTCCACGTATCATCACACTATACCATGATTATCATTATTATAACAAAATATCAGTACCCATAATCCAAGAAAATATTCCAAATCTCCAATCAAATCTCCTTTATCGATAAAGTAAACGGCGCATAAACTCTTGTTCCCTCTTTTCCATTAAAATAATCCTGCTCTTTCTTGCTGGACACAACATCACGCGGATTCATTCATATCCTTGCGCTTTTAAATAGTTCATGCTGGGAAGAGGTTGAATCATCAAACAATGGATATCATCCTTACAAACATTCGCAAGTATTATTCCAATCTTCCTATGAATGATCTGAAAAAGATCTATAGAATAAGGCTCGAAAGATTGAGGTTGCTGATGGCTCATGATCTTCCAGAAGATGTTCGCTGGTTGATAGAAGCAAAGGTTCGACTATCTGGTGAATTACCATCAACATTTCCAAAGCACACGCCTGGTTTAGGCAAAAGCACGTTTGCAAAGAAACGAAGAGCAAAAAGACTGGGTGGTTGCTACAAATGTGCTCGTTGGAACTGTGATACTCGTTGCAAATCAGTAGGATATTCTTCTACTAATCGGGATGATAAAATTGAATTCATAAAGGGTGGACTGAGTAAGGAGTCTTTGGATGATATTCGACTGACTCTTGAGACGCACCCAAGTGGTTATGTACAACGTGAACTTCTCTCCTTATACGCTCAGTTTAACGAGGACAAAAATCGTTATAGTCTCCAAAATATAATATCGAAAGATCCTGTTTGCCAGTCTGTTTTACAAAATGAGGCTTCTGGCAGTTCAGCAATGATATAAGGTAAATCTTTTTAAAATATTTTGCTGCTTTCTTTCACGCGTTTTGGAAATAAAATATATTTTCCTTTCTCAAGGTTTGATAAAGCTGGAAATAAATATATTTTTCTTTTCTCGAGGTTTGATAAAGCTGGAAATAAATCACCGAAAGGTGATATCTTTGATAAAATAGTCAAAAGTTGGTCGATTTTGTCAAAAAGTGAATCTTTACTTTTTCAGAATCAATCAAAAACAGTAAATTTTTCCGGCTTTAAATAGCCAAACATATTTCATAGTTCAGGCATCCCAAAATCACATCTTCTTCGTAAGTTTTCCCTTCTTTAATATCAAAGATGGAAGCACCAAAACTTCGACAGATCAAAACTATTTGTGTATTTTGTGGATCAAAAGTGGGGAAAGGCTTCGGTTATCTAGAAGCGGCTGTAGATCTTGGAAAGAAACTGGGGGAAAAAGGTATCACTCTTGTATATGGGGGTGGTAGCAGTGGTCTAATGGGTTGTGTTTCCCAATCTGCTCTTGCAGAGAAATCAAAAGTAATCGGTGTCATACCTGTCCCTTTGGTAGATGTTGCAGGCAAAACACGAGGGCATGAAGTTCAAACCTTATCCATCCATGAACGCATAACTTGTATGCTATATGGTTCTGATGCCTTTATAGCCCTGCCCGGAGGTTTTGGTACCTTAGAAGAAATTTTTAACATTACCTCATGGGCTCAACTAGATCTCCATACTAAGCCTATTGGGCTTCTGAATGTTAACAATTTCTTTGATGGTTTGTTAACCTTTCTTGATTATGCTGTGGAACAGGGATTCATCTCTCCATTTTCCAGAAGGCTTCTTATTTCTGCTCCTACTATTGATGAATTACTGGATAAGCTGCAGTCATATATCTCAATACAAGATCCAGCAGGGGTTAAGATAGATTGGTCACAAGGAAGGGGAATCAAGCGAAAATGGAGTCCGGTTAATGTAAACTTAACTCTTTGAATCTTAGAATAGGTGGGGGTAGAGTACGGAGTATTCTCACTCTCGAGACACCCCTCCATTTACTAGGATTTCCTTAATGTTTAAATCTTGTGTGTACTTCAAAGATTCCAGGTGGTAGATTACGGAGTATTCTTACTCTCGAAACACACCTCTTTGAAGGTTTCTTTATTTCCTCAAAAGATCAGAGGTGGTAGGATACGGCTACTCCGGAAACACATCTCTCATTTTGAGGATTATCCCATGCTTCTCTCGTTTGCTTTTGTGTGTTTCATGTATTTCCTTTCCAGTATGACTCTTGTGTGTTCTCCTTATGAGAAAATAATAAAATCTCTGTTATCATCTACTAATCTCGTTTGTGATGTAAATGAACTTGCATGTCTAAACTTAATTCCTTTAGTAGATGCTTATCATATTATGCTCTTAATTCCAAATGATAAAATTCTGGACAGAGTCTCCCTTGTAATTTGGACTTATCCAAACCATAAGCATACTTCATAACTCACAATAATAAATAACTCCACATTTGATCACAACGATCTAAAAATATTGAAAACGATTCCAACACTTCAATATCATCAAAATATCCCATAATTCAATTCATAATTCCTCAACATAGAAATTTCAAATCATATTTTTCAATATCACAATATTACTTCCTTCCATACCTTAATTGGCTCAAAAGTTACTCATACTTATAAATATATGCCATAAATCATATTCCCAAAATTTATTCACAAAGCCAAACTTCATAATAAATTTCTCTTCAACATAGAGGCATAATAAATTAACTCAACATAATATCCATTACTTAATTCTCAATAAAATCGTATTATTCCCATTATGCTCAACACTCGTTTTCTTTAAAAAAAATTTCTCATAATCATACATTAAAGCATATAAGTTATGACAAAGCATAACAACATCATTATTTTCGAAGAAATACATTCTTATTTCTCATAAATCATAAGTATCCGAAATACTCTTCATTCTTTCTCATAAATCAATAAAATGAGTATTCGAAATACTGAAATAACTTTAAACATCATAAACTTCTTTACCTTGGAGTTGGTGGAACGAATGATGGCAGTGGCAATCTTCATCAATAAAAATCTTATAATGGAAAATATTTTTTAAAATTCTTTTTTTGAAAATTTTTTCCAGTCTACAGAAACGCAGACTAGCTCTGATACCAACTTGTAGCGCCCCGAGTTCCGTATACCCGATTCACTACGTCATTTTCTGTCTAAATTTTTCGAATAATATTTTTGCGGAAGAAATAGTTGAAATTCATTTTTGGCAACATTAAATAAACTGTAATGGCCGCTAAAATTGAAAACATTTATGAAACCATTTGAAATAGTAAATAGAACCATTAATATTGTAAAGAAATTGCCAATATCATAATTTCTCAAATAAATGAACTTCTCTAAATTATTCGATTGTTTGGAAAATACGGAAATCATTAACGTCAAACTTTCAACCGTTTAACGATTATTGCCACCATCATTCATCGCTCGCCACCGTCTCCGAAATCTGCAAAACTGTTAAAAAGTAGGGTGAGTATTTCATGGGGGAAATACTCAGTAGACTCATCGCATATTAATTTAATTTATAAGATGATTAAACACATAAATCCCGGCTCTTTATAAAACGGGCATTGATAGAGCTTCTTTATAAAACTGCTCTTGATAAGACTCATATTGTGCATTACAGCACGGGACATATTTTGCAAATCATAGGCTCTTTGAAAACAGCTCTTTGAAAACCATATACTTATAAAAATATTTTAATTATGCCAAGCATAATTTCTTTTGAAAGCATAACATAAGATATGATTGAAATCCTCATAAACATAAATAGACACAAGAACTTTACCGAACTTAGGTGGCAAGAATTCTTATGCAGTAAAATCATAATAACAGTAAGTTTTCATCATAACATAGGATAATATCGAAATCCTCATAAACATAAGAATTTTACCGAACTTAGGTGGCAAGAATTCTTATGTAGTAAGTCATAATAACAGTAAGATCATAATAACAGTAAGTATACCAAAACATAATTCATGAAATTCATAGGGATCATTTCCATCATAACATAAGATAGGATCGAAATCCTCATAAACATACGCGACAGGAATTTTACCGAACTTAGGTGGTAAATCCTCATAAACATATGGAAAGACAGGAATTTTACCGAACTTAGGTGGTAAATCCTCATAAACTTATGGAGACACAGAATTCTACCGAACTTAGGTGGTAAGAATTCTTATGCGTAGCAATGATCCAAAACATATAAAACATTATCGTAAAAACATAGGGTATACTTACTTTTCATAAAACATACTTAATTTTCTTGAAAATTGACTTTCACAAGTCACATGACATTTATATGAAATCATAATTTAAATCAATTAATAAGTGCGAGTCTACCTCAAATCCGACGAGTGCAAAGTTGAGCGGGAATGACTTCAATTTCTTTAAATTCTCCGTACGCTTCGTCTTAGCCAATAAGTCACTTTAGTATATCGAATATATAGTTCAAAATGATAAATTATAATTTGAGGACTAAAATTGATGTTTTGAAAGTTGAGGGACTAAAATGAATACTTTTGAAAGTTCAGGGACTAAAATAGATATTTTGAAAGTTGAGAGACTAAAATAGATACTTTTGATAGTTGAGGGATTCAAATGAATACTTTTGAAACTTGAGCTTAAAAGTAAATCAGCAGGGACTGAAGTGATCAGATTTTGAAAATGAAAGGGCTGATTAAAATCATTTAGAACTTAAGGGACTGAATTAAAAAGATTTAAAGCTGAAAGGACCGACATAAAACATTTTGTAAACTTAGGGACTGAAATAAAACCTTTTTAAAACTTGAGGGGCTTAAGTGCAAATTTTCGAAATTAATTATATACTCAGATCTTTCCTCTCTCTCTCTTACCATTCTCTCACTCACCACTCTCTCTCTCACTCACGATCCAGTCGCGATCTGTGGTGAAACAAGGGTATTCAGCCGGCGATCGACAGGGCTCACCGGCGTTGGTTGCAATAAACGGTGAGGTTGCAAGTAGACCAGGTTGTGGGCTGATTTGTTGCGAGATTAGCGAAAACAGAGATAAACACGAGGCTTAAAGTCGCGATTTCTAGGCGATAATCCGGCGGTGGTTTGAGGTAAGTGACTGGCTTGGCTTAATCTGGGTTTTGGGTTTTATTTTGATTTGGGGTTTTGGCACTGAATTGGAGTTAATTTGGGACTGGGCAGTGGAGGCGATGGGGTTGTGCGATTTTCCGGTGATTGAGGTGGTTTGGCCGTCTATGGCTGTGGTGTTTGGTGATGATGAAGATGATTAAATTGATGTCTAAGTTTGATTAGAATAGGGCAGTGGTGGTGTTTGGGTTCTCGACTGAGTGCGGTGGTGGTGCTCAATTTTGATTGATGATGATGAACGCTGATTCAATTTGGTGTTTGAGGATGATGATACCGGTGGTGGAAATTTGCTGCAGTGATGATGAAGATGGTGATTGCAGGATATCAGAATTGATGATAATGGCTGAGATTGTTGATCTTGCAAATGGGAATTCTGAAAATGGAAATTGAATTGGATGTAGTTGAATGGAGGAAACTGGCCGGATTGATGAATTGATTAACTAGTGGTTGTGGATGGCAGTATTGGTAGTGGATTCGGCTGTGAGTTGCAGAGGGTGGTGGTTTGGTTGGTAGATCAGTGGTTGCAGTGATGAAACAGTTATGGCTTGCTGTAGGTTGATCTATGTGTGGTAAATGGTGGCTGCTGATGGTTTCTGATCGAGGAGGTGATGGCAGAGTGATGGACTGTGGTTGCACTCGTCTGGGATGGAGATGGAGCTTGGTGCAGGTGATGAAGATGTATGCTTATATATATTGTATTGTGGAATCTAAGTACATGGAAGTGTGAGTTGTGCCATGAGTATTGAAATGAAGATGGGGTAGATGATGATAATGATGAAGATGCTTTGCTTTGGTGTTTGTATAATGAGATGGAATATGAAATAGATGTAAAATTTATATATATAATGATGATGTTTTTGTATAAGGAATTGTATTAAAACTGATATATTTTGGACTGAAAATAAATTTGAATAAGGAAAATTGAAATATTTTAATAAATTTGGAATTCAAAATAATTTTGAAAATAATACTTTGAATAAACAATTAAAATAACATAATTTTAGAAATTCGGACATTTAATTTAAAATCGAACAAATTCGATATTTCTTGACTTGGCTAGACGAATCCGTCGCGGCGTTAACTTCAAAACAATGAGTGAAATAGTAGCGACACGATTTTCTAAATATTAAAATAATTATTTATTGCATAAAAATTCTGGATCGCTATAATCTTACCTCCTTAAAATAATTTCGTCCTCGAAATTAAACTTACTTAATCTTATAATTTCTGAATACTTAATCAGAATCTCTTCTTCTTATCATCGAATATTCTCAAAATAATCAAAACAATTCCTGAATATTTTCTCTACGTAAAATACCCAAAAATATCAACATAATATCATCAACTTATCTTTCCAATATTTGTAACCCAAAATTCAGTAAACAAATATCTCCCAAAACTAAGATTCTATACTTAAATGTCACCACATTTCCTGCAAAGTATTTCTTTCACTTGTATATACGTATTAACTCTAATTCGATACGGTCTCCAATTCACTTTCCACGTATCATCACACTATACCATGATTATCATTATTATAACAAAATATCAGTACCCATAATCCAAGAAAATATTCCAAATCTCCAATCAAATCTCCTTTATCGATAAAGTAAACGGCGCATAAACTCTTGTTCCCTCTTTTCCATTAAAATAATCCTGCTCTTTCTTGCTGGACACAACATCACGCGGATTCATTCATATCCTTGCGCTTTTAAATAGTTCATGCTGGGAAGAGGTTGAATCATCAAACAATGGATATCATCCTTACAAACATTCGCAAGTATTATTCCAATCTTCCTATGAATGATCTGAAAAAGATCTATAGAATAAGGCTCGAAAGATTGAGGTTGCTGATGGCTCATGATCTTCCAGAAGATGTTCGCTGGTTGATAGAAGCAAAGGTTCGACTATCTGGTGAATTACCATCAACATTTCCAAAGCACATGCCTGGTTTAGGCAAAAGCACGTTTGCAAAGAAACGAAGAGCAAAAAGACTGGGTGGTTGCTACAAATGTGCTCGTTGGAACTGTGATACTCGTTGCAAATCAGTAGGATATTCTTCTACTAATCGGGATGATAAAATTGAATTCATAAAGGGTGGACTGAGTAAGGAGTCTTTGGATGATATTCGACTGACTCTTGAGACGCACCCAAGTGGTTATGTACAACGTGAACTTCTCTCCTTATACGCTCAGTTTAACGAGGACAAAAATCGTTATAGTCTCCAAAATATAATATCGAAAGATCCTGTTTGCCAGTCTGTTTTACAAAATGAGGCTTCTGGCAGTTCAGCAATGATATAAGGTAAATCTTTTTAAAATATTTTGCTGCTTTCTTTCACGCGTTTTGGAAATAAAATATATTTTCCTTTCTCAAGGTTTGATAAAGCTGGAAATAAATATATTTTTCTTTTCTCGAGGTTTGATAAAGCTGGAAATAAATCACCGAAAGGTGATATCTTTGATAAAATAGTCAAAAGTTGGTCGATTTTGTCAAAAAGTGAATCTTTACTTTTTCAGAATCAATCAAAAACAGTAAATTTTTCCGGCTTTAAATAGCCAAACATATTTCATAGTTCAGGCATCCCAAAATCACATCTTCTTCGTAAGTTTTCCCTTCTTTAATATCAAAGATGGAAGCACCAAAACTTCGACAGATCAAAACTATTTGTGTATTTTGTGGATCAAAAGTGGGGAAAGGCTTCGGTTATCTAGAAGCGGCTGTAGATCTTGGAAAGAAACTGGGGGAAAAAGGTATCACTCTTGTATATGGGGGTGGTAGCAGTGGTCTAATGGGTTGTGTTTCCCAATCTGCTCTTGCAGAGAAATCAAAAGTAATCGGTGTCATACCTGTCCCTTTGGTAGATGTTGCAGGCAAAACACGAGGGCATGAAGTTCAAACCTTATCCATCCATGAACGCATAACTTGTATGCTATATGGTTCTGATGCCTTTATAGCCCTGCCCGGAGGTTTTGGTACCTTAGAAGAAATTTTTAACATTACCTCGTGGGCTCAACTAGACCTCCATACTAAGCCTATTGGGCTTCTGAATGTTAACAATTTCTTTGATGGTTTGTTAACCTTTCTTGATTATGCTGTGGAACAGGGATTCATCTCTCCATTTTCCAGAAGGCTTCTTATTTCTGCTCCTACTATTGATGAATTACTGGATAAGCTGCAGTCATATATCTCAATACAAGATCCAGCAGGGGTTAAGATAGATTGGTCACAAGGAAGGGGAATCAAGCGAAAATGGAGTCCGGTTAATGTAAACTTAACTCTTTGAATCTTAGAATAGGTGGGGGTAGAGTACGGAGTATTCTCACTCTCGAGACACCCCTCCATTTACTAGGATTTCCTTAATGTTTAAATCTTGTGTGTACTTCAAAGATTCCAGGTGGTAGATTACGGAGTATTCTTACTCTCGAAACACACCTCTTTGAAGGTTTCTTTATTTCCTCAAAAGATCAGAGGTGGTAGGATACGGCTACTCCGGAAACACATCTCTCATTTTGAGGATTATCCCATGCTTCTCTCGTTTGCTTTTGTGTGTTTCATGTATTTCCTTTCCAGTATGACTCTTGTGTGTTCTCCTTATGAGAAAATAATAAAATCTCTGTTATCATCTACTAATCTCGTTTGTGATGTAAATGAACTTGCATGTCTAAACTTAATTCCTTTAGTAGATGCTTATCATATTATGCTCTTAATTCCAAATGATAAAATTCTGGACAGAGTCTCCCTTGTAATTTGGACTTATCCAAACCATAAGCATACTTCATAACTCACAATAATAAATAACTCCACATTTGATCACAACGATCTAAAAATATTGAAAACGATTCCAACACTTCAATATCATCAAAATATCCCATAATTCAATTCATAATTCCTCAACATAGAAATTTCAAATCATATTTTTCAATATCACAATATTACTTCCTTCCATACCTTAATTGGCTCAAAAGTTACTCATACTTATAAATATATGCCATAAATCATATTCCCAAAATTTATTCACAAAGCCAAACTTCATAATAAATTTCTCTTCAACATAGAGGCATAATAAATTAACTCAACATAATATCCATTACTTAATTCTCAATAAAATCGTATTATTCCCATTATGCTCAACACTCGTTTTCTTTAAAAAAAATTTCTCATAATCATACATTAAAGCATATAAGTTATGACAAAGCATAACAACATCATTATTTTCGAAGAAATACATTCTTATTTCTCATAAATCATAAGTATCCGAAATACTCTTCATTCTTTCTCATAAATCAATAAAATGAGTATTCGAAATACTGAAATAACTTTAAACATCATAAACTTCTTTACCTTGGAGTTGGTGGAACGAATGATGGCAGTGGCAATCTTCATCAATAAAAATCTTATAATGGAAAATATTTTTTAAAATTCTTTTTTTGAAAATTTTTTCCAGTCTACAGAAACGCAGACTAGCTCTGATACCAACTTGTAGCGCCCCGAGTTCCGTATACCCGATTCACTACGTCATTTTCTGTCTAAATTTTTCGAATAATATTTTTGCGGAAGAAATAGTTGAAATTCATTTTTGGCAACATTAAATAAACTGTAATGGCCGCTAAAATTGAAAACATTTATGAAACCATTTGAAATAGTAAATAGAACCATTAATATTGTAAAGAAATTGCCAATATCATAATTTCTCAAATAAATGAACTTCTCTAAATTATTCGATTGTTTGGAAAATACGGAAATCATTAACGTCAAACTTTCAACCGTTTAACGATTATTGCCACCATCATTCATCGCTCGCCACCGTCTCCGAAATCTGCAAAACTGTTAAAAAGTAGGGTGAGTATTTCATGGGGGAAATACTCAGTAGACTCATCGCATATTAATTTAATTTATAAGATGATTAAACACATAAATCCCGGCTCTTTATAAAACGGGCATTGATAGAGCTTCTTTATAAAACTGCTCTTGATAAGACTCATATTGTGCATTACAGCACGGGACATATTTTGCAAATCATAGGCTCTTTGAAAACAGCTCTTTGAAAACCATATACTTATAAAAATATTTTAATTATGCCAAGCATAATTTCTTTTGAAAGCATAACATAAGATATGATTGAAATCCTCATAAACATAAATAGACACAAGAACTTTACCGAACTTAGGTGGCAAGAATTCTTATGCAGTAAAATCATAATAACAGTAAGTTTTCATCATAACATAGGATAATATCGAAATCCTCATAAACATAAGAATTTTACCGAACTTAGGTGGCAAGAATTCTTATGTAGTAAGTCATAATAACAGTAAGATCATAATAACAGTAAGTATACCAAAACATAATTCATGAAATTCATAGGGATCATTTCCATCATAACATAAGATAGGATCGAAATCCTCATAAACATACGCGACAGGAATTTTACCGAACTTAGGTGGTAAATCCTCATAAACATATGGAAAGACAGGAATTTTACCGAACTTAGGTGGTAAATCCTCATAAACTTATGGAGACACAGAATTCTACCAAACTTAGGTGGTAAGAATTCTTATGCGTAGCAATGATCCAAAACATATAAAACATTATCGTAAAAACATAGGGTATACTTACTTTTCATAAAACATACTTAATTTTCTTGAAAATTGACTTTCACAAGTCACATGACATTTATATGAAATCATAATTTAAATCAATTAATAAGTGCGAGTCTACCTCAAATCCGACGAGTGCAAAGTTGAGCGGGAATGACTTCAATTTCTTTAAATTCTCCGTACGCTTCGTCTTAGCCAATAAGTCACTTTAGTATATCGAATATATAGTTCAAAATGATAAATTATAATTTGAGGACTAAAATTGATGTTTTGAAAGTTGAGGGACTAAAATGAATACTTTTGAAAGTTCAGGGACTAAAATAGATATTTTGAAAGTTGAGAGACTAAAATAGATACTTTTGATAGTTGAGGGATTCAAATGAATACTTTTGAAACTTGAGCTTAAAAGTAAATCAGCAGGGACTGAAGTGATCAGATTTTGAAAATGAAAGGGCTGATTAAAATCATTTAGAACTTAAGGGACTGAATTAAAAAGATTTAAAGCTGAAAGGACCGACATAAAACATTTTGTAAACTTAGGGACTGAAATAAAACCTTTTTAAAACTTGAGGGGCTTAAGTGCAAATTTCCGAAATTAATTATATACTCAGATCTTTCCTCTCTCTCTCTTACCATTCTCTCACTCACCACTCTCTCTCTAACTCACGATCCAGTCGCGATCTGTGGTGAAACAAGGGTATTCAGCCGGCGATCGACAGGGCTCACCGGCGTTGGTTGCAATAAACGGTGAGGTTGCAAGTAGACCAGGTTGTGGGCTGATTTGTTGCGAGATTAGCGAAAACAGAGATAAACACGAGGCTTAAAGTCGCGATTTCTAGGCGATAATCCGGCGGTGGTTTGAGGTAAGTGACTGGCTTGGCTTAATCTGGGTTTTGGGTTTTATTTTGATTTGGGGTTTTGGCACTGAATTGGAGTTAATTTGGGACTGGGCAGTGGAGGCGATGGGGTTGTGCGATTTTCCGGTGATTGAGGTGGTTTGGCCGTCTATGGCTGTGGTGTTTGGTGATGATGAAGATGATTAAATTGATGTCTAAGTTTGATTAGAATAGGGCAGTGGTGGTGTTTGGGTTCTCGACTGAGTGCGGTGGTGGTGCTCAATTTTGATTGATGATGATGAACGCTGATTCAATTTGGTGTTTGAGGATGATGATACCGGTGGTGGAGATTTGCTGCAGTGATGATGAAGATGGTGATTGCAGGATATCAGAATTGATGATAATGGCTGAGATTGTTGATCTTGCAAATGGGAATTCTGAAAATGGAAATTGAATTGGATGTAGTTGAATGGAGGAAACTGGCCGGATTGATGAATTGATTAACTAGTGGTTGTGGATGGCAGTATTGGTAGTGGATTCGGCTGTGAGTTGCAGAGGGTGGTGGTTTGGTTGGTAGATCAGTGGTTGCAGTGATGAAACAGTTATGGCTTGCTGTAGGTTGATCTATGTGTGGTAAATGGTGGCTGCTGATGGTTTCTGATCGAGGAGGTGATGGCAGAGTGATGGACTGTGGTTGCACTCGTCTGGGATGGAGATGGAGCTTGGTGCAGGTGATGAAGATGTATGCTTATATATATTGTATTGTGGAATCTAAGTACATGGAAGTGTGAGTTGTGCCATGAGTATTGAAATGAAGATGGGGTAGATGATGATAATGATGAAGATGCTTTGCTTTGGTGTTTGTATAATGAGATGGAATATGAAATAGATGTAAAATTTATATATATAATGATGATGTTTTTGTATAAGGAATTGTATTAAAACTGATATATTTTGGACTGAAAATAAATTTGAATAAGGAAAATTGAAATATTTTAATAAATTTGGAATTCAAAATAATTTTGAAAATAATACTTTGAATAAACAATTAAAATAACATAATTTTAGAAATTCGGACATTTAATTTAAAATCGAACAAATTCGATATTTCTTGACTTGGCTAGACGAATCCGTCGCGGCGTTAACTTCAAAACAATGAGTGAAATAGTAGCGACACGATTTTCTAAATATTAAAATAATTATTTATTGCATAAAAATTCTGGATCGCTATAATCTTACCTCCTTAAAATAATTTCGTCCTCGAAATTAAACTTACTTAATCTTATAATTTCTGAATACTTAATCAGAATCTCTTCTTCTTATCATCGAATATTCTCAAAATAATCAAAACAATTCCTGAATATTTTCTCTACGTAAAATACCCAAAAATATCAACATAATATCATCAACTTATCTTTCCAATATTTGTAACCCAAAATTCAGTAAACAAATATCTCCCAAAACTAAGATTCTATACTTAAATGTCACCACATTTCCTGCAAAGTATTTCTTTCACTTGTATATACGTATTAACTCTAATTCGATACGGTCTCCAATTCACTTTCCACGTATCATCACACTATACCATGATTATCATTATTATAACAAAATATCAGTACCCATAATCCAAGAAAATATTCCAAATCTCCAATCAAATCTCCTTTATCGATAAAGTAAACGGCGCATAAACTCTTGTTCCCTCTTTTCCATTAAAATAATCCTGCTCTTTCTTGCTGGACACAACATCACGCGGATTCATTCATATCCTTGCGCTTTTAAATAGTTCATGCTGGGAAGAGGTTGAATCATCAAACAATGGATATCATCCTTACAAACATTCGCAAGTATTATTCCAATCTTCCTATGAATGATCTGAAAAAGATCTATAGAATAAGGCTCGAAAGATTGAGGTTGCTGATGGCTCATGATCTTCCAGAAGATGTTCGCTGGTTGATAGAAGCAAAGGTTCGACTATCTGGTGAATTACCATCAACATTTCCAAAGCACATGCCTGGTTTAGGCAAAAGCACGTTTGCAAAGAAACGAAGAGCAAAAAGACTGGGTGGTTGCTACAAATGTGCTCGTTGGAACTGTGATACTCGTTGCAAATCAGTAGGATATTCTTCTACTAATCGGGATGATAAGATTGAATTCATAAAGGGTGGACTGAGTAAGGAGTCTTTGGATGATATTCGACTGACTCTTGAGACGCACCCAAGTGGTTATGTACAACGTGAACTTCTCTCCTTATACGCTCAGTTTAACGAGGACAAAAATCGTTATAGTCTCCAAAATATAATATCGAAAGATCCTGTTTGCCAGTCTGTTTTACAAAATGAGGCTTCTGGCAGTTCAGCAATGATATAAGGTAAATCTTTTTAAAATATTTTGCTGCTTTCTTTCACGCGTTTTGGAAATAAAATATATTTTCCTTTCTCAAGGTTTGATAAAGCTGGAAATAAATATATTTTTCTTTTCTCGAGGTTTGATAAAGCTGGAAATAAATCACCGAAAGGTGATATCTTTGATAAAATAGTCAAAAGTTGGTCGATTTTGTCAAAAAGTGAATCTTTACTTTTTCAGAATCAATCAAAAACAGTAAATTTTTCCGGCTTTAAATAGCCAAACATATTTCATAGTTCAGGCATCCCAAAATCACATCTTCTTCGTAAGTTTTCCCTTCTTTAATATCAAAGATGGAAGCACCAAAACTTCGACAGATCAAAACTATTTGTGTATTTTGTGGATCAAAAGTGGGGAAAGGCTTCGGTTATCTAGAAGCGGCTGTAGATCTTGGAAAGAAACTGGGGGAAAAAGGTATCACTCTTGTATATGGGGGTGGTAGCAGTGGTCTAATGGGTTGTGTTTCCCAATCTGCTCTTGCAGAGAAATCAAAAGTAATCGGTGTCATACCTGTCCCTTTGGTAGATGTTGCAGGCAAAACACGAGGGCATGAAGTTCAAACCTTATCCATCCATGAACGCATAACTTGTATGCTATATGGTTCTGATGCCTTTATAGCCCTGCCCGGAGGTTTTGGTACCTTAGAAGAAATTTTTAACATTACCTCGTGGGCTCAACTAGACCTCCATACTAAGCCTATTGGGCTTCTGAATGTTAACAATTTCTTTGATGGTTTGTTAACCTTTCTTGATTATGCTGTGGAACAGGGATTCATCTCTCCATTTTCCAGAAGGCTTCTTATTTCTGCTCCTACTATTGATGAATTACTGGATAAGCTGCAGTCATATATCTCAATACAAGATCCAGCAGGGGTTAAGATAGATTGGTCACAAGGAAGGGGAATCAAGCGAAAATGGAGTCCGGTTAATGTAAACTTAACTCTTTGAATCTTAGAATAGGTGGGGGTAGAGTACGGAGTATTCTCACTCTCGAGACACCCCTCCATTTACTAGGATTTCCTTAATGTTTAAATCTTGTGTGTACTTCAAAGATTCCAGGTGGTAGATTACGGAGTATTCTTACTCTCGAAACACACCTCTTTGAAGGTTTCTTTATTTCCTCAAAAGATCAGAGGTGGTAGGATACGGCTACTCCGGAAACACATCTCTCATTTTGAGGATTATCCCATGCTTCTCTCGTTTGCTTTTGTGTGTTTCATGTATTTCCTTTCCAGTATGACTCTTGTGTGTTCTCCTTATGAGAAAATAATAAAATCTCTGTTATCATCTACTAATCTCGTTTGTGATGTAAATGAACTTGCATGTCTAAACTTAATTCCTTTAGTAGATGCTTATCATATTATGCTCTTAATTCCAAATGATAAAATTCTGGACAGAGTCTCCCTTGTAATTTGGACTTATCCAAACCATAAGCATACTTCATAACTCACAATAATAAATAACTCCACATTTGATCACAACGATCTAAAAATATTGAAAACGATTCCAACACTTCAATATCATCAAAATATCCCATAATTCAATTCATAATTCCTCAACATAGAAATTTCAAATCATATTTTTCAATATCACAATATTACTTCCTTCCATACCTTAATTGGCTCAAAAGTTACTCATACTTATAAATATATGCCATAAATCATATTCCCAAAATTTATTCACAAAGCCAAACTTCATAATAAATTTCTCTTCAACATAGAGGCATAATAAATTAACTCAACATAATATCCATTACTTAATTCTCAATAAAATCGTATTATTCCCATTATGCTCAACACTCGTTTTCTTTAAAAAAAATTTCTCATAATCATACATTAAAGCATATAAGTTATGACAAAGCATAACAACATCATTATTTTCGAAGAAATACATTCTTATTTCTCATAAATCATAAGTATCCGAAATACTCTTCATTCTTTCTCATAAATCAATAAAATGAGTATTCGAAATACTGAAATAACTTTAAACATCATAAACTTCTTTACCTTGGAGTTGGTGGAACGAATGATGGCAGTGGCAATCTTCATCAATAAAAATCTTATAATGGAAAATATTTTTTAAAATTCTTTTTTTGAAAATTTTTTCCAGTCTACAGAAACGCAGACTAGCTCTGATACCAACTTGTAGCGCCCCGAGTTCCGTATACCCGATTCACTACGTCATTTTCTGTCTAAATTTTTCGAATAATATTTTTGCGGAAGAAATAGTTGAAATTCATTTTTGGCAACATTAAATAAACTGTAATGGCCGCTAAAATTGAAAACATTTATGAAACCATTTGAAATAGTAAATAGAACCATTAATATTGTAAAGAAATTGCCAATATCATAATTTCTCAAATAAATGAACTTCTCTAAATTATTCGATTGTTTGGAAAATACGGAAATCATTAACGTCAAACTTTCAACCGTTTAACGATTATTGCCACCATCATTCATCGCTCGCCACCGTCTCCGAAATCTGCAAAACTGTTAAAAAGTAGGGTGAGTATTTCATGGGGGAAATACTCAGTAGACTCATCGCATATTAATTTAATTTATAAGATGATTAAACACATAAATCCCGGCTCTTTATAAAACGGGCATTGATAGAGCTTCTTTATAAAACTGCTCTTGATAAGACTCATATTGTGCATTACAGCACGGGACATATTTGCAAATCATAGGCTCTTTGAAAACAGCTCTTTGAAAACCATATACTTATAAAAATATTTTAATTATGCCAAGCATAATTTCTTTTGAAAGCATAACATAAGATATGATTGAAATCCTCATAAACATAAATAGACACAAGAACTTTACCGAACTTAGGTGGCAAGAATTCTTATGCAGTAAAATCATAATAACAGTAAGTTTTCATCATAACATAGGATAATATCGAAATCCTCATAAACATAAGAATTTTACCGAACTTAGGTGGCAAGAATTCTTATGTAGTAAGTCATAATAACAGTAAGATCATAATAACAGTAAGTATACCAAAACATAATTCATGAAATTCATAGGGATCATTTCCATCATAACATAAGATAGGATCGAAATCCTCATAAACATACGCGACAGGAATTTTACCGAACTTAGGTGGTAAATCCTCATAAACATATGGAAAGACAGGAATTTTACCGAACTTAGGTGGTAAATCCTCATAAACTTATGGAGACACAGAATTCTACCGAACTTAGGTGGTAAGAATTCTTATGCGTAGCAATGATCCAAAACATATAAAACATTATCGTAAAAACATAGGGTATACTTACTTTTCATAAAACATACTTAATTTTCTTGAAAATTGACTTTCACAAGTCACATGACATTTATATGAAATCATAATTTAAATCAATTAATAAGTGCGAGTCTACCTCAAATCCGACGAGTGCAAAGTTGAGCGGGAATGACTTCAATTTCTTTAAATTCTCCGTACTCTTCGTCTTAGCCAATAAGTCACTTTAGTATATCGAATATATAGTTCAAAATGATAAATTATAATTTGAGGACTAAAATTGATGTTTTGAAAGTTGAGGGACTAAAATGAATACTTTTGAAAGTTCAGGGACTAAAATAGATATTTTGAAAGTTGAGAGACTAAAATAGATACTTTTGATAGTTGAGGGATTCAAATGAATACTTTTGAAACTTGAGCTTAAAAGTAAATCAGCAGGGACTGAAGTGATCAGATTTTGAAAATGAAAGGGCTAATTAAAATCATTTAGAACTTAAGGGACTGAATTAAAAAGATTTAAAGCTGAAAGGACCGACATAAAACATTTTGTAAACTTAGGGACTGAAATAAAACCTTTTTAAAACTTGAGGGGCTTAAGTGCAAATTTCCGAAATTAATTATATACTCAGATCTTTCCTCTCTCTCTCTTACCATTCTCTCACTCACCACTCTCTCTCTAACTCACGATCCAGTCGCGATCTGTGGTGAAACAAGGGTATTCAGCCGGCGATCGACAGGGCTCACCGGCGTTGGTTACAATAAACGGTGAGGTTGCAAGTAGACCAGGTTGTGGGCTGATTTGTTGCGAGATTAGCGAAAACAGAGATAAACACGAGGCTTAAAGTCGCGATTTCTAGGCGATAATCCGGCGGTGGTTTGAGGTAAGTGACTGGCTTGGCTTAATCTGGGTTTTGGGTTTTATTTTGATTTGGGGTTTTGGCACTGAATTGGAGTTAATTTGGGACTGGGCAGTGGAGGCGATGGGGTTGTGCGATTTTCCGGTGATTGAGGTGGTTTGGCCGTCTATGGCTGTGGTGTTTGGTGATGATGAAGATGATTAAATTGATGTCTAAGTTTGATTAGAATAGGGCAGTGGTGGTGTTTGGGTTCTCGACTGAGTGCGGTGGTGGTGCTCAATTTTGATTGATGATGATGAACGCTGATTCAATTTGGTGTTTGAGGATGATGATACCGGTGGTGGAGATTTGCTGCAGTGATGATGAAGATGGTGATTGCAGGATATCAGAATTGATGATAATGGCTGAGATTGTTGATCTTGCAAATGGGAATTCTGAAAATGGAAATTGAATTGGATGTAGTTGAATGGAGGAAACTGGCCGGATTGATGAATTGATTAACTAGTGGTTGTGGATGGCAGTATTGGTAGTGGATTCGGCTGTGAGTTGCAGAGGGTGGTGGTTTGGTTGGTAGATCAGTGGTTGCAGTGATGAAACAGTTATGGCTTGCTGTAGGTTGATCTATGTGTGGTAAATGGTGGCTGCTGATGGTTTCTGATCGAGGAGGTGATGGCAGAGTGATGGACTGTGGTTGCACTCGTCTGGGATGGAGATGGAGCTTGGTGCAGGTGATGAAGATGTATGCTTATATATATTGTATTGTGGAATCTAAGTACATGGAAGTGTGAGTTGTGCCATGAGTATTGAAATGAAGATGGGGTAGATGATGATAATGATGAAGATGCTTTGCTTTGGTGTTTGTATAATGAGATGGAATATGAAATAGATGTAAAATTTATATATATAATGATGATGTTTTTGTATAAGGAATTGTATTAAAACTGATATATTTTGGACTGAAAATAAATTTGAATAAGGAAAATTGAAATATTTTAATAAATTTGGAATTCAAAATAATTTTGAAAATAATACTTTGAATAAACAATTAAAATAACATAATTTTAGAAATTCGGACATTTAATTTAAAATCGAACAAATTCGATATTTCTTGACTTGGCTAGACGAATCCGTCGCGGCGTTAACTTCAAAACAATGAGTGAAATAGTAGCGACACGATTTTCTAAATATTAAAATAATTATTTATTGCATAAAAATTCTGGATCGCTATAATCTTACCTCCTTAAAATAATTTCGTCCTCGAAATTAAACTTACTTAATCTTATAATTTTTGAATACTTAATCAGAATCTCTTCTTCTTATCATCGAATATTCTCAAAATAATCAAAACAATTCCTGAATATTTTCTCTACGTAAAATACCCAAAAATATCAACATAATATCATCAACTTATCTTTCCAATATTTGTAACCCAAAATTCAGTAAACAAATATCTCCCAAAACTAAGATTCTATACTTAAATGTCACCACATTTCCTGCAAAGTATTTCTTTCACTTGTATATACGTATTAACTCTAATTCGATACGGTCTCCAATTCACTTTCCACGTATCATCACACTATACCATGATTATCATTATTATAACAAAATATCAGTACCCATAATCCAAGAAAATATTCCAAATCTCCAATCAAATCTCCTTTATTGATAAAGTAAACGGCGCATAAACTCTTGTTCCCTCTTTTCCATTAAAATAATCCTGCTCTTTCTTGCTGGACACAACATCACGCGGATTCATTCATATCCTTGCGCTTTTAAATAGTTCATGCTGGGAAGAGGTTGAATCATCAAACAATGGATATCATCCTTACAAACATTCGCAAGTATTATTCCAATCTTCCTATGAATGATCTGAAAAAGATCTATAGAATAAGGCTCGAAAGATTGAGGTTGCTGATGGCTCATGATCTTCCAGAAGATGTTCGCTGGTTGATAGAAGCAAAGGTTCGACTATCTGGTGAATTACCATCAACATTTCCAAAGCACATGCCTGGTTTAGGCAAAAGCACGTTTGCAAAGAAACGAAGAGCAAAAAGACTGGGTGGTTGCTACAAATGTGCTCGTTGGAACTGTGATACTCGTTGCAAATCAGTAGGATATTCTTCTACTAATCGGGATGATAAAATTGAATTCATAAAGGGTGGACTGAGTAAGGAGTCTTTGGATGATATTCGACTGACTCTTGAGACGCACCCAAGTGGTTATGTACAACGTGAACTTCTCTCCTTATACGCTCAGTTTAACGAGGACAAAAATCGTTATAGTCTCCAAAATATAATATCGAAAGATCCTGTTTGCCTGTCTGTTTTACAAAATGAGGCTTCTGGCAGTTCAGCAATGATATAAGGTAAATCTTTTTAAAATATTTTGCTGCTTTCTTTCACGCGTTTTGGAAATAAAATATATTTTCCTTTCTCAAGGTTTGATAAAGCTGGAAATAAATATATTTTTCTTTTCTCGAGGTTTGATAAAGCTGGAAATAAATCACCGAAAGGTGATATCTTTGATAAAATAGTCAAAAGTTGGTCGATTTTGTCAAAAAGTGAATCTTTACTTTTTCAGAATCAATCAAAAACAGTAAATTTTTCCGGCTTTAAATAGCCAAACATATTTCATAGTTCAGGCATCCCAAAATCACATCTTCTTCGTAAGTTTTCCCTTCTTTAATATCAAAGATGGAAGCACCAAAACTTCGACAGATCAAAACTATTTGTGTATTTTGTGGATCAAAAGTGGGGAAAGGCTTCGGTTATCTAGAAGCGGCTGTAGATCTTGGAAAGAAACTGGGGGAAAAAGGTATCACTCTTGTATATGGGGGTGGTAGCAGTGGTCTAATGGGTTGTGTTTCCCAATCTGCTCTTGCAGAGAAATCAAAAGTAATCGGTGTCATACCTGTCCCTTTGGTAGATGTTGCAGGCAAAACACGAGGGCATGAAGTTCAAACCTTATCCATCCATGAACGCATAACTTGTATGCTATATGGTTCTGATGCCTTTATAGCCCTGCCCGGAGGTTTTGGTACCTTAGAAGAAATTTTTAACATTACCTCGTGGGCTCAACTAGATCTCCATACTAAGCCTATTGGGCTTCTGAATGTTAACAATTTCTTTGATGGTTTGTTAACCTTTCTTGATTATGATGTGGAACAGGGATTCATCTCTCCATTTTCCAGAAGGCTTCTTATTTCTGCTCCTACTATTGATGAATTACTGGATAAGCTGCAGTCATATATCTCAATACAAGATCCAGCAGGGGTTAAGATAGATTGGTCACAAGGAAGGGGAATCAAGCGAAAATGGAGTCCGGTTAATGTAAACTTAACTCTTTGAATCTTAGAATAGGTGGGGGTAGAGTACGGAGTATTCTCACTCTCGAGACACCCCTCCATTTACTAGGATTTCCTTAATGTTTAAATCTTGTGTGTACTTCAAAGATTCCAGGTGGTAGATTACGGAGTATTCTTACTCTCGAAACACACCTCTTTGAAGGTTTCTTTATTTCCTCAAAAGATCAGAGGTGGTAGGATACGGCTACTCCGGAAACACATCTCTCATTTTGAGGATTATCCCATGCTTCTCTCGTTTGCTTTTGTGTGTTTCATGTATTTCCTTTCCAGTATGACTCTTGTGTGTTCTCCTTATGAGAAAATAATAAAATCTCTGTTATCATCTACTAATCTCGTTTGTGATGTAAATGAACTTGCATGTCTAAACTTAATTCCTTTAGTAGATGCTTATCATATTATGCTCTTAATTCAAAATGATAAAATTCTGGACAGAGTCTCCCTTGTAATTTGGACTTATCCAAACCATAAGCATACTTCATAACTCACAATAATAAATAACTCCACATTTGATCACAACGATCTAAAAATATTGAAAACGATTCCAACACTTCAATATCATCAAAATATCCCATAATTCAATTCATAATTCCTCAACATAGAAATTTCAAATCATATTTTTCAATATCACAATATTACTTCCTTCCATACCTTAATTGGCTCAAAAGTTACTCATACTTATAAATATATGCCATAAATCATATTCCCAAAATTTATTCACAAAGCCAAACTTCATAATAAATTTCTCTTCAACATAGAGGCATAATAAATTAACTCAACATAATATCCATTACTTAATTCTCAATAAAATCGTATTATTCCCATTATGCTCAACACTCGTTTTCTTTAAAAAAAAATTCTCATAATCATACATTAAAGCATATAAGTTATGACAAAGCATAACAACATCATTATTTTCGAAGAAATACATTCTTATTTCTCATAAATCATAAGTATCCGAAATACTCTTCATTCTTTCTCATAACTCAATAAAATGAGTATTCGAAATACTGAAATAACTTTAAACATCATAAACTTCTTTACCTTGGAGTTGGTGGAACGAATGATGGCAGTGGCAATCTTCATCAATAAAAATCTTATAATGGAAAATATTTTTTAAAATTCTTTTTTTGAAAATTTTTTCCAGTCTACAGAAACGCAGACTAGCTCTGATACCAACTTGTAGCGCCCCGAGTTCCGTATACCCGATTCACTACGTCATTTTCTGTCTAAATTTTTCGAATAATATTTTTGCGGAAGAAATAGTTGAAATTCATTTTTGGCAACATTAAATAAACTGTAATGGCCGCTAAAATTGAAAACATTTATGAAACCATTTGAAATAGTAAATAGAACCATTAATATTGTAAAGAAATTGCCAATATCATAATTTCTCAAATAAATGAACTTCTCTAAATTATTCGATTGTTTGGAAAATACGGAAATCATTAACGTCAAACTTTCAACCGTTTAACGATTATTGCCACCATCATTCATCGCTCGCCACCGTCTCCGAAATCTGCAAAACTGTTAAAAAGTAGGGTGAGTATTTCATGGGGGAAATACTCAGTAGACTCATCGCATATTAATTTAATTTATAAGATGATTAAACACATAAATCCCGGCTCTTTATAAAACGGGCATTGATAGAGCTTCTTTATAAAACTGCTCTTGATAAGACTCATATTGTGCATTACAGCACGGGACATATTTTGCAAATCATAGGCTCTTTGAAAACAGCTCTTTGAAAACCATATACTTATAAAAATATTTTAATTATGCCAAGCATAATTTCTTTTGAAAGCATAACATAAGATATGATTGAAATCCTCATAAACATAAATAGACACAAGAACTTTACCGAACTTAGGTGGCAAGAATTCTTATGCAGTAAAATCATAATAACAGTAAGTTTTCATCATAACATAGGATAATATCGAAATCCTCATAAACATAAGAATTTTACCGAACTTAGGTGGCAAGAATTCTTATGTAGTAAGTCATAATAACAGTAAGATCATAATAACAGTAAGTATACCAAAACATAATTCATGAAATTCATAGGGATCATTTCCATCATAACATAAGATAGGATCGAAATCCTCATAAACATACGCGACAGGAATTTTACCGAACTTAGGTGGTAAATCCTCATAAACATATGGAAAGACAGGAATTTTACCGAACTTAGGTGGTAAATCCTCATAAACTTATGGAGACACAGAATTCTACCGAACTTAGGTGGTAAGAATTCTTATGCGTAGCAATGATCCAAAACATATAAAACATTATCGTAAAAACATAGGGTATACTTACTTTTCATAAAACATACTTAATTTTCTTGAAAATTGACTTTCACAAGTCACATGACATTTATATGAAATCATAATTTAAATCAATTAATAAGTGCGAGTCTACCTCAAATCCGACGAGTGCAAAGTTGAGCGGGAATGACTTCAATTTCTTTAAATTCTCCGTACTCTTCGTCTTAGCCAATAAGTCACTTTAGTATATCGAATATATAGTTCAAAATGATAAATTATAATTTGAGGACTAAAATTGATGTTTTGAAAGTTGAGGGACTAAAATGAATACTTTTGAAAGTTCAGGGACTAAAATAGATATTTTGAAAGTTGAGAGACTAAAATAGATACTTTTGATAGTTGAGGGATTCAAATGAATACTTTTGAAACTTGAGCTTAAAAGTAAATCAGCAGGGACTGAAGTGATCAGATTTTGAAAATGAAAGGGCTGATTAAAATCATTTAGAACTTAAGGGACTGAATTAAAAAGATTTAAAGCTGAAAGGACCGACATAAAACATTTTGTAAACTTAGGGACTGAAATAAAACCTTTTTAAAACTTGAGGGGCTTAAGTGCAAATTTCCGAAATTAATTATATACTCAGATCTTTCCTCTCTCTCTCTTACCATTCTCTCACTCACCACTCTCTCTCTAACTCACGATCCAGTCGCGATCTGTGGTGAAACAAGGGTATTCAGCCGGCGATCGACAGGGCTCACCGGCGTTGGTTGCAATAAACGGTGAGGTTGCAAGTAGACCAGGTTGTGGGCTGATTTGTTGCGAGATTAGCGAAAACAGAGATAAACACGAGGCTTAAAGTCGCGATTTCTAGGCGATAATCCGGCGGTGGTTTGAGGTAAGTGACTGGCTTGGCTTAATCTGGGTTTTGGGTTTTATTTTGATTTGGGGTTTTGGCACTGAATTGGAGTTAATTTGGGACTGGGCAGTGGAGGCGATGGGGTTGTGCGATTTTCCGGTGATTGAGGTGGTTTGGCCGTCTATGGCTGTGGTGTTTGGTGATGATGAAGATGATTAAATTGATGTCTAAGTTTGATTAGAATAGGGCAGTGGTGGTGTTTGGGTTCTCGACTGAGTGCGGTGGTGGTGCTCAATTTTGATTGATGATGATGAACGCTGATTCAATTTGGTGTTTGAGGATGATGATACCGGTGGTGGAAATTTGCTGCAGTGATGATGAAGATGGTGATTGCAGGATATCAGAATTGATGATAATGGCTGAGATTGTTGATCTTGCAAATGGGAATTCTGAAAATGGAAATTGAATTGGATGTAGTTGAATGGAGGAAACTGGCCGGATTGATGAATTGATTAACTAGTGGTTGTGGATGGCAGTATTGGTAGTGGATTCGGCTGTGAGTTGCAGAGGGTGGTGGTTTGGTTGGTAGATCAGTGGTTGCAGTGATGAAACAGTTATGGCTTGCTGTAGGTTGATCTATGTGTGGTAAATGGTGGCTGCTGATGGTTTCTGATCGAGGAGGTGATGGCAGAGTGATGGACTGTGGTTGCACTCGTCTGGGATGGAGATGGAGCTTGGTGCAGGTGATGAAGATGTATGCTTATATATATTGTATTGTGGAATCTAAGTACATGGAAGTGTGAGTTGTGCCATGAGTATTGAAATGAAGATGGGGTAGATGATGATAATGATGAAGATGCTTTGCTTTGGTGTTTGTATAATGAGATGGAATATGAAATAGATGTAAAATTTATATATATAATGATGATGTTTTTGTATAAGGAATTGTATTAAAACTGATATATTTTGGACTGAAAATAAATTTGAATAAGGAAAATTGAAATATTTTAATAAATTTGGAATTCAAAATAATTTTGAAAATAATACTTTGAATAAACAATTAAAATAACATAATTTTAGAAATTCGGACATTTAATTTAAAATCGAACAAATTCGATATTTCTTGACTTGGCTAGACGAATCCGTCGCGGCGTTAACTTCAAAACAATGAGTGAAATAGTAGCGACACGATTTTCTAAATATTAAAATAATTATTTATTGCATAAAAATTCTGGATCGCTATAGTCCACAAGATGTTTTGCCGTACGACAGGTACGTGACCAATGCCCTTTCATGCCACATCGGAAGCAACTTTTTTCGTGTTTCCGTTTGATTATGTTATTCTCATTTGCCTTATGCCTTTTAACCACGTGGCCATGTTGTTGATGATTTTGTCCAAAATTCCTTCCACGTCCACGTCCTTGTTCATGTCCGTGTCCACCCCTACGTTCGTGCCCACGGCCACGGCCACGTTTGTATCCGTGTCTATTTCTTGATATAGCATTTGCTTCAGGAAATGCAGTACCACTTGCTTCAGGAAATGGTACAGAACCGGTTGGACGTAATCCGTGATTTTTCATCAACAACTCATTATTTTGTTCGGCTACCAAAAGGAAAGATATGAGTTCCGAGTACCTTTTAAAACCACGCTCACGATATTGCTGCTGCAGGAGCACATTTGAGGCGTGAAAGGTGGAGAATGTTTTTTTCTAGGAAAATAAGTGCTTTTGCACGATCCTGCAGGGATTCATTGTTTCCTTCTTTGATTGTTTCTCCAAGCCCTTTTGAAATAAGATGGATCTCGGCATCTAGGATCCATGATAGATAATTTTTCCCGAATAAATCTAGTGCAATGAACTCGAGTTTTGTGATGTTTGCCATTAGGATAACTATTCAATCAAACATGAGAAATAATTAATTCCTTGAAAAATCTCAGTAAAGAATTAATGACATGATTTCTATATCGAGTTTTTATTCTTCTGGAATATTAATTATAATTCTAAGTTGTTGTAGTAATGAAACAAAATTTTGAAATTACTATGTGTAAATCTAAGTTGTGGTATCAATTAATCCATATAATAATTATCAAGAATAAATTAACAAATGATTAATACGTATAATGAGAGTGACATTAACAAAAGATTTTTCAGAAATTGCATTTCAAGAATTATGTGGTATGTATGTAACCATGTTTCATGAAGTGATGTTTAAACATCACATCTTTTGAAATTGTGATTTTAATTTTCAAAAAGAAAAATAACTTTTGCTTTTGTAAGTACACTTTATTGGAATGACGAATTGATTATATTATAAATTTATCCTTTTAGAAAATACATAAAATGTGATTTCATTTAAACCATATATTTAAAGAAACCCAGTAGAACCAACGATAATAAAACTGGTAGAACCAATTATATATGTGGTAGTATGATATACTTAAAAATTGTAAAACCAACTATGTAGGTGGTAACATGATATAATTAAAACTGGTAAAACCAACCATGTAGGTGGTAGCATGATATAATTAAAACTGGTAAAACCAACAATGTAGGTAGTAGTATGATATAATTAAAACTGGTAAAACTAACCATGTAGGTGGTAGTATGATATAATTAAAACCGGTAAAACCAACCATGTAGGTGGTAACATAATATATAAAAGATATTTAAAATTATTACTTTTTTGATACAGATTGAACATTTGTTAACTTAGTTGGCTAGAATCTCGTGCTGATAACGTATTGTAAAACTACCAAAGTATTAAAGAGAACAAGACTACCAAAATATTAGAGAGAATATAGAGATAGAGAGAGAATTTATGTATTCCAATTGTGTGTTAAATGAAGGAGTGAAGCACCCTATTTATAGAGGTAGATAATTGTACAATTGTAATAATATAAACTTTACAAGGGCATAATGGGTCATTCACACCCAAGATATTTATAACAGTTCTAATTCTTATAAAAATACACAAAGGTCATGAAAAAACATAAAATATATTGGTATTATTAAAGAATATTGTACTGTATTTTAGAAAAAATACAAATTATATCTACAAACATCCTTCAAGAATATTTTGTTACTTTTGAAGAAAATCACATTTATGTTATGTTAGTATTCTAAGACAATATTACTTGCTCAGGGAGGGAATAACATTAGAAATATCAAATTTAACAAGAAAATATTATGTTATTGCTCTTGAAGAGTACAACTTTAGACGTTTCAATTTTTCGAACAATATTAATTCTTATATTTTACTTTAAAAATAACCCAACATTATTAATATTATAGAAAATTATTCCTCGCTCCTAAAGAGCAAGAATTACAATGTTCAAATATTTCCAAAGAAAATTATATTATTGCTCTCAAAGAAGTATAAACCTTGATTTAATAATTTTTTAAGATGAATCATTGAGATATATATCTAGCAGATAGTGCAAGTACGCACATATTCCATATAATGGAAAGTTTAAGGTGCCCCTTATTGGGAGGTGTAAAGCCCGCCTGACAGCGAGTGGGTGGGCATGATTTATGATGCCCCATAAGCTCCCTGTTCTAAATAATTATTGAAATTAACATTAGTAGAAAAATGTTGACATTATATCAGGTGTAACGAATATCGTCAAAAGGTTCAAAAGAGTTAATATTATTTCATCAGATAATATAAAATCATATATTGAGATGCACTATATTCTTGCAAATAAGAAAGAAATCTTGGTTGGTAAAGATTAAAATTATATTTTTAGTAGATTTTGATAAATGGTAGTTATATTCACACAACAATTTTTTATATTTACACCACATTTTAATTACATGAAATGTTTTTAATATTTGCTCACTTTTGCTTTTAAGTCCTCAATTTAATTCCAAAGCATTATTATTCTAATTTTTCAATTAATTAACATATTTTGTTTTTAATTACAATTTATAATCAAATATTTTGCTAATGTGCATTGAAAATAGCAAAAAATATTTATTTTTTTACTTTTGTACTAGTTATTTACTTCGATTATTTAAAAATACGAGAGAGAAATAAGTTTTTCTCCTCCTCATACGAAAAAATTTGGACAAAAATCATCTTTTTGAACAAGATATGAAAAGTAACAGATGATTGATGATAAAAAGATTTATATAAAAAACTTAGGATTATAAGTGTAAAAATAAGAAAAGTTTAGGGATATTCATTAAAAATAAAACATAGTATAGTTAACAAATATTATGGTGCCAATATAATTACCCTTTGATAAAAACTGAGGGAATGAGTGGTTGAAAATGTGTGGGTCATGTAAAATGTGTTGTTAAAAGTAATTTTTTAATTTTGACTTAAGTTTTAATCAAAGTTTGTGGTACAAAGAACATCACACTGAGACGATACAAGAAAATAATACTGAATATCGTTGCATAACATATTTTGTATATGACTGGCAGTAGATAAAAGAAAGCACTCGACACTTCCCTCTTGTATATGCTATGCATTCATAAAAATGTTAAAATCAAATATTATCATGAATTCGAAGTTCGTTGAGCAAAAAAGTATCATATTTTAGTATTATTGACTTGAAAAGTGACAAAATCAATGTATACTAGTAGAAACTACTTTTAACAATAAAAAAAAAAAAAGAAAAAAAAAGATGTCTCCGTAGGATAATCTGCTGTAGCAAATGAATTTTAAATACGCCACAAGTGCGAACAACCAGTTGACACTAAAGACTATGTACCTCCAAAGAAAATAAAGTTAAGAAAAAAAACCAGCATAAAACATTAGAAGAAGTAATATTAGAAAAAACTGATCAATCAAATATTGATAACATCTCTCTTGAAAATTCACAAATGTCCAAAAATAATGAGATTTTATTCAATTATTTTTTATCTCATAAATTTTGGGAACAAAATAATATTGATAAAGATGTTATTTTCGCTTTAAATGTAGCTATTGAAATAATGCAAAATGAGGATCTTGAACGACATTCTTTTTAAAGACTACCAATATAGAAATGATTGGTCAAATGGAAAGAAACCATACAGACAGAATTGAATTCCTTAGAGAAATGATAAGTGTTCCTGTAGTTCGAATAACTGAAAACATAATCCTTGTAGGATACAAATCGACATATTCTTAAATTACTGGCTTGTTGCATAATTGGATACAATCATAATCTAATAATTATATTGTGTTTTTTGAAATATTAATTAGTGAGATCAAATGGCTAGTTCTTATCTCAATAATTTGAGAATGTTCTTTGATGTATCAATGAGTGGAGATCAAATGACCGAACAACATCTCGGTAAATTGAGTATTCAAGCAAAATGGTTTAGGAACGTGTACATGAAGGTCCTTGATGTATTAAACGTGCTAGAAAGAAATGACACATGCTCGATGACAATGCTCTCAATTAAAATAGAAAGATCATTATATGAATTAAAACAATTCGAACGCATGTGGTACAATTGTCTGAGTAAATATTTGTTGAAGAGTTTAATAAAATTGTAGATTATTTGAAAAATAAATTTGAGATGAAAGACTTGGAAAAAAGAAAATTTTGTCTTGAGTTGCAGATTGAATATTTCCTAGAAGAAATATTTAATCATCAATCTTTTTATAGTTAAATCACATTCATTGGCATCACCCACGGTTGTTCGTTCACTTGATGTGAAAAAAAAAATGATTCATTTCGCCCACTTGAAAATAAAAAATATCTTCTTGGCCCAGAAACCATATCTTAGTGCAATTGAAGTATTAACATATCTTGCAAATTGTACTTGGCTCGACAAAACTTTTTCCGTAGATCTCCCGCAGGATATAGCTCTACATAATCAAAAACATTTGAATGATGTTAAAAACATTTTTCGTTACCTAAAGGGTATTACTATTATGTGATTAGTTTATTCTAAAAAATTAAGATCTTTTGTAGTAGGATATACAGATGTAAGTTATCTCTCTCATCTTCATAAAGCAAAGTTGCAAACAGGATATGTATTTAAACGTGGTGGGAATAACTATATCATGAAGATTTGTTAAACAAACCTTGACAACATCTTCAAATAATTCAAAAATTATTTCAATCCATAAGACAAGTCGAGCATGTGTATGGTGGAAGGACATAACCCATCTTATCCAAGCATCACATGAATTAATTTCAACAAGAGATAGTCCAACAATATTGTAGGAACATAATGATGCTTGTATTGCACAACTCAAAGGAGATTTAAACAGTAATTCTAGAGAAACATTTTTTGGGGAAATTTTTAAGAGACATTGTGAGATGTCACACATTCATTAGATTATAAAAAGGTAAAGCTTCATCATAAAAGACAGAACAAAATACGTTTCTTCAAAATTCTTCTATACGCATGAGCATCAGAAGATTAGAGATATCCGTGTTCAAAAAATTCACTCAAGTGATAATGTAATTGATTTATTCATAAAAGCACTTTTGACATCTATATTCAAGAAACTGGGTGTTGACTGTACTTTTCTTTTCATCCGCTTATGTTTTGTCTCACTTGATTTTATTGCCAAAGTTTTAACGAGGCAACATTTATTTTTAGTACTCCAAATAACTGTACTTTTTTTTTTCATCTTTCGATATTTTTGTTCATTAAATTCAAATAAGATTTTAACGAGACAGATATTTTGTAATGTGTCATTTAAGAGGGAGTTTCGTAAAATAATATGTTTATTAGTTAATATCATTTATGCCCCTGTAACCTACCATTGTATTCTTAATTCATCCATATAAATATGAGCTTCAGATTCTTAATAAAACACACACAATTTTATTGACTTCTCTATATTCTCTAATTTATAACAAGAGGACAAGTTTGATAAAATAGTAAGATTTAATTAATTTAATCTACATGAATTTGTTAGTGTATTTATTGCAATTCTGGGTTTGGAAAAGTTTATATTCATGTTAATGCTAGTATTAGTCTGGAACAAATAATAGTACCAAAGAGTTATTTGTAATAATTTCAGAAGTTTGAGTGTTATGTCTTCAAGAGAAGCGTCCGTGCAAGTTCACCCCATACTTGCCCTTAGGGTATGGTCATTGATATGTTAATGAAATGTATATTGTCATATTTACTGATATTTAGCACCCATATTAACATTAAAAATGTTACATGATGTTTTAAAAATTCTTAACCTTGACGTAGCAAGATCTTGAGTTGCTTGATCATTGGAAAAGATGAATTAATTCGTCTTGGATAACCAGCAAGAAAGGCGAGGAGGATTCTCCCCGTCGCCCCTCTGGTGTGAGAATTAGTTTTTGGAGAGAGAAAAGTAGAGAGAAAAATATATAGCTGGAAAACTGTATTAATGATGAATGAATCATATTCGATCAGAGGAGTTGTATTTATAGGGCTTAAAAGCCCGTAACCTTCTCCTATTATAAGAAGGAGTCCTCTTTGCGTAAGTTTACCTTTTAAGAGAAGAATCCTCATAATGATTGAACTTCCCCTTTTTGGGGATCTTTCTTTATGGATAACATCTTATCTTAGGGCCCAAGAATGTGGCCCATTCATGAAGCCCATAGACAAAGGATTACTTGAGGCCTGCTTGTATGGGCTTTTAGTGTGATAAGGCCGGGATGGGCCTACCAGAAAACCCATTATACAGTGAGATAAGAATGTGGTCGGGCAATACCCGACCTTACTCTTGGAATGTGCCCGAGCATGAGGGCCGACTTATGGACTTGTGAAGGGGATGATCCAGTGAGACCGAACAATATGCTCGGTCTGTAGCACTTGACAGGGAAGACCTGTAATATTCAACCCATGGCCCATAGACCTACTCTTAAATAAAGTGATCTAGAATTTACACTAATTTTCGCCAACTAATGTACATTACTGCTTTTATGAACAGTCTTTCTTTAGACGTATGACAGGTGGTAGGAGTTAAGTTGAAGATTTTGAAATTTTTTTCCCACCAATTTTGCCTATATATATGTGGTCCCCATAATCTCATTCTTCTTACTCTGCGAATTTTGAGATATCGGAGAACTCCTCGTGCAACTAGCACGACCTCTCCTTCTACAAAAGTTTACTAGCACTAAGGTAAGCTTGACCTATAACGATCTTCATTAAATTTATTATTTATTCCCTTAAAGTATGGTGAGTCCAATTGTAGTAGATGACCTTAGGGAGGTGGAGAACATAGACGAGCCTTTAGAGGTCCAGCCATTAGGTTTCTGCCAACCCTGCCCAATCCTCAGGAGGATGAATCTGATAATGAGGAAAAGGCTGAAGATAACCCTCGGGTAGGCAGGGAACCAAGATAGGATGACCTTGAGCTGCCGACCTATTCCAACAAAATGAAAGAACATATGGTCGAGGTAGAGATGAGGAGGTATAGGTTAGCAGATAGGTATACTGCTAGGGTCCCGAATAAGGACGAGCACTCTTACCATTACCAAGAAGGGGAGATTTTGGTGTATCATGAGGCTTTAATGGATAGGCTTAGATTTACTTTGCACCATTTCTTTGTGGATTTCTTGCTGACCCCGAGCATATTTCCGAGCCAACTCGCTCCCAATGGGTGGAGGATCCTTGTCTATTTTTTTGTTTTTTGTAGGAGTCTAGGAATAGAGCCAACATCAATCTTTGTAAATGTCTATTAAGAGCTTAAGTATTTGCCCCGGTTCAATTGCTTTGTGTATTTGTGGGGGAAAGGCCGATTTCAGGTTCCCTGGGTTCCTTCCTCCATCAAGTACTAGAAGGAAAAAAATTTCTTCATAAAATCGTGAGATGGAGAGAATATATTTTGGCTGACCTTTAGAAGGCCCGAAGATTATAGTTTTAATAGGGTAGGTAATTTGAGTGAGGAAGCCATAATTGAGCTTATAGCGAATGCAGTGAGGGTTTGTGACTTTGGGTTATTGGTCGAGGAAGCCAATGACCTTGTAAATAATGACATTCTTGATCAGGCCGGCCTTGACCTTCATCCCGGTAGTCGACCCACTAAATTACATAAACAAAAGCTACCTTAGCACACTTCCCTTTTTCTTCTTAGCACTTACCTTCTTTTTTGAGATCTAAATTTCCTGACCTTATTTTTTTTTCGAGATGGCTTTTGACTTTGAAACGTTGAAGGAAGCAGCCCTGGCTAAGGCTAGGGTGCACGAGCTAAGCGGGCTGAGGACGGGATAGCCCGAAAACTTCCTCAGAAAAGGACAAGGGTTACTTCATCGGGCCCAGGTCTGTCCTCTCACTCTAATGTGGAGGTCCATCACAATAGGATGGAGAGACAACAAAAGTGTTGGGCTCCCCCGCCATTTGATTCTCAATTGGAGGTGGAGAATCTGACTCTTTCTGATTGCAGGAAGAAGATGCAAGACTCCCTACATCCAGACCTTGTAAAGAAGTATCAGTATGAGGCCGATTTGGAGCAGGGAGTTGAACACATTATGAGTGTGGCACTTCAGGTAAGGCCTGAGGTGTAATAGATTTTTTAGTTTAATCTTTTTGCATAAGATTTTTCTCACTTATATTCTCGATCTATAGATGCTCAGCATTAACTAGGGAGTCGCTAACCAAAGCATTGAGCGGGGTGAGACGGCAAGTCAACTTGTCCATTCAGTCCAATACGAGGCAACTCGAGCTGTTGCTGTCGAAGAAGAACTGGCAAAGACCCGGGATGATCTTGAATCTTCAATTCAAGAGCACGAGTTAGCCCGAGAAGAAAATGCTCATTTGGCTGAAGAGATCAAACAGGCTCGGGAGAGGGAACTCCAAGCTTAGGCCTTTGCAGTGGAGGCGTTCAAGTGTTCAACAGAATATAAGCTCGCCTTTAGTAATTATGCCCTTGAGTCTTACGCTTAAGCCATCAAGCAGGCGCGAGCTTGGTGTATTCTAAAAGCACCTAAGCTTGACAAGAGTTCAATGTCGGAGTTCCCCTTAGGTACCAATGATATTGACCTCACCCTATTTGAGGAGGAGGAAGAGGAAGACTGTGAAGTGGTCAAGGATGCTGAAGACGGGAGTGAGCCTGAGGCTTGATTTTGTATATTTCTTTTTGTCTTTTAACCTGGGCGTATACCTCGTGGAATACTTGTAACCTTATCATTATGAATTAATTTAAAAGTTTTTGCTAAGTACATGCTTTTCACTTGTGTTTTACTCATAAGTTATTCATAAGGCTGGGCATATAAACCGACCTTGTAAGATATTTTTGTATGAAGGGGTCAAGCTCTTGACTTTGTGTAATTTACAGAAATAGTTGACAGGTCGGGTAGGTAGGCCGACCTTATAAGCTTTTTGATGTGATCCGGAAAAGGCGTCAAAAATGAGAAATCAAGATACGGGCAATTCAACAATATTCTACATGGGAAAAAGAACAAGTTTCATGTTGGGCTCGAGTCGAGATTCAAATCAGATCAATTAATGTCAAAGGATCAGAAAATTGGGCAGAAGCTGACTTACGGCCGTAACACCCATTTTTACAGCCGTAACATCAACATCACGAAATTGGGCAGAAAGGCAATTACGGTCGTAACTCATGATCTCACGGCCGTAAATGAAGTGGAAGTATTCACGGCCGTAAACAGAGTTTTGTAACTTTTATTATTTTTTTCAGAAGGTCACTTACGATCGTAAATAAAATTGTCACGGCCGTAACATATGTTTTTATTTTTAAACCGTAACTTAGGCGCCGCAGTTTTGAATTAATTAGGCGGTTAGGGTTTTGTTTAGCTCTAGTTTATTTTGGTTATTTTAGTTGTTTTAGCTATTTTAGCTTAATTAGAATCTATTCAGAGTCAGTTAGCGACTAGGGTTTATTTTGCCTATTTATATGGTTTTCCATTCAATGTAAAAATAGAATACTTTTGATGAATAAAATTATTGAGTGTTTTTACTCTCTCTAAAGGTGAGGATTTTCCCTTTAAACAAATCGAACTTATCAAGGATCTGGACATTCCTTGTGGCGTTCCCCCTTTGTGGTTCTTATTTTCGCATCGTAACGGGTCTCGGGTTTAATATACCCCTGGTTCTTGTGTCGTGAGGTTGGGGTTGCATTGTTATCGTCCATTCCAACCTGGATTCGGAACTTTCCAAGCGTTATTCCGCGAGCTACGACGAGGACCCCCTCCCGGGTTCTCATCATATGGTATTAGAGCTGGACTTTGAATTCAGGTTCTTGTGTTTTTCTATCCAGTTTGATTTTTATGTTTATCATCGAGTCCCATAAAAATCATCCATATCCTATTTTTGTTTTCAATTTTTCTTGTTCTTCCTGCCAGTAAATTTTTTTCCAGTTTGATCCATAAGAGTCGTCCTAAAAAAATCAAAAGTGTTTTTCTTATTCGATTGTTTTCCAAATCCTGTCCCGTTTGTTTTGTTGGTTTCGTGTCGAATTTTAGGATTTTATTAAAAAAAATTATTTTTTTTTATTTTTATTAATTCCGAAAATTCATCATAATTCAAAAAAAAAAAAAAAAAAAAAAAAAAAAAGTCACTCCAAAATTCAAGAACCACTTTCTTGAATTTCCTTAAATTTTTGATAATTCCTTGCCTTCTAAGTCAAATTAAAATTTTTGATATTCTTTCCTTTCTAGTAAAAATTCAAGAACCACTTTCTTGAATTTTTACAATATTCTTGATTTTCTTTCCTCTCGAGTCAAATTCAAGAACAACTTTCTTGAATTTCTTTAAAATTCTTGATATTGTTTTCCTTTTCGAGTCAACATTAAATTCCTTCTTGATATTTGTCAATATCTGGACCCTCTTATTTTGAGTCTATCAAATTTTTGAAAGCTACATAAAGGGATGAATTATGAGTTCGATCCTGCCTTCCAGACTAGGTGTCATGTGAGCAGTAAAGTGTGCAATATTATTATTGATAATGAGTATTATTGCGATCTGGCAAGTACCACCATAGTTGAGGAGTTGGGCTTACCTTTACTACCACATCCCAATCCTTATAGGCTGACGTGGTTAAAGGAGTGTGGGCAGGTAAATGTAACCCACGGGGTTATGGTGAAATTGTCACTTGGAAGATATAGCGATGAATTGTGGTGTGATGTGGTGCCTCTAGAATCTTGTGACATCTTGTTGAGTAGATCGTGGAAGTGTGAGAGGAAAGCAGTCTATGATAAGCGTAGGAATATATATAAATTTGTTAAGGATGGGAAAAATATTAAGCTTATGCCGTTAATCCCGAAACAAATACTTGAAGAGAAAGTATTGCGAGAAAAGAGGGATGAGCAAAGAAAATTCGGAGATAATGAATGGAGTATGAAGGCTGAATTCATGGAGATGGACAAGAAATTAATACAGCTAAATAAAGAGATGAAGGCACAAGAGGCTAGAAAAAAGTTAGCCGAGTTGCAAGAGAGAGAAAGGGGAATAGAGGAGGTAGTTAAATTACAAGAAAAGCCTTTGGATATGATTTTTAAGAAGGAGGGAGACTTGAGGAACGAGTTAGAAGATAAAAATTTGTGTAGTGTTGAGAAGGTGCCTAATCATGTCGATAAAATTATTTATGAGGTAGTGCATGAGCAAAAGCATGAGAAATTAGGAGAGGTGATTGAGCTCAGAAATTTAGAAGTGGAGGTTGAGTGTGCGAAAAAAGAAATTGAAGTAGTTGATCAAACTCCGAGTCTTGAAGTAGAGAATAAAATTGTGGAAGAGGAGATTGAAAATAACATTATTGACAATGATAGGAATGAATTGGAAGTTGGGGTAGAAGTTCAACATTTGAATGTTGAAATTGTCAATAAAAATATTGAAGAGGTGGCTGAATGTGAAAAATTAAAAGAAGTGGTTGAGAAAAAAAGAAGAGAATGAGCAAGAAAGTATATTGACTTTTGGAGGCGACGAGATGGGCCTCGTGGTGGGAAAAAAAGTTGTGGAGATTTTGTACCATGAGTACAAGGATCCATACTTTGTGCATGGAGACGCTAACATTTCCCTCCCCATTTTTTTTAAATCTTTCTTGCATGTTTATTGTGCATGGAAGTTTGATTTCCATCAACCTTGGTCAATTCCCCTCGTGTTTCAATACCTTCTTGTCTACAAATTGGAGGAGCATCATTTATTGAATGCATGTTAGGGAATCGACAATTTTTCGTTTGATCTAGGAGGTACAGTTTGATTTTTCAAGAACAACACCATGATTCGGGACGAATCATCCTAAAGAAGGAGGGAATGGTACGAATCAGGGTGGGCTTGACGGGAAAATCTATAATTCAATCCAAAACAAGAAGTCAAGCAGGTTCGGAGAACGTCAAAGATCAAACATTGCTTGTACGAAGAAGGTTTGAGGCTAAACCAAGTGAGCAAGCCAAGAACAGCTTTATGATTCGGGACGAATCATCTTAAAGGAAGAGGGGATGATGTGATCCGGAAAAGGCGTCAAAAATGAGAAATCAAGATATGGGCAATTTAACAATATTCTACATGGGAAAAAGAACAAGTTTCATGTTGGGCTCGAGTCAAGATTCAAATCAGATCAATTAATGTCAAAGGATCAGAAAATTAGGCAGAAGCTGACTTACGGCCGTAACATCAACATCACGAAATTGGGCAGAAAGGCAATTACGACCGTAACTCATGATCTCACGGCTGTAAATGAAGTGGAAGTATTCACGGCCGTAATCCAAATACTCACGGCCGTAAACAGAGTTTTGTAACTTTTATTATTTTGTTCAGAAGGTCACTTACGGCCGTAAATAAAATTGTCACGGCCGTAACATATGTTTTTATTTTTAAACCGTAACTTAGGCGCTGCAGTTTTGAATTAATTAGGCGGTTAGGGTTTTGTTTAGCTCTAGTTTATTTTGATTATTTTAGTTATTTTAGCTATTTTAGCTTAATTAGAATTCAATTCAGAGTCAGTTAGCGACTAGGGTTTATTTTGCCTATTTATATGGTTTTCCATTCAATGTAAAAATAGAATACTTTTGATGAATAAAATTATTGAGTGTTTTTACTCTCTCTAAAGGTGAGAATTTTCCCTTTAAACAACGAACTTATCAAGATTCAAATCTTGTGGCGTTCAGCAAATCGAACTTATCAAGGATTTGGACATTCCTTGTGGCGTTCCCCCTTTGTGGTTCTTATCTCCGCATCGTAACGGGTCTCGGGTTTAATATACCCCTGGTTCTTGCGTCGTGAGGTCGGGGTTGCATTGTTATCGTCCGTTCCAACCTGGATTCGGAACTTTCCAAGCGTTATTCCGCGAGCTACGACGAGGACCCCCTCCCGAGTTCTCATCACTTTTTATACAAAGAAGGGGTCAAAACCTTGACTTTGTGATTTCAGGAAATAATTTGTCAGGTTAGACATATAGATCGACCTTGTAAACTTTATGTACAAAGAAGGGGTCATACCCTTGACTTTGGGTAATTTGAAGAAATAATTTGTATGGTTGGGCATCTTAGCTGACCTTGTAAATTATTTGTAGGGAAGCAATTTAGGCTCGACATTGAAAATTATTTGTAAGGAAATAATTTGTAACGTCGTGCCATGTGACAGATATTGTAATTTATTTGAAGGGAAATAATTTGTAACGTCGTGCCATTAGATAGACATTGTAAATTATTTGTAGGGAAATAATTTGTAAGGTCGGGCATTATGCCCGACCTTGAAGATTATTTATAAGGAAATAATTTGTAACGTCGTGCCATGAGACAGACATTGTAAATTATTTGTAGAAAAATAATTTATAACGTAGTGTCAAGTGATAGATATTGTAAATTATTTGGGGGGAGTAACTTGTAAAGTAGTGCTTTATGGCCGACCTTGTAAGTTATTTCAATGCTTGATTTTTTCGCTCTCATTCTTTGGAAGAAACACTTTTATTGAAGGGGGACTGGACTATGGGCCTCGTTAAAACCTTACCCTGAAAAAACCCCTTTGAAAAAAATCTGGATAAGGAAAAAGTACTCGTCCCTGACTTTGAAAGCAGATAAACTGGGCCTGTAGGCTCGACCTTACTGACAAAAATATGAATGGACTTGCAAGTCCGTAATTAAAATTAAAGCAATGGGTTTGTAGACCCGATTCTTCTGTAACTAGACGAATTTTGTGATTAATAAGAAGAACTTGCAGGATAATGGTGCCTATTTTTAGTAGGGCTTTAGATTTTCAATGTTCCATGGTCGAGAAAGGGGCTTGGAGTCCATGGTTCTCAAACTGTATGAGCCCTTCCTTACCTTTCAAATGATTTCGTATGGTCCTTCCCAAATAGGTTCAAACTTCCCAGGTTGGTGACCGGCGGTTTCACTTCGGCACAAGACAAAATCCCCCATTCTGAAGTCTCTCTTTTTTACTTGAAATTTAAACTTCTTGGCATGGCATGTTGCTATGTGGATATTCTTATGACGACATTCTCCCTGACTTCTTCCAAGAGGTTTAGGCTTTCCCTTCATCCCTCAATATGATCGGGTGATTCTGCAGACATTGCGAGAAAACTAGGAACCGTCACTTCTAATGGAATGGCGGCTTCCATTCCAAATGCTAGCATGAATGGAGTTTCCCTAGTTGCTGTCTTGAATGTTGTTCGATTCATCCATAGAATTTTAGGAAGGAGATTGGGCCAAACACCTTTAGCACTGTCAAGTCGAGTCCTCAGGTCTTGTAAGATAAGTCTATTTGTTACCTCTGCCAATTCATTACTTTGTGGGTGTGAAACTGAAGTTAACATGTGTTCAATCCCCAAATTCTTGTAGAATTGCTTGGAACTCAAACTTTCGCCCATTGTTAGTGATCAATGTCTTGGGAAGACCAAAACGACAGATGACTGACTTCTAAACAAATGACTCCAACTTTTGTTATGAGATTACGTCGAGAGGTTCTGCTTTTACCCATTTTGTGACGTATTCTACAGCCACTGCTAAAAACATAACTTTGCCACGAGCTATTGGAAAAGGCCTAAGAATGTCAATTCCCCATTGTGAAAATCGGTATGGGCACATAATTGAAGAGAGCTCTTTTGCTGGTTGATGTAGTCTGGCTGCAAACCTCTGACACTTATCACAAGTCTTCATTAGTTGAAGGTATCTTTCTTCATCCATGGCCAATAATAACCGTTTCTTACCAGTTTTGTTACCAGAGCTCTTGCTCCTTGGTATCCTCCACAAATTCCCTCATGAACTTAGGCCATAGCAAGAGCTTCTTCTCTCAAGGTCAGACATCGAAGGTAGGAAAGTATGAAACTTCGATGGAACAAAGTGTTCTGCAAGATGGTGTACCTTGGAGCTCTTGATTTGATCCTTTTGGACTCTGCTTTATCATCTGGAAATTTTCTAGACGTCAAGTTCTGAATGATAGGATCCATCAAACAGGGCTCATGTTCCGAGATGTCTATAACATCGGGTTGTTGTGTGATGCTAGGCTCATGAAGTATTCACATAAACACAATTTGTTCTAAGTTATCCATGTTGAAAAAAGTGAGTTTGACAGGTAGGGGTGGACGTGAGTTGGGTTGGGTCGGGTCGGTTTTTTACCCAACCCGAACCCAACCCACTATGGTCGGGTTGATAAAAAATCAACCCAACTCAAACATGAGTTCAAACCCAACCCAACCCAACCCAATCAAGTTTCGGTCGGGTTGGGTTGGGTTGGATTGTGTGATTTGAGCTTTGGTCCAATTAACTAAAAATCTTAGAAAATCAAAAAATTATGCCCATAAATCAACTATTAGCTCAAATAAATTATGTACAATACAATAAACTTAACTATAATAAAATGAATACTTGCTAATAAAACTAAAATATGTTCAAATCATATTTGAGTTTCATCCAAATTTAAAATGGGCTTAAGATTTTTGAAATTTAAATGGTCTTATATTTTTAAAATTTTGATTGGGTCGGGTCGGGTCGGGTTGGGTGACACTCCCAACCCACAACCCAACCCAACCCAAACAAATTTTTTTTTTTAGAACCCAACCCAACCCAATTTTCATCAATACCCAACCCAAACCGATCAGGTTGGGTTGGGCGATTTTGGCAGGTTAATGCCCACCCCTACTGACAGGGCATCAACTTTGTGATTAGCGGACCTTGGTATTTTATCTATCTAGCAAGATTTGAACTTCCTTTGCAAGTCTAGAACCATCATTCTGTAAGATGACATCTTCTTGTCTTTTGCTTTGAAAGTTCCATTAACTTGTTTTACCACCAACTGTGAATCACTCATGACCTTGACATGCTCAACCCCGAGATGTTGAGTAGCCTGAAACCCGGTGATAGCAGCCTCATATTCTACATCATTGTTAGTGGTCGGGAAGTCGAATCTAATTACGCACTGAATTTCCATTGTGCCATCATCTTTTCTTAGTATGATTCCTGCCCCCGAGCCCACTGCATTCGATGCTCCATCTACTGCAAAGTCCAACCCTCATCTTCTCTGTCATGTCCTGTTGGCCCCAAAGGTCTTCGAGCTAGTTCGACAACGAAATCTGCCAAACCTGTGCCTTTATAGAGGGTCGAGGTTTGAATTCAATGTCATATTCTTCGAGTTCTATTGACCACTTAAGGAGACGGCCAGAGATGTTTGGCTTTTGCAAGATCTGTTTCAGAGGTTGGCTTGTGAGGACTATTATGGAAAGGGCTTGAAAGTAAGGCCTCAATTTTGTAGCTGTTGTGACTAGTGCAAGTGCAAGCTGCTCTACCAGTGTATATCGAGTCTCTGCATCTAATAACATCTTGCTGATATAGTAGACTGGTTTTTGAACCTCCTGTACTCCTTGACCAAAACGTGGCTTACTGTAAGATCTAAAACTGCTAGATACAGAAGAAGATCGTCTCCCGGATTCGGTTTCACTAGTACCGAGGGTGTTCCAAAGTATTCCTTGAGTCTTCTAATGGAAGTCTCGCATTATTTGTCCCATTTGAACTCCTTATTACATCTGAGAGATTTGAAGAAGGGAAAACATTTATTTTCTGCCATTGACATGAAACGACCCAATGCTGTCACTCTCCCTGTTAGGGTTGGTGTTGGTTGGGTTGGGTCGGTTTTTTTCCCAAGCCGAACCCAACCCAAACATGAGTTCAAACCCAACTCAATCCAACCCAATCAAGTTTCGGTCGGGTTGGGTTGGATGGTTTGTGCTTTAGTCCAATTAACTAAAAATCTTAGAAAATTAAAAAATTATGCCCATAAATCAACTATTAACTTAAATAAATTATGTACAATACAATAAGCTCAAATATAATAAATTTAATACTTTCTAATAAAACTAAAATATGTTCAAACCATATTTGAGTTTCATCCAAATTAAAAATGGGCTTAAGATTCTTGAAATTTAAATTGTCCTATATTTTTAAAATCTTGATTGGGTTGAGTTGGGTTTTTCACCCAATCCACAACCTAACCCTATCCAACCTGAACAAAAATTCTTTTGTAGAACCCGACCCAACCCAACCCAACCCGATCGTTTGGGCGATTTCGGCGGGTTGGTGGGTTAATGCCCACCCCTACTCCCTGTAAGTTTCTATACTTCCCGATGCTTTTGGGAGGCTTCATTGTTAGAAGGGCCATGATTTTGTTCGGGTTGACCTCTATTTCCCGTTGGGTGATCATGAATCCCAAAAATCTTCCCGAGCTTACCCTGAAATCCCACTTTGCAGGATTTAACTTCATCCGATGCTGTCGAAGTGTAGATAATATTCTTCAAGGTCGGTTATATGGTCCTTTTTTCCCGAGCTCTTCACCACCACGTCATCAACATATACTTCTACTTTATATCCAATGTGTTTGGAGAAGACCATATTCACAAGTCTTTAGTAGGTTGCTTCTGCATTCTTTAGCCCGAATGGCTTGATCTTGTAGCAGTAGATTCCTTCATCAACAAGGAATGATATTTTTTCTTGGTCTTACTCGGCCATTTTGATCTGGTGATAATCGGAGAAAGCGTTAAGAAAGCTGTATAATTTGGAACCCGATGTTGAATCAACCATTGTATCGATTCGAGGAAGGGGATAACTGTCCTTCGGACATGCCTTGTTCAAGTCTGTGAAATCAATGCAAACACACCATTTACTATTTTCCTTCTTAACCAATGCCACATTGGCTAACCACTCTGGATACTTCACTTTTCTGATGAACCCTGCTTTGAGAAGTTTATCGACTTCCTCTTTGATAACTTGCCTTCTTTCGGTAACAAATTGTCTTCTTCATTATTTCACAGGCTTCTTATCAGGATGAACATTAAGCCTATGCACAAAAATTGAGTGGTCTATCCCGGGCATGTCCTCAGTGCTCCAAGCAAAGACATCAAGATTTCTCTTCAAACACTGCACTATTTCTTCTTTCACCATTTTTGGGAGTTCCTTCCCAATGGAGAAAGTTTTTTCCTTCTGAGACAAGGACTTCCTCCAATTATTCTACCAGTGACATACGTTCTTCCATCGAAAGTTCAATTGACATCAGTTCTGTCTTCTCCTTTTCGGTCCAACTGATATAACAACTTCTGGCCATTGCTTGATTTCTCCGTACTGTTGCGATACCTGCAGGAGTGGGGAACTTGACTGCCAAGTGATATGTTGACACAATTGCTCTGATGCTATTAAAACATGGTCTTCCTAGGATAGTGTTGTAAGACATCAGAGTTTTCACAATTGAAACGAAGTAATCCTTATAACTTGTCTTTCCTCTGATCCAAGAGAAGTGGGTAGATCTATCAAACCCTCTGGTTTCATTGTACCTCCACCAAAACCTGTTAATGGGATAACGATATGCTGAAGCCGATACTTTGGGAGCATCATCCTATCGAAGGCTTCTAAGGACAGAACACTGACCGCGCTCCCATTGTCCATGAGTATTCTCCTTACATCAAAGTTTGCAATCATGGCATTGATAACGACTATGTTGTCATTGAGGTATGAAATTCCTTCCATGTTGGAGTTGTTGAAGTTGATGGTCATTGAGATATCATGGTCATGATTGGTCGACCTGACCTCTTTATTCCCTAACGCTCGAGCATAGTTCTTCTTGGCGTTATTTGAATCACCCCTTGAAGCTATACCTCCAACGATAAAATTTATGGTGCCAGCGGGCCTATTTTTCTCCTCCCTTTTCTCCTGATCTTGAGGACCCTTATCATCTTTCTTCGTGTAATGCCCTAGGAAGCTCCTTTTGATGAGGGCTTCTATTTCCTGTCGGAGTATTTTACATTCATCTCTGGTATTACCCAGGCTCCTACGAAAATCACAATATTTACTGTGATTTCGCTCATCGATTTTTCCCCTAATGGGTCTTAACCAGCACAAGTCTTCTGGACCTTTAATTTTCATGAGAATGTGAGATCGTGGTGCATTTATAAGAGTGGAGTTCTGATGCTAGTAATTGTTCCCCTTTGTGCTAGATTGGGAAGAGTTTCGTCCATCTTCTTGTCTTGACCTTTTGTTACCCTTCCTGATGGGTTCCGTAGACTATGTTGTTGTTGATCTATGAGTCTGATCCTGTGCCCTCACTGATAACAAGGTTTCTTTTATATTTATGTATTTTTCTGGCCTTCTGAGAAGTTTGGTCACGTTTACCGGCTGATTCTTAGACAAGGACATTCTGAATTCATGTCCTCGTATGGCTAGGGTTAAAGCGAAGTTTTCTATGTGATGTGAAGATCGAGAATCTGAAGCATCTCACTGTTGAAGCAGGTCATGAACTCTAGTAGTATATCACTAGGTCCTTGCCTCAACTACATGAGGGAAGCGACTATCTTCTTTATCCTTTTGCTGCTTGTAAAGAAGGCTTTGAATTTCTCACTAAGATCGGCGAAGGAATAAATTGACCCCGATAGTATTGTGGAAAAAAAATCTCAAGCTGCATTGGCTAAAGTCCGTGGAAAGGCCTTGCATAATATTAGGTTGAAAGCATTCTGCATGTCCATGACATCGGTGTAGGTAGGTGGTTGTTGGGATCTGTGGTTCCGTCGTATTCCTTTATCCGAGGATACTTGAATCTTTCTGGCAAGGGGAATGATGTTATTTCAAGGGTAAAAGGGGTTCTTCTCGTGAAAGAGACCCGACCTTGTGTGTTCTGTCTTATCCCGTCCGCTATTCCCTCCTGAATAATTCTAGAAATTTCTCTCTGTGTCAAATTGGCAGAGCCTTCAGTCATGGGATGGGCCCGCTCGATTCCCGAGGAATTGATATCCACAGGATTGACTGACCTGTGATCTTCCCTGGGAATCATTCCAAGAGTGTTCATATCGGGTACTGCTTGACGACTAGCCTACTATTGAAGAGTTTGATGGAGGTCGTGGAGCTACTATTGGAGTTCGTCTTCTTGGCTAACTGGTTCGTTATCTATTATAACTTCTGGATGTTGTTCTTCCTCAACATCTTCAAGAGGTGGGGGATTATCTCCTTCAGCTAGTGTTGGGGCTGGAATAGGTTGTCCCATGGATGTGGAAGGGCGATTTTGACGTCTATTGACCATGGCTAATCGAATCTTTTCCCACAGATGACGTCAATTGATGCTATAAAATTCCTAATCTTGACATGACAATATCTGGAGTTGCTTAATCACTAGAAAAGATAAATGAATTAGCTTTGAATGACCTACAAAAAAGGTGAGGAGGATTCTCCCCATTACCCTTCTAATGTGAGAATTAGTTTTCTAGAGATAGAAAAATAGAGAGAAAAATATATACCAGGAAAATTGTATTAATGTTGAATGAATCATATTCGATCAGAGGTGCTGTATTTATAGGGCTTAAAAGCCCATAACCTTCTCCTATTAAAAAAATGACTCCTCTTTGCGTAAGCCTATCTTTTCAGAGAAGAATCCTCATAAGGATTGAACTTAATTCCCATTTTTGGGCATCTTTCTTTATGGAGAACATCGTATCTGGGGCTCAAGAATGTGGCCCATTCATGAAACCCATAGACAAAGGATTACTCGAGGCCTGCTTGTATGGGCTTTTGGTGTGATAAGGCCGGGATGGGCCTACCAGAAAACCCATGATACAACGAGATAAGAAACCTTACTCTTGGAATGTGACCGAGCATGAGGGCCGACTTATGGACCTCTGAAGGGGATGATCCAGTGAAACCGGACAATATGCCTGATTTTTAGCACTTGACAGGGAAGACCTGTAATATTTCAGCTCATGGCCCATAGCCCTACTCTTAAATTAAGTGATCGGGAATTTACACAGATTATTACATCTTATCCAACGAAGTTTCAAGAATCAACCACGTGTTAGTCACATACTGTTCAAACTTAAGGTCTACACTACCCATCACTGTACTACTTGATCTATCTGAGGCCCATATAGAATGATAGTCGAAGTGATGCACTGCCTTTGTTGAGCCACTATGGTTGAACCCTTCATGGCTGAAACGAGGTGATAAGACCTGCCGCGGCACTAATTTCGAAGCGAAGAGGTTTCAAATATACGATGACACCATATTCCCTCTCTCTCCTAGAAGATCCTCCATACGAGATCTTCTATGACTGATTGATGTAACCTTTCTATAGAATGTATCATACTTGTCAACTTTCAGTTCACTGCTCAGAGGTCAGTTCTAGGTTATAGAGTGGTTGCTTTTCAGAATCATTAAATGTCCATTAACCTAGGATTGTGAAGTGACATCTATGATGAGGCGGATCGGCCGTTAAGATGAGGCCACGTGTCATTGCATCCAACAGTAACCTCTTCAACTCTTTCATTGAAAAACTCATTTTTAGTGCAGTTTGAAGGTAATGCAATTTTACACACTCAAAGTAATATTATACTCTTATTATTTTCTTTGCTTCGTTGTCGTACACTGTTGTAGCTCACGTCTTTTGTCCATCTCACACCCAAAAACACGTATATAAATTGACCAAATTGATCGTCAAAGCGTTGTTTCCACCGTCATCATAGAAGGCCACATTCTCCTTACGATTTGTAGAAGTGTGTCGGAGCTATACGCGTAGACATGATTGTATCCGAGATCTATTGGTCGCGCATCAAATTGAAACTAAGGCCGACAAGAATCATGATAATATTACGTTATTTTAATCATAATGATTGCTATACAGTTTGACCAAGGTAGAGCAGTGCCACAATTTCATCCCAAAATTAATGGAAACAGACACATTGTTCCCTTATTGTCCTTCATTTTTTATTTTTTTTTAAATTTAAGCGCATCAATCATATACATATATAATTAAAAAAAAAAAAAAGGAAAGGTGTACATATGAGATAGGGTTAGTGGGTTTAATAGCTACTGCCTACTTGATATTACTGTCTCTCATTTTTCTTCAACTATAAAAAAGGATTACATAAATAAGACTGTACAAGGCCTTGTTAAGAATGAGTAGCTATAGAATAATTTATTACTTGTAGCTAATTTTGTAATTTATTTATAAACAACATATTTTCTCAAATCAATGAAATCACCTTATAATTATACACATTTTTTTTTTTCAAATTACTTTTAGATCAAATATTTTCTTATAAGTAGCAAATTCGATGATTATAAACAAGTTTTTTCCTTTTTTTTTTTTAACCAAACATAGGCTAGCTTTATTGTCAATATCATCTGACCAATTAAGGAAAATTCTAAATGCACAACTACTTTGAACACATTTATAAACAACCCACTCACATGGGTGGTGGGGGTCACACATAGTGTATGTGTGGCCCTCACCACCCATGTGAGTTGGTTGTCCACAAAGTTGTTCATTGTAGTTGTTCATGTAGCATGATTGACCAATTAAACATGAAAATGAACTCCGACAACCATTCATTCTTTCAAAAATAATGCACATAAATCTTCACTAGATTTTCCGTTGGAGGAAAAATATATATTATATATTTATTATTATTATATAAGTAAAAGAGAGAAATACTAAATTTTCTGTGGTAGGAAAAATATTCTATTATCTTCAAAAAAGTTGTCTAGAATTTATCTAGTGTATGTGTGGCCCCCACCATCCATGTGAGTGAGTTGTTCACATAATTGTTCATTGTAGTTGTTCATGTAACATGATTGACCAATTAAACATGAAAATGAACTCCAACAACCATTCATTTCTGTCAAAGTCAATGCACATAAATCTTCACTAGATTTTCCGTTGGAGGAAAAATATATATTATATATTTATTATTATTATATAAGTAAAAGAGAGAAATACTAAATTTTCTGTGGGAGGAAAAAGATTCTATTATCTTCAAAAAAGTTGCCTAGAATTTATCTACATTTCCGTTTGAATCCATCGTAGCTGTTGACTGGATTAGAAAAATCAATTATTTGGTTAATTTTAATTATATAAAATTATAGTGAGATGCAAAGAAATGTTTAAGCACATGATATTCTTAGCCACTGAATTATTAATTACTATATCTTATTGCCCATAGATTTATCTTTATAGGGTAGCACAAGTGGAGAATCATAAAGCATCTCCTTTTCGTTTAGCCAATATATTCTCAGCTTTAGATACTACTGTAGTATAATTATTTTGTTCATAATGATAATGGTAATACAATGTCTCATAATTTCTAACAAATTTGTATCCAAAAAATATTAATAGAAAGAGAAGGGATGGATGGATGGATTGCCCATGAGATGGAGGACTTGTTATGTGCATCTTTTTTATTTTTTCCGGATTATTTTGTACAGACTTGAGGCACTCACACGGTTGAACTTCTTCTAGCTTTTCGTCCACTTTCTACTTTCTAACTGTCAAATTGAATAATCGATTTCTTTTAAGCAATGTTTGATTGCAAAAGTGAAAAGGAAAATATTTTCCACCTTTGTGAGGAAATTTTCTTTTTTAGCAAAATGGTAAGAAAACATTTTATTAGAAAATAGGTATATATGTGCTTTATGTGATTATACCTAGAAAACAGGCCAAATGCTACAATCAAATAAAGAAAGTTGGAAAATATTTTCTTTAATGTGACATTTTCCTTGAAAATATTTACAATCAAACAAAGCCTTAGTTTCCATAAGTTAGTGACCTTATTCGATAGGTTGCCCAATAGTACAAGTGTTATTTAGATACTCGAGTTATCATGTGAAAAGATAGTCTTGTTTCTTTTCTCACATAGATTAAGAAAATGTAATTAATATAGTTGAAAATATAATTTTTTCATACATTTTACTAATATACTCTCTCCGTCTCAATTATATAGGCCGCTTTTTCTTTTTTTCTGGTCCCAATTATATAGGTTTGTTTCTTTATTGGGAAGTATTTATTTTGTTTGTTTACTAATGTACCTCTATTTATTACTTCCAATAATAATAGTTTTAATACTTAAATAAGAGTAAGTTGAGAATTTTCTTTACAAAAATTACATTTTCAATAACATTAAATATGTTTTCTTAATATGTGTGAAAAGTCAAACAAGTGTATATAAATGGGACGGAGGGAGTATATCACTATATTAAATAACGTAATAAATATGATTATGTTATATTTGTTGATAACAATAGATATTAAATAAGGGTATACTAGAAAACTTAAAAATATCTTGATATTCAATAAGAAAAGTAGCATATAATTTGGGATAGACAAATAAGAAATACAAGCATATCTTGACAGGACGGAGAGAGTAATACTTTTCGTAAAGATGGGAAAAGGGTATCTAAAAACATTCTTTTCGCTGAGCATTTTAAAATAGTGTATATGGTATATTTAGCTTCGATTAAACAAGTTTCTAATAATTAAAAATTGACTCCAAGAATGAAAATATTGTTATAAAATAACAAATATGGACACAAAATTATAGTTGTTTTACTCAATATTGGAGGTAATATAAGGAAGAAGAACAATAAACAGAAGTTTAATCAGAATTAATTGGCTCTGTTCTAACTATGTCCATGAGCATGCCAATAGGGAGCGAGGGGGTGTTTTATAGATTTTATCTTTATCTTTTGTTTCATTGAATATGTCAACAAGAAATCATTTGATATTACTGTATCTTCACATGATTAAAAGCAGAAATATATAACATTTTGTTCAAAACATCGTACGGATTCACATGCTTTTGCCAAACAATCCTCCACTATGTTGGTCCTATGAACATATAAAAAGAATTGGTACAGGATTCTTAGAACTTTATGACAATTATTCTATATATCATATTTAATAATAATGTCCTTTCTTATATTAATATATATCCTTAGCCCTTGTTTGGAGGAACCAACCATAATTTTTTGCATTCAAAAAACGTTAAACCTGGTCGTTTTTTACTATAAAAGGGGGGGCTTGGGCTGCACCATTCTCTATGTCCAAGAAACTTCTCCACCAATGGACAAAGTGTTAATTCTCTTATTGTTTTCATATTTAAGGGACGTGACATGACATGATTCTGAGGAGTAGACATGGCGTGATATTGCTTTCGGCTCAGCACTTTCTGTTGCATTTGCATGAACAGTTGCGTGATGAGCCGAATCAATATCACTCTTGTATGCTTCTTTGCAGGCCTAATTTTCTGCATCTTATCAGCAAGACTAATTTCAGGTTATGTAAAAAGTTTCATTCTCTCTGATATTTTCCTTCTTTTAACTGGTGACTCGGTGGTGTTTAGGACTAAAAAAAACCATAATTTCTTGAAAAATGTTAAATAGCAATCATCTGTAGATTCAATAGTTTGGTTCCTGACAGCCGTCTGTAGTGTTATATATATATATATATATAAGGGTCTGCAACTCACGGTATGTTGGAGTCATGGCTGGTTCAACATGATATCAAATCTTGAAATTGCAATGCTTAGAAGCTTTGCACAGAATTTAGCTGCATAGTTTCTGTCATTTTGTGCAGAAGACTTTTAGAAGCATAAAACTGAAAAAATCCCACAGATACTGAGTGAAAATGAAAGCATTACAATAGAAATAATAGTCTTGCAGAAAAATCATATTGGGCCCGGAGACTTCTATTCTATATGTATGTTTATTTAAATATACAAATGGCCAAAACTATGTAAAAATAAACATACACCTACCATCTTGAATTCTTTGTACCAACTCCATTTCAAATCACAGTTAGTCTACCATTAATTTGTCTGATATGCAGAATATTGCTTCTTATTGTAATATTTATTACCATATTCAAACAGCCAACAGGACAATTTATTTTAAAGTAATAGGACAATAATAGTGCAGATTTTCCAACATTTACGTTTTTTACATAGTGTTTATAAACAACATATTTTTTCATACCAGTTTTTAACTACAAATATTTTTCAAAATCATTTTTTAACCACTTATTTTACTTCAAAATTAAAAAAATATCTTTTTACATAAACAAAAAACTTTTAACCATAAATTGTTAAGATAAGAGCATCTCTAATGGCCTATTCATTGGGAAAAAATAGATTGGCACATAGGAAAAACAAATAATGGCATGAAAATTTAATCTCCAATGGTTAATTTGCATACTTATGTGGCGCTGACATGGCATGGATATTATCTTATACTATATCTAGATGTAGATAACTTGTTAGACAATGTTGAATTTGATTTTCTGTTCCATTTTTGGTTGTTGACTGAATTTTTCTTTGCAATTTGAAGGAAGTTTGTTAATTGAGATGTTGTTAATTTGAATATACATGTATACATAAAAAAATAGACAAATACCATTGGGAATAAACTTTAAAATTCACTATCTATTTTTTTAATATATGTGAGATAATTATCTATTAAAATGCCACATAGGTTAAAATGTCCATAAACCATTAGAGATGCTCTAAGCCCTTCAGAATCAATTGGAATTTTTGTGTCAGTTAACAAAAATGAGTCTATGTAGGGATACGTATCTTGAAAATATATATACTTGTTCGATCAACTCGAAATTTGAAAAATTAATTAGGTTTGACATGGTTTTCGCTTTCCGTAGAAGAACTCCACAGACAATTACCTTAATTTATTTTTGAAAACTAATTTATAAGAGCTCTACTCCAAAAATACTAGTAGAGGAAGTTACACTGAACATGATTCTTCTAAAAGCTCTTCTAACTAGAAGAAAAATTGAAACTCCCAGTCACAAAAAAGTATAATATTGTAGAAAACCTCTCTCTAAGACCCTTTGGTTTTACAATTTTAGAGACAAGGTTGAGTCCCCACTTTAGGGCTTTAGTAGTGGCTCACGGTGGTCAACAACGATCATCTTGGGCAGCTGAAGTCTCTCTTTTATTTCTCTTTCCATTTTATCCTTCTCATATACCCTACATGTAACGCTCCAAAATTTTCATGTCTTTTTCAAGACTTTCTCAAAATAACTTTACTTAAAACAAAATTCATTTATTTAAAAAGTAACCATATTAATTTTAAAACATTATTATCAAGATCTTGATTTCAATAAAATTGTGGCAGTTAAAACATAAAAATTCTTATTCGGAACTCACAGTTCGTCACCTAGCGTAGCACTCTCTATCAAACCATCTAAAGATCCACGCCAATCCTTTTTACGTCAATAGCTACCTGAGAAGTTAAGATTCGTGGGATGAGTACACGCGTACCCAGTGAGAAGAATATGGTGCACATGTGTTATTGTATATTAGGATATATAAGTCAACTTCACATACTCAAGACCATTTCAATGTATGTATACATGTATCATTTGAAACTCCCTAGTCAAAGTAACAAGGCTTGATATATGGTCAGAATATCCGTATATTCAAAATAATTGACAGACCAAGATCGTGATGTGTTGTAGGCATTGTATCACTAGTTGCTCAAGCAACATATTGATAATTGTATTTTATACACTTATTATATGTTCAATTTTGGATAATATATTGTCGTTTTAGAATAAAATGCTGTTGATTTGTGTGTTATTTGTTTATATTACAGAAAATGTCCCAAAGTTGACAGAATGAAGGAATTAAAGTGAATAAAGGCCAAATGGACGGTAAATGAAGCTTAATTGTACACATTGGAGAAGTGCACAAAGTTAATTGAGGAAAGCAAGAAAGAAAATAGAAGAAATCAGAAGTATATAGGACAAAATGTTACAATTGGAAGTTGGAGGACTTGGAAGTAAATAAAGAATGAGGACCAACTTAAACAAGAATCAAAGTTGAAACGCACTGAACAAGTTTCTACTGCGCGGCCACGAGTCCCAAAGCCACGCGGCCGCTCGACAATCTTGAAATTAACAGAACATGATTTAGGTTAACTGCATGGCCATAAGGTTTTGCCTGCGCGATCGCGCTGCTTTCTGGCCTAGCGTGAATTCAGGTATATGCACGATTTCTTGTGCCAAAAGCATAGATTTCTTCAACAATCTATAAATATCACTTCTCATGCATGAAAAAAGGATCCTTTGGAGACCTTTTCACAACCTCTCAAGTTCATAATTAATTGCTCTGTCTTTCACATCTTGGAGTGAAAATCAAGACAAAGATGGGGGGGAATCGAAGATCATCAACGGGGAGCGAAATACTTGGTGCAAGATTTCATTTTTTTTGTTAATTTGATAAACTCTTCATGCGTAATAATTTATATTATTGCGTATTTACTTTTTTATTGATGAATTATTAATTTCCAATTTGGGATATTCGATGTAACTAGTTTTATGTTTTTAATTCTATTATTCTAGTTTTGCGCTATTTATTAATGTATTGATTTTATTTTGAATTTAATGCATGAATTAATTCACCAATTGTTCACGATGTCATGAGTTTTTCATAATCCGAGAGGTGAGCTAACACTTAGATCTAAGGATAAAATATAGTAATTAGATGAATGATAGAGATATACATTCGTTATTATTGCGATCGCTACATGAATTCTTGTGTTCCATGCACTTAGTCATTACAACCTACTATTCGTTAACATGGTCGACTAACTAGGTAGAGTTGATATAAACCCAAGAGGGGAATTTCATGTGCATAAGTGAATTCGGTCGAGCATTATAATAGGAATAAAACTCGATAATGGAATTAGAAGTGTTGACTATGTGAAATCGGATGTCCCAACACTTATAAACATCAATTTAGAATCTTTAAATCTCTTTTCTTTTATTTTGCCTTTTAGTTGTTATATTCAAAAACCCATATTCTACCGTTCAAATAAGGCGAGAACTAACAATTTAGATATTTAATTACAATCTCTGTGGGATAGATGTTCGGACTCTAAAATTCCATTTTATTACTTGGATGCGATATCGTACACTTGCAATTTAGTACGTCACATATCGGTACCCTAATAGCCAATTATAATTCAGATATCTCGTAGGTATCGTATCACCGATGACTTAGACGTCATATATATTTTTCAATAATGTAACTTCATACTATACCGTAATGCATGACATGATGGTTCCCCTACAATTCTCATCTTGTATCCCAAGTGTTCAATGCATAACAAATCATCATTGGTCACAACAAATACTTCGACAATTCACATCCAAGTTGATCCCATTTGGGATCCCACAAATTTTCACATCAATATACTGCCATGCCTTATCATGAGGTAGCTCAAGGTATACAAAAACATATCTAGAATCACGAGAGGGATACATTGGAGCAACCGTAGTCTACTATGCACGTGATGAACGCTTTAAAAAAGATGAGTCATATACCTTCAAAATCTCATTCCATCACATTTATTCAAATCTTATTCCATCATATTTGTATAACTCAAAGCTATCAACATGCGATAGATACCCATGTGTTCTATTCAAATATATATAAAGTATGTGTCACATAAGAATATCCAAATAAATCATATAATGCTTGTAAACATGTTCAACTCACATCAACTGAAATAATATAGTATATTTAAATATATTAAAATCACATAATCTAGTAAATATAATCTACTTTCTTATTTTCATATGCTCAAAATAAACATAATCCACTCAAAATTTATTAGATGAATAGATTCTTGAACGGCTCCTAGAATGGCTTTCTTTGAAATTGAAGTATTTCAACCAACTTGGCATGGAGTAGGTGGTGAAATAAATACATAACTCCTAGTACATCAATCTACATGGGATGTATAATATATCATTGGAAAGATCATCAAATCTAGAGTTCAACAAATTTTATTACTCGCAAATCGAAGTTGTAAAACAAATGTTATGACCGAATGAAGTTAGGTCACCGACTGTCTATTTGGTGTCGACACCAACAGTTTTGGCGTTGCCAAAAAAGTGTCAGAGAGTCATTTTTCTTCATTTTTGACCTAGGTGCCGACATAAAACTTCTAGGTGTCGATACAAGTACAAATGTAATGAAAAACCAGAGCTTTTAACTTTCATTTTTGAATTCTATGAAGCTCATAAACTTACAAATCTTAAAATTGGAGGGGGAAACGGGCTTTCTATACAATATAGGGTTTTGGGAATGAACTACTTTTTTACTCAACCCATGGTTCTAGAAGGAAGAATTGTGATTTTTTGTGTAAGCTTAAAACCTTTCAAATGCCTAACTATTTATAGTGAAACTTTGCTCACGGATTTGATTCCAAACTTAAAGGATTTAAATACCATTTAATTCAATCCAAATGGCATAGCAATGACAATGATTTTATCCAAATCAATTATGGTTAAACTTGAGGTGTCAAAGCCAACTCCATGCAAGTAGGAGGTGGATGGGTAAGGTTTGTGAGTCATGAAGATAGACTTGATGATAATTCTCCATACAAAGCAAGAGGCGCCAATCAAAGAATCTTACTTAGGGACTAAGAAAGTGAATCATGCATGAGGTGCTAAAACATAAAGTATATTTGCCATATCAAGGTTCAAAATCAGTTTCAGATGGTAAGTTTGAGCGAGATAGAAAATGAGGCAAAACCTTGAGTTCTTGGTACCATTCTGAAGTACTAATGGGGCACTTTCACTTGCAATTTACCACATGAGAAATGGTTAACCGAGGAAGAAGTTGCTTGCTGAAGTAGGCCACGTTAAACTATTTTTCTTTACCATTTTGGTAAAGTACTAACTTTAAAAATTTATAGGAGCCTATCCGTTAGTCAAACTTAAAAACCGTTTTCATATTCATGAAGATCATTCCTAGAAATTTTCTATACATATATCACAGTTTTTCGAGTCGTTACAATCTTCACCCCTTAATAGAATTTCGTCCTTGAAATTTGCTTAAGGGAATACTTTAGGCCACACATACTTCATTAACAAACAAAGTATGCCTTAAGAATTCTAACTATCGTTCAGATGAAGTTATGGAAGAGTTTTATGATACTAAGACTCTATTTCGATCAAATAAGTCTCTGTTTATCAAATGAAGAAATATGGATATCGAATTCGTATAAAAAGTAATCAGAATTTAAAACTTTCAACATCCCAAAGAGTAAGTAATTTAGAATTTCAACAAACTGACGCTTCGTTAGTGAGCTCTGATACTATAAGGAATGACATTATCGAGATTCAGTCTTCGAGGAATTGATTGATTTTTATAAATACCATATTTTATATTGTAGGCTCTACATTTCCTAAGTTGAACTGTCGTTTAAGTATCACTGTGAATATAAATGTAATATTGATCAATACATCAAATATTCCAAATCAATTATAAACTTAAACATTCAAGTAGTATAATAATTAAATCAAGTAAACACAAGTAACCACTTACTTGATTGGCGGTACTTAAGACGACGACTTGATAGATATGTACGCTTGGCAGTCTACAGAATCTTAAAACCAAATGCTCCATCACCAAACTTGTAATGCCTCAATTTTTCAAGACTTTTTCAAATGTTTTAGATATTTATGCTCTGATACCACACTTGTCAAACCCTAAAATCTTTCAAGATTTTTTTTTCCTTTTAAAAAAATCACTTCACTTATTATTCAACTAATCCAAGAGAATGCATTCATCGTGAATCAATTAATTCGAATAGCATATCCGACTCACTAATAATCATATAATTCACTTAAAATATTCCACTCACAGTTTATTAGATGAATAAATTCTTGAATGACTCCTAGAATGGCTTTCTGTTGAAATGGAAGTCTTTCAACCAACTTGGCACGGAGTAGGTGGAGAAATAACTACATAACTCTTCGTACATAAATTTCCATGGGATGTATAATATATCATCAGAAAGTCATTAAATATGGAGTTCAACGAACTTTACAGAATGCAAATCGGAGTTGTAAAATAGAAGTTATGGCTGAATGAAATCAGGTCACCTGACAGTCCCTTTGGTGTCGACACCAAAGTGTCAGAGAGTCATTTTTCTTCGTTTTTAACCCAGTGTCAACACAAAACTAGCAGGTTCGACGCCAGTACAACTGTAATGAAAATCAGATCTTTTAACTTTCGTTTCCAACTTGTATGAAGCATAGAAACTTACTAATCCTCAAAATAGAGGGCAAAGAAGTTCTTTCTATACAATATAGGGTTTTGTGAATGAGCTATTTTTTACTCAACCCATGGTTCTAGAAGGAATAATTGTTATTTTGTGTGTAAGCTTAAAACCTTTCAAATGCCCAACTACATATAGTGAAACTTTGCTCACGGATTTAATTCCAAAATTAAAGGACTTGAATACCATTGAATTGTATACAAATGGCGTAGCAATGACAAGGATTTTATCCAAATCAATTATGGTCAACCTTTAGGTGTCAAAGTCAACTTCATGTAAGTAGGATGTGGATGGGTAGGGTTGGTGAGTCATGAAGATAGACTTGACGATAATTCTTCATACAAAGCATGAGGTTCCAATCAAAGAAGTTTAATTTGGGACTAAGAAAGTGAATAATGCATGAGGTTCTAAAACATATAGTATATTTTCCATATCAAGGTTCCAAATATGTTTCAAGATGTTAAGTTTGAGCATAATTTCGAGATAGCAAATGAGATCAAAATCTTGAGTTCCTAGTATCATTCTGAAGTATTGATGCGGGTACTTTAATGTGCAATTTACCATGCGAGAAATGGTTAACCGAGAATTAAGTTATTGCTTGCCTAAGTAGGCCACGTGAAACTGTTCTTCTTTACTATTTCGGTAAAGTACTAATTTTAAAAATTCACAGGAGGCTATTTGTTAATCAAACTTAAAAAACGTTTCATATTCATGAAGACCATTCCAAGATCTTGTCCATACATATATCACAATGTATTAAAAGGAGGTCGAAAGGTATCCAAGAAAGTCTAGAGAAGAAAGGCACTTAAACAAGTTTTTGTCATAACTTTCATTATTTAATGTTTCGTTTTTATTTCATTAAATTCCCTTTTTGTTTCTTTAAAATCCATAAAAATTAAATAAATTCTAAAAATAACTTCTTACGTCATAATGGACAATTAAGGATGTCATAGTTTTTCGGGTCATTACAATCTTCCCCCTTAAAAGAATTTTATCCTCAAAATTTGTTTAAAGGAATACTTTAAGCCACATATACTTCAATAACAAACAAAGTATGCACTAAAAATCCAAATTATCATTCATATGAAGTGTTGAAAGAGTTTTACGACACCAAGTTCGGTTAAAAGATTCTCTGTTTATCAAATGAAGAGATATGGATGTCGAATTCGTATAATAAGGAAACAAAATTTAAACTTTCGACATCCCGAAGAGTAAGTAATTTAGAGTTTCAACAAACTAACGCTTCCACTGCGAACACTAATACTATAAGGAATGGCATTATCGAGATTTGGTCTTCAAGGAATTGATTGGTTTTCATAAATATTATATTTTATTTTGTAGGCTCTACATTTCCTAAGTTGAATTGATTGTTCAAGTATCAATGAGAATATAAACAAAATATTGATCCATACATCAACTATTCTAAATTAATTATAAATTTACAAATTCAAGTAGTCTAATAATTAAATCAAGTATAACAAGTTATCACTTACTAAATTGGTGGCACTTCAGATGATGACTTGATAGTTATGTGTGCTAGGAAATCTACGGAATCTTAAAACCAAATGCTTCGATACCAAACTTGTAACGCCTCGATTTTTCAAGATTTTTTTCAAATGTTTTAGACATTTATGCTCTGATACCACACTTATCACACCCAAAAATCTTTCAAGACTTTTATTTTTTTCTTTAAAAAATATCACTTCACTTATTATTCAACTAGTCCTAGTAAATTCATTCATCATGAATCAACTAATTCATATAGCATGTCCAACTCACTTATAATTATATAATAATTCACACAAATATATTCCACTCACAGTTTATTATACGAATAGATTCTTGAATGAATCCTAGAATGGCTTTCTTTGAAATGGAAGTCTTTCAACCAACTTGGCATGGAGTAGGTAGAGAAATAGGTACATAACTCCTAGTACATAAATCTCCATAGGAAATATAATATATCATCAGAGAGATCATCAAATCTGAAGTTCAACGAACTTTACGGATCGCAAATCGGAATTGTAAAACAATAGTTATGGTTGAATGAAGTTAGGTCACTTGACTGTCCATTTGGTGTCGACACCAACTGTTTTGGTATCGACACCAAAGTGTCAAAGAGTCATTTTTCTTCGTTTTTAAACCAGGTGTCGACACAAAACCAGTAGGTTCGACACCAGCACAACTTAATGAAAAATCAAAGCTTTTAACTTCCATTTTTGACTTGTATGAAGCACAGAAACTTACTAATCTTCAACATGGGGGGGGGGGGGGTGGGGAGCTGCTTTCCATACAATATAGGGAATGAGCTACTTTTTTTACTCAACCCATGGTTCTAGAAGGAAGAATTGTGATTTTGTGTGTAAGCTTAAAACCTTTTAAATGCCCAACTATTTATAGTGAAACTTTGCTCACGGATTTAATTCCAAAATTAAAGAATTTGAAAACCACTAAATTCCATCCAAATGGAATAGCAATTGCAAGGATTTTATCCAAATCAATTATGGTTAAGCTTGAGGTGTTAAAGCCAACTTCATGCAAGTAGGAGGTGGATGGGTAGGGTTGGTGAGTCATGAAGATAGACTTGATGATAATTCTCCATACAAAGAATGAGGTGCCAAATAAAGAAGTTTACTTTGGGACTACCAAAGTAAATCATGTATGAAGTGCTAAAACGTAAAGTATATTCGCCATATCAAGGTTCCAAATTAGCTTCAAGATGGTAAGTTTGAGCATAATTTCGAGATAGCAAATGAGGTCAAAATCTCGAGTCCATGGTACCATTCTGAAGTATTGATGGGGGTAATTTAATGTGCAATTTACCACATGAGGAATGGTTAACCGAGGAAGAATTTAGCACTTGCCAAAGTAGGCCACGTGAAACTATTCTTCTTTACCTTTTCGGTAAAGTACTATCTTTAAAAATTCACAGGAGTCTATCTGCTAATCAAACTTAAAAATCATTTTCATATTCATGAAGATCATTTCGAGATCTAGTCTGTACATATATTACATGTATTAAAAGGATGTAGTAAAGGATCGAAAAAGTCTCGGAAAGAGGTACTTAAACACATTTTTGTCGTAACTTTCAATAATTAATACTTTCATTTTTTTTTGCCTTTCGTTAAATCCCTTTTTCTTTCTTTAAACTCTATAAAAATTAAATAAACTCTAGAAATAATTTCTTATGTCATATTGGACAATTAAGGATGTCACAGTTTTTCAGGTCGTTACAATTTTCCGCCTTAAAAGAATTTCGTTCTTAAAATTCGCTTAAAGGAATATTTTAGGCTACACATACATAAAATAAGTCTCTGTTATCAAATGAAGAGATATGGATATCGAATTCGTATAGAAAGGAATCAGAATTAAAACTTTTGACATCCCAAAGAGTAAGTAATTTAGAGTTTCAACAAACTGATGCATCCGCTACTAACTCTGATACTATATGGAATGGAATTATCGAAATCCGGTCATAGAGGAATTGATTGGTTTTTATAAATGCCATATTTTATTTTGTAGGCTCCACATTTCTTAAGTTGAACCACCAGTTCAAGTATCATTGAGAATATAAACCAAATACTGATCCATACATCAACTATTCTAAATCAATTATAAATTTACAAATTCAAGTAGTCTAATAATTATATGAAGTATAATAAGTAACCACGTACTTGACTGGCGGTACTTCAGATGGTGACTTGATAAATATTAGTGCTAGGAAGTCTACAGGCTCTTAAAAACAAATAATCTGATACCAAACTTGTGACGCCTCGATTGTTCAAAACTTTTTCAAATGTTTTAGACATTTATGCTCTAATACCACACTTATCACACCCCGAAATATTTCAAGACTTCTATTTAAAAAAAAAAAAAAAAATTCACTTCATGTATTATTCAACTAATCCAAGTAATTTCATTCATCATGAATCAACTAATTCAATAGCATATCCAACTCACTTATAATCATATAATTCACGTAAACATATTCCACTCATAGATTATTAGTTGAATAGATTCTTGAATGACTCTTGGAATGACTTTCTTTGAAATGGAAGTCTTTCAACCAAATTTGTACAGAGTTGGTTGAGAAATAACTACATAACTCCTAGTATATAAGTCTCCATGGTACGTGTAATCTATCATCAGAAATATCATCAAATCAGGAGTTCAATGAACTTTACGGATCAAAAATTGGAGTTGTAAAAAAAAGTTATGGCTGAATGAAATTACGTCACCGGGCTGTCCGTTTGGTGTCGACACCAAATATCTTGATGTCGACACCAAACTGTCAGAGAGTCATTTTCCATTTTTGACTTGTATGAAGCTCATAAACTTACTAATCTTCAAAATAGGTGAGGAAAAATGGCTTTCTATTCAGTATAGGGTTTTGGTAGTGAGCTACTTTTTTACTTAAACCATGGTTCTAGAAGGAAGATTTTTGATTTTGTGTGTAAGCTTAAAAGCATTCAAATGCTCAACTATTTGGAGTGAAACTTTTCTCATGGATTTATTCCAAACTTAAAGGATTTGAATTCTATTTCTATCCAAATGGCATTGCAGTGAAAAGGATTTTATCCAAATCAATTATGGTTAAGCTTAGGTGTCAAAGCCAACTTCAGGCAAGTACGAGGTGGATGGGGGTAGGGTTGGTGAGTTATGAAGATAGACTTGATGATAATTCTCCATATAAAGCATGAGGTTCCCATCAAAGAAGTTTACTTTGGGACTAAGAAAGTGAATCACGCACGAGGTTTCAAAACGTAAAGTATATTTTCCATATCAAGGTTCCAAATCAGTTTCAAGATGGTAAGTTTGAGTATAATTTCGAGATAGCAAATAAGGTCAAAATCTTGAGTTCCTGGTACCATTCTAAAGTACTGATGGGGTAATCTAATTTGCAATTTACCATGTGAGAAATGGTTAACCAAGGAAGAAGTTATCGCTTGCCGAAGTAGGCCACGTAAAACTGTTCGTCTTTACCGTTTCGATAAAGTATTATCTTTAAAAATTCATAGGAGTCTATCCATTAATCAAACTTAAAAACTGTTTTCATATTCATGAGGATCATTCTGAGACCTAGTCCGTGCATATATTACATGTATTAAAAGGAGGTCAGAAAGGATCGAAAAAGTCTAGGGAAGAAGGGCACTTAAACACATTTTTGTTGTAATTTCATTATTTAATACTTTCATTTTTTTCTTTTGTTAAATCCTTTTTTCTTCATTTAAACTCCATAGAAATTAAATAAATTTTAAGAATAACTTCTTACATCATAATGGACAATTAAGGATGACACAATTTTTTGGGTCGTTACAATCTTCCCCCCTTAAAAGAATTTCGTCCTTGAAATTTACTTAAGGGAATACTTTAGGCCACACATACTTCATTAAAAAGGTATGCCTTAACAATTTGAACTATGATTCAGATGAAGTGATGGAAGAGTTTTGTGAGGTCTCTCTTTATCCAATGAAGAGATATGGATACTGAATTCACATAGAAATGAATCAGAATTTAAAACTTTTGACATCCTAAAGAGTAAGTAATTTAGAGTTTAAAAAAATTGATGCTTATCAAGACCCAGTCTTCGGTGAATTGATTGGTCTTTATAAATACCATATTTTTTTTGTAGGCTCTACATTTCCTAAGTTGAATTACTAGTTCAAGTATCAATGAGAATATAACCCAAATATTGATCCATACATCAATTATTCCAAATTAATTAAAAATTTACAAATTCAAGTAGTCTAATAATTAAATTAAATATAACAAGTAACCACTTACTCGATAGACGGTACTTTAGATGACAACTTTGATACCAAACTTGTAACGTCCCCTTTTTTCGAGACTTTTTAAAATGTTTTAAACATTTATGCTTTGATACCACACTTGTCACATTTCCTAAGGAATGGGCTTTGAAGTGTGGGTGAAATTTGATGGGTGGAGGAGGTCGATATGACTTTTTGTGATGTGGATGAGGATAAATGTAGATATTTCAAGGCCTTTGAAGCTTGGAATATAGTTGTTCATTGAGGAACAATGATCAAAGACGGGCCTTCTTATTCAATACGAATGTCTCCTGAAATTATGTTCTTAGTGTGGAATTATTAGGCATAAAGGCTTAGAGTGTGTCGTGAAAGTTGGAGTTGTCCTATGAGTCAAAAATATTGTATTCTACTGGTTACTCCACCCCTATTGGACGGGGGAGGATAGGAGAGGATAGATGTCCTTCATATAGGAATTCTGGCAGTGGTGGTGATGAGAGAGGTTCAAAGGTACATGGGCATTACAGGAAGCATGCAGGGGATTTTTCTTCCTTAAGTCATGTTGGGGTGATTCTTCTAAGTAGGCTGGAGTGGGTGGACAAGAGGAATGAGGGTTGCAGGGGGAGGTTGGGGTGATTATCCCATCTCTAGAAGAGGTGCGATATGAGTTTGGTGTTGGGGAGAGGGGTTCGTTGGTGGAGTTGGTGATGGTGGGGGGAGTCCAAGGGGTAGTGTCCAGTATGATAGGTGGTTGTTGTGTTCCAATGGCAATGGGTTGAGAGGGTTCAGAAGGGTCGGACAATTCCTTTGGTGTGGAGATAAAGAAGGGGAGTGTGGGTGGTGAGTCCATGGAGGGGTTCGATTCGTCAAAGAAGAGGGGGAGTCAGTCGAGTTATGTGATAGACGGGACTCCCAACGGGCTAAGGGTATTGTAGACTTTGTTGATAACACAGTTGATTCTATTTTTCTAGTAACGGACTAAGCAATGCAGGGCCATTGATCTCAAAGAGTTTCTTATGTTGAAACGTGCAGGGTCCAAGGAACCCCGGCATGGTCCGTACTATGCGGAAGTTGATCCAAACTTTTTCTTGGACCTAGTCTTTCTATCTAAGACTCGGTTACCTAGAAACAGAGTAGATACTTTTACGTTCTTGGCTGTTATGGATCATGTATTAGTGGTGCCTTCACAAGGGCGAAGTGGAGGTTTGATGATATTGTGGAATGATGGGTGTGATGTGGGGGTGCAGAGTTATTCATGCGTCTATATTGATGTCTCCATTTCTAATCCTAGGACTCCTCGTTGGCATTTTACTGGTTTTTATGGAGGTCCAATGTAATGAATCACAATTTTCCAAAATTCCTAAAAATTCAAAATTTAAAACCCTAGATTCATGTATCGATATATGTTCATTACGTATTGATACATAATACATGCAGACTAATCAGCTAGGGATACACGTCTGTAAAGTCTGAATTTGATAAAATAACAACCAATCACACCATGACACTTGTTGGACAGAAAAGTAAGGCCCTCATGCATGAGAACACCTTTTATATATAGCTTAGGTGACTCCAAAGTCTAGGCATAGGGTAATCATTGGCTACGAAGGACAAAAATAATTTTCACAAGTTCATGTTGATCCTTGGAAACGTGTATAAATAGGGGCCTTTGATTTCTGCATGAAATACATGTATTCTGAAACCTTAAAATCTCTAAGAAACTTATCAAAATTTAGATTTAGGCTAGTATTCAAAAGGTAGAAATACAATCTCACCCTTTGATTCGTATTAGTGTATAATCATATCATGTTAATACCCTAACATCGTCCTATTTGCTTTTGGAATGATCTTGAGTATTAAAATGCACAAAGATAGCAAAGTGTTAACTAAATCTGGATTAGTTACAGAAGCAGTATTATAAGAATCAATACAATGTATTGATACATAAAGAACATGTATCAATACATTGTTTTAGTTTTAGAATACAGAAAGCTTTGTTATTTTTTCAGCTTCGCTAGAAGGTAAGTAACAGTGCATTCTGAATAAACTTGTGTTTGCAGAAAGTTGATCTTGGTCTCTAAGTTTGCAAAAATAAACTTGTGTTTATACATCTTTATGTAACATTTTGAGCATATGTATCGATACATATCAATTAGGTTTTCCTAATGAACTTTGGTGCCATATTTTAAATTGCAGGAATTGACTACATTCTGCGGGTATCGGATGCAAGCAGATGCAGGGATTAAAACCAGTTCTTCAGAATAGGAATGTAATTCAGCAGCTAATCTCTAGTAGGATAATCTGTGATTAGTTTAAATTCCAAAGTTATAGCTTTAAAAATACTTACTACACTGGAAAGTTTTAAGCAAAAGTTATTTTTCATAAAAAGGGAAAGTGGACCCGAATCAAAATCTACAAACATGTATAGTCTCAGTTCTATGTTTAAAACTAGGTATTTATACATTTATCAATACTATGCAGAAGGTGCAATCAACGTTGCATACTATAGAATTTCTCGAAGGTATCTTTTGTTTAAAGAGTAAAGTTTGAATAATAAAATGGGGCTTAGATCTTTAGACTATAAAATAGTTTCTAAGGGCATTCCTACATGTATCGATATAATGTATCAATACATGCAGATGAAAAAATTTATTTTCGAACTTCTTTTAGGTCCACTAGGTTATCAAGTTGTTTTGTGTGTGTGTATAAAACAAAAAATTACGAAAAATCTAGTGTCTGACACCCAACCTGAGCATCGGTATTGTTCTTTAGAACTTCTCCTTCATTTAAAAGGGATGAGTATTGAAGCATGGGTGTGTGGGGGTGATGTGGGGTGATTTTAATGAAATTCTCTACCCATCTGAGGAAGAGGGTGGCATTTTGAGGTCTTTGGGTGCATTGGTTTGATTGCATGATGTTCTCCAGGACTGCATGTTTGGTCAATTTCACTATGTGGGTCTGCTATTCAATTTGAATAATAAAAGTATAGCAGTAAATAATATTCAAGAACGGTGGGACCAATTTTTTTGTGACTTTTAGTAGAAGAGATTGTTTCCTAGAGCGAGATTTGAGCATCTAGACTTTTCGAGATCAGACCACCGTCCTATTCTTCTGCACTGCAGTGGCATCCCAGTGAGACAAAATTCAGGAAGGGGTCGTAAGCCCTTCTGGTTTTAGGAGTTCTTGTTGAGAGAGTATGGGTTTAGGGAGGTTGTAAAGAAGTCCTGGAAAGTAGGTTTGCTCCAAGCGCGTGGGGATCGTCCCCTAGCCCGCCTTAGTACATATTTAGGTGCTTGTGGGGAGGCACTTCAAACTTGGGACCAGTCCACCTTCTGTTCCTCGCAACAAAAATTGAGATGATTACATGGTCAGCTTAAGGATATATAAGATGGTCTAGATTATGGGGATCGAATGGAGGAAATTTATTGGAGGCAACGTTCCCAAGTAGTGTGGTTAAAAGGAAGGGGACAAGATTTAAAAAAAAAAAAAATAGTTCTTTCATGCAAAGGTGTCCAGTAGGCAGATCAAAAATACCACTGATTACCAGTAATGGAGAGGTCATGACAGATACCCCTGCTTTGGTGGGAGTAATTGAGGAGTGTTTTCATGGCCTCTTCGCTACCACCAGTCCTTCTTTTGATTCCTTGGAGGCTGGTGCTATGGGCATTACATCCTATCTTTCACCAGATGATTTTGAGATATTTGAGCGTCCCTTTGACATAGAGGGGGTGGAGTCTTCTTTGAAGATGATGGGGATTTTTTAAGGCTCCTGGCCCTAATGGCTTTCATGTAGTTTTTTCCAATGCCATTGCGAAATGCTAAATCATTCTATTATCCATTTATGCTTGGATGTGTTTAATAATTGGCTTCCCCTATTTGATGTTAATGACACAAACATAGTTTTGATTCCTAAGAACAAGGCTCCAGGATTCTATTATCCCTTTATGCTTGGATGTGTTTAATAATTGGCTTCCCCTATTTGATGTTAATGACACGAACATAGTTTTGATTCCTAAGAACAAGGCTCCAGAATGTATGTGCGATTTTCTCCCCATCAATCTCTATAGTGTTATTTACTCAGTTGAAACTGGTTCTTCCTCAGCTTATATCAAAACACTAGAGCACTTTTTTCTCAAGCGGTTGATCATATATAATACTATTTTCGAGTTTGAATGCAAGAACTCTTTGGGATGAAAGAAAGGGGGGACAAAGCTTCATTGCACTTAAGTTGGATATGAGTAAAGCTTATGATAGGGTTGAGTGGAGTTTTGTGTTTCATATCATGTCCAAAATGGGGTTTTTTCCCAAGTGAAGAAACATGATTCTTAATTGCATGTCTACTACCCGATTCTGCTTTCATTTGAATGGTGGGGTTCATGGACATTTTGTACATTCTATGGTATTTGAAAAGTGTGTCCGCTTTCTCCTTATATCTTCTTATTGTGTGCGGAGGCTCTTTCAATCCTTATCAGGTTGGGTGACAGAGATGGAATTTTGCAGAGGATTCAATGTTCTCCTGGTGGCCCTCAGGTATATCATCTATTTTTCATAGATGATTCACTTATTTCCCTACAAGTTAAGGTATTTGACTTCCAGGCACTGCTAGATATTTTATCTTGTTATGAACAAGGATCGGGGCAACAAATTAAATTTGATAAGACTTCTATTGATTTTAGTGCTAAGGTTCTGGTGCGTGTCGCGATGCACCAAGAATTAATTAAATTTCCTTACTTGCCAAAACTCTTTAAATGTGATAGCGGAAGCAAGGGTCGATCCCACGAGGAACGGGAACTAATTTAATGCCATGTCAATTAGAATTATAAGGGGGGTTTTGAGTTGAAAATTGCAATTAATTTAAATAATCAAATAAAGATGTAAAATAGCTGGAATAAAAATCAAATAATAAAGAATTCTAGTTCTCAGGTTCGGTTGTGCCCTATCATAATATTGTCATTCCCCAAACCACGCATGTACTATTTCCTTTGTTTTATTTATCACCCGAAATAATCAAAAAGCTCTAATTAATCCAATTCTTCCTTAATAATAATCAATTAGAATTAGTTCTCCAATCAATTTAGAGTGAATGAACAACCTAGAATAAGCTCCCTAGATTTAATTCATTAACTATGTGAAAACAAGAAGAATTAGGTGAACTAAATTATCAATTACATATGCTCGAATTGATTAATCTAGATTGGATTTTCATATGGAAATATAAAATTACCAATTGCTACTATGATTTGGATAACACGACAAATACGAATCCAATTACCCAAATTAGCAAACATCAACACAATAATTAAAAGACAAGGCCTTAATCAATTAATAAATTGTCTTGACGAAATTGATGTTCATGAGAAATCCAACAAATAAAATATAAAAACAAGAACTACATTACGAGTTTGAGGAATGAATAATAGAATAATATGAACACAACGTCCCCCTTGAACTAGGTTGAGAAGATTAGCCACGCATTGCCATGAAGAATTCCCCAAAAGTATTGTCTTGATTCACCTTGATTTTTGCCCCGAATTTCTTTTCTTCAACCTTGATATTGGTGGCTCTCAAAAAATATAATTCTCCTCCTTTCTTGTCATGAACTTCCCTATTTATAACTTCAATTTTCGTGCCCTAGCTTTGGGAACAAGAAATCCAAAATTATGGAAAGAATTGAAATAAGGAAATTTTTGATTTGAAGATTTACGGCCGTAACTATTCCTTTACGGCCGTAATTGAGTTACTGCATATTTCATCATATTGGAGTTACGGCCGTAAATATTTCTTTTACGGCCGTAATTGGGTTTCTGCGTATTTTTATCTTTTGAGGGTTACGACCGTAAAGATGTTTCTTACGTCCGTAACATCTTTTCTGCTGAATTTTTGCCCGTTTCACTCATGCACTTACGGCCGTGATGATATTTGCTTGCGGCCGTGACTTATTTACATGCCAGGTCCTCGAACTTCCTTTTTGCGTGCTTTTTGGTCCTTTTTCCTTCTTTTCTTGTCATTGCGATCCTACACAATATAAAACATAAAATGCATTAAGCAATACTTAATTAGGATCAAACTAACAGTAATTCGAGGCAACAAGTAAAGAAATAAAGTGCTAGTAAAGCACTTATCAAATCCCCCCACACTTGAACCATTGTTCGTCCTCGAATAATGATAGAAAAGAACTAAAGCACGACTCGAATGAACATGTTAGACTTTTAAATCTGGAAAGTCAAGGTCACAACCCTCTTCTTTTTAGCACGAAAATCAAATTGCATAATCGGAGTGTGTTAGTGTGTGTAAGAGATGCATCACCCAATATTCTCCGAACAAAAATGAAAATTGATACCCCAATGTGGATTATATCCTTTCACCTCTTGTGAGTTCTCTCTGAATTTATCAATTCCCCATAAAAATGTAAGTTTTGACTAATTCAAGTAAATGCCAACAGATTAGTGCGGTTTATCACATGGTAAAAATTTAGTCAATACACAGTTTCAGATCAAAAGGGCACAAAATATAGACCAAGCAATTCAAACCACTCATAAGTACATGTAATGGGAGCCAACACTCTCACCAGATATCTCTCTTCGCACAAAGTGTATATAAAGGTGAGAATTTTATGCTCAACTCACTGCATGAAAAACTTGTTACCACAGATTGCTCAAATGTCAAAACCGGAGCCAACAATAACACAAGTGCAAAGCAAAGGTCTTTGTTGGGTTGTAACGGGGCTTCGGGTCAGGTGGATAAAAGGGAAACATTTAGGCTGAATCGAGAAGGAGTTTCACAAGCCGAATCAGTTCAATTATAACATTCCTTCTTTCTTCTTCAACATGAATTTAATAATCTCCCTGCTATCCAACTGATTTAACACTAGACTTCTATTTTGTGCAGCTTGAGTGTTTATTTTCACTACTAGCAAATGTTCATGACCTCGTAATTTGAGAACTGGCCTGAACTTCTCTTTTTTCTTTTGTGTCTCTCTCTTTTTTTTTTTTCAAACATATACTGCAATTTTTTCTCTTTTGGTCAAATCACCCCACAATCCCCAATGACACAAGATTGAATTTCCACTTTGAAACTTAATCCACCTCAAACTTCTCAACCAACACAAGCTTGTGAATCCGTTCTCTATAGGTTCAAGAAAAATGATAACATGAAAGAATGGGTGTTCGTGGCTTGTAGTGTGGTATTAATATTCCAAAGAAAGGCTAAGGCTCAAAGGGTCTTCTATTGGTAAATGTAAAATGGTAGGCTTATTTAGAAGGCCAAATTTGGTTCATCCTAGCGCCTTTACTATATTTTGCACTCGAGCCAAGAAGCTACTACGACATGTACACAAAAGCATATCCAAGAACAAATCAACCATGCAGGACACATATAAAAAAATAAGAGCTTTATATAAAGAGTAAAAGTAGCTCATAGGCTCAAAAGCTCAAAAATTATGGTTCATATGTATGTCTCCCATCCAATTATGAGTTTTGGTCATTGCTCGGTCTTAGGGTCGATTTGAAAAATGCAAAAAATCTAGTAGCCAAAGGGGTGAATCTCTTTACTTGGGGTAGTTATTAGTCATATCAAATTTGGGTTTGAATCTACTAGGTTGCAGAGACATGGCATTTTGTCCCCATTTTCAAACCTATTCGGAAAGTATTGGAAAATTCATCTCTACGTGCTCAATTCATGTCCAATTATGCAATTTAGGAGTTGGTAGTTCAAAAATTATGATAAGTGGGTTGCTTCCTATCCAACCAGTGTAAATAAAAGAGGACCAAAATAGAAAAATGACAAGCAAGACTAAATGATTGACAGAAGTTAGATACAAAATTAAACATAAAAGGAAGATAATGCGACAGCAATTGACAGAAGACACCCCCCCCACACTTAAAACCCACATTGTCCTCAAAGTGGAACTAGAAAGTACAAAATGAAATAGGGGGTTAGAAGACTCCCTCGGGTTTTACTGAGGAGGGGGCCCGCCATGGAGCCTTTGCAAACGCTGAAGTTCCTTTCGAATGAACCTCTGCTCTTCCAAGATAGCCTGCTGGTCTTCTTTGGATGAAATGAAGTGAAGGTGAAGGAATTAACAACCCACAATGCTGCTATGAAATATAAGTAATGCGAGTTTGAAGAGGGTTCGGGAGAGAATTGTGAGGATGCAACCGTGAATGTGAAGTGGAATGTGTAATATGTAAAATTTGAATTTACCAGACTTACGGCCGTAACTCATATCGTTACGGCCGTAACGGAGGCTCTGGAGAATTACACATAAATGGAGTTACGGTCGTAACATTTTAAATACGGCCGTAACTGAGTTACTGCCTGTTTTGAAAAAATTGGGGTTACGGCCGTAACTTAATGCATTACGGCCGTAACTGAGTTACTGGCCAAATTTTTTTTTTTTTTTTGAATGAAATTAAATAATAAGGAAAATGACAAAAATGAAAATAAAAAAATAAAAAAAAAAAAAATAAGAATTTGAGGGAGTAAAGAAACTCCCCTCACGGGTTGCCTCCCGAGCAGCGCCTTTGTTTACAGTCTTTGGCTAGACTTGTTGTTTCCTCCTTCAACCGGGATTAGGTGGATTTCCAAAGCTCAACTTCTTTTTCATATTTTTCATCAGGGCCTGCAAGACAGGGGGCAAAAGCATGTCATCAGAAGTTGGCAATGTAATACACGAGAATTTACCTGGCTTTTCATCATTTCCACCAAGTTTGAAAGTTTCCTGTACTGAAGAATCAATAACATTAAAAGAATGAACAGGATTATCATCATCAAGGTAGTTCACAGAATCATACATATTAAACTGAATAATCTCATTATCAAATTCCATGGTAAGTGAACCACTACTAACATCTATCTTGGTCTTAGATGTTTTTAGAAATGGTCTACCTAGCAAAATAGGAGTAGAGTTGGGGGAATGGTCATCATTCATGTCTAATACATAAAAATCTGCAGGAAATACTAACCCGCCTACTTGTACTAAAATGTCTTCAACTACCCCATCAGGATAAGCATTAGAACGATCGGCTAGTTGAATTATAACATTAGTTTCAGTCAGTTTGGAAAGTTTTAATGCATTGTATGTAGACCTAGGAATTACATTTATAGATGCACCTAAATCTATTAATGCACGATCCAGTTTAGTGTTACCTATTTGGCATGGTATAGTGAACATACCTGGATCCTTGCATTTTGGGGGCAGTTTCCTTTGGAAGAGTGCTGACACATTTTCCCCCATTCTTACCATTTCATTTCCCATCAACTTCCGTTTGTTGGTGCACAGCTCCTTTAAGAACTTCGCGTATCGGGGCACTTGCTTGATTGCATCCAACAGTGGAATGTTGATTTCCACTTTCCTGAACATTTCTAGAATTTCCTTCTCCTTGCTTTCCTTAGTCGCCTTCGCTAACCTGCTCGGAAAAGGCGGTGGAGTTAGTTTCGCATTCACAATAGGTTCGGTTTTTACCTGAGAGTTTTGTGGAATGCTGTTTTTCTTTTCGACTTTTTCTTCAACCTCCTCCTCTTCACTCGCGGTTGGCTTTGATTGTGGCGCCTCAATTTCTTTTCCAATTCGAAGAGTAATTGCACTTACATTCCTCGGATTCACCTCGGGTTGAGATGGCAACTTTTCTCCTGTTTGTGCTTCCAGTCTGTTGATAGCTGTGGCCATTTGACTCATTTGATTTTCCAGGTTTTGAATGCTGGATCTGGTATCCTGTTGAAATTGTAGAGTGTTAGCGGCCAAAGTTTTCATCATTTCTTCGAGAGACATACCTGATGATTGTGGCTTTTGCTGATATTGTCCCTGTGGATGGAAATTTCCTTGTTGTTGAAAATTCCCTTGAGGCTTGTTGGAGACGAAACCCGGAGGTTTGTTATTTCCATAGCTCAAGTTCGGGTGGTCCCTCCAGCCAGGATTGTAAGTGTTTGAGTACGGATTGTATTGTTGTTTTTGAAATGGGAAGCCTCCAGCAGCGTTCACTTGTTCACTGTTTTCCTCTTGGAGCAACGAGCACGCATCCGTTGCATGTCCGAAGTTAGCACATATCCCGCATGCTTTGACTTGTTGTGCACTTCCTACAGCAAGTTGTTTAACGAGATTTGTTAGTTCAAACAGTTGACTTTCTATATTGGAACTACTTACCTCGTTCACGCGGCGAACTTGCATGTCTCGGGTTGGGTTAAATTGCTGAGTGTTTTCAGCCATGTTGGAAATCAAAGCCCGAGCCTGTTCCGGTGTTTTGTCCATTAAGGCACCTCCACTTGCGGCATCTATCATACTTCTGTCCATTGGTAGCAGTCCTTCGTAGAAATATTGCACCAGTAGTTGTTCGCTGATTGGATGATGGGGCAGCTCGAGATGAGCTTCTTGAAGCACTCCCAATATTCATACAGCAATTCACCATTGTTTTGACGAACCCCGCAAATTTCCTTCCGGATTGTTCCAGCCCGAGATGCAGGAAAATATTTTTCCAAAAATAGCCTCTTCATGTCATTCCAGGTGGTGACTGATCCGGATGTGCATTATTCTACTTTATTGCTTGATTCTTTCATGTTTGGGAGAATTCCTATAATGTAAACAAATATAAAGCAATTATGCAGTAATTATCTAAGAATAACAATAATTTACTCTAATTTAGATATATAGACAAGTGCATAAATTTTAGTTAAATTCTACCGATTGTTCATAAACATCTTATGTTTTATAGTGATAAACACACATTTCCACTCACAATCTTTAGTGACTCAACAAGCCGACATCAAAGGCGGATTCATGCTTATTCACTATAACAATGGAAGGAACTTTTTATGAACCAATTATATGAATTTAATAAATTACTTCCAAAATTGTATCCCTTTTGATTTACTCAATAAAGGAATTTTTGATTAAATCCTGCCCATTATTCAGAAGTATCTGATACTTCATAATGAAAAACATATCTACCAGTGAGTAACCTTGAGTGTCTCAACAAACTGACATCAACAGAAAACTTTAGTTTTCATTATAACAATGGAAATCATATGACTTAAAATAATTTTTAAGTGAGAGATTTGATCTCATCATTTTTATATATATTAACTAACATCAATCATGCAATTAATCATATACATAACACTAATGTAAATGATTATGGACAATATCTATCTAGTCTTCTCAAGTCATGAAGAAGACTAGTTGGTATATTCATAGGGGACATTGCATTCGATCATCGATTGTTAAATGCAATAATCTCCATTTGTTGCTGCAACATGTATCTTATACTAGTTATCTTATTATGGCCAACTGCAACCTGTATCTTACACTAGTTGACACACGTGCCTGTATTAAATGGTCGCGCAAACCTATATCTACAAACTAGAGCTCACAAGCTCAAATAAATTAAATAATAGGCGTGGAGGCTCAATTAAATAATAATAATAATAATAATAATAATAATAATAATAATAATAATAATAATAATAATAATAATAATAATAATAATAATCTCGCAAACCCAACCAATAAAAGAGGAATAAATTAACCATGTATTCAACAAATCATATGAGTTTAGTCCATAATCATCCACTAAATACATATTCAACATTTAAATATGTAATAATATAATATCTAATATTATTCAACCAAATTCCAAGTTTCTAGTAATCTAGGTCGTCTAAACTAATTTAGATAAAAATGATTGGAACAATAATTAATTAATCAAATTAATTAACTAACTTTAATTATAGTGGATCTATTTAATTAAAATCATATTTTAATGAAATATCAAATTAGAGTCAAACTCTAATTCTAAAAGGGGGGAAATTGAATTAACATCTTAATTTAGGATAAAACTCCTAAAATAAAATAAAATTCAATTTAATAATGAATTAATCAAATTAATCGATTACTTTATTGACTAGTTTATTTAATTAAAACCAATTTTTAATTAAACATCAAATTAGAGTCCAACTCCAATTTCAAGATTTTAGGGCAATCAAATTTAGGATCAAATGCTAAATAAGATTCATCTCTTGATCAATTAATCAAATTAACTAATTATTGAATTTAACTTAATTAAAGTCAAATTTTAAATAAACACCAAATTAGAATCTAACTCTAATTCTAACATTAGGACAAATCGGATTAACATTTTAATTTAGGATAAAACTACTAAAAAAAATAAAATTTAATTTAAGGTCAAATTTTTATATTTTGGTAAAATCTGATTTTAATAAAAATTTAAAAGCTAAGAATTTAAAATTGGGTCAAAATCGTAAGTTGAGTCAAATTTATTTTAAAAATCAAATTTAAACCCTTCTAAATTTTCAATTAAAATCATTTTTCAAAAAATTTCAATTAGACTCATTTAAAATTACACTCAGACACTCGAATTTCACAAATTACATAAAAGGTCCTTCATTTCAAAATTCCATTTTGACCTTTTAATAGATTATTTGCAAGCAGGGCCCTAATATTTTGATAATAGAAAAAGAGACCCCTACCCCCAGTTCTGAACCATAATCCATATATTGAAAACAGAATCAAAAGCCCTAATTGTCTTGTAACTTATCTAGTACTTATAAGTTTACGCTAAACCTAATTAAGGTAGAGATAATGCACTTGGACAAATCCAAGTCCGACCCAACTAATTGGGCTTGGACACTATTCCAGTAGGTTCTAACTATTTGATTTGTTCATAATTTGTATTCATGCACAATTTTATTAGGAAAAATTACATGGAGGCATAGATTTTAAGTTCCAATTTAAAAAAAAAAAAGGATGGTGAAGTTTTCCTTTTTAAAAATCAGGTGCTAATTAAAATTACCTAATTAACATTTATTTAGTAAATGTGACTAAAATATTGACTAATTGTGACCAAAATATTAATTAATTGTGATTTTATGCGACTTTTAGTGAGTATGGGATGTGACCAATTGTTAGGTAAATTTGACCAAAATATTGGTTAATTATGACTTTGTATGACTTGTGATAAGTGTGAGATGTGACCAAGAAAAAGAGCAAGTCGTGATCAATAAATAAATAATATTTGATCAATTATGGATAATTGTAATCAATTATTAGTTTATTGTGAAAAAAAATATTGACTATTCGTGATAAAAAAAAAGAGTAAGTTGTGATAAATAAATGAATAATATGTGACCAAATATGTGATTGTAACTAATTATTAGATTATTTTGACAGGAATATTGACTAATTCTTGACTTTGTGCGACTTGCGATGATTACTGTATATGACTAGTTTTTTGGTAAGTGTGACTAAAATTATTAAGTAATTGTGATAAAAAGATTAACTAAATGTGACTTTGAATTGTGAGCTCGTGTTACCAAACTACGATTTTGTGTGATCGAACTGTGACCTTAGTTACCAAACTGCGACTTTATGTGACCGAATTGTGACCTTGTGTGACCAACTGACTTTGAAGGTGGGATCGGGTGCGGTGGAAAAGGGGTGGGGTGGGGTGGGGTGAAATTTGTGACTAAATTTTAATTGTGACCAAAATGTGACTTTGTGTGATCAACTGTAACTGTGGGGTGGGATGGGGTGGGGTGGGTTGCTGTGAAATTTGTGACTAAATTTGTAATTATAACTGAAATATGACTTTGTGTGACCAATTGTGACTTTGCTAAGTGGGGTGGGGTGGAAGTCGCTACTAAATTTGTAATTGTAATTAAACTATTAGTTTGTGTGACCAAATGCACATTTTGGATAGGGTGAAGGCAGGTGGGGGTAAGGGTGGGTTTGGAGACTTGTGCGAAATGTGCAGCTAAATTTGTAATTGTTACTTTGTGTAATCAATTGTGACTTTGGGTAGGATAGGGTAGGGTAGGGTAGGGTAGAATGGGGTGGGGTGGGGTGACTAAACTTGTAATTATGATTGAAATGTGACTTTGTGGGACCAACTGTGATTTTGTGGGGGTGGGGTTGGGTGAGCTAGGGTTGCGGTGAAATTTGTGACTAAATTTATAATTGTGACTGTGTAACCAATTGTGACCTTGGAGGTAGGGTGTGAAATTTGTGGCTAAATTTGTAATTGTGATCAAAATGTGACTTTGTATGACCAACTATGACTTTGTAGGGTGGGGTGGGGGTGGGTGGAGTGGGGTGGGGTTGCGGTGAAATTTACGATTAAATTTGTAATTGTGGTTTGTAATTGAAATGTGACTTTGTGTAGCCAATGTGACTTTGCGGGTGGTGCGGGGCGGGGCGGGATGGAGTGTGGAAAAGTATAAGAATAAAAAATCATTTTTGCGTGGGTGGGTGGGTGGGGTCGGGATGGGAGCTGTGATGAACGGACACAGGTTATTATTTGAGGGCTTTTTTATTTCAATATTATATCAGTTTTAATGTAATATATAATTGATAATTATTTTTATATTATACAATATTGTAATTATTAATTACTAATTAACACCTGATTTAAAAAAAAATAAATTAAAAAACCCTAATTTTGTTAGTTTTAAAAAGTGATAGTTTTAAGTTTGTAGTTATATAATTTTTCCATTTTATTAATAATGACGAGTTTGAGGTTCTTTTTTATTTTTATTTAGTTGATTAGTTTGATGCCATATTAATTTTAACCAAAAATTATAATATGATAGTGGTTAAATGAAATTTTTTATTTTAACATAATAAGATTAATCTTAGACTATTACCATTGGTGAATGTCATTTTCGACTCAATTAATAAAGAGAAAAATGTTTTCTTTAATATTTGATCCACCTAATATGAATTGTGAGAAAAATGTTTTGTTTAATATGTCGCCCACCTAAATTGTTGAAAATGAAGAAGCTAAAAATTCCGCTAACGATAATTTTAGGGGTACATTTTTAAGTGATATTATAACATGACGAACATATATTGGATGGTGTAAATAGTTAGCCCACTACTTACTTTCTTATCATCCAATGTATGTACACTACGTCATAATATTACTTAAAAATGTCAATTAAAAATATTTCCCTATAATTATTCTAATGCTAAATAGACAATGCATGACATGATTGGGACCAAAAGTGAAGTGATCCACTTTTCAATTCACATTAAAATACATGTATGCTAATATAGATGACTATTGAATGTAGATAATTGTTTAGATATTTTAGTGTAGAAGAAGTGTTAGCCTGGTTCTTCCTGGGTCGATGCACGAGCTGTTAATGGGACGGATTGTAAACTCGTTCTCCTCGAAATAACCATTCTTTTTTAATCCATTTTTAAGGACCTTGAAAAAAAAATGGAAAATTTCAAAATAAAAATTGGACTCTTTTTCCGGAATTGCATATTCAGATTTCCTCCATTTGATCGAATCAAAGTTAGAATAATTTTGGGGGATTATTTTGTTTCTGTAATCCTGATTTATTCACTAAGAGCCCATTTTTTTATGATCGTAAATCACATTCTGTACATGGCTTATCGAAATAACATCCTCACTATAAATGTCCATTGTATAAGACTTTTTTATATTTAGCTGCATGTACATAAAAAAGATTATAACCGCAGTTCCAATTAAAAGGATTACATAAGTACGATTGGCAATGAGATCAGAACTTATATTTCATGAACGAAACCCGGCCACTATGAAAATAAATTAAAATTATGGAAGCAAAAGTGAGAAAATTACAATCCTAATGGAATAACAACAGGTGAATATAACTGAGTCGAAGACTCAAAATCTTAAACTCACCATATTTAGAAGCTTCTTCACCATTATTCTCATTCTTGGAGGAAACATTTCTTACGAAGATTGGAGGCAAATTTGTTGTCTCCGAGCTGACTTGAAACTCACTTGGAATTAGTACATTTTCTTTCATTTGCCATGTGACAATCTAATAACGAATTGAATGATTCACTTTATATATATTATCACGATCCAAACCGAACATGACTACGGGGCTAGATTCTCGTCCATATGTTACGTTGCAAAACGAATTGGGAAGTTGTTGCCGCGCAAAGAAGTTGGATGCAAACTTGTCTTGTCAATCGGGCCAATGTTTGTAATAAGTGACAAGTGTGCGTTCATGACAACTCTAGGTGTCATCTAGACTTATCACGTCTAGTTAGAGTGTCATATTAATTGTAATAATTGTGTTTTAAACCCCTTGTTGTTAAAAATAAGGGACTTAAATTCCCATTGAGGAGGACAATAAACAATCTCTCAAGGAAATCACTATTTCTTCTTACTACCTAACCTTCAGATCTGACTTCTAGATTAGTCACGAACTAGATTTCTGTTAAGCAACAACACTACTTTTAGTTCGTTAAAGATCTTGTTGTCTGCTTACCTTGGTTCTTATTTATAAGAGATGAGTCAACCACAGAATTCAAGAACCCGTGCCAAGACTCACGATCGGGTCTCTAGAATATACATCCAGGAAAGGGTCTCTGTTTAGGAAACAATTTTAGCCCAACTACTACTGGGAAAACGGAAAATCCTCACCTGACTGGTTACAATGGGGGAAACAGATCACATATCCCACCTCGACCAATATATGTCTTTGATGGAGTTACAAGGTGCAAGTGATGCTATCATATGTAGAGCTTCTCCGCTGACATAGGGTGATCGCGCCCACAGATGGTTCCGGAATCCAACAAAACTGGGGTCAGTTGAGTTCGAAGTTTATAAAACAATTCATAGGGTCCAAAATTCCTACAATACCAAAAGAAAGCTTAGTTACAATCTGGAAGAAAAATCAAATCTTTGAAGAACTATTTGAGCTAATTTAATCAAGAATTTGCAAGCATGGAACAAATATCTAATGACACATTATTGATAGCAGTCCTATTTAGATTAGCTCCAAAAAATTAGTTATGGTGGTCGATTCACGATGAAGGACCTCGAACATATCAGGAATTCTTCTTATGGGCAGAAAAACTTGTAAGTGCGGAAGAAGCCACATACCTTTTTACAAATGTTAGAATTTAGGAAAACGAGTTAGACTGAATGATGAAAGAGAAGGATTACCGAAAGAATCCAGGAGGAAAAAAATTCGAGAAGAGGGAGGATTTCAAGCATTTAGCTCGATTTTGCCCCTACACTGACCTAGTTCGGACTTTCCCTCAGTTTAAATACGCCCACTGAAAACATATTCATGATCATCAAGATAAACATCTCCTTCCACATGCTAAGCCTTAGAGAAAAGAATCATCTCGTTTAGATCAGGCCTAATATTGTAAACACTACAAGTTCGTCGAACACAACATTGGTTACTATAGAAACATGAAAGTCAAGATAGACAAATTGGTCAAACGGGGTCACCTCCACGAGTCTTTAACACAGGAAAATAAAACTAAGAGAATATTAGATATGCAACCACCATATTCAGATTGACCAGCAACGGGGAAAATCTCGACGTGATGAAATTCGCACACTGGTTAGTGAAAATCAAACTCAGGTTGGACCCAAGAGAAGACAGTGAGAACTGATTAGAGCATCTTTAGTGGTGAAGGTCGGTCAAGTGCATGAACAGTGCAAATCTGAAAGAGAGAGAAAGTGAAGATGGGAGAGGTGAGAAAGGTCCAAGAAGAGAGAGAAAAAGAGATGAAAGAGATAGACTCACCAACAAATGTCACAGTCTTTGCCACGATCTGTCTGCAGACCTTTCTCCTGGACCTTATGGAGTATTTTGATTATTTTAATAATTTTTTGATTGCCATGTGAGCATTAAAACTGGTCAGATCGTACCCATTAAAGATGCCCTTAGAGAAGCAAGTAATAGTTATCAATTATGCTCTACGTTGCTGGTCCCATATCAGAGCAAGGTTTTTTCCAGGTTCTACATGGAGTAGAAACACTGAATATGAAGAAGTTATTCAAAAAGGGAAGCTGGAGCCACCAAAAGAAAGGGAGGAGCCAAACAATAAAGGTATCTCTACTTTTGATTCTCAACCTCCTAGGAGTAGAAATATTAGATGTTTTAAATGCATAGGTCTTGGTCACATTTCTTCACATTGTCCAAATAAAAGGGTGTTGGTTGTGTGTAATGGGGAATTGTTGTATGAGGATGAGGGTGAAGTTGAGGATGAGTATAAAGATATGTCTGCGTTGTAAGATGCTAGTGATTGTGAGGAAGAGGATTATGTCGTAGCTCAATCACTTATTAATAGGCGTGCCCTTATTACACAAGTTAAGGTGGAGGAGTTGGGTGAGAGGAGGGAAAATATTTTCCATACTGGTGCTTTGTAAATAACAAAGTATGTAGTTTGATAAATGATGGAGGAAGTTGTACAAATGTAGCTAGTTAACCCTTGTTGAGAAATTATGTTTACCTATGCTAAAACACCCAAGGCCCTATAAATTGCAATGGTTGAACGAATAGGGGGAGATTAATTGAATAAACAAATGATGATTGATCTTGCTATTGGGAAGTATGAAGATAGGGTGATTTTTGACGTAGTTCCCATGCATGCGGGACGCAATTTGTTGGGTAGACTTTGGCAGTTTGATAGGAAGGTTATCCATGATGGTTACAAGAATAGTTACACTTTCACTAAGGATGGGAAAAGTATAAAGCTTATGCCTTTGACACCATAACAGGTCTATGAAGACCAATTGAAATTAAAAGGTGAGGAAGATAATAGAAAGAGAGTTGAGCCATGACCTCAAAACGATCCCTGAAAAAGGAGAGTTAAGTGAAAAACAGATGGTTGAGGGTTTCACCTCAGAAAAAAGAGGGGGAGTGAAGAGTGCCAGAAAAGAAAATGAGAGAAGAAAACAAAAGTGAGCTTCTATGCACAAAGAGAGAGAGAGAGAGAGAGAGAGCTATCCTTGAAAGTCAACCAATGATTTTACTAACGTATAAGGAATCATTCTTTGCACTTGATGAAGTTAACCCACCTCCTCCCTAGTTTAACTGTGTCTCTTTTGTAAGAATTTGATGATTTGTTTCTCGAGGATATACCTAGTGGGCTAACACCAATTCGAAGGATTGAGCACAAATTAATTTTGTGCTAAGAGCTGTCATCCCAAACAAGCCAGCTTATAGGAGCAATTCAAATGAGACAAAGGAGCTTCAGAAGCAAGTTGAGGTGCTGTTGAGCAAATGCTACATCAGAGAAAGCATGTGTCCATGTGTAGTATCAGTTTTGCTAGTACCAAAAAAGGATGGAACTTGGATATGTGCGTAGATTGTAGAGCAGTCAACAATATCATGGTAAAGTATCTCCATCACATACCTAGGCTAGATGATATGCTTAATGTATTGCATGGGTCATGTGTATTTGATGAGGTTGCTGTCTGTCCGAAATAAGGCGTGCCCACGCTTTATGTAAAGTCCTGATCTGATTGTAAACTTTTTGAGTTCCAAACTTGTTTTTTTAATTTGTGATATTGAGTCCATTTTGTTCCAACTCCTCCATCTAAGCCACAAAACACAAAATATGATTAATATCCATAATTTAAGCATTTAAAATCAATGGAGTAAGATAAAATATCACAATTTAAATAGCAAATATGGGCCCTATCAAATCCCCCCACACTTAGACAATGCTTGTCCTCAAGCATAAACTAGCTCAAGTTAATGGAATGTACTCTCATCATCATCCATTCTTCTATCTCTACAATTCAACACTATGCTAGTCACTTCAACAAGATTTTTCAAAATCCACAGGTGGTGGGATTTAACACCTCACATTAGATTCACACAATACGCTCAAAATGTTTAGGGTGTAAAGTCTATATGCACTCTCAGGTCAGAACATAGAAAACTCTTACCATAGGCTTGCTAATATATCACATTGGAGCCACCAATGGTTTTGAACGCAAAGTATGGGTCTTAACACCGGTTGTAATGGGGCTTGGGTAAGGTGGGATAAAAATGATACATTTTTGGCTATTTTCATTGAAGGAATTATATGAACTTATTCGTAAGAACTCACTTAAAATTCATGTACTTCAATCATATCACTCCATACCCAGTGTAGTTTATATCCTTTCACCTCTCGTGAGTATCCCCTCAACAACTATCAATGAATTACAACATGGGTGTTAATTTCAATCAACTTGAAGGCACGAAATATAGACCAAGCAATTCAAACCACTCATAAGCACATGTAATGGGAGTAAACACTCTCACAAGGTATTTCTCTCTTCACACAAAGTGTATAAGGGTGAGAATTTTCACTCAGCTCACTGCATGGAGGATTCATTGCCACAGACTGCTCAGATGTCATGACCGGAGCTAACAATAACACAAGTGCTAAGTAAAGGTCTTTACTTGGTTGTAACGGGGCTTCGGGTTAGGTAGGATAAAAGGAAAATATTTAGGCTAAGTTGAGAGGAAAGTTCACAAGCTGATTCAATTCAAAACGATATCTCTTCCTCCACCTTTCAATATGATTTTTCCATAATTTCCTAGCATCCAGTCGATTCAGCCCTTAACTCTTATTATGCACGTGGGGTTTATTCTCTTCACATGATTTTTTTTTTTTTTTTTTTTTTCAACTTGATTTCTTTTTGACCCCATCATCACTTAAACTTTGAATAGTACAAAGTGAAAGCTCCCATTTTCCTAAAGCTAAGTCTGTCTCATATTTCTCAATCAATACAAGCTTTTGAAATTCCTCTCTTATGGGTTCAAGATAGAGGTAACATAAAAGAACGGGAATCCATGGGTTGTAGCGTGGTAACAAAATTCCAAAGAGGCTTCTATTGATACATGTATCATGGTAGGCTCTTTAAGAAGGCCAAATTGGGTTTCACCTAATGCCTTTACTATATTTTGCACTTGAGTCAAGAAACTATAACGGCATGCACAAGAGAGCACATCAAAGAATAAACAAACCATGTAGGACACACATTAAAGAATAAGAGCTTAATATAAAGATAAAAATAGCTCATAGGCTCAAAAGCTCACGAATTACGGTTTATATGTGTTGCTCCCATCCATTTATGAGATATAGGTCATTGCTTGGTCCTTATTTCAAAATCAAATTAATGCTAAAAAGAGTGGAGTTAGGTCAATCGAAGTGGTGTTACAATACATCAACTTTGGTTTGACTCAATTAGGTAAATATTGCAACTCGACTACTTTATCCCCGGACATTTCTTTCACATCACAGGTCTTTGATTTTCAATATCTTTTATTCTCAACCAAAATAATTTGAAGCTCAAGTGAATAAGCCTATATATTCCTTCAATGCAAGGTTCAAGAGAATGGAATATTAGTAAGGAATAGGGGTGCTCATGGCTTGTATTGTGGTTGATTTTCAACAAAAAAAACTATGGCTCAAAAGTGGCTTTCTAGTGGCATATTTCAAGGTAGGCATTTTAAGAAAGCTAAATTTGGCTTCACCTAAGCGCCCATACTTATTTAGTGCATTCAATTACCAAGAGGCATCTCAACATGCATAACAAAGCAAGTTCTAGAAGATATCCACTACACTTGACAGTCACACAATCAAAGGATAGAGCATGTCGTAGTGTTAAATGTAATTGCTCAAGAGGCTCAAAAGCTCACAAAATAGGGTTAATGCGCATTAAATCCCAGACACCCTTCATTCAATCCACCATCAAGAGCAATCAATCATCGTGTAGTAAATGAAAATTCAACTACTCATGCAATTCCCACTGTGCCTCAACTCATCTCTATAATTCACCGTAATTCAGATCATAAAGGGATAAACATTGCCAAAATCTAAAATTAAGAAGAGAATTTTCAAAAAAATTCTTTCAAAAATAGAGCAAAAATTTTTACTAAGCAAAGGCACACATCAAAACCCTCCCCCACACTTAATCCGTACATTGTCCTCAATGTAATAAAATCGTAAATTATGAAAACTAGAAGAGAATAGGAATAAAGACTCCCCTGCAGGTTGGACGGGAGATGTCGATGTGAAGGCGGGCGAGAAAACAACTTCCTTAATGGCATTCCTTGTTAGTCCATTTACTTGAGATCCATGACAAAACTCTTCCTCTATAGGCCCCAAATCATGGTATCGGCCCATACAAATCCCACAGCAAAATCATAGCGTTCCCACAACTTGCACAAGTGTTGTCACATTCCCACAAACCAGGTGTAGCGGTTGAGATTGTGAAGGAGTATTGAGAGGTGATTTACTGGTTTTGAGGGAAAGAGAGAAATAGAGGTTGAAGCTATGTGTGTCTGATTTTCGAATTTTTTTTTTTTGGTAATCCGAGATGCACTTTGGGTAAGGCGTGGGCACGCCTTATTCCAAGTTGTGAAGAATGACCTTGTAATCCGAGATGTACTTTGGTTAAGGCGTGGGCACGCCTTATTCCAATATTCTTTCAATTCATTGTATTCTTCATAGAGCGTGCCCACGTCCAAATGAAGATTCATATCTGCCCAAAAATCAAAATAAGGTCAATTTCACTAAAATATATATATATATATATATATATATATATATATATATATATATATATATATATATGGATATCATGAAACAAATAATAGTAAATAAGTGAAAACAAAAATAAAAACAAAAATAAAATTTATTGCTAGAACTAAAGAAAAACTCGGGTTGCCTCCCGGAAGCGCCTTTCTTTTACATCTTTGACTAGACTCATTTTTTTCTTTCTTCAACCATGATCAATTGGATTCCCAATGCTCAATTTTGTCACATTCTCCACTTGGAAACCTTCATAGAAAGGTTTATATCCATGATCATCCGCTTTGATGCTTACCATTGGCAATTCTCAAGCCACCTTTTCCACTACCTTTGAAAACTTTCTGTTCTAAACAATCAACAACATCAATAAAATTGACAGAATTAGCACCATTAGGACAATTTATGACATCATAAATATTGAACTTAATAATTGTACCATCAAACTCCATTGTGAGTGTACCATCATGCACATCAATTTTTGTCCTAGATGTTTTCAAAAATGGCCTTCCTAGAAGAATTGGTGTAGAATTAAAAGAAGGGTCTTCATCCATATTAAGTACATAAAAATTAGCAGGAAAAACCAAATCATTTACTTGTACTAAAATATCTTCTAAAACTCCTTCGGGATAAACATTAGACCTATCAACAAGTTGCAAAATCACACCCGTTTCTTTTAATGGACCAATATTCAAAGATGAATAAATCGACAGGGGCATGATATTTATTGAAGCTCCTAGATCTAACATTGCTTTCTCAGTCCTTACTTTACCTATTTTGCAAGGGATAGTGAACATACCTGGGTCCTTGCATTTTGGAGGCAGTTTCTTTTGCAGAACAGCCGAAACATTTTCTCCCATACTTACTTTTTCATTGCCTTTCAACTTCCTCTTGTTGGTGCACAACTCCTTGAGAAACTTAGCATAATGAGGTACTTGTTTAATTGCATCAAGTAAGGGAATATTTACCTCAATTTTGCGAAAAGTTTCAAGGATTTCCTTCTCGTCTTCCTCCTTCTTGGATCTAATCAATCTTGTAGGGAACGGAGGGGTTGTCACATAAACTTTCGGTGGTTCTCTATTGAGGCTTTCAGACTTATCAGATTGATGTTTTGGGATAACTTCCTTTTCATATTCTTCCCCTGAATTGCCTTGCTTCATCTTGCTGGATTCTTTCAATTCCTTCCCACTTCTCAAGGTAATTGCACTAACATTTTGTTTTGGGTTGACAATAGTTTGGGAAGGCAATTTACCTTGGGATTCCAATCTACTCACAGCTGATGCCAATTGACTCACTTGATTCTCCAAGTTCTTAATGCCCGTCCTCGTCTCCTGTTGAAATTGTTGTGTATTAATTGCAAGTGATTTAACAATTTCTTCTAGAGACATACCTGAACTTGAAGAGGGTTGTTGTGGTTGAGGAGTAGGTTGTCTAGGCTGGAATTGTTGGAATTGTGGCCTGGTTTGATAACTAAAGTTGGGATGATCCGCTTGAGGTGGGCCTAGAAATCTTCCAACTGCATTAGCCTGTTCAAAAGAATCATCTTGAAGAGTATGACACTTATCAGTTGGATGAGCAGTAGCAGCGCAAATTCCACAAGCTTTAACCTGTTGCATATTTCCTGCACCCATTTGTTGAACAAGAGAGGTTAGATTTTCTATTTGATTTTCAAGAGAAGATACATTTACCTCGTTCACTCTCTTCACAGGAGTGTCTTGTCTGAATCCAAACTGCTGTGTGTTAGCGGCCATGATGGAGATCAGATCCCTAGCGGCAGTCGGGGTTTTATTCACTATAGCTCCTCCGCTAGCTGCATCCATCATTTTCCTCTCCATTGGTAACAATCCCTCATAAAAGTATTGAATGAGCAATTGTTCAGAAATTCCATGTTGGGGTCAGCTTGCGCATAACTGTTTAAACCTTTCCCAATATTCATGCAAGGTTTCGGTATCTCTCTGTTTGATTCCACATACCTCTCTTCTGATGTTTGCAGCTCTTGAGGCTGGGAAAAATTTGTCAAGAAATAATCTGACCATTCCCGTCCATGTAGCCACAGAACCTGGTGGTAGATAGAACAGCCAATCTTTCGCTTTGTCAGCTAGTGAGAATGGAAAAGCTCCCAGCTTGATTTGTTCTTCAGTCATTCCTTGTGGTTTCATACTTGAGCACACCATGTGGAATTCCTTCAGATGTTTGTGGGGATCTTCATTCTCGAGCCCATAGAATTTGGGTAGCAAATGGATCAGTCCAGATTTCAATTCAAATCCCACATCTAGGACTGGATACTGAATGCAAAGTGGCTGTTGATTTTCATTTGGTGCAGCCAGTTCCCTTAAGGTTTTTTCCTCATTAGCCATTGCTTTCTCTTGCTCAGTTTCAGAACCACTAGAAGAATCAGTTGTTGAATCTGTCGGGTTAGCTACTAAATTCAATCTGGTTTGTTTGCGAAACTTGGCTTCCTTCCTCAATTCCCGAGCTGTCTTCTCAATTTCAGGGTCGTATTGCAACTCACCTGTACGAGAACAACGGGACATAAAAGAAATAAAGAAATTAGTAAAAGATATAAAAATAAATAAACAAATAAATAGATAACAATAAATGAAAAATTAAATCTGATTAACATCAGTCCCCGGCAACGGCGCCAAAAATTTGATGGGTGTCGAATCCAACAAATAATAATATTTTCTTGCTCTCATAAAAATAAATTGCAATAGTGGTGAGTAAGGTCGAATCCACAGGGACTGGTTAGATTTAATTCTTCGGTAAAATTAAAAGCAATGAAATAAAAATAAGGGGGGTTTTTGAATTTTGAATGTAAAATCAATTTGTAAATAAAAGAGTGCGAAATTAAAATTGTTGAAAATATCAAATTAAATAAATATCCAACCCAAGGTATATTCTCAGTATTGATGCACAGAATTGATCATGGATGCAAGAATAAAATCCTTAAATCATTCTCTAAATTGGTTATGGTCATTGATACGATCTAACAACCTATCTCTCCTTACTTTATCGATAATCAAGAGACGTTCGTTAATTATTTCCCTAATCAATAAACAACCCTAGATACGATCGTAGGATTTGATTTACCAATAGCATTAATTTCTAGAGAGACGACCAATTCTAATCAACAAATTCACACGCGTGATTCATTTAAGTTAGGTTATATGCCTTCATAACATGAGTCAAAAATCAGTCTATAATTAACTATGTTATTTGCCACCTGTATTAGAAAACCTAAACAATTACGGATTTAGATTCCTAATTGGCTAAGCATCGTTTTGACAATTAAAACAACGTGCACTTTGCATTAATAAATCAAAACAACAACTTTGATGCAAACCAAAAGATATATAAATAAAAAAAATCAAAGGAACAATTAAATTAAATTAGATCTCACAATTCTTGGTGAATCAAAACTTCGAATATCCTTGAACCGGAAAAATAAGTTTAGCTATCCATAAACATTTCGAAAATAAAACTAAAAGAAAAAATAATAAAAATTGATATCAAACTCTAGAAATCGATGAAACGTGTTGCAGTCTCCTCCTTCCTCTCCCTTTCTTTTTTTTTCTTCTTTTCTTTCTTTTCCACGTGAACTCCCCCCAGCAATCTTCCTACCTTTTTCTTAATTTTATTGGCAGCCAAGAGTCCAATTTTTTTCCCTTGAGAAAAGCAGCTCCAATCAATTGTTGGGATAAGTCATGAGAGTCCCAATTCTCCAAGAAGTCTTCCTTCTCTCAACCACCAAAATAAACGTCCTGGTTCCCCCTTTTTTATTCCCTTTTTTCTTTTTTTTTTTTTTTAATTTCAGCTTCCAAGAATCTTTTTATTATGATGGCCCATGAATTTTTGCTGAGGTTGCTGTCTATCCGAAATAAGGCGTGCCCACGCTTTATGTAAAGTCCTGATCTGATTGTAAACTTTTTGAGTTCCAAACTTATTCTTTTAATTTGTGATATTGAGTCCATTTTGTTCCAACTCCTCCATCTAATCCACAAAACACAAAATATGATTAATATCCATAATTTAAGCATTTAAAATCAATGGAGTAAGATAAAATATCACAATTTAAATAGTAAATATGCGCCATATCAGTATTTAGTAAAATAGATCTTATAAGTGACTATCACCAAATTCGTACGAAAGAAGATAAATGAAAAAATGTCTGCAAAACCAAATATGGTTTATATGACTGGATGGTTATCCCATTTGGCCTATCTGATGAACCTAGTATGTATATGAGATTAATGAACCATGTCTTGCTTGCTTTCATTGGAAAATTTGTTGCAGTATACTTTAATTAGATATTGGTGTATAGTAAGATCATATTGAACACTTAAGGTTTATGTTGGAAGTTTTAAGAACTGAAAAGCTATTTGCTAATTTTAAAAAGTGTACTTTTTTGCATGGAGAAAGTGATTTTCCTAGGTTTTGTTGTTAGTGCAAATGGTGTGAAGGTTGATGGGAAAAAATCGAGCCACTAAAGAGTGGCTAATAAGTGTATTTTATACACTTATTTACATTCCAAAAGTAGGATTTTATATATTTATTTAAAAATATTCGCTATTCATTTAGTATATATTTGTTTTTATTTCAAAAAACAGCCCAAAGTTGAGGAAGTGATACAAATTGAGCAAATATGGAAGAATTAGATGATTATTGGAACTCAATTGCAAATATGAAGAAGTGCAAAGAGCCAATTGAAGAGAACAAGGAAGTAAAGAGAAGAGATAAAAAGTATAGGGACCAAGTTGCCATAATTGAAAGTTGTAGGACTTGGAAGCAAATAGAGAATGAGGGCCAACTTAGACAAGAATGAAAAGTGAAAATTACCCTTTATCCGGTAAACCATGCGGTCGCAACATCTATAACTGCGCGGTCGAGCGACGAAACTTAAATTAACATAACCGCATTTTGTATAACTGCGTGGCCATGAGACTTATTAGTGTAATTTATTTTCATTTACTTATCTAGGCTAGACATTTAGTATTGAGAATGTGATGAAACTTTAATTTCTTGAATTTATGTTTTGACTTTCGTTTAATTTATATAATTTCTATAACCGTGTGATGTTTTCTTATATCGAGAGAGTAAGAGACCGTCATACATATTTAATTACCACAAGTTCCGATAGGGGATAGAGATATACCACATATGCCTTGTGCTATCCTTAAAAAGTGTTCATAAAACTAGAATTTTTAATATATTCTCGAGAGATGACTTAAATAACATTAGGAACATAGATTTTCGAAACCCCATGAATTGTAGTTAAACAATTAAGTCAATATAGAGGATAGAGTAGAAGTGGGTTCTCAGTTTCCAACGCGCTTGCTTTCATTTATTTAAAATCAATTCTTTATTGTTTTCTTAGGTTAATTCTTAGTTCATATTCATTCAAAAATCAATATTGAATTTCTTCGTTCCCGTTAAAGAATTTGACATAAAATACAATTTACTCAATCTCCGGGGGTTCGATATCCATATTCTAAAGTCCACTGTATTACTTGTATGATCCGTACACTTGAGGATCACAAAAAGTTTTTGGCGCCATTAACAGGGATTATAATTTAAATTTATTTTTAGGTTACGTTCACTAAATGGGACTTTTATTTGCTTTATCTTTATTTTTTCTTTTAATTTTTTTTTTCATTTTTTATTTTGATTTTTAGTTATCCACCACAATTCTAAGCCTCTTTATGTTTGGTTATCTTTCGAGGTATGTTTGATTCTGCCAATTGCTTGTAATGAACAATCTCTACTTGGATTATGAAGACATGCTTGGAGATTAGCCAAGTTATGACTTTTGTTATAGAATGCATTGTAAAGGAGATTACTTGCATCCAAGGAATAGTTTGATCACGCTGAAACTCATTGTTTAAAAATATTTGAAATGCAGACAAAAAGCAATCGAAACATCAGATACAAGTCACATGCTCTTTGAGGAGTGTGTATCAAAAGATTGGGATGAGGACATCGCTCTTGTAGGAGATGGTCCTCCACTATGAAGTGAAAGGGTAATTGTAAAATATTATAAAAAGCTAGCCAAGTTGGATGAAGATGATATGTATGTGGGAGACGCCATGTATTGGGACGAATTTCAAAAGTGGAGGCATAATCCACTCTAGAGAATTAACAAGAAAAACTTATCATTACCAGGGAAGTTTAAGGAAGGACCGGCCATTCAATCCAGGGATAAGTTGACTATTGAAGAAACAAGTGAAGAAAATATAAAATCAATCACAATGGAGCTAAATGAAGATGTGGCCATTATTGGGGAAGAAATTACCCTACATTGTTTTGACTTTGTTGATTGTCAAAAAATTTATTTTTTTATTAAACCCGATGAGGAGGTGGAAGTCTTCGTAGTTGAATTTGAATTGGATGAAAATGATGAGTCCTATAATATGTAGGTATGAAATTTTCAAGTTTTGGAGAGTAAATCAAGAGTGGAACAAAGTCAAAAGAAAGAAGATGGGAAGAGCATCCAAATCTTTCTTTAAGTGCCCTTGAATCACTTTCCATAAAGTCTAACTTTAGATTATAAATGAAGCGCTTATTGGGAGGCAACCCAATTTCTCAAACCGCTTAGTTTGTTTTATTTATTGCTTTTGAGTCAATTGAATGCTTAACATTGCATTTTTTCCTATTAGGATGCTTAGGATTCATACATTTGGTGTTATGTGCCATATTATGCTTTTTGAGTTATGTTTATGTTCTAATCTTGCATGTTAAAGCATTAGGAGTATGTGCCATATTATGCTTTTTGAGTTATGTTTATGGTGTAATCTTGCATGTTAAAGCATTAGGAGTATTTTATTTGATTTCTTGCATTTCAGTTATTCATTGCTTGACATTACATTTATTTGAGTACAAGTATGCTTAGGGTGAATGCATAAATATGGTTTGTTTCTGAAGTGTCACTTGTGCTTTAATTTTGCATGTTTTGACATTAGTAGTATTTTTAGTTTTCATTACTTTTTTTTCTTATTTTTATAGCTCATCAACACAACCATCAACATGACACGATAGCTTAGGACATAAACATTATGTTTTGAAGTTGGTTGCATGCATAAAAAGGCATTTAGGGATTGAAAATGAAGTAGGAAAAGCACAGGAAAATCTTGGCATTCTGCCTAGATTATGCCTGAGCGGCTACGCAGGAAATTCAACGTGCGGCTGCGCGCCTTTAATCAGGGCAGAATGCCCATATTATAAGGTATACGGGATTTTCATTTTTTCAACGACTTAAACTCGTTTTTCTCTCTCCCCAAATCACATTTTAAATGCATCCTCACTCATTCCCTAACATTTACACATCACATTAGGTCAAATTCATCCTTTTAACACTTGCTAATCACATCAAAGGTATGAATTTTCCTATAACTTTTGGTTTTTATCAAATTTTTGGTGTTTTTCATGTCTTATGAAAAATTTGAATTTGTCTACGATTGATGCTGGGACTAGGATAGAATTTGGATTATTGGATTGTTTTTCTTTAGGTGAAATTTTTTTGCTCGATCTATGTATCCAAATCTATGTTTTACATTGATTTTTGTTCATGCACACCAAGTGTTAGACAAATTGCCACGGTGAGTTTTTCGTTTAGTTTTTGCAAATCTTTTTGAATGATCACCCCCACCACATGTTATACATTGTATGTGCATTATTCATTCACACTTTACACTAATTTAAGATACTAAAGTTAAATGGAATATCATTGCACCCATTGCAAGGTCACTACAGGCACCATGGCACCTACTGCACCTGATTTTTAGCTTTTGGTCCCAACTTCACCATATATTTTCATGACCTAAATGAACTCCAAATGTACTAAATTTTTTATATGTTACAGACAAGGTTGTATACTTTCATATGCCCGGAGGTTGCTCAGGAAAATTCTTATTTTTCTTGGTGATGAGGGTTGAATATCAATGGTCAACCAACTTTTTCAGATATTTCAAAATTTTTCTAAGTCCTAGTGTGGGGGTGTTGGTTAATGTATTTCAATCCTTATCAATTATTTATGCATTCTAATGTTGTTCATCTCTCTTTTTGAATAGAATACTACGAATACACCTTGGCCAACACATGGAGGAGCTAGAAAGAAGTCTAATCATCCAAGTTGGAACACAAAATAAAGCTTCAAAATGGAACATCACCTCTCCAGACTTGGGAAGTACCCAACCCTCTATATTGTTATGAATTGTTTTGATTTATTTATTTGCGATACATTGAGGGAAATGTATAATTCTAGTTTGGGGGTTGGAATCTTATTCATACTATGCATACATTCGATTTTTGGGTTGAGTAAAAAAAATATTGGAAAATTTTAAACATTTTTTAAGTTGTTTATTGCCTAGGACATAGCCTGGATCAATTTTGTGTTATAGCTATAATAATGAACAACATTGAAACATGTTTTATCTTTGCTATTTATCTATGTTAGACTTTAATCACTTGAGCACATAGCCATTGTCAAATAATTACTTGTGTAGGAATTCGTTTGATATTTGTGGAACATACTAATGCAAATTGAACATAGAATGGACTATAAAATATCAAGCCACTAAGTTGTTAGATCTCGACCTTAAATTTATAACTAAAATGCTCAAGAAGCAGTTTTTGGGTGGAAAGGTTAGTGCATATATGAATTAATTGGTTGAGGTTATGAAGTTCTTGATTTTGGCACTTTTGGTTGAAAAAAGTTTTGGTCAACAAGTATAAGCCAGCACTAGCATAAAACAGAAAAATGCTAACAGTCTTACTCTTCTCTTCGTAGCATTCTTTACTCAAGCAAGTAAGCTTTAAGGATCTTTCAAACCTGGTACCCTAAATTTAACTAAATTGGGAGTTATCAGCAAAAAGCTCGTTACGTGGGTCAATTAGAAAGCTTAATGGAGAGAGGACTTATATATAAGATTCTAAAATATCTTTAACTTTTCTTTGTCGCCTTTATGACTTGAGTAATTAAGTTTGAGGGATTCTTGAACCTGTTTCCCTAAAGTCATTTGACTTGGGAGTCACTGACCTAAAGTTCGCTACAGGAGTCATATAGAAAGCAAATAAGAAAATTATTGCATAAAGATGGTAAGAGATAAGGACAGTAAAAGAAAAAGTCTTCCATATAGGGAAATAAAAAATAAAAAAGTGCATGATATAAGCTTTGTTGATTGAATGTTTGGAAATTGAAGGTGTGAGAGTTGGGTACTTACCATCAATTTGTTGTTCATGCAGACATCTAATTCTGACTATCTTGTGTAGAAAATTATATAAATCTTTAAAAACCACAATTAAGGAAACCCTGGGACTGTGAGAGAAAAGCGGATAGTGTAATTATCCATGAGTGATGCAAGGAAAATCAAAAGAAAATCACAGTTTGACCATATTTTAGCTTGCTCTTGCATAACATACAATGTTAAGTTTCTTTTTCCATAAGTTTGCATTATATTTTTTACTATTAACACACAATAAAGTCAAGAAATGGATAGATAGAAATATTTTTATTGTGTTGTTCAAAGTTTTATGCTAAAGTGTGATAATGATCTTGGCTGTTGAGGAATATGGTAAACAAATTTACAAAACCAAAAATATTTGTTATTTTGCATGTTTTCGACTTTGTAGTTTAGCTTTATTTTGTTCTAGGAAAAATAAAAGTTCTAGTTTGGGGGTGTTAATAAGTGTATTTTATACACTTATTTACATGCCAAAAGTAGGATTTTATATGTTTGTTTAAGAATATTCGCTATTCCTTGTATATATTTGTTTATATTTTAGAAAAGTAACTCAAAGTTGAGGAAATGATGCAAATGGAGCAAATATGGAAGAATTAGATGATTGTTGGAAGTTAATTGTAAAAAGGAAGAATTGCAAAGAGCCAATTGAAGAGAATAATGAAGAAAAGCCAAAAGATAAAAAGTGTAGGGACCAAGTTGCCACAATTGAAAGTTGGAGGACTTGGAAGCAAATAATGAATGAGGGCCAACTTAAACAAGAATACAAAGTGAAGATTTCCCTTTATCCAGTAAACCACATGGTCACGGCATCTATAACCGCGCGATCGCGCGATGAAACTTAAATTAACAGAACCACATTTCGTATAACTGTACGGCCACTAGACTTGTTACTGCGCGGCCGCGCACCTTTTCAACTAGGCTTTTTACGCATATTTCAATTGATTTTTCATCTTTTGACCAAGGCTTCGTAAAAATCTATAAATACCTGTTGTCTTGCACGAATTAAGGGTTACCAACTTGTGTGTATTCATGTCAAATTTTTGTTCAATTGTGAGGGATCAACACGAAGCTAAAAGCAGGATTGAAGAAACAAGAACAAGGAGATGAACGGGATGATCTATTTTCATTATTCTTGAAATTTATTTTCATTCATATATCTAGGCTAGATGTTTAGTATTGGGAATTGTGGTGAAGCTTTAATTTCTTGAATTTATGTTTTGACTTTTGTTTAATTTATATAATTCATGGGTTTGAGTAATTAAATTGTACTTTTTTTATCTTATTAAAATTTGTGGCCAACTTTTATATAACCGTGTGATGTTTTCTTATATCGAGAGAGTATTAGAACATTAGACATGTTTGATTACCATAAGGTCCGATAGGGGATAGAGATATACCACCTATGCATGTGTTATCCTTTAAAAGTGTTCACAAAACTAAAATGCTTCTCTAGTATTAAATTCATTGTAGAGATATAGTCGGATTACATTTTAGAAAAATATTTTTAATGCATCCTCAAGAGAGGACTTAAATAACATTAGGAACATGGATTTTCAAAACCCCATGAATTGTAGTTAAAGAATTAAGTCAAAATATAGAGGATAGAGTAGAAGTGGATTCTCAATTTCTAACACGTTTGCTTTCATTTATTGTAAATCAATTATTTATTGCTTTCTTATTTTAATTCTTATTTCATATTCATTCAAAAATAACCATTGAACTTCTTCGTCCCGGTTAAGGAATTTGACCAAATACAATTTACTTAATCCCCATGGATATGATATCTGGACTCTAAAGTCAACTGTATTACTTATACGATCCGTACACTTGTGGTTCACAATAGTGGCCAACCCTGAAAAGTATTACTAAGGTAAGGAGATTTCATGGATTAGCTGGCTTTTATAGGAGGTAGTCAAAAATACTGTTGGATTTCTTTGGGGAGTTGCCCAAGAAAATGCTTTCAATTTGTTTGTGGATAGATTATGTTCTCCACCGATTTTGGCATTACCTAAATTTAACCAAACTTTTGAGATTAAGAGTGATGCATTAGCAATAGGGATTGGAGTCGTTGGAAACATGTCAACACTATCTGTAGCCAAAGGAGTTTGTCATACATACTGACCACGAATCATTGAAGCACCTCAAGGGTCATGGTATTAGCTCCGTGGATGAAATTTATAGAGACTTTTTCAGATATCATCCATTACAAGTAAGCTAAGGAGAATGTAGTAGCAAATACATTATCCCGAAGGTATGCGCTTCTTACTCCTTTAAGTGCAACATTGCTAGAATTTGAGTATGTTAAAGGCATGTACACTAGTGATCCTGATTTTGCTACTATTTATGCTTCATGTGAAAAAGGTACAGTGGTTAAGTTTTATAGGCATGGTGGATATTTTTTATTAGGGAGAATAAATTGTGTGTGCCCAACTGTTCTATGCGTGAATTATTAGTAACTGAAGCTCACAGTGGAGGGTTGATGGAACATTTTGGTGTCCTAAAAACCTTAGAGACATTGCAGGAACATTTTTACTAGCCTAAAATGAAAAAGGGATGTTCATATTTGTGACGGGTGCATAACATGTAAACAAGCTAAATCTAGAGTCCTGCCTCAAGGGTTGTATACACCTTTACCAGTTCCTAATGAACCTTGGGTAGATATATCCATGTACTTTTTTTTAGATTTTCCTAGGACAAAAGGGGGAAGAGATTCCATATTCATAGTAGTGGACAAATTTAGTAAAATGACACATTTCATTTCTTGCCATAAGACTGATGATGCTACGAACATAGCAGATTTATTCTTTAGGGAGATAGTAAGACTCCATGGAGTACCTAGGAGTACTGTATTTGATAGGAATGTTAAGTTCATTAGTTACTTTTGGAAGGTCTTGTGGGGGAAGATGGGCACTAAATTGTTGTTTTCTACTACATGTCATCTTCAAACTAATTGACACAAACAGAGATAGTTAGTAGGAACTTAACTCAACTTTTATGTACTATCATAAATAAGAACTTGAAAAGTTGGAAAGAATGTTTACCATTTGTGGAATTTACTTATAATAGGGTTGTTCATTCTACCTCCTTATATTCTCCGTTTGAAATTGTTTATGGTTTTAACCCACTTACTCCTATGGATTTAATTTCTTTACTTGTGGAAGAAAGAAATAGTTTAGATGGGAAGAAGAATGCTAAGCTTGTGAAGTCACTCCATGAAAAGGTCAGACTACAATTTGAAAAGAAAAACGATCATTATGCTTCCCAAGCAAACAATGGTATGAGGCATGTGACTTTTGAACCAGGTGATTAAGTGTGGGTTCACATGCGAAAAGAGCCTTTCCCAACACAACAAAAGTCTAAGTTGTAGCCAAGAGGAGATGGACATTTTCAAGTCATCAAGAAATAAATGACAATGCATATAAGATGCATCTTCTAGGTGAGTATAATGTGTCTACTTCTTTTAATGTTGCTGATCTCTCTCTATTTGATGTGAGGATGAATCATTTTCAAGAGGGGGGAATGATGAGTACCAGAGCAGACCAACAAGTAAAAACCTGTTGTATTTCCATTTGGGTCGATAACTAAAGGCAAAGAAGATTAGGCAATCTATGCAGGGATTCATGCAAGCTCAGATGGATGAATGCTCAAGTTCAAGATTGAAGACTCTATTTCAACACAAGACATGATCGGGGAAGGATCAAAGCTAGTAGAAGTGATTTGAGCCGAAAAATCGAGTTAAAGTCAAAATTGAAGGCTGTAGATCAACCGTGCAATCGCGCAGGAGAAAGTTCATGCTACCGCGCAGCTTTAAAAGTTGAAAATGGTAAGAATGTTAACTTCAGTTGGAATTTACTCCATGCGATCGTGCAAAATTACGCAATCGCACGATTTTATGGATTAGGGTTATTTGAATTTTATTTTCCTTTTTTCATTTGGACTATTCTTTTTTCTGTTTTGGGCCCATTATTTGCAGCTCAAGCCTAATTTTTGTGGAAAACACTTTCCTATTAATTTTTCACTCATTGTATGGATTAACTTGAATATTATTGATAATTTAAGGTGGGTTTTTCCTTTGTTCATCTTATTCTTCAATGAACCTCCTCGAACTTATCAAAGGATTTGACAACCTTTGTGGTGTTCCCCCCTCCGTGGTTCTTGTCTCTACATCTGAACGAGTTAAATGTTTAATATACTTTGAGTTCTTGAGTCGTGAGATTCGGGTCACAATGCTACAGGCTACAAATTGGATTTGGAACTTGCTAGTGTTTCAATTCAATTTTGACGAATTCTTCGTGATTCCCACAACGAATCACATCAAAATTCATTCATTGGAATTCTCATGTAAAATATCATAGTCATCACATAAAAATATTTTACGGTGTCTTCGAAACATTTTTTTTGGGTTTATAAACAAGTTTTTTTTACACAATTTTCCAAACTAATTTTTAATCATACACATTTTTTCTATTCAATTTTTAACCACACATTTTACATTGGAAAAAATAATAGAAAAAAAAAAAACTCCGCCGAACGGACTGCTAGATGCTAAAACTGTTGGATAAATGTACTGGGTCCAATTGCTGGGCTAGTTTAACCTTTACGGACGATATAGGACGAAATCAATTAAGGGCAAATTACACCCTTTCATACTTTTATATTTAAAACTTTTAAAATCATGTGTTTAAGAAATAATTATTGAAATCAGATATTTTTCAAAATCTTAAAGCCGAAAACCCCAACCCCATCTTTTATTCCCAAATCTCCAAGGCCAGAAAGAAAAGCTTAAAAACTCTGAAGGAGTGAAGCATTAGATGTAGGGGAATAGATAGTGCTCGCATTTGAAGAAGGGTTGAACGTGTTATTAACAGTGTCAGAATTAGATGCGGCACGGTCGGTGGTCTGAAACATGGTGGTGATGAGTTTCTCGGTTGTCGGTACGCGACAGAGGTCGGAAAAGGACATGTACTCTGTTAGAATGGGAAGGTGGTAAGAAGAAAAGATGAGAAAATAGAGAAATGGCAAAGGTTAGTAGAATTATTTTTCGAAGTCGCATATATTTTGGAAGTGCGATCCAGAAGTGAGTACAATTATTTTTGCGAAGTGATGCAAAAACATTTGTACCGTCTTACCAAAAATCTCTGACAGAGTTGATGGGGATTTCTTCTATATTGCTTATTAGTGGAAGGTTACGGAGGAGAATCCATGGATTAATGGGTCTTCTTTAAATCTCAAAGTTTGAATCCACAGCAAATTGAGATTTGGAGCAGCAAGAAGAATTTTAGGGAGAAGAAAGAAGAACAAGTTGCAACCATTTACTTTTGATTGATTTTTTTTTTCTTTTGGTGAGGTAGTTGTATTGGTGGTGTTGAGACGGTGGTATTGTTGTTGAGACAACCATGGCGGTGGTGGTGAGACAGTAATTAATTACAAATTACGAATTAAATTAATGTTTTTACGAATTCATTAGTTACAATTGTAATTAATTATAAAATTTAAATAAAGTAACAATTCTAATTAAATATAAAACCTGAAATAAAGTTACAATTGTAGCCATTCAATTAATTTTGGCAAAAAAATCTACCACGTTTTACGAATTCATTAGTTACAATTGTAATCAAAATTGAAATAAAGTTGTAATAGTAATTAATTACAAACTTTAATTTATTACAATTTGTAACTAATTCAATTAATTTTTTTTTTTTTTTTTTAAAAATGAAGTTTTTAGTAACTTGTAATAGATAATTAAGTTACAATAGAAATTACTTAGTTACAATTTTGTAACTAATTCAATTAATTTTTTTTTTTTTTAAAATGAAGTTTTTAGTAACTTGTAATAGATAATTAAGTTACAATAGAAACTACTTAGTTACAATTGTAACTAATTGCAAAATTGCAATTGTAATTAAGTCATAATTATAAGGGAAAATTAGACAAAATCATACATTTAGATTTGAAATTTTTAAAATCAGATATTTATAAATTATTTTGCTAAATCAGATATATTTTTATCATAAACCCTTGCTGCATCAACATCAGTGTCAAAAGTCCCCAACCAAAACCCAACATCCTTTATTGATCAGGTCTTGATTCTCCGCAGCGTACCTCCGGCCATGGCCTCTGCCTGACTCCTCTGTAACTCCTTTCCAATCTTCTTGAACCCAGAACGTGAACCAATATTCTTTCTTCTGGCTTGGATTTTACTCGTTTAGTCGGAGTATCCGGTGAGTAAATATCGTTAATCTCCGGCTTCAATTTAGTTTCAAAAACATCCGACTGCTCGAAATTGAAATTGTGTGAACCAATACGCTTTCTTCCGACTCTAATTTAATTCGTTTCGTCGGAGTATAGGTGAGCAAATATAGTTAATCTCCGACTTCAATTCAGTTTCAAAAACATTCGGTGGCTCGAAATTGAAATAGCGTGAACCGATACACTTTCTTCCGGATCAGATTTAACTCGTTTCTTTGGAGTATCGGTGAGCAAATATCGTTAATCTCCTGCTTCAATTCAGTTTCGAAAACATCCGACGGCTCGAAATTGAAATAGGCTGGAAGTGGGTGAAATGAAATGCTTTGTGTGCTACAGAGGAGAATACGAGTTCGACCAGGATGAAGGGGAGTCCATATTCATTGGACTGAAAATGAATTTACACTCATAAGCAAGGTGGTGGTGGTGTTGGTTTTTAGGTGGTGATCAGTGGTGGTGTTGGTGGTGATCGATGGTGGTGGTGGTAATTAGTTACAATTGTAATTGATTAAAAAATTGAAATAAAGTTATAATTGTATTTTTTACGATGGTCTGACGACGACGATTATGGCGATGGCTGATTACAATTAGGTGGTGGTTGGTGATGATCAGTGGTGGAGCTGGTAATTAATTACAATTGTAATTAAAATTACAATCGTAACTAATTACAAATTGAAATAAAGTTACAATTGTAATTTATTACAAAATTGAAATAAAATTACAATTATATTTTCTACGGTGATCCAACGATGATAGCTGTGGCAGTGACTAATTACAAATTAGGTGGTGATCGATAGTGGTGGTAGTGATAATTAATTAAGAATTACACTAATAATTTACTTAATTTATAAGTTATAATTGTAATTAATTAAGAAATTGAAATAAAGTTACAATTGTAATTAATTACAAAAACCTGATTCTAATTAAAAAAAAAAACTCGATTCTGATAATTATTTTAATATTTGTGTAATTAGTTACAAATCACCTGATTACAAAAATTTTCAAATATAAATGTTTGTAATTATGAACTTAACCCGAGTAGTTATCCACTGAACGGTGCCACATGGAAACAAAATAAGCATTTTTCCTCAATTTGGGATGATTTATGGTTAGATCTAAAGGAAGTAACTAAACTAATTACAATTACAATTAAAATTACAATGGTAACTAATTACAAATTAAAATAAAGTTATAATTGTATTTTCGACGGTGGTTGTGACGGTGACTGATTACAAATTAGGTGGTGATTGGTGGTGGTAATGTTAATTAATTGCAATTGTAGTTAAATTTGCAATTGTAACAATTACAAATTGAAATAAAGTTACAATTGTATTTCCAACGGTGGTTGTGACGGCGACTGATTACAAATTAGGTGATGATAGGGGTGGTGATGTTAATTAATTGCAATTGTTGTTAAATTTACAATTGTAACTAATTACAAATTGAAATAAAGTTACAATTGTAATTAATTACAAAACTAAAATAAGTTACTATTGTATTTCCGACGTTGTGCCAGTGACCGGTTACAAATTAGGTGGTGATCGGTGGTCGTAATTAATTATTACAATTTTAATTAAAATTATAATTACAATTGTAACTAATTACAAATTGAAATAAAGTTACAATTGTAATTAATTACAAAACTGATATAAGTTACTATTGTATTAATTAATTACAAAACTGAAATAAGTTACTATTGTATTTTTCGACGTTATGGCGGTGACTGGTTACAAATTTGGTGGTGGTGGTAATTAATTACAATTTTATTTAAAATTACAATTGTAACTAATTACAAATTGAAATTAAGTTACAATTGTAATTAATTACAAAACTGATATAAGTTACTATTGTATTTTCGACGGTAGTCCGACGATCGCGGTTGTAGTGGCTATTGATTACAAATTATACTAATATAATTAATTACGAATTACACTAATGTTTAACTAATTCATAAGTTACAATTGTAATTAATTACAAAATTGAAATAAAGTTACAATTGTAATTAATTACAAAACCTTATTTCTGATTTTAAAAGAATACCTGATTTTGAAAATTATTTTGATACTTTTGTAATTAGTTACAAATTACCTGATTTCAAAAAATTTCATACTTAAATGTGTGTAATTGTGTACTTAACCCATCAATTAATGAAATAATTGACTTTGGGTCTTTTAGAGTTAGGGTTATACTAATCCTAAAGATTAGAGTTTGCAGCAACCTATATGTACATAGTTTGGTTTAGGATCAAATTATTATTATTATTATTATTATTATTGAAACTCTTTGTTGTTATTTTATTTATTTTTTCTAATTATTCTGTATCGCTACATTATACTTTTGGCTAAATATATTGCCACCACATCTTTTTATTTGCGCACCGCATTTTAATTGCAAGAAATGTTCATAACTTTTAATCAATATTGCAATTATATCCCCCAACTTTTTTCAATGTATTCTTATTTTAATTCTTTCATTAATTAATATATCTCGTCTCTTCTATCAAATTTTTTTGAAACATTTAATGAGAGGGATAAAAAAAAATTTATTTACCGTTTGTATACTTAATAAGTAAAAAAATCAAAATTTTAATGGAATACTTGTTCATTGTTTTAAAGAATTATAATAATAATAATAATAAAAAATTGAACGAAAATCATAATGAAGGACAAAATTTGATAATTGTTGAAAATTTAATGAAAAAAACTTGATGAAAAAAATAAAGAACATAAATGTAATAATTTATAAATATTAGGGACCAATAATACAATTCAAATGTGGTGTAGTTACAAGAAATTGTGGTGCAAATATAATTACTTTATACTTTTTCAATATAATATGTACGTGCATCGCACGTGTGTGAAACTAGTTATCTATAATTAAACAACAAATATCAACAAACTTTTACCACAAAATCACTAAACAAGTTTGAATAAAACATTATTTACTAAAAAATTCATAGAACCCAGATAATTTAATACCTATGTTTGGTAAAATTTGTTTATAAAATTTGTTTGTAAACAAACACGTATCAACATTTGATTGGATATTTTTTTTAAAAAAAAAAAAAAAATCAATGTTTTCAGTTAGTCGAAGATTTTCGCTCATAATTTTTTACTTCTCGAAAAAATAGATCAATGAAATATTGTAATTTTTCTATTTATAAACAATATATTTATAAACAACCGTTTATAAAAATTTACCAAAAATCTCAATTAAATAATATCTTGTGTGGTCCCAGATTGGTATATATGCTCAATTTATTAATTTTCTATAGTTATAAGCTTATACCTTAATGGTTATAATAATTCTACTATGAAGCTTTTCTAAAATATGAATCAATTATTATTTTTATCTTCTTGAGATCTCACATTAAATCTTATCTTTATTTTTTAGAATAAATTCTTGTTCAGTTTTTTCATATTACAGCAAAAAATTATTTAATTTTCAGTCTAATTCTAGAAAATATAATCAAATACAAAGAATTATTAGTTCATAAAATAAGATACAATATACAATATTCAAGAAATTAAGGAATACCTTGATCTCAAGGCTTATTTACCATATTTTACCTCATTTCTACCAGACAATGTTTTTAAATCCTAAATTTGAATTCTGATTCTAATTTATTTCTCTTCAGTCGAAGACATTTATTCACAATACTTTATTTGCACATCTACATAACAACCGTTGTCGCGCTCCTTAGTCACCGTTGTCGGTATTAATGTTTATTTTTTAAAATTTATGTATATATTACTAACTCTTGAATGTGGTAATGATTTTAATAGTATTTATCATTCGAAAAAATTAGGTAATGGAATATGAACGATATCAAACCAAACCAGGACCAACTGATTCTAATCCAGTTCAGTTCTTTATTTTAAAAATAAAATAAAATCAATTGATTGTATTATTGAAAAAATCATTAGTTCATAGTTCGATTCGGTTCTCTTGGTATCAGAACCAAATGGAACGGCCATATCCTCCCCTAAGGATGGTGTAAGTCTGTAGACTTCGACGACAATTGCCGATCCTTATTGATTGAGTTTCATATTTACTTCTCTATTTCTTCTCAATTTTAAACTGCTTGTGTCTCAGTAACCTGGCAAAATCTGTTGTGCCTAATTCGTAACATAAAATAACGGGCAAGAATAGAATATCAATGAAGAAAGATTTTTTAAAATTAAAAATACTCTTTGTTTTGATGAGTAATGTAATTTATCTGTACGGATAATCACTACAACACAAAATGATAAGAACAATAATATTTAAAACATCTTTGAGATCCATTTTCAAAATTCATTTTTACCCCCCACATCCCCAAGTTTGAAAAAAAAGTAATCTATTTTTTAACCGCACATCTGAAAAAAGAAATCACTTTATACAAAACTTATTATGAAATATAGGCTAAAAAATGGGCTTAATTGGTCTTATTGTACTGTACTATATATTCTATTTTGATTTGATTGTAAAATAATTAAAGAGTTTGTTGGCTTTGGAAGACAATTAAATAAGTGGGTTTGAATAAAAAAAAATTTGTGGTAAACTAACAGGAAATTCGGCCCCGATTTTGTTGTTTCTCCAGTCTCTACCAATATTATCCCCACCATGTAACAACTTATGATAGAGTAGTTTCTATTTGGCATCATGAACCCAACATAGAGTAATCTGTCAAAAGTGATTACATGGTGGGGATTGGGGGATTGGAGGATAGCAGGAGATGGAAGAGCAGTCGGGCGGAGACGGGTGGTGGAAGCTGTTATGGCACCTCCCAACTCCTCTAAAGGTTAGGGTGTTTGTTTGACGGCTATTTTTGGACTCCCTTCCCACTCGACAAAATATGATAAAGAGGAGATGCATTCTACTTGATGGGGAAATCTCGGTGTTGTGCATACGGTGAGATGGAGAACGGGATGCATGCCATTTTCTTTGCCCTTTTGCTCATCAAATATGGAAGGCTATTGGCATGTAGACGGAGTTGGAAGTGCTAGCAGGCCCGAGATGCTATTGCGGGAGTTGGTGTCGCGTAAGTCCCCTAATGAATAGGGATGGTTATGTAGGGTTATGTGGATTATTTTGGGTGAATGGAACTGTGTTGTTCATGGAAGCAAGAGGCGGTTTGCAGAGGAGCTGGTGGAGGTCGCGCAAGGGATGTATAACTGGTTAGAAGTGTGATGCAGGTAGAAGGGCCTTCTCAGGTAGTACTCTCGAAGCACGTTGAGCATATCCTCCATCTAGGCGGATTAAACTTAACACTCAGGCAGCTTCAAGATTGGGACGACCATCTTCTATGTTGGTGTGGTTCTTTCGGACCAATTTGGAGTGGTGGTGGGGGTTCAAGTCTACTAGTGTACTGTGCTTTTTTGAGTGGAGGTGGTCGAAGCCTGTGCAGTAAAGGAAGGAACCCATTTGCACAGAAATTAGGTCACACACGGTGTTTGGTGTAGACATATTACAGTCGGGTGGTACTAGCGCTTGAGAAATATCTTTCCTATGATATCTGTAATACCCCAAATTCTGTTAACTTGGGACGCTACTAAAGTCCAAAAATCCTGTAAATAAATATTTTCAAATAACGCCAAAATGCGTAAATATTTTTTTTTCTAACAACTATAGCAAATTAGAAATAAAATGCGAAAATATTCTTTAAATAATTTATTTACAATCAAATGTCAACACCAAGTATGATAAGCAAAGTACCAAAATTTGTGAAAATACTAAAATTCAAGATATAATTGACAAAATGGAAAATAACTATCAAAATACTCGTTTTAAAAATTTATAAATTAAATGCTCTGTCATTTTATTAATATGACCCTGCTCATTGCTTTTTCTTGCCGAGCTTCTTAACCTGAAATGGTGAAAATAGTGGGGTGAACATAACGAATTATACTCAGTGCAGATACAGCAATGAGTCCAGTTAAATCCAAACATGAAATCAAATTATGAATATAATACCAATAAAAACTTCCTTTTAAAAATGTACTGTGGGGCATCCCCAAGGACCCAATTTCGATTCCGGACCTATTTACGGTCCCTAAGAACATTATTAGCGTTAAATAAAATTGTGCATTGTGAGACAATCCCAAGAACCCAATTTCGATACCGGACCTATTTATGGTCCCTGTCAACCTTTTTCAAAATATAGAAGCATTATATCACAATTAAAATCACACATCAAGAAATAATATGGACAAATAACCACAAATGCTTTAAATTAAACCCCACGTCAAAATCTTGAAAAAAATCTTGAAATTGAACGGATGTGAGCTAACGTGCTTTAGACTTTTCCCACAACGTCGTCTAGCAATAACAATTTAAATAAACATAATTTAGGATACTAAGTCCAACTTAATACTTTAAAACTTTTAGGGACTTAATTGAACTTTTAAAAGTAAAGGAAATCAGTAAATTGATAAATCTTTAAATCTTTAGGGTCTAATTGTCAAAAATCAGAATGTTTAGGACCAAGATAATGAAATCATAAAGCATATTAAATATAATTTGAAGAATACTAAAATTTTAGGGATTATGGAGGAGTTAAAATCATATAGGGGACTAACTTAGACTTTTGGAAAACACGAGGATTTAAAATGAAACTTTGTCTTTTATTTATATACTAGTAGAAGGACACGTGCAAAGCACGTGACGTTTCATATTTGTATTGATTCGCATAGGGCTAAAAGTTAAGTAGTTGTTATTTGGACATAAACAATTAGTGTTAAGATTAGATAATTGGACTTCGATATTTAAGTTTGTTTACAGTACGTTTTGTGAATTGAAATTGGTGCATAGAACTGACTACTAATGTTAGATAATTAATTTGATAGAAACGCATTACTATTTCTGATCAGTGGAGGTCAAAGCTATTTCACCTAGAGCTCTAGCCTCTGAAAACAGTATCTGCACGAAGGCATAGAGATAATCAAGATGTTGGTTATCATGTATTGAAATAACTAAGGAAAAAAATGATGCGGGATCCACCACAACATCATTAATACAAATGTTATGAGCATGATTAGAACACATCGCTGACAATAAAACGACAAAGTAGTTAGAAGCTTTAAAAGTTCATGGCACACAAATCACCATTTTTTACAATGCATAGGCGGAGTTCCTAATGATGTGTTAAATCTAGTTATATTTTGCCGTTTTGTTCGAATTTTCCCCTCTGCCATTTCTCAAATAACTGAGTAAACCCCAAAAGAATTTGCTGAGACAAAATTCATTGAAATTTCCCTTGCCTTCCATGATCTTCAATTGACAAGATTATATGTTATAAATCATAAACAAACAAAAGATTTATAAAATAAAACAAACTTCTTCCAAAAACTCTTAGAGGTTGTGTCTACTTTGAAATGTCCATTGCCTTCCATACCAGACTTAACAACCGAACCCACAGGAGTAAGTTCAATATGCTAACCCCACTCCAGTTTTTTTTCCCCCTTATTGCCCATTGAGATGGTAAAGAAACACAACTCCACATCACCAAAAAATCAACTCAAATGTAAGCTGGACAGTGCCTATTAAATCAATATGCACACTCTTTTTCTGTACCCTTTTATTTCATTTATTCGAATTTTTACCTATTTAATTAACAAATCTTGAACCCGACAAAAAGAAAAAATGATAAAAAACAAAATGCTCACTAAAAAAAAAAAAAAGACGGCAATAAACAGATAAAACCCAGTAAAAATAAAATACTCGTATTTGTTTGGATTTTCTTCTCTCCTCAAAATATAGCTTCCTTCTGGTAGAGAGAACTCTGCTGACCTTAAGAACCTCAGCCACTCGAACAAAAGACCAATGGATAGTTTCTCATCTTAAGATCAACAAATTAAAGAATTAACTTAAAATTTAAAGAGTACAAATTTTTTGATCAAAATATAAGCAAATAGTACACCATTCTATTACATGAATAACACGCAAACAGTAATACTAAAGGTCCATATTCAGATTGAAAATCATTTTAAAGAGAAGATATCTCATAAAAATGATAAGTCTCTTTAAAATGGGAACAAAAATAAAATAAAACAAACACAATTATTTAAATTAGAAATAAAAAACAGTTGTCTCAAAAAAAATGTTTACAACACAAAAATAAAACAAGAACCACCAAATTTCTTTGTAAAAAAGAAAACTCACCATTGAAAACGAATGAACCACCCGAAGATTCAACTCTTAATCTTCAACTCTAATAACAAAGACCAAATTCTGCACAAAGAGAAAAAATCACAATATATAGTAGAAGTTAATCACGTTAGCAATTTTTTATACAACCACCAATGAAAAGTTATCTGACGTTTGGGAAAAGTACAAATAAATCTTTTAGAACCGAAGAGAAGTACATAATTGTTTCCTCTAATTCGATATATAAAGGGATATTTTTTTTTACAAGGGCACAGACTCGGTATATGGCGAAAGGAAGAAAAATCGGACATGAATCCATCGAGATGCATAAGCTGCTAACCCCCAACACGTTTCACCCGATCTTGAACACAAGTACACCCTTTAATTTCAGTATTCCAACAAACCAGGAGTTGCACAACAAAGTTCACCCAAGTAGAAGGTAAATTAGAGTTTCTTTAGTTTAAGGGCAATTGAGCAATTCCTTTTCCCATAAGTATGTGTTTTCCAACATACGCAAGTGCAAATAATCTCTTGAATGAGTTTCTAAAACACAAACCAAACAAAAACACATGCGCAAGGAGCAAAGATGGAAATGATCAGTTCAAAATTGCAAATAGGCAGCAATGTAATAATTACAATATTACTATTCCACAAGTTAATGTGAACAAAATGTATAGAGTACTTTCTAGGATATTTGAACTCAAAAGGGCATAGAGCAAAAATGAGTCACTTAATATTGATATATGAGTAAAGCATGTTGACCCCACAAGCAGGAGACTTAATCAGATCCATTCTTCTATGGCTCACAGTATAATAACAAACATATTACAAATTTGTAGCCAGAGTTCATCGTTTGTCTAAAAAGAAGGAAAATGTAGGAGTAAACTTGTCTCAAAGCCATTAAAAACTTTTATGCATTAAATTTACATTGGAAGCGGAAAATTATGAACTAAATTTATCAATTTATGTAGATTATGCAAACATCAACGAACAAAGTTTGTAAACTAAAAAATTAAAATTATCAGCACAAAATGAACTGTGAGCCTCAGTCACAATTTTTGCACTCAATCTGACCAATATCCTCAAACTTTATGTCATCTTGACCATGCGAAGACGTTGATACCATTGACAATTCCTACTGAATCTTTCATGACTAAAATATCATCATCTTCAACGTTCAACTACCCCTTAAAATTAAAGATGAAAAGAAAAGGAGAGGATCACACCACAGAAAGATCCAGCAAATAGCATTTGATTCATATTGTCAATTCGTTGTTCTAACATAAGCACCAAATGTAATAGTAGGCCTCTCATTGCAAATGGTATTTTCCAATTCAGTGCATCAAAAAGAGCAATGTTACTCTCTCCCACCTTAACATTAATCTTTAAAGCCACACTGACAAGATAATGTATCTTAACCCTGAAGACATGCTTTTGCAGATAGCACCAGGAGACAATGCCAAGATCTGTATAACTGCTTCAAATCACCATGGAACTACTAATCGGTAAAAGCATCAAATCCTAATTCATGTTCACGACTTCTCTATAAGAAGAGCTGTTAAGGAAAAAATCTGTCAACTTGTACCATAAGAGATCCATTACTGTCTGGTAATATAACAATCAACAAGTCCAACTTTCACCCTTGGGCTGCAATTTTGTCATGACTTCGTGACACCTAGTTTTTAACGCTTTTTCCACCTGATCGGACAGCTACCCATGACCAGAATAACAGTCTCTAGACTAAAGGTCTTTAAAGATAAACATAAATCATAAGAGAAAAAATAAAATAATAGTCAAATATAATAAGCTCCAAATGACATTATCATGCCAAAAGTAACACATTTGAGCAAGCTTGTGAGAGATGTTACGAGCCACGTTGTCTGCCACACTACGGGAGAAGTTAATGCAAATAGAGCTGTTGACTCTGCCACCAGTAACCAATTTCTGCAAGATGTCAATCAGATAATAAATTCTTTCAGCAATTCAATAATTATTGAAAGGCCAAAGTAAGATTTATTAACAAAAAAATATGTACTCCAATCAACTGCAAAGAAGTACTTCAACATATGATAAGCTCATTTAAAATTTTGAATATTTACTTTTAAGTGTTTTTTGGAAGAGATTATAGGATGTAATTGCAACTATAAACACAGGGCATGAGAATGTTTATCATTAACTTAATCCTAACCCTTCTCACTTTGAGGCAATAAATATAGAGCACAAGAAGTACCAAATCAAGATTCTTCATTTGAAGAAAAAAATTAGGGAAAATAGCACTAAAGCACTAAACTTTGCATACTTAGCTAAAAAGTTTCCACTTCCTGAGCAGCTTAAATCTGACCAGAGTTCCAACAACCAGGTCTTTGGGCAAAGACTGGTTCTTAATTAATACAATAGAGCATCTTATACTTCTAATCAAAATAGACAACACTGGAAAAAAAATTACAAACATATACACACATAATAAGTACATAAAAACATGTTGAAGTCAAGTGCAAGTTAAATTTTAAAATCAACATTGTCAACCTCTTTTTCTAAATCAGCTGGCAAAAGGACTTTGTAATTGAATCGGATAGTTGTCTATTGAAATTATGTTGTGCCTCTCTTGCTAAACAAAAGCACATCACCATACATGAGATGACCATACATCCAATCTCTCTCATCTGCTATACTAAATTCATTTGTAGGTGGAGGACCAGTACATTCCTTAGAAATCTACAGAAAAACAGGGGAAGCATTATAATTATAATCATGATAAAAGTAACGAAAACCAGGTAGAATAAAGCTTCAAATTTGTCTTGAAGCCTCCTTTCATTCCAATCCCTCATTGCTAAACTTATCTTAAGAAGCTTCAGAAGCTCATTGACATAACCAAATATGTACATTTCCTGCAAGAATCAACAATTATTGAAATTAGAGAATTAACTCAAGATTGAAAAATAGAAAATTATCAAAAAATGGTAATAATAGGATAGAGAAATAAAACAATAAAGCACACAAGTATCCATGTATTTATGTTTTACCAATATTATCAATTAATTCGGAAAAATGTCTAAAATTTGCACCTTTTAGTTCATGTGGTACTATCATGTGGGTTACACATGTTGTTGGGTAATATCATCCTTAAGTCGTGGAAAGAAGTGACTAACAATTAATGACATTTCATAGAAGAAAATATATCGAACTATTGAATACTGATAAAAATACACTAAGAACTAATTTAATCCCATCAAACAAGGGCATCTAAGATCCGGTTAGGGGTGCCCTCCCCACAGGAGCATCCCCTTGGTATTTACACTAACCTATTTTGACTACCTATCTTGAGTGTACCTTGGGTTCCACAAATGAGTTTTGAAGTTTTGGGAGAGAAACACGAAAGTCTTGAACTCAAATGTGAAATACGGAATGCATAAACTTCTAACCAGTATCATTTGCAGATAAACGTTGATACTTTGAAACCTAATCCGAGAAGTAAACCAGATGCCTGGTGGTTTCTGAATAAAACCCAACCTTACAGCCCAAAGAAAAAATGAATGAGTAAAAACACATAGCCCAGAAAGAGGGGAAATAGAGTGAAAAGTTGAAGAAGAAAAAAAAGCGATGAAGACGGCTGCTAGGGTTCGTGTGAGGGAGAATGAGAGAGAAAAACTGGTTTGCAACTCTGTCTATGGTATGAAAAGGAAGACAACGTCGACGACGAGATCAACAGAGACGAAAGGCTAAAGAGAGAACGGGAATGAGAGAGAGAGAGAGAGAGAAGATGAAAGAAGTTTCTAGTCTGGGCACGAAATGGCAGAGAAAACGCAGTGATGTAAAGTGAGAAAGCGTAAGTTTTTTTGGTGAAAAGCGCGTTTCGTCCTTAAGAATAGTGAAGTTTGAAGTGAATCTTATATATAATAGTGAATCAAGCCCTCACCTCACTCCCATTACAATTCAGTTCGGAAAACACAAAATGGCTGGTTTTGATTTCACAAATTGGTTTTACGTTTCCAAAGGTTTTCGAGGTGGACAACTTTATGACCATCCGGTGGCTGAGGAACAGGAAAGGGAGAGAAGTTAGAGGTCGGGCAGTGGAAAATCTAGTGGTAAATTGGTCGCTCCGGCCAACTCGTCGCCGAAAACCATGAGTTTTCCGTGTGCCTCTTACCGTCCATGGAGAATCAGTAAATGAGAAAGCAAAGTTTGCTGATTATGGGTGTGGAGCTTACTACCGAGTTCAAAATTTCATTATGTAATGTTTTATATATATAGGAGGATAGGAGATTATCAAATTCCAAAATCGAGAGTTTGAAAAATTTACCCGTTGAAATTGTCAATGACAATTGTTGGATTCGAAAAACTCGAACTGCGGAATTCATCTGGAAGAAATATTGGTGTAGTGTGATTAACATTTGAGATAGATGATCATATAAGTGAAAAGGAATGATTTAAGGGTTTAGAATTTTTTACCTATTTGCACCTGAAAAATCTACCAATAGAAAATTTGAAGGTGGAAATGACACTGTTGAATTGCCTACTATTCAGATTTTTAACAAAAAATGGGTTTATTTTGGGTCAACTTTGGACTTGATACATGGGCTGATCATGAATTTAAACTAGGACTAAAGAGGAATATTTGGCCAAGAGTAAAAACAAAGGTTTTCGGCCAATAGTTGGGTCGACAGTAGGAGGTGGACAGCTTTATGGCCATCCGGTGGCTGAGGAACAGGAAAGGGAGAGAAGTTAGCGAAGAAATGAAATAAGTAGTCTAGTCAGCAGTCTAGTCAGCCATGTGTCTAGTCACCATTTTCTATTATTTTGAATTTACGTGCTTTATTTTTCTTTTGCTGTCTATAAAAACTGATTGATTTCTCATTTCACTAGAAGCTTGAATATATGAAATAAAGGAGTACTTTCCTTCTTAATTTCAATCTAAAACTCGTTCATGGTATCAGAGCAAGGTTAAATCAAAGCAATAGAAGGGGATTTCACAGAGAAGAATACAACGAAATCCGCAAATGATGAACAGGAACAAAACCTTATTGGCGAGCCACTCCAACTGCAAAGTTCTGATCATCTAGGAATGTTGCTTGTAAGTACTCCACTCACTGGTAATACCTATTTGAGCTGGAACCAGTCTATGAAGATAGCTCTAGGAGCTAAAAATAAGTTAGGGTTCATAGATGGAAAATTGGAGATTCCAAATGAAAAGTCAGTCGAATATGAAAAACGAAAACGAGTAAATTGCATGATTTTATCCTGGATCTTGAATTCAATTTCCAAGGATATTGTGGAGGCATTTTTGTACACTAATTCAGCTCGTGAACTATGGATTGAATTAGAGGAGAGATTTGGTGAATGTAATGGACCCATCCTGTATCAACTACAAAGGGAAATCAGGAGCATGACTCAAGGTAATATGTTCGTCGTTGTATATTTTACGAAGCTGAAGAAGCTATGGGATGAATATGAGTGTATGTTGCCCATTCCGGTGTGTAATTGTGGAGCAGCCAAACAAGTTGCAGATATGAACACTTTCAATAGGCTAATTCAATTTCTCATGGGATTAAATGATACATTTGATCATATCCGTAATCAAATACTTGTTATGGATCCTTTGCCGACTATAAATAAAGCGTATTTTATGATCCTTCGGGTTGAAAAACAGAGGGCAATGCATCAAGCATATCCAGATTCATTTAATAATGCATCATTTATGATTAAATCATACGGATATGCTAGAGGAAATGGTTATGGACGTGGATCAGCAAGAGGGCGCCGATTTTATGGAAGAGGTAGTACTGAAGATAAAGCAAATTTGTATTGTAATCACTTCAATATGAGTGGCCATTCCAGGGACGAATGTTTTAAAATCAACGGGTATCCTGATTGGTTTAGGAAACAGAGGGAACAAAGAGGAAGAATGATCTACAATAAGCCTATGGCTAATATGGTTGAAACTCCACTGAATATTGAAGAAACTGACATAGCAGTGAACTCTCAAAATGCAGACATATCCAGCATTGTGCAGCAGGAAGTTGTGAAGATTATGAAAAAAAATTCAGATCAGTCATGATGGAGCTATAAATTTTGCTCACCTTGGAGACTTTGCATGTATACGGACAACTAAAAATTATCATAATGTGTTTACTGTGCTTGATAGGTTAGAGGTAGGGTCGGGGATATTGGACACAGGTACTAGTAGTTGCATGTGTACAGATTTAAGTTTATTACACAAACCCAAACCATTTTTAGCACATACACCAGTATACCTTCCTGATGGCTCTTTAAAATCTGTTACACACATGGAAAATGTTCCATTAAACCACAGACTGAATCTCATTGATACTCTTTACATTCCTAGTTTTAAGTTCAACCTTTTATCTGTTGCTAAACTTGTTGAAACTGCCCAAATCAAGTTCACATTCTACCCTACACGTTGTATTCTATAGGACCTGCAGACTGAAGAACCTCTTGATGTTGGAAATTTATTTGGAAAACTCTACATCCTTGACAAATCCACCTCTCAAGAGATACACTTACTTCAATTCCTTCTGCTGTATCGAATTCTTCTTTTCATGCTTGTAATTTTGAGAAATTTTCCAATAACAGTTGTAATAATACTTTGTCTGAATGGCACTACAAACTTGGCCATGCCTCAATTCCTGTGTTACATCATTTACATTTCTTCAAGTCTTCAGAAAATGATCTAAGAGCTCCATTTTGCAACAATGTGTGGCCTGTCACAAAGGAAAGCAACAAAGATTGCCCTTTCCAATTAGTGTTATTCACACAAAATCCATTTTTGATCTTTTGCATGTTGATGTATGAGGTCCCTATAATCAATCAGCCATAACAAAAACACCATATATGCTCACCATAGTCGATGATTTCCGCAGATGTACTTGGACCTTTTTAATGTCACATAAATCACAAGTTGTCAAAATTCTAGAGGGATTTGTTTTGATGGTCCAAAATCATTTTGAAAAGAAAACAAAATATTTTAGAAGTGATAATGGGACCGAATTCACAAATAAAGAATGCCAGCTTCTCTTTCATCAACATGGCATTATCCATCAAAAGTCTTGTACTTACTCACCTCAATAAAATGGGGTGGTTGAGAGAAAACATAAACATCTATTACAAATGGCAAGATCCCTTATGTTCCATGCCAATTTACCTCTTAAATTCTGGACCTATTCCATCCTTATGGCTATTTTTATCATCAACAGGCTGCCAAGTCCTGTGCTTCAGTGGAAAACTCCCTATGAAGTACTATATACCAAGAAACCTGATTACTCTATGATCAAACCATTTGGTTGTCTTTGTTATGCATCCAATACATTTCCACATAAAGCTAAATTTGACTCAAGAGCATACAAATGTATCTTCTTAGGCTACAGTTCAGGACAAAAAGCTTTTAAGCTATATGATTTAGAGTCAAATCAGCTACTGGTCTCATGAGATGTTCAATTTTTTGAGAAAGCTTTTCCCTATCAAAAGGAGATTCAATCTCAAAGTTCTATACCTTTACCCACACCTTTTAATGATTCCAGTCCTTCGCACCATTCAGATCATACACACAATACTTCCTCATCTGAAGTTACACCTCAGTCTCCTATCACTGATATCACATCATTTCCATCCCCTGTCACTGGTGTCTTAGAGTATTCTTCCTCTCCATCTACTTCTTCTTCATCACCAGATATTCCAGAACCTATTGTAACCACTATTCAGCCTTCCATTGAACTCAGAAGAAGCTCAAGACACACTGAAAAGCCAGTCTGGCTTCAAGACTTTGTTTTAGATCCACCTAAGTCCAAGTCAGCAATTTCTGATAAGGCATGCACCAGTAGAGTCAAACCAAATAGTTCACCACATTTTCCACCTACATTTCCATATTCCACTTCACCACACATCAGTGACACTTATGTTTCTTTTCTAGCAAATGTGTCCAAATTTCAGGAACCTCACTCATATCTACAGGCTAGTAAAAATTCAGATTGGGTAAAGGCAATTGATGATGAATTAATGGCCCTAGAAACAAATCACACTTGCGAGATCACCTCTCTCCCACCGGGAAAACAAGCTATTGGATCTAGATGGGTATACAAGGTAAAGATGTGTCCAGATGGAACTATAGATAAATTCAAGGCAAGATTGGTAGCTAAAGGATACAATCAAATTGCTGGGGTGGACTATATGGACAGCTTTTCACCAGTTGCTAAATTGGTAACTGTCAGACTTTTTATTGCAATTGCCACTACAAAATCTTGGCCCTTACATCAACTAGACATTAACAATGCTTTCTTGCATGGTTACTTGAATGAGGATGTCTACATGAAGCTACCAGAGGGTTATATAAAGGCCAAACCTGATCAGGTTTGTAAGTTGAAAAGAAGCCTTTATGGCTTAAAACAAGCCTCGAGAGAATGGAACTCAGAATTTTGTACCAAACTTCAGCTCTTTGGTTTCGTTCAATCCTCTCATGATTATTGCTTCTTTGTGAAAAGGACTAATACTTCTTTTCTTATTCTATTTGTGTATGTGGACGACGTGCTTCTCACTTATAATGATAGCAAGGGCATAGATGAGGTTAAAAAGTATTTACATCAGCTTTTTACTATCAAGGACTTGGGTTTTGCAAAATATTTTTTGGGTGTCGAAATTGCTCGTAGTGATTCAGGGAACTATCTCAATCAACGAAAATATGTCCTTGATATTCTTGAAGATGCAGGGCTTACTGGGACTAAGCCAACAGTTACTCCTCTTCCCAAAGACGCTAAATTCTCTATTCAGTCAGGCCCTCCTATACCTGATCCTGATAGATACCGGAGAATGATTGGAAGACTGCTTCATCTCAACCTCACTCGGCCTGATATTAGATTTTCTGTTCAGCAGTTAAGTCAGTTTGTACATCATCCTTGCCTTGATCATTGGAATGCGGCTATTCATTTGCTAAGATATCTCAAAGGTTGTCCGTCTTTGGGCCTTTTCTATCCAGTTCAAAGTCACTTTCAGATTGAGGCCTTTTGTGATGCTGATTGGGCATCTTGTGTTGATACCAGAAAATCAGTCACTGGCTATTGTATATATCTTGGTGGTGCCTTAGTTTCTTGGAAAACTAAGAAACAAACTACTGTTTCAAGGTCTTCTGGCGAAGCTGAGTATCGGAGTCTAGCAACTACTGTTTGTGAGCTGCAATGGTTATCACATGTTTTACACGATTTCCAGATTTATGTTCATCTTCCAATTCCCCTTTGGTGTGATAATAAAGTGGCTCTTCACATTGTCGTTAATCCAGTATTTCATGAACGCATTAAGCATTTGGAAATCGACTGTCATTTGGTGCGCAATAAATTCAAAGAAGGTTTCGTCCATCCTCAGCATTTGAAGTCTAAATCACAGCTTGCAGATCTTTTTACCAAAGCTATTTCAGGTCCTCAGTTCCACTTTCTCCTTTCCAAGTTCGGCTTGAATGATTTTCATCAAGTTCCAACTTGAGGGGGATGAAGAAATGAAATAAGCAGTCTAGTCAACAGCCTAGTCAGCAGTCTAGTCAGCAATGTGTCAAGTCACCATTTTCTGTTATTTTGATTTTACGTGCTTTATTTTTCTTTTGTTGTCTATAAAAACTAATTGATTTCTCATTTCACTGCAAGCTTGAATATATGAAATAAAGGAGTACTTTCCTTCTTAATTTCAATCTAAAATTCATTCAGTTAGAGGTCGGGCAGTGGAAAATCCGGTGGTAAGTTGGTCGCTCCGGCCAAATCGTCACCCAAAACCATGAGTTCTTCGAGTGTCTCTTACCATCCATGGAGAATCAGTAAATGAGAAAGCAAAGTTTGCTGAATATGGGAGTGGAGCTTACTATCGAGTTCAAAATTTCATTCTGTAACCTTTTATATATATATATATATATATATATATATATATATATATATATATATATCGGTTTGTTTGAGAGGAGGATAAGAGATTATCAAATTCCAAAACCGAGAGTTGGAAAAATTTACCCGTTGAAATTTTCAATGACAATTGTTGGATTCGAAACGCTCGAACTACAGAATTCATCTGGAAGAAATATTGGTGCAGTGTGATCAACATTTGAGATAGATGATCATATAAAAGAAAAGGAATGATTTAAGGGTTTTGAATTTTTTTCCTAGTTGGAAATTTGAAGGTGGAAATGACACTGTTAAATTGCCATACTAATAAGATTTTTAACAAAAATTGGATTTATTTTGGGCCAACATTGGACTTGATACTTGGGCTGATCATGAACTTAAACTTGGGCTAAAGAGGAATATTGAGCCAAGAGTAATTTAAAATAGATGTTGGGTGTATAATTCGACCCAAATAAAAATATTGAATTTTTTTTTTAAGATTAAAAATCATTTTGAATTGTTATATTAAATGTTTTTGCTAGATAACTTGACGGGCATATTATAAATTCTAAAATTTGATGGGAATGTCGTAGCGAGACAACTTAGGTTATAAAATTTGTATTTTCAAATTCGGGTCGCTACAACCACAATGCTAAAACTTTGTTATATATTATTTCCTTACTTTAATCTTTTAATTGCTCAAGTTTTTTAGTTCTTAGGAGTAACAATAAGGTAGCTTATTGATGTGATCCAAGGTAGGAGAATAAAGGAAAAATCAAGCTACAGGCGATTCCATAATAATCTACATGGGAAAAGGAGCAACTTTCCTATTGGGCTTGAATCGAGGATCAAATCGGATCAAGTTGCTTGAAGGGAACGGAAATTGGAATCAGTCGGGAAGACCACGCAATCGTGTAGACCAACGAGGGAGCGATCGCGAGACTACACAAAAAAATCACCCGAGAGTTTCAAGGTTAATCGGAGCAGTTTTACGCTTTTTCTAGTTATTTTCTGTTTTCATTATTATTTTCCGGTTTTTAATTCTTAGCGGCTAGGTTTAGGGTTAGACATGTTTTTACATTATATTATCAAGTTTCTATCATTGAAAAGAACAACTTGGAGATTAAATTGATATTATTGAGAGTTTTTCTCGTGAAGGGTGATTTTTCCCTTTTCTTGTTCTTGAAGAACAATCGAACTTATCAAAGATTTTTGAGTCTTTGTAGCGTTCCAACTAGAACTTATCAAGGAGTTGACATCCCTTATGGCATTCACCAATCTTGGTTCTTTATTCCGCATCGATTCATGCGTCGTGAATAATGGGTCAATGTTTTATCGTCAATCTATCTTTTAATTCCGTTATTTTATTTCTTGGGTTCTTGTTTTTCTCGTATTTAATCTGTCTTAGATCTTTCCTAGGGTCTTAATTGTATTATTTCGTGTTTTCTTCGTGTTCCTCGATTGGGATCGCGTCATCTGGTATCAGAGTTTGGATCTATTTCAGATTCTTGCGTTTTCTTGATTTTTTTCTTGATTCTTGTGTTCTTCGTGCTAGTAAATTTTTTCAGCTTTTGATCCATAAAAATCCTACAGAAAATTCAAAAGTATTTTTCGAGTTCGTTTCTCTTCCAAATTCAATCCCCTTTTTCTGTCATTCTCGTAGTCAAATTTTCTGGTAGTTCAAATAAAAATGTCTTACAAGGAGGAATCCACATCATCGTCTTCCGTGGGTCACAAAAAACCACTCAGGGGTGTGAATAGGAAGGATGAACAGGGTAATGATGATATTGCAGCAATGATGGCACAATTTGAGAGACTTATGGCTCAGATGAAGAATTGAGGTGCAAAACGTGAACAACAACACCGGAACCAATCTCATAATGGTTCTCAGTTAGGAGAGGTAATGGGCGTGAGGTTGGTATGGATGATGAGGGCATGGGTAGTGAAAGTGGTAGTATATCTTCTGTGAGAAGTATGCGAAGGAGGGATAGAGGAAATAGGTATGAGAGAAGGTATGATAGGGAGCATCGTGATGCTAGGAGGCATCGTGGAGGTAGAGATGTTGAGAATGACGACCTTCGAAAAATTAAAATGAAAATACCATCGTTCCAGGGTAGGAGTGATCCGGAGGCGTACCTGGTTTGGGAAACAAAGGTTGAACGGCTTTTTGATTGTCATAATTATTCGGAAAAGAAGAAGGTGAAATTAGCAGTGATTGAATTCACAGATTATGCAAATATTTGGTGGGATCAACTGGTGACGGGTAGGAGGAGGAACCTTGAGGAGCCGGTGGAGACTTGGGGTGAATTAAAGACCATAATGAGGAAGCGATTTGTGCCCACGAATTATTATAGAGATATTTACCAGAGGCTACAGGGTCTGACTCAGAGGTCGAGGAATGTAAAGTATTATCATAAGGATATGGAGGTGGCTATGATTCGGGCCAGTGTGGTGGAGGATTGGGAGGCTACAACAGCTAGGTTCTTGAGTGGGTTGAATAGAGATATTGCTAACATCATTGACCTGCAACATTACGTGGAACTAGAAGATATGGTGCATATGGCAATGAAGGTGGAAAGGAAATTAAAGCGAAAAGGGGCATCCAGACACTTGTCGGGATCTTATCTTACATCACAACCGAAGCAGAAACACAATGATGATCATATTCCGAAAGGGAAGGAGGAACCTACAACAAAAGGTAAAAATATTTCTGAGTCTCAACCTTCTAGGGATGAAATATTAAGTGCTTTCGGTGCTTGGGTTATGGTCATATAGCATCTCAGTGTCCAAATAAAAGGGTAATGTTTTTGCGTGATAATGGTAACATTAGTTCGGAGGATGAGTTTAAGGGGATGCCTAGATTACAGGATGCTGGGGCTAGTAGTAGTGATGAGGAAGGGTTGACTTATGCTATTAAAGGCTAACTTGTTAATCAGCGTGTCCTTAGTACTAGAGTCAGAGTGGATGATATTAGTGAGTAAAGGGATATTCTTTTGTGAAAGGTGGGAAAAGGACCACGCTTGCCCCTCTATCACCTAAAGAGGTCCAAGAAGATCAAATGAAAATAAAAGGTGAGTTTGAGAGAAAAAATAAGAGTGTTGAGGCCATGACCTCAAAAAAAGGAGTGGCTGTGACATTTGAAAACAAGAGAGTTGAGGCCATGACTTTAGAAAAAGAAGAGAATGAGTGCAAAAAGAAAATAGAGCCCACCCACAAAATGAGCTTATTTGCACAACGGTTGAGCTACAAGGCGCCATCCCTTGCACTTAACCAAGCTAATCAACCCCTCCCCAATTCTATAAAATCTGTTTTTCAGGTGCCTAAATCAAACAATGATCCTACAAAAAGGAAGAAATTCATTGGCACAAAGGAGCAACCCAGCTAAGGCAAGCATAAGCATGATTCAAAAGCAAACAAACCCAGGAATTGCAAGAGGATTGGACGAAATCGAGATTCGAGGTCGAATCCTTTTCAAGACAGGGGGAATGATGTGATCCAAGGTAGAGAAAAGGAGTAACTTTCGTGTTGGGCTCGAGTCGAGGATCAAATCGGATCGAGTTGCTTCAAGGGGACGGAAATTGGAATCAGCTGGGAAGACCACGCGATCGTGTAGGCCAAGGAGGGAGCGATTGCGTGACTGGACAAAAAAATCACCCGAGAGTTTCAAGGTTAACCACGTGATCGCGAGTGTTAAAATCACGCGATTGGGCGGTTGAAATCGGAGTAGTTTTACGCGTTTTTCTAATTATTTTCTATTTTCTTTATTATTTTCCGTTTTTTAATTCTTAGCGGCTAGGTTTAGGGTTAGACGCATTTTTAAATTATATTATCAAGTTTCTATCATTGAAAAGAACAACTTGGAGATTAAATTGATATTATTGAGAGTTTTTCTCGTGAAGGGTGATTTTTCCCTTTTCTTGTTCTTGAAGAACAATTGAACTTATCAAAGATTCTTGAGTTTTTGTGGGGTTCCAACTAGAACTTATCAAGGAGTTGACATACTTTGTGGCGTTCACCAATCTTAGTTCTTTATTCTGCATCGATTCCTGCGTCATGAATATTGGGTCAAGGTTTTATCGTCAATCTATCTTTTAATTCCGTTATTTTCTTTCTTGGGTTCTTGTTTTTCTCGTGTTAATCTGTCTTAGATATTTCCTAGGGTTTTCATTGTGTTATTCCGTGTTTTCGTCATATTCCCCTATTGGGATCGCATCACTTATGTTATAGCTAGGGATAGCAAAACGGCTTATCGGCTCGAGCTGCTTGGGCTCGACTCGAAAAAGCTCGGGCTTAGCTTAGCTCGCGGCTCGAGATTTTGAGCCAAGGCTTGAGCCGAGCTATTTTTGAGAGAGGGGCTTTGGCTCTGTTCGACTAGGCTCAAGCCAAAAAAAACCCGCCAAAAAAGCTTGATGGGAGCTTGAGACATGAAATTCATAAATGAGCTCGGCTTAACTTATTGTATATATACACTAGTGGATCACCTGTGCGATACACGGATTAATTTCACACCATAAAAAAATTTAATAAGAAACATATAGTTAATTTTTTTTTTCTAAATTAATGCAAATTCAAGTTCATAAGTAAGTAGAATAAAACATGATACATGTAATGTTTAAAGAAAATAGTATTACACCATTGGCTAATTCAAATTTTGAAATACTTCTTTGTAAACAACATTTCCAGTTGAATTGCATGATGCTCCATCTCGATCGCAAGTAAGTATCTTCAATCTCAAACGGTTTGTAACTCTAGAAACTATCATGTAGAGTTGGTCGTGACTAAAGACGGGCTTTTTCAAAAACAGACCTACATACGATAGTCACTGGCCTTAACTCTTGTTAATAGTCATAGCATAAGATACGATCAATGGATACTGCCTTCTCTGGAACTTAAAAGGTAATCTTGGATCTGATGGAGTCAAAGTCATGTGGAATGAATACTTTGTGCCTACATTACTTCCTATGATGACCTTAGCTTCCAAAACATGATTTCCAAGTTTTGTTATGACCAGTCTAGTCCAATTGCACAATCCTGCAGAATGATCAATATTTCTTAACAACATAACAGGAGTTCCAACTTTCAGCTTCAACTCATGATTAGGTACACCCGAACATCTTATACTGTTCAAGAATTCCGGTGTGTGTAGATCATCTAGTAAATCAATATTTGAATCTGATCTAGAAGCCACATAGAGCTTAGATACGTATTCCCATCTGTTTCATTGAGGGAGATCATGTACTCATTGACTGTTTCAACAACATCCAACGTTGGGGCTAAAATGGCTCTTTCTTGCAAATATGATGAGTCATTGACTTTTTCCGAGAAATTTGGATACGTACTCTGTACTATTGAGGCAACTAAATCTCCTGTCTCTTTTATCAGTAAATCATCAGGTATTTCAATCAAAGCATGTCCATCATTTTTCCCACCAATTATACCTTCTCCAATATTTGAAATCCACTCTGAAAATGATTTGAACTCTTCAACATCAATTTCTGAGTTTGGCCTTTGTAGCCTCATGTTCTTTGTCAATTTCAAAACTTTACAATGTTGCCATAAATATGATGAGTTAATAGTTACAAGCACGATATCTTGCCTACTGCCCTTTGGAATTACAGGTAATATCTTCCTGAAATCTCCTCCAAAGACAACCGTTTTACCTCCGAATAGTTGTGTGAAGGTCAGTGGATTGCTGAATCTTAGAATATCCCTCATAGTCCTGTCTAACGCTTCAAAACAATACCTATGCAACATAGGAGATTCGTCCCAAATGATAAGATCAATTTTGACAATTAGCTTCGCTAAAGGACTACCCTGTTTAATATTGCACGTTGAATCTTCGGTGGGAGTGAGAGGAATAGAAAATCTATAGTGTTCTTCTGCCAAGAAAACCCTATCATAACGCAACTCATAAACAATACAAAATAAGTAGAGACGTATGGACGTTATTCGCCAAAAAAATGAACGTATGGACGTTTTTCCACAATGAGTGTCAAAAGTAGAGACGTTTTGTACCAATTACCCTTAAGAAATGAATTAAAAATGGAATTGGACAAAAATGCCCCTCATTTAACGTTGAAATAGGGTTAAATATAACAAAAATGACGTCTTCAACAAGAAAATGTAAAGGTTGGGATGTGCAGCGTCAAAAATCACAACGTTGGGATGTTTCGCACAATACATGTCAAAGGTAGGGACGTTTTGTGCTATTAACCCTATTTTTTAAATATAAAATAAATTTAAAAAATTCTGTTTATTATTTTCAAAAAATAAACATAATTTTTTCCTCCTGCAATCTGTTACCCTCAACTACATACATTTTAATGATATTTTTTAGTTCATGTGAAACACAATGTTGTCGTTTATTTTACCATAAAATATAATATTTAATGTGATTTAAATATTTTAAAGTATATTTCTAATTACTGTATTTTTTTTTTCATACTGTAAAAAACTAAGTATTTAATAATTAATATTTCTTTAAAATATGTTTTGTAATTTAATTAATTAGTTCATTTTTTCTTGCCACATTATGAAAAGCATTTTAGTTTTAAGTTTGTTTATTCTTTTTTCTTGCTTGAGGAATAATAGTGCAAACTCTTTTTCATTTTTTGGAATTCAAGTATGTATTATTGCTTTGATGTTATTATTGTTGAATATTTATCCTTAATTGGACTGGTAAGTATAGTTGAGGAGAAAATGGTGGTTCCCTAATCAGAAGTCTGCTTTTTTATAGTCACATTACAAAAAAAAAAAAAAAAAAACAAATAATGTATTCAATGATATTTGCAAGCATTGAATTTTTTTGGCCAAGAAACAGTTACAAATTGCTTCCATTAAGATGCAAGGCATTTATATTCAACATACTGGGTATTTTACATGATTTAAAATCCATTTAGTTTACTGTTGCTCAAAATGTTTAACATTATTTCCTATTTTTCTACTTAGGACAACCATCAACATCAAGACAATCAAATTTGTCACAATCAAACATTGTTGCACCTCAACATTACTATTTAATGAGGGTATTTCAGTTCAACCAATTCAAACTTTCCAAGAATCAATTACAAATGATCAAATCTGGAACAGTGAGGATATCGAGACATATAGATGAGGTGACTGCTTATTTCTTAGCGAACAATAACTGTGTTCAATTTTTAATTGTACATACTAAATTACACAAATGTAACTAATTTTTTCCCTTTTGTTTGTCCAGATCTAACTAACAACATGAAGATGAAGCCAATACCAAAGATAAATCTATGAGTAATATTATATTTGTATTGTGCTCATGGCCAATAAAATGGTTAAATCTTCAGGTATATCCTCGTTATCCTGTGCATAAATTATTTCCACATATTAAATAACATTCTACTTCTGTGTTAATATTTCTTCAAAACAATTTGTTTGCTTCATAATCTATTGTGATATATGTAGTTTAAATGTTTTAAATGTGAGAAGTGACTGAATTGTACTTTATGATATTAGCTTACTATGTATGTATAAAAAACTTCATGGTTATTATTATTATGTTGAAATGTATCGTATCACATAGCATATCTTCATTCATATTCTTTAAGTGATATCCTCGCCCCTTCCCAATAAGAATGCATAAGTTCTTAAAAGCATTACAAAAATACTTCTATTGGACTGGACATCAGATTCCTCTTCCTCATCTGCATGGAAAATCCTAGAAAATTTAAGATAATCTACTCTTTTTTGAAAATCATAAGACTTTGATTACATATAATAAATTATTTTTTTTTTTGGGTTTCTTAATTTAAATGTAAGTACCTATATCATGTGCATTGTGAGTCTTCGTATCCTCTCCTAGAATGATAACAAAAAGTTGACAAAATTTAAAAGGTGTGTGACATGTATGATAAATATTAAATATTATACTAAATATAAAAATATATAAAATATTTTAAAATATATACCTAAAACCAAAAAAAAAAAAAAAGAAAGGAGAAATTACCTTCGCACGAGTTGAAATTATTTTGCAGTACAACTAAAGGATTTGTCTGCTCTAAAATTGTTTCTGATGATGTCAACTGGGAAGGTGCTTGAATTAGACCATTACATAATGTGTGTTTTCCACAAGATAAAGCACGAAATTTTACATACGTTGTGGTTGGTTCTACAAAATCACAAGAGTCCCAAAATGTAGTGACATAAGTTTAAAGCTGAAAAACACTAAAAAAGATATTGGATGAATTGTTTTAAATCAATTAACATCACACTAATACTAAAGGTAAAACTTGTATAATTAAATATATAATCTTACCACTTATCAAATTGCTGAATGAGGATGTTGAGAAAATTGGAGAATGACGCTGAGCTAGACTGTTTTCTGCATGACAAAAAAGATCAGTTGGAAAAACTAATAGACATGCTATCCTTCATTTCAGTTCAAGTAATAGTTGCTTTCATTTGTATACTTCCTTTAATGGTTGAAAAGAGGCATTTGAAACTACATTTCAATGTGTACCTTACAAAAATAAATTTTTTTCAAATTCTTACCGCTCTATTGGTTAACTGTAACATCTTCATCCATAGAGAAAACTGAATTTGTGTTTGTAGATCCCTAAAAAACACCATTACGTATTATGTGCCTCCAGTTGGCAAAACCTGTAATGATCTATTTGCATTTCCTGTTCTTGTTCTGTCATGAGTTCGTCTCGTAGGGGAAACTGAGAATAGAATTATACATTTATTATTTGTTAAATTAGTGTGGTCAAATTTCTAAATTGTAATTGAATTTTTTTTATAAAAAAAAAGAGAGAGAACCTATCTTACAATTTGTAATGTTGCTTAATGGAGTTCTTGAACAATTATTTGTGTTTCTTGAAATATCTTGCTCGTGTTGGATCTCAACCATGTAATCTGTGTGATCTGAAACATATAAAAAAAACTTAAATCAATTCTTAAGAGTTAAGATACAGACTGATGCATACTATAGTTAAACAGGACTCCCTTTTTAAATAATAAACAATTGAGCAAATCCTATTATTTTTTCTTTAAATCAGTTATAAGGTAAAACAGCCCATGTAAAACATGCTTAAGTGAAATAAAATCATATAATTATCACAGAAAGATCTATTTGTGTATTTAAATCACTTATTTCCAAAATGATTCTACCCATGTATAGCATAGTAAAGTTAGACGAATGGAGAAAGTCTCTGAAAACATGAGAAACTTGTTTTTTTTTTTTTTTGGCTCATTTTAACTTCACTGTAATGAAAAAGGTAGTTAACAGAAGTTGCTCACAAAAAATAAAAATCAGAGGAAAATAAAGGAAAGTACTGAATAGAATAGTCTGTGATATTGTAAACATAGAACAGCCAGAATAGAATCTATTAGTTTTGTTCTAATAATTTATTTACTAACTGATTCAACCCATACAACATAGTTAGGTTTGGGGAATAAAAAACAGCTCTAAGAATATAATTCAAAACATATTTTCGGATTATTTTAACTTCATTGTATAATAAAAAGGTTGTGAACAGATGTGGCTAACAAAAATATAGAAAATAAAATCACAGAACAACTAAACAGAGTATTAAATAAAGTAATATATGATACTGAGTAGCATTTATTTGTTTTGTTTGGATCATTTATTTTCAAAATGATTGAACTCGTGTATAAAATAGTGAGGTTAGATTAATGCGAAAACATCATTGAAACCATTTTTCAGTACTTTACTTTGGTCATTTTGACCTCTTTGCTAACAAAAAATAATACAGGTAGAATAATCAAAGAAAGTGCTAAATAGAATAATATATGATAGCATTTATTTGTTTTTCAAGCAAATGAAAAGATATTTTTTAAAACTAACAATCTGAGATAAAGAATAGAAGCATTTATGTTTGCATTTATTTGTTCACCCATCTCCAGTAGATTAATCAATGCTGCAGCATTTATTTGTTCATCAAAGCATTTAAGAGCATTCCTGATTCTCCAGTAGAGTTTTTTTTAAGTAAAGAATATATATGTCTAACCTTTAGTATTACATTGAAGTAATCTTTGACGCTTCATAGAAGATTGGTTTTGCTCACCCATTTTCATTTTCATCCTTATGTGTTTTGATCTCTTTGCTGATTTTTTTTTTTTTTTTTTTTTTTTTGAACTCTAATATTTGTAATCTGATGCAGTGTGTAGACGTCCAAGCAAGAGAGGTCTCTGCAGAATTTGAAATAAAATCTGATTGTCTTTCAATCTAACCTTTAGTGCAAATGCCAGCATATAGCAATAAATGCAGTGATGTAAGTGTTGAAGTATAGGCAACATTTGAGACCTGTCAGCCATCCACAATGTAAGGTGATGTGACATGATGCTGTGATGGGAAAATCTTTATAACAAATGAACTGATATGAAATTAAATTATGAAATATAATTAAATATAAATTTATGAAAATAGATATAAAATGAAATTAAATATTTAAATACAACATAAATTTTAAATATTTTTTAAATTAAAACAAATTTTTTTATTTTGTTTATTATTTCCAAATAAAAAAAAATTCCCCAGCAATCTGTTACCCTCGCCTGAAAATATTTCAATGATATTTTTTTATATCAAGTGAAATACAATGTTCTCGTGTATTTAAACATAAAAATGTAATACTTAATGTGATTTAAATATTATAAAGTATATTTCTAATTACTGTAATTTCTTTATTTTTTCGTAATGTTAAAAAATAAGTATATAATAACTAATATTTCTTTCAATAATATGTGTTGTGATTTTATTAATTAGTTCATTTTGATTTCTTATTCTGTGATATAATTATTTATTTACTATTATTTTTATTCATTATTATTTAATTTTTTTTTTTTTTTTGAGATTTACTGTGACTTTTACTAACAATTGATACGTTCATCAACATTTTGTTATATCTAATCTAATATGATACGATACATAATGTTCTCGTGTATTAATTTGTGTATTGAAATATAAAATGTAACATTTAACGTGAAGTAGATGATTCTTTTAATTCTGTTTTTAATTATTTTAATGACATTTTTAATTATTGTCCTTTAAATATATTTTTTCTTATTTTAAATAAATAATTATTTAATAATCTAATATTCACAATTTGATTCATTTTTTATTTTTAAACAATTTGATTCATTTTTTATTTTTAATGTTTCATGTGCACCACAAATTCGCCATGGGAAATTGAAGGACGCCGAGATGGCAGGTTATATAGGATAAGAAATCGCACAAGGTACTTTAATTCCCACAACCATATATTATGAATCTGAGAGTGTTGTTATTGATCCCCGTATTGCTGGTCCAATATATTGTAACAGACTGCATGTTTTGTCACTTTGTTTTTTACTGCATTCATCTTCTATCACGCACATATATGTTACCATCAAGGTACTTTAATTCAAAAATCATAGATTATGGATTTTAGAATTTAGTTATTTAATCTGTCACTCTCTAGAATGCTGCAAACATCTTCCATCAAGCACACATTACTATCTATTCTTGTGTAAGTTTTGTGTATTATAAATAAAAATGTAATATTTAACATGATTTACATGATTATTTTAATTATGTTTTTAATATCTGCGATTTAAATAATTTTTATTTATTTTAAATAAATAATTATTTTATAATTTAATTATGTGATTTAATTGTTTTAATTATGAATTTAATTTATGTAATATCAATGTTTTTTATTATTTGTAATAAATAATATTAAATAATAATTTAATACTTTCATATTTACAATTTGATTTATTTTTAATTTTTATGAAAGATTTTCATTGCTACATGTTTTGCAATCTATAGTATTGTTGGGAATTTCGTGTATTAATTGTGTATTTAAAAAATGTAATCTGAATGTGATATCTATGATTAATTTAAATTCATTTCTAGTAAATCTGATTTATTTTCCGTGTATTAATTTTGTGTATTTAAAAAATGTAATCTAAATGTGATATGCATGATTAATTTAACTTCATTTCTAATAAATCTTATTTATTTATTCCTTTTTTGTTTTTAGATATTAAGATAACTATTTCATACTTTAATGTGTACAGTTTGATTGATTTTTAATTTATAATGTTTCATGTGCAATGAGGATTCGTCATGAGGATTTTTAATTTATAATGTTTCCCGTTGCTCCTTTACTGTCACATTTTTTTAGCTTCAAACATCTTCCATCATGCACACATACTTGACCTTCACTCAAAAATGGTTTGTTACCATCTTTTTTTTATTATTTTATTTTATTTTATATTTTTGGGCTCGTGATATACACGAATGGACTGCTATAATTGTTCGACATTATTTCAGCATGCACCATAATGAAATACCTTTAAAGGCCTATTCGAAATTTAGGTAATAGATAGAAAACTCAAATTCCAAATTCTTGATCATTACACTGACAATCATAGATGACACTTCCACATCAGTACCACAAAAACAAAATAAAACTAATTGTCCAGATAACTAAATCCATCACGAATACACTGTACGCAAAAAATAGCATTTCCATTCAAGATTTCTCCTGTTTTATGACCCTCCTATTCTTGTTCGTGGACATTTGTGTGGATGAGTTAACATCCAACATTCGCTTAGGATTGGTACTGGTTTCAAGGTCGTCTAAGGAAAGTTGCTTTTGATGCGACTTGGTCGGTGTGCTAACCTCATTTTCAGATGTACAAACTTATTCAAAAAACATAAATGGGATTAGTACTCGCAAAACACTGTCTACATAGAGTTTTACAAACGTAAAAATACCTTTAAATCATCTATGGAAATCTTGTCAATCTTCGAAAATAAATCAGTACCCTATAATATAAAATTTTATTGATTCATTCAACTATGTTAAAATATTGTCTTAGGCAAAATAGATGAAGCAATGCAATTTAACCAATATAAACAATAAAATTAATCCAACCAACCTGGCTTTCAAAGTTTGGAACATTGACGTACTTGGATATCAAAGCATCATCGAAGGTTAACCTCATCACAGTGAATATATCGCTGCGTTGTTGGATGTTTTCATGCCTAATTTAAACTTTAAACAATATTTTCTTGTTAGCCAACGCTTCGATTTCGTTTGGGTAAGACAAATCTTCCGAACTCTGTTAGTGGTTCAAATCTTGTTATCATATTTAGACATCATTATCAAAGCCACAAAAATAATACAACTTACCTGAACTATATATTCATTTAGATTAGTAGCCGTCTGCCCAAGTAATTGCATGCACTCCCTATCCCACATCAGGAAAGATGCACTACCAGTCCCATCAATTACCCTTAATTGAAGCTTATACCTTATTAAAATGAAACAAAACTGTTTGTTAAACACATTTTACACAACACAATTAAAAAAAATAACACAAATAATTCTCATACCTAAGAATTCCATCAGCGCTGAAACTATCGCATTTCTCATAATGGAACCTGGTCCCCACAGGGATAACTTTTTTGGACACTTCTTGCACGATAGGTAACACCAATTTTGATCACTCTCAACAGCGATAATAGTAGCATAAATCCAACAATTACCAGCCTAATATAATATAATCCAAACAATAACAGTAATTTCCACAATTATATGTTCTCTAGCATAAACGATTGTATTATACATTGCATAGACTACTCAAAAAAATTACCTCAGTTGAATCCAGTAGTTGTTCAATACTCTTCACCTCACAACCACCACTCGATAAAGTCATCTGGCACATCATAAATAGAACTCGAGGAAATTTGACTTATCCGCTGTGTTACACTTTCATTTCCTATCAACAACCTTAAATAGATTTGCAATGCTATATTAACGCACAGATTTTGAAACAAAACATTATTGCTCATTCACGGAATACGATGACATACTTATCTCGAAATGATTGAACTTCCTCGAGCTGGGAGTTGATACATAATTTTGTCACATGGTATGTGTTACATATCGTCATCTCACCTAATATCATAGTATACATCAATAATATTAAAAATCATCTTTGAAAATAAACTTGAGTCGCAGTTATGAAATTGTTAAAGAGTATACCTCTAAACTTTTTAGCTCGACACATCTACAGTAAGATTATGGCCGGTCCTTCATTGTCAGTATTGAGAGTGTTGCTAACCTCATCAGCATGCTCACCCCAGATGGTGCAAGACAACCGATTATTCCTACGTACAAGGAGCGTTAAAAGTTAAAGGTCGATTAAATAAATGTACTAAAGTTAGAAATAAAAGCAGCTAATGATTTTCTTGGATATTGATGGACATACTCAGTATCCTGTAGCACAATATCAATCATTCTGGTAGTTCTCCTAGATATTTCCTTTGACTTTACCACATCCTTGTCAACTACTTCTCCAATTACATCTAAAATAATAACAGAGTGTTCGGATGCCATGCAGCCCTTTTTTTGTTTGTTTATTTTGTTAGTTTCTAGGTAGATGTGTGGTTAAAATTGAATAGAGAAAATATGTATGGTTAAAAAGTAGTTTAGGAAATTGTGTTGTTTATAAATTTGTTTATAAATTATAATCATTACGTAAAAGAACAGTGTGTAATATACTTGTGATAGTAATGAACATAAGAAATCGTGAATCCATCTAGATTCATTTGAATTTTCAATCAATACGACATTATGTAATACCCCGACTAAGAAATTTTAAAAGAAATGATAGGTACTACTCATACCAAGAAGGTGCACCTTCTTTTCCGGAAGTCCATCTTTAGAAACTCCACAGTTAAGCGTGCTTGGCTTGGAGCAATTCAAGGATGGGTGACCTCCTGGGAAGTTTTCTCAGGGAGTGTGCGAGTGAGGACAAAGCATGCTGAAAAGATATATGTTGGTACAGTGGGGACATTACGTTGTTATCTAACGACCGGCACACCCCTTTAAGTGGGACCCGGGTCGTTACACATTACATATTAAAATCATTAAAAGCAAGTATTACCAATCAACTTGTTCTCATCTGTGTCAGAAGATGACAACAAATCTCGAAACGGAATAAAATCATAAATCTGGTATGGAAAGCTATTATCTTCAACTTCCTTGACATACGTCTTCATCATAAAATTGAGCTCGTATTTGTGATCTGAAGCTTTGTACTTCGAATCGTTGTGTCCAATGACGAAGTCATGCAGAAGATATAATATTCCCTCACACAGTTTAGGCTTGAATGTCTTGATCAAGTTGCGTTTCACCGATGCATGAATTCTAGTGCCTTATATATATTACACATCGAATCATAATAAACACTTGTATGTTTTATAAACGTATCTACATCACTATTTGACCAGTCTAATGTTGAAGAAAAGTTGATGAATACCGACAGAATATCTGACCAGTTTAATGACCAGTCTAATATCAAATATTTACTCATAATAAATGTTGCTACATCAGTATAACTAATCTACATAATCTAGCCTTTATTTAAGAGTTAATAAATTAATTTAATATTCAAAACATGGACTAACAGTATATTAGAAACCCCCAATACTATTATTCTTAATAACTTTTTATTAGCTCATAATATAATTTTTAAAAATTAAAAATAATACAGTTAGCAACTTTAAATTTTTGTTTCAGTTTTAGCAACTTCAAATTTCTGTTTAATATATTCTGTGATTTGTGTACTTATTTTAAAATCTGATTATTGTTATATTGAATTAATATTTTGATTCAATAATCACATAAATCTAGCTTTTATTTCAAATCTGATTATCTGATTTTTTTATTATTATTATTATAAATATTCTTATCACCAGCTGTCCTTTGTTTGATTATCTTATCTTATTATTATTATTATTATTATTATTATTATTATTATTATTATTATTATTATTATTATTATTATTATTATTATTATCACCAGATGTCCTTTCTCTTTGAGGAAACATTGAGCACATTGGATTATACCCACCAGGCTAAGAATATAAGGAATAAGCCTCAGGTTTGTTGCAGATATTTTTTTTATTCAAATATGAAATATAATAAATCTAGCTTTTATTTAAAATCTGATTATCTGATCTGATTATTATTATTATAAATATTCTTATCACCAATTGTCCTTTGTCTTTGAGGAAACATTGAGCACACTGAATTATACCAACCAGGCTAAGAATATAAGGAATAAGCCTCGGGTTTGTTGCAGATATTTTTTTTTATTCAAATATGAAATATAATAAATCTAGCTTTTATTTAAAATCTGATTATCTAATCTGATTATTATTATAAATATTCTTATCACCAGCTGTCCTTTGTCTTTAAGGAAACATTGAGCACACTGGATTATACCCACCGACCTAAGAGTATAAGGATTAAGCCTCAGGTTTGTTGCAGATATTTTTTTTATTCAGCCCTATCAAATATAATAAATCTAGCTTTTATTTAAAATCTGATTATTATTATTATTATTATTATTATTATTATTATTATTATTATTATTAGAAATAATCTTATTACCTGTTGTAGATATTTTTTTTGTTTTTCAAGAAAACATGTAGTTACTTTTGCTCTCCACTTCCTCTAGCTTTTATTTATGTGTACTTTAAGATTGGGATATATGGTTATCTAGTTTTATACGAACTAATTTATTTGCTTAATCACAGGTAGTATGAACTGATGAATGTACTGCATATAATATCAACAACATTGAAAGCGTAATATTTCTTTTGTTATTACAGGAGTCCTTTGTCTTGAGGAAACACTAAGCACACTGGATTAACATTCGCTGTATGAACTGATGAATGTACTACATATAATATCAACAACATTCAAAGCATAATAATTCTTTTGTTATTACAAGAGTCCTTTGTCTTGAGGAAACACTGAGCACACTGGATTAACAGGCAATATGAACTGATGAATGTACTACATATAATATCAACAACATTCAAAGCATAATATTTCTTTTGTTATTACAGGACTTACATTTCTGTCGATCAGGACCATTTCCAAGCTGTAAATGTCTTCGAACTTTCCAAACGCAGGATTCTCCCAAAGCTAGACCACGGGGACATGGAATGCCCACTCGGTTTTCGTAGGAACAATGTCTGCCAAGAGATTTATGATCGGTGCCATACTTCTGCAATTTTTTTTGATAAATAAGAATTTGTATGAATATAGTCAAGAAGAGAATATAGCAAATGCCTTCTGATTTTTACTGTATGAATATAGGCAACACAGAGAACATAATGTATCAAATACCTTTCATTTTTTCTTTTTCTCAAATGCGTTGAAAAAGGAAGCAACCCCTTGAAAGCGTGTAAAAAAACCAGCAAATGAGGGTTGCTACCTTAAATAGGTTGGGTTTCTTGTGTGTTGGTAAGGGAAAAAAAATATCTGTAGGGTTGCACTTTGTCAATCAATCAATTCCTAAATTGAAAAATGACTGCTCGTTTAAGGCATAATGCAATTTTTAAATCACACAGTGTGCTTACCTATTATGTCCATAAAATAAAATGCAAAAAAGATGGATGACTTGTCATTTCAGATTGTTGTCTCATTTAATGCAAAATATCATATTTTTTCGAACACATTCAAAAGTAAGGAGGAGGGAACTCGGCTGGGGGGAAAACCATTACATATGGAGGGAATCACTTGGAGGGAAAAGATGGGCTACTAAGCTCCTTTATAATAATAATAAGAAAGATTTTCAATAAAAAAATTATGAATTTTTGTTATAAAAATAAAAATAAAAAAATTAAAAGCTCGGGACTTGGATCGGCTCGGAAAAGCTCGAGCTTAAAGCTTGAGCCGAGCCTTATTTTTGGGGACGAGCTTTGGTTAGGCTCGGCTCAACCCCTAAAAGCTCGAGCCGAGCTCGAGCCTTGATCTTCGGCTCGACTCGTTGACATCCCAGTTATAGCAACTTATAGTGCAAATTGAAATTGGACCATGCTACTATCACAATTAATTTGACAATGGGCTTGACCACCCCCACATGGGGGTGATGTCGATGTGGGGCCCTCATCACAATTAATTTGACGACGTCGCTACAACGAGGGATGATTCTTTCATTTCTATTTCAGGGGTGGTGGTGCTATACTATATGAATCTACGTTGGTATTGTGGGGATGGTGTGGTGGTGATTTCAACCATTTACGTGGTAGTTATCGACATAGATCTCATCGCAGATCTTATTTACAGTAGTGCCGTTGTGCTTGGCTGTTGCAACGACGCTGCTGATGTTACTGTGGAGCGGTGCTAGTGTGTGCGCTTGGTGGGTTAGATGGTAGTGGTTGTGCAAGTGTTCGGTGGTGTTCGGTGGTGCTGTTGGTTGGTGTTCGGTGGTGATGTGGTGTTGTTGGCTAGCAATTGGTGGTGGGTTGGAGATGGTTTGGGGGTTGGGTGGGATGCGTTGGGTGTGGTTGGTAGGGTAGGATTAGTACATTGTGACTCATTAATTCGTAATTTGTTACCAGAAAACAATATGAGATCTAAAAAATTGAGATTGTGACTGAATTTGTAAATGTGATTCATAATTTTGTAAGTTGTGATCAATTAATTCAAAATCTGTGACCTTGAAAAGAGTTATGACATAGATTTTATGAATTGTGATCAAAAAATAAATCGTGACATGCAAAAATTTGATATTAGTTAATGAGAAATATATTGTAACTTATTAAAATTGTAAATTGTGACAAAAAAAAAAGTCATGGCCTACGAAATTTTGATTTATGACCGGAAAATAAGTCGTAACTTATAAATTTTGTGATATTTGACCAAAAAATAAGCTGTGACCTATAATATTTGTAATTTGTGACCGGTGAGAAATTGTGACACATTAATTTGATAACATGTGATTGATAAATAAGTTGTGGCCTATGAATTTTAAATGTGACTGAAAAGTAAGTCGTGACAAAATAATTTTATAATTTATGATCGAAAAATTAATCGTGACCTAAAATACTTTGTAATTTGTGACCGAGAAATAAGTATAGTCGTGACCTTTAATATTTGTGATCTGTGACTACATAATAAATTGTGATCGATTAACTTACAAGTTTTTTAGTTGTGACCAATTAAATTGAAATTTGTGATCGTGAAATAAGTTATGACTTATAAAATTTGAGATTTATGACGTATAAATAAGTTTTTGACCAAAGAACTTTGCAAATTGTGAACGAAAAATAAGTTGTTATCGATTAATTTGATAATTTTGATCGAGAAATAAGTTGTGATTTATAAATTTTGTGATTTATGACCTAGAAATAAATTTGACCGATAAATAAATCACGGCCAATTAATTTAATAATTTGTAACTTACAAATTTTTTAATTTGTGATTGTGACTATAAATTACATATAATTTATGACCGTAAAATAAGTTGGAATTGATTTGACTAATAAATTCATAATATGTGACTAGTAAGTAATATGTGACTTCAAAAATATTTTAGATTGTGACTAAATATGTAATTGTGACTTTACAGATTTTTAAGTTGTGAGCTATAAAATCTAAGACTTGTGATCTCGAAATAAGTTGTGACCTAAGAATTTTGCAAATTGTGACTGAGAAATTAGTTGTCATCGAATAATTTGTGACTGAGAAATAAGTTGTAACCCATAAAATTTGTGACATCGAAATAAATTGTAACATCTATAATTCGTGATTTTTCCGAGAAATAAATCATGACTAATTAATTTAATAATTTGTGACAGATGGATTTTGTGATTTGTGACCGTAAACATAGATTGTATATAATTGTGATATTAACCTATTTAATTACTTATTTAATTTTCGACACAAATGTAAAAGGATTCTGCCAACAACGTCATATTCTTAAACTCCTCGAAATAACGAAATCTGTCGGAGTTTGTATCATACACATTGATAATACTTTTACCATCCAGGTTGCTGGAATACTCATCCACCTCTATATTTAATTTATTTATTTTTTTTAAATCTGATTTTTGAAACAAAACATCAAGTTTCTTTGGTTTCAAATCCTATCTTTTAAAAACCTTGTATATGTATCTATTGATACTTTGGTTTCAAATATATATATATATATATATTAATTTCATTCGATCAAAAAAAAAAAAGTGTATTAATTTCATAAATATTAATGCATGCTTAGTAATTCTAACGTATTCCACCAAAAGTATTCCTATTTTCTAGAGATCTCAATTTTTATGAGTCCCATTTGGAGTGGGATTCTGTATGTGCCCCTATTTATTCACCTAGTTAATTTCCAAATAAACAGTTTTACCATATATATATTGGAAAACCTTCCTATTTAGCTGTGTTTTTGTTGAGAGAGAGAAGAGCAAAAAAGTTGAATCTTGTTCATGGCTGAGATAAGTGAAGAGAATATGGCCATGGATTCGACTGATTCTGATGAATGTCCGATCAAGCAGGTGGATTTAACAGTGCCAAAAACTGATGATCCAAACATGCCCACATTCACATTCAGAGTGTGGGTTCTTGGAGTCGTTACTTGCGCTTTGCTTTCCTTCGTAAACCAGTTTTTCTGGTACAGAAGTGAGCCTTTGTCAATCAGTTCGATTTGTGCACAGGTGGCCGTCGTGCCAATTGGGCATCTGATGGCGAAAACTGTGACGAAACGTGTTTTCTTGAAGGATACCAGATTCGAGTTTACAATGAATCCAGGGCCTTTCAATATTAAAGAACATGTTTTGATTACTATACTAGCCAATTCTGGGGCTGGAAGTGTTTATGCTACTCATATATTGAGTGCAGTCAAGCTTTATTACAAAAAGAGTTTCAGTTTCGTTCCTGCATTGCTTGTGATGATAACCACTCAGGTAGGTTTCTTTCTTTCTTGAAATATGTCGTTAAATTTAATTGATACTCAACTATCAACAAGAACTAATTATTATGAAACAAACAAACTACAGGTTCTGGGATTTGGATGGGCTGGAGTTTTTAGGAAACAATTGGTCGAACCGGGAGAGATGTGGTGGCCAAGTAATTTGGTTCAGGTCTCCTTATTCAGGTACGCTATCATTAGGATACATATATACACAATATATACATATAAAGACTGTACAAACCGGATTATATAAATTTAATTGTCGCAGGGCTCTTCATGAGAAGGATAAGAGACCCAAGGGTAGAATGACCCGGACACAATTTTTCCTCATAACTTTAATAGCCAGCTTTAGTTATTACATTTTCCCTGGATATTTTTTCACAATGTTAACTTCACTTTCCTGGATATGCTGGATTGCCCCAAAATCTGTCTTTGTCCAGCAATTGGGCTCAGGATTAGGTGGTCTTGGTATTGGGGCCTTAGGCTTTGATTGGTCCACCATTTCATCCTATCTTGGAAGTCCTCTTGCAAGTCCATGGTTTGCTACTGCTAATGTTGCTGCAGGTTTCTTCCTCGTCATGTACGTTATGACGCCCCTCAGTTACTGGTCTAACGTCTACCATGCCAAGAACTTCCCCATTTTCTCGGAAGATCTTTTCCAGTTGAGTGGTTCAAAATACAACACTTCGGCTGTCATTAGTTCCAACTTCAGCCTCGATAGAGCAGCTTATAGCCGAGCTGGTCCGTTATATTTGAGTACTTTCTTTGCCATGACATATGGAATTGGATTTGCCACACTCTCTGCAACTCTTGTACATGTTTTACTCTTCAATGGAAGGTATATTATAATATTAATCTTTTATTTAATGTAACTTGTATTTGTTACCTTTTGTTTTATGGAAATTTCCTTTTGCAGTGATGTATGGAAGCAAAGCAAAAGTGCATTTAAATCGAATAAGAAGATGGATATACACACAAGACTTATGAAGGAGTATAAGCAGGTTCCTCTGTGGTGGTTTCTCATTATCCTTGTAGTCAATATTTCACTCATTCTTTTCGCTTGTATGCGTTACGATCGCACGCTCCAATTGCCGTGGTGGGGCGTTTTCCTTGCGTGCGCCATTGCCTTCATGTTCACTCTTCCTATTGGCATAATTACTGCCACCACAAACCAGGTTTGTACTTGTTGTAAATTTCACGTGTTATGATCATTTTGTTGAGTTTTGTATTCATTTTCATTTCGGAATATATGTACAGACTCCAGGTCTAAACATCATTACAGAATACATAATTGGTTATGCTTACCCTGGGCGTCCAGTGGCGAACATGTGCTTCAAGGTATATGGCTATATAAGCATGACTCAAGCCCTCACCTTTGTTCAAGATTTCAAGCTTGGTCACTACATGAAAATCCCACCAAGATCAATGTTCTGGGCGCAGGTTCGTATTCTTGTTTGTGTTTGGTAAGTAAGATTTGATTCTGAATGCTAATTAAGTGAATCTAATTTTCCAGGTGATTGGGACTCTGATTTCAGTAGTAATATACACAGGAACTGCATGGTGGTTAATGAAAACAATTCCCAACCTTTGTGATACAAACTTGTTACCACCCAACAGTCCCTGGACATGCCCAATGGACCATGTATTCTATGATGCATCAGTTATTTGGGGACTAGTTGGACCTCAAAGAATCTTTGGAAACCTTGGAGTATACCCAAATATCAACTGGTTCTTTCTTGGAGGGGCCGTTTCACCATTGATAGTATGGTTGGCAACAAAAGCATTCCCAAAGCAGAAATGGATTGGCCTTATCCACATGCCTGTTGTGTTGGGCTCCACGGCCATGATGCCTCCTGCTACTGCTGTCAACTACACAAGTTGGATTATTACGGCTTTTGTGTTCGGATTTGTTCTTTTCCGGTACCGGCAGAGGTGGTGGCGACGCTATAATTACATCTTGTCCGGTGGCCTTGATGCAGGAACTGCTTTTTCTACACTATTGCTGTTTATTGCACTGCAATCCAGAGGAATTGGTGTTTCTTGGTGGGGAAATAATTTAGATGGATGTCCACTTTCTTCTTGTCCAACTGCTAAAGGAATATCTGTTGATGGCTGTCCTGTTGTTCAGTAGGACAACAATTTTATTTTTCTTAGCATTTTCTTTCAACCTTATGAACCATTTTTTTTTAGATTGCTTGTGAATTTTAGTTTTTCTTTTCATGTGGATATGATGATTGTTTCAGTTGGTACATATGTTTCTGCTTTTTTTTTCTCGATTTTGCTTCAATTTTGATTGTTTGATTATCATCCAGCCAGAGGCAGGTTATGGCAAAGGGACAATAGAGTAGTCGTATTTTGGTTCACCAGTCCAGTATATTTCTGTATCTTTATATTGTTTTTGAATTATTTTATTATTTGTTTGCATTGAGGATTATTCCAACCTTAAAGAGGTAAAATGTCTAGGAACCCACTCAGCAACTGAGTTGAAATTGGTAAATGCCTGGGGGCAGATTAGTTTGTTTCCACAGTATGCGTCTTGTATATTATGCAGTTCATAAGATGCGTTTTTTGGTTCACCAGTCCAGTATATTTCTGTATCTCCACTTGTAAACTATTTTTTGCAGGAATAAAATGGTTAATTCTTAATCAGGGCTTTGACTTAATTGCTAGTTCCACTTGGAGATCATTTCCGACGCATTTGCATTATTTAGTTTGTATACTAGGAGTCGCAGCATACTCGTACTGTTTGACTAACACATTTCTCAAAATCACTTTTTAACCACACAAATTTTTTAAAATCATTTTTCAACCAAATATTCTATCTCGAAAATACCACATTATTTATTTATAAACAAAAAACATTTACCAAAACGGAGGCTTAAATAAAAAATAAATACTTTGCAGAATGAGATAACGTTATACCTATGAAAAACTATTGATTTTTACCTGTTTAAGGGAAGTCCTTTTTTTATGGGAAATGTACACAATTATATCACTTCAATTATCACTTTTTAAAACTAACAAATTTAAGATTAATTTTTAAAAATTTGGTGTAGTAGATTAGGAACCAAACCATGGGCCACCTCAACTACTTTAACACCATTTTGAAGTTTTTTCACCATCAATTAAGGTCAAAATCGCATCCGATGAAGCGAGCTACCGGAATCTGGCTGAACGAGCACAGGGAGTTTCACTTCAAGTGCACCAAGGTCTAAAAGTAGCTCATACATTTGCCTCACCGAACAAGACTATACTACTTATACCTCGCCAAGCACGATGCCTCACCAGTCACCATGCGAGATGATTGCTTCATATGTGCTTTGTGAAAGTGCCAGTTTAAACATGTTTAATGAAGTTCCTCTCATTTAAATTTCAGTCCCATAATAAATTACCATGGCTTGAATCTAATAAAGATATTCTGAGTAAGAACAATTCCAACCGCACTGCAAAATGGAGTTTAACGGTAAAATGAAGACAATTTCTTGATCCAACCGAACTGTATCTCCATCTTCAATATGTGGCGTCCCCTCTTCATTTAGCGATAATTTTACAGTTTTTGTTTATTCCAAATCTGTTTCTTCCTTCTATGTCCAGTGATAATTATTTTGTTTGGTCAAATCTATTTAATCTAGTATAAATAACAACTTAAAATAAAATTGATCATGCTTAAAATAAAAAATTTACATAATTAATAGGTAAAAATGAAGAATATAAAATCACGGCACGATAACTAAACATGAAATAATAAAATACGACAAGTAAATTAGGATAATTTAATAATCTAGTAAGCCATTTCCAGATCCTCGTAGATCATCAAAATATTGACTAAATGGAGTTGAATTATTTTGAGATTCCTTACTTGGTCGTTGAGATCTCTCTTTTTTATAATCGTAGTTGTTCGCTTCAAATAAACTCACATAGACTTAGATCTTGTTGGGAGTCCAAATCTTTATGTAAGATTTTATTCTCTTCTCGAAATTCTGCAACTGCTACTTTTTTCGACACGGTTTCAACGACTATTTTTCCGAAAACCCCACATTACAATGAAGCGATGTTTCAACGACGATTTCGAATGCCACGAAGCTTATTCTTACGTATACTTCAAGCAATCCAATCGCATGACAACTATTTCTTGTAAAAGAGAGATGAGCTAGGTAGACTTAGTTTATCTATTTTTCAAAATATTACAATTGTGATGAGGATGTTGACATATGGTGTTGCGGAAAATGCAATTGATGAGTACGTTTAAATAGGAGAATCCACTACAATTGAAAGTTTGAAGAGATTTGTTAGGCTATTGTAGAGATATTAGCTCAACAATATCTAAGATCGTCAAATACTAATCTCATTGCGAGGTTACTTCATATTGGTAAACAACGTGATTTTCTAGGAATGCTGTGTATTCTAAATTATATGCGTTGGAAGTAGAAAAATTGTCCAAAAGCTTGGGCGGGAAAAAATGCTGGTCGAAGTAGATCCCAACAATCATTCTCGAGAAGTTAAGTAATTATGATTTATTGATATGTCATGCACCTTTTGGTTTTCCAGGATCAAACAATGACATCAATGTGTTGGAGGCATCCCATTTGTTCGCAAACCTTAACTAAAAGTATTGCTCCTCCCGCTAATTACATCATTCAAAAAAAGAATATGACATGAATTACTATTTAACTGAAAGTATATACCCAAAATGGTATATTCTTGCAAACAATTCATAATTCACAAGGTCCAAAAAATATTTTGCAACATGACAAGAAAGTTGTAAAAAAGATGTCGAACTAGCATTTGATGTTCTTCAAGCACGATTTGCGATAGTCGTAGGACCAACACGATTTTGGTCCAAACGTGTGTTATATGATATAATGACTACATGCATTACTATGTACAACGTGATTATTGAGGATAAACTTGATGTTTACATGCCTATTTCATTTTATCATAAAGCATTCACTCCTGAAGTTGAGATGGTCGAGATAAAAATGTTCGATTTTAAGAATTTCTTCCTCGACATAGATGAATTAAGGATAAAGAATCTGATATTGCACTTCGAGAATTAGTATACAAGATTTAATTGTTTTCTATTTATATTGTGCGAATGTTTTTATGTTATATGCAACGTTTTTATCTAAAATGGTGTATCTTTTCAGTTGTGATATTAAGATTAATGACTTTGTTTAATAAACATAATATTTTCGATAATTATTTTATATTATCAATTTATTAAATCTAAGTAGTAATAAAATATATAATTTATACTTTTTCGAAACCAATTAATTGTTGAGAATTGAAAATAATAAGAGATGTAAAGTTTATTGTTCATTCGGTGTAAGATTTAGAGTTTTTGGTTGAAAATGATTTTGCAAGATAGTGCGAAATTACACCATTTAAAGTAAATTTACTCCATTTTGAAGTTTATAGGTTGAAGAAGCTCTCAGCATTTCTATATCCCCTGATCTTCAAATTGTTGACAAGGAACTATGTTCTTGATCTAATCAACTACCATTAACCTATCAAAGACGGTGAGGTGTGACTTCGTCGCTCCTCCGATACTTAAGTCAGTAAAGAGAGAGAATATTCAACGCAAGAGGCTATGAACTTTAATAATAATTGTGTACCGAAATTATGATTGAGAGGTGAGTATTTACAGGGGTGCGCAATACAATCCTAGTAGGATTATGATGCTTGAATTTAGGCACAAGTCCTATTAGGTGTCCTTCTATTTGTTAGGGATTAATACTGCAATATGACTTTAAAGTTGATAAAATATATTCATTCCTAAATTTTAACCAGTGATCAATCAATTTTTAATCTATGTGATCAGCATTTAATTCTCATCCCAACATCTATTGCTCATCCAAACAGATAATCAAGGATTCCGTTGCTCGAAGATTCCCTCATCATTGCTCATATAATTACGCACAGAATATTTCAACAAAATTGAAATCCTGGGAATCATCAATTCTCTATCCGCAAAAGCATATTCTTCACAACTCAATATTCGGTCGATCCATAAACTGCCTTCATTTTCCATTTCTACACGCTCGGTATATTGGAATATTAGGGCTTTAAGATGCAATAAAATATATTTATCCACTCGAGGAAAACTAGAGGAAATGAATTGTAACGACCCCCCCCCCCCCACCCCCCACAAAGTCATGTATAAATTTAATTTAAATGTTGAAAAGAACAATTCTTGTGACACACTTTCAGTAATACCATGTACAAATGTTGAAAATAACTATTTAAAAGTCAAAACGAGGCTAAAACAAATATTTTGGTAAAAATAGGGGTAGGGGCAACCTTGGAGGGTAGGAGTCGCCCTCTCCAAGTTCGGTGGCTGTAGGATCCTGATATAATTTTTTTCTTTAAAACATTTCTCATTTTTCAAAAATACCGTCAAAGTATGCAAGATAAAAATTTATATTCTATTAACCAAACGATTTACTATAAAACACATCTCTTCCTTCATTACGAGTCTATCAAAAAGGAAAGGAGTTACAAAACTTATTATTCCATAATTAGTACTTCAATCCCATGGAAATTTCTCTGAAAACAAATGAGGGTAATTGCATCATACATATCTTTTTAATAGTGACACTTCATAAAATGATGAAAACCCTTAAGATTTTCGATATATAAACCAAGGACTTTCATGATAAACAAAAGGTACTTCCCATCATTTAACATCCTCTAGACCGCGACATCTGAAAAATGAGGATTATGACAATGTGAATACCATGTATTCAGTGAATAATCTATCCCATAATAAATTTGGAAATACAGGAAGAATCAAATGGGCCCAATTATAGACGGTCAATTCTATCAAATGCGTGCTATATCGGCCAATTAGTTCATATTCATATCACACTAACATGCCAAAGCTAAAATACACCATTAAAGTGTACAAACAAAACAGAGGGGCCAATGCCCAAAACAAAAACAAAGAGATAAAATCGTAGGTCTATAACAAATTTAAAAAAAAAAATTAAAACAAAAGTAAATAGTATTTTCCTCAAAATATGATTTTCGTAAAAGAAAGATGCCATAGACTACTCGCCTTTGGCATTGTAGAAATGTTTTGCTAAAAATCATGGAAACATTTCAAAATTTGGAGTCGGACCTAGGAAATCGTCATTATCCTAGGAGTCGACCCCCTATTCTGTTTCTCCAAAAAATTTGGGCAAATTTCTTATTTGAAGAAGTTTTGGGCAATTTCTTCTTAATCCCAAGTAAGTAGAACCCTTCATCCCAAGCCTCCTAAGGGATGAGAACACAAATAAATATTACCATTTGCCCCTCAAAATTGCCACATTCATCCTCATTTAGCCTAGTGTCCCCACATAGGTGTCCACAATCTAGAACATCAAATGGGAATTTTAAAACCATATTTGACATTTCTTAAATTTTTCTTTACAATTCAATGCCCCTCAAAAATTGCCACATTCATCCTCATTTAGCCTAGTGTCCCCACATAGGTGTCCACAATCTAGAACATCAAATGGGAATTTTAAAACCATATTTGACATTTCTTAAATTTTTCTTTACAATTAAATGCAAAATTTAGCTTTTACCAAACTTGTCCTTATGGGGTTTCCACTTTCTAGAACCTTATCTCATGGGAATTTTCAGACTTTGTTTGGCATTTCTTAAATTTACTTTGTTAATTTCATGCAAAAATCCTACTTTGTCAAATATTCCTTATCACTACTACTTAAAAGTACGGATAGGGAGAAATCTTTTACTTGACAAATTTGCCCTCATGTATTTAGATTTAACCCAAATATATCCTTCTGCCCATTAATTAAATGGAACAATCTACCCTAGCTAAACGTCCATTTTCAGAGAGACTCCCATTTGTAGAAACCGATTGCCTCCTCTCCATTTGTTATTCACAGACTCTCCTTTTGTAGTTGGGATTGGGCTCGGTTACCAGTTTGGCCGACTATGCTACTGGGTGGTGAGGTCACTTCGTCTTCTCAATTTTCCTTGGAATGAATTGATGTTGATGAGGATTTTCAATGGGTGTGTATTTGTGACTCTCCCTTCTCTTCTCTTCACAATGGGTTTCACATTTGTTTTTCTCACATTTGTTTTCTCTTCTTCAGGTTCAATTTGATATAAAAATGGGTTTGATTTTGATCTTTTTTAGCTTTATTACGTGTTTTACTTCGATTCTTCGTGTTTTTGTGGATATATGTTTTTGTTTGTGCGTCACTGCTCAAATTTCTGAATGGGTATGAGGAAAGTCAAAACGAGTGCAATTAGTGCTCCGAAAAGATATCATAGATGCGTTCTACCTTCTAGAGTTGAAGTCCTTATTGAAGAAGATACAATTAGGGTGGTTCCTGTGTCTTATTGGTGTAATTTTTATACAAAATATTAGTACTTATTGGTGTAATTTTTCTACAAAATTGAATGTAGATTGTGTATGCCTCTAGTGTGTGTTCTGTCATTTTCCTAATGGGGAAAGTCAAAAACGAGTGCAATTAGGACTCGGAAAAGATATCATAGATGCGTTCTACCTTCCAGAGTTGAAGTCCTTATTGAAGAAGATACAATTAGGGTGGTCCCTGTGTCTTATTAGTGTAATTTTTCTAAAAAATATTAGTACTTATTGGTGTAACTTTTCTACAAAATTGAATGTAGATTGTGTATGCCTCTAGCCTGTGATCTGTCATTTTCTTGATATGATGGAATCATATAGTTTATCTGTATGATATGGCAGGTATCACTTGGTTGGGACATGCTCTTGATGATTATGAGATAGATTTACAAAATAGATTTAGCTTCATCGTCATAGTTTTGTAGGGATTAGTTTAAATCTTTGCGGATGGAGGATTTTGGTATTGTGGAAGAAATGTTTTCTGAACTTGATAGGACACCAATGCTAAACAAAAAATTCCTTTGGAGATGAGTTGGAGAAGGAGATTGGTTTCTTGGTTTGTGACTATCATACAGGTTTTGTTTTTTTCTATCTTTTCACTATGTTGATTCTTAAGACCATTTACCTTTGGATAAGTGTTGATCTTTGGTAAGGTTTTCCATTTTTGACACCGGAAGGACCTTCTAAGTTTGGTTTTGGATTTGGAGTTTTTTTCAAATGCTATATATTTAATTTTATTATTTGGTGAGATTTTGTTGCAGATTGGTAGTTGCTAAAATTTTAATAGTACTTTATTGGAGAAAATGGCGTTGAGATTCTGAACTCAAGTTTGTTTTGCCTTGTGTTTATATTAACGTTTTTCTTTCTTATTTAGGATTATTTAGTTTAAAAAGATTTAATCTTATGTGAGATTTTAATTTATTCAGTTTCTAAGTTTACGACGTGTGAGTTTTGATTCCGGATCCGTGTTTACTTTATTAGGAGTTAGATATCTTTCTTAGGGCTTAAGCTTCAAGAATTGTATTGGACCTGAACCGAAGGTAGCCTGATGATATTTTTGATCTGGACAGAGAGAAGAAAATAGAGTGTTGATGTTTAAGATCTATTTGTAAATGTCATCCTTTGTATGGGGTTTTCAAATTGGATCACCTGTTAGGTTATCCACTTCTTTATAACTCAACCTAAACATGGTTGTAAATATGGCCCTATTCAGCGGTGTGTAAATCGAATTTTGTTATTTGTTAGCATTCGTTTGGTAAATTGGTTTATAAATTACACAAATTTTCAAATTACTTTTAACCACACTAGTAGTAAGCACGTGCTTCGCACGTCTTATGTATATATTGAATGTTAAAGTAATGTTTTTTAAGTACTAATATTGTTTTTGAAAATAATTTACGTAATTGAGATTGTTAGAAGAAAATTATAAATGAACTTCAATTCTTAATATATTAATATTTTATTGAAAATTTTCGTCCAGATCTTCGAAATATACATCAAACAATTATTTAAAATGTCTGCTTAATAAATAAGTCATGTGTGATATATTAAGAAGTAATATTATATCATAAAATATTAGGTATATCAACAATTTCTTTATAAAATATTAATGGTAAGTCGCGAAAAAATGTGAAAAAAATGTGTATGGATAAACTTAATTAATTTGTGAATATATTTTATAAGGAAAAAAGTTTAATATTATGCTCTCCTTTGAGAGAGATTAAAATAAGATTTTAATCTAAGTTAAAGTCAACAATTAATTTTAACCATGCATTTCATCGGACATACAACTTTTCACAATATTCTAAAAATAAATTAAAAAGTAATGACACTAAATTAATATTAATTGAATAACCAATTTCGATTTAGTCAACGTGGATAAATTAATGAAATTTCCATTTAGTCAACTTGGATAAATTAATATTTTTGAAATAAAAATAAAAATAAATATAAATAAGTTTCAATAAATGAACTAAAGTTACTGTTGAAAAAAAGAAAAGAATGTAGGGATAAAATGGGAAATCAAAGGATTCCCACTCATCCACACTTTTAAGATAGTGTAGATGTAGATAGATATATTTTTCTCTGCAATTTTCAGCTATTACTTTTTACCTCAAAATAAATCAGTTTATAAACCAAATAGTATCATCAAACAAAGGAATCAACAAAATATTTGATTGAAAATGGCTTGAAAATAAAATCAAATATACGCACAGAAATTGAATTGAGAAATTACTTTATTTATAAGGGTATGTTCTTTAACGCAATTATTACAATTTATAAACAACATAATTTTAAAACCACTTTTTAAATCACATACATTTTCCCTCTCCACTTTTTTACAACATTTTATTTTGAAAACATAAATAAATTAATCAATTAATAATTATTAGAGTGTTACCAAACAAAGTTTAAATTAATGTCCCAAAAATTACATTATTTATAATTAATTTATAAATTGTTTACCAAAATACACAGTGTAGAGCTTGTTTGGTTTGAGCGCTTTTCTTCTTTGTTTCTGGTAGACAATACCTTTGCTCCATCTTTCCTTCTTATTAGTGTTTATTATTGTTTTCATGCAGGAAAGAACAAGTGACGAGGTATCAATGCCCAAATATTTTTCGATTCCTTGCTTTACTTGCCTTCAAGAGAACAAGTGACGAGATATCAATGCCCACATATTTTCGATTCCTTGCTTTACTTGCCTTCAAAATATTTACAGCTGAGAAGGTAGTCTTAGCTAAATTGCATTTCATATGAATTGTCATATTCAAGATTGCTAGCTCAAAATTAATAGTTGTCTGGTTCCAATAGATGTTATTTTGGAAGTTGGTTTGAGCGAAAAATTTGATGCAACAAATGTGGTATGCATCATACTAAATTTGGATTAGATATCTGTATTTATATTCAATCATGGCACTTCAATAAAAAAAAATGTTACAACTCCATTATTTTGTAACTTATATTTCACAGGTTACATTCAAAATATTTTACAAATTTTAATTCACATTTACATTTACATTTCTTTTATCATTTTATTATTTGGGTACTGTTATCAATATTTTCAAGTTTTGTCCTGATTTATTATTATAGTTTATAATTTTAATTCTTAAGAAAAATTATATTATACGTCATCATTGAATAAATATTACTGTGATTATAAAATATTACATGATCCTCGATCCAAAATGATACTATTTCATTAATCCATGATTTTTATTTTCGTAAATTGCACAAAAAAATATTTTACAAATTTTGACTCACGCTCATATACAACATAATTACTAATACAACTACATTACACTGCATTAATATAATTAATTTTTGAATTAATAATCATAAGAAATTTTGTAATGTTTCACTGGCTTTCACTTTAAATCAATACACAAAATGAGAATCAATATCTTAAATCCTTACATATTAACATCCTTATTAATTCATAACATAATTCATTACATTTATTTATTATCTAACAACATACAATGGTATTAATCTTATTATATTCAACTTCAAATGATAAAGAATATTCATTCAGATTCAAAATGAACAATTTTCAGTATGTCTATACCTTTGTAATATTGATCATTAATAGGACCTAAGAACAAACAATGCATAATGTTGGAATATACCTTCTAGAACTTGGATTCATTTATGGAAGCTATATGAAACACTTTCTCGCGAAGTTTCAATATAAACTATAAAAGTCTTAGTAAAAGTAGAAACAAAAAATAAGAAATTTTTGTGATGAGTTAACCAAAATATAATGTACAAAAAAGTGTTATTGTAATCAAAACATTACATTTCGCTTTATTCAATATTTTCATATTATATATATAATTTCATTAAAAAAATAACCTCAACTACTCTAAAAAATAGTATTAATTCTTAAAAAATATTACACATTATAATATTCATCATATACATAAGACATGCAATACACGTGCTCACTACTTGTTTAATATAATAAGACCAAAATCATTATCCAATTTTTGCCATCTCCCAAAAGTGCCACTTATCCACTCAAGTGTTCTTATCTAGAATCCCATCACATAGGAAATTTATTGTTTAAATTCCCTTTTATAATTTCATGCAAAATTTTCATTTTGCCAAACATGCCCTAAAAATTTTACTGAGTTTTTCCTCCAATTTCAGTACAAATACTACTTTCACCAAACTAACTTAAATTTTTATTTAAAAAATTTCGGGATATTACATGATCGATTTTTTTTTTTTTTTTTTTGGTTCATAAGAAAACTGATAGTAAAGAATAGAAATTATTGTTTCAATAATCAGAAGGCAAAGTTGTAATGCTCCAAAAATTCATCATATTATCATATTCAGTTATTCTCATTTAAAAGGACAAACTTGAAAGCCAATTAGAAATTTTAATTTATTTGGCATGTTTAAGAGAGACATATTCTACATCGAATAAGACTTTTGATTTTGTTGTGTCTCTTGAATATTTAGAGCACCGTCGTGCAGAGCTCTTAATTTCATTGAAAATTGTATATTGTAGAACATATTAGATTATAGCACGTGAACCGAAAATTCAAATACAGAAGATTAAAAATTTTGAAATGTTTGTTTAAAATGACCTATTTTCACGAGCCATAATTTTTGCCACGATTGAATGTATTGCGTCCCAGTAATGATACAAAAAACTAGGCAATGAGTATTTTAAAGTAGTATATTGGGAGTTTATTTTGATAATAGTACACAAATGTCGAAAAATAAGACAAAAGTAGCCACTTGAAAAGAAAAGAAAAAAAGATAAAAATAAAATAGTTTCAAGTGGCTCACTTTGATGAGACATAACTTTTACATTGATTATCGATTTTATGATCGAACAATATCGTTGTAAATTATTCCATGAGTTCTTCGCATGACACGAAGAATTCTCTATTACGGCTTCATATTTTAGAAGTTTACATAAAAAGAGCTATTTTGTAGGTTTAATAAATATTGAGAACAAAACGTAAGTCTTACACTTATAGGACTAAAAGAAAAAAATTAATTAATTTAATTGTATTTTAGTTCGCTATAAAATTTATAAATAAAGCCGGTATTTAAAATGGGATCAACCCTGTAACACCAAGTCAGGAGAGCTTAAAATGATTTGATAGGTACTACTCATACCAACAAGGTGCACCTTCTTTTCCGAAAGTCCATCATAAAAAACTCCACAGATAAGCATGCTTGGCTTGGAATAATTATATGATAGGTGACCCACGGGAAAGTTTTCTCTAAGAGCGTGCGAGTGAGGACAAAACATATTGAGAAAACCCATGTTGGTACAGTGGAGACAATACGTCGTCATCTAACGGACGGGATAACCCGTTAAGTGGGAATTGGGTCGTTACAAATGGTATCAAAGCCGGCCACCAGCCAGAAATCGGGAACTAAGTGCTATGCGGGACAAAGTGTTACGCCATATGACGGGAGCCACCTCTTAAACCCGTAAGAGCCACCTCTAGAATCTCAACACCTGACAATGGATCCTCAGATGGTTTAAGCGAGACGAGGACATCACGAGTCTAACGATGGGTGATTGTAACACCAAGTCAGGAAAGCTTAAAAAGATATAATAGGTACTATTCATACCAACAAGGTACACCTTTTTCCGGAAGTTCATCATTAGAAACTTCTTAGTTAATGATGCTTAGCTTGGAGCAATTCTATGATGGGTGACCCCCTGGGATGTTTTCTCAAGGAGCGTGCGAGTGAGGACAAAGTATGTTGAAAAGACCCATATTGGTACAGTGGGGACAGTACTTCGTTATCTAACGATTGGGACAGCCCGTTAACTGAAAACTGGATCGTTACAAACCCCAAACTAAGGGGATCGATCCCCCCTCCCATAAAAGAAAGAGGGGGGGATCGATCCCCTATAAAATGGGAAAATCAACCCCCATAAACTAAATCGGTTGTGCTATACATACTGCTAGTTTTACAGCTAGTTCTGCATCTAGTTAATAAAGACAAAATAGTAAACAATGTATCAACTATATTATCCTCCTTTCAATAATTTTGCAAAGTATATCCTTCTGTTTTAGATTAACTTATATATTGGTTTTATCTTGTATTTCTTGTTCTATTTTGAATCTTATTATATAAATCGATTCTATGGTCTAATATATTAGAATAATCTGTAATATATTGATCACGATTTTATAAGAATATATGATATTCTTCAGATGATTCGTTCATAATTTTTAATTGGGTAGTAATCATGTTTATTTTTCTAATATTTTTCTAATAGTTATCTAATCATTTAATTGTATATCCTGACATTTTATATGAAACCAAACCAAACTATACAAATATTAATACAAACATCAAGATATGGAGCAACTGTAATTGTCTTTAATTATTTCAATAGTCTTACAGTAATCTATGAAGTTTCAAGTAAATTTTCAAATTCAATTAATGTCTGGGAATTGATTATAACTATATCAGCTATGATATCTACACTAGGATCAAATGGTATATAATATTTTGAACTGTTCTCTCTTTTTTCCCTAATTTATCAATTATATCTTGGATATCTTGTATTACTATAGATCTAACTATGCTTCTAGCAAAGTTTTCCATTAAGTTTTTTTTTAAAAAACTTTTAAATATTTCTTGTGATGCATAAAGTTGTTCTTAATATCCAATCTTATAAATTTCATTTTCATATTCAATTCCTTTTTATTTTTTATATTTTTTTAACTCTATATGGACCTCTCTTAGATCTAGGTTTTTTCATTGTATAATTCTTTTCATTCATGATGATATTAAAATGTTTTAAATGTTCTGCTTCCTCCTAATTCCAGAAAAACATGTACATTAAGAATACTGACATCTTTTCCTATTCTTTGTACCTTTTTATTTTCCTTCTGATGTTGTTGACGTTCAGGCTCATAGGTTTTCTGCTACCACACCCTTAAACGGCCTCTTGCCTTCATAAGTTATTAGCCACACCTGGATTCATGCTTTCATTGTACAGTATCTTAATGAAAAATATTTTAGACAGAGTGTAGGGAGTTTTCTTAATAATATATTTTCTTTTAGGAAATAGGATTTAGAAGATAAAAATTTAGAAACCCATGATGTTTGGTAATCAAACGAACTTGTATTGATATTGGAATTCTTGATATTACAAACTCAAAAAGGACTCTTGTGAATATAGTCTTGTGTGCACAAAACTCAGCCTGCCCTTCTTCTATCTCAACTATTGACAAATATAGAGGATTTTGAAATCAAATTCCGTCATCCCTTACATCATTTGGTACAAGTGGGTGGACCAATAATTGGTCCTTATTACATCATGACTTACATCACAATTCTATAATTACATACAGTTGTTGATATATCTAATCCTACTTTTCAAAAAGCATATACAAGCTATCCTCCATTATTTTTGTCGGCACGTGGGGGCAATCTCTTGCTCCGCATACCTCTTGTATAGTTATAATGGTTCTATTAATTCGATAGGTGTCAAATTTTTCAATATACTCCTTTAATATAGTGTATTTATCTTTTCCATTATTCGTGAGGAGCGCCCATCCTTCATATTGGCATAGGCATTTGAATATTTTATCATATAAGTTCTTGGAAATGTGGTATAGAACCTTCATTCCCAACACTCTTCGGGACTTGATCCATGATCTTTTGATATTTGTAAAGCTTTGGTATTATGCCTGACTTCAATCTCAAAAATCTCGTCCAACATATCCAACTGTGATAATATGTTTCGTAAGAAAAAATATCATTCCATCAATTTCTACACTAATTGAATAAAATTTGATATATATATTGATATGATACGGAGTAAGAGTTCAAAGAAGATGTCATCACACAAGGAACCCAAGCTCAAGCACAAGCTTAGGGAGTTAAAAGAACCAACAAGAAGTGATGAAAGAGGTCCCAGGACGAGTGAAAGAGAAATTCAAGTCAAAGGACAAAGTGAAGAATTTTGAGCATGAAACAACATACGACTATAAGTTGTTTAGTCAGGTAGTAACTGTGGAAATTTAGCAAAATGCAATTTGGAGCAGAAATTAATTTACAACTGTAAGTTGTCACGAGTTTTATTTCCGTTTTAATTTTTTTAACTCTGTTTTGAGCCTATTAGCTATTAGGGTTAGTTGTGAGGTCATTTTTCATCATATTATGTTTTTCATTCATTATTAAAAACAAATTTGGATTATTATTGATATTGAGAGAGAGTTTTCTCCATTGAAATGGTTGAGGAGTCCCTTCTATTTAGAATTGATCAAAGATCGATTCTTTGTGGCGTACGTCCAACGAACTTATCAATGAAATGACATCTCTTGTGGCGTTCACCAATCTTGGTTCTTATTCCGCATCGCTTCTTGCGTTGTGAATATTTGGTCAAGGTTTTATCGTCAAAACTATCTTTTATCGTTTATTTTCTTGTTAAATCTGATTTAGATCTTTCCTATATTGTTGTTATTGTTATTTCGCATTTTTTGCTACGTTTCCCAAGTGGGATCACATCTAGTTGTATCAGAGCTTAGATCTAATTCAGATTCTTGCCTTTTCTTTTTTTCCTTGATTTCTTTGTGTTCTTCATGCCCATCAAAAATTTTCAGCTTCGATCCATAAAAATCATTCCAAAAATTTCAGAAGTGTTTTTTCGTCACGTTTCTCATCCAAATCCAATTCTTTTTTTCTGCCATACTCGTAGTCAGATTTTATAGCAGTTAAAAAATCGAGAATTTCTCAATTCTGCTGATCCTTGATTGGTTCTTGGGTGAATTTGGAAGGGATAAATAGTGATATCCGAGCGAAAATACACGTGAGAAAAATTTTCTTGTTATTAAAAATGTCTTAGAGAGAGGAATCTGCATCAGCATCTTTTTTGGGTGACAACAAACAGCTCAAAGGTGTGGATAGGAAAGTTGAGCATGCTAATGATGTGATTGCAGCGATGCAGGTACAATTTGAGAGGTTGACGGCTCAGATGGAGAGACAGGATGCAGAACATGATCAACGACACTGAGAACAATCTCACAGTGGTTCTAGGGGTCAGAAGAGGTCATCGAAATGAGGTTAGAATGGTTGATGATGGAATGGGTTGTGAGAGTGGTAGTGTATCTTCGGTGGCAAGTGTGCGAAGGACGGATAGAAGAGATAGGCATGGAAGGAGGTATGATAAGGAACATCATTATGTTAGGGGGCATCGTGGAGGTAGGGATGTTGTTGATGGAGACCTTGAGAACATTAAAATGAAAATACCTTCATTCTAAGGTAGGAGTGATCCTGAGGCGTACCTGGATTGGGAAACAAAGGTTGAAGTGCTTTTTGATTGTCATAATTATTCTGAAACGAAGGTGAAATTAGCAATGACTAAATTTACGGATTATGCAATTATTTGGTGGGATCAATTGGTGACGGGTAGGAGGAGGAACCTTGAGAGGCAAGTGGAGACTTGGGGTGAATTAAAGGCTATAATGAGGAAGCGGTTTGGAAGCGGTTTGTACCAACTCATTATTATAGGGATATCTATCAAAGTCTGCATGGTCTGAATCAAGGGTCAAGGAGTGTGGAGGGTTATCATAAAGACATGGAGGTGGCAATGATTAGGGCCAATGTGTAGAGGATCAAGAGGCTACAATGGAAAGGTTCTTGAGCAGGTTGAACGGGGATATTGCCAACATCATTGAGCTGCAACATTATGTGGAACTAGAGGAAATGGTACACATGGCTATGAAGGTGGAAAGACAGTTGAGGCGAAAGGGAGCATCAAGGAAATATTCGGGCTCCTATCCTACTTCTCAACCAAAAAGTGAAGTCAGTGACGATCATGTCCCGAAAGGGAGGGAGGAATCAACAACTAAAGGTAAGAATATCACTGATTCCCAACCTATTAAGGATAGAAATATAAATTGTTTTAAATACTTGGGTTCGAGTCAAATTGCTTTTCAATGTCCAAATAAAAGGGTTATGGTTATGCGTGATAGTGGGGAAATTAGCTCAGAGGATGAATTTAAAGGGATGCCTAAATTAGTTGATATTGGGGCTAGTAGTAGTGATGAGGAAGGATTCACTTATGCTGTGAAGGGTCACTTGTCAATAGGTGTGTCCTAAGTTCTAGAGTTAAAATAGATGAAGTTGATGAACAAAGGAATAACCTATTTCACACTAGGTGTTTGGTGGGGAAAAAGGTTTGTGGAATGGTGATTAACGAGGGAGTTGTACTAATGTAGTGCATACAATGTTGGTCAAAAAATCGGGATCAAATTGATAAACACCCTAGACCTTATAAATTACAATGACTGACTGAGTCGAGTGAAATTAAGGTGAATAAGCAGGTTTTGGTGAGTTTTTCAATTGGTGGATATACTGATGAAGTGGTTTGTGATGTGGTGCCTATGCATGTTGGGCATATCTTGTTAGGAAGGTCATGGCAACATGATAGGAGGGTAATATGTGATGGATTTAAAAACCAGTATAGTTTTGTGAAGGGTGGAAAGAAAATCACATTTATGTCATTGTCCCTAGCCCGATACAAAATGATCAATTTAAATTGAAGGGTGAGTTTGAGGGGAAAAATAAAAGGGTTGAGGCCATGATCTCAGAAAAAGGTGAGATGGAGGAAAATGAAAATAAGAGAGTTGAGGCCACGACTTTAGAAAAAGGAGAGCATGAGTATAGAGGGAAAAAGAAAAGAGGGTTCACCCACAAAATGAGTTTATTTGCACAACGGTTGAGGTACCAGGAACCATCCCTTGCACTTAGCCATGCTAACAAACCCCTCTCCAATTCTATTAAATCTGTTTTGCAGGTGTCAAAATCACTTCATAAACTTAAAGCTGGGAAGGAATTTATTTGCAATAATGGACAACCTAGCAGGTTGAAGGGAAGCAAGCATACAAAGGTTCCTCAAGCAAACAAAGTCATAAAACACTTAAAGATTGGGCAAATTGAAGATTCGAGGTCGAATCTTCTTCAAGAGAGAGGGATGATGTGATTCGGAGTAAGAGTTCAAAGAAGACGTCATCACACAAGGAACCCAGGCTTGAGCACAAGCTCAAAAACTTAAAAGAACCAACAAGATGTGATAAAAGAGGTCCCAAGAGGAGTGAAAGCGAATGGAAGCCAAAATTTAAGTCAAAGGACGAAGTGATGATTTTTTAGCAGGATGTTTAGTCACGGCCATAACTGTGGCAATCTTGGTTCTTATTCCACATCGCTTCTTGCATCGTAAATATTGGGTCAAGGTTTTATCGTCAAATCTATCTTTTATCATTTATTTTCTTGTTAAATCTGATTCAGATCTTCCCTATATTTTTGTTATTGTTATTCTGCATTTTTTGTCGCGTTTACCAAGTGGGATCGCATCATATATGGTATGGCTTTGAGCAAATCTGGAGATTTCACCTTTAAATATATCATCAAAATTTTCAATTTTTTTTTGTATCTTTTCCAGGAGAAATTAGATCTAAAACCCCATAATCGGCTACCATTTTTGTCATGAAAGGATCTCCTCCCTTGGTAACTATTAATCGTGGGTAAACTTGATCTCCGGATCCTATGAAATAATATTCACTTTCCTGGAGTTCATATATCACTTTGGCAAAAATTTTGTGTTCTTCTTCTTTTGGTAATAAAGGGGAATCGTCATCTTGTTCATCAGTTCGAATTTAGTTTACCCATGTATGTTCATCATTAGTTTTTATTGTCACCTTTTTAGGGCTTTGTTCATCTCTTTTGATCTTGGGTCCGCTACTACTTCCTTCCAGCTGTGTACCTGTTTGTATACTTGGTATAACCTCTATTGGTATCAACCTATTTGGTATTCAACCACTCGAATTGTGATTCAATATCACTAATTCTATCGCTCTATTGTTTGGTATATTTGGAATGAGAGATAGAGATTTCCATCAACAATTTAATATTTTGTTGAAGATTTTTGCCATCTACTCAATTTCAACTTGTATGTCATCAGCTTCTTCCATGAGGAAGTTAATTTTGCTCTGGCATCTATCAATGATTGCTTGATATTATCCATCAACAAATTTTATATTCCTGCTTAAAAAATCTGCAAGATAATTATTAACACTTTAATATGAACTATATTAAAATTATAAAATGGTAAATAAGCTTGCAATCTATGAAGTCTCTCATATTGAGGTTCTGATGGTAATTTATTTTTGATTAATCCTACAACTTGAGAATTTTCGGTTTCAACAATAAATTTTTTAAATAATAGGAATAATGAGAACTTTTTTATTCCTCTAAAAATTGCTAATAATTGTTTTTCATGGGTAGTATAGTTTATTTCTACTTGATTAAAGGTTTCACTGGAATATCTGTAAATTTCATTATGATTTGTTTTTAATATTGCTATCTAATATTTGTCTGAGGCATATGTATTAACAACTAAGTTATCTTTTTCATCTAACAATCTTAATTTTGGTAAATTTTTACATTCTCTTTTGAGTGATCTGACTATTTCTGTGGGTTCATCACTCCATCCTTTAATATTTGTTTTTTTTTTTGAGTAAAATTTGGATTTTAGGTCTCTCTTTTGAAAGATTTTCAATAAATCCTACATAATTTAAAATCCTAAGAACTCTTGTCTTTGTTCTTTTGATTCTATTATTTGAAAAAAAAAAAAAATCTATTTTCTTAGATATATGTGTTTGTAATTTATTCATTTTTTATCTATTGATAATCCAAGAAAGTCAATTTCTTATTTTTCTATAATGGTTCTTTTTAGAAAGAACAATTCCTTCTTTTTTACATTCATTTATGAATTGTATTAGATGATTTCTATGTTCTTTTCTATTATTAGAACATATCAATATATCATCAACATATACAATTAAAAATTCATTGAATTTTTTAAATATATTATTCATTTTTCTTTGATATATTTGTATTGTATTTTTTAAACCAAAAGGTATAACTTTCCATTCATATTTACCTTGAGGTGTACTAAATGTCATATATTGTATATTATCTTCTTCTATTTTAACTTGTCAAAATTCGGATTTACAATCAAATTTAGAATAATATTTTTTTTTCCTTTTGCAAGGTTTATTATTACTTTTTTATTTGGTAAAAAGTATCCAACAAATTTGGTGTATTTATTTAGTTCTTTATCGTTTATTACCATTCTAGCTTTTCCCCTAATTTATTCAGTGTGTTTCATGATCATAAAAGCTGGACTACTATGGGGTTCATTATTAGATCTAATAAGTTTTTGACCAAGCAATTATTTTATTTGTATTTTGAATTCTTTTGTATCTTGTATAGTATACATCATTAGCCTTGCTCTTATAATTACATTTTCTGTTAGTTCTATTTTGACTCTAGCATGATGTGGTTTCCAAAATAATAATAATAGAATTTTTTCCATAAATTTTTTCTAATTGTTTAATGATTTTCTCCATACTTGTTTAAATTTATGTTTTTAGGATTTTTTTTTATGTTATTATCTTATTTTTTGTTTCATTTTGTGTAATTAATTGTTTCTCCCATTTATCACCATGTTGGATTGACTGAAATCTATAAGTCTAAATTTTTTGGTATTTTTAATAACTGTGCACAAGGTGTTTGTAATACTATAATGTAATTATTTTGTTTGTAATATTGAAATTGTTGTATAAAGTCATTTCTCAGTAATATGTCACATTCTAATTTATCATAACTATTTATTTTTTTTATTACAATTTGTTTACTTCCAAGTATTATATTGACTTTATCAGCACTGTTAATTATTTGGGTACTTTCTCCCATTACTCCTACTAATTTTATCATATTATTAGTACTCCATGACTTTATTAAGAAACTTTTATATATTGTTATATCACTTCCTGTATCAATTAATGCACAAGTTGTATTTGTTTCTACAATAGCAACTTGTATATAAACAGCTAATGAAAATCTTATTTGATTATTCGTTTAACTTTTTTGCACAATATAGTTTGACTATTATGAGTTATATATAGTCCTTCTCTTTTTATACTATAATCTTCTAATTCATTTAAGAAATGCATTCCTAGTAATATATGAAGGTTTATATCTATACCGCTATCTATATAACATGGTACTAAAAGATCGATTCCTCATATTTTTATTTGTACTTTAACTTCTAGTTCAGTAGTATGTAATTGTCCATCGAAATTCATTTATCTATATAGTTCAGTTCTATGAGCTATTAATCCTTTATTTTATTTTTTTGAAGCTATATGACATTCGCTAATATATTTGATCCTTTTATATGTCATTTTCCATTAAAATATTTACCTTCTATATTTATATTTCCAATATTTATATGAAGTTTTATTTATCTTGTATTACTAGTTTCTCCTATTTGTTTTCTATCAGGTAGTCTAAGACTTTTTGCTCTTCTAATTAATCTTCCATCTTCAAATGTTATTTTATTATTATCAGGGTATTCTTCCTCTCTTAATTTTATTATTTCGAGATTATTTTTTGTTATGCTAAGTTCATAATCTTCTGGGACTAAATTTATCTATTTATTTGGTTCCACAATTTTACTAATATATTTACTTTCTTTATGAACTTCAATATATAGTTTTTTCGAGTAAATATTTCCACAATTAGAATTAGTAAATGCGTATAATATTCTATATTCTATAGTCATGATTTGATCTCTTGATTGCATTATGCCATTTCGATGTAATTTGAAATGTAAATCTAAAACTTCATTAAAGTTTCTATCTTTCAATGAAACACAATATTTTGGGTAACATGTGAATATTAATATCTGATATGCTAGATTTCCTTCTATTGTCCCTAAATTACTATCTTTCAAATTTATTATTCTTTCATTATATAGACTTACAGTTAATGGTCAATCTATCCCTTCTCTAAATAAGAATTTAAACATTATTTGGAACTTTTCAGTTTTTTTTTTATTAATCTTTATTAATAATTTTGTAGCTTTATTTTTTGTTAAAGATTTAATTTATGTATTCCTTGATTTGTCCTAACATCTACTGATTTTTCAATTTTAGGATATTCATTTATTGTTATTCTTTTTCTTCTTCATATTCTATCATGATTTCCCATTTTCTTTTCTTTTTTTCAAATCTAAGGATTTTTTATTTTTATTTTCTTTAACTTTTATTGTCGAAGGTTGCTTTTAATTCGTGAACATCTATTCCATCAAATTCTTGTACATCTATATAATTGTTTTTTATTTCTTCTATTTCTCTATTCAAATTTCGATTCATCATTTTTTGAATATGTTTTTACTTATATAAATTTCTTGATCATAATTTCAATAGCAGATACTTCGCTTAGTTCATTTTCCATTTATAGATATTCCTTTTGTAATATTTTAACTTTTTTCTTATTATAATTAGGACTTATATGACCTATTTCTCCACAATTTCAATATTTACATTGGCTTTTATCTTTTTATAAGATTTATTTTTCAGTTGTCTGTTTGGATTATATTTCCTTTTATAATATCATTTTCTAGGCTTTATATATTTTTTTCCTAAAATTTCTAAATTTGAATTTTCTATTTTTATATTTTCTCTTGGTACTTCTCTCAAAATTACATTCTCATTGGGTAGGTTTTTCCATATCTTCACAATACATTCCAATTAATTTTCCTGATTTTTTTTTTCAACAATTTTCAAGGTTGTTTCAAACAAAATTTTCAAATCATATTTTAAAATATATTCCTCATGAACCTGGTAACTTATTATAATACATGTCTTTATATACTTCTTGATTTTGATTACTATAAAATTGAACATAAAAGTAATCTTTAAATTTACAAGTGTATTTTTCTAACTTCACACATGTCACATATTGTTAAATTTATCAACTTCATCCTAGCATTATCTTTTTCTCTTATTGCTTATCCTTCAGCATTTCTTATCAAATTTTCTCCTGAAAATTCATGTACGATACATTAAAATAATCTTTCTATACCTTCTTTATTTGATTTTATTGTTTATGTTTGCAAATTTCTTTTTATTAATTTTTTTGTATCTTTATTTATTCCTTCCAATCAATTTCTAACATTTCCTTCAAAAGATGTTAAGAAATCTATTCTTCTTTTAGTACTTTTTCATGTGTCATCTTTATTATCTATTAAGAGAATAATATCATTGAATATGCCCAAGTTAATAAGGCTTTTTAGTATCTGTTTTACAATTTAAATCTAATTTATTTCCTCCATGATTAATAGGTTTATCATAATTATCATTTAGTTCAAATCTATCTCTTTATTTGTTTCCTTTAGGTGGCTGTCTTTTTCTAACTCTTTCATAACATTGTCCATATGGTTTATTATATAGATGTGCATATCTTTCATCTAGATATGGTAATTCATGTTTATAGGTTCCAATTGGAGCTAGATTAGGTGTTCCTCCAGTATTTTCTAGAACTTGATATTCATTTAAATTATATAGGCTTAATTGGTCAAAATTTCTATAAACAAATCTAGTTCTTCATTCATCTTTATTATTTTATTTTTCTTCAACTTTTAATTTTCCTAATGCTTTATCTTTAGATTTTTCTATTTCTTCTTCTAATATTTTAGGTAATATGTTTTTTCTAAATTCAGCATCCTTACTTCTTGCTTCTATCACAATGTTTTCTTGTTCAATATGTTTCTTTCCTATTCTAATTAATTCTTTTTCTATAAGTTTTTTTTAGCTATTTTCTTGTCTTTATTTTTATTACTATTCTCTTTTAATTCTCAAATTTCAAGTTTTAATATATTTTTATCATTTATTGCTTCTTGTAATTCATTTTTTACATCTTGAACATCATTTATTAATATTTTTAGATCCTCAATGTATTCGCTAATTGACATTTAAATTCTCGGTTTAGTACTTTAGGTTTTTTGTACTTTAAATAATCTGTCATACATATCATCTATCTTCGTTTCTAATTTTTTAATTATTTCTTCCATTGATGTGATTCTTTTATTGTCTTCCTTTTCTATTTTTTCATTTCTTTCAATTTTTTCTATAATCATTTCAATTTTATCCTGATTAATTAGTTCTCCTGGTTTTCTTTGAAATTCTTTTAAAATCTCTTCATTCATGTTTTTGACATCTCCTATCATGTCTTTTAATTCTTCAAATTGTATTGTTAATTTGTTTTGGATATCTTGTAATTTCTCTTTGACATTTTTATCTTGTATATTTAACTGTTGTAATTCTTCAATAGCTACTTTATCTTGTGGATTTATGTTTTTGTAAGTTTGTCATAAGAATGAACTTATCCAATTTAATTACATATTGAGAAATCCATCGTATTCTTCGCATGAGCTTAATAGTTGAAATATAGTTGTATTTGCTCCTCTTCTTTAATAAAATCCTCTGGAAGTTTAAGATTTTCTATTACTTATTTTTCAAATTTTATTTCTAGAAATTTTGTCATTAGTATCTTCCTAAATTTTATATGCTATATTTCTAGAATAAGTTCTTATTCATATTATGTTTCTTTATATTTCATTACATGACATTTACATAATTCTTCTATTGATCTTAGCAGTTTTCGTTGTTGTGCTCAAAAATATGTTATAAATATATTTTATATAGTTTTCCATTTTTCTTGTTTTATGATATATCTCTTTATTAGTTTTTTCCCCCCTTATCTAGAATAATTTTTATTTTAGGTAATTTTTTAAGATTTTATTAAATTATTCTCTCTATTTCTCTAATGACCTTAATCATAGGATTTCTTCTCTTTTTATATTTCTTTCTTCTCTTGTCTTATCCATTCAATTCCTTCTTTGTGCAATTAATAAATCTAGTTTTTCATTTGTTTTTTGTGTCTAGGTATTTAACTAATAAGGAGCCTCCTCTATGATAATCCATTTCTATAGTTTTTGTATAATTCTTCTAATATGTCTTTGTGTAATAAATCTAATAGTTCTGTAATTATAAAATCTTCTTTTATTATACTGAAATTTATTGTATCAAATATATCTCTTCCTATTTCTTTATCCAAACCTTTTAAAGCTCATAAGATTTCTATTTTATAATTATCAGGTAGTATTAACTTATGTATAATTATAAATCTCGGTATATGTATACGATACTCATTCTTATATTTTGATACATAATATTCATTTTTTAGATCTGCCACATGGCTCCGATACCAAATGAGGGGGTGTTACTATGAGCGAACAAAAATCAAATAAAATTGTAAAATCATTATATCAAATAAAATCATATATTAAAAATATTTTGAAACTTTTTAGACTATAAAGTTGGAAACATAAAACTTGAGGGCTTATATGTTGAATTATAAAAAGAGGGTAATTAGTTTGAAGTCAAGGGGAAAATTGGTAATTAAACATGGTTGAAGTAGAGATGGCAAAAAAATCTGACCCGTCATGTACCCAAACCAGACCCGAATGGGATGAAAAAAAAAACCCACTCTGCAGGGCTGGTTCCCTTGGGTTTCGCCGCCCTGATCCGAACCTGCCCTGAATAAATTAATTAATAAAAAAAATAAGGAAAAAAATATTGAAAAAATAAAAAAATTAAATGAGGCGACAGGGTTGACCCGCCCCGAAATTTGCAGGACGGGTAGAGGGTTTGAGAAAAAAATACTTGCGGGGTGGGGCACAGGTCGCGAGTACTCGACCCGAACCCGCTCCGTTGTCATTACTAGGTGTATGTATAGTAGGATGTAAAGTGGGCTGCACTCATACAATTATTCTAAATGAATTAGTGGGGAATGACCCCCTTCAAAAGCAAAGCTATGGGAAACTCTGTTTGCTTTATATATATATATATAATGTTATGATTATTGTCAATATTATTATTTTGAATATGAGAAGTAGATTGGATTCCATGTATAATAGAATAGGTCAACTCATTTAAATTAATATTGTCCTCATAAGAGCATCTCCAATGCATTCCGTGGATTGAAGAAATATACATGACACGTCAGCAAATAGACAAAATATGATAAAAATCTCTCTCCAATGCATAACGTAGATTAGGATGTTAGGTTGACGTGGCGCTGAAAAAAATAGACATTGTGGGTTGAAGCGTTTACATCTAGACGCTCCGTGAGACATGCTGACTCACATTAACTTTTATTTTTTAATTATTTAATTATTATAAATAAGGACGTTGGCCAATCAGGTTTTATGATACAAGTTATTTCTATTTGAACTCTTTATATAGTGAGAAATCCTGCAGATAAAGTTCAATTTATGCATAGTAACTAATTTTAAATTTAAATAAAAAATAACACAATCAATATTATTTAAACATAGAAGGAACCATTGGAGAGTAATTTTTTTACTTCTTCGTCTATTTATCCACGTTCTTTAAAAATTCGTCTATTTTATTGTCACATTAACCTTAATTCAAGGAGTGCATTGGAGATGCTCTAATTATTTCAATTAAATATTTTACAACAAAATAACCATATTTAACATTTGATCATTTTTTAGACTCTAATTACATTAGTCACTTATTATTTAATGGGTCCTATTTGTTCTTATTATTTAAGATATAATATATTATTACAGTACTAAATTATAATTTATAAAAAGGAAAGAAAAAATAGATCGATTTACGCTCCTAATTTATTCTCTTTCATTTTTTATTTTTTTAAAAAAAAGTATTTATGTGATATTGACAAATTTTTTTTTTTTAAAAAAATTATAATTGATTTTCAAGAGGAGAAGATAGACCAAGTAATTTCAGGACAATTTGATCTTTGAGACAATTTTACGGACAATATATTTTCAGTTTGCCTCACTTGTTATCTTGTATTAAACTTTTAGTTGAGATCTTCGATTTAACACCCATATTGAATATTTTTTTCGATTTCAAAATAATACAATAATTACAAAAAAAGAATAATAATTCATGCAAAAAAATAGTTTATAAATATTATTATAGAATTAAAATGACATAATTTAAAATGAATGAGATATTGAGTTTAAAAAAATATAAAAACTTTTACATTTGATCTTTGAGACAATATTACGGACAATATACTTACAGTTTGTTCTCACTTGTTACCTTGTATTAAACTTTTTATTGATATATTCGATTTAACACTCATATTACATATTTTTCAACTTAAATATAATAGAATAATTATTATTACAAAGCAAGAAAATAGTTTATACTTTAAAATAAATTAAAATATTGATTTAATTAATAGCATAACATGAATTCTAATGTTATGTACCATAATAATTTGCAAAATATTTTTTACAATTTTTTTTTGCATATTATTATTATTATTATTATTATTATATTTTGCATAGATTTCCAAATTTAGAAAGTTGTTTTGGGCAGGAAACTTTGTGTGTTATTTTGGCATTTACTTTGTTTTTATATATGTATAGATGTTTAATATAGAAATGAGCATCAGAACTATGTCAACCTCATTTCCATGTTCTTGTATATTTTTCATATCTCGTTTCAAAAAATTTAAAACTGTAACCAAATTGAAGAAAAGGAAAAAATAACAAGAATAAAAAAAAAATAGAGATCTACCAAGCCTCAAAATCTATACATATAAAATAATAGGATAATCGTCATCATTTTACGCACATAGTTTCCCGCCCATTTTCACATGTCATTTTAGGAAATTTCTTATTTTTATCAATTTATTTTAAAACATGAATTAGAAAAGTTCAATTAATCCATGTTATAAATGATTTATGGAATTGTGAATATATATATATATATATATATATATATATATATATATATATAATCAAATTATAGATTTTTTTCTTTCGATAATTATTGCATTATTTTGAAGTCGGGAAATATGCAATATATGTGTCGAATCCAAGATTTCAACGAGAAGTTTAATACAAACTAAGAAATGAGAACAAACTCTAAACATATTATTCGTAAAATCGTTTTATATACAAAATGTAAAAGTTTTACTTATACTTTTTACTTTTTTCCAACATCTAATATTTTTAATTTATCTCATTTATGTAATACCCTGAACTTCAAACTAAAACTTGACCAATATCATTCATGCATTACATATTATTGACATTGCCATTTTCATTTACATTGATAATTCATTGTGCTTTCTATTCAAATGATACATTCAATTATTGAGGTTTTAAGGTATTATTCATTGAACTTCCCAACTTAGGTAATCAATCTCATGTTGAGATATGGTGGAAAATGGATTGTGACTCAACAATAATTTGGAAAGTATCGTACTTATGATCAGTAAGATCTTACACTTTTATTTCAAATTGATTAAGGCTATCCTAAACCTAAATAAGTAAGTAACACAATTTGGAGATTAGGTATAAGATGTTATATTATTAGGCTCAAGTGAAGTGATAAGTACTGAAGTGGGAATTATAGAAATCGATCGAGGATCAGGTGTCAATCATGAACGAATTTGAATCAACGATTGAGGAAATTACTTTATCATCAAAATTAGGATCCTATGGTTGTTAAATTACATGTTAAACATCTTGAAATATTTCAAGTACACGTGATTTGGACTTAAGGAGGTTGATACAAAATCAGAATTTTAAAGGAGCTGCCACCTCATGCTTCTTAGTATACACTTTGTGCTTTAGTAGATTATTCCTTAACTCCTAAGTAGTACTCATGACTCCAGCTTCTATAAACCTTTTCTCTACCAATTAAGCCACAAAACAACTCCCTAAAGATGTCCTCAAATGCTCCCAAGTGAGAGAGAAAACTAAGAAGCTGAAGAGAAAGTAAGGAGAAATAGAATCTGGGAATTTGAATCCTGCACAAGTAAGTATCATGATTTTAAGGTTTTTAATCCATTACTTTTGAGTGTTTTATGACCTCTTTAATCTCTGAACTTTCTTTAAGTTATGTTGGTATGTTTTGGTGAATTTATAATGACAAGAGAATAGTTATTGATTGAAAGAAAGTGAGTAACAACTTATAGGCAGAAACTGGTAATTGATGACCTTTGATGATTTAACAATTGGTTTTGTGTTATATTTTGAGGAATGCTGTATTTATCAATTTGAACATGTTTATATATGAGTTAAAGGTGTTTAAATGATTTTTAAGGGGGTAGAACCGGACTTTAAGCATGATAATTAGAGTAGAACTCCAAGCAGTCCCAGTGAAATTATTGGTTTGATGTACTGTAAAAATGAGTTGATTTTAAGGCTTTGAATCATGAACTTTGTGTATTGATGTACTGTAAAAATGAGTTGATTTTGAGGCTTTGAATCATGAACTTTGTGTAATTCTGGGACATGATTACCTTTATAGACATGTCATAAATGTATGGTAAGAATTTTGGAATGAATGGATATGATTAGGGGTGTGAAAATGGGAATGAATCAACCTGCGTTGTAGCTGAAATTTAAAATCAGAATCTGTCCATCTTTAGATTTTGCATAGTTTCACCATGTTTACCATTCATCTCTAAAGCTTGGTCAGTTGATTTGAATGAGTGTTAGGACGTTGTTGATCCAAATAAATGTGCTTTACCTGCATGAATTTGGAAATAGGGGGAAGTTTGGGACTACTACTTAAAGTCCTAGTATTATCTAGATCGTCTTGACATTAATGGTCCTAGTGAAAGAATGTGTGTATTAAGCTTGTGAACTTAAGAGTCGTATTTGATACTAAGTAATAATACAGGTTGTTTGACGCCTTTAAGTGAAAAGAAGGACTTGACTTACACCCGTAGAGAACATACACACAGAGGCAAAAGGTAAGTAAAAATTCATTTACAACTACAATGCAAAAGCATAGTAATTGTTGAAAAATTTTATATCTTATGTTGAACACGATGATTGAGTTTGTATTCTAGACATCATTTTTATCATGTATTTTATGCATGAGCATTGGCATGTGCATGCGCAACATGCTATAAAGTTTGATATCTAGCATGCACGACATGATTTGAGAAGTGAATCGTATTACAAAATATTTTATTGACCACTACTATGGCACCAAGGCATGCGATGCATGATGTGATATTTGTTGGAAAGTAAGTGAGACCTCTTGGTGAACACAATGAGAGATAGGGGGAGTCATTGGTGGGTTATGGGAGGGTGGACCACTTGACTTTACCTTTGTTATAATATGATTATTGACACTGTGTGTGGGATACTTCTTAGGTGATCATAGAGGCCGATAGGAGATATACCTCTAGTGGTCACAGGAGGCTGGTCCACTCGACTGTGTCGATGACTATTAGCCATTGGATTATTGATATTGATTTGTTATTGCGCAAATCTCTTTCCGATGCAAAGTGGATTGGTCAAGGGCCCAGTGAAAAGAAATGATTTCAATCAAAATGTTTTGAGTTCATCTTGGTCAATATTTGAATATGATGCATTTATAACTTTATGTTATTGAAGGAAACTGCACGATTGTGTATTCATAATCATGACATGCATGATTTTTACTTATTGGGCATTAGCTCATGTAGTTCTTGCATTGTAGGTGAGCATGCAACTTTATAGATGATCTTGCTAGCTGTGAAGCTCTTATAGGATTTCGAGGGTCGATGTACATGGATGACGACCTGCAAAGTTATTTTGTGGGCTACCATTTTGTTCTAAAGTCTTTTGTACTGTATTTTAAAATCTTGTAATCCATGTACATATGACTTATAAAGTGGGATTGTTTATATTTTTGTAACTCAATGTAAAATGTTTTCAGTGAGTTTATATAGTCTTTTATCTCGATATATTATTGTTATATTGTGAGAATGCTTACACCATATTTAAAATAAATAAAAAAAATGATCGCATATTTAGATCGAGTAATTAGGTTTCAGTCTTTATACAAATATACAAAATTGTCTATTAAAAAGGGATGTGACAATTTAAGTCCTAACATGATACCTGTAATTTCTTATGTTAATTCAATTTGACCTAAATGATTAATTTTGAATTTTTTTCTTATCAAATTGAAAGAAATAATAAATATTCGATCTTTCAAAATAAATTCAATCAAATCATTTAACTTTCTATAACTTTAGGTTCCGATAAACTCATTGGATCAATTTGTAAAATAAAAGGTGTTAGCAAAATCATATTATTTAAAAATAGAATATCGTCAACACGTTTATTTAGCATGTACAAAAATATTATGTGCAATTGTGGAAAATGAGTTTAAAGAATGTGTGGTTGAGAATGAACATTGAAAAAAATTATTTTCGAAGATAGCAATTCTATACGTTTTTTGTGTATAAAATTAATTATATTTGTAATATTCGTTCAATAAAATTTGTATTTCATATTATTTATTTGTTACATTTATTTAAATATAGGACTGCATATAAGTTTGTCGCGTGTAAGTTTAACAAATTGCAATATTTAATTTTAGTTTGAACAATTTTTTATTTTTTTAAATGTTTGGTAAATTTTGTTCATAATATATATTTGTTTTTTTACATGTAATGAAATGAAATATTTGTTTAATGTATTTAAATATCAATTATTGCTTTAAGATAGTTAGTAAAAATTCTTATAGTGCTATAGGGGGAGTCGATAAAATAATTATGTAAATGTCTATTAGCCTTTTTATTTTATTTTACGATTTTAAAATTGTAAACATTTCAACTTTTAGAATCAAAAAATCTTAAGCTCGACTTCAGTTATCAAATTAAAATTGCAAAATACAGAATAAGTCACATGTCCATATCTTATTTCGCCTAAATAGATTAAGAAAACTAAAGAATGAATAATTAGCTGTTAAAAGAAATATGCAAGTTGCAACTTTATTTTTTACTTTTTTGAGTGTTTTTCATTATATATGAATGCACGATTTATGTCAGACATTATATTTTTACAACTTATTCAATAAAGAATTGTCGATTATATATTTCGTGCATTACACGAATGCGATTACTAATTTATATATATAATAAGTAAGGAGTGATGAACAATCTAGTTTGACTTCAAGCAGATTAGAGTACAAATTATTGAGGTCGTTAACTAGCTGCAGTTCTGACAGTCCTAAAAGCACAAGTCTGACTACGGACTTACCCTACAAGTAACACCTGAAATTCCGAATCTACCCTTTTACTTACCACATAACCTTCCTTTCATTGAAGGGGTGGAATCGAATGTGGTAAATTGTGAAATTATTTGGCACACATAATATTATAGTTAAATTTAGAAATGATAGCATCTCGTAAAGTTGTGTACATGACTGGTCACCCTAAAAAATGTGACTTTCATAATGCTGCATTTGATAGCTAGTGTGAAATTTAATTAAAAAATAAATAAATTTTAGGAAATTGAATTCTAGGAAATTGAATCCCTGAAAATTAGAAGTTTAATGTGTTTGATTGGTTTAATTTTCTAGGTGGAAAAAGTAGGAAAATTTTTCCACTTTTGTTGTTTGATTGACATTATTTTCCATGAAAAATAAAGTAAAATTTATCTATTTTAATAAAAAAAGTTTATTTTTCATACATTTGTACTTGATAATAATAATAATGTTAATTTTTAGAAAAAAATAAATTAATTAATAAAAAAAAAAGATCAAACGTAATGAAAATGGAATAAGATTTTCCATGAAAAATAAAACCTCCTCCCCCCTTGGAAAACGAATTCATACAAAACAAGGAAAATATCGGATTTCGAGGCAAGTGGAAAAATGAATTTCATGAAAAATTTAGGCAATCAAACAGGACAAAGTTGAAAAATCAAGTGAAAAATTATATTTTTTATGGAAAATTCCGCGTATCAAACGCAGCCTAATTGTTTATAAGCGAAAAAACTTTGTTGAACATCCAGTAAAGTGGATAATTACCTTGGAATAACTTATAGTCATTGACATTTATTTCAAATCATGTAATTCTATTTCTTTGGATAATGCTAGCCCTAAGTTCTTTCCTCAAGGTGATGGTAGCCTTGGTATAAACTACAGTTATAAGCAATGCAAGTCATCTTTCAGTAGAAAAAAAATTAAGGGTGTGTTTGATTGCGATGGTGAAAAATGGGTGGAAAGAAAATATTTTTCAAGTAATTGATTTTGCTTGAAAAATATTTTCGTGGAAAATCAATTGAAAGTGCTTGATTGATTTAATTTTCTAGGTGGAAAAAGTGGGAAATTTTTCAAGTTTCATTGTTTGATTGTCATTATTTTTCATGGAAAATAAAGTAATATTTTGCTATTTTAATCAATTTTATTTTTATTTTTTTAAATTTTTTTAACACATTTGTACTTGATAATAATAATAATAATGTTATTTTTAGAAAAAAATAAATTAATTAACAACAACAAAACTGATCAAACGTGGCGCAAAATCATTTTCCATCTAACATGGAAAACATATTCTTACCAAAAGCTAAAGAAAACGATTTCTACCAAATTGAGGAAAAGAGGACGGGACCCATCAATATGGTCTTTGCTTATCATAGGTGTAAATATTTAAGGTTCAGAATCAAATCACAAAGAACAAGAATATGTGTTAATCACAAAGAATCAAATACTTTATTCAGAAACCGTAAATATTACAGAAACAAAAAATCAAACCCAAAAATTCATACAAAAAACTCCCAGAAACATAGATCGCAAAGATAACCACAAAGAACAATTAGAGTTGCAGAAAACTCTGCCAAAACTCTTCAAAACCGTATACTGATTATCACAAAATCAGTATCAACTACTACCACAATGAAACTACAACCAATATCTAAGTATTTCTGGAAGAAATTTGAAGAGATCACTAAGAACAAGTAAGGCAATGAAGAATCGCTTATCAGAGAGAGAGATTAGGGTTTGAAGGTGAGAGGAAGCGTCTGGATCAGAATGAATACAATCAGAACGTCTCCTTTCCTTTTAACACAAGTGGACGGCTCAGATTCATCCAACTGATCTAACGGCTGATGTTAGGCGGTGGTGATAAATGGATCATAACCGGGTTATGCATATTGGGCTCCAAAGCTGGACTGATGACTTGGGCTTAAAAAATTCCGGTCCATTTCCTTTTTAGCAGATCAATTTCCCAACAATCTCCACCTTAATTGAGCTGGTTTCCAATACCTGCAAGCTAAAACTGAAGAAGTATCAAAATTCAATCAAGTTTAAAAAACTCAATGCATCTTTAAACTTATTAATATGAATGATCTTAGTTCCTGCATCTGCAGGATTAACCTGTGTTGGAATCTTAACAAGTTTCACAATGCCTTTATCAATAATATCTCTAATGAAATGGAATTTAACATCAATATGTTTTGACCTATTATGAAAAATAGGATTTTTACACAGATGTAATGCACTCATGCTATCAGTACATATTTCAACTTCAGAATCAGTTATGCAACAAATTTCAGATAATAAACCCTTTAACCACAGGCATTCCTTAACAGCATCTGTAGCAGCTATATATTCTGCCTCAGTTGATGATAAGGCAACCAATTTTTGTAGCTGGAATTTCCAGCTAACACAAGAAGAATTTAAATTAAAGAAATAAGAAGATGTTGATTTCCTGTTATCAACATTTCCAACAAAATCTGAATCAACAAAACCTTTAAGTTTAAAATAATTTTTGGTTTTAGAAAACACTAGACTAAGTCTAGCATAACCTTTTAAATATTTCAAAAGACATTTCATAGCTTCCCAGTGCAATTCACCTGAATTGCTCATAAATCTGCTTAAAACACTTACTACAAAAGCTATGTCAGGTCTGGTACAGACCATTAAATACATGATAGATCCAACTGCATTTGAATATGGCACATTTTTCATTCTAAGCAATTCATCATCAGACTTAGGACAATGCTCAACAGACAATTTAAAATGTCCAGGCAAAGGAAAAGACACAGATTTGGATTCAGATAAATAAAATCTGTTCAAAATCTTTTCAATGTAATGTTTCTGATTTAAAAACAACTTTACAGATTGTCTATTTCTAAAAATATCCATGCAAAGTATTCTTTTAGCATTTCCTATATCTTTCATCTCAAATTCAGAATGCAGTTTACCTTTAAGAACATTTATATCATGCATATTTGGTCCAGCAATAAGCATGTCATCCACATATAAAAGCAAGTAAATGAAATCAGTTTTGCCAAGTTTAAAGTAAAAACAGGAGTCATATTTACTTTTCTGAAAATTTAGGCTTTGGATATAAGAATCAAATCTCTTATACTGCCTAGGGGCTTGTTTTAAGCCATATAAAGATTTTTTCAACAAACAAACTAAATCAGAATTTCTGCCTTTTTCAAAACCTTTAGGTTGATGCATATAAATTGTTTCATCTAAAGAACTATAAAGGAAAGCAGTTTTCACATCCATTTGCTCAAGTTCTAAATCAAATTGTGCAACCAAAGTAAACAGAATTCTGATAGAGGTATATTTAACTACAAGAGAAAATATTTCATTAAAATCAATTCCTTCTTTTTGAGAAAAATCCTTAGCTACAAGTCTAGCCTTGTACCTATGTTTCATGTCCTTAGATTCACTTTCTTTCAATTTAAAGATCCATTTACAGTCAATTATCTTTTTTATTTACAGGTCTATTGACTAAAATCCAAGTACCATTTTTCAAAAGTGAGTCCATTTCATCTTGCATAGCTGCAAGCCAAAGTTTGGAATCCTTAGAAGACACAGCTTCTTCAAAGGATTGAGATTCAAATAAAATAGGATCAAAATATGTAAATGCAGACACAAAATCAGGATCCTTAAACCTAGGAGGAGGTCTAATCTCTCTTCTAGGTCTATCCCTAGCCAATTGATAATTTTCTAAGTTTTTATCAGTTTCAGGGATATCAACAGGTTGTGTTTCAGTGTCTGCAGGTTCATGTTCAGGTTTAGGAATGATATTAGGAGACTGTGGGGGTTGCTCCACCTGAAATTGAGTATTGGGCAGACCATTTTCATCACCTAAATGGTCTGCACTCAGCTCAGAAGTTATAAAATCCTTTTCTTTAACAGGATCAATCAATTTTTCATTTTTACAAGGACATTTTCATTAAAGACCTACTCAAAATGACACTGTAACCTCCATGTTCCCTGACCCATAGCCTATACCCCTTGACTCCTTCTCCATAACCAAGAAAGACACATTTTAAAGACCTGGAGTCAAATTTAGTTTCAGAATAATGTGAGTAGGCAGCACAACCAAAAACTTTTAGTTTTGAAAAGTTAGGAAGATAATTATTCCAGATTTGATCTGGAATCTTAAAATCAATAGCACTATGGGGAGAAAGATTTATCAAATAAGATGCAGTTTTGACTGCTTCACCCCAAAAATTTTTAGGCAAATTGGAATCAAGTAAGAGACGCCTAGTTCTTTCAAGGAGTGTCATATTCATTCTTTCAGCAACCCCATTTTGCTGTGGACTGTAGGCAACAGTCCTATGCCTAAGAATACCTAAGGTGCTACAAAAGGAATCAAACTCTTGGTTACAAAATTCTAAACCATTGTCAGTTCTAATAGTTTTGACTCTTTTTCCTTTTAAATTTTGAACTAAGGTAATCCAATTTTTGAAAACAGACACAGTATCATCCTTAGTTTTTAACAAATGCACCCAGGTTTTCCTAGAAAAGTCATCAACTATAAGAAGGAAATATCTGAAACCTGAAACTGAACCCACAGGAGCAGAACCCCACAAATCAGCATGCACATATTCAAGCACATCAGTAGATTTATGAATACCTTTACCAAACGAACTTTTTTTCTGTTTGCCCAACACACATTTTTCACAGAAGTCAAGTTTATGCAACACATCATTACCAAATACACATTTGGTTTCAAGTAACTTAAGTCCTTTTTGACCTATGTGTCCTAATCTTTTATGCCATAACTCAGTTTTATTCAAGTCAGACACAGTATTAAAAGACTTAGCATAAACAGGCAAGTCATTCAACATATAGATCCCATTAATTTTGGGAGTACTCATAATCAAGCATTTATTTTTGAAAATACTCAAGAAACCATTTTGCATTCTAATCTCAAAGGATTCAGAATCTAAAACACCAAGAGAAATTAAGTTCCTTTTCAAATCAGGAACATATCTGGTTTTATTCAAGGTAAGAGTTTTGTTATTATCAAGTTGTAACAAAATCTTTCCAATACCTTTCACATCACAAGAAATATTATTGCCAAGTTTCACAGAACCAAAGCAATCATTACTGAAATTAACAAACATATCCTTTTCAGGATACATGTGAAAGGTGCAGCCAGAATCTAAAATCCATTCATTCTTATTATCTGACTCAGTAGTGACATAAACCACCCCATTATTATTATTATCTTGCACTGCAGCCTCAGTCTGATTACTGATTCCCTGTTCGTTTTTCCTTTTGAAACAATACTTAATATGATGTCTAGGTTGGCCACAATAAAAACAAATTCTAGGCGGTTTATCTATGTTTACAGTACCAGCATTATTATCCTGAGATCTAAAATTGTTCTGGTTTTTGAAATTATTTTAATTTTTAGCATTATTATCTTAATTTCTGAAACCAGACTGACTTCTAAAGTTACTGTCTTTAGACATATTGAAGTTGGTCTTATTTTGAAAATTTCCCTTTACAGGCTTGTTATTCCAATCCCTATTGTTGCTAGAAGTATTCCAATTTTTATTGAAATTGGTTCCAGCCTTATTCAGCCTAGGAGAGTTCTTCTTCCTAGAGGTACCTACCACATTATAGGCTTCCTTAGGATTATTTTTAAACTCTAACTCTTTATTTTTAAGGGATGTATGGACAATTTCAGTAGTCAACTTCTGCCCCCATACTCTAAAGCATTCCTCAAATCTTTAAACTTATCCCCCATAGCATTCAGTAAACAAACAAATTTTTGTTCATCAGTAAGTTTTTCATCATAGTTTAACAGACTTTGTGTGATCTTAGTAAACCTACTCATGTTCTCTTCTACATCCTTAGATGGATCAAATTTAAAGGAGAAATATTGTTTCCACAGAAAACACTTATCAGGCAAGGATATAGTATCATAAAGTTCTTCCAACCTATCCCACAATTCTGTTGTAGTTTTAGTTTTTCCTACTTGTCTAATGACATTATCAGATAAGTGTAAAAATAAAGTGCTCCATACAGTTTCATCCATTTCAAGTTGTTTGTCCTGAGGGGTATCAAGGGGCCAGGATTTATCAATAGCCTTAGCACATTTCATTTGAAGTAGTAAAGCTCGCATTTTTTGGCTCCAGAGGTTGAAATCCCATTTGCCATTCCTTATTTCAACATCTACCTTAACAGTAGCCATTGAAATAATGACCAAGATTTTGAAAATATTTCAAGTTATGGAGCTTTATTATTTCAAAGAACAAGTAATCAGGCAAAAAACAATAATGCAGGTCATAATCACAAAGTAAGACAATGACACAAAGTCAAGAATTTATATTCAAGAAAGTTCACCAATGTTCAGAACACAGTAATCAGTAAACAAAGTAATCAAGGTGATCACAATTCAACAAATTAGTTACTTAATCACGAAATACTCAAAACAGTATACTGATAAAAGCTGTTCTTCTAATATATCCCTCAACCTATACTGGATATTCCCAAACTCCCTCAAATTCCCGGATTCTCAATAAAATCCTGGACAAAAGTAAGATAGGGGTCCTAGTTATAGGCTTCAACGGAAAGATTTGGGAGAGAACATAAAATTTGAAAAAACAAATTTACAGTATAAAATTGCAGTAATCGAATGATATCACCTGATTGCAGATTTTTATTAAGCTATAGCAGCTTCCACAAAGAATCAGAATCCCAGAAGTCCAGGGCCACAAAGTACCAATACCAATTATCCACCACAAAGAATCAACCACCAAGAACAATGTAGGATCTATATGTGACCAGAATATTTTATAGAAAATATTCTGTGTCTCAAGATCCTCAATTAATGTGGACTCAGAAATAAGATCCAGATACACAAAAAGATTTCAGAAACCCTAATTTAAAATAGGTTTCAATAAGGACAGAATCCACAAAGTTTAAAAAATATTTTATATAAAAATCTTTTAAAAAAAATTTTGAATCTGAAAGATTTTAAACAAAATTTTCAGAAATCAAAAGTGATATACTGTTAGGGTTTATAAAAAACGACTTAAGAAAGTAAAAAAAAAAATTCTTAACAGTTTAAACGGTTCAGAAACCCTAAAATCGTTTGAAGAAATAAGATTCGTTTCCAGAAAACCCTAAATCAAAAATAAAAATCTGGATCTACCATATTTGAGTCAAATCCACCGGTTTTTTCAAAGAACCCTAAGGCTCTGATACCACTGTAAAGATTTAAGGCTTAGAATCAAACCACAAAGAACAAGAATAAGTGTTAATCACAAAGAATCAAAAACTTTATTCAGAAACCGTAAATATTACAGAAACAAAAAACCAAACCCAAAAATTCATACAAAAAACTCCCAGAAACATATATCGCAAAGATAACCACAAAGAGCAATTAGAGTTGCAAAAACTCTGCCAAAACTCTTCAAAACCGTATACTGATTATCACAAAATTAGTATCAACTACTACCACAAAGAAACTACAACCAATATCTAAGTATTTCTGGAAGAAATTTGAAGAGATCACTAAGAACAAGTAAAGCGATGAAGAATCGCCTATCAGAGAGAGATTAGGGTTTGAAGGTGAGAGGAAGCGTCTGGATCAGAATGAATACAATCAGAACGTCTCCTTTCCTTTTAACACAAGTGGATGGCTCAGATTCATCCAACTGATCTAACGGCTGATGTTAGGCGGTGGTGATAAATGGATCATAACCGAGTTATGCATATTGGGCTCCAAAGCTGGACTGATGACTTGGGCTTAAAAAATTCCGGTCCATTTCCTTTTTAGCAGATCAATTGCCCAACAATAGGTTCAGTAATAAACAAACATTGGAGTTTGTGAATGAGCACTAAACCTTTACTCTTCTTCTTGTAGATTTTTTTTTAAGAATTCCTCGTGTTCCAAAACATAAATGAACCTTCCCTAGACATTATTGACATAATTTGTTTTCCATTTTCTTGGTTTGCCTGTGTCTTTCTGTTTCTTATTACTATGCATAGGTTCCTTTTCGTAAGACTTACACTGTGCCAGTTCTTCTAGTTCAAGATAAGACTTTTGGTTATTTTTAGATCTTTCTTCATCACATTTTCGTCTTCTAGTTTTCCTAAGGCCATAAAAATCCTAGTTTCTTCAATTGCACTAATTTCCTCTTCCACCATATTAAGAATATCAAATTAATTTTGATCCAAAAAAAAAATGAATATCAAATTAATTATTTTGAGGAGGAGTAGGCTGTGAGGTCTCTCCATCCTCTGAATTAGAAAGTAAGAGTCTAATTGATGTGATCCGGAAAAGAAGCCAAGAACAATGTTATGATTCGGGACGAATCATTTTAAAGGAAGAGGGGATGATGTGATCCGGAAAAGGTGTCAAAAATGAGAAATCAAGATACGGGCAATTCAATAATATTCTACATTGAAAAATGAACAAGTTTCATGTTGGGCTCGAGTCGAGATTCAAATCAGATCAATTAATGTCAAAGGATCAGAAAATTGGGCAGAAGCTGACTTACGGCCGTAACACCAATTTTACGGCCGTAACATCAACATCACGAAATTGGGCAGAAAGGCAATTACGGCCGTAACGCATGATCTCACGGCCGTAAATGAAGTGGAAGTATTCACGGCCGTAATCCAAATACTCCCGGCCGTAAACAGAGTTTTGTAACTTTTATTATTTTGTTCAGAATGTCACTTACGGTCGTAAATAAAATTGTCACGGCCATAACATATGTTTTAATTTTTAATCCGTAGCTTACTTACGGCCGTAAACTCATAAGTCACGGCAGTAACTTAGGCGCCGCAGTTTTGAATTGATTAGGCGGTTAGGGTTTTGTTTAGTTCTAGTTTATTTTGGTTATTTTGGTTATTTTAGCTATTTTAGCTTAATTAGAATTCTATTCAGAGTCGTTAGCGACTAGGGTTTATTTTGCCTATTTATATGCTTTTCCATTCAATGTAAAAACAGAATACTTTTGATGAATAAAATTATTGAGTGTTTTTACTCTCTCTAAAGGTGAGGATTTTCCCTTTAAACAACGAACTTATTAAGATTCAAATCTTGTGGCGTTCAAAACAATTGAACTTATCAAGGATCTGGACATTCCTTGTGGCGTTCCCCCTTTGTGGTTCTTATCTCCGCATCGTAACGGGTCTCGGGTTTAATATACCCCTGGTTCTTCCATCGTGAGGTCGGGGTTGCATTGTTATCGTCCGTTCCAACCTAGATTCGGAACTTTCCAAGCGTTATTCCGCAAGCTACGATGAGGACCCCCTCCCTGGTTCTCCTCACTAATTTCACAACATCTTCCTGTTTATCAGTCAAAATTTCTTTGCCTTTTCCATTGTAACCTTTAGGATCTGGTTGGGCATGTCCCCCTTAGCATCAATTTTATTGCCAAATTTGATAGGTACGTTGTTCTATTTTTTCAAATAACATCCAACTACATTGTGACCCAAATGATGATGAATTCAAAATAACAGAATGTACCTTGCTTATTATCATCCTCATATACCACTTATTGCTTTATTGCAAATTTATCGTTCCCAATCTGAGTTTTGTCTAAAGTATTTTACTACAAATCAACTTGAGCAAGGATCCTAACAACATTAGGCCTTGATTTAGCTATAGTTGGTTCATCAATTTTCACTGGAGTTCCTAGAACAGCTGTAAGAGATTAATTGGATTTGAAATTGCACTAATTCAAATTTTAAACTTGCTGTCAAAGATCATTCCTTAAATCAATTAAATTTTTAGATGTTTGGTTATAATTAAAAGTCATATGTCTACCAATCGAGAGTTAAGGCCCAAATCATTAATTGGGGATTTTTGTTACCTTACATGCTTTTGATCTCATTTTTTCAGTTATTGATTGTTGATTTCACGGAATCATTGCTTCATTATGTTCGCATTACATTTCATAGTAAATGATATAAGTTAATCTAGTTTTCCTTTGAGTAGATATTCTAGCATTACATTTCATAGTCAATGATATAAGCTAATCTAGTCTTCCTTTCAGCAGAGTAGGAATACGTTTGTGTCTCAAGTTGTTAACCCTTTTTTCAGTTTTGTTTGATCATGACTATTTTTTAGTGTCTCCTTGTTTGTGACTAGTAAGAGCATCTTCAACCAATTTACTCCATTTTGGAGTAAATTTGCACTAAAATAATGTAAATTTGCACTATTCAGCAAAGTCATCTCCAACCCAGAATTATAAATCTTACACCAAATGAATAGTAAACTTTATATTCTATTATTATTTTCAATTCTCAACAATTAAGTTAATTCGAAAAGTATTTAAGTATATATTTTACTACCACTTAAATTTTATAAATTTATAATTTAAAATAATTATCTAGGATAATACGTTTATTAAAAAAAGACATTAATCTTAATATCATAATTAACAAGGTGAACCATACTACTTAAAAACATTACATATAACATGAAAAAATTTGCACAATACAAATAGAAAACAACTAAATTTTGTATACTAATTCTCGGAATTAGTATATTTTTCCCACAAATGATCAATTAATGCATTTCGAAGTGCAATGTGAGATTCTTTATTTTTAATTCGTCTATGTCGAGCAAGAAATTCTTGAAATCAAACATTTTCATCTGCGATCATCTCAACTTCATGAGGAGGTACTTTAAAAACTTCGATAGGCGCTTGAAGATCACGTTCATCCACGATAATCATGTTGTGCATAATAATGCACGCAGTCATTATATCATGTAACACATGTTTGGACCAAAATCGTGCCGGTCCAGCGACTATCACAAATCCTTGTTGAAGAACGAAAAATGCTCTTTCGAGTCTTTTCTACAACTTTCTTCTCGTGCTGCAAAATACTTTTTTTTTTGACCTTGTGAATCATGAATTGTTTGCACGAGGGTACACCATTTTGGGTATATACTATCAGCTAAATAGTAACCCATGTCATATTCTTTTTCTCGAATGATGTAATTAGCAGGAGAAGCTATTCCTTTAGCGAGGTTTGCGAATAAGTGGGATGCCTCCAACACATTGATGTCATTGTTAGATCCTGACAAACAAAAATATGCGTGCCATATCCATAAATCATAATCAGTTACTGCCTCGAGATTAATTGTTGGGGATCCACTTCAACCTATATATTGTCCCGCCCAAGCCGTTGGACAATTTCTCCACTTTCAATGCATACAATCTAGGCTATCCAACATGCCTGGAAAACCACATTGTTCACCAATATGGAGTAACTTCGCAATGTCATTAGCGTTTGGCAATCTAAGATATTGTTGAGCGAATATCTCAACAATTGCCCGACAAAATCTCTTCAAACTTTCAATTACAGTGGATTCTCCTCTTTTGACGTACTCATCAGTTGCATCGGCGCAATACCATATCCCAACATCTTCATCACAGCTATAATCTTCTGGAAAACGGATAAATCGAGTCTACCTAGCCCATCTCTCTTATGTACGAAGTAGCTGTCATGTGATTGGACTACCTGAAGTATACGTAAGAATAAGCTTCGTGACATTCGATATCATCGTCGAAACAACAATTCACCGATTTTCGGCAATATAGTCTTTAAAAATGTTTGCATCAGCAGTAGCTCGATCGCGGTTAATAACGACATGACCAAGTATTGAGCCTCCATGAGTCGGGTTGTTTCTTTGTTGATCAAGGAAGTGAGAGATGACGAGGTTGTTGTTGTGATACAAACAAGATATTAGTTCTTCTTGTATATCAATTGCTTCAAGATCAAGAGTCAGTTGTCGGTCTCTGACATCATCTCCATCAGAAAGAGAAGATGATGTAGAAGACGAATAGTTAGAGGGACCTCCAATATTGAGATTGATTTTTTTCTTGGAATCAATTTGATGAATTCGTTATAGCACAACCAACACTCTTATATAGTCATCCAATAATGATTTCATTTACATCTTAACCGTTAGATGGATTTCATTTGCTTGGAATCGTTGGATTTAAATCTTACAATATTATCTTGTCCACTGTGAGTTGTCATGTTATAATCAAAGAAATCCAATCTTAACCGTTGGATGGACTTTATTTACTTGGAATCGTTGGTTTTAAATCTTACACCATTATCTTATCCACTTTGAGTTGTCACATCAGAATCAAAGAAATCAAATATTAACCATTGGATCGATTTCATTTGCTTGGAATCGTTGGATTTAAATATTACACCATTCTCTTGTCCACTTTGAGATATCAAATCGTAGTCATTGGATGGGTTTCATCACATCAGAACAATTGGATTCATATCTTGAAATCTTATCAATAGGGCATGTCTTTACTATAAATATGGTATGAAGTTTTACATTTTATCTCACACTTACCTTCTTGCAAATCCATCTATCATACTCTACGAAATCTCTTAACAATGAGTTCAAGCAAACAAAGTGCTTCATACTCAAATGAAGAAGACAAATACTTATGTCATGTTTGACTTGATATTTCCCAAAATCCAATTATTGGTATTAACCAATTGAAGGATAAATTCTGTTCTCGAGTTGAGTCTAGCTATAACAGCTCCAAACCAGAATATATCACTCAAAGTCGACCCCTAGGTCTTTACAATCTCGAATATCTGTTATTTTAACTGGTGTGGCTAAGTTGAGGGGATGCGTTCGACAAGTGGAACTTCTTAATCCAATTGGTGCATCCGAAAAAGATATCAGGAGTATTATATATAATATTTTATGTGACAATTCTGTATTGAATGAGCTCAGAAACTTAATTATTTTCCACAATCTTGCAGATGGATCGAGCAAAAATATTGTTTGCACAAGACAAGGCTGAGAAGAAAGGTTTCAAGTTTGATCATGTCTGGCACATCCTGAAAGATATTGAAAAGTTTACTAACGATGTTAGTACAACATTACCACACTTTCAAATGAAAAGTGAAAATTGTGCATCGTCACAATTAGAGTCTCCCACTTCCGTTCATCCAATACCTGCATCTCCTAGATTATCATCGTTTTCTCTTTATCTAGATGAAGATAATAGTGGCAGTTCTGTCCAGCGACCCATTGGGGTAAAAAAAAAAGGAAAAGGAAAAAGAAAAAGAAAAATGCTGAAAAATCTTCAGGTAAGATTCGATCAACTGCAAATAATAATCAGGAAATCATTCAGATTCTAAAGAAAGGAAGCGATGATAGACAAAAAATTAATGAAATTCATATGCTTCGAGCTGAAACAGAGTCGAAAAAAGTAGTCGTTGTAGAATTTTGAGAGGAGAATAAGATTTTATTGAAAGACTTGGACTCCAAACCAGATCCAAGTCTACGTGAGTTTATTCGAAACGAATAGCTGCGAATTATGGAAAAGATATCTCAACAAAGAAGTAAGGAATCTCAAAATAGCTCAACTCCATTCAGTAAATATTTGATGGTCTAGGATGATCTGAAAATGACTTACCAGATTATTAAATTCTCGTAATTTACTTGTCGTATTTTATTATGTTATGTCTAGTTATCGTCTCGTAATTTTATGTTCATCAAATATGTAACTTTTTATTTTTAATCATGGACAATTTTATTTTAATATTATCATTAGTTATTATTTATATTAAATTTAATTAATTAATTATGTTAATAAAAATAATAACAAATAACAAAGAATATAAATAAATTTTAACCAAACAAAAAAATAACAAAATAATGATTCATGGACATAGATGGAAGAAACAATTTTAATGTACAAAGTAAAGAGCAAAATTGGGAAAAAAAATCTGCAAAATGGAACGCCATCTGGACTGTGAATGTCCCACTGTTCAGCACTCCATTTTGAAGACAAAAATGCCGCCTAGTTGGAGCAAGGATTTTACAGCAATTTGATGAGAAACTCCAAAATAGCGCTGGGTTGGAGATGCTCTAAGGAGGATAGAATGATAAGTAGTAAGTAACTATGCTTTCACTAATCATCATTTATATTGTTGTGTTACAATAATACCTTCTCATATTTACTTGTCATTGAATTGAATTCACAGCTTATGGTCGGATCCCACGACTTTCCAGCGGTATACTATACTGAACCAATGCTAAGAGCTCGCTCGGTGTAGGAAATTTTGGAAGAAATTTAGATTTTTGAGAGGATATGTGGTTGAAAAGAAATTAAAAATTGTGAAACTAGAGGATCTATAAAAATATGCGGTTGAAAATAAGTTTTTGCAGTAAATTGTTACAAAACTCGGGAACCAAACAAGGGGACTAAAAAAAGGGAAGAAAAAAAGGAGATGTACCTGAAGAAGCCGTTCTGGAGCGACGGCTTGAGCTCGTCGGGATCGGAGGACGAGTCTCAATCGCCGGTGAAGGAGCTGGTGAAATCCTTAGACAGGCAAAGGCTGTACAGGGAGGTAACCCTTGCTCTCCGAACTGGATTGGGAGATGCACGCGCCGAGTTCTCATTTCTCCGAGTCCGAGGCCTCCGCAGCATTCTCAAATTCCTACAGTCCGTCGTTGAATCCGATTCCACTATCACTCTCTTCTGCCATTCCCAATCCATCCCTGAACTTCAAGGTTCGCTCTTTAATTATGTCGTGATGAGCAATTGGGCCTCGAAATTTGAACACGTGTTTTAATTGAGTTTTATCCTTCTGCCGTAAAATCCCGTGGGCATAGTTCAGTGTTGCCCAGCAAAAACTTTATTTATTCTGTTGTAATGTTAGTTGAGCAAATAGTATGAACGATTTTTGATGTTTATGGTTGAGCTAAAATTTGTATTGATGGAGCATTTTACCGTAAAAGTGGATTTTGATTGATCACTAAGAAAAGAGAGGAAAAATAAAAATGAAATAAGTCACTAATGAATTGGTTTATTTGTTAAGCAAGTTATTGTAAACGGTTGTGGTGATGCTCAGCATAAAGTCAATTTCTTCTTTCTTGAAATTGAAAGTCTTGTGTTTTATTTCCATCAAGTTGAAGGGGTTATTAAGTGGATATTATCTGGAAGACCTTTGGTGCATCAATTCTCTGCATAACTTCAATTAAATTTAGGATAACATGGCTGGAGGTATGCATTATAATTTCTTACAGTTATATCAATGCAATAAAGATTAGCTATAGGTAATATAAAATGATGGTTTCCATATTCATTAAAGAGAACAATTTCATTTCTTGAATCCAAAAACCTCAAGTACATATTTGACGAAATGGACAAGCCCCGACAATATTAAATAAGAAAATGAGTGTAAATCATTGTTAATCATTTCTTGGCAATGCTTCTGTTTAGGAAATTGTTATCTCAAATTTGTTTGTGTTATTAGTTGTGAATTGTTATACTGTCCATGAAACAATGGCAGTCAGGTGGAAGTATTACAAGTATCAAATTGCTATATTATCCATAACTCTTGTCTAATTATTTTTAATGTGGTTCATGATGAGTTGTTTTACATATAACAGTGGTTCCAGTGCTGTTTGAACACTCTCTAAAAGAAATAGAGGACCAGACAGTAACCAGTCTGGACCACATATTTACTGTTGAACCTATGAAAATAACTAGTCCTTCAACGGATGCTGAAGTGGCTATTGCACTAAGAGTTCTGGAAGGATGTTGTCTTCTTCATCGAGAGAGCACAGTCTTGGCTCATCAACACAAGGCGATTCCAGTATGTTGATAAGAGACCTTATTTTTCATTAGTATTGGCTATCCCAAATCATGTTTGATCATAAAGTATTACAACTCATGAAAATAATTTGAGGTGCAAATCCAAAGATCTTTCTCGGAAAATTTTTGCAGCTGGTGCTTCTGCCTGTTGAAAAATATATTATACAAATTTGTTATTTATTAAAATTAAAATGCTTTATTCATTATTATTTTTATTGTAAAAGTATTCTTCACGAGTTTTGTTATTCTTTTGATTTTGATGCTGAAGTTTATACATTCTGGCTGCTCATTAGTTTGTGTTCGAACAGGTCTTGATGAATATCCTGTCAACTCGTGGAGTACTTGAGCAAGGTGCATGCCTAGATGCTTTAATCTCAATTATGCTGGATTCATCTGCCAATCAAATGGTATGCATCGTTCTATGGTCAGTAATGGTTCAACAAGTCTGTCCTGGGAACCCCTTTTTTGGTTTCCATATTTGATTTGAAGTGGAATATGATGCCAATGTTGCCTCTTCTCGTGGAATTAATTTATGAATGCTTTGTCCTCTTTCCTTCCTAGATTGATAAGTTTCTAAGTTTATATGTCATACCCTTTCAGCCGTAATAAGAAATTCTGGAAAGAGAACTAATTATTTCTCTCTGGTTGTGATGTGGAAAATGTCAGGGGCTGTTCTCTTTGACCTGTTTTGTGTTTCATTTTCAGTTTTGAATTTATTTTCATTTTTGTGTTTTGAGTTATTTTTTGAAAACGTGTTTACTATATCATTCTAAAAATTATTTCTCAAAAGAGAACTCGAAAATGCATTTGGTTTGAATTTTAAGATATACTATATTAAATTAAAAAAATTGTTCCAGAGATCCAAAACTTTCATAGGTGTACAATATGGTCTCCATCTTCAACCTCTAGCCCCCAACCCCACCCCCACCGTCCCCAAACCCCACTCCGGCCAACCACACAGATTTGTGCGAATCCAACCCCCAACTCCCACTCTGGTTGTAACATCTTATCCCACTTGGTATGATATTGTCCGCTTTGGGCTTAGGTCACACAATTTTGCTCTTGGGCTTTAACCCAAAAGGCTTCATACCAATTGGGAATAGTGTTTTAACTTATAAATTAGTCATATTTCTCTTATCCAGGCAATGTGAGATTGTTGCTGTTACAATCTCCTCACCTAAAGGGGCCCAACATCCTCGTTGGCCACACTTCCAATTAAACTAAGGCTCTGATACCATTTGTAACATGTACACTTAGTATCATATTGTCCGCTTTGGCCGTAGGCCGCACGGTTTGTTCTTGGGCTTTCACGCAAAAGGAATGGTCATTTCGCTTATAAATTAGTCATTTTTCCCTTACACAGGTGATCCATTTGTAGATTTGAAACCTCCACAATCACCTCCATAACCACTTCGGAAAAGATTTGAAACCTCCACAATCACCATCTCCATCACCCCACCATAAACATAGCCTAACACAAACGCATCACTAAGCGCAACACATCACAATTTTTTGGTGGTGAAGCTTTGAGCTGGAGTTCGCACCACTCAAATTGAAGGAAGGACCTGGTGGCGGAGTTGGAGATTACTTGGAACTTTGAGGGGAAGGCATGACCTAGTGTTGAGAGATGTGGAGGAGGAGAATGTGGTGGCGGCAAAGGTTAGGGATATGGTAGTGTGGGAAGAAATGAAAAGGTCGAGGGCCAAAATATAATCCATGAAACATTTGACCCTTTTTCCACGTTTTGAGTGTTTTCTTTTTTCACTCGAAACATCAAAAATCATGTTTTGAGTTTTCTTTGTTAAATTTTGCTTGTTTTCGAAAATGCATTTTTAAAAATGAGTTAGTAAACAAGTTTTTAGTGTTTTCGGAAATTGAAAACACCACGAAAATGTGAGAACCGAAATTGCGTGAATCATCTATTTCCTCCTACTGTCTGAACAGATGTAATGAATTTACGCTCTTGATGTTTGTTGGCTAATTACGTGCCAGGATTTTGAGGCATGCAATGGCATCGAGGAAGTTGCTCTTCTTATAAGAGACAAACAAGCAGAAGAAAGTCTCAGGTATCTTTAATTTGTAAATCCTATTATTTAAATTACTTGAAGCTCTCTTCTTGTTTTTATCCTCAGTCAATTATTTAATATCCCATCTGGACTCTAGTTTGCTTCTAAAATTTATGTCCCAACAAGTTTGTTGTTCCACATATATTTCTTTCAATATTTTCTACCTGGCGATGATAGTGTCGACATATCAGGTTGAAATGTGGCGAGTTTTTATTGCTTCTCATTGGACATGTAAATGGAAGGGAAACACCTCCCATGGCAACAATACACAAGGATCTAAGGCAATTCTTGGGAGAAAAATCTTCATCGTTGATTTGGGCAGCAAGTCAATTTGGGTCCACTCTGGATCCAGAGCCAAGATTGACAGCTCTGCAAATTCAAGCCCGTAGGGTTCTCGAGTCAGTCGATCATTACTGAATACAAATGTGACATTGGTTCTCCTAGTACTGCAACAATTCTTGTAAGCAATTTCTTGTGACACAACAACTTGTAGTGAAATCATGAATATGTTGTTTTATATTCAACTTATACAGAGAATTGAATTTCATGTTCGTTTTGTTCCAATCTCATTTTTATTGTTAAATTATCCAAAACCTCGTATATCTGTTTTGCTCTTTTGTGAGATCTGTCACATGCCATAAAGATGTGAATTTCATCTTTATCTTCAATCCAACTACAACCTGGATTTTTATATAGTTGCATGTCCTTCATTTGACGTCTTAGTTTTGCAAGATCGTGCCATCTACCTGTAAAAGCATATAAGTTGGCCAGCATAACATAGTTCCCAGAGTTATCTGGTTCCAATTTTATGAGCTTATTTGCTGCAATTTCTCCTAAATTCACGTCCCCATGGATAACACAGCCACCAAGCAAGGCACCCCAAATTACTGAATCAGGATCACTGGGCATCTTCTCAATCATCTTGTATGCTTCATTCATCTGACCTGCACGACTTAGAAGATCGACCATGCACGTGTAGTGTTTTAAGGTAGGTTTCACACCATAAAATTCCATCATGTCGAAGAATTCTTGTCCAGTTTTAACTGATCCTGCATGGACACACGAAGAAAGAACAGCTAGGAATGTCACATTGTCTGGTGTAAATCCATCAACCAGCATTTCACGGAAGAAAGAAATCCCATTGTCTCCCTGCCCATGTATGGCATACCCAGTAAGCATTGCATTTTGGGTAACCAAATTATAATTTCTGATCCTATTATAAACAAGACTTGCATACTTTAAGCTTCCACATTTTCCGTACATATCTATAAGAGCAGCTCCAATGTAGGCATCCGATTCATATCCCCATCTGATTGCATATGCATGAACTTGCTTACCCCGTTCAATAGTAGCTAACCTTGAGCACACGGGTAGAACTATTCCAACTGTGTAAATATCAGGCCTCAAATTTGAAGCCTGCATCTGTGAAAACAATTCTAAAGCCAGCTCATGGTGGTCGTTTTCTACATAGCCAGCAATTATTCCATTCCATGTATATACATCCGGTTTAAATCCATCATCTTCCATTTTCTGAAGGATGCACGGGGTTTTTTCGATTTGATTGCATCGAGCGTAACCAGAAATCAAAGAGTTCCAAATTGGTATATCCCTTTCAGGTACCTCATGTAAGGCTTTCTGAGCGGTTTCTGGGTCCCGGCATCTACAATACATTTCCACCAAGCCTCCACCTACAAAAATATTTGACTGCAAACCTTTCACAATACAATATGAATGCATCCCTTTCCCCAATCTTAGAGAACCCATGTTTGCACAAGCACCAAGTGCGCTACCTAGAGTAAATGAATCGGGTTCAATCCCACCTGTACTTATTAAATCTGTAAACATTCTCAAAGCCTCGTCGAACATGAAATTATCAGCATATCCAGAAATCATAGAGTTCCAAGAAATTAAGTCCCTCATTTTCTCCTCTGACTCCATCTGATCAAAGAGTTCTTTTGCCTTCAAGACATCCCCATTATCGCAATAACCAGCTATCATTGTATTAAAAGAAACCTCATCTCTCACTGAAAATTTTGAAAAGATCTTGAAAGCACTCTCCATATCCCCACACCTTCTGTACAGATCAACCAATCCATTGACAATATAAGGGCTAGACATAAATCCACGTCTTGTAATATAACCATAGATTTCTTTCCCCAGTCTCAGCCTTTTCAATCTAGCACAAGCTGGAAGAACGCTTGCCAGAGTTCGTGCATTAGGTTCAAATCCTGCACCTTTCATTTTGTACAACATGGCAATGGCTTCCTTGTCATATCCATTCTGTGAGCACCCACCAATCAAAGCACTCCAAGAAACAGAATTGGGAGTCAAATTGTTCTCTGTCGACATTTTCTCCAAAAACACTAATGCCTTCAATAACATTCCGTTGGAAATGCAAGCTGTGAGAATGGAATTCCAAGAAGCACAATCCCTTTCTGACATATTACTTAAAACCTTCTTAGCATCATTTAGACATCCACATTTCCCATACATATCAATCAAAGCATTGCCCACATAAATATGCGACAAAACTCCATTCTTTGTCACCATCCCATGTAATTGCCTCCCAAATTCAACCCCACCATAACCACCACAAATCTTCAATGCCACCGGGAAAACAAAAAAATCTAATTCAATATCCTCAAACAGCAATTCAAGAAGATACAACGAAGCTTCCTTGAAAAGTCCATTCTCTAAATACACATTGCAAATTGCGGTGTAAGTGTACAAGTTCCTATCAGACATTTTATCAAACACGCAAGCTGCGTCATCGATGCAACCACATTTTCCGTACATTTGAAGTAATTTGGTTCCAACAAACTCTCGGCCATGAAAACCGTTCTTGAGTAGGTGAGCGTGGACTTGTTTCCCGAGTCTGGGGCAGCTGCAGAACTCCATTACTGAAGCATAGGCAGTTGAACTTACAGGGCCATTGAGAAAAGGGAGAGACAATTGGTTAATGGGTAGTGATTGAGAAATGGATTGTGGTTGTATTGGGTTTTGAAAGTAGAGTTTGCCCCTGTGCTTAGATTCATGGACTTGGGGTGATGGCAGTTCTGGTGGAGTTTTGTAAGCTATGGGTTGAAACAATGAAGTCATTGGTGTGTGAAATCCGGAAAGGAATTTTCAGCTATGCAATGTAACTTACAGCACCATTTCGAAGACACTGGCCAATAGGCTGGAGAACCAAAGGAAGTTATCTCCACGATTATTTAAGAGAACTTAAAGCGAATTTCATTTACGGGTCACTGTGTTTTTTTTTTTTTTTTTAATTGGGTTAATTTAGACGACTTTTTTTCATTTTTCCTTCACATTCACTAACGATCATGCTTCATGGTCACTAAAAATAACTTGGCAGGATTGATATGAGGTCCCTTTGATAACAATGGTGAGATTTGGGTAGAAAAAAATGAATTTCAAGAAATTGAAGTCCTAGGAATTGATATTCTGAAAATTTGAAGTTTAATGTGTTTAATTGATTTAATTTAATTTTGAAGGTGAAAAAAATGGAGAATTTTTCAAGTTTTGTTATTTGATTAACATTATTTTTCATGGCAAATAAAACAAAATTTAGCTATTTTAATCAAATTATTATTATATTTTTTTTAACCCTTTTAAACACATTTGTACTTGATAATAATAATGTTAATTTTAAAAAAAAAGTTAATTAACAACAATAAAAATGATCAAACGTGACGTCTAATATTTGTCATGTGAAGTAGGAAATTATTAATCACCTAAATCTTGAGATTTGGTTTTCCACCAAAATAAGGCACAGTACATAAGTTGGAAATGATTTTTCAATGCAAAATTAGTGTATCAAATAACAATAAAATGTGAAAAATTAAAAAAGATTTTCCAAGTTTCAATGAGAAATGGGCATATTAAAGACTACCTGATAAGCTTGATTTACACATAAAACTTGTGGATTGAAAATAATCCAAATCATAGGTTTTTCGGTTGTATCATTTTTTTTTCATGTCCACTTTTATGGTTGCATCAGTTTTTTGGTGCTGGACAATGTGATGGAATCGGAAGAAATAATCTAAATTGAAATAAAATTAAATTAAATTATAGTGACCTAGTTGATATACAAAATTAAAGTACAGTGATCTAGTTGTCAACAAACACACACATACTAGAGAGAAAAGAGAGGAGAAATGAAGAGGTCAATAAATTTGTGTGTTTATTATGAATTAGAGCTCCATATATAGGGAAAAATAGAGATATATACAAAGTAATAATGTCTAGGGTTACAGGAGTACGATTGTCATTCATCAATATAAGATAATATTTACAACACTTCCCCTTGAATATCATATTACAAAATATCTGTCTCGTTAAAACCTTGTTTGATAAAAATTCAATGAGACAAAATTATAAAACGAAGGAAAAAAAGTACAGTTATTCTTTGAGTATTAAGATAAATGCTACATCATTAAAACCTCGTCAGAAAAACCCAATGGGACAAAACATTGGCTACGGAAAAAGAGTACAGCTATTTCCCTAGTATTCATCACTATAAATCATCGAGTCGATGCATCTCAATCTTGTGAACAAATTTCTCAAATGTAGATGTTGGTAGTGCTTTTGTAGATAAATTAGCTACATTGTCACTTGAGTGAATTTGTTAAAAATTCTAGAGTATTCCTTGTTAAAACCCTGTCAAAAAAATCCAATGGGACAAAACCTGAACGAAGGAAAAAGAGTACAACTACTCCCCCTGATTTAATCTGTATTGAATCATACATATTTTAATCTTTTCAGGAGTCTCGTATAGGAGAGTATATAAATCAACATTGATAACAGCTACTTCATTAAAAACCTTGTCAGGAAAACCTCGTGAAACAAAATTTCGGCTGAGGAAAAAAGCGTAGCGTTTATTAGCTCTCACTCATGAGAACATTACAATTATTTTGATATTGCGTATAATTATTTCAAATGTTAATCGATACAATATCGAATATGTTCACCGAGCATATATAAATGGCACATATCTAATATTATTTGTTCTTCAAATATAAATTCAATTCTTCCTTTGAACTTGAAGAATTATAAAATATTTGCAATCATTTGAACATCAAATTTGACATGCATTCCATGCATAGAATATATTATATAAATTTATAATGCATACAACTTACTTACCTTTGTCACTGCACTCCATGATTTTTCTTCCTCCACTGCTTGTATCCATCCCTTCGCAACTTTTAAAAGTCTCTTTTAGGACTTAATCATATTACCCTCACATTTGCGGTATAACAAAATTAATTTCAATATTCTTTTTCGCAAAAAGAATGAATTTACAATACATTTTGTCAAATGTATTTTAGTGATTACACTTAATCACTTCTTCAATTGACAACAATATTGTCAAATACATAAAGTGACTCTATCACTTTATTAATTTATACTTCTCTCTTTTAGAAGTAGAGATAATTTTGTTTATGTGATCCAACTTAATCACTTGTTTACATTTTAATATCCTTTAAACTTGTCAAAGTTTCTGCTAGGATATTTGATCACAATCACAATATAATTTCATTAATTTCGGAAATTATAATTTGAATCTTTTGCCAAAATGTCACTCCACATTTTAGGCTAAATTCAACTTTTATGTATAATCTTTCAACTCAATTTGAAAGAAACAATTTGTAATAAAACCTCAATTGTTTTATTGATATTTGCAAAAGATTATTGTCTCCACTATGAGTACAATATAATTTTCTTTTGTAACACGCCTTATCCCCACATGTTTGGAATAAGCACAAGTTTCATAATTCTTTCACTTCATTTGAAAGAAATAAATTTGTAATTCTTTCACTCATTGAAAGACTAATATGAGCAAATTTGTTTTACAAAACAAATATCAATGTTAATCAATGGTCGTGACAAAATCATATTTGTGATCTCATCATCCAATTGTGTAAATACTTATCACTTTTCACATGACCATTGTAATAATCACAATAAGTATAGACAAATCCAATCTTATGTATTCTCAATGAAAATTCACAAATTTTCAATAATTGTTATGCATCTCTATGCATTCATAAAAATACTTCATATAATTATTTTATTTTCAAACGAGATAAACAATATGATAAATCTCAATATTCATCAATGATCTTCTTGATCTTAGTTTGATCTCACCCCCATAATTCCTTAATTAGGAAAACAACATTGCTTTCACAAGCAATATATGGCATCTCCATAATTCGTTGTAGAGCCATTTCACATTTCTTAATACAACAATAAGTATCAAGATTTTCACTACCACATTTAAGCCAACAATGAGCATTTTTAATACAAGTGGTAGTCTCCAATTTACCATTGAAAATGGTCACTTTATTAATACTAATAATATTATTAGCAAACATAACATGAGATTTTGAAGTAAACTATCATATTTACTCTTAACAATATTTAAATAAATATTGTTAAAGCAATTTGTGCAAATACTCATACTTGCATGCCTCAATATTTCAGGAACTCTATTTTCCATAAAATAAAATGTTATCACAAATAAGCATAATTTTATTCACCAATTTATAAAATTCTCATGCCATTTTTCAAGAGTCCAATTGATTCGTACATCAATCAATGTACTTGTGTTAGGCTCGAATCCCGCAAGTGCACGGGATCGTTGACAAGTAATAATTGTGATGAGTTGAGAGTATCGTTCCCACGAGGAATAATGTTTAGTCATAATTACTAGTTTATCGTCGACTCAATTAATGAAAATAATTAAAATAAAAAGATGGTTTTGTTTGTCTATCTATTCTAAAAAAATTGCAATGAATAAAAATTTAATAAAAACAAATGTTTGGGAGTAAAATATGAATGGAGAGCATGTATTGGAATCTGAATCCACTTGTTATCACCTATCTCAATTCAACAATTTGACGTTTAAATCATTCATGTGTTGCTTGACAATCGATAATTCACATGCAATTAAGTTTCTTTTCCAAGACAAATTAAATATATTCTAAACATGAAACGAATCTATTCCTAGTCCGAATACGAATGTTTAGAACGCATTAAATCACACAATTATCAATTAGATTGCACATGTCATAGTGTTATTCCTAACATCTAGTGTTCATGTGTTGATCATGCAATGTTCAAACCTATTGTGATTTTTCCAAGACTACAACAAGTAACGATATATTTAATTGGTGGTCAATCAATCAAATAATAATAACAATAAAGCATGCAAAATCAATTAAGACAACACAAGAAATTATTAAACTACTAGTTATCGAATTAGAATAAATTAATAACAAGTTTCATCTTCATCCAATACATAAAGAAAATTAGCCTAGCATATTAAAGTGGGAAATACACAAGAAATAAAAGGAAGCCATCACCTGGATTATTAAACTATGAAAATCTCCAATTAACGCATTCAAATCCGAATCCAAGCGATGAAATCTTTGTTCTTCGATGTAAATTCCTCACCGTCTTGCTTCTAAAATCCAGCCGAATCCTGTCTTTAATTTTACCCACAATCGGCAATGAATTCCTCAATTAATCCCCAAAAATCTCCTTTAATTCACCACCTAAAATTATGCTAATTTCCTCAATTCCACTACCTGCCGACCAGCCCCTTTTCCAAGAAGAATTCTGCTAATTAATTCCACCAATCAGCACTCCACTATTGTGTATATCTCTCCTTCCACTCAGCTGCTGTGTCTCTCTCCGTCTGCCCTTCCAATCTGTGTGTATATATGTTTCTTTCCTCCCCCAAGCTAGCCCCTGCCGAGTGATTATCCGTCAAGACTCTCCTCCAGCCGCACTCCTCTCTATATAAGCTCTCTCTCCCTCGTTTTTTACCCCTCACAGCTGTATCAATTAGGTCCAGAATAGGCTGCCCTCTTTTAAACACTCGGCTGCCTCAATTAGGTCACCTAGGTTCCTTGGATTTAGGCCCATATATGCTTATTATAATAATAAGGAAAGAAAATTGGCCACTAAACTTTTTATTTGATGCAATTGAGTCCGTTTTATATGGTTTTAATCCCGATTTCTTCGTTTAGTCTCCATTTGCATCCAAATTCGAGTTTTTCCTAAAACAAACAAAATAAATGTATAATTAGTAATATCACATCCAAAAACATTTACAATTGTTCAAATTTAAAGCTAAGATAAGTACGAAAAACGTACTTATCAAACCCCCCAAACTTAAACTCTTTTTCGTCCTCGAATAAGATAGAATAACACTAATGAATCAAAATAATAAAGTACAAATATTTATTCATTTATTTATTTATTCATGTCAACATGTATACCATATTCCTCAATAATCCAGATCAGTTTGTACTTTAGCAAGAGTTATGAACAATAAGGTAAAATATTTTTAGTTATCTCATGCCAGATTGTCAAGTGTGTGTGTGAATAGCCAATGTCGAACTCCTACTCATGTAAATGATATATTTAACATTGTGTAGCTTATTATGCAATATCAAGCCCGAATCCCATGTGGTCACCCTAATGAATCTAATTATTTTCCTTGCATAGCTCATGGATGATCACAACTTACTGATTTTCTCTCGAATCTCAAGGTTCCTTCTATTCATGCGGTTTCTAAACATCAAAATTTGCATTTTTCCACACCAGGTGGTCAGAATTAGCTAAGTCTGCCCAAACAATCAATGGTAAGCGGTTCCCTAATCCATGCATTTAGTATCAAAGTCTCAATCAACAAGCTTATACCAAACAATTTTTTTTTATTATATATATATATTTTTTTTTTTTGGATGACTTTTTCTTTTTATATCCATATCTTTTACCATCTTTGTGCAATATTTTTCTCATTTGCGTTCTATGTGACCCCTGTAGCGAGCTTTAGGTCGGTGGCTCCCAAGCCAGACGGCTTTAGGGCACCAGGTTTGAAAGACCCCTCAGACTTAATTACTCGAGTCACACAATCAACATCAAAAAGTCAAAGATATTTTTTTGTCTTATGTGTAAGTCCACTCTCCGTACTTGCTTTCTAATTGACCCCTGTAGCGAGCTTTAGGTCGGTGGCTCCCAAGCCAGACGGCTTTAGGGCACCAGGTTTGAAAGACCCATCGGACTTAATTACTCGAGTCAAAAAGGCATTTGAAGAGTAGAATAAGACCTTCGACATTTTTCTGTTTTTATGCCGGCAATGGTTTATACTCGTTGACCAAGACCTCTTCAACCAATGACACATTTCAGGAACTACAGATCCTTAAAAGTTCAAGCCTACCTTCACCACTTCTTTCCACCCCCAAACTGCTCTTGAGCAAGTTTAGTTTCTAAGTTTTAAAGGTTGGGATGTCTCATCATCTAAGTTTAGGGATTATCAAGTCATTCCTAAGTTCAAATTGCATAAATTTGTCCCACGTGTATTAAACAAATCCCTACACAAGTAATAATCTAACAATGGCTATGTGCGCGTGAAGATGAAATCTAGCATGTAATAACTAGTTCATAAAATTCTTGTTTTCATGCTTTTCAGAATTCAAACCAAAGCAAAATTTGATCGATACTATATCCTAGGCAATACACATGTCAACAAGTTTTTCAAATTTTTCCCTCCTTTTTTTTTTTTTTTTTAAGATACATGCTGAATAAAAAAAAAAAAAACTTTAGCAGAAAAATGGATTACCCACCCCCAAACTTAAAATATACATTGTCCTCAATGTATCAGATCAAGTATATAAAAAGTATAACTAGGAGAGGTTAAAGGACTTCTCTGGTCAATCTGAATGTGATGGAGATATGCATTCCCAAAGTTCCCTGATCATATTCCTGTTACAGAATCAGTCCTATCAAGGCAAACATGAAATTCAGGCATTAGAAATGTTATTGGATGAAGATGTAAAAATAAATAAATAAAGCAAACAAATAAATAAATCAAACTAATGCATATAAAGTTGAATAAATAAAAGAAAAGAAAATTCGGTTGCCTCCCAACAAGCGCTTGTTTATAGTCATTAGCTTGACTTTGATATTTTGGTTACTCTTCATTTGGATTTTCAAGTGGTAGGATTGTCTTCTCATTGGAGTAATCACCCCCCCCCCCCCAATAAGCTTTCAATCTTTGGCCATTAATCTTGAACCGTCTCAAATGATCTTGTGAAACAACCTCCACTGTCCCATAAGGATAAACAGCCACAACTCTGTATGGACCTGACCATCTGGATTTCAACTTCCCTGGAAAGAGCTTGAGGCGAGAATTGAACATCAAAACTTGTTGACCAACCACAAACTCTTTTTCTTTGATATGCTTATCGTGCCACTTTTTTGTCTTTTCCTTATACAACTTGGCATTCTCATATGCCCCCAATCTAAATTCGTCAAGCTCATTTAGTTGTAGGATTCTCTTCTTTCCAGCTGACTTCATATCAAAATTTAGCAAATGTGTTGCCCAATATGCTTTATGCTCAAGCTCTACTGGCAAGTGACATGCTTTTCCAAAGACTAGCCGATAAGGGGACATCCCAATTGGTGTCTTGAAGGCTATGCGATATGCCCATAATGCATCATCCAGCTTCTTTGACCAATCAGTGCGTGATGTATTAACTGTTGCCTCAAGAATTTTTTTTAGCTCTCTATTGGAAATTTCAACCTGTCCACTTGTCTGAGGATGATAAGGTGTTGCAACTCGATGTTTGACTCCATATTTAGCTAACAATGCTGAGAATTGGTGGTTGCAAAAGTGTTTTCCTCCATCACTAATGATAGCTCGAGGTGTGCCATACCTTGAGAAAATGTTCTTCTTTATGAATTGTGTCACAACTCGTCCATCATTTGTTGGCAAAGCAACAGCCTCAACCCATTTAGATACATAATCTATAGCCACCAAAATATATTGTTGACCATATGAAGATGGGAATGGTCCCATGAAGTCAATGCCCCAAACATCAAATAACTCAACTTCTAAAATATTGTTTAAAGGCATCTCATTCTTCCTTGAGATATTCCCTTGTCTTTGACACTTATCACACTTTTTCACTAAGGCATAAGCATCCCTAAACAGTGTAGGCCAATAAAAACCAGATTGTAAGACCTTAGCTGCTGTTTTGGTAGCTGCGAAGTGACCCCCGTATGGAGCAGAGTGACAGTGTTCTAGAATCTGTTCCTGTTCTTCTTCTGGCACGCAACGACGTATGATTTGATCTGGGCCTCCTCTATAGAGGAATGGATCATCCCAAAAGTAATGCTTAAGATCACTGAAAAATTTCTTCTTCTGTTGACTTGAATACTCTGGGGGAATCACAGCACTTGCCAAATAATTTACATAATCAGCATACCACGGTGCTATCTCGATTTTCAAAAGAGTTTCATCTGGAAATATCTCATTGATTTCACCTGGAGGATCTTCTTCTTGCTGCTCCATGCGAGATAAATGATCAGCTACCAAGTTCTCACAACCTTTTTTATCCCTAATTTCCAAATTGAATTCCTGCAATAGAAGTATCCATCTGATAAGTCTCGATTTTGCATCCTTCTTTTTCAAACAGGTACTTCAGTGCTGAATGGTCAGTGTATACTATCACCTTTGATCCAATCAAATAAGATCTGAATTTATCAAAGGCGAACACCACTGCCAAAAGCTCTTTTTCTGTGGTGGCATAATTTAACTAAGCTTCATCTAGAGTCCTGCTGGCATAATAAATCACATATAGGATTTTGTTCTTTCGTTGCCCCAAAACTGCTCCAATTGCATAGTCACTAGCATCACACATTAATTCGAATGGATAACCCCAATCAGGTGAAGATAACACTGGAGCCGTGACCAATTTTTCTTTTAAAGTGTTAAATGCATCCGAACACTCCTCAGAAAAGTTAAAAGGGACATCCTTTTCCAACAGTGTGCAAAGAGGTTTGGTTATTTTTGAAAAATCTTTGATGAAACGCCGATAGAAACCAGCATGTCCCAAGAAACTTCTGATCCCTTTTACGGTACTAGGTGGAGGTAACTTCTCTATCACTTGGCCTTGTCCACCTCAATTCCTCTTGCTAAAATTAAGTGTCCTAAAACAACTCCTTCCTGAACCATAAAGTGACATTTCTCCCAGTTGAGCACTAGGTTAGTCTCTTCGTACCTCTGCATCACTGTCTTTAAGTGACTTAAACATTCATTGAATGAAGACCCAAATACTGAGAAATCATCCATGAATACCTCAATGATCTTACCCACCATATCAGAGAAGATGGACGTCATACATCTCTGAAAAGTAGCTGGAGCATTACATAGTCCAAAAGGCATTCTTCTGTATGCAAAAGTCCCATAAAGACAAGTGAAAGTAGTTTTCTCCTGATCTTCTGGTGCTATGGGAATCTGATTATATCCCGAATACCCATACAGGAAACAATAATGTGAATGCCCCGCAAGTCTTTCCAGCATTTAATCAATGAAAGGAAGGGGAAAATGATCCTTCCTAGTGGCATTATTGAGCTTGCGATAGTCAATGCAAACTCGCCAACCTGTTACTGTGGGTGTTGGAATGAGCTCATTATTTTCATTTGGGACCACTGTAATTCCTCCCTTTTTGGGAACTACATGCACAGGACTTACCCAATGGCTATCAGATATAGGATAAATCATTCCTGCATCCAACAATTTCAGCACTTCTGCTTTCACAACCTCCTGCATGTTTGGGTTCAATCTGCGTTGTCGTTCAATTGATGGTTTGAACTCATCTTCCATTAGAATCTTGTGCATGCAAAGGGAAGGACTAATTCCTTTTATGTCAGAAATTGTCCATCCAATTGCAGTTTTATGATCTCGAAGAACTCTAAGCAATTGATCTTCTTCATCCTCGGAAAGAGAGTTAGTTATGATAACTGGAAGTGTGTTCTTCTCTCCTAGGTATGCATATCGCAGATGAGGTGGAAGTTTTTTTAACTCAAGTGTTGGAGCCTTTTGAATAGATGGTAGAGATTTCTCAGAACCTTCACCCAGCTCCAACACGGGTTGTTTTATGCATGGGGGAATTGCTTCCAAATCTCGAATGCATTTCTCCACTTTTTCAGAGGGACATGGACGTTTTCCAGAGTACATCATACAAGCCTCAAGCGGATCTTGATGGTGATCAAGCATGAACTCCTTTGTCACGACTTTGTCTATTGCATCAATTTGATAGCAGGATTCGACTTCATCTCCAAATTTGATTGCGTTGAAAACATTGATTTTTAATTCTTCATCATTGATTCTAAAAATCAATTGTCCCTTCTTCACATCAATCAATGCTCTACCAGTGGCTAAAAATGGACGTCCCAAAATGAGGGGGACGTCTCTGTCTTCTTCCATGTCCAAGATTACAAAATCTGCTGGAAAAATGAATTTATCAACCTTTACCAGAATATCTTCCACTATCCCCCTAGAGTGTTGGATTGACCTGTCAACTAGCTGTAGGGTGATAGTAGTGGCTTTTGCTTCCCCCAAACCAAGCTTCTTGAAAAGAGATTGTGCATCAAATTAATGCTTGTGCCTAAATCACAAAGTGCATCATCCACAAACTTGTTACCAATATTGCAGGGAATAATGAAACTCCCAGGGTCTTTCAATTTTGGTGGTAACTTGTGTAATAGTCTAGCACTGCAATCCTCAGTCAACATCACAGTTTCATTCTCCTCTAGCCTTCTCTTGTTTGACAATATGTCCTTCATAAACTTAGCATAACTGGGCATTTGTGCCAAGGCATCTGCAAATGGTATGTTGATGTGCAATTTCTTGAACACCTCCAAAAATTTTGCAAATTGTTTATCAAGCTTGTGTCTTTGCAACCTTTGTGGGAATGGAATAGGAGGTACATATGCCTTTACAGGAACAGTTGCTTTAACTTGTGGAGCTTCTGAAGCTCCTTCTTGAATTGGTCCACTTGTTCCTTTTCAGTATTAGGTACCTTCTCTGTGGCAATTGGTGGTCTCTTAACAGTTATTTCAGGTAGTTGTATACCACTTCTAGTGGTAATAGCTTGTACCTATTCCTTAGGATTTTTCTCTGTGTTGCTTGGTAGAGTTCCTTGATTTCTGCTTGTTAATGCTACAGCCATCTGTCCCATTTGATTTTCCAAATTTTTTATAGCTGCCTGTTGGTTTTGAAAAACTTGTTCAGTCTTTGCCATGTACTATGCAAACATGTCTTCCAACGACGGCTTCTTTGGTTGTTGTTGTTGTTGAGGTTGAAAACCTGGTGGTTTTGTTTGAAAATTTCCTTCATGACTTTGACTTTGATTGTTAGACCAAGAGAAATTTGGATGATTTCTCCACCCTGGATTATAGGTATTGGAATAGGGGTTATTTTGATACTTCTGAAAATTCTGGGCATAGTTGACATTCTCACATTGCATTCCATGTGTTGAGGCTAAAGGACAGCTAGCTGTAACATGATCTGCTCTGCATCCTTCGCAAATTGGTGTTGGTTGTTGCACCATGTTCACAGGTCGAGTTAAATTGTCCAGCTTTTTTGAAATCACTTCCATTTGGGCAACCAATTGCGTAACTGCATCGACATTGTGGACACCAGATACTTTTCTTGGAATTTCCCTTTCAGTAGGCCACATCGCCTGGTTCTCCGAAATTCTCTCATATAGTTCATGTGCTCGGTCAATATCTAATCTCATTACTGATCCCCCTGCTGAAGCATCAAGCATATTGCGGTATTCACGATGCAATCCTAAATAAAAGATGTAAACCTGAGCATTTTTTGGTATGTCCAAATTTGGACACTTTCTAAAATAGTCCTTGAATCTCGTCCATGCCTCAGGGTAACTCTCAAGGTCTCGTTGTTTGAAAGTGTAAACTTCATTTCTGATTTGGAGAACTCGAGATGGAGGGAAAAATTTCATGGTGAATTTTTGCACCATATCATTCCAAGATACAATGCTTCCAGGAGCTAATGAGCGTAGCCATTCCCTAGCATTATCTTTTAAAGTATGGGGAAACAAACGCATTCGAAAAGCGTCTGCTGACATCCCTTCGTGACTGATTACATCGCATAGCATTAAAAAGGCTTGAATATGCTCATGCGGATTTTCAGTCGCCTTACCAAAGAACTTGATGTCTTGATGATTTTGAAATAATTTTATGACATCAGGTCTAAGGTGGTAATTTTCCTGCCCGAATGGTGGATAAACAATAGTCTGTTGTACAGGGGCGGGCGCGGGATTTACATAATCCCCAACCAGCGCTTGAGCATTATCGTGAACTGCTCCTGGTTGAATTTGCACTTCTTGCTCATGAGGAGCAAGTGGCAATTGATTTTGATTTTGATTATTTGCCATATCCCAGTTTTCTCTTTGTTCTTTTCTACGTTGTCTAAAGGTTCTCTCTATTTCAGGATCTATTGGTAATAGTTCAGGCTCGTTAAAACCTAGTATATACTACTCAATGACCAATGTGAAGAGAAAAATAAGGAATTATGAATAACCAAAACAAAGTAAAAATAAAAATAATGAAAACTAAAAACTAAAAATCAAAATTTAACTGAATTAAAGGTAAACTAATAATTATACTAAATCCGTTATTCCCGGGCAACGGCGCCAAAAACTTGTTAGGTTCGAATCCCGCAAGTGCACGGGATCGTTGACAAGTAATAATTGTGATGAGTTGAGAATATCGTTCCCACGAGGAATAATGTTTAGTCCTAATTACTAGTTTATCGTCGACTCAATTAATGAAAACAATTAAAATAAAAAGATGGTTTTGTTTGTCTATCTATTCTAAAAAAATTGCAATGAATAAAAATTTAATAAAAACAAATGTTTGGGAGTAAAATATGAATGGAGAGCATGTATTGGAATACGAATCCACTTGTTATCACCTATCTCAATTCAACAATTCGAAGTTTAAATCATTCATGTGTTGCTTGACAATCGATAATTCACATGCAATTAAGTTTCTTTTCCAAGACAAATTAAATATATTCTAAACATGAAACGAATCTATTCCTAGTCCGAATACGAATGTTTAGAACGCATTAAATCACACAATTATCAATTAGATTGCACATGTCATAGTGTTATTCCTAACATCTAGTGTTCATGTGTTGATCATGCAATGTTCAAACCTATTGTGACTTTTCCAAGACTACAACAAGTAACGATATATTTAATTGGTGGCCAATCAATCAAATAATAATAACAATAAAGCATGCAAAATCAATTAAGAAAACACAAGAAATTATTAAACTACTAGTTATCGAATTAGAATAAATTAATAACAAGTTTCATCTTCATCCAATACATAAAGAAAATTAGCCTAGCATATTAAAGTGGGAAATACACAAGAAATAAAAGGAAACCATCACCTGGATTATTAAACTATGAAAATCTCCAATTAACGCATTCAAATCTGAATCCAAGCGATGAAATCTTTGTTCTTCGATGTAAATTCCTCACCGTCTTGCTTCCAAAATCAAGCCGAATCCTGTCTTTAATTTTACCCACAATCGGCAATGAATTCCTCAATTAATCCCCAAAAATCTCCTTTAATTCACCACCTCAAATTATGCCAATTTCCTCAATTCCACTACCTGCCGACCAGCCCCTTTTCCAAGAAGAATTCTGCTAATTAATTCCACCAATCAGCACTCCACTATTGTATAAATCACTCCTTCCACTCAGCTGCTGTGTCTCTCTCCTTCTGCCCTTCCAATCTGTGTGTATATATGTTTCTTTCCTCCCCCAAGCTAGCCCCTGCCGAGTGATTATCCGTCAAGACTCTCCTCCAGCCGCACTCCTCTCTATATAAGCTCTCTCTCTCCCTCGTTTTTGACCCCTCACGGCTGTATCAATTAGGTCCAGAATAGGCTGCCCTCTTTTAAACACTCGGCTGCCTCAATTAGGTCACCTAGGTTCCTTGGATTTAGGCCCATATATGCTTATTATAATTATAAGGAAAGAAAATTGGCCACTAAACTTTTTATTTGATGCAATTGAGTCCGTTTTATATGGTTTTAATCCCGATTTCTTCGTTTAGTCTCCATTTGCATCCAAATTCGAGTTTTTCCTAAAACAAACAAAATAAATGTATAATTAGTAATATCACATCCAAAAACACTTACAATTTTTCAAATTTAAAGCTAAGATAAGTACGAAAAACGTACTTATCAACTTGCATAATATAAAAGAGAGATACACTTCTCATAAACCAAATCAATTGGTATTAAAATTATTGAAAGACCATATACTTTCAAATTTCCACTATCATGGAAAATTTTCATGAAAACTTGCACAATAAAATATCATCATATCTCATGATAAAATAATGATTAAATTGCATAATTCATAATATTATATTATGCATCTATGAATCAACAATTTAATAACTTACAAAGCGTTATGCATACTAATTTCATGGTACCTTGAAAGGACACAAAATATAGCTGTCATGGTACCTTGACTTTCATGAATAGGCACTTTCGCAATTAAAGTAAACATAATGAAACATTATAATCTTTCACTTGATAACCGCCATCATGAGCACAGCAAACACAAGTACATGTTTTATGCACACATCTTTTTGTAATTAATATTATCATCCGTCGGTTTCTTGGATGAATAGACACACCTTTTCATTTTATCATGCTTTTCCCAAATAACATGGCAATTGGCAATTCAAAATATGCATTGTTTCAAATTAACACACTTTCAAAAACATAACTAATTAATGAAAAAACATATATAATTTCTTTTCATTTTCACACATAATTTTCTCCAATCAGCGAATTATCATAGATGAAAGAAATTAAATTAGAAAACTTATCTTTCATAATCCGGATGAAGAATGTTGATTATCTTCACAATAAACTCCAAATAATTTGGTCTCCATTGAGCAACAAAATGTACTTTTAGACTGTTATAAAAAATGAACTTATCTTGAGAGGTTGGAGACGAAATCATCGAATGCTACTTGAAGAATCATAAGCCAAAACGCATGGAATCATCCACTTGAAATCATGATATGAATGGAATAACGCCGAATTATGGAATCAAACGAGAGGCTTGAACACGTAATTACACGTTGTCCTAAAAGTACATTTGCTCCCACTCGTTCGAGATGCTTAAAGGGTTAGATAGCAAATGCTTTAGCGGATTAATCAAGCCTTCAAACCATGTATTTATTAAGCACTAATAATCCATGGAAAAGGAACAAAAAACAATTGAAAAAATTAGTATTGATTTTGGTGGAAAATGACTTCTATATTTTATGGATGTTCTCCCTCATATTTCATATATTGAATTGATCAATATAGCATCCTTTATATAGAGATTAATCCACCTTTTATGAAAGTACACACCTCTTAGACAAAATGGCACCTTTTGGTGCAAAAAACCAACTTAGGCACCAAAAGGTGCCTTTCGGAAACCACCACGCGATCGCGTGAAGCCTCTTTATTTTAAACAGATTCAAATCTGTTGAACCACGCGATCGCTGGACCATGAACCGCGCGATCGCGTGGTTCATATTTTGGCCTCTTATGTTCTTGTTTTTCTCATTCTTTTGTCTTCCTTATCAATACCTCTTTGTATTGATTTAATTGTGTACTTCATCTTATCATCTTTAAATATTTGAACAACCATTTGGGAACACAATTTTCCAACAGTAACAATATTTTTCATTATGCATACTGTAACATAAGCTTATATATAATTTTGTTGACAGTCATCATTTTATTATGATTACATTTATTGTAGTTCTTCTATTGTAATATAATAAATGTGCATATGTAGTAGGTTTAGGAGTTGTATTTTCTTCATTACATGATGTGTAATGAATAAAATGATTTGCAATACAACTCTTAGGAAATCTCAAGTTTAAGTAAATTATGATATGTAATCAACCAACTTTCCATACGGCATAAAGTTAAATTACAATACCTATACGTATCAACACGAATTGTGTAATGCAGAAAAATTACAATACAACTCATGCAATGAAAAAAATTATAATAGAGCTCTTATATTCCATTAAATTACAAATCACGTAATAAAAACACAAAATAACTATATACTTTCCATCTAATAAAACAAGTATAAGCCCCTCGTACAACTGAACTTGTACACAATACCCCTGCCTAAATGCACTGACAAGATACACATGAACAATTAATTGCATGATCAGCTCAAACATCGAGAATTTCATTGTCATATAACCCAACTTTTTTGTTGATAAGAAAGTTAAAATAATTGATGACAAATATCCTACAACCAAGTTTGTAATGTTACTAACAATGTTATAAACTACTCGATATATTTAATCAAAAATTACAAGATCTATAATGAATCATGCAAGGAAGATGATTTCTCATGAAATTAGAATATCAAATTATGTGATGTGCAATCGACCATGCAGAGAATATGACTTGAAGTTAAACCATGTCACTTGAAATTACTCAAAAAGACTCCTTGAATATAAATATATATATAACAGATTGTCTAAACAATATGATTGTTTCAAAACAAGCCCACCTTACAAAATTGATTTTGTTGGAACCCATATTATAACTAGCATTTGCTTCTACAAAATAAACCAATTTAAAAATTGGATAACATGCTCTATAGGGCATGAGTTCTAGGTTGAGCTCCAACCTTAGGAACCCCAGCCCTAGGGATTTGTAGATGCTGTAAATCGTGAGATGTGCATCAGTGGAGTAGGGTTGAAAGCTTATTGTTTAATTGTGCTTGTAAGGAGACTCATCCATACCAAATGTAGGATTCGAACTCCCACTCTCTTGTGTCAATTCAACTGAAGTTTCTCACTCTAATCTTTCAACCAACTATGCTATGCTCCAAGGGCAATAAATTGTGATGAGCAGTTTTTTAAAATCTCTATAATAAATATTTTTTTAATAGCATGGTGGATAAAGTTGTAGCGAAGTGTCGTTGCAATCTCAGCTATTTTAAATTAAAGTTGAAATTTATTCATCTAACTTTGTCAACTGATATTTTTAGTCAATAAAATAATTTAAGTCCAAATTGATTTAAGCCCAGCTTTCTATTTATTTTAAACTCAAATTACTTTAAATCTCAATTTCAAATTTATGCTTATCCAATTTTATTTTTAATCCAAGTTTTATCTTTTAAATAGATATTTTTGACAAGGTGTTATATTTGCATTAATAACCTTGAATCCCAAGTTTTTACAATCTTGTTCAAAAGCAAACGTTTCTCATATCCAACATTTCACAGTTCTATTTCAACTACAACACATCCCAACCGATCAATACCTATATATCCCCTTCACAATCAACATTCGGTTCATGAGATTTCATCACATTCGTACACAAACTGAGCATCACGTTAGTTATAGCCTTCACCACCCTCACTGCCTTCCTCCCAAAACATCACCATCTTCGAGAATCACTAACTTCTTAACCGGAATTCATCCCCTAAACCTAAAACTCCATAGCCGACTCTCCCATAATCTGGAAAAATTCAAGCAACCACAAGCAGACCCCATAACCCAATCCACTAAACCACCACCAAACCGGTAGCCAATACTGCAGCCCTTACCCAAACCGTTCGAACCTCCGTGGCCGATTACATATCCACCAAGAGACGAACATCACCACGCCAACCTTTTACAGCAACTCCATTGCAATCAATCACCACCGCCAATGCCAAATCGAAACTACAACCACCCACACTTTGAAATTGCATACTACTATTTTCCAAAATCCCTCAATTCAAGCCAAATTAAAAACCCAAAAACAAAGAAATAAACTAACCAAATAACTCGACCGCCGGTCGCTTCAGTAGAAGTTATTGCCGAAATCTCAGCTCCAAATAACAACCCAACAGCCTCCATTTTCGCCCATGAAATCGCCCAAACTATGCTCCTTTCGCCACCCCTCAACTGACCCATCCCAGCCATGTGATAGCTGCGCTACCGCTGGTAGAACACCGACGAAAGGACGTCGACAGCCTTGCCAAGGACGTCATCAATCACCATCTCTCGCTCTTCTCCTCTATTCGGTTCCAATTGGGGAGAGAGAGAGAGAGAGAGAGAGAGAGAGAGAGGGTAATTTTATTTTAAAACAAATTTTATGAAAATCTATCTCTTGAGCCCTCAAGTTTTAAAAGTTATTTATTTTGGTCCCTGGGGTTTTTAGAAATATTTTATCAACCCTGAAGTTTTGCAAATAATATATCTTAGCCCCAATTGTTTTGAAAATAAATTAGTCAATCCCCAAGATTTCTGAAAATTATGATTTTGCCCCAAAACTTTTCAAATTGATTATTTTATATTTTCAACTTAATCCCTAAGCTTTCTAATTTCATCTTAAAACTTCAAATTCCAAAACACGAATTTACAGCTTTGCTACACTCACAATGAGTATCACAATGAGGATGACAATTAGCCTACGTGACAAAATTCTATTTTTTCACACATCACATCATCTTTTAAATCAACAACAACAACACTTCCACATCACCAAATTGTCACCTATATTGTCAAAATAATTGTGCAAGTAGATTAATTCCACGAATTTAAGATTTATTTTCTTTTGACTAAATGAAGCGTTCAAAGATTTAGAAGAATAAAGTGATTTTTCCTACTCAACATCCAAACTCGTGAATTAAGGTAGACGCCCTATTAATAAATTTAAATTATAATTGCATGTGAATGTGTATTCTATGTGGCTTATGTGTATTTATTGCATGAGATGAGACGAGAATATATTTCTGATGAAATATTTATGTTGTTATGCATATCATAACTTATATGTATTTATTTGCATAAAACGATACGAGACGAGACTATGATGTTGTTATGCTTGTCATAACTTATATGCTTTAATGCATGAGACAAGACAACCCACACCCTATGATACAAAAGCTTATGATTATGATGATAATGTCACAATATGGTTTGAATGTTTATATGTTCAATTATGATGTAGATTAATTAATTGACGATGAGCCTATTGAGTATTTCTATGAAATGTTCATTCCCTTTTAACAAAAATTTCAGATTTCGAAGATATGGCGAGTGATGGATGTGGTGGCGATAATAATTAAATAATATAAATTTTATTTTATTCATTTTGTTCATGTTTAAATTTTGGAACTTTTAGAACGCTAAAATTTTTATATCTTTGTTAAATGATTTCTTTATCTAGAAAACAATGAACAATTTAAATTGTTATTTCAAGTAGTTTTAAAAATTTTGAATTTTACCAACTATTTGATTATTTTATTAAATGTTGCCAAATTATAAATGAAATTATTCTTCCGCTAAAACATTATTTTAAAATTTAGATGAGATGAAACGATGACATGGTGTACCGGATATTTAGAACTCGGGTCATTACAGAAATAGTGATGAGAATCATAGGGGGGTCGCCAGAGAAAACTTCCTCATTTGAGCCAAAACAATTTTGACGTACATTCCGTGGAGCACCGAGGCTATTTTGGGAGAAGATTCAAAGCTTAAACAAGATATCAAGTCAAGAACTGAAGTCAAGAATCAAGTTGGAGCCAAAAATAAGAAGAAATTGGAATCAGCACCGAAAGTCTTCAGAGAATTTTGAAGGCAGCCCCAGTCGCGTTCGACTGAGACTTGGTCAACCAAAAGTTCCATTTCGATCGACCATAAGATCGATCGAAACACCCTGAATTCAAAAAAAGGGGGTTTTTTGTGTAATTTTCGAGATTTCTTATTTTCTTTCAATTTTTGTAATAAATACTCTTTTCATTCAAAACCCTAGGATAACCTTGATGTTCATTTGAATATTCTAGAGCTTGGTCTTGAAAACTCATTTGGGTGAAGGTAAACCCTTATTACTCTTATAATCTTCTTGGAATTTTTTCAACTAAATCTGGAGTATTTTTATTTTTGTATTTGTTGTTGATTTTCGCCACCTTGAAATTTGTTTAATCTTTATCCAATGGATTTGATTCTTTAACCTATGAATTTTGAGTAAGATTTAAACTTGGGTTAATGTGTTTTATCCTTTATTTTACCACTTTAACTTTCTTGTGATTGATTCTAAATTGTTTTGAAAATTCTTGGTCAATATACCAAGGGGGTTCGCATCAAGTAGTGTAGGACCTAATTAATTCAATGAGGATTTTATCCAAGTTTTCTTTAACGCATTTGAGGATCGCCATGTTCAGTTAGCAAGCATAAAAACAACTAAGTAATTCTGGGTAGACATTTTTTGAGACATTTTTAAATAACATTGTGACATGCCACACATTTATTGGGTGGTGAAAATAACTATCACACTACTTACATTTCTCACCATCAAATGAATGTGTAACATGTCACAATGTCACTTAAAAATATCTCCCAAAAAGGTCTCCCTAGAATTATTGAATACGACTAGACAGGGAAAAAAAAAGAACTGAAATTCATTCATGCATCTTGTGCTGGCTATCTAATTTGATTCAGGGCAAAAATATGAACAATAATAATAATAATAAAAGGATCTTTTTCATAATATATGAATGAGCGTAGCTCAAATTTAGCTCGGAGGACGGGTAGATAGTGAAACCCATCAAAGAACTAAAAACTAGAATATTATTATTCAAAAATAACTGTAAGATTTTCAAACTATAACACATATTTAAAGCGTCAAAACGAAACTTAATTCGGTAGACAAATTCGAATTGAACTAAGGCCGCGTTTGATGGCCAACCTTTTCAATGGAAAATCCAATTCTTTTCTTACTTTGCTTGATTAGATTTTGATTGGTTATATTTGGAGTGGAAACCATTTCCAGTTTGTCCACTTCAAACGTTGGTTTTCCTCCGAAAGGTGGAAATCAAGTTCTTATCAAATAGGTGAGAAAGTCTTTTTCATGTAAGGTGAAAATGGTTTTGCGTCGTAGTTGATCAATTTTATTATTGTTAATGGACTTATTTTTTATCAAAAATTAACATTATTATTATCAAGTACAAATATGTGAAAAAGTAAAATAAAAAATATTTTTAATTAAAATAGCTAAATTTTACTTTATTTGTCATGAAAAATAACGTCAATCAAACAACAAAACTTGAAAAATTTCCTACATTTTTCACCTGAAAAATTAAACTAATCAAACAGATTAAATTTTTAATTGTCAAGAATTCAATTCATTGAAATTCATTTTTCTTTTACCCAAATTCTACTTTCGCAATCAAACGGACATCAAAATTGACTAAAAAATAGAAAAATGCTAAAACAGATATCTAAAAGATGTAATTTGACCCCCGAAAGGTTATAATCGTCACCCACGATAAAACTATCGAGAGCTGAAAAATGCTTTTGAATTGTATTTCCACGTGTAAATTTGACATTCGATTGAACTGAAAGTTACACGATTTTTAGAATACCCTTCTTATTTCTCTTCTTTTCCAACTGCTTTGTGATTTTCGTCTCAAAAATATCTGCATCATTATCGTACAGAATATGGGTTACAGCAAGAGGTGTTGTGATAAATGTACTGAAAAGGTTGGAGCTAGAGTGCAGAGTTGATCACTCATAATTATGATCAATATTGGACCACGCTAAGGAAGCCCGAAGCACAATACAATGCAAATGCAAAATTATATTACTTGGAGGTGGTCCTTATTAATCTGGAATCATATACACATGCCTGCAAGCAGCCCCATCACAAAATTGTCCAATTTAATTAGCTGGTCCGTTTGAAGGTGATTCTTGCATTATTTCGATTTCTACATTTTGTTTTTGTTTTTGTTTTTTTTTTTTCTATCTTCTATGTGGAATTTTATCCAGCTGACGTCACAAGAAAAAAAATGACGTTATCGAGATAACAAACATATTTCTTTCCCGTGTTTATTATTTTTTCTCACTCCTTTTAATACGCACAAGAGATCATATTTGAATTATAGATCAAACTCATTGAAATTGCTCAGCTACCCTCACGGGTACATAAGATTTTACCCATGTATTAGAAGAAACTTGAGAACCCATGTGGTACAATCTCTTGTACGTACCCGTGACGGGTCACAAAGCAGAGTTGTCAAACTCGATAGAGATGGAATTTGAACTTAACAGTCTATTCATTAAACATTAATGTCTCACAGATTGAAAGCCTTTCTATTTACGTAAATTTATGAAATTCATTGGAGATTATCTGAAAAACTAGTTGCAACTTGCAACATCTACAGGTATTCAATGTTGACGAAGCAAGCCAAAAAAAAAAAAACTTGATAAACTCAGCTATAGAAGCAGATAAATTATCCAATTCTCCAGAAGCAGGATCTAATTCTTCAGTACAAAAGCAAAAGTCTATATGAAATGAAAGTAAAAACATATTTGAAGAGTTGTCTAGCCCCAAAGAATTGGTGGTCCATTTATAGTAGTGTTCCGCTGATGGAAACGTACTTTTCTTCGAGCATTACAAGGTGAGATATGAATGCAACAAGCTGGAAATTAGTCCAGTAAGCCAGCAAAGACTTCCATAAGAATTCATAGAGTCCTCCAGCTAGCACTTTCTCAGGATTTTGAGCCATTATTAATTTGTAAATTTGTTTTACTACTCTGTTATAATCTCAAAATCCATTATTTCTTTCAATGATCCATTTAATTTGTTTGAGAATTTCATCTTAGCCCAAGGGTATTGAGAGTTAAAAACCCTAATTTTATAGAGCAATAAAAGTTCCAAAAAAATTAATAAATTGACATACTAGAATATGCAAAATTTGTAAAGGTTTGCGAGACTAGGCCATCTTTCATCGCTTCAATAATTAAATATGATGAAATGAAGTTTTAAAAAAATGTAACCGTTTTTTTTTCCTAACATCTCATCTAATTTTTATTTAAATTACAAAACTCAAATGACGACTCCTTATTTATCAAAAAAAAAAAAAAAATTAGAGCAAAGTAGAAATCATAATTGTAATTAAAATTCACGAGCTATTATTAATACAATAATTTAGATCCACAAATTAACATGTGATTTAGCATTGTTCTATTTGTCTTGGAGTAATGGTATTTATAAGCACCACTCTAACCTAATTGGTGCTTAAACTAGTAGTGATAGTGTTTTTGCAAGTTGTTTCACTCGTGCTAATAATTAAAAAGGATTAAAAGAAAGCGTAAAAGACAAACCTCTTAAAACAAAGTCTCAAAAATGGGCATTTGCACTAATTAAAGAAAGCTTAATAAATAGGGTGCCTCCAAAGGACACAAGCACCAAAATTAAACAAGGATATTTTTAAAATCTAATATAAGAAAATTAGGTGGCGTTCTGTTTGTATTTTATTTTGTATTTTCATTTTCGAAAATGTTTTGTGTTTTGTGTTTTCATTTTTGTTTTCAAATTTGCTAAAAACGTGTTTGGTTTGTCATTTCTGAAAACTGTTTTTGAAAATGAAAAGCTGGAAAACACGTTCTGTTTGAAATTTTGCAGAACACTATTTAAACTATTTTTAATTAATTTGCTTGCAGAATACTACTAACTACAACTTAAATTTCCTTTCACAATACACTAAAAATATGGTTACATGCAACACACTAATGTGAGCATTAAGAGTCTATATTAACACAGTTTGGTCAGGTTCGGGACTTGAGAAAACTCTACTTCTATTAAAATCCAGAAAATGCAAGTTCTTTCAAAACCACCAGAGTCCATTTATCATTACATTTTTTGAAATATAACAATAAGAATTCTCATTTATTTTTTTTTTTTTTTTTTTTTTTTTTTTGTAATGTTGATATTGAATTGAATAAAACTTTATTTAAACTAAGTCCAAGTTAGGATAATTCTAAAAAAAAAAAATTCTTTATTTAGGCTTAGTTTCAAGCTAGGATAATTTAAAAAAAAAAAAAAAAAAAAAAAAAAAAAAAACTTTATATTAAGCTTAGTTCTAAGTTAAGATTAAAAATAAAAATAAAAAAATAAATAAAAATTCCCAAAACGCGTTTTCCGCGTTTTGAACATTTTTTGTCGAAATACACACAAAACGCCCAAAACGATGTTTCGGGCGTTTTCCATTTTGTGTACAAGTTTTTTTTTTGTTTTCCAAAATGCGTTTTCGAAAATGGTAAAGAGAACGCGTTTTTAGCGTTTTCGAAAATAAAAACAGAAAACGACCTTAAAACAGAGAACAGGGGCTTATATCTTTGTTTTGAAAGTTTTGATTTATTGGTCATTTAAAAGGTCTAACTTTTTACCATACATACAAATTTTCATAAAACTACCTACTACTTTGAACATTTAATTTGTCGCCATAGCTTTGTAACTTGCTTGTGATAATCGTTGCTCGTCACTATGCTTAATTATCGTCCACTCCCTTGCATTAAATAACTTCTCATGACCTTCCTTAATCATTCACGTCATGGTAACAGCTCACAGGTGGCTTTGATAAACTTCCTTAGACAGTGGTGAAATTATGGAAAATGCCTCCTCATTCGCCCAATCATCCAGTTGCCCAGACACTTTCGTCCAATTCCCATTGTCCACGTACTTCTGAAATCGCTCAATTATCCAGACTCCTCTACATTGCCCTGTTTTGGTAATGAGCTCTAATGTTTTGGACTTCCATGTTAGGCCTCCAAGTTGGGTATTTTTGTGTGTCAACAATCATCCATCCTCCCCAATAGGTTGAATTAATGTGCATCATTGATTTTGTCATATTCAAAGTATTTGCACATCTTTCAAATTTTAATATCGTTTTAACATAAGGTAAATACAAACAAATGTACGATGCACCTTATGACAACGTTTGGCGTTCCACATTGAAAGCATTGTGTCCCACTACCTAAGGCGACCAATATTTGCTTTGCACTTCTCTTCTTTGTCCTGTAAAAGGGAGATACCCTTCTTCCTTATATTTTATTTGTTTATACCATCGCTTTAGATTTTTTTACAGTCTTTCTCTAGCGAACCCCTTTTACAAACTTCTACCTTCTATTTCTATGGCACCCAAAGCTTCTTCGTTGATAAGTGTATATTACACTTATCTATATGTCTAAATTAGAATATTATATTGTCGTTTTTGAATAAATTCTACTTAATTGTTTATTATTTGATTATATTTCAAAAAATATCTCAAAATCACATGAATGAGGTAATTAATGGAAAAGACAAGCTTTTGGATTATAATTGGAGCTAAATTGGACAAATTGGATGTGGATGATGTCAACTAGGAAAGCTAAAAGGAGAAAAGTGCAAAATATCAATCATCAAGGACTTAATTGGAGATGAATTGAAGTTTTGAAGAAGAATTGAAGAGATTTTTGAAGTTTGAAGATCAAATAGTTGCATCAAAAGATAAAGGACTCATGAGTAATTAAACATAAGGGATCTACTTAAACACATATAAAAGATGAAAAATCGTGCTGAAGAAGTCAATGGCGCAGCCAAGCCAAACCTACCAGGTGGCCACGCGTTTAGGCATGAATTCAACATATCCGTTTGAAATGACTTGCGCGGCCACCATATCTATAACTGTGCGACCGTGTAGTTATCTGACTCAGGGGGGAAATAGGCCCCTGTGCGATTTCAAGTTTTGTTTTACCTTGGTTTCTTAGCCTTTGTTTAGGAAACCATAAAAAAAAATATTTTTAAACAACATAATTTCTCCAATCACTTTTTAACCACATATATTTTCTTTCTCCACTTTTCAACCACATATATCTCACCACGAAAACATAAGAAAACATGTTTTTAAATACAAAAATTTTAACAAATAGAGCCTTAAGAATCTATATATACAAGTCCTTCATACACATATTCAAGAAGCAGAACTCATTATCCTACATTAGAGATTGTTAAAGTTAATTGGAGGCAAAGGCATTTAAAGATCAACATGTGGAGACTACTTTTTGGTATAAGAGTTCTTTACTTGTTTCTTTAATAATACTCATGATGTTGTTCTATATTGTTGTTGTTGTTGTTGTTGTTGTTGTTGTTGTTCATGTTTTCAATTCCAACATTATGAAAAACTAAACTTCTTGTTGGGATTAAAGATGTAGCGTAGTTTTCCGTTTTTTAATTGCATTGTTCAAGTTTTATGTATGGATTGCATGTGATGTTTTATTTTGTGATTAATGCGTGAATTAACTAACCACTAATTCATTGATTTAATGAGTTGGTTTTATAATTCGAGAGGTGAGCTAACAACTTAGATCTAGGAATAAAACCTGGTAATTGAACGAACAATAGAAATATACATTTGTTGTTATTGCCATTTTTAATTGAGTTCTTGTATTTCATACACCTAATCATTACAACCCTGCTATTTATAAATATGGTTGACTAATTAGGTAGAGTTGATTTAAACTCAAGAGAGAAATTTCATATGCATAAGTGAACTCGATCGATCACATTATTAGATTAAAACTTGAATGGTGAAATCAAAAGTATTGACTGCGTGAAATCATGAAATCCCATCTTCTCATTCATTATTTAATAAAACAATTTGCTTTCTTGTTTGATTGATTTTAGTCCAATCGTTTAGTTCACAATAAAATCTCACTTTTATTTGTTCAAATAGAGCAAAAGTTTAAATAACTTCGTTGGTTAATCATAATCCTTATGGGACGATATCCCGGACTCTCTTGTCCACTTTATTACTTGGAGCAATATCGTACACTAGCGATTAGCACACATCAAGTTTTTGACGCCGTTGCGGGGTGATTATTAATTAATATCGATACCAATTAGTTCTTGTTTTAGTTTGAGCTTTTTCTTTTTCTTTTTCTTAATTTTCTGTTTATTTTTATTTCTTAGTTTTTGTTTTTGGAACATTTAAAAAGTTGTGAATTGTTTCCTTTGACTCAGGGATTGAACGGACTTGCAGACAATTGGAGTCATTGCATCAAGATGGCAAGTAACAATTATCATTGGTACTCTGATCGAACAACAGTTCAGACTCATCGATTTGTGACTTCTGCGTTGGAAATCATATTGTACATGATTTCCCTATTTCACCTCAGGATAGTGTTCGGAAGATTGATTATTTGGGGAATTATTATCTAGTACAGCAGAGGTGTCCACCAATACTTCAAGCTAAAATTAAAGATTTTGAAAAAAAAAAGATTTGATAATACGGGAATTGCAAAATCAACAAGCTGAACTTGATGAAATCAAGAAGTTATTGGGGCAGTTGATAGTAAGCATGTCAAAGAGACAACCACTGCAATTGTCAAAAATCCAAGTGAAAAAAATCAGAGAAGTCAGCAAAATGTGTTGAAACAACTGGAAAAAAAGAACAACTTGAAATAGTGGATCAACTAGAAAAAGATAACTGCCATGAAGAAGTTATTATCCAAATGTCAACAATTCAAATTCTTGACATCAAGCTCGAGAAAAACTTCAATTAAAGAGAAAGATCAATTGGAGAAAGAGGAGAGGATCGTAGAAGAGTAGATAAACAAGAAGACGCTAAGGATGCCGACTTTACAATTCAATCATCTAACTTCAATAAATGGGAAAAAATTGATTTCATCATTGGCATTGAAGAGATTATTGAATTACATATTGAAGTTCGAATCGAGTACAGATATCAACATATATGACATGGGCAATGTAAAATTTTGGTACTTTAATGCAAATTGGAGCAAATTCAAGCCGCGCAAATGTAGAGATATCAACATATATGATATGGGAAATGTAAGATTTTATTCTTCCATCATGTAGATTTACAGTTAAGGATGAATTTATCCATTTTCTAAATAAAGATTTAAACATTATTTGTATTTCTGCTAAATAAACATATTGAATATTTTCACTTTATTTTTTATTAATCTTTATTAATAATTCTGTAACTCTTTTTTGTTAAAAAAATTAATTTATGTGTTCCTTGAGTTGTTCTAATATCTTTATTTTTTTCAATTTTATTATATTCGTTTATTGCTATCATTTATCTTTTCCATATTCTATCCAAAATTTCCATTTTCCTATTTTCAAATCTAATGATAGCTTTTGTATATTCTTAAATTTATTATTAATGTTACTTTTAATCCATAACCATCTATTCCTTCATACTCTTATACATATATATTATTGTTTTCTATTTCTTTATTCAAATTAAGATTCATTATTTTCTGGATCCGTTTCACTTATATATACTTCTTGATCGTAATATTCTTCAATATCAGATCTTTCACTTAATTCACTTTTTATCTCTAGATATTCTTTTTGTAATGTTTTGACTTTTTTTTTTTTTAATTATAATTAGGGTTTATTTGTCCTATTTCTCCACAATTCCAATACTTACGTTGGCTTTTATTTTTATTTTTTTATAAAGTTTATTTTCTATTTTTAATTTTGATTATATTTTCTTTTATATCACATTCTACTAAGTTTTATATATTTTTTCCTAAAGTTTCTAAATTTTTTGAACTTTCTATTTTTATATTTTCTCTTAGTATTTCTTCTTTCAGGATTACATCCCCATTGTATAGGTTTTTTCATACCATCGCAACATATTCTAGTCAATTTTCCTAATTTTTTCAATAATTATCTTTGTTGGCATATATGTGTCAATCATTCAAATAGAAATTTTATCCTTAATCATAAAGTTCTAGGTATTCCAAGGTTGTCTCTAACAAATTTTTCAAATTTTATCTTAATATATATTTCCCATGAACTTGGTACTTTATTATAATACATATCTTTGTATATTTCTTGATTTTTATTACTATAGAATTGAACATAATAATAATCTTTAAATTCGCAAGTGTATTATTTAATTTTACACATATCACAAATTGTTAAATTTATTAATTTGACTTTAGCATTACCTTTTTCTCCTATTGATTCACCTTCAACATTACTTTTCCATTTCGCTCTTATAAATTTATCTGTAATGTATTCTACTAATCTTTGTATACTTTCTCTATCTGATTTTATTATTTTTGTTTGAACATTTCTTCTTAATTATTAATGTTTTTATATCATTATTTATTTATTCCTACCAATTTCTAAATTTCCTTCAAAGGATCAACTAAGAAATCTATTCTTCTTTCAATACTTTTCCATGTATCATCTTTATTATCTAAAAAGAATAATATCATTGAATCTGCCCAAATTGATAAGACTTTCTTAGTATCTATTTTACAATCTAAATATAATTTTGTTCTTCCATGATTAATAAGATTATTTGTCATAATTATCATTTGGTTCAAATCTATCTTTGTATTTATTTCCTTTAGGTAGTTGTCTAGCTTTGATCCTGCCGTAATATTGCCTATGTGGTTTACTATATAGAGGTGCATAACTTTCATCTGGATGTGATAATTCTCTTTTAGAGGTTCTTTTTTTAATCGAAGTAGGTGCTTCTCCAGTATTCATTAAAACTTGGTATTTATTCAAATTATTTAGGCTTAATTGATCAAAATTTTCTATAAGAAAATCTAATTCTTCATTCATCTTTGTTTTGATACAATTTTTCTTCGACTTTTAGTCTATGAATTTTTGTAACTAATTCTTCTTTTAGTATCTTTAGTAATATGTTTTTTCTAAAGTTATCATCCATACTTTCTACTTCTATCACAATTTTTTTTTTTGTTAAATATATATGTTTCTTTCCTATTCTAGATATTTCTTTTTCTATAAAGTTTTTGTTTATTTTCTTATCCTTTTTTTTATTATTTTCTTTTAATTTTTTTTAAAAAAAAAAATCTTTTAACTTTCCAATCTCAAGTTTTAGTATATTTATGTCATTTCTTACTTCTTTTAATTCATATTTAAGTTCTTGAACATCACTTATGAATGATTTTATTAATATTTTTAGATCTTCAATATATTCACTTATTAACATTTAAACTCTTGGTTTAGTAGTCTGAGTTTTTTTTATTTTGAATAATCTGGCATACATATAATCTATTTTTGTTTCTATTTTTTTTTTTATTCTTTCTTCTGTCATGATTCTTTCATTTTCACTTTTTCTTATTTTTCATTTAATTTTTCTATTTTTCTATAATTATTCCAATTTTATTTTGATTTATAATTTCTCTTGAATTTCTTTAAAATTCTTTTAGAATATCTTCATTTATATTTTTGACATATCCTATAACGTCTTTTTAATTCTTTAAATTGTATTGTTAATTTATTTTGAGTATGTTGTAATTTATTTGACATTTTTATCCTGTATATTTAATAGTTGTAATTTTTCGATAGCTATTTTATCTTGTGAATTTATTTTTTATATGTTTGCCATAAAAATGTACTTATCAAATTTAATTGCACGATGAGAAATTTATCATATTCTTCCCAAGAACTTAATGGTTGAAATATAGTTGTATTATCTTCTCTTATTTGATAAAATCCTACTGGAAGGTTAAAATTTTGTTTTACTTGTTTTCAAATTTTATTTCTGGGAATTCTATCGTTATTATCTTCCGTTTACATATTCTATTTCTAGAATGAGTTCAGATTCATTTTTTGCTTCTTTGGATTTCATTATTTGATATTCACAAAAAATTTTCTATTGATCTTAGCATTAGTTTTCTTTGTTGTGCTCTGAAATATTTTTCATAACTTTTTATTTTTCTAGTTTTATCATATGTTTCTTTATTAGTTTTTCTTTATCATTACCTAGAATAATTTGTATTTTAGGTAATTGTTTCAAGATTCTATTATAATATTCTTTTTTTCTTCTCTAATGATCTTAATTTTAAAATTTATTCTCTTTTTATATTTCTTTCTTATCTGATTCTATCAATTAAATTTCTTCTTTGTTCAATTATTAAATCTATTTTCATTTGTTTCTATGTCTAAATATTTGGTTAATAAAGGTATGCTTTATGATAATCCATTATCATTTTTTGATTTCCTTTAATGATTCTATATAATAATAAGCTCTATATATATTATCTTCGTTTGTTTGTTTCTTTCTTTAGATGTTCTATCAAATGTATTATTCGTTTTCTTTTTAATTTTAATCTTCTATCATCATCATCTTCATCTTCTATATATATAATTATCTTCATCTTTAATAGTTATAATCTCTATGTGTTTTATTATTTTATCATAATAATTTCTTATTATCATTGATCATTTTCCCTTGACTTCATATACAGATTGTTTATCTTTAACAGACTGTTGTGCTTGTAATCATAAGTCTAATATTTTGTTCTATTAATATTCTCTGATTTCTTGATTTTTATCTATTGTATTTTAATAGTTTCTAGTAACTATGTAATTACTGAAACTCAATTTCTATGATAATTCATATTTTTCTTTATAGTATAAAGTATCTTCTTATTTTCAAATTCTTCTATTATTTTTTCATATACGTATTTGTCTTTTATTGATTCTATTATGAGCTTTTCCATGTTTTGTTCTCTTCTTTTTGGGTAATTTTTTAATTGTAGTTAAAATTATTATTTTTAATCAATTAGGAACAGGCTCTAAAAATGTATACCTTCCTATTTCTTCTGTCAATTTATAATATTTTTTCATTTTTGTAATTATAATTTCGATTTTCATTTTATTTAGATCTATGACTCTAATACCAACTGAGGGGTTTTACTATGAGTAAGGGTGGACATTAACCCACCCAACCCGATTAGTTTGGGTCGATTTTTAATTAAAATTGGGTTGGATTCAGGTTCTATAAAAAATTTGGTTGGGTTGTGGGTTGAGTGAAAAAACCCAATCCAACCCAATAAAAATTTTAAAAATATAAGACTATTTAAAGGGATAATTATATAGATTACTTACTTTAGATAATAAAATTGATTTTTACTACCGAAATAAAAATTTTTGAAAAATACTTCATTGTTACTAAAAAAAATTGAAAAGTATCATAGGTATCATACTGTGATACTAACATATTTGAGAAGTATCAAAAGTATCAGATTATGATACTTTACGTGATTATGAAGTATTTTTCAGTTTTTATGATTTTATTGTAAGTAATTTTCAATTTTTATAAAATTCAAGTAAATTTCAATTTGATCCCTAAAAGTAGTGTAATTATGTGAATAGCCCCTATTTAAATTTCAAGAATCTCAAGCCCATTTTTAATTTGGATGAAATTCAAATATGGTTTGAATATATTTTAGTTTTATTACCAAGTATTCAATTTATTATATTTGAGCTTATTGTATTGTACATAATTGATTTATGTTAATAGTTGATTTATGAGTTTAATTTTTTAATTTTCAAGATTTTTTGCTAATTGGACCAAAGCCCAAACCACCCAACCATACTCGACCCGATCGAAAGTTGATTGGGTTAGATTTGAACTCATCCTTGGGTTGGGTTGGGTTGATTTTTTATCAGCCGACTATAGTGCGTTGGGTTCGGATTGAGCAAAAAACCAACCCAATTCACGCCCACCCCTAACTATGAGTGAACAAAAATTAAATAAAATCATATAATTAGCTAAAAACAAATAAATCAAATAAACGTTAATATTGGGAATGATTAATCGTGTAAAATAAAGTTTTGGTATAAATAAATCATATATTAGAAATATTCTAAAATTTTTAAATTTTGAAGTTGGAAATATAAGACTTCAAGAACTTTTAGATAAAAGAGGGTACTTTGGGAATTTTGTATAGGCTATCAAGGTTGTGGAATAGGTTCTCAAAGTAGAATTTTCCATCGGACTCATGGCTTCTTTAGCTAGCAATTGACAGATATGAAGGTATTGTTATTAACTAGAGGGAAAAAGAGAGAAAAGTAGAGATATCAATAAATTTGTATAATTTATTATGAACTGAATCCCATATATATAGGGGTAGAAAGAAATATACAAATTAATTATAACTAGGGTTACAATGGTACAATTGTCATTCACTAATACAAGATAATATTTACAATACTCTCCCTTGAATGACATATTACAAAATATCTATCTCATTAAAATTTTGTTTGATAAAAACTCAATGAGACAAAAATATCAAATCAAGGAAAAAAATACAATTATTCTTGAAGTATTAAGATGAATGTTGCCTCATTAAAACATCTCTAGGAAAATCCAATGGGACAAAACATTGACTAAGGAAAAAGAGTACAACTATTCCCCCTTAGTGTTGATCGCTGTAAATCATCGAGTCGATGAATCCCAATCTTGTGAACTGGTTTCTTGAATGTAGATGTTGGTAGTGCTTTCGTAGATAAATTAGCTTCATTGTATCTTGAGTGAATTTGTTGAAAATTCTGGAGTATTTTGATGCTGCCTCGTTAAAATCTTATCAGAAAAATCCAGTGGGACAAAACCTGAATGAAGGAAAAAGAGTACAGCTACTCCCACTGACTCAACTTGTATTGAATCATCCATATATAATTACTCTCCCTGATTTAATCTCTATTGAATCATCCATTTATTGATCTCTTTAGGAGTCTCGTATAGGATAGTATATCATTAGACATTGATAATAGTTGCCTAATTAAAAACCTTGCCAAGACAACCCTGTGGGACAAAACATCGACTAAGGAAAAAAGAGTGTAGCGTATATTAGCTCCCCCTCATGGGAACATTACAATTATTTGGATATTGCATATAATTATTTCAACAGTTAATTGGTGCAATATCGAATATCTTCACTAAGTATATATAAAAGGCGCATATATCATATTATTTGTTTTTTAAATATAAATTCAATTATTCCTTTGAACTTGAAAAACTATAAAATATTTTTAATCATTTAAACATGTTTCATTGATCCATATTCTATAATCAATATTATCAATGCATTTAATGCAGTTCTAAATTTTGGAAGTGACTTATTTACTTCAATGAACAATTAACTTATTCACTTCAGGTGAATAATTAACCATGAATTTGTATCTTAAAAATCAACTGCCTAAATTTTCAAATATAATTTTATGCGACAATCACATTCCATTACAAAGTGATTCTATTCAAGGCATATTAAATATTCAGATCGCAAAGTATGTGTATATTTTGATCAAACAAGTTTTTTTAAAAACTTGAACTATATATTTCAGATATATTTAATCCTTCAAGGATTATGGTGTATGCTTCAGGCATCATATATGTTTCACATTGCAAGTATCAAAATTCCTACCACCAAATCTAAGTCGTGAAACTTTAGATAGGTAACGATTCCTATATTTCAAATAAATTTTCTCTAATCATTTCACTGCAATCCCAAAGTACACCCTTTTTAATCTCACTCATTGGTACTTCAAAGAATACTCCCAACGTACCGAGTTGATGATCATACATTTTGATATCACTTATAGGTACATCAAAGAGCGTAAACTAGTAATTAGAGTCAATCACCTTTCATTAAATACATTTCTAATAATCATATATTTATTGGCACCTATTATGCATTTTTCAGGAAAATAAAATATTTCATCTATGCCAGACCTTTGAAACATTCGTTGCATAACAAGTCGTGTATTACGACTATACCTATAGGTATTTTACTGGCTTTACACTTTTAAGTATTTGAACTTCAGGTGCCAAAACTTCAGGTTTTGTAGTAAGTTTAATTTACCTTGAATGCATACTTTTACCAACTATTTTTATTTCGATTTTCTTCGACATATTTTCTTTTATTATCCTCGCCATCATTCATATTATGATGCGGCTAGCTTTGCAATTTGCTTTTGCAAAATTGCTTTATAAAGTGTGTCGACACAATTATTATCTCAATTCGATTTCTTCTCCCATCAGATATAAGTGTAGAGATCTCAATTTTTCAATATTTCAAGTACTTGAACCTCTTCTGAAAATATGCAATTAGTTATGTCAATATATATTCTCTCACGAGTATATGTCTCCTCTATACGACCATCATAATAATTTGCTTTATTTTTATTTATTTGGGAATCTTTGCTCGAATCAAATATCGTTATGCTTCAGGTGTGCCATATATCAATATAAGATAGAGCATATGTAGCTAATATATGAGATTTTATCAATCTTTTATGCATCTTGTAATTATGTTATGTCTTTAACTTTTCGTTCGTATTTTCAATCGAACTTCTGGCTCGTACTATCAATCCAAGGATATATATATATATATATATATATATAACATAATATGATGCATTTGAATGATTTTAAGCTACTAAACTTCCCCCCTAATGTTGAGAAAATTGTCCAATCAAATTGATAATTATTTTTTTCGACATTGTAAAATATCAGCCATTTGGGATATATGTTCAAACAACACCTTATTCTCAACATTCTTTATTTTCCATTTTAGTGCATTGTGGTGGATCAATTGCACTATAAAAAATTAGATGGAAAAACTAGGCTCTAAACATAAGCCAATTATATCAGGAAGAACTATGATGTTGACATGATGCATAATAAAATTCCCTAAACAAAAAAGGAAGTACTTTTTTCTCAATTAAATTAATTGAAGGCGTTTAACAAGTAAAAATGTTAGACCATTTACTGACATCCCAACTAACACTTATTAAAATGTTGAGATTCGTGTCCACTAGTATTATCAAGACACATTCTTGATTATATAATCTGAGGATTATGCTCATAATTCAAAATTTGAGCGATATTTTGCAAACTTCAGGTTGCGAACACCATGCAATCATCTAGTATATGTATCAAATATATTATATACAAATAATATTTAGATGATCAACGTGGAAAATGATGTGACCCCATTTCTCACCCTAATTAATTTAAGAAATATAGGAAATTTAATCCCTATTTTAGCTAGTGACAGTCAAGAAATTTCATGAAAGAGAACAAACATCATATATGATTAGATTGAAGAATCTTCTAGTTTTTCATTAAGTATCCATTTTAATTTCGCATCATTATTGATCCAGTGATGGTCCAACTGATCATGCCAAATAATAAAATCAAATTGAACTTCTGGTTTAATATAAGATACAATTCAATGATTACATATTATATAATCATATATCATTCAAGTAGTCAAACAAAATCAAAATCCTTATGACATTAATTATATGTTTTCCTTCAGGGATAAACATGGATAAACATGAACTCAAATAATATATTCTTCGAAATATGTGAAACTTTGAAAGCAATTTTTTATTACTCATTCAAAATCAATATGTTAATATTCTTTTGGAATATTGTAATATCATACTCTTTCAAGAGTAGTTAATATTATTTTATAATTGTTATGCTTCTTTGGGAGCAAACATATAAACATATTAGACTTGAATATGTAGTGTGAAATAAGATTTTGTTTCTTCAAGAATAAAAATGAAATATTCTTATTTTATTAAATAACTCGAATGAGATATTCCTAATGTGCAATATTCTGCTGGAATATCGATTTAGATCAATATTCGAAGTGATGATAACTTAACAACAAATCACGGTATTCTAGCCCACAAAAACAAAAAAAAAAAACCTCAATAGGTTTAATGAAGGGCCTGACTTTTGGATTTGCTGTAAATTACCATAACTCCGGATGGATCAATGATCAGTAGAGAATTTTCCTGATGCAGAGGATCACCATGAAGGTGCAATTGCAGAGCATACTAATTTCTACTATGATCTTACTTCATATCATTCCTACTTATGCTACTTAGAACCTTGGGAAACTAAGGAAGAACTGAAAAATTTTAGAAGAACATGATAAACAAACAATACTGAATTTTATTGCTGAAGATTCGATGATCTTACAATGGAGAAGAGCCCCCCTTTTATAGAGGGAGGAAAGCCAGAAGAAGACATAAAAGACTTGATGCGTGGCCGACATGGTGGACACGCGTCATAACAGATTTACAAACCTTATCAACATGATTTGGAAAGAAAGATTCTGAAAATAATACAGACACGCTTTTTTTTTTTAAAGTAAAATCTTACTTTTAGGAAATAAAGATTTCAGATCAGAAATAATACAAAACGGACAAACAACTTTTATTACAGACTGACATTTGACAGGATAAAAGAAAGATTCCTACTAAAGTAACGCGTCATGGTTCGTCTAGGTTCATGGTGTCTTCTTCTTGTGATTCTCCTGGCAGTAAGGGTAATCCATGTTGATTTAACCATCCAGTGTTGTGACGATTTTGACAATTTTGTTTGTTATGGTCCCATTCTCTTACTAATTCCAAAATTTTAAGTGACTCAGAGTTAACCACTAATTCTGGATTCATTTGAGACCATGGGTCTTGTGAGTCAGGTTTGCTTGATTCTCCTGCTTTTGCTTTTGCTTTTTCCTTTTCTAAAAGCTGTTTATATGATAGTTTTATATCATTGAGGCCAATTTTTCCTTCATTGTATGCCTTTTCCTTCTGCATACTGTAATGCAAGCTGTTGAGCAATTTGTCATTGATTTCCATTTGTTTTTTCCTTTACTGGCGTCCTTCCGGAGTCTTCTTTGAGTACCTTGATGTTTCACCCAGAATTTGTGTAGGCCTTCCTTGGTATAATTGTCCATACTGCATATCAAATGCATAATCATAATCTGAAGTATATGAATTAGGATATCTCTGCAGATGAGAATCCTGATACGCCTGGATGTCTTGTTGGATTTTTAGGGTATACTCAATTGGCAAAGCTTCCCATGGAGCATCATCTGAGTAATCTGGACATATTTGCGGTGGAATTGTCTGATTGAGTTCTGCCATGCGTCTTTGGAAATTACGAAACTCTTTTGGATAATGCTCCCAATCTTTATGCATGTTGAAAGGCTGAACTGCATACTACTTGACGCTACTGAAATGAGTATAAACCTGTGATTCAGTGAAATAACCTTGTCTTTGAAAAATTAAGATCACGTGAATATTTCGTGCAGAGATTTTGAGATCTTTAAATTTAAAAGAAAATGCTTTGAACATTTTTATCCAGTTTGAAATTGGATGGAACCATTCAAGGAACATTTTTCCATAATGATCAAACCGAAAAATCATTTTGATATCGGGTGAAAGTCTCGAGTGTACTTTGGACATCAAATGATATTCCAATTTGCCGATTTTCTAGAAGGTACCACAGAAAGCAAAGAGTTTCTTTTTGAAAATCTGACTGCTAGATGCCTAAGATCAAAACGGAATAAAGTGAAAAAAGGGTATTCTGGATGAAATCCAAGACCACAAAGTGTTTCAATTCCAGTCTGTCTTATAACAAGGGACTGGTATTTTAACATGAGTTCTTTGGATCTGGACTTGAGGGTTTTGGATCTTATGAGTTCATAGAGTTCAGGAGAAAAAGGAGAAGAGTTGTTGAAGGGAAATTGGTTTGAATCCATCATGTAGATAACTGGAATTGGTTGTGCAGGTAGTACAAGGGAAACTTTTGGTCTGGAAAGAAGATCTGGTAAAAGGTTGTGTTTTCCTTTGATGTGTTTAACTTCGAATTCAAAGTTTGAGAACCATTCTGCCATCTGAGTAGTTGAGAGTTTGAGATTTGTTTCCTTTTAAAAGCAAGCATTTTTGGAAAAGCTGACATATCCATTTCCACTAAGAATTTGTGCCAAATGAGATGAAATTAGAAATTTTCAATTCCTCTTTTGACCGCCAGTATTTCTTTGAAAGTGGAACGGTAATGCTTTTCTGATTCGGTGAATGATCCACTCTTGTATCCACAGATTCTTCTTTTTCCTCCTTTGTCTTCAAGTAAGAAAGCTGCCCCAAAACAATCACTTGCATCTGTTTGGAGGACACGTTTGCCATCCGTAGGGATTTGTAGGGCCGGTAGATCTTTCACCTTTTGCTTGATGGATTTGACTGCCTGAGTTTGAGTGGGTGACCATGGAGGAGGATCTTTTTTGAGCATGAGCTGGAGTGGTTTAACTATGGATGAAAGATGATCAATTAAGTCTGCCATATAATTAACAACTCCAAGGAATTGTTGAACTTCCTTTTTTGAAAAATTTTCATCTGGAAATTTAAGAAGCTCTTGACCGACATGAAGCTGGAGTGAATATTGACCATCTTTAATATGCATTCCTAAGAAATCTGCCTCACTGACACCGATCACCATTTTCTTCTGGGAAAGCATAATACCATATTGTTTAACAATATCTGTGAACTTAGAAAGCAAATTGCCATGGGACTCTTCATCTTCGGAAAATAATAAGATGTCATCAATGTAGACCAACGCTGTTTCAAGTAATGAATCAAAGATTTTTTTCATTGCTTTCTGAAAGAGTGAAGGAGCAGTCTTTAATCCAAAAGGCATAACTGTCCACTGGTAATGATGATTAGGAATACAGAATGCTGTTTTGTGCCTTTCTTCTGGTTTGATTCCTAATTGCCAAAATCCTGCTTTAAGATCAAATTTTGAAAATATCTTTGCGCGAGACAAATTTGCAAACATTGTCTTTCGATCAGGAAGAGGGAATTTTTCATGTGCAAGACAGGCATTTAGTGGCTTGTAGTCAATGACTAATCTCAATTTTCCTCGAACTTGTTTACTTCTTTTATTGACATAGAATGCTTGACATGCCCGTTGTGAATTTGTTGGTTCAATAAGTCCTTCTTCTTGTAATTGTGTAAGTTCTTTGGTAGCAAGTTGGAGATGTTCTGGGTTCATTCCAAGGTGGCTAGCTTTTGTGGGGTTGATATCTTCATTTTTCTTGAAAGGGAGAGAAATGAATAAATTTGAATTTTTCCAGAGGGGATTTGTGCATTTAGTAAGAAAGTCAGAATGAGATTCTGCACAACAATCTCGGATGAGTGTTTCAGTGATGTTTGGAATAGTTATGGAAAAATAGGATATCATTTGGATGTATGGCATAAAATAGGACTTGAACCTGAGACCATTTGAACGAGGAAAAACTTTCTTGTCCCATAACTGTTTAATAATATCCCATCCAAGGATAATATCTTTACCAGGCAAAGATGAACCAATTAATTTATGGGAAATACCGAGTTCAGGGAAAAACTGGATTTTAATAGGCTTGCTGATTATTTCTGTTGAGAAACTTTCCCCATTTGCCGCCTGAAAAACTTGTCTATGATCTCGCCACATATACTCAGGGAGAATGGTAGGGTTCAAGATGGAACATGCAGCACCAGTATCAAATAGCCCTGCAACAGTAATTGGCCTTTCGTATTTTCCTGTGAAAATTTTTACCTTAATCATAGGTACTGATATGGATGAAAAGGCTGTATTAACAAGTTGCATGCCATAGCATTCTCCTGTGTCTTCTGTGTCAATAGATTCATCGAAATCATATTCAATGGTGAAGACAGTTTGTTGAGTTTGGTCATCTTCTTCAGAGAATAATGATTCAAGGTCTTCATCATCATAATCAATCTTTGTGGCTGTAAAAATTTGATGAAGAATTTTATCCTTCTTCTTATTTGGACAAGCTTTTGCAAAGTGACCCTTTTTCCGACAAATGAAGCACCTGTTTTCTTTATTCTTTGTAAATTTCCTCCAAAAAAATCTTTTCTTTCTTCGAAAAGGATTAAAATCTTCTCTCCGGGAAAGCTTTATTCTTCTATTATGGAACTTCTTCTTTCCTCTGCATTCAAAATCTTTCATATTTCTGCCACACTTGATTTGTAAATAAGGCTTTTCACAAGCGTTCTCCAATCTTTTACCAGTTGCATTGATATCTTTGAGGAAAGCATTTTGGTTGCACAACTTCTTCAGTGTTTTCATTATCCAATTATGAAGTTCTCCAAAAGAAGTGGCATTTATAGGTTGTCCTCTTAACTCCATGGTCCTTAGTGTCTCTTGCCCAAGAGGTTGAGGAATTGATTCCAGATATGCCTGTTTGATATTTGAATCATCTGGTCCTCCAATGAGATAGTATCTCTGAGCAGCATTCTTGAAATGTTTTTCAAGATCTTTTGGATTATAGGAACAACACCTTAATTTGAAGAATTCTTCTCTGGAAATTTCCTTGTCATGATCAGTCTTTCCACATAATTCCCAATATAGTGCATTCAAAAATGCATATGTGGTGTTTGTCTCCTGAGTGAGTTGGCGTTGTCTGTATTCTCTCATTGAATCATACAAATCTCTGAGAAATCTTGTAATCCTTGCCAAGAAGGCTTTTATGACCTTTGTATGGGTCATGTTTGGCTTTAGGAGTTTGGCAGTACACCAGGCTTTCATTTCTTGCATCCTATATTTCGACTGTGGAGGAGGAATATCATCAAATGTGAACTTTGGAGGAGTAGCACCATTTGAAGAATAATAATGATTACTTGTATGGGATTCCATCATCTCCTCATCAATAACTTCAGTTTCTTCAATAATATGATCATTTGTTCTTTGAGTTTGACCTGTTTGGGATTGACTTGTTTGTTCTTGGTCAGCCATATAGAGGGATGGAATTTTATCTTCAGACTCACTAGATGTTTCTTCAAAGGATTCAGAAGACTCAGACTCACAGGTTTCAGAATTTTTGTGGTAGTATGGATAGGAAGAGTATGAGCTTTTTGGAGGAATGTGGAAATAGGATTTTTCATCATCATTTGAGGTTGTTTCTCAGATGATGTAGTTTCTTGTATGGATAAAGGTTTTGCTCGTTGGATAACTCTGGTCTTTTTAGGAGGCATATAAGCTTTTTTCTTTTATTCCCATTCTTCAGGTGTGAAAAGGGTTGATGTGGATCCTTCATAAGTAGAGGAAATCAAGGGTCTTGTTTGGGAGGTTTGAAAGGTAGAAGATGAAGATGGGTAGTATGGTGTTGATGGAGGGATAAATGAATTTGACTCAAGAGATGCAAGTTGAGTTTTTAGGCTTCTGATTTCTCTTTCTTGAGCATCAAAAGGTAGTTGGTTTTGCAGACGAGCCATTATGTCAGCATGGAGAATTTCAATTCTTTGTTTACAGGCTTGGAGCGGTGTGAGAAGAATTTGAGTCTGATGTTGGAGAGTCTGTTCAATCCTCTGTTGGCTCTGATCAATCCTTTTTAACAAGGCATTTTGTTGTGTTGCATTTTCTGACTGCCAATTTAAGGTGGTTTCTGCTGCTGAGAGTGGTTGCACTAATCCATCTGATTTTCTAATGTTTGGATTTCTGATCTTCCATGAGTAATTAGAATGATCCTTTTCAAATGTCTCCAGGGGAGGAAAATCTTCTCTAGTTGGTGGATGAAACATGGATATTGGAGATGGAGGAAGATTATTATCCCAATCCCATTTTTTATAATACCTGCTGCAGTCATAATCATCATCATCCCATCCAGTAGGAATAATAGGATCATCATTTGTGGGAGGTGGTGTATATTTGACGTAATAGTCAAATTTTCCCGATGGTTCACCAAGTAATCAAACTCCTTGATCATTATTGTAGAAAGCTTTATGTAATTTCCTCTGACTGCTTTTCTTATGTTGACCTATGGTTAACTTAACCTTATTGTTTTGATCATAATAAACAAGAATATATTGTGTTATTAACAAGTGTGCTTCAAGTGTTTCATGTAATGATAAATATTTAAAGCACTCTATGTTCAAATCGTCTCTCAAAGATATAAATTAAAACTATGTGATCAAGCACATGAGACGCAAAGAAGATCATGAAAGAATTGAAGATATTCAAAGATCAAAATTGAAGTTGAAAAGCATGACATGAAGATCAAGAATTCAAGCATACAAGATTAGAGTTGATTTAACCTATGTAAAGGTATAACACTCTCAATCTTTAGCGATGAAATTCAACGAGCTCGAAAATGATTTTTATGCATCAAGAAACTTACTTGAAAATTCATCACTTGCATAAAATATTTTTATCTAAGTCAATATTGTTTTTCATATGTTATTTGATCTTAAATAATTATTATACTATGTTAAACCACTTTGAAAAACAAGTTAGAAACCAAAAAATCATACATTTTCATATTTTTCAAAAGTCAATTTTCGATCAACCGAAATTCAACTTTAGGTCAACCAAAATTGGTCAACTGAAAGTTCAATGGTTGAAAATGTGTAACGGCTATATGCATGTTTCGGTCGACCGAAACTCCAGAAATGGTCAATCGAAAGTTGCTGAATTTGAATATCTTGATCTATAAATAGCCATCTCATCTACATTCATTTTCAACAACATAGAAAAGATTTTATAGAAACTTTCTTGTGAAAATTCAGGTTTATATTCATCTATTATTATTATAAAACTTTGATTGATCTAAACTTTGTTTTATCAAATCATCAAAGTTTTTGGAAGAAAGTTTTGTGAAGATTCTTGGTTTTATATTGTTTAAACTTCTTCAACATCTTCACACTATATTGGAATTGAAGTGTAAGTCTCTCTTTGTTCTAAATTTGTTTTAATCTTTTAAAAGAGAGAAATTCCAATTAAGGAACTTTGATTATTTGTGCTACATTTTTCATTATCATTTGATTCATCAAAGTTCCATTGCCTAAACACTTTGAGCTTAACTCATTGTTAATTATTCAAGTGTGGCATCTCTTGGTACTTAATTTGATTCAATATTTTAACAAGAGATTATTTGAAAAACTTTGTTTGATTGCATTGAACTTTTCATTATCATTTGCATCAAAGTTTTTCTCTAACACTTGAGCTTAATTCATTGCTATCTATTGAAGTGTTAGCCTAACTCTCTCGGTACTTAATTTGAGTATATCATTTGTCAAGAGAGTTATTTCAATTATAAATTCAATTCATTATATCTTGTGGTTTCGAGAGCCTTGTGAAAACTCAATTGTTGGTTAAGGGTAGGTGCTCCTTGTTGGTAGTCGCCTAAGGATTTGGTACTCCTTATTGTAAGTTACCAATATAATGGATTTGACCTTGCTCGTGACGGAGAGCTCGGTAACGGGGGACGTAGATCACGTTGGTTGATTGAACCTCCATAAATCGTGTTTGCATTCTCTTATCCCTTTTACTTACTTACATTGTACTTACTTTATTCTATCAATTTATATTGTGCAACACTATATCTAAGTGCTATACTTGCTTTATCAATTAAGTTTACACATTTATAGCACAGTACATTGATAGTTAAGTTACATACAACACTAAGTGCTCATACTTGTACACATTGATTTTTAAGTTTGAGATTATTTATCGAAAAAGTTTTATAAACCAATTCAACCCCCTCTTGGTTAGTTTACTCTTGGGCTAACATCTTAGACTTTCTTCTTTGCCGGGGAAGATCTTCTTCAAGATCTGCTTCAAGACAGCAAGAACAATTACAAACATCCCAGAAGATATGTCTAGTATTATCTGCTTTGTTATAAACTGGCCTTCCATTTGCATCAAAGGCATAGACTGGGACTTTCTCCTCAGCATACGTGAATTGTGTTTGAAAACAGGGAGGTTTGTTCGCCGTTGTTTCTCTATTGAATGCAATCTTAATATCTCCATTAGACTTCTTTCTGAAAAAAGGTTCGGTGGATTGTATTGAAGAGGAGGTTTTGTTTCCCATGTGAGCCTGTTCATAGCTTGTGACCCATGTTTCCGGAATGATTTTAACCAATTCTGATCGTGGAAATTGTCTAGGCACATATGTACAACTGGGGACATAATCTGACTCTACATGAAGAAGTAGAGCATCATCTGTTCCTTGAGATTGGGCAAAATCAAGAGAATGATTTTGGATTCTGTACACCATCTGGTAATGAAGAGTGGCTGCATATGGGACGGATGTTGGAACCGCTCCAACAATTTGGATTTCGACTTTCAAGGCTGAAAGTAGTTGCGGATCAGAAATAGGCATATTGAAATTTGGAAACATAGTAACTAGGACAGTTCCAGCATTAAGAGTAGTTTCAACAGTTCCTATGCAGGCGTGTTGATACTCAGAGAATTGAGTATCTAACAGAGCAATTCTTGAAACTGTAGGAAGACCTTTTCTTCCATGAAGGGTTAAAGCAAATCGGATAGCTCCAAAATGAAGGTGAGTGTATCCTTCAGATAGCCAAACATTTGGTAAGTGAGCGGATAATTCAAGGGTAACAAATTGTTCTTTTTCTGTTGCAGGCAAAAAATGTTGATTAAACTTTGAGGCTTGAACAAATTCTTTGACCTGGGATTTTTGAGGAGAGATTATACTTCGACCAGTTTTGGTATGGACTGTTCCTAGATTGTTTCTTTTTTTTTTAGAATAGTGATATAATATTCTTCTGAAATATTGTATTATAATATTGAATGTAAAACATACATTCAAACAAATGTTTTTTGCAATTTAGTATAATCAAAACGTTATAATAAGATCGAATAATCATACCACTTTCTATGAAAATTCAAAATTAATAGAATACAAACCTTTACTTTGAGCAAAAAATGAAACTATGTTATTCGTGAACAAGTAAAATAATAAATTGAATATTTATCATAAAATAAAGTTGTTATTCTTCAGGAGTAACAACAAAATACTTTTTCAGAATATCAAATTAATAACATATCTCATAATATTGGGCTCTTTGGGAGCAAATTATATTCCATTATTATATTTTATATATATGAGATAAAATTATGATTCTTCAGGAATCATCACAACAATATACTATTTTACATCATAATAATCTTCTGAATTATTAATAAATTCGAATTTATTTGAGAAAAAGAATGCAATATTTATCACATGAGCAATAAAATAATATTCTTCTAGAATATTGAAACGTAGCAATAACGCAATATTCTTCTGGAATATTGATTTGAATCTTATTCAGTTATAACAATAATTAAAATCTATTGTACTAGTTAGGAGCAAAAAATACAAATTATTCTTCTGAAATAATTATATTTTTATAATTGCGATTCTTCAAGAATAATAAGTCAATATTATTCTGAAATATTGATATTAATGATTCATTATATTTCTCGAACTAACAATATTTGACACGAGTGACGATAAAATATTCTTCTGAAATATATATTTAACGTGGGTTGTCTTTTTTCGAGAACATCAACATTATATTCATTTAAAACATATTTTAAATTATATATGCTTCTTCAGGAGCATTGAGTCAATATTCTTCTGGAATATTGAAATTGTAATTTATGCCATTTACGAGCAAATAATATTTTTCTAGAATATTAATTATAATGTTGTGCTACTTCAAGAGTAATAAAAAATTATTTATTATAGTCATATTAATATTCTTCTTGAATATTAATTATACAGTTGCGTTACTTCAAGAGTAACAACGTAATGAACTATTAATTTAAAGAAATTCAACGACCATAATTTATAAATTAAACACATATAAATATGTTATAATCATGTAAATAATCAATTCGACATATATAGATTGTGACAAAATTTACACAAATTGAAATTGAATTGAATTCAAAGGTTGACTTTGAAACTTCAATTGAATTCGTTTGATTCAAGAGAATTGAATTTTGAAATTCCATTTTTTTCGCAGACGTGCACTGATTCGATTCTGTGATAAAAATCAGTATTCGAAAATTTATATTAAAAAATTCATATGACACCAAATTAATTTTGGTGCATATGATAAATGATTATAAAAAAAATTACCTTCTAGCTAATATTTTTGAGAAAATCATGTTGATAACGTTTTATGAACTAGAGGGAAAAAAAAAGTAGAAACACTAATAATCTTGTATATTTTATTATAAATCAGAGTCCTCCCCATATATATAGGGGAAGAAAGTGATATACAATGTAATTATAATTAAGGTTATATGGTACTGTAGCGCCCCGAGTTCCGTATACCCGATTCACTACGTCATTTTCTGTCTAAATTTTTTTTTCGAATAATATTTATGCGGAAGAAATAATTGAAATTCATTTTTGGCAACATTAAATAACTGTAATGGCCGATAAAATTGAAACATTTATGAAACCATTTGAAATAGTAAATCGAACCATTAATTTTGTAAAGAAATTGACAATGTCATAATTTCTCAAATAAATGAACTTCTCTAAATTATTCGATTGTTTGGAAAAAATACGGAAACCATTAACGTCAAACTTTCAACTGTTTAACGATTATTGCCACCATCATTCATCACTCGCCACCGTCTCCGAAATCTGCAAAACTGTTAAAAAGTAGGGTGAGTATTTCATGGGGGAAATACTCAGTAGACTCATCGCAAATTAATTTAATTTATAAGATGATTAAACACATAAATCCCGGCTCTTTATAAAACGGGCATTGATAGAGCTTCTTTATAAAACTGCTCTTGATAAAACTCATATTGTGCATTACAGCACGGGACATATTTTGCAAATCATAGGCTCTTTGAAATTAGCTCTTTGAAAACAGCTCTTTGAAAACCATATACTTATAAAACACATTTTAATTATGCCAAGCATAATTTCTTTTGAAAGCATAACATAAGATAGGATTGAAATCCTCATAAACATAAGGAGACACAAGAACTTTACCGAACTTAGGTGGCAAGAATTCTTATGCAGTAAAATCATAATAACAGTAAGATCATAATAACAGTAAGATCATAATAACAGTAAGTATACCAAAACATAATTCATGAAATTCATAGGGATCATTTCCATCATAACATAAGATAGGATCTAAATCCTCATAAACATATGCGACAGGAATTTTACCGAACTTAGGTGGTAAATCCTCATAAACATATGGAAAGACAGGAATTTTACCGAACTTAGGTGGTAAATCCTCATAAACTTATGGAGACACAAGAATTTTACCGAACTTAGGTGGTAAGAATTCTTATGTGCATAGCAATGATCCAAAACATATAAAACATTATCGTAAAAACATAGGGTATACTTACTTTTCATAAAACACATAAGGTATATTTACCTTTCATAAAACATACTTAATTTTCTTGAAAATTGACTTTCACAAGTCACATGACATTCATATGAAATCATAATTTAAATCAATTAATAAGTGCGAGTCTACCTCAAATCCGACGAGTGCAAAGTTGAGCGGGAATGACTTCAATTTCTTTAAATTCTCCGTACGCTTCGTCTTAGCCAATAAGTCACTTTAGTCTATCGAATATATAGTTCAAAATGATAAATTATAATTTGAGGACTAAAATTGATGTTTTGAAAGTTGAGGGACTAAAATGAATACTTTTGAAAGTTCAGGGACTAAAATAGATACTTTGAAAGTTCAGGGACTAAAATAGATACTTTGAAAGTTGAGGGATTAAATGAATACTTTTGATAGTTGAGGGACTAAAATGAATACTTTTAAAACTTGGGCTTAAAAGTAAATCAGCAGGGACTGAAGTGATCAGATTTTGAAAATGAAAGGGCTGATTAAAACTCATTTAAAACTTAAGGGCTGAAATAAAACCTTTTTAAAACATAGGGACTGATTTGAAATAACTTTAAAACTTCAGGGACCAAAATGCGAATTTCTGAAAAATATAATTCAGATTCTTATCTTCTCTCTCTCACACAACTCGCGATTCTCTCAACTCACTCTCTCTCTCTCAACCTCTCACCGCGGCGACGAAGAAGACTGACGTCGCGATTTTCGGCGCAACACCGGCGCTGGTTACAAGGAGTGGTGAGGGTGCAAGTAAGCTAGGATCTGGGCTGATTGGGTGTAATACTATGTGAAATCAGAGATAAAACAAGGCTTGGGTTCAGATTTAGGGTTGCGATTTGGGTCTGAAATTCCGGCGAAGGGAGCGGCGATTGAGGTAAGTAACTGGGCTTGACTTAATCTGAGTTTTGCGTTTGTTTTATGGTTGTATGATGGTGATGGTGTTTTGGGTTCTCGACTGAGTGCGGTGGTGGTGCTCAATTTTGATTGATGATGATGAACGCTGATTCAATTTGGTGTTTGAGGATGATGATACCGGTGGTGGAAATTTGCTGCAGTGATGATGAAGATGGTGATTGCGGTGATGGTGGTTGCAGGATATCAGAATTGATGATAATGGCTGAGATTGTTGATCTTGCAAATGGGAATTCTGAAAATGGAAATTGAATTGGATGTAGTTGAATGGAGGAAACTGGGAGGAAACTGGCCGGATTGATGAATTGGTTAACTAGTGGTTGTGGATGGCAGTATTGGTAGTGGATTCGGCTGTGAGTTGCAGAGGGTGGTGGTTTGGTTGGTAGATCAGTGGTTGCAGTGATGAAACAGTTATGGCTTGCTGTAGGTTGATCTGTGTGTGGTAAATGGTGGCTGCTGATGGTTTCTGATCGAGGAGGTGGCTGCTGCTGGTGTAGATAAAATTGGGGTTGGTGTTGGTACAAAATTGAGGGTGGATTGTATGTCCATGGTTCATCAGTTGATTGCTGCTTGATTTTAGTATATTGTGGAATTGAAGTAGGTGGAGTTGCTGATGAGTATGGGTTGGAAATGAAGTGGAAAGTGAAGAGAAAATGGTGTAATGATGGAGATAAAATGATGGTGCTTTGTGTGTCCATGTTGAAGATGCTTTGATGATGGTATATTGAGGTGGAAAGAATGATAAAGAAGGAAGAAAAAAATGTAGGGGACGTGAGTTGTGATGGGGAAGAATATGTATTGATTTGGTACTATAGAATATGATAGTGTAGAATTAGGTATAATATGAAATGGAAAATGATGTAAAATTATTTGTACAAAAATGATGATGTTTTTGTGTAAAGAATTGTTGTCTTGGTGTAAAGAAAAAGACATGTGGGCAAAATTTGGATTTTAGAAAGATTTTGAAAATAATACTTTGAATAAATAATTAAAATAATATAATTTTAGAAATTCGGAAATTTAATTTAAAATCGAACAAATTCGATATTTCTTGACTTGGCTAGACGAACACGTCGCGGCGTTAACTTCAAAATAATGGGTGAAATAGTAGCGATACAATTTTCTAAATATTAAAATAATTATTTATTTCATAAAAATCTTGGTCGCTACAATCTTACCCCCTTAAAATAATTTCGTCCTCGAAATTAAACTTACTTGATCTTATGAATTCTGAATACTTAATCAGAATCTCTTCTTCTTTCTCTTATGTAGCATCATCGCTACCATATTTAACCCAACCATATTTAACCCACTGGACTTTGTTTAAATGCATCAATTTGTTTTCCTTAAGACATGGACTTTTCTATCAATAATAGACATATGTCTACTCATAAATTCTTCTGAATCAAAATGAAAATTCCCATTCGTATGTGATATTTCATCATATCTTGTAGTATTCATGTAACTTGTCACTTATCATCGTATCACGTGACCTCAAATATTCGTATATATCTTCCAAATAACTAAGATTCTTTACTTAATTATCATCACATTTCCTGCAAATTATTTCTTTCACTTGTATATACGTATGAATTCTGATTCAATACAGTCCTTATTTCTATTTCACGTATTCCCATATTATTTCTATACCTTGATTATTATATCAAAAGTATCACTACCAAAATCCAAGAAAATATTTCATATCTCAAATCCCATCATCAAATCTCCCTTTATCGATAAAATAAACAGCGCATTACTTCTTGTCTCCTCTTTTCATTATTCTAATCCTGCGCTTTCTTGCTGGACACAACATCACGCGGATTCACTCAGATCCTTAATGCTTTTAAATAGTTCATACTGGGAAGAGGTTGAATCATCAAACAATGGATATCATCATTTCTAACATCCGCAAGTATTATTCCAATCTTCCTATGAATGATCTGAGAAAGATCAATAGAATAAGGCTTGAAAGATTGAGGTTGCTGATGGCTCATGATATCCCAGAAGATGTTCGCTGGTTGATAGAAGCAAAGGTTCGACTATCTGGTGAATTACCATCAACATTTCCTAAACACATGCCTGGTTTAGGCAAAAGCACGTTTGCAAAGAAACGAAGAGCAAAAAGACTGGGTGGTTGCTACAAATGTGCTCGTTGGAACTGTAATACTCGTTGCAAATCAGTAGGATATTCTTCTACTAATCGGGATGATAAAATCGAATTCATAAAGGGTGGACTGAGTAAGGAGTCTTTGGATGATATTCGACTGACTCTTGAGACGCACCCAAGTGGTTATGTACAACGTGAACTTCTCTCCTTATACGCTCAGTTTAACGAGGACAAAAATCGTTATAGTCTCCAAAATATAATATCGAAAGATCCTGTTTGCCAGTCTGTTTTACAAAATGAGGCTTCTGGCAGTTCAGCAATGATATAAGGTAAATCTTTTAAAATATTTTGCTGCTTTTTTTTTTTCACGCGTTTTGAAAATAAAATATATTTTCCTTTCTCGAGGTTTGATAAAGCTGGAAATAAAATATTAAATCGCTGAAAGGTGACAGCCTCGATACGATAAAAATATTCAAAAGTGGGCTGATTTTGTCAAAAGTAAATCTTTACTTTTCAGAATCAATCAAAAACAGTAAATTTTTCCGGCTTTAAATAGCCAAACATATTTCATAGTTCAGGCATCCCAAAATCACATCTTCTTCGTAAGTTTTCCCTTCTTTACTATCAAAGATGGAAGCACCAAAACTTCGACAGATCAAAACTATTTGTGTATTTTGTGGATCAAAAGTGGGGAAAGGCTTCGGTTATCTAGAAGCGACTGTAGATCTTGGAAAGAAACTGGGGGAAAAAGGTATCACTCTTGTATATGGGGGTGGTAGCAGTGGTCTAATGGGTTGTGTTTCCCAATCTGCTCTTGCAGAGAAATCAAAAGTAATCGGTGTCATACCTGTCCCTTTGGTAGATGTTGCAGGCAAAACACGAGGGCATGAAGTTCAAACCTTATCCATTCATGAACGCATAACTTGTATGCTATATGGTTCTGATGCCTTTATAGCCCTGCCCGGAGGTTTTGGTACCTTAGAAGAAATCTTTAACATTACCTCGTGGGCTCAACTAGATCTCCATACTAAGCCTATTGGGCTTCTGAATGTTAACAATTTCTTTGATGGTTTGTTAACTTTTCTTGATTATGCTGTGGAACAGGGATTCATCTCTCCATTTTCCAGAAGGCTTCTTATTTCCGCTCCTACTATTGATGAACTACTGGATAAGCTGCAGTCATATATCTCAATACAAGATCCAGCAGGAGTTAAGATAGATTGGTCACAAGGAAGGGGAATCAAGCGAAAATGGAGTCCGGTTAATGTAAATTTAACTCTGTGAATCTTAGAATAGGTGGGGGTAGAGTACGGAGTATTCTCACTCTCGAGACACCCCTCCATTTACTAGGATTTCTTAAATGTTTAAATCTTGTGTGTACCTCAAAGGTTCCAGGTGGTAGATTACGGAGTATTCTTACTCTTGAAACACACCTCTTTGAAGGTTTCTTTATTTCCTCAAAAGATTAGAGGTGGTAGGATACGGCTACTCCGGAAACACATCTCTCATTTTGAGGATTATCCCATGCTTCTCTCGTTTGCTTTTGTGTGTTTCATGAATTTCCTTTCCAGTGTGACTCTTGTGTGTTCTCCTTATGAGAAAATAATAAAATTTCTGTTATCATCTACTAAATCTCGTTTGTGATGTAAATGAACTTGCATGTCTAACCTTAATTCTTTAGTAGATGCTTATCATATCATGCTCTTAATTCCAATTGATAAAATTCTGAACAGAGTCTCCCTTGTAATTTGGACTTATCCCAAAACATAAGCATACTTCATAACTCACAATAACAAATAACTCCACATTTGATCACAACGATCTAAAATATTGAAAACGATTCCAACACTTCAATATCATCAAAAATATCTCATAATTCCATTCATAATTCCTCAACATAACAATTTCAAATCATATTTTTTTCAATATCACAATATCATTTCCTTCCATACCTTAATTGGCTCAAAAGATTACTCATACTTATAAATATATGCCATGTCTAAAATCAATTATGCAAAGTCCATCTAGGGTTCATCATTTCTAACTCGAGGACAAAAATTATTTAAAAATCATTCTTAAATCATATTATTCCCATTATGCTCAACACTCGTTTTCTTTCTTAAAATTTTTTTCTCATAATCATACATTAAAGCATATAAGTTATGACAAAGCATAACAACATCATTATTTTCGAAGAAATACATTCTTATTTCTCATAAATCATAAGTATCCGAAATACTCTTCATTCTTTCTCATAAATCAATAAAATGAGTATTCGAAATACTGAAATAACTTTAAACATCATAAACTTCTTTACCTCGGAGTTGGTGGAACGAATGATGGCAGTGGCAATCTTCATCAATAAAATTTTATAATGGAAAATATTTCTTGAAAATTCTTTTTTAAAATTTTTCCAGTCTACAGAAACGCAGACTAGCTCTGATACCAACTTGTAGCGCCCCGAGTTCCGTATACCCGATTCACTACGTCATTTTCTGTCTAAATTTTTTTTCGAATAATATTTATGCGGAAGAAATAATTGAAATTCATTTTTGGCAACATTAAATAACTGTAATGGCCGATAAAATTGAAACATTTATGAAACCATTTGAAATAGTAAATCGAACCATTAATTTTGTAAAGAAATTGACAATGTCATAATTTCTCAAATAAATGAACTTCTCTAAATTATTCGATTGTTTGGAAAAAATACGGAAACCATTAACGTCAAACTTTCAACTGTTTAACGATTATTGCCACCATCATTCATCGCTCGCCACCGTCTCCGAAATCTGCAAAACTGTTAAAAAGTAGGGTGAGTATTTCATGGGGGAAATACTCAGTAGACTCATCGCAAATTAATTTAATTTATAAGATGATTAAACACATAAATCCCGGCTCTTTATAAAACGGGCATTGATAGAGCTTCTTTATAAAACTGCTCTTGATAAAACTCATATTGTGCATTACAGCACGGGACATATTTTGCAAATCATAGGCTCTTTGAAATTAGCTCTTTGAAAACAGCTCTTTGAAAACCATATACTTATAAAACACATTTTAATTATGCCAAGCATAATTTCTTTTGAAAGCATAACATAAGATAGGATTGAAATCCTCATAAACATAAGGAGACACAAGAACTTTACCGAACTTAGGTGGCAAGAATTCTTATGCAGTAAAATCATAATAACAGTAAGATCATAATAACAGTAAGTATACCAAAACATAATTCATGAAATTCATAGGGATCATTTCCATCATAACATAAGATAGGATCGAAATCCTCATAAACATATGCGACAGGAATTTTATCGAACTTAGGTGGTAAATCCTCATAAACATATGGAAAGACAGGAATTTTACCGAACTTAGGTGGTAAATCCTCATAAACTTATGGAGACACAAGAATTTTACCGAACTTAGGTGGTAAGAATTCTTATGTGCATAGCAATGATCCAAAACATATAAAACATTATCGTAAAAACATAGGGTATACTTACTTTTCATAAAACACATAAAGTATATTTACCTTTCATAAAACATACTTAATTTTCTTGAAAATTGACTTTCACAAGTCACATGACATTCATATGAAATCATAATTTAAATCAATTAATAAGTGCGAGTCTACCTCAAATCCGACGAGTGCAAAGTTGAGCGGGAATGACTTCAATTTCTTTAAATTCTCCGTACGCTTCGTCTTAGCCAATAAGTCACTTTAGTCTATCGAATATATAGTTCAAAATGATAAATTATAATTTGAGGACTAAAATTGATGTTTTGAAAGTTGAGGGACTAAAATGAATACTTTTGAAAGTTCAGGGACTAAAATAGATACTTTGAAAGTTCAGGGACTAAAATAGATACTTTGAAAGTTGAGGGATTAAATGAATACTTTTGATAGTTGAGGGACTAAAATGAATACTTTTAAAACTTGGGCTTAAAAGTAAATCAGCAGGGACTGAAGTGATCAGATTTTGAAAATGAAAGGGCTGATTAAAACTCATTTAAAACTTAAGGGCTGAAATAAAACCTTTTTAAAACATAGGGACTGATTTGAAATAACTTTAAAACTTCAGGGACCAAAATGCGAATTTCTGAAAAATATAATTCAGATTCTTATCTTCTCTCTCTCACACAACTCGCGATTCTCTCAACTCACTCTCTCTCTCTCAACCTCTCACCGCGGCGACGAAGAAGACTGACGTCGCGATTTTCGGCGCAACACCGGCGCTGGTTACAAGGAGTGGTGAGGGTGCAAGTAAGCTAGGATCTGGGCTGATTGGGTGTAATACTATGTGAAATCAGAGATAAAACAAGGCTTGGGTTCAGATTTAGGGTTGCGATTTGGGTCTGAAATTCCGGCGAAGGGAGCGGCGATTGAGGTAAGTAACTGGGCTTGACTTAATCTGAGTTTTGCGTTTGTTTTATGGTTGTATGATGGTGATGGTGTTTTGGGTTCTCGACTGAGTGCGGTGGTGGTGCTCAATTTTGATTGATGATGATGAACGCTGATTCAATTTGGTGTTTGAGGATGATGATACCGGTGGTGGAAATTTGCTGCAGTGATGATGAAGATGGTGATTGCGGTGATGGTGGTTGCAGGATATCAGAATTGATGATAATGGCTGAGATTGTTGATCTTGCAAATGGGAATTCTGAAAATGGAAATTGAATTGGATGTAGTTGAATGGAGGAAACTGGGAGGAAACTGGCCGGATTGATGAATTGGTTAACTAGTGGTTGTGGATGGCAGTATTGGTAGTGGATTCGGCTGTGAGTTGCAGAGGGTGGTGGTTTGGTTGGTAGATCAGTGGTTGCAGTGATGAAACAGTTATGGCTTGCTGTAGGTTGATCTGTGTGTGGTAAATGGTGGCTGCTGATGGTTTCTGATCGAGGAGGTGGCTGCTGCTGGTGTAGATAAAATTGGGGTTGGTGTTGGTACAGAATTGAGGGTGGATTGTATGTCCATGGTTCATCAGTTGATTGCTGCTTGATTTTAGTATATTGTGGAATTGAAGTAGGTGGAGTTGCTGATGAGTATGGGTTGGAAATGAAGTGGAAAGTGAAGAGAAAATGGTGTAATGATGGAGATAAAATGATGGTGCTTTGTGTGTCCATGTTGAAGATGCTTTGATGATGGTATATTGAGGTGGAAAGAATGATAAAGAAGGAAGAAAAAAATGTAGGGGACGTGAGTTGTGATGGGGAAGAATATGTATTGATTTGGTACTATAGAATATGATAGTGTAGAATTAGGTATAATATGAAATGGAAAATGATGTAAAATTATTTGTACAAAAATGATGATGTTTTTGTGTAAAGAATTGTTGTCTTGGTGTAAAGAAAAAGACATGTGGGCAAAATTTGGATTTTAGAAAGATTTTGAAAATAATACTTTGAATAAATAATTAAAATAATATAATTTTAGAAATTCGGAAATTTAATTTAAAATCGAACAAATTCGATATTTCTTGACTTGGCTAGACGAACACGTCGCGGCGTTAACTTCAAAATAATGGGTGAAATAGTAGCGATACAATTTTCTAAATATTAAAATAATTATTTATTTCATAAAAATCTTGGTCGCTACAGGTACAATTGTCATTCACTACTACAAGATACTATTTACAACATGTATTCATTTTTTTTTTATTTTTTCCCCTCCACATGATAGCCTCTCGATTATTCATTAATTGCAATTATTTAATTCCTATATATAATATAATTCCCAAAAATATAAATTTAATGGTAAATGTGTCAAGACGGACTGGTCGACCAGACCCGTGATAACCGGCCCGGATCGACCCGGGACCTCGGACCGACCCGTGACCTGTGCGAGAGGTTCACGGGTCAAAAAGTTGTGAACCGCGGGTTTTTGCGGGTCAAACCTTCACGGGTCGCGGTTAATCCGCTGATCGAAAAAAAAAAATTGTTTTTATTAAATATGGTAACATTGAAAATATCTCATTTTCTACAAACTCTAATAAACCTTTTGAAGCAAAATCTTATTTTTTTTCTCCCTAACAGTTAAAAAACGTAATTTTCTTTGATAATAGTAATTAGAAATACATTTAACATTTAAATTACTATTTGTTTTTGTTTTATTTAAATTTACAAATTTAGAAGTGATTCATATAACATAAAATATAATTTTAATTCTATGTAAATATTTTGTGGTATAAATATGAATTTATCATTTTAATCATTTTGTATTTAGGAATTTGACAAAAAATTTGCTATAAATATGAAAAAATCTATATTTTTATTCATATGGGCTAAATTAGAACGAACCGCGACCCGCATGGGCTATACCTGGATGGGCTAGCTATGGATGGCAATGGGTCGGGTTCGGGGTAGGTCAGGGTCGTCCCGCCCCGGACCCGAAAACATGTAACCTCGCTCGGCCCCGCGACCCGCGAAGTCGCGGGTCGGGGCGACCTCCCGCTCCGTTAATGACTCGAAATTTAATTTTTTTTTTTTAAAAAAATAAATTGTTAATGAAATTTTACGTGAAAAATTTAGGCGTTGAACTAGTTAGAATTTTTAAGTTTGAACTTTAAAAATAATATGTATATATTTGAAGAAAAAAATCAATAAACAATATAATGGTATAGTGATTGTATATTCTCATATCTCTAAATTCCACCAAGGTTCAATTCTTCTAGATTTCATCAAATTTATTTTAGTTACTCATTTCATTATTTAAAAAAAAAAAAGTTTACCGGGTCGCGGGGCGGGGCGCAGTGGGTCCGCCCCGAAATCCGCCGCGGGGCGGAAAACCCAACGGAGCGAGTAATTTTCGGGTCCTTCGGGTTTTTTTGTCATCTCTAGGGCTAGTGGGTGGGCCTGAGTTGTAGTTCAAAATTTATGGACTGATCCGTAACCGACCCGTAACTCGCAACGGGAGAATTTTTTTTTCAAGCGAGACGTTATCGAACTTTTACGTTGACTGACCAACCAGGCCAGCTGTATTTAATGGTCACTCCTCTTCCGTGCTTCCATTCTAGAGCGAGCCACCAAAACGAAAATTGGTTTCTTGCCCTTCAGTCTCATAAAATCAAGCGAAACTCATGTGAGCAAAGTTTCTTGCCCTCAAGTCTCATAAAATCAAGCGAAACTCATCCGAGCAATTCTTTTATGTTCTTGAGAATTTTCATCTTTTCTTCTTCTTTTTCTTGTACAGGAATGTCATCCTGATATTTGTAAATTGTAAATATTGAACTGTTTATTCATTGACGAAATGTGATCAATTGATCTGAAATTGCATAGGGTCGTTATCTTGATCGTTCGTTTTTATTTTCTGGGCCAATGTTCCCTATTTTTTTTTTGTTGGAAAGGCGGGGTTCGTGTTTCCATGCATATTTTATATAAATGAGGGGAAAGAGTTATGTTTTATCGTGGGACGTTTTGCTATATAGGAGACCAGGTTCAATGTGGGTGGATTGGATTTATGTTGGATCTATTGCCTTTTGTACGTAATTATCAGTAGTATTTGTTTTATGTTGATGCTTAATTTTATTTTTATATTATTTGTTCTTGGTTTTATGCTTATGGTTGGTTTAGTTATTTTTGAAAGCTTACTTCTATTTTCGTTGTCAAAGATTTTATGTTGGAAGGCACTGAACACATTTCCTTGGGCGCTTGGGAAGTTGGTTTCTTGAGGTGGGGTTCAGCTTTTAATGGGTTGAACTCAAGAAATCATGGGTAGCTTCAGTGACAATGATGAAGAATTTCAGTTCTTTGATGCCTCAGACCACATTGCAGAAGAATCCAAATCGAGTTATGGATGCCCTAAGAATAATAATTATGAATATGATGTATGGATGAGGAGTCCTCAAAGCATTACGGAGAGACGTAGGAAATTCATCAGATGGATGGGATTGAGCCCGGATAAGTTAAATGGATACAATTTACATAACGTATCTGATGCTTGTAAACGCCATCACGCCTTCAAAGGAGATGTTGGTAGAATTATAGAGAATTATGGGGCTGTCCTTAAAACCTCTGTTCAAGGGGATGAATTTTCTTTAAGCCAATCTTTTGCATCAAGTTGGTCCAGCGATGCTTTGGATTTGTCGAGTGGAGTGGTTTCAAGTGAAGAGTTTGTGTCTAAAACGGGGAATCCTGATGGTGCAAGGGGAAGTTGTATAGACGATATTGGGGAGGAGGGCAAGCCAAGTAATCTTCAAGATGGTGAGTTGAGCCAATTTCTGATGGCAAGGGAGTGTGTGAATATTTCTCAACCATCTCCCTTCCTACAGCAACTTAATGAAAATACTTCAAGAATAATGAATAAAATGAAAGATAAATGGTTGTGTAGATTGCGTTCCATGAAGAGCTTAATAAGTATGGGTCAGAAAGATAACATTCTTCCATCCAATAGATCCATCCAACATCAGAGCACTAGAGTGCAAAGAGTCAAGGTTCGCCATTGTCAGAAAAGGTTAAAGGAACTTTCAGCTCTTTATACGGGGCAAGATATTCCGGCCCATGAAGGGTCCATATTGACAATGAAATTCAGTCTTGATGGGCAATATCTAGCTAGTGCTGGTGAAGATAAGTCTGTGCGCATTTGGCAAGTGGTGGAAGACGATAGGTCAAATAATATTGACATTCCAGATGCAGATCCATCATGCATATATTTTTCAGTTAATCATTTTTCTGAATTGGCACCTCTCGTGGGAGAGAAAGATAAAGCTAACAAATTCAAGAATCTTGGAAAAACATCAGACTCTGCGTGTATCATATTTCCTCCAAAGGTATTCCGAATTTTTGAGAAGCCCTTGCAAGCGTTCCATGGGCATGATGGGGAGATCTTGGATCTTTCATGGTCAATGAATAATGTAAGTTTACCATCTGCAAATTTGTTAACATTTTTAAATGGGTTGGATTGGATTAATTTTTTATTAGCTTGTTTTCTGTAGTGTCTGCTTTCATCATCAGTTGATAAAACTGTTCGTTTGTGGCGGGTTGGAGTTAAACGGTGCCTCAAGGTCTTCTTGCATAGTGATTATGGTACATACCAGGCTGTATGATCTTTTTTTAGAACCTTAGAAAAATGGCTTATTTGGAGAATACATCAAAAGTAAAACTGAACTTTTGTTTAGAATTACTGATTTCCTTTTCTAAAAGTTCAATTTGATACAATGCAGTGACCAGCATTCAATTTAATCCTATGAATGATGATTACTTCATCAGTGGTTCAATAGATGGAAAGGTTCGCATTTGGACGATCAATGGTTGTCAAGTCGTTGACTGGACTCAAATAAAAGATATAATCACTGCAGTATCTTATCGTCCCAATGGGAAGGTTTATTGATGCTGCCATTTTAATTGTCTTAAAACAAAAATGTGGCTTCAAAGATTTTATCAGACATACTAATTAGCAATATTTGATCTGTGATGTAGGGTGGTATTATTGGCTCAATTACAGGCACCTGTCGCTTTTTTAATATATCAGGTACTTGCATGGAATTCCTGCTTGATTCTCTGCTAGTCCTTTACTTCAAAACGCTGACCTTCGGGCTGCATGTTGATATCTTTTCAGTAGATTATTTTAAATACCTTAAGGGGACTGGTGCATTCCAATATGGAATTCCAATTCGTCTTTCTTGAATCTGAATAGCTTCCTCTTCATCTCCATTCTTCTGTTGGACTGCGCACTTTCCACTCTCTTTATGTTTGTACTCTTACAAGCATTGAAGTGTTTGCATTTGCATTCACAAAACTTCATGGGGAATGGAGGAAATTAATTTCCAATATTGTTTGGATGACTTACCATAAGCCCCAAAATGGAAATTTTTCCATGGGGGCTAATATTGGTTAATGGCTTTCTTTCTCTTGTATCAGACGATCGTATTCAATTGGGAGATCAAATGTGCTTAATGAGTAAGAAATCACCCTGCAAACGGATTACTGGCTTCCAGGTTAAATTGTATTTTTTACTTCTGGTATTCAGCATCTTAGTAAATGATATTGGAAAGTTTGTCATACTCTTGATATTCTGTGAATGCAGTTTTCTCCACAACACCCCAGCAAAGTATTGGTTGCATGTACTGATTCACAAATCAGAATCCTTGATGGGATGAATGTGATTGGGAAATATAGAGGTATCTACTTATTCCTTTTTGGTTTTGTTTTCTCCGATGATGTTATGTCGTTCTTTAAAGGAATATAACTTGTCCTGTTATTAATTTTGTTGATTTTATTTCTTTGAAAATAGGATTACGAAATTCGGGAAACCAGGTTTCTGCTTCATTCACTTCAGATGGAAAATATATTGTATCGGCATTTGAGGATTCTAATGTTTACGTGTGGAACTACATTGATAAGGTAGTGTCTTCTGCTTCGCAGCCAAAAGCCTTTAGATCGTTTGAGTGTTTCTCCTCTGACGCGTCTGTTGCTATACCTTGGTCCGGCTTGAGAATTGAGAATCCAGACAACAGGTTCATTTCAAGCAAACTTGACAAAAATTCAATTAATTCATTGCCTTTCTCAGCGTCCACTGAATTCTTTTTGCGCCAAGAGTTTTTACTGGAGTCGAACCCCAGGGGATCTGCAACATGGCCAGAGGAGAAGCTTCCAGTGTCGAGTCCTCGAGTTGCAACTTCTCCAATGTGTAGAACTCAATACAAGCTTTTTAAGAACTCTTATCAGAGTTCATCGAGTTCGCATTTGTGGGGTCTAGTTATCGTTACTGCAGGCTGGGACGGACGAATCAGAACATTCCACAATTATGGATTACCAATAAACCTTTGAGACAAGGCAACAAGGTATGTGGTGCAAGTCCATTGCATGCTAGGTTGGCATAGAAAGCTAGCTTTGGCAGTACTGAGGCCTGTTTGGTTCCATGAATATTTCTGTCTTTTGGCATCCTGAGGATTGTGATCCAGTGGGTCCCTTCAAATTCTGCACAAAATAACGTTTTGGATGGGCAATGACAGTTCAAAATTGTAATCAATCTGCAATTTGGTTACTGGGTCTTAATTTATGATTCTTTGATTTGTTAATTTGTGAAGTTTGTGTAGCTACTGGCCCAGAAACGAAACTGAGTCATGTGCAAGAAGATATCGAATTGATTAGTATATCTTCCTAACGGAAAAGCTAGTGGGACCTTGTACAATTTGTTGTTGATGGTGGTGGTCGAAAATCGTTTGAAGAAAATAGTGGGGTATATGCCATTATTATGGCTTTTCTGCCATTTTGTTCTTGATCTAGTTTGCTAGCCATGGCTTCCATTTTCATACAGAAATATGTACAAGAAAGTCTCGAGGAATTAGTTAACTAGCATGAGTTATTTTTTGAAGTTCTGTGTAGGATTTACTAGTTTTTGGGGTTGATGAGTTCATTCTTCAATTTTCTGTTTTCTGAAAGGAATATTTGCCTTTTCAACAAAACAAATGTGATAGATTAATGGTGGCTCATTGGTGTACCTGTCACTGTCATTGTAATTAAATTCATGGCTAATTAGCACAATAGATCCCCATAGCATGTCTTCCTTGCAAAAATCGTCTTTGATATTTGAACCACCCTCATTTCAACACTTTTATTGCAAAATTGGTCATTTTTCTTGAGAAAAATGTCTCTATTGTTTGCTTTCACGTCGCAAATTATTCATATCATTTTAATTTGACATTTGAACTCTCAAATCAATCTTTTGTTTGTGCAAAAGCAGTCATGTTCCAGTGCTCTTGAAAGACATACACTACAGTGGTACCAATTCTTTGTGCCTTGAAGAACGTCCTTCAAGGGCACTAGAACAAAATTCTGTGCAAAAGATCCTTATCATTTATTTTCTCAATTAAGAATTGTAAAACAACTAATTTACATGTTTGGTAATGTGAAAATTTTTGATTTTTGTATTTTTTTTTTTTTTTAATATGGATGTGTAGTTTAAAAATGTTTGAAAAGTAAAAAATGGTGGGCTTGACTAAGAATGGATAGTTAAGATTGAGTTTGAAAAGTTATAGTAAAACTCTTACCTTTACCAAACAAGCTCAAAAATATTAAAAAAAAAAAATACATTAAAGAAATTGCAGTCAAAGATTTAACATTTTCAAATAGATAAAATGAGTCCCAATTAAAATAATTCGAAACATGTAAATGGGGTTAAAATTGAAAAGTTGATTTTTTTATTTATTTTTTATTTTTTTATAAATATGTTTTCAATTATCTTAAGTGAGATTCATTTGCACTATTTATTTTTTTAAACTTTGATTGCAATTATTTCTTTTTTAAAATCAATCTTACTTTTTTTAATTTGTTTATTTAAAATGAAGGGTTAATCAATCATTTTTTTATTTTTAGTGAAGAAAATATGATAATGACATTTTGAGCATATGAAATATTGATTTGAGGGTCCAAGTGTCAAAGTTGAAGCGAAATAGACAACGTGCACAATGAAGGTCAACAATAGGAACATTTTGCGCAAGAAAATGTTGAAATAAATGTGCAAGTATCAATTTTGAACGATATGGACGATTTGCATAAGAATAATAAATGATAGAACCTTTTAATACTTGTTTGAGACTCAGTATAATTAGATTATTTGAGATGGTGTATTTTAGAATAGTATTTTTTAAAGAATACATGGTTAAAAATTAAGATAGAAAAGTATATTGGAAATGTGTGGTTGAAAGACTCATTTCAATACCTTTTATAAGCATTCTCTACAAGTATTCATACCTAGATAACATCGTATGCTTTTATAGCATTATCGATCTTGTCAAATACACCATTTTCAATTCACACAGTCTACTTATCATTCAGCCATTTGATGTGATCCAAGACATTAGATCGACCAAGAGATCGGGTTAAGAGGAACCAAGTGACACACTCAAGCTTGGGAGATCCAAATATAAAGCATGGGGGGGGGGGGGTAAGTGACGTCCCAAGACGAACCTAAATGGTGTGAAGTCAAAATTTAAGTCAAATGACCAAAAAGGGACTCAGCAAGGTTGTTATGGCCGTAACTAAGGCTTTCACGACTGTAACTAAAAAAAAATAAAATTGGACCAGCGTGACACTTACGGCTGTAAGCCATTTCTTCAAGGTCGTAAAAATGACCGCGACGTCATGCCATGTTCTACCTCGGTGCCGGATGGTTATAACATTTAGGGTTTCTCAAGCTTTTAATTTTTTTTCTATTTTGGTCCCATTAGTTGCAGCTCAAGCCTAGTTTTCATGAGAAACACTTTACTAGTTATTTTTCATTCATTGTATGGGACAACTTTGATGAATATAGATTGAATTGAGAGTTTTCTTTTTGAAAAGTGACTTTTTCCTTTTTCTTGTTCTTCAAGAACAATTTCAAACTTATCAAATATTGTGAAATATCTGTGACGTTTCAATCAGAAACTTATTAAGGAATTTGACATCCCTTGTGGAGTTTTGAAAATCTCGATTCTTCAATACGTATCGTCGAATCACCGCATCGTGATTGTAGGGTCAAGGTCCCTTCGTCAATTTTATCCTTTTCAATTTATTTATTTCTTGTTTCTGGTGTATTTGATGAATTTAGATCTTTCCTATACTTTATGTTTGTGTTATTTTGCGTTCTTCATCGCGTTTCACGAGTGGGATCGCACCAAGTAGTATCAGAGCTTGGACCTAAATTCAGTTCTTAATATTTCTTGGTTTTCTTGAATTTTTCAAGTTTTTCGTGTTCTTCATAGTTTTTCCTTACTTTGATCCATTTGAAAATATCATAAAAACTCGAACTTATTAATTTTAGTCATTATTCAAATTCAATTCTGTTTATTTCGCTACACTTGTAGTTGAATTCTCGGGTTAAAAAAAAAGCCGAAAACTCATTATTTTCCCAAATAATCCGAACTTTCTCAAATTTTAAATTTTCTTGTTCTTTTCGTGTCTTAGCCCTACTCTTGATTGAGTACTTGGATTATGTTGGAGTTCGTGAAAGGGGATTCAGTGTGATACACGAGTGGAAATAAACACGTGAGGAATTTTTGTTTGTCTTTGAAAACTACCCATGTCTCGTCCAAAAAAATCTTCATCAACAAGTGACCACAAGAATATTAAACAGATGGAGGCCATACAGGTACAGATTGAGAAGTTAATGGCTAGGATGGATTGGAGGGAAGCAGAAATGGCACAATTGCAACTTGAGAGATTGATGGCTATGATGAATAGAAGGGAAGCAGAACTTGCTCAATGTAAAAATGACCAATCTCAGGCAAATTCTAGAGCTAGGAGGCATGAATCCAATACTAGAGGTGGGGATGCGATCCCACTCAGGAAACGCGACGAAGAACGCAGAATAACACAAACACGAAATATAGGAAAGATCTAAATTCAGTAAAAACACAAGAAATAAAACAATTGGAAAAGATAGAATTAACGATAGGAACTTGACCCAACAATCAAGACGCGATGAATTCGACGATATGGATTTAAGAACCGAGGTTTTCGAAATGCCACAAGGGATATCAAATTCCTTGATAAGTTTCTGATTGGAATGCCACAAATATTTCACAATATTTGATAAGTTCGGAATTGTTCTTGAAGAACAACAAAAGGGAAAAACTCACATTTCAAAGAGAAAACTCTCAACTCAATCTATATTCATCAAAGTTGTCCCATACAATGAATGAAAAATAACTAATAAAGCGTTTCTCATGAAAACTAGGCTTGAGCCACAACTAATGGGCCCAAAATGAAAAAAAAAAAACTCACGAAACGCTAAATATTATAACCATGCGACTACATGGTCCTTTTTACGGCCATAAGTGTCACGTCGATCCAAATTTTGTCTTCTTTCTTGGATCACATTATTCCCCCTCTCTTGGAAATGATTCGACCTCGAATTTGGAACTTAACCATTCTTCTTGTAACTCCTACAATTGTTGGCTACTGGAACATGCTTATGCTTGCTTTTGCTGGTTTGATATTCATGTTTGTACTTTGTGCATTCCTTGGACTTTCGAGGTTGTTCCTGTTTGCTATTAAAATCAGTCCCAACTCTAAGTTTGGAATCAGACTTGGGTACCTGCAAACAGAATTAACCAAATTAGGGAGAGATGTATTGGCATGACCAAGTGCAAATAAACTCATCTTTGTAGTGGAATCTCTTTTCTTGTTCGCCTTGCACTCATTCTCTCCATTTTCTAAGGTTTGGACCACAGCTCTCTTTTTTTCAACTTTCACTCCCTCTCCATTTTCTGAGGTCGTGGCCCCAACTCTCTCATATTTTGTAACGTCCCGAATTCCGTGGAGCTCGGGACGCCACGTCATCCTTTAAATCTGATTTTATTGCGAAAATAATTAAAGATTTCAAACATCATATTTATTATTTGAAACCTTTGAAACAACATTTTTGCGGAAGAAATAAATTTATAAAACATCACATCCATTGTTTAAAAGCTAAAGCGGAAAATAAAACAATAATTGAAATTTCATTTCACATAATTTTATAAAGTTTAACCAAAAATAGTCAACAATTCGAATATTTAAATAATTTGAAAAAAAAACTTGGAACAAACATGAAATAGAAAATTTTCAATTTCAAATAAAACATTTCTAAAATCTCATTAATAGCTACCATCGCACGCCTCGCCGCCAACTCCGTCATCTGCAAAATTTGTTTTGGAAAACGTGAGTATTTCATAGAAATACTTAGTAGACTCGCGCATAATAATCATTTAACATCATAAACTAAAACACATAATCATGATATTCAAGTCTCAGGTGTCTAACGATCACCAGTATTCTCATGAATATACAAGTTCAAATCTCATGTATTTAAGCAAGTAAATTCTCGTAACATAGTCTCATGCTTAGAAAGCAAGTAATTCTCATGAATACAATCATACATGCTAAACTTATAATCCAAATAATTATTGATGCGCACTTTTGAAAAATGTAAATTTGTAAATAAGAGTCTACCTTAATTTCTCGAGTATTGAGCAAACGGGAATAAACACTTTCTAATGTTCTTGCGCCTCGTCTAGTCCTATAAAAAAAAAATATTAAAATTAAACTTTGGGATAAATTCTAGAATGATGAATTTGTGTAAAATAATGCTTTAGGGACCAAATCGTGGAAATTGGAAAAGTTAGGGACTGTTCGAAAATAATGAACTTTTGGAATTAGGGACTGATCCATAATTTTTCAGAAATACAGGGGCTGGCTGAAATATTTTAAAATTTGCAGGGGCTTAAAATAATAAATTTTAAAACTTGGGAATGAAATTAAAAATTTTTTAGGACTGAATTACATGATTTTGAAACATGAAGGACTTAATTGGTAAATTTTTAAAAATACATCAATATATATATCTCATATATCTCTCTCTCTCTATCGTTAGAGAGAGATATCAAAGAAAGAGAAGGGGGCGACGTCCCCTTCTCTGTTCAGCTGCTGCCGGCGAGGCGGCGGTGAGTGTGTGTGTAAAGGGAGAGGACTTTTGGGCAGATTTTTGGAGAGAAACCGAGACTAAATCGAGGCTCGATTTAGATGATTTTCAGTTGAAAATCCATTCGAACGAATTGAGGTTCAAGGTAAGTATTTGGGCTTTTGTTAAATTCTTGTTTTTTTTTTTTTTTGGTTTTGATTTTGATGATTCGAAACTGAGCAGTGGTGGTTTGTGATTGTGGTGATTTCGGTTTGGTGGAATGGAAACGACCGGTTGCGTGGTTTAGTGTTTCTGATTTGAGATTGTGATTTGGGAATGATGCTTGTCGTGGTGGATGCGTGGAGTTTACATTACTGATGTTGAAGGTGGGGATCGGTTGTGATCTCGACATGTGGTCGTTCGGTGATTGAGTTTCGATTTATGGCAGTGAGCAGGGGAGAATGTGGGCTGCGGTTGGTGTGTTCATTGTGAAGTTGGAGTGGCTCGATGGTGGATTTGATGTCGATTGGCTTGATGTTCGATTGGGAGTCATGGAGGTGGCTGTGCAGAAAATCTAGTGTTTGAAATATTGTATGCGTGTATGGATGGGAGGCAGCGTCTTGGACAATGGAGGCTTTGTTAACTGATGAAAATCTGGAGTTTGATTTTCGATGGTGGAGATTTGGAAGCTGCTGTGGCTTGATAGAAGGGGCAGTGCTGGGTGATTGTTGGTGGTTGTGAAATTGTGTTCTACTCATGGTGATTGAGGTTCTGCAGGGGACTCACAATTGAGGTTTGAGGGAGGTGCTTACCAAAATTTGTCTGCAACTTCTGTGTGTGCTGCTCGTGAAAGATGAGGGAGATATACACGTATTGGGTGTGTTATAATTTTGGTAGATTTTGACAGCATTTGATTTAGGACAAGTTTAAGGGATTTGCAGAGAATTAAATTTGAGTGAGGACTGAAATTATGGCTTAAGAATTCAGCCAGACTGAGGAAAACGTGTGACTAAGAAAGGGAAGGAAATGGTGTTGATTTGCAAGAGAATTAAGGTTGATTGAGGGGATGAAGTTATGGGATTTTGGGGGAAAGGAAAACTACCAAAATGGGATAAAGAAATCTGTGATGGAAACAGAGGGAATTAGGGAGTTGCAAGGAAAGTTGGAACCATTTCAAGAATGGAGAAAATTGTGGAGTTGATGCAGTGTGAGGGGGAAGAGAGAAAATGTGCTAAATATGCAAGGGAGAAATTTTTGGGGATTCAAAATTGAATTGAACATGAAGTGGGGATTATGTCACTATGTTGGGTTTCTAAATTGGGTCAAGAGGGTTTTGGTTAGATGAAAATAGTGTTTGGACAATAAGGAAGTAAAATTAAGAGTTGGGCTCAAAGAATTGGATTGGATTGAAATGGATTGGACTCAATTAAGAAAATAATTTGAATCCATTTGCTTGAAAATTGTATTTTAAAATAAATAATGGATTTGGACATAAAATCAAATAATTTGGATAAAAATTGAAATTTGGACTTGAGAATAAATAATGAAAATGATTCACTTTAATGGAACTGGAATTTGACTAAGATAAATTTAAAATATAATTTTACTTCATTGGCTAGACGAACACGTGTTTTAAAAATAAATGAACAAAGTCGTAGCGACACAAAAAAAAAATATTTATTTAAATAAGTCATGAAAAATTCTCGGTCGCTACATATTTTTCCTCAAATTCACTTTTTAATTTCAATATATCTTCATGGGCTTCCATTGGTGATAAAGGAACAAGAGTGAACTTTCTTCTAGAGGTGTCAATATGGGTGGTCCGGACCGGGTCGGCCCGCCAACGTTAAAGCCTGGTAACGGCCTGCTCGAAAAATCCTGCCCGCTGCGGGTTACGGGCCGATTCCGGGTCAGCCCACAAATTTCGAACTACAACCCAGGCCTACCCGCTGGCCCATGCCGGTCGAGCCCATGCGGGTCACGGTTCATTCTGATTTGGTCCGTCTGAATAAAAATATAGATTTTTTCATATTTATAGCAATTTTTTTGTCAAGTTTCTAAATGCAAAATGATTAAAATGATAAGTTCATATTTATACCATAAAATATGTACATAGAAATTAAAATTATATTTTATGTTATATGAATTACTTCTAAATTTGCAAATTTAAATAAAACATAAACAAACAACAATAAAATGCTAAATGTATTTCTAATTATTATTATCAAAGAACATTATGTTTTTTAGCTATTAAGGAGAAAAAAATAAGATTTTGCTTTAAAAGTTGTATGAGTTTGTAGAAGAAGGGAGATTTTCAATGTTACCATAATTAATAAAATCAGTTATTTTATTTTATTTTATTTATTTATTTATTTTTAATTACGGGCCACAGGTTAACCGCGGCCTGTGAAGGTTTGACCCGCGAAACTCACGGTTCACAACTTCTTGACCCGTGAACCGTCCGCACGGGTCACGGGTCGGCCAGCGGTACCGGGTCGATCTGGGCCAATTTTCACGGGTCTGATCGGCCCATCCGTCTTGATACCTCTACTTTCTTCCATCTTTTATAAAGCTATATCGATTTTTAAACTCATCATGTACCATAGCCCTATCATGTTGCCATGGCCTCCCCAACATTATATGTCCAACATGTATAGAAACTACTTCACATACCACTTCATCATCATATCTACCAATAGAAAAATTTATTCTAACCCGTTTGTTCACCTTAATTTCCCAGATTCAGTCACCCACTACAATTTATAAGGATTAGAAAGTTTGATCAAAGACAACCCCAATTTTTCCACTATGATAGTACTAGCCACGTTGGTGCAACTTCCTCCATCAATCACCATATTAAAAACTTCATTACTTACAAAGCATCTAGTGCAAAAAATGTTATCTCTTTGCTCACCCACAACACTCACCTTACCTAGTGCTATGGGATCGCTTATTAATAAGTTATTCACCTACTGCATCATTTTTCAATTTATCACCATCATAAGCAATCTTTAACTTAGGCATGTTTTCAACTTTATCTCCAGAAACAACCTTCACATCATGCCTATCCATTTTATGTGGACATTGAAGTGCAATGTGACCCAAATCCAAACACTTAAATCATTTAGTACTTCTATCCTTAGGAGGTTTAGAATCAGAATTATTTTTACCTTTGGTTGTTGGTTCCTCTTTTCTTTTGGGAGCATGATTACTACTCTTCCATTTTGATGCCTCTTTTCGCTTCAATGCCCTTTAATCAACTCCATCTCCACCTGATGTGATCTCGTTCGGGTCACTCGCGACCACGCGGGTGAAAGATTGCGCGATCGCGCTCTTGATATTTTGAAGGCCGTGAAAATTGACATACGGGTGTCTTGCGGGTTCAAAATTGTATTGCTCTAGTTATGACCGTAAATGCACTAGTCAAGGCCGTAATTGACCTTCTGCTCCACTTTAGCTTTGTTTTTAGCCCATTTGGCTCCTGATAGCTTGAAGCTTCTTCAATCACTCCATGTTTGATCTTTGAAGCTCTTCAAACATGCTTATAACTTTGTTTGGCTTGAATTGTTGGTCTTTCTGTCAAGCTTGGCATGATTCGTATCACTGTTGATCTCTGATTCGATTGTATTGTTCATTTTTGACATAATTCATGCAGAAAACAATATCTTTACCGTAGCAGTAGCAACTGGAAGAAATAATGTCAATATTTAAGCTTGTAAAGTATCAGATACAATTTACATTTTCCCTTCTCAACAATTTTTGTGCAAGTTCATTAAGGTCTTGTAATCCTCCAAAATCTTCACTAGTGTCTAGTGCACATATCAATGATGTATGTCTCAAGTTCTTCAAATTTCAAGATCTTTACTGCTTCAAAATATTTCAGATAAATCTCACATATCCGAATTAATTTGCTCTTATCAAACGTAGAAAATAAATTATTCGGACACAACCATACTACACAAAGCAGCAACTCACTATTTACCTTGGAAAAAGACCATTCAGCTCTTGAAGTTGCATATCAATAACGATATAACATATATCCGCACGGATGTAATGTAGATTTTTTACTGTAATACTATCCTAACACCCTTCTTATCCATTGAAATTCATGATTGTGGGGCTGACAAATTGGCTTCAAATTACATCTCGAATGTTAACAATATATCTCTTAATGGGAGTTCTTAATCCAGGATCACAAGGCAACTAAGTTAAATTGATTTAACTCATTTCTTTTCCATCATCAATTCCATCACTTTCTTCCCAACATTGATACCATTCATTACATCCTCAACACCAAATTCATTTATATCAGCATTATCATTCCCAAAATCAACATTCATTTCATCACTTTGAACCCCAACATCAACTTTCCTAATTTCTTCTCGAACATCACAAATATCATTCGAAGAATTACTTTTATCAAAATGTTATTGACTAGAAGAACATTGAGATATCGTTTGAAAAATATCTCCATAACTGTTTGATCAAGATTTAAAAAAAATAATAATAAATTGTTTGGTAATACTGTTTTGTTTATAAACTGGTTTATTTATAATTTTGAGAAAAAAAGTAGTGATTGAAAATTGAAGAGAGAAAACGCGTGTGGTTAAAAAGTGATTTGGAAAATTATGTAATTTATAAACTAATTTATAAACAAGTTTATTTTGATTACCAAATGGAAGCTAAATCTTCAATCCAACCAGTTACCAATGAGAATCTTTCTTTTCTTACATTTAAAAAAAAAAAAAAAAAAAAAAAAGTGCCAACATCTTATAAATATTAGACCACCCAAATTAGAAACGTCAAGAGAAATGAAAATCATCATAAATCTCAGTTCCCAACCAAATCTAAAAAACCATAAAATAATATATACTGGAAAAAATTACAAAAATTAATTCAAATACAAAACTTATCGGATTTTCTATAGATTTTCGTTGTCTGCCAAAAAAAAAAAATGGATTGAACTTGGAGTTTTGGGAATTGGAAGCCATAGCCCGTGGGTGTCCTCCTCCTTGCCACAGAATTGTCACAGACTCGCAGGTATGATTAGGGGAGAGAATGAATATGGTGTCTAATTTTTAAATGGAACTACAAAAAAATTGTACTTAATAAACTTTTTGGCCCAAAGTTTTGGGGTCAGGGCCCACCTTTAGACCTGCTTTCCCTCCGTCTTTGTTGGTAAGTGGTTAATTTTTTTGTAATAGAAAATAGAAATAGATAAATTTTCAAATTTTTAAATAAGAATTTTATGTCATTGTGGTTATTGTTCTCAAAAAAAAAAAAAAAAGGTGTAGCCCACACCCTGAGGGCCCGAACCGACCACGCCCAAGGTCCTTGGTTCGGGAAGGTAAATCCAGGTTATGCCTCCAAGGAGCCAGGGTGGAAGGGCTTATGGTAAGCATGAGAAACGCTCAATAACTCCCGCTTGCCACAAGGCCAATTCCACCTTGCGGGGAATCGAACCAAGCACACAGCTGCGCTAAGCACTTACCACCCATCCCCTTTGCCACTTGGAGATGTGCCCTGGGGGCGTGGTTATTGTTCTCGATCTTATGATCTTAAGTAGGTTAATTATCTAATAGCTAAAAGAATTGGTTGGTTAATTGGATTTGAGTATTTGATTGACATGATGTGCAAAAGGCATTTGGACCATTAGCAGTAAGATACTAAATACTAATGTTTACAAATATGAGATAATTGTTATTGAAAATTGTAAATAATGACCATTTATTACATGAAGTTGTAATTCAATAAATGAAGTATTATTATTCATTTTTTAGCTTTCAAATTAAATCTAGCTATTGAATCCAATCCTACAAATTCACATGGACAAGTATTTGAAAGGAAAGCTCAATTATCTATTGAAGAGTAGAGTACTAATGTTAGTAGCACTGTTCAGAATGAAGGAATAGTCTAGGTAAAATTGATGTTGTATAGCTTCCTACAAATCTCGAACCGTAAATTCCAATAATGGAATACAATGTTAATGATCGAGATGTGGTTCGAAGAACATACTTGAAGTTGGGTCCCGTTAGCCTCTCAAGCATGCTTTTCCACAAAAGGATTGAGACATTTTCAACCATCATGATGAAATATCAATTGAACGTGGCCTTAATCAAGAAACTATACTTAAGCATGCGGATGATTGTAACGACCCAGGTCCCACTTAATAACCTGTCCCGGTAGTTAGATTGATGACGTACTGTCCCTATTGTACCAACATGAATCTTTTCAGCATACTTTGTCCTCACTCGCATGCTCCCTGAGAAAACTTTCCTGGAGGTCACCTATCATAGAATTGCTCCAAGCCAAGCACACTTAACTGTGGAGTTTCTAAAGATGGACTTCCGGAAAGAGGATGCACCTTGTTGGTATGAGTAGTACCTATTATTTCTTTTGAACTTTCCTGGCCTGGGTGTTACAATCACCCCCATTAGACTTGCGACGTCCTCGTCGCGCTTAAACCATCTAAGGATCCATCTAAGGATCAGTTTCCAGCATTGGGATTCTAGAGGTGGCTCCACGAGTTCAAGAGGTGGTTCCCACCCTATGGTGTAGCACTTTGTCCCGCATAACACTTAGTTCCCGATTTTCGACGACGATCAACTCTGATCTTATTTGTAACGACCTGGGTCCCACTTAACAGGCTGTCCTGGCCGTTAGATTGATGACTTACTGTCCCCACTGTACCAACATGAGTCTTTTCAGCATGGTTTGTCCTCACTCGCACGCTACCCGAAAAAAACTTCCTAGGAGGTCACCCATCATAGAATTGTTCCAAGCTAAACATGCTTAACTGTGGAATTTCTAATGATGGACTTCCGGAAAAGAAGGTGCGCCTTGTTGGTATGAGTAGTACCTATCATTTCTTTTAGGCTTTTCTGGCTTGTGTGTTACAATGATACACATTGGGGTTCGAACTATGGTGTTGTTCTTAGTTTGATTGATATCTTTTCATCTATAATTGACGTCCTTGATATAATTGCTAATGATGTGCTAGTGCCAAAAAAAAAAGGTGAAACACTTAAGTTGTTGAATTCGATACGGACATTTGTAAAGCATGACTCCAAGAAACAAAGGAAAATGGATGTGATTCTTTCTTGGAAACGGCTTGCTCTTTTGTCAGATGCAACTTGATTAATATCATCCCAAAGAATCTTCACCAATAGATCTCGACACGTGCTGAAAAACTCAAAAATTATATATTTGATATGCGCATTCATGAAAATTTTAGTGAATTACGATTTGTAATCTTGGACAAAAGGTGGTGTTCAAAAAAATGAAGTTTATCTATTACTCTATAGACTTATGACATTGACGTTAATTCTTTCAGTTGCAACTACTGTAGTAGAGAGAATATTTACATCCTTGAATCTTGTCATACTCAATCGAATTAGAGATCAATAATTGAATGATAGGTTGATTATGTATATTGAGAAATAAGTATTTGATATACTTAAGAATGATGTAACTATACGCTATTTTCAAAGTGTGAAAACGCGTAGGGAACAAATGTAATAGTGTATCAAATTATTTTGATTATATATATTGATTTTTCTATGTATTACTATTTATATATTTTTTCAAATACCTTTTCATACTTGCTAGTTGCTACTAGGGAAGAAAATTTTGTGACTCCGTCATTGATCCTATTCAGTCATCTTCAACATGCCACTCCAAATCTTGGACAAAATGAATAGTAAATCTTTTATTTCTTTGTTGTGTAACTGTCAACAAATCATTTGTTTCAAAAATTATTTAATTATATATTTGTAACTACTAAAATTTTATAAATTTAGAATTAAAAATATCTGCAAAAAATATTGCATTTAAAAAAATTGGAAAAAAAATTAAAATTAATACATTTATATGTTAATAAAAATAGTTATCAAATTACGAGGAATAATTTTTAACATTAAATCACTAAAATAATAAAATATTAACAAGGACATATATGGAGAAAAATTATTTGTATTGAAAAATGTTTACCACTCAATTTTGTAGTTTCACTATTCACAACTCTATTTCGGTAGAATAATTGGATCTCGGGTGGAGAAGGAAATCAAATTGAGGAAATTACACCACCTACCTATTATTCAATAAATATTTAAAAATTACATTTCATCTTTTTATATACCATTAATACTGTTTTTTGATAGTAAAAATGAAATGTCAAAAATTACTTCACTGTTGTAGATGGATAAATGAACTCCGCCAAACAAGCCTTAATTGAAGTTATTTTCTTTCAAAATCCCTAATATGTCATCTATTCACATTCAATCAAAATCCATTCCCACGGCCAGCTTTTCCAAAAACCCCTAACATGTATTGATGTACCAAAGATCAATCTTGCATAGATGTAAAGCAGTACCTTGTGATCATATACAGTGAAGAAGAATTTCATCGACAAGATACCTCGTCGGATATTATCAGGGCCGTTCACTTCACCGAAAGTGGACCTCATTGTGGATTTGGGAAATCACTTTCTCAATCTCACTGTTGATGGTGTTCTGAAGATTGGCATTATGGCCGCAGCGAAAGTAGCTACGGAGGAAGCATATGACATTGTCAAATGAGGGACTGTTTGACTCCACAATTTGAGCATTCGTTGAATAAAAATGTGTAAAGAAGGTGCACATTGGGAACAATTGCTGGAATTTTATGTTGAAATGGAGTATGGATTTAAAAGAATCCATGGAACCAGAGATTGTAAGGATGCCATAGTTGCAGGATAATTGTGGAATAGGCCTATAAAAACAGATTGGATTGAGTGAAGTTTGAAGAAGAAAAATCCATTGTGATTGTATCAACTCCAAGAGAACTCATTCTGTTTAAAACCTCCTTATTTGGCAGATTATAGGTTAATTTACCTGGGTTGATTGCAAGATTCTATGACACAGCTATGTTAGTTTCTAACATGTATTTTTGTGAATTTTTAATATGAGGATTTCTTTGGAATAGACAATGTATGTTACCTATTAGTAGTAATAAGGCCTCAATAATCATCAGATTTTGTTGGATTCCTGCTTCTCTGAAAACACGTGTAATATGAAGTAGGTCTCATCGTTTGAAATAAGATTTCTGTCATTTTTTAATTCTATATGTGTGCGTGTGTGTGTGGGGACATCTTTGGAGAAGCAGTTTAACAAGTTTTGTAATGTGCGACACAATTTGAGTCATTTTTAGTTGTCTTACTGATTTTCTGTGTGTTACATGGCATGCTATGCATTTCTTGTTCATAATTTACATTCTCAGGCTTTAAGTTATACCACTCTTTGTATTGATGCATGATATATTTCAAATCTTTCAGGAAACATGACGAGTCTTATAACATCATTAGTGACAACGTTGCTTTCTAGGTCTCCTACCTCACAACATGTTTTAAACTTGTCATAACATTATACATTATTTTGCATCTTCATTCATGAGTTCAATAAAACATTTGACCAATTCGTTATTGACATTTGGCTTAGCAAATGTCATTATATCACATTGTGTTTTTGTTATAAATTCATTGTGTTAGATAAAATACTTTGTAAGCACTAAATCACGATCTTATCCTTAATGAAATGTATCAAGTCGTGACTATTTTTATTTGAATTTAACTATGTTAACCAATTTTCTATTTTTAGTTTCACGCGATACTCTTCCCCATAGATACCACTTTTTGTTTATTGAATCAAGTAAAAAAAAAAAACCTCAATGTTAATCTCATCGTAGTTTTTATATTTTATGCTTTACCATGTCTCGGAAATTCATTCTTTATGTTATGTATCTTATAATGACAACAATTGTGTTACAAATTTTATGTCATTTACTTATTTTGCACCTTCATGATGCACAAAAAGGCACACTTTTTCTTGGATACTTATTTCGTACCTTCATCAATCATCCAAGGATCCCAATGAACGGTTTAATAGTGAGAAAAGAAAGAAACGATATGATAATAGATCATGAAATCATCAAGAACTAGTGGAAAAATACATATTTATTAAGCGTTGAAATTAGCCAAATCATATAGAAAAATGACTTTAAAATAATCCTAGTAGTCTAACAACGATCAATTCATCACATGAAAAAGTATAACTTTTCAACATATCACATAATATAGCATATGGAACGTGATTAACCTTAGAGATTATGAAATGATATATGAACAATGATGATATATACTTCCACTATAAACTTAAAATGTTGTAAACATTCTGAACTAATCATGATGAATTGTATAAAATATCTTGGAATTGGGAAGAATGTAGATAATCAAGTCGTTAATCTCTCACCCCCTGATGAATCAATATATTACCCAATTAAAATCTTCAGCCCAACATGACAAGTAGTGTATTCTTAGCTCCTCGCCGAGGATCCATTCGATAGTAGTGTTTCCTTGTATGTAATGTTATTGGCAAATTCCAAATCGAGTTTGAATTCAGAGTTTCATCAGGAATAATAATTAATAGATAGATTGTCAACGGTGATGATTTGCTTAAAAGGTGAGGATTTATGGCAACTCAGTAAATTTGGTCTATTAAATTTAAATTTCCTTTTCTTCAACAAGTGGAGTTCATGCATTCCAAAGTCATAGTGTTTGTCTTTGAAAATTTTCAGTTACAGGTCCAAAAAGGGAAATTTTATCATACAGTACTTTTGGTTTACTTTTACTTGAATTCCAGTATTTGTAATAAATAAATTAAGGTGTAGTATTTATTCATTTTTTTTATTTACTTGGTTATTTGTAAATTTTTCCTTAGGAGTTGGGTTGGAGATGCTCTATTTTCCTTAGTTTTTAATCACAAGTATTCCCAAAATATCTCTTTTCACTTTAAAAATATATGGAAAACAAACTTTCTATCTTAAAATCACGTATTTGTGAAAATTATTTACTAATTTTTTTTTTTAAAAGAAGAATAATAGCAAGAGGGTTTTGACTTGACAATGGATGTGTTGACGAATGCGATGTTGATACCTGGACATTGAAAATAGTCATTATTGGGCAAAATGTCACCTGGCATGGAGTGCATGTATGCCCAATCCGGGTGAACAAGGCGATGTATGATTCACCAAACAAAGGTGAGATATCAAAAAGGAACAGATATCTTGGGTGAGATTCTAACAGAACGTGTCCTAGAAAAAAGAGGAGAACATGGAGCAAAACTAACAGAGTAATGGAGCAGTTATCATACGTAATTGTCCACAATCTTCCCATGATCTGGTAGTTATTGGTAAGGGAAGTTATTGGGTAGATCATGGAAAATAGTTGTTGAAGGAATGCAAGTAATAGGATCATTCGAACAAGGGTATTGTAGTTACAATATCAAGCGACAATACTAAAAGAGATGTTACAAGATGTACAAAAACAAAAAATGAAAACATTTTGAGGACCAACAAATCAACCTTCAAAGAGAATGTAATTTCCTTTATCATACTTTTCATCGAATTTCTACTTTCTTGTAATTGTAGGCTTGCATCCCATGAAGGCAATCACTTTACTATCAATTGCACCCGTTTTTGAGAATTTGCCTCAAAAGGCACATCGTCTAAATTTTCTTTCTTAATTGTTTCGCAAGAAAACGTGAACAATTTGGCACACCCAGTGGGACAAATAATGTAGAATAAGAGTTATAACGTCTCCAAAAAAAAGTTGACAAATACATAGCCAACCAACGCCACGTATCTTCTTTGGTAGAATGATTGGAGAGCTAGGAAACTGGCCAAACTTCAGAAAGTAGCTTTTATGAGATCATGATAGAACTCAATCCCAATGTGATGTGGTCGTTGCATAGGGACCTCACATATGACTTGGTTGAACATGTGAGACTTCAAAACATACATAATACTGAAAAACTTGTTCAATTTAAAAATTCTCATTACGATAATATAACTAGGCAATTAGGTATATTAAACAAATTAAAGACCAGGTTGGTAGGTCATTTCACCAAAATGAGAATCAAAATATCAATTGTCCAGTTCATGAAGGAAATAAAATGTCCAATCAAGTGAGTGGAGAGCATCTACTGTCAACCTAGTCCAAACAATGGGGGCTTTCACCTGTTAGACCACTTGCAATGCCTAATTTACCCTAGCCTACAGGCATAGCCTATGACCCCTAATGCCTTGTTGAGGGAATAGACAACAAGACTCATGCATGATCAAATTGTTCTAGGAACAAGGCCAATACATGACCAGCTTATAAAAAACCTTACCGTGGCTAGATGGATCAGGCTTACCCATGCATGAGGGGTTATAAAATCCCAAAATTATCATTGTTTATGGGTTTGGGAAAGTGTTAACTATTTAACACATCGAAAGGTTTACCCTTCAATGCTGGGAGGTTAATGGTTCTCACAAATTGAGAATGTTTCCCCACTCATTAACAACGGTAGCTTTCTCATAGTTCATCAATTTACCAGCCAATTCAATTCAAATTGGTACCAAATGGAAAAAAATTTCTATGCCCAATTTTATAAGTCTGAATCAACGATAACTTTAGGGAAAATTTGGCTAATATTAAACAGTTAAGAAATGAATGGGCCAAAACCTTTCTTCAAAAGTACAAATGTTCAAAAGTAAATGCTGCTTTGCACATTTGCCAAAAAATGAGTTTGTGAAAATTATTCAGAGTTGTCAACGCTTCGACTTAAAGGTGAAGTTCCAGGATAGTGAATTCTCAGACCTATTTTAACTAAGTGCTAACATTGTTTGTTATGAAAGATTGTTGAGGGAAGAATAGCAAATGAGAAACTATAGCAAAGGGACATAGTATAGAGACTTCAATTATGAAATTCATGACATTAAGGTGGAGCAAGCCAAAACAAAAATATGTTGGGCCAAATTGGTCAAGGTGAAAACATACTTGTGCAAAAACATTAGTGAAGTTAGAACCAGAAGCCATTGTCTTTCTTGTAGTGACGAATCTTGTATGTATGGGGGATTAATTTGGAAAACTAGTAGGGATATGCATTTAATTTCTTCTCTTTATTTAATTGATAACTGACTTAGATTGTATCACAGGAATTTCCAAGGTTCCCGATCTTGTAAAACCCAGATATTATATAACCAGTGATGGGTTGAACTAAGGAAACAAAAAAAGCCGTGACGTTTTCATTTGACGTTACAAAGGTTGAAGCAATATTTGACCTTTTTTATAAAGATAAATAAATAAAGTTGAGTGATAATTATTTAATTTCCAAGCCCACAGCAGGTTAAGGGTAAAATATATTGTAAATTACATAATCCTTGATCATATATGACTAAGTATTTAGAAATGTTCTGCATGATACTATTGAATTTGTATGAGTTAAGTTTGATGACAAGAAGATGACAATAGACGAAGATCCATTCTCAAATCTTGTGGGAATGAACATGCTCATTCCAAATATGACCAAACCTAATCCATCAAAGTTCAAACTAGTGTTGGACGAATGAGAGGATGAACCGCGTCTTGGTACCTTTAAGTGATTGGAACCTAAAGGTAAAATAGGTTAAAGAAGTTTTGTGTATACGTTGTCAGAAAAACTTAAATGGGGAAAAGGGATGAAAGGGTTTAAAGAGACACGTTGAGATGGAGTTGCTTATGGGAAACCTCATAGAATGGTAATCTTGGAAGCCCACACCCAAACTTTCTAAGGAACATCCTAATTTCAGGTACATGAGGCCAATACAAGACACTCTAAAATAATCAAACTAGGAAATCTGTCTATTTTGATCAACTGACTAGAACCAACAAATGAGGTTTTAGAGGAATTATGGCCAAATAATGCACCACAAGTATAGGATCATCTTTCCAAGTATTCAGAGTGAGATCAATGTTATTAATTGTGCCATCCTTAAAGATGCGAACAAACAAAGAGAGAAACGCATAGAGACTATGGATATGAAATCAGGATACTGGGATAATCTAAGTTTGAGTTAGGGAAAATAATGAATAAGAGGACGATACTGACTGTCAAATCATCATTCAGTTTGGCATGGTTCCTCAATTAGTGGCAATTAACTACTTGCTGGAGTGAGAATTTGAAAATGAAGACGAAGTCAATACAAAGGATGCAAATGACATATACGCTGAGAAAGGATCAATATTCACCATTACTCATGATGCTAAAGAGGAGGACATTGTGGAGGATGACACGATTGACATAGAAGAAGAAATAGACTTGATAGCCATGGTAGAAGAAGAATATCACACAACATGCTACTGAAAGAATTGTACAAAGTAGGTAACCCAGCAATTAGTTTCCTAGATGAACCATCAAGGTGAGCATTTGACTACTATGTGCTATATGGGAGGTGAAATTCAAGAAGAGAGTGCCAAGGTATTAAAATATGAATAAATCTACTTGTACAACTATGGTTGACAACTATGGTTGACAACTTTGAGGTGGAGAATTGTTATATGTTGATTTTGGAGATGATGTGATGTATTAATTAACTGGATTGTGCCACGCGTGAGTTGTCAACTATAGTTGTTAAAGATAATTGTACAAGTAGCATTACTCTTAAAGTATAGTGCATCACCCACAATAGTGACACCACTTGTAGGTTGGGGAGAACCTTCAAGTACCTTTCTACCATCTATAAGTTTGGAGAACCCTCCAATGGATTTTCGCCGCCTACAGTTGGGGGAGAGTCCTTCTCCACTATTCCTCCACCAATAGGTATGAGAGAGCCTCTTAATATGAGACTACAACCTGTAGTACCCTTGTTTACAATATGTTGGACTAGATATACACATGTAGAATCTACAAAAGGACGGACTCGGAGAAGAACATACGAAGATGGAAGCACCATCACCATCATCATCACTAAGCTTGACAGTAAGAAGATAAGTTCGGAAGATGATGAAATAACTGACGTAGAAGAAGAGATTGACCTAAGGATGGATGCGAGGAGAAAGAAGATATCCTACAATAAGTTGTTAAAGGAACTGTATGAAGCAGGAAATCCAGTCGTGGTCTTGCTGGGCGAACCTTTAGGGCGTAACTTTGATTAATACATGTTGTATGGGATGCCCAAACTCAAAAGGAGAATTCATTGCACATAGAAGTACAACACAGATGTCAAAGGAAAAAGGAATGGGCTACAATCTCGGTTACAAGAACCAAAACTTATGGCTTACATAAGTCAGTGGAGTCCAAAATACAAAATAGAGGCAGCAGTTTCGGCCTTAAGAAAAAGTTGGCTGCACACAACATTTAACGTATTTGGCGAGAAGTTAACAAAATTGACTGTCTCGGAGAAGTGACCAGGATGAAGAAATAAAAAAACTTGGGGTGGATTTGCCAAAATTAAGGTGAATACAATGTTGAGACGTGAGCATTGAAAACAGTCAATATTGGGAGAAATGCCACCTAGCATGGAGTGCGTATGCGCCCAGTCAGGGCGAACAATGCGAGGCATGATTCCCCAACTAGGGCGAGTGAAGCAAAAATGAACAAATATCTTGGGCAAACATAGAACAAAATGACAAAGTAATGAAGTACTTATCGTCCATAATTGCCCATAATTCTCACATGATTTGATAACTATTGGTACGAGAAGTTACTGGGTAGATCGTGTGAAACAATTATTGAAGGAATGGAGGCAGTGAGATCATTCGAACAAGACAAGATACGATGGTCACAATATCAAGTGACAGTTCTAGAAAAACGGTTACAAGACATAAAAGCAAGAACTGAAGATATTTTGAGGACCACAAATCAACTCTCAAAGTAGAGAATTTGGTTCCTTTTATCTTACTTTTCAAGGAATATCTACTTTTTTGTAATTGTGTGTATGCAGCCATTTGAGGTAATGACTCTACTGTCAATAGCCTTTTGAGACTGTCTCAAGAGATTTATTATTGCACACATGACACATCGTCTGAATTTTCTTAGGCTACTTTTGGTATAAACAAGTTTCTTTAAACAACACATTTCTTAAAATCATTTTTTAACTATATGCACTTTTTCAAACCACTTTTTTACCACATATTTTACTTCGAAAACATAACATTATATTTTATAAATAAATTTTTTTTTTTTTTACAAAACAGAAGTTAGTTATTTTGCACGAAAACACACACAAGTAAAATGACAGTAGTTGCCACCTCGGTTTATATCATACTATGACCTAAAATATTATATTGGTTATATGTTAAAAAGTCAATATAAATGAACCGTTATTTTATATGAGTACACATTATAGACCATATTTGAATATATGTGACTCGAGTTATATATCACGTCATCTTTATGTATTACCAGATTTTAATATTCACTTTATGTTTTAAAATAATGCAGAACTGGAATTTCATTTTTTCCCAAATTGTTGGTTTCCACGGAAAATTAAAACAAATGTGACAGAGGAGTTATAAAAAATTTTGTAACAAAATTCAATGATGCATAAAGGGAGATACTGTCGAAGACTTGTTTTTCATGCTACATCCACTCTCGCAAAATTGTGACTCAATCACAATTAATCTACAATTTTTTGCTGAGATGGGCGAATCAACCCTAAGAAGATGAGATGTGGTTCAATATTTCGGGACGATTTGTAAGATTATCATTGTCGAAATTCTGTTTAATCACTGGTCATAGACAACTCAGTAATGATGACAAAAAGAAAAAAAGAATACATTAAATCCAAATTGAAGGACACATATTTTAGTAAGTTGAAAGTTGTGACCAATGACGATGTTCAAGATGTGTTCCTTACAACTCTGACTATTCTAGATATCAATGTGGTCAGAATCTAAATTTCATACTTGAATACGTCTTATTTGCTGACCACTATCTTTATGTTCTTGTTGAAGCTTTTGATATGATGGACAAGTTCCCATGGGCCAAGTTAATGTTCAAGACAGCCATTACTTCTTTAATGTTCAAGACAGCCATTACTTCTTCAAGACAGCCATTACTTCTTTAATTTCGATATATGACACGGTTCCTTGTCTTAATGGAGATGTTATTGAAAGGATGTGTAGAATGTAACCCGCATATTGCATTGGATACCGAACGAGCAACCCTTGGCTACTAAATTGGAAGAACATACTTATTATCCAATCCAAATGTAAGGATTGAAAATTCATTTGTTACTATTGTGCAATGTTGTTAAGCCCGGACCGGACTGGCCAGTTTGACCGGTGAACCCGAGACCCTGATAAAAAAACCAGGTCACAAAATATGAAAGATCCAAAATAGCTCTTGTATGCACTCCAACAAAAAATCAGCATGCAATGCAAATCGGGGTGGCTCCCGTAAGTACTCTGAGCTCAAGTCAGACCTCATTTCATGTAAATATAATTTAGGTGCGGAAAATATAAATGTCTACAAGAGAGAAAAGGGAGTGAGATTTTTATATAGACTTTGAGTATTGAGTGAGTTTCTAACCTTTTTCTTGGAGGTAAATGTTGTCTATTTATAGTGATAATAGTTATCCTACATTGTGACATGTGTTACACTTTACAAGTGGCAAGTTCCTAATCGTTTATGAAGTAAATCATTTATTTTGTCATAATCATTACTACATGTTATAGACTTGCGGTAGTTATCACATCCTCAATAAGGGTGTTGTCCCATTAAGCCACAACTTGCACAAGGATCACATCCCTCTGACACGATTCCTAGTCTTGTTAAACAATTCGGCTGTGTGAAGTTCGAACAATGTTTCACCTCGGCAACACAATAATTCGTAGGGTCCATAGTATTGTGGGTCCCCTGGATGACGTGTCAAGCTCATTGAGGCGTGGTCATAACAAATTACTTCATTCCAAATCGAAATTCGAAAATTTCAATAAATTTCAGAAATTTCCAATATTTAATATTTTATCAGAATTTATAATAATTTTAAGTACATAAAAAAATAAATTCGGGGAATTAAATGTTCAAAATTTCAGTTAGTCAAAATACAAACCCTAAAAGATAACAAAATAAGAACATAACATTTATAAATAGATTTAACATAATTTTACATCATGATCCAATAAACTAAAAGTTAATAAGGATAACAATGCTACAATTCTTGCATTCTTTCATCCTGAAACTCCATTTAGATCTAACATTTTTGCTTCAAAAATTTATTTTCTAGTAAACAAAGAGTGCCACGCTCCAATGTCCGAACCTGATGGTCACACAAACAGTGAATAAATAAAAAAACTTTGTTATACCACAAATGAAAACACATTTTGAACTTTTGATTTAATTTGAAGTTTTTATTATATCTGATGTGTAAAATATTTTTTCACTACCAATTTACCTAATTTAAATCCTATGCTATAGTTGAAGTGCTATTCTCTCTCTCTCTTTTTACTAAGTTAAAAATGTTACCTGTCAGTTATGTATTAAATCTCAAGTTAATAATATGTTAATATTATTAATTGTTCAATAAATTATTTTATTAGATTTTATATTATTAATTGTAATGCAAATACAAAATTTTCGGAATTTATTCGGAAAAAAGCAGGTTTTTCGGATCAAAATATGTTCGGAATACTTTAGAAAGATTTGATTTGGATTTCGAAATTTTTGGAATTTTGAAACTTGCTCCAATTTCAATCAAACTTTTTCAGAAAATTTCGGATTTCGGACCAGTCAGAATCGATTTTTTTTTGGAAAAATTCGGAACGGAATCGAATTTTCCAATCCAACTTGCAGCCCTAGGTCAGACCTTTCGTAGACAAGTTCACATATAGTCAACACCGGTCTAGCTAAAGAGTGTCACATTTAGTTCAAAAAAATTGATTGTTTTGATGTCATATACTCACTGATCCATCAATTAAACAAAAAAGTCAAAACCTATTCTATTTAGCACTTATAAATGGTCACAGTTAATTAGCAGACACATATGTCAAAGTTAATGAAGCGCAACTGTGGTCATGGATAGTCACATTGACAATACACAACTTGAACATACGATTTTCTGCCTACCTATGTATAGAAACATAATTTTAATTCAACAAGTTCATAAATATGAAATTATAAATAAAGTGACATAATCTCTGATCACAAAAGTAGAAACACATACATCACAAATTGGGTAAAATGCACACTTATATACACAAAAGTGAATTCACATATCATAGTTATAAGAAGATTTCATAAACATTGAGAATACGATTACAATATCTTTAACCTGATCACGGAAAGACGAGCTATGTATTGGAAAAATCCAATTATGCTAAAAACTAGCGGCTACTTCTCCTCCAGAGAATGAATTTCATGAGTTATTGGAGTATATTGTGACATTCAGGTGTTTGATTTTTGCTCCAAATTGAAGATTGAGGTAGAAAAATTAGAGATTGCGTAGAGAGAGCAGTATTTGATTATGAGAGAGGTTTTATTTCTATTTTTGTTAGTGCATGTGTGTGTGTATGTTATATTGAACACCTGATTTTTAATTACAAATTCGTTCAAATACTCCACCCCACCCTACCCCACCAGATGCGAACCCCTTTGGTATTTGGATAAAAAATTCTCATAACAATTTAGAATCAACCCAAGAAATCTAAAATGGTAAAATAAACATAAACACAAGTTTAATATAACCAAAATTCTAAGGAATAAACCTTAACCCAATGGAGAGAAATAAACAAGTTCATAGATTTCTTCCAACAATCACAAGAAATAAAATATTCCAAGTGAAGTCGAGAACATTACCTCAAGAGGCTTGATAGAGGAAGGTTATACCTTCAAAGTGTTCTTCACACATTTACAAATGAACCAAAGTTCTTAGGGTTTCAGACAGGTTAAGTATTTATAGTACAAAAATATAAAAAAATAAAGAAAATTCGAAAATTACTCTTAAAATCCCTTACAGGACTTTCAGTCGACCAGCTGGTCAATCGAAACAACTTTCGGTTGATCAAAATGGTCGACCGAAAGTGACTGAGGCTTTTTCAAAAAATTTCTCGTAGATTTTTGGTTGACTGATAACTTTCGATCGATCGAAAGTGACTGATCCTACCACCTTAAATATTTTGATCATAACTTTTGATCCCGATGTTCGATTGAGGCAATTTAAAATGATCTAGAAACTAGGTGATAAGGGCTACAATTCTTCAAGAAATAGTGAATCTCAAATTCAGATGTTATCTTTTTCAAATCTTTGAGTGAATCCCAAACTTGATGTATCTCCATTTCTTTCACTTCGACTCGATTTCATAACTTACAAATAAGTCCCGCCATCAATCCTTGGACTTCCTTAGCTTTAGATCTAGTCATAGGTCCCACTGGCTCGCTCATCAAGGTTTGAATTTCTTGGATCTCATCATCATCTCTTTCTTGAAAAAGGATTCGACCTCGAATCTTACTTGAATGCATTGTCGTGAAACTCTTTGACATTTGATTTTGTAATGTGGACCACAGAAAGGTGTAATGAAGTTGGAATTTCTCGATTCTCATCATCACCTCCCTCTCGAGAATGATTCGATCTCGAATTGATACCTACAATAAAAAAGAGAAAAATCAGGCACAATAAATGTAACTCAAATTTTATATTCACCTGGTAAGATCAATTTGTAGGCGTTGCCAAGAGCTCGAAATGGACCGACACCAACGAGTAGCAATTTGGACCTTCTTTGATTGGGAATCCATTCTTTCCTCAAAAGGAACCATATCCAACCATCCGGATCAAATACGACTCGCGTTTGACCTTGGTTTGGGTTGGAAATACATTGTTCACCAAGATCTCTAGATGGAAGCTCGATCTTCATTGCGTGTTTATTTCCACCGAAACTAACACTTATATCAATAAACAAATGCATTAAATTCAGACAAGTTAATAGGTCAAAGTCATTAGTATCCTTAAGCGGGGAAAATTTGCAAATAGAATGAACAACTTTATTGCAAGAAAATTTAGAAAAATGTAGACCTTCTCCCCAACTTGTTATGTCACTCTGATGCATCTCTTCCCTTAAGAAAAGATTTTCTATGTTGGTAGCATCGTTGGTTTCATGATATGTAATAGAATGTGAAATTTTAATACCTCTACCGACAACCACAAAATTAGCATAATTTTCCTCTTTAGATCTAGGTAAGCCAAATACAAAGTTCATAGCAACATCAGTCCACGACTTGCTAGAGATGGGAAGTGATATGCATAAAACTTGAGGCAAAAAATTAGATTTAGCTCTTGTACAAGTGATGTGTTTACTACAATTACAATCGAGTGCAACATCAACTTCCATTTTAGGCCGATGAGGATGTTCACCTAATAATGTTAAGATGCCCTTAATCCCAAAATGCCCCATCAAGCACACCACACGTGCCTCTCTAACTAGAAACTCTCGTATGACACATTTAGGAACAAGCAATCCAATATCCTCAAACAAATAATTATCATGCTCATAGAATTCATCAAAATCTCGCTCACCACATGATTCATAATTGTTAAACAATTTTGGATTATTAGCTTGCGAGCCCATTAATAAATTCACAACAAAAATATTTGGCATTTAGGCAACTAGGCATATAAAATTTGTTTTCACAAACTAAGAATCCGTCATGCGTATAAAATTTACCACATAAAGCATGTATGTTAGAGAATTTCTGGTTGTCAACATCCATGCCCTTAATACACTCAGAACAAGAAGATTTGGTACTTAGGCAATTAGGCACACACAAAAACTTGGATTTACAAACTAAACACCCCTCATGCCAATGATCTTTGCCACAAGCAATATTTTCACAAGTCAAAAATACACTTGCCAAGTATCAATGTCATACAATCCTCTAATATATTCAATATACAATAACCTGGTATTCAAAGAAATGTTAGGAGCATACCTCCTAGTATTTCTTCGGTTATTACAATTTCTTTACCTCGATTGTACTTATTATTGTAGGAAAATGTTTCCATGAGCTTCTTCCAATTGGAATGCTTTAGGAGTTCCTTGTTGCTTTGATAAGTCGATCTCACAACCAAACTAGGGAGGACATTGTTAGAATAATCAAGTGCAAAGAACATTTTGTATGGTCTTTTCTCTCAATTTCTTTTATGGCTCTCTTCACTCCCTCTCCATTTTCGGAGGTAGGAACATCAACTCTCACTGCTTCTCTTGCCTCACCTTTTTCTGGAGTTGTGGCTCCAACTCTTGTTTCCTCTCCTTTTTCTAGGGACGTGACCCCAACCCTCATGCTCTCATTTTTCCTCACACATTTTCCTCCATCAATTTTCTCAATTGAATTTTCTTTTGCTTTCCTATTTTCTATTTCTTCCTCAAACTCCCTTTTGAGCTTCATTTGATCTTTGTACACTTCCTCCAAACTCAAATGTAGGAGCACAATCTTTTTCCCACTCAATTGGAAGCTATACCGATTCTTCCTCTTATCATGTTTCACACTCCTATCACTTTGCTAAGATCTCCCAAAATTATGTGAGTAGTGTTCATGGGAACTACATCACATAACACTTGTGTTAAGTGCATTTTTATACACTATTTATACCTTTAAATTAGCATATTTTGAAACATCTTGAGCAAATATCTACTAATTTATGCATATTTTGTGTTTAAGTAGGTTAATATCCAAGTTTGAGGCCAAAAATCACAAAAGAAGTGCAAATTACACCGAAATTGGAAGTTTGGGGACCATTTTGTCACCTCCGTGAAGTTTTGGACAAGCCACACAATTAACCAAGGCACCAAATTGAAAGATTTCAAAATTTGAAGGGCCAAAAGTGCAATTTTAGAAGGACATATTTGAAAGAAATCTAAAAATTTGGGGACTAAATTGCTCGAGATTAAAAAGATGGAGGACTTGATGGCAATTACAGATTGGACTTAGCTGCTACCAATATATATATATATTTTCGGGCCGGACCGGGTCAACCCGACCGACCCAGTTCGGCCCATTTAGCTGTTTTACGCGGATCTAAGCATTTTTTTAAGATTTTTGGATGATTTTTAGGGTTGTATAAAGAGAAAAAATCAGATTTTTGAGGAGTATTATGTAAATCTTGCCTCTTTCTTCCATTTTCTCTTGTATTTTTCCTAACATTTACATCTTTAATGCAATTTTTCAAGTAATATTTTTATGATTTAGTAATGTTTTCTTATATTTAAGTATTTTGTTGTTGGTTAAACTTTTGGGTATTGTTATTTTCTCACATTTTCATCAAGAATGTCATTTATTTCTTATACATTTAATGTTTTGTGCTTGGGTTGTTGAAAACATTAATAGTTGATGGAAGAAATTGTGCTGAAGTGAAGAAATCTTGGATTTTCACTTCAAGAACTTTGCAAAAAGGGGAAGTTTCCTTTATTCTCTTATTTTTCATCTTTATTTTTAGTATTATTCATATGTTTATGTTGTTTGTTAAATGATGTTGTTAGTTTATCATGGATTAATGTTATTATGTTGGAATTGTTGACTAGTTTAATTTTAATTAAGCATTTTAAGTAGTTTCTAGATTTTGGGTATTTATGTTTACATGTTTATGATTATGAATGTTGTTTTAGGTTTTTGTAACTTTTAAATGTTTGTTACTATTTTAAGTTGTCATTAGAATTTACTACACAAGTTAGGTGATTTTAAAATTTCCCATGTAATTTGGTTGATTAATTAACTACCACTAATTGATTTGAAAAGAAGAAATTAGTATAGTTATGGAAACTAAATTCACTTTGTTTTATGTTATGTAACTTATTTCAATTATCAAGTTTATATTTTCATCAAGTAAATAGTTTCATGTTGTTATCTATTCCCTTTAGTTAACTAGTTTACATATTGCCATGTTTCTTATTTCTGTCACTTAGTTAGTAATTCACCACCAAACCATATTTTTATGTTACTTGACTTTTCTTTTAAAATGAAATCAATAACTTTAATTACAAATAAATCAATCCTCGTGGGTACGATAACCCGGACTTTTCTAGTCCACTTTACTACTTGAACGCGAACCGTGTACTTGCGGTATACGATTTTAGCAAAAAACTTGCTCACTGTAGGTTCCAATTCACTCTCACTTTCCCATAGTCACTTAACCTTTGCAATATATAAGGATTATGATGCATCATCATCGATAATCCCAATTTCTCCACCATATTAGCAGCACTCACCAAATTAGTGCAACTCTCCCCTTCTATAATAAGACTATATACCTTATCCCTTACAAGGCACCTAGTGTAAAAAAACATTTTTTCCATGTTCCTCCATCTCATTAGTATGGGCCAAAGATGTTAGTGGCCTAAAATTCATCTCCAAATCTTCGTCCTGAATATCAACCTCCCCATGGAATGATAGAACTCCCATTTTTACACCTCCAATATTCTCATCCAATTCATCTCTATTCCTATCAAATCCTATCTATGCTCCCATTTTGTTCTCTACCCCCATCACTATGCAAAATATTCCCAAATTTATGCCCCACTCTTCTCCTAGCATCCCTTATTTCTCAATCACTTCTATTTGATGTACCCTCCCCTCTTTCTCCTATCTTTTCCAACCTTCCCCCAATCTCCTCCATTTTCCTAGTCATGGTGGTTGAAAGATATTGCAACATCTCCTTCAAGTCTTGAGTTTGAGCATTGTAAATTTGCCCACTTTGAATATTGAATTTGGACATGTTGTGCAAGTGTGGTATTATCCTCACAAGTAATATTTTCACTCGTGTTTCACTCAATTAGGCTTTTACCCTATAATGAGTTCACCATTGTTTCCTTTTTCCACTCAAAGTTTCCTTTCTCAAGCTCTTCAAAGAAGGTAATCAACTAAACCAAAAAGTATAATTCTTGTGAAAGCAAAAGAAATCACAATCAAGCAAGAGGAATAGGAATAATTGGACAAAATAGCAAGTGAAATTTCTTTGCTTGCAATAGCACAAGAGGTGAATAATAGACTTATGTGACAATGCTTTAGGAGTACAAGATCACAAAGGAATTGATAAAACTCAAGTAACTATTAAAGGAAAAGTTTGGTTTAGGAAAAGATATGTCAATGGATTTTTCTTTGTGACATTTCATCAAATACCTTGTGTGCAAACTTTGGATAGTGTAGAATTTCAAGTATTTGATTAATGTAAACTTCAAAAACTCCCAAATAAGATAACAAAGATAACATCCAACATGTGAGAATCAAGAAATACACAAGGGCATACCACAATCAAGCAAGAGGAACTTAGAAGCAAGTAGACTTAATAGCAAGTGGTGCTTATGTGCTTGCTATATCCAAAAGGAACAATTGATATGTAGGATAAGATGTCAAGAATATATGATGAGATCCAGTTGGGGAATCTCGTCGAACAACGCGGAATAACGACAATTAAAACCTAGGAAAGATTTAAATCAGATTTGACGCGAAAATAACAAGAACACAAAGAAAATAACTGAAATTAAAAGATAGATTTGACGGTAAAACCTTGACCCGACAATCACGACGCAATTAATTGACGATGCGGATTGAAGAACCAAGATTGGTGAACGCCACAAAGAATGAATCTTTGATAAGTTCGAAATAAAGGGAAAAACTCAACCTTTAACAATAGAATCCTCTCTCAATTTAATTCATAAACTCAAACCTGTTTTTTACATTCATGGAAACGAGTATAAATAAGCAAAATAACCTAGCCTCTAATTTATTCAAAGTAGAATTCTAATTAGACTAAAATACTAAATTATGAAAATAACCTAAAAACCAAAAAGGAATAAAATAATTAAAAATCCGAAAAATCTGGCCGCTACTCATTTACGGCCGTGAATAATTATTTTACTGTCGTAAAGGCCACTCTGATCCAAAACTGCACCATCAGTTACGGTCGTGACAAATTGATTACGGCCGTGAAACGCCTCCGGCTTGGATGTTACGGCCGTAAGTCTGGAAGTTACGGCCGTAAGCCTTGTTCTGCTCCTTTTTTCCCAAAACTTGTTACGGCCGTGATTGTAAGAGTTACGGCCGTGAGGGTCCTCCATTACGGCCGTGATGGATTTTCTGCACCAATAACTTCGTTTACTTGGCTCGGCTTGATCCGTCCCTCTTCTCGGCTCGATCCCAACATGGAACTTGCTCCGTTTTGCACGTAGATCATTACCATATTTCCGATGGCTCGACTTCGCCCTTCGATGCCTGGTCTGGATCATATCAATATAACTTCAACAATGGAAATGAGCAACCACAAGTAATTAACATGACAAAGAGGTTGAACACATAAATATTTATAGTGCAGTATTCATGGAGACACTTTACCAAACACTTTGTGTGCACACTTTGGATAGTGTAGAATTTCAAATGTATGGATAATGGAATCACCCCCCCCCCCCCCCCCCCAACAAACTCAACAATGATAACAATCAATTACCCAATAGGTAGGAATCTACAAATAGCTCAATAACAACAAATTTCTCAATTTTTTTGCTAATTTTCGTTTCTCTCTCTCTCTCTCTCTCTCTCTCTCTCTCTCTCTCTCTCTCTCTCTCTCTCTCATAAGAACGTAAAGATAGGTTTACCAATTTTAAAGACAAGCTTTGATACCAAACGATGCGAACTCCTTTGGTGTTTGCACCAAAAATTTCCACAACAATTTATAATCAATCCAAGAAAGCTAAAATGGTAAAATAAACCTAAACTCAAGTTTAATCTAACCAAAATTCTAAGGAATAAACCTTAACCCAATGGAGAAAAATAAACAAGTTCATAGATTTCTTCCAATAATCACAAGAAACAAAATACTCCAAGTGAAGTTGAGAATATTACCTCAAGAGGCTTGATAGAGGAAGAATTTATACCTTCCAAGTGTTCTTCACACATTTACAAATGAACCAAAGTTCTAAGGGTTTGAGACAAGTTAGGTGTTTATAGTAAAAAAATATAATAAAATAAAGAAAATTTGAAAATTACACTTAAAATCCCGCACAGGACTTTCGATCGACCGAAACAAATTTCGGTTAATCAAAATGGTCGACCGAAAGTGACTGAAGCCCTCATAAAAATTTCTCTCACACACTTTTGGTCGACCGATAACTTTCAGTAGACCAAAAGTAATTGATCCTACCACCTTCGGTATTTTGGCCATAACTTTTGATCTCGATGTCCGATTGAGGAAATTCAAAATGATCTGGAAACTAAGTGAGAAGGGCTACAATTATTCAAGAAATAGTGAATCTTAAATTCCGATGGTATCTTTGCCAAATATTTGATTGAATCCCAAACTTGATGTATCTTCATTTCTTTCACTTGGACTCGATTCCATAACTTACAAATGAGTCCCGCCATCAATCCTTGGACTTCCTTGGCTTCGGATCTAGTCATAGGTCCCACTGGCTTGCGCATCAAGGTTTTAATTTCTTGGATCTTATCATCTCCTCCCTCTCGAAAAAGGATTGGACCTCGAATCTTGCTTGAATGCCTTGTCGTGAAATTCCTTGACCTTTGATCTTATAATGTGGACAGCGGGAAGGTTTAATGAAGTTGGACTTTCTAGATTCTCATCACCATCCCACCCACCACACCACCCCACCATGCAAAGGCATAGTTGGTTACCACAAAGTCAAAATTCATCACAATTACAAATTTATTGAAAATACACTTCGTTCCCACCCCTCACCCGCAATGTCACATTTGGCTACACAAAGTCACATTACAGTCATAATTACAAATTTAAAAGCAAAACCCACCCGACCTCGACCCCGCCCCAATCACCCCACCCTATCCAACAAAGTCAAAGTTGGTCAAACAAAGTCATTGTTCGATCACAATTACAAATTTAGTAGCAAAATTTATCACATCTCACCCCACCCCACCCCACACTACCCAACAAAGTCACTATTGGTCACACAAAGTCACAGTTCAGTTACAATTAAAAATTTACTCGCACATTTCACCTCACCTCACCCCACCCCAAACCTACACTACCCACAAAGTCACAGTTAGTCACACACAGTTACATTTCAGGTACAATTACAAATTTTTTGGTAGATTTCACTGTCACCCACCCCACCCCACCCCACCTCACTAGTAAAAGTCAAAGTTGATCACACAAAGTTACAGTTCGGTCAAAATTACAAATTTAGTGGCAAAATTTACCCCACCCGCAAACTCACAATTGGTCACACAAAGTCACATTTCAGTCACAATTACAATTTTGTTACAAAATTTCAACGCAACCTCAAAACACCTACCCCATCCCACCAACATAGTCACAGTTGGTCACACAAATCACAGTTTGATCACACAAGGTCACAATTCGGTCACATAAAGTCGTAGTTTGGTCACACAAGGTCTCAGTTCAATCATATGATGTCACAATCCGATCACACGAGGTTACAATTCGCTCGCATAAAGTCACAACTCGATTACACATAGTCATATTTTATACAATTGTAAGTCAAATCATGTCCTCATCCAATAATCACACAAAGTCGCAGTTGGACACAATCTCTAATATACCTAGCTATAATCATCCATAATTTGTCACATATTATTTGTTTATTGGACACAATTTACTTGTTGCTTGGTCACGTTAATCGACATTTTTTCTCACAATTGCCAATAACTGGTCACATATTATTTATTTATTGGTCAAAACTTACTCGTTTTCTTAGTTGATCAAATTCACTCATTACAAATACCACAAAGTCATAATTAGTCAATAGTTTGGTCACAATTACCTAATAAATTGGTCGTACTCTGTATTCATCATCAATCACAATTAATCAATATTTTTGTTACAATTACCTAATAATTAATCACAATCACTCATATAATTGGTTACATTTATGACTAGAAGGATCACGTAAAGTCATGTTTGGCGTAAATCAAACGATCATATTTCGTACTCGTCACAAGTCCCACAAAATCACAATTACTCAATATTTTTTTCACAATTACCTAATGTGATCGATAAAATTTGTAACATATAAATTTATTAAACGGATCATGTCCTTGATTTTGGATACTAAATTGCAATTTTATAAAAATTTAGAGGCCAATTTAGAGGAATTCCAAACTTTAGGTATCAATTTTGAGAAATTTTAACTTTATGTCCCAATTTGGACAATTCTCAAATTGTAGCGGATGAACTAGAAAATTTTCAAACTTTAGGGATTGATCCAGTAAATTTTCAAACCCTCGATCTTAAATTCCATATTTTCAGGGATTAAAACCTACACTTAATAAGTTTGAGGACCGGATGTACAATAAAGCATTAAAACCAAATTGCACATGGAGTCATCGAAATCATTAAATTCACATCCAAGCCCTTGTCCCCAATTTTCTCAGGTTTTGAGATAGCTAGGGTTTTTAACCCTAGTCGTCGTTGTCACCACAGCCGATCTTCCAAGACACCGGGCATTGCCATTAGAATAGTTGTCGATCAGTGCCACCGAACAGTGCTTTCCGTGGCTACTCGAATAAACAGCAGTGCGAACGAAGAGCTGAGTATAGTTGCAGTGCCTACGTGAGTTATAACTCCACCAGCTACCATTGCTGCCAAACCTCCTTCAACCGAATCCATGACCGAATTTAACCAACACAAAACCAAAATTTGAAATCTAAATTCAAACCTCCAACAGAAATCAAATCCATATATAATAACGACTATCGTGCTTCAACACTGTAGCGCAGCAGCGGCTCGCGCACTGCGTGATTTCGCTCCTACATGTGGCGACGGGTGCCGGAGTGCCATTGTCGCCGTCCTGTTGTGTTGCCGAAAATTATAGATAGAGGGGTAGAGAGATGGTAGAGAGAGAATTAGCGTTGAAATTTATGTTAAAAATTTGAAATCAATAAGAAGTGAAAATTTAATTTTAATAATAAAATATTTCATTAATAAATATTAATTGATAATTAAGACCTGGTTTTTAAAAACCAAACTTTATCATCTTATTTCTACAATGTCATCTTTAAATATAGGAGTTTATGTAATTTTCCCTTCTTTTAGTGTAATAGTTGTTTATTTTTTCCTGAAAAGTAATAATAGTGCAAGGGCCAGACCCAATCATTTATCGTTTAAAATTAACCTACTTAATACAAGAAAAAATTGTTCATTATCTCTGATCTTTAACGCAATCATTATAATTTATAAATAGATCAGTTTATAAATAACATAATTTATCAAATCACTTTTTAACTATATGCTTTTTTTCTTTCCACATTTTGTAACAATATATTCTATCTCAAAAATATAAATAAACAAATTCATAATTGCAAAAATTTTACCAAACATAGCCAATATTATTTGAAAGAAACATCATAAATTAAAGAATTCATGTCACGTGCTATGAAATTGTCAAGAGTGTAATCACCTTGGACCGACTCACGTAATAATGAAATAAATTACAAACACAAAAATACAGAATTTGATTCCATTCAAACCTTCCTTTCCTCCAATGGATCCCCTTCAATTTATTTTTTTTGGGTTGGGGGTGGGGGTGGGGGTGGGGGTGGGGGGGGGGTGTGGACAGTGGGATGTAGAAAGAGAAACCTCAAGGAAACTTCCCTACTCCACCCCCCTCCCCAAAATACCCCTCTCCGTCTCTCCCTCCTCCCAAGTATCACACGAACCGATGACTTTGTGCTGTAGTCTTTATCATACTGTAGGTATATATAGCAGAAACTTTTATAAATTTATTATGTGTGACATTTCTTTTCATGCTTCAGTGAAGCATGAAGTTTAGAGTTCAAACTTCAGAGATTGGTAATCAGGGGTGGAACTAGTATTTTCGATCAACACGGACGAAAATTAAATGAGGTTGGGAGGCAATGGAGTTCGGGGGCGTTCTGCGAAAAAATAAAAATGAAAAGAAAATTTAATTTCACAAATGATATGTAAACAAATTTTAACTCATAAATAACAAATATAAAAAATCAATTTTTCGAAAATTAAGTACCAAATAATTCCATTTTGAATAATGGTAAACATATAAAATGTTTGACAAATTGGATGACACATCATTCACATGCAAGATGATCCATAGTGTACGGACCTCCTTACATGTGAGGGATATGTCATGTAATTCATTTTGTATGTATAGCATAATCCTTCAATTTTTTTTACTTCGTGTATGTTAAACGTGTATGTAGACGAATTGTTTATAAAAAAGAAATGAAAATCGATTATGGTCCCATCCTCACTTTTTGTACCAAACCCTCTCTCCTTTTCATCTCTCTCTCTCACGTGCATAGACCAACCACACTCATTTCTCTTTCTCTTTTCTCTCACAATCAGTCACATACAAACACAAAAGCTCGGCGATTTCTTCTTCATTTTTATTTATTTATTTATTTATTTTTGCGCTGGGAATTTCTCCCCATGATGCTACCAAAATCAGGTAAGATATTCCTAAATTTTTCCAGCTATTTTGGGCATTTTCTCATTACGTACATCTTCCTAATTCCCTATCGGTTCAGATTCCAGTGTTGGCTGGAATTCATCTTTAGAGGGCAGAGCCAAAGTCAGTGCGGTCGCGAGCCTACGCTCGGCCTGAACTGGCTGGTTCATCTGTTACGCTCGGCCTGAACTGGCTCATCTGTTTCTTTATTTTCTCACATTAACTGAAGCTATGACAGAATAACTGGCAAGAGAAGACTGACTGACTGAGGTTAGCTTCTGTATATACTTTCAACTCAATTTCTTGTACATTGTAGTTTCTAGTAGTTTAAGCATCATTCTCTTTCTTGAAAGTAGGAAAATGAATGGAAAATAAATAGAATACGGTGGGTAAGGGTAGGGAAATTACTTCACTCCAACAGGAAGTCTTTACTCTGGCATTCTAAATTCTAATAACTGAGAAAGAAGGGGAAAAAGGCGCCCTGGGGATGGTGGTTTGAGATTTTTAGTAAGCATATATTACAGATGGAGCCTCTTTTGGATCATGTTACGTGTACAAAATGGCACAAAATAAAATATTCATGGACCCCCAGTTCACGTGAAGGGAGGGAGTAAGTACAAATAGAATTATCCTTTTAACAAAATATTGTTTATAAATTTTATTCGTAAATAGCGACGTATCAATATTTTATTGATTAATTTTTTTCAAAAATAAAAAATGGTAGGTGAAAAGTTGACCAGTTGAAACTCTTCATTTTTCAAATAAAAATAAAAATGTTTAAATGAGACGTTGCCACTCAACCGTTTATAAACAACATTTTGCCTAACAAATGCTCAAATCTTTGACCTTCTCTTAGTAGAAGTTCTAACGGACAGGAACTTATGCGAGTCTCATTATCTTTCTTAGCTAATGTAAAACTATAAAATGAAAAAACAAGGAAAAGAAAAACTGCCTTCTTTCAGAAATTCTGTTTTGAGTTCAATATGTTCTACAATTATGCATTAGCTGTTGTTAATTGCTCCCTTATTTTGAATTGATTGTTTTTTTTCTCAGATTCAGGTTTCTAGGTTGGAAAGTGGACAAAGGTTTTGATGGTCAACATCCAACTAAAGATGGAGTGCGACCGAGCACAGTTAGATCAGCATTGTCCATCAAATTCCACACTGGCCTTGAAAATTGTCTCCAAAAAAATTGAACCAGTCAAATCATTCTCATCCAAAATTTTCGATCCACGAGGACCTTATCTTCACAAATGGAACAAGATATTTTTACTATCTTGTCTTATTGCTGTCTCCTTGGATCCTTTGTTCTTCTATATTCCTATCATCAACAATGGTGATAATTGCCTTGATTTGGACAAAAAATTGAAGGCCACAGTCAGTATATTACGATTTTTCAATGATTTATTTTACCTTATCCGTATTATATTTCAATTTCGCACGGGTTTCATTGCCCCTTCTTCAAGAGTGTTGGTAGGAGGCGTTCTTGTTGAAGATGCTTGGGAAATAACAAAGAAATATTTGGCTTCTTACTTCTTAATTGACATTCTTGCAGTTCTTCCCCTCCCACAGGTAGAGATATACCTGTGACTGTCAATGACATTCCACTAAGAAAATCAATTCATTTCAAGATTATTGTTTTTGTGTATGGAATCTGATCATCCTATAACCTTCCCACTTCCCAGGTTGTAATTTTTGCAGTGATTCCCAAGCTGAATGGTGCTACTATGAATTTGTTAAAATTTGTGGTGGTGATGCAATACATACCAAGGGTTCTTCGAGTCTATCCTTTATATAAACAAGTCTCTCGATTAATGGGTCCCACTGAAAAAGCATGGTTTGGGAATTTCTACGTCATTTTTCTCTATATGCTTGCCGGTCATGTAAGTTCTGCAAAAACACACCTTTCAAGGCTTGCTATGATATTATTTTCTTATAAACGTTAACCTTGGATTGGATATATGTTGTATTGAAGTATTTGTACCCTTTTAGGTAATTGGAGCCTCTTGGTACTTGATTGCAGTTGAACGTCAGATTGCTTGCTGGAAGGAAGCTTGCATGGGTCAGTCTGATTGTCGACTAGCTTCATTGTATTGTGAAGCTGATCACACCTACACCGGAGACACAGAATTTTTGAAAAACTCCTGCCTTGTACTGGAATCAAATGGTGGTACTTTTGATTTTGGGATATACCTTAAGCCAGTTCAATCTGGTGTCGTGGGATCGACAGATTTTCCTCGGAAGTTCTTTTACTGTCTCTGGTGGGGCATGCAGAATTTGAGGTAAGCTCTCATTAGATTTCGTGTTCACATCACATGGTTTCTTTCTTGTTTATCGCAAGTGCACGATATCGTGAACAAGTAATAGAGTGAACTTTTGAGCTTTAATTGCCGATCTCACAAGGACTAGTTAATTCGTTATCAACTTACTTTGACCCAAATTTCCTAATTAAGGCAATAGCTAAACAAGAAAATAAAATTGCAAAAGAATTAAAAAACGACAATAAATTGAGAAATTAAAGAAATAAACAATTCCAATAAATAAGAAATAGAAACTTAAACTAATAATAACAAACTAAGTAGAGTTTATTCAAGAAAAACAACATAATATTCTAATTTTGACTATAAATAAGTATATAAAATACACTTATCACTTCTGGTTTCCATATCAGCTTGCAATTTTCAGTGCAAAGGTGAAAGTGCATGAAAATTATTATCGAGTGATTATAGAGATTAGACTTATTGTCGGTGGAGCTTTAGCCCCTATTTGGTACGACTACAAATTTATTAATATAAGTCAAAATCAAATTACACATTTTATAGTACTCGTAACTTTTCAATCGCACATTTTATAACTTTCATCAAAATTTACTAAAAAACTGATTTTTCTATATATATATTCGTGTTTGACGTTGCTACAGTTCCCTTGGTCAGAATCTCAATACGAGCACTTATGTTTGGGAAATGTGCTTTGCACTTTTCATTTCTCTCTCTGGTCAGATGCTAATTGCGTTTCTGATTGTAACCAAACTGCAGGTTAGTTATTTCTTTACATGAATGGCTTTGAAATTATGAATTTGTTATTTTAATGGTGTGGTTTAAATTTTCTTTATAAATTATAGTTTAGATTTTGAAAATGTTCAAATACCATATATATTTAAAAGTTTGTGACAAACTTTAAATATTTGGGTAACAGATTTTTCTGCAATCTATAACACTAAGATCAGAGGAGATGAGGGTCAAAAAGAGGGATACAGAGCGATGGATGTCTCGCCGATTACTTCCTGAGAGTCTGAGAGAACGAATCAGGATGTATGAACAATACAAATGGCAGGTAACTCGGGGCATTGATGAAGAAAATCTGATTTGTAATCTTCCCAAGGATCTCAGGAGAGATATTAAGCGTTATCTATGCTTGCCTTTTCTTAAGAGAGTGAGTGCTTCTTCATTTGGCTTATTTTCTACTATATATATTTCAAGGGAATAATGAAGTGCAAGTTGAACTCTGTTCCTTTATTATTCTCATCATGGTAGAGATCATTCGTTTATCAGAAATCAGGTTGCCTTACACAGAATATAAACTTCGTCTTTATGATAATGATGAACAACTTGCTTATTATGTTTATCTGAACTTAAAAAGAAAGTAAAATTTTACTTTTGCTCCTGAAGTATGTTTTTAAAAATTTACTTTTGCTTCTAAAATATGTTTTTTTTTTGGTTCTCTTCTCTTGCTTTGAAGTAATAAAGTTATTTCTTTTCAAAGTAGCTACTGCCCTACTTTTTGCCTATAAAAAAGTTTGATTTTACTTTAAAACGTATTTGCTTACAAATAAAACCTTCAAGCTTAGCCAAACATGCTCTTAATATCATTGTAGTTGATCCAATTTGGGTAAGGAGGGTTGATAATTGCGACCGAAAAAACAAGCATGTGCCTACTATTAATTTCTACTTCCTTTATCAAAGGTTGAACTACAACCTTAGGAGTCCCTACAACCTCTACCATAGGGATTTGTAGAGGATGTAAATCTTGGGATATGCCTCAGTGGAGCAGGATTGAGAGTTTACTGTTTAATTGCGCTTGCAAGAAGTATCATCCATACCAAAGGTTGGATTTGAACTCTCATCCTGCAGTTATCAGCTCAGTTGTGGTTTCTCACTCACCTTTTAACCAACTGAGCTATGCCCCGAGGGAAAATTTCATTTATCAGTTTTATCTTCTCTTGTGATAGACTAGTATCAAGATCTTGTAATTATTTGTGCACGAAAACTACCCTATATATTATTTTAACTATGTTTTAGGTGCCTACGTTTGGGAAAATGGATGAACAACTTTTGGATGCAATGTGTGCCCGTCTTAAACCCATGCTTTACATTGAGGATAGCTTCATATTGCGGGAGGGTGATCCGGTTGATGAGATGCTATTTATAATGCGTGGAAAATTGTTGACAGTGATTACAAATGGAGGGAGGACTGGCTTTTTAAATTCTGATTATTTAAAAGGTGGTGACTTTTGTGGAGAAGAACTCCTCACATGGGCACTGGACCCCCATTCGTCACCGTCTGACCTCCCAATCTCAACTAGAACTGTGCAAGCCCTCTCAGAGGTCGAAGCATTTGCTTTAATGGCAGGTGATTGGAAGCTTATAGCCTCTCAATTTCGAAGACTGCACAGTAAACAGATCCGTCACACTTTTAGGTTTTACTCGCAACAGTGGAGGACGTGGGCAGCATGTTTTATACAAGCAGCATGGCGACAATACTACAGAAAGAAACTAGAAGAGTCTCTCCTGGAGGAAGAGAACAGACTGCAAGATGTATTGATAAAGGATGGTGGAAGTTCCCCCAGTTTAGGGTCGACCATTTATGCTTCACGATTTGAGGCAAATGCTCTTCCTCTTTTGCGTGCAATGGTACGAAGAAGGCGAGAATAGCTGAGAGGATAACGCCCATACTTATTCAGAAACCAGCCGAACCATATTTTACTGATGAAGAAAAGTAATAACATTTTGAATTATTTTTATGTGGTAATTTTATTATAGCTTTTGTTTATATTTTGTTTGGTGTAAGTTAACTATGCCTCTGTTTGGGCAAAAGTATTTTTAAACATGTTTTTAACAAAACGATTCTCCAAGTCACTTTTTAACCGCATATATTTTCTCTTTCAACTTCTCAACCACATATTTTATTTAGAAAATATAAAAAATCATGTTTTTAGAAACAAAACTTTTAACAAATAGAGCCATAGGTTTTGCTCTGAATGAATGTAATTCCTCGTTAAGGAAATTCATGTTGTATATTGTTATGAGAAATATGAAAATTTTTGTATTACAAAAATTGTAGTCGAAGTACAACAAATTTTAAATGAGGTAAAAGATAGAAAAATATATTGACTCTCTGTTCGGTTTGAATTTCTGACCAGTTTTTATACTGTAGCCACATGCTAGGTGCCTAGTTTATCGTACGGGTTAGCACAAAAATCAGACATGTTGTGTCATGCGATGGGGCCCTCCTAAATGGTCAAACGGCTGTGTTGAACTTGGAATGGCTTCGTGTGGGTCCCATTTCACCAAGAAGCACATAAACATATTCCATTTGCATTATCATTGTTTTTGCAGCATATTTTTTCGGTATTCACTTTTATTTCATCCTATTTACAATCTGATTAGCGTACCAACTACCATTAAATTTATTTTTTTATTAAGCCTTTGTTTGGGCCCCATTATTTGAATTTAAAATTTGGGTATTGGAAATCTAATGATTAAAAAATGGTTTGAAAAGTAAAAAATTGTGGGCTTGACTTTTTTGAATGATTGAGATTGATTACTGTAGAAAAAATTTGTAAAAAAAATAAGAAATAATGGGGTCAAACAAGGGCTAAAAGAACTTGGTTCAAGGCATGGGAAGCGAGATTTCACATACAATAAAAGGACAAGTACATAGTAAGTAGGCCCGCCATAATGGACAACTATATGACTTGATCGGAAGTTCATATCACTAGTTACATATCGAATTAGTAATTCGTTCACAGAATTGTTCCTCTTCCTCGGGGGAATCGTTCGGTTCCTCGGGGATATAGTCAGGCCTTTGCCCCGCAATAAACCCAGGGTCCAGTCTATCTACCTTTCGCAAGAAATTATGAACCCCCATCGTGGCTATGACAATTGACTTCTGTGCGCTGAATTCGTATTCTGGCATTCTTTGTAATATTAAAAATCGTTTCTTCAAAACACCAAAACACCTCTCCACAATATTATTGCACGACGAATGGATGTAATTGAAACGTTCCTCGCGGGTCCTGGGGATACACGCCGGGCCGTTGATGCTCTAAGAAATTCCTATACGTGATACCTAGAGTTGTGACCTTTGTAGGGGGCAAGGAAGCCAGGCCTATTCACGAAGTCGGAATCTACTAGATAATATTTCGCACCAAACGGTCTTGGAAAATTAGAGTTACGATTTTCCAAAGCCACGTTCAACATTCGACTATTGTGCGTTGATCCTTTCCAGCCTGCAGCTACGAAAGTGAAACACATTTAAATCCACCACATCTAACACGTTTTGTGTTAGGACGCCGTGTCTGTTACGATATCTGAATGTTTGTCCGAACGGTGGCACCGCTGGCAAGTGCGTACCATCTATAGCGCCAATGCAATTCTGCAAATAAAATGTTTCGTAACTGTTGTTTATAACCATGCTTCTACCGTTAAAATAATAGTAATGCTTAAGTGTGATGTCAGCTTACATGAAAATGAATGTGTCGCGGGTCCTTAGGTGCATGATCTCCGCCCCCATTGAGGTAGTTAGGATGTGGTCTTATCAGATCCCCAGACATACGTACTAGTTTATCTAGCACGTAATGAAAGTGTCCATGTATATTAGATATGGAATGCCCAAACATCAGGTGCGCCAATCTGAATCCAGCTGAATGGCCTAGTACGAATAGCGATAATGCTAGCCTTTCTTCAGTCAAAATGTGTCTCGAGTCCTCGAACCCGTACTTTTCTTTAAGATACACACCAATGATCTGAATGCCGAGGGCCGCATTCTTGTCAACTGCAGGTAGTCGTCCCCGCTTGGTTGGTTCAACACTCGATCAACCAGGTGTTGACGGTAGTTTCCATGGTAGGGTGTTTGGGAATCTCGGGAATAATCTGGGGAGAGAACTGACCCATGCGGTAAACAGCACCGCAAAATTCGACCCAGGAAGCATCATCATCATGTAACACCTGCAGTAAATGTGCTATTTCTCGCTCCCTATTAGAGGCCATATCTCAGTTTTCCTAGCAAAAACCAGCAGATGCAAGAGCAGAGAGTTGATGTTATAGTTTACTAATGTTCAAAGGTATGAGAGGAATTTTTAAGTGCACAAATATTTTCCAATGTCTTCATACGTTAGAATCCAACAATTTATATAAGGGTATAATCATTTGTGCCAATGCTTATAGTTGAAAATAGTTGTACTCTGAGACGAAAAAAAAATAAAGCCTGCACAAATTTGAACCAACCAGTTACATAATGTTACCAGCATGCCTGCTAACATTTTGTGCTTTCCTGAATCCATCCAAAATTTACGCGCAGAGAATATACATTATCACTTTCAAGAAACAGGGGAAAAGGTGGAATTTACAAACTAGGATGTAACTTGCTGCATATATGAATCATTACCTTCTATTGTCAAGTTGGCTCGAAGGCGGAAAATTGTTCTCGGTAAACTAAACCCCTATTTAATTTAATTCAAAATTAATTTTTTAGTAAATTTTAAGTTAACGAAATATATTATTAAAAAGTTGATAAAATTTATGAATAGAAAAAAAGTATTTGTTTGAAGATAAATTTGAGAAAAGCAAGTTTTAGAAAATGGTGGCAATTTTTATTTTATTTATTTTTTAAAAGTAATTTTTTTCACAGAATCAAGCCTAAGTGCTTGCTAAGTCATCCTTGTAAGTTCTCATAAATCACGAATCTTACAATATGTGTGAATAATATGTTGAATGACATAAATGTGCTTATAAGATGTATGGTTGACAAGTTTAAAATTTTTTAATTTAACCAAATTTGTAATAAAATGGCCTTCATCAAATAATAGAAAACACTAGAACCAATCAAAGCTAAACTTGTTCGGTGAGTTTCATCAGTTGAAAGGCCATAATTCAATTTACTTGTAACTTTGAGTTTGAGGTACGAAGTCCATCAAGCGTTTATTCTTTGATAATAATGGAAAAGAAATAAGACAAACAGAAACCAGACCCAATATGCTTGGCGTCCATGTGTGGATTATCTCTACTCACCTGAAAATTTTGCAGTTTTGAGGATTCTGATTATCAGCATCATGCACACAGCTGAGAATTTATGCACAGGTAACCTCATAATGTTTGTGGTGGTTTGTTATAACACGGACATCATGTGATTCGAGGTTTCAGTCTAAAACCTACCTGTGAAATTACATTTAAATCGTACTTCATCTTGTGTAAAGACAAGACTAGAATGGAATCCTTTTAACATTATGGGTATATCATACGAAGACAAGTGCATAACTAAGATGGGAATTCTGCTAAATAACAGTAAGACAAACTGCATCATAAAGACAATATCGTGGACGTGGATGTCCAAACAAGGACAACTATGCCAAGAAAAATTAAAAATAAAAAATACAAGATTCAGATAGCCGAGAAAAATAATGAATAAGATCATCTGCATTAAGATACCATCTGAGGAAAACACAACTTTTTGTCTGGAAATCTATGTGAGAAATAGTCTCAAGCCCCTATTTGGGTAGATTATAATCAAATTTTTAGTAACGTTTGATAAAAGTTAATGAAATTTTTGATTGAGAAGTTTGATGGCCATGAATATTTGACTAAAATTAATTGTCAACTTTGACATGGGATTAGAATCATTTTTTAATCAAATATCAAACATGGTCCTAGTTTCAATGTTTATCATCACATGAGACGAGAAATTCTAGGAGTTCAAGTTTTTTCATAACGTATATATGATAATATTAGCAAAAAGATTGATCGAAGAACATGTATTTAGCAAAAAACCCCAAGTACCAAAAAAAAGATGTACAATATACTATTGTTATGTAAGGTTGAGTATATTTGATCTCGCCCAAGGCTATAGAGGCAATGTTACAGGATTTCATAAATAAATTCAATCTTGGATAACATCTCTTATAAGTCAAAAAGGATGGTATTTCCTAGTTCATCATTCAAACCTTGCAGTAAATATTTACTTGCTTAATGTTCACATCATGGTACTTCAGTCATATTCTATCATTACGCTTAACCGTATACTTATCTTTATGGACAATATCAGCATACCAGATGAAGTTCATAAGTACCAAGCATAAAAAGGGGTATTACCAGAACTAAATTTTGCCAATAATACTTCTAATTTCTTTTAGTCCAATTATCTACTCCAAATTGAAGAATTCAAGATCTCAAAACTAAGGTAGTAACCGTTCTCCAACTTACATAGAAGCAAAATCTAAAATAAAGCTTTCTTCTTTTTGTCTCGTATTTAAGGGTTCGGGGTGCATTAAGGGTTCTTCAACTAGTAAAAGCAAAGCAAGATGCATCAACTTCACCATAAGAACTAAAAGTTATGCCCTTTTGAGAGGGTGGCAGGATCCAGTTGATCGCTTACTCTTTCTTTTTCACAGTATTAATACTTTAATTAGGATATAATCGATTAATAAGTTAACAAGGCTTGAAAGTATGTCTTCTGGAAGCTATCTGGTATGCATGATAAAAGAAACAAGGAGCTGGAAGCACAAGCCCTGGAAAAGCATATTAGTTTTCCAGAGCGAGCCTCCCAGATATACCATCCTTAGTATTCATCATCTTTCCATGTAGATCACTGTAAGCTTACTCTTTTATAGTCATTGCTAAATTCTATTAATCTAAAAGTCACAGTAGAAGTCATGATACAACTTAAGTTTCACCGTCTCTCGGCATATCTTAAATACTCTACAAATAAATTATGCCTACAGTGACACAAATAACCTTCAATTTCAAAACTTTTTTTTCTGAATGGGTACATGTATGTTACAAGCACATGTAAACTCACTACTGGCTTATGACGAGAGCATGCCACATTGCTCATACCCTTACAAGCCAAAATTTAACTTAGAGATGAGGAAGTAGGGAGATAGAGTTGTTACAAACTTTTTTTCAGGAACGATGTCCACAACGACCAACATTTCCAGTTTTGTGACTTCATGTAACCAGTTTTCTACTAGATGTAACCTTCCACAGGTTGCCACTTCAGCAACAAAGATCACTACTAGGAGGTGCATTGTCTATGTTACAAGTATATCGGTTGGAACTCACCCTTTTGTAAAGTAAGTGTACCTAAAATGCTTATATATTCATAAACCAAACTTAAACTTAGGTGCACCGACTTAATAGCTGTTACAAACTTACGTCTAAATGCAAATCATTCTCTCTTTAAGACTTAAGAGATCCTCCTAAATCTCTTGTCCAATTGGTTGGTTATTTATATAACAATAAAAAGACATGTAAGATATGAAAATACTTGTATGGACAAGATATCCAGCAACAAACATAAGCTGAAAATTCCACCACAAAAGCAAAACTATAACTTTCCTAGCTCAGTCACATAAAATGTCCTAATTTCCGTAAGGACCATAAGATCAATTCAAACTCAACATCTCAAACTTACTAATAATTAATCCATCCAATCTTCCAGCAAAAAAAAAAAAAAAAAAAATGATACACAAATTCAGTAGCCACAAATACACTGTAATCATACATATAAATGCGTATATAAAATATTTTCCTGATGATCGACAGATGGAGGATAATGATCATGATCAGACGGGGAGTTTCTCGACGGTGGAAGGATGATTGTTAACATTAGAAATGGTGGAGGAGGATGCAGTGGAGCTGATAGAGTTGAGGGTGGTGAGAATGAGAGGGCGGTCCTTGGCCTCTTCCTCGTCCTCATCGTCGGAATCGTTAGTGGCGACGTTGACGCAGGAGCAACGATCAAGGGAGGCGAAGAACGCCGCTGCCACGCTCGTCCCGAACCACCGAGCCAGGCCGTCCATCTTGTCGTAATAAGACACAGCGCTGCCTGAATTCTCCATTGCTTTCTTCCTTTTCGATCAATTTAGAGAGAAATTATGGAGGGTAGATTTGGGGAATTTGGAGAATCCGAGGGGGAGACCATTTTTATTTATTATTATTATTATTATTATTATTATTATTATTATTATTATTATTATTATTATTTTCCCTGTGTGCGTCAACAAGACAAATTGGTAATTTGGTAGGAAGGAGACTTCCTGAAAATGAAATTCCTTCATATTTCTCAAATCAAAATAAAAAATACAGTAAAAAAATCGATTTAGAATATGATTGTGAAAATTTGGAATACAAGAATATTAGTACGAATAGAATATTATTGAACCAAGCAATCAACACAATCAATGTGATATGTTGACCTCTTGATCACAAGAATTGTAAATCTCACCAAATTGTTTGAACACCACAATAATTAAACTTGCATGTTCGGAATTAGTTCAATGAAGAACGATATTTTGAAAGTAAATTTTCCTTTCGAATTTTATTAATCTCAAAGTTGTGTGTAAAATAATACAAAGAACAAGTTACACAATACAAAGAACAAGACAATATATAAGAAATAAAATCATAATCTAATTGAAAAAGCAATTCATAATCTCATTAGGAATCTAATAAAATCTCTAAGAATAGAGTCTTAATTTAATTGGAAAGAATAATAAAGAAGAAAGTAAACATAATCTTGAAATTAGAGAAATATTGTAAATTCCCGTCAGCATAATTGACTTGATTTTGCTCAGTAGCACATTAGTTTTGCTCAGTTGCCTATTAGTTTTGCTCAGTAGCCCGTTTATACTCGACAAACATATATTATGCATCCAATTCTGACATGATTGACTGGATTGCACTATCGTTTGGCTTGAATATTTAACTTTCCTTCAAGCCCACTATGATTCGTATCAAAATTCCTTCATATTTCTCAAATTAAAATAAAAAATACAGTAAAAAAATCGATAAATTATTAAGCTTATCTTCTTTGACGTAATAGTTACAACTTGTAAATTATTATAAACTAGAGAGAAAATGTAGAAGAAATGAAGAGGCCAATGAACTTGTGTATTTATTATGAATCAAAGCCCCTATATAAGAATACTATATAAGAGTAAAAGATACACAATGTAATAATATTTAATGTTATAGGAGTATAACTGTCATTCACTAATACAATATAATATTTACAACACTTATTCTTGAATGACATACTACGAAATATTTGTCTGTTAAAACTTTATTTGATAAAACACAATGAGACAAAATATCAAACGAAGAAAAAAGAGTACAATTGTTCTTAGAGTATTAAGAGAAATGCTGTTTCGTTAAAATCTCGTCAGAAAAATCCAATGAGACAAAACCTTGACTAAGGAAAAAGAGTGTAGCTACTCACACTAATTTTGATTACTGTAAATCATTGAGTCATCGCATCCAAATTTTGTGAACCAATTTCTTGAATGTAGATGTTGGTAGTACTTTTGTGGATAATTTTGCTATATTGTCATTTGGGTGAATTTGTTGAAAATTATGAAGTATTTTGATACTGCTTCGTTAAAACCTTGTTAGAAAAATCCAGTGGGATAAAACATCTAATTCAATTTATATTGAATCATCTATATACCTACTCCCCTTGATTCAATCTATATTGAATCATTCATAAATTGATCTCTTTAGTAGTCTCGTATAGGAGAGTATATCAATTGATATATGATAATGTATGACTTATACGCCACAATGATCATAAAAATCATAAAAATATTTTCCATGTAATATCATTGTTCAAAAAATAATCCTCATTATTTACTTGAGATTCTTATATTATGTTTATCAATTTTTGAAGTGTCGTTGAAATCTCTTCAAGAGATCTAATCTTATTTAAATTATCACTGATGATATTAACAAATACAAATATTGATCTTTATATCATATAGACATTATTGGTCATTATTCATCAATACGTTATAACAGTCATCTCATTAAAAACCTTGTTAGGAAAACTCCGTGGGACAAAACCCCAGCTAAGAAAAAAAGGTGTAGCGCACATTATCTCCATTCATGGGAACATTACAATTATATTGATTTGCATATAATTATTTTAACTGTTAGTCAGTACAATATCAAATATGTTCAACAAACATATATAAATGGCAAATATTTCATATTATTTGTTCTTTGAATGTAAATTTAGTTTTGAACTTCGAAGAACTATATCATATTTTCAATCATTTAAACATGCTGCATCAAATCATGTTCTATAATCAATATTTATCAATGCATTTAATATAGTTCTCAAATCTGGAAGTGACTTATTCACTTTAATGCTTAATTAACTTATTCACTTCAAGTGAATAATTAACCATAAGTTTGCATATTGAAAATCAACTTTCACGATTTTCAAATATTATTTACAATAATTGCACATCTCAATTTTAACACTTTGTCATATAGAGTCATTTGTTCCATTCTATGTTTATATGACCAATCACATTCCATTATAAAGTGATTCTATATAGTAAATATTCGAATCACAAAAAATTTGTATACTTTGATCAAAGAAATTTATTAAAAACTTGAATTGTATATTACAAACATATTTAATCCTTCAAGGATTATTTTGTATACTTCAAACATTGTATATGTTTCACATTGTAATTTTCAAATTGAAACAACCAAATTTAGTCATGAAACTTTAGATATGTAACGATTTCTATAATTCAAATAGATTTTCTCTAATCATTTCACTGCAATCCCAAAATATTGAATTGATGATCATACATTTTGATATCACTCATGGTACATCAAAGAGCGCAAGCTAGTAATTAGAGTCAATCACCTTTCAGTATTTATATTTCCAATAATATATATTTATCGGCGTTTATTATGCATTGTCAGACAAATAAAATATTACATCTACTGCATATCATTTAATATGCAATGCCAAATCTTTGAAACATTCGTTATGCAACAAGTCGTGTATTGTTATTATACAATTTTGCTTTCTATTTGCAAATGCCTATTGGTATTTTACTGGCTTTATACTTTTAAGTGCTTGAACTTCAGGTCCCAAAACCTTAAGTTTTGTAGTAAACTCAATTTAGACTGGATGCATACTTTGGCCAACTATTTTATGTCGATTTTCTTCTACATATTTTCTTTTATTATCCTCTCTATCATTTATATTATGATGCTGCTAGTTTCGCAGTTTGCTTTTGCACAAGTACTTTATAAGGTTTGTCAACACAATTATCATTTAATTTTGATTTCTTTCCCCACAACGATATAACTATAGAGATCTCAATCTTTCAATATTTCAAGTACCTGAATGTCTTCTGGAGATTTACAATTACTTATGTCAATATATACTTTCTCACGAGTATATGCCTACTTAATGAGACCATTTTTGCTAATTGCTCCATTTTCATTTGGAAATTAGAATCGAATATCATTACGCTTCAAGTGTACCATCAAATATCATATTAACTAATTGTACTTTAGGACATTAATTCGAGATGGAACATTTGAAGCTAATGTGTGAGATATTATTGATCATTTTGATCAATAAATACATCTAAATAAATTATCTTTCTAACTTCATGTTCGAGTGATCTTTTACGAGGATTTAGATAATGATGCATTTGTACATTATTTTTCAGCTTCTTATTTCGCTCTCCAATGCTAAAGAATTGTCCAATCATATTGACAATCATTTTTTTTAACATAAAGATCACACATTTGAGATATATGTTCAAACCACACAATTATTCTCAACATTTTTTATTTTTCATTTCAGTGCATTGTGGTAGATCGATTGCACTATCAAAAAATTAGATAGAAAAAATAGGCACTAATCATAAACCAATTATAATAGGGAGAAATACGATGTTTACATGGTGAATAATAGATTTCCCTATACAAAAGTGGAAGTACTTTACTCAGTTAAATTAATTAGAGGTGTTGAACAAGCAGTAATGTTAAACCATTTATCAACATCCCAACTAACACTTGTCGAAACTTATGTCCATTTGCATTAACAAGACACAATCTTAATTATATAATCTGGAAATTATGCTCATAATCTAAAATTTGAGCAATAATTTCGCAAACTTCAGGTTGTGAATGCCATGCAATCATCTAGTATACGTGTCAAATCTATTAGATACAAATATATTTAGATGATCAACATGGAGGATGAAGGGGCCACATTTATCACTCTAATTAATTTTCAGAATTATAGGAAATTTAATTCCTATTTTAGGTAGTGATGGTTAATGAAAAAGATTTCATGAAAGAAAACAAATTTCATATAGGATTGAATTGAAGAATCTTCGGGTTCTTCATTGAATATCCATTTTAATTTCACATCATTATTGATCCAATGATGGTTCAACTGATCATACCAAATAATAAAATGAAATTGAGCTTCTGGTTCAATATAAGGTATAATTCAATTATTTAATTTTGAATAATATGATTAAACATTATATAATCATATATCATTGAAGTAGTAAATGTCCTTATGACATTAGTAGGTTTTTCTTCAGGGAAGAACTTAAAATGATATATTATTCAAAATATGTTCTACTTCGAAAATACGTTGTATTTTGTTATTGTTTCTTAAAAACAAGAAGTTAAATATTCTTCTAAAATATTGACATTAACGATTCGTTCTACCTTTCAAGCTAACAATATAATATTGATACTTGTGTTGTAACAATAAAATATTCTTCTGGAATATTTATATAATGTGACTTGTGTTTCTTCGAGAACATCAACACTATAGTATAAAAAATACTTTAAATTATGATTCTTTAGAAGCATTGAGTCATTATTCTTCTAAAATATTGTAATCGTAATATCATGCTCTTCATGAACAAGAAAAGTTCTTTTGGAATATTATAATGTTGTGCTACTTTAGGAATAACAAAAAATTATTACTTTAGGAGTAACAACAAATTATTTATGATAGTCATATTAATATTCTTCTGAAATATTAATTATATAGTACTACTTCAGAAACAACAACGTAATGATCTACCCCCACCGTCCCATAAAGATAGCCTCCTACCCATTTTCACTCAGATTAAGAAATGTCAATTAATATTGTTGAAAAAAATAAGTTTTACAATCACTTTTCCTAATATACCCCTAATAAATTTTGTAGTTTCCTACAAAATTGAAAGAGTATAAATTCATTTACACTAATAAAAAACACATTAACTAAGGATAAAATGTGACATAAAATATTAACTTCACTCTCAAAAAAAGAAAGATGACTATCTTTCTGGGATGGATAAAAAAGGAATAGTGGACTATTTTTGTGGGACGTGGAGAGTATTAATTTAAAAATTTAACAACAATAATAATACATAAATTAAACACACGCGTAAATATGTGTGTAAATAAGGTATGAAATAAACATAATAACATGGGTGCACCATCTACATAATTCAGAACAAGAAGAATTATAAGTTTAGTGGTGTTGTAAATACGACCCTGAGTTCCTACCCGCTGGAGGGTACATTATTGTACCCTTTAGCGGGGTAATCAAGAAAGGATGTAGCGCCAAAAAATTCTCAGGGCATATCTCAATTGAAAAAGATTGTAGTGACATAAAAGTCTGCATTGTTGGCAGCCACAGGGTGGGGGGTTCGAATCCTAACAAATACTTTGGCTTTGGCCTCCTTGTGATGGAAATCAGTTGGCAAACTTTAGGCCCTAACTAACTGAGGCACATCCCGCGATTTACCTCCTCCACAAGACTCTAGGGGTGGGGCAGTGGGAGCCATCAATGTTGCAGTTCAACCTTTTTTAAACCTTCGTTTTTTTTCTTCTTTTTGAAAGCCTGTTAAAGTCTTTTTTTTTCTTTCGAAAAATCTATTAAAAGCAACGGTAATATACTAATATTAATATTGTAATGGAAATTATTTTTTATATATAAGAAAGCCAAGACATTGTCTAAAATCCAATATAAAGAAGAGAAGAAGTGTGCGTACTAGGAAACAGATTCGGCCAGTACGAATTAAATATTTTTTTGAAGATTACCACATAATTGAATTGAGATTTATTTATTTATTTTATAAATTTAAATTTGTCAAACATTTTTATTTCAAGTATGCTTTTTTGCTAATTTATTTTCATTTGTCAATGCAGTGATGGATATGAATGGCAGTATATTTGTGCTCAAGTAGTCGAAACTTTTATTTCGGTCGTTGGCCAAGATTTTGAATCAGCCAAAGAAGGTTACAATTCTTACAACTTTTATGTGAAGGAGGGGGTTTCAGTACTTTCATTTATAATCTGACGCGAAGAAAAGGCAGTAATGAGCCTTATTGAAAGGTTTTTATTTGTTCGAAGGAGGAAAAAATAGATGAAAAGTATCCGAATGAAATTAAGTACTCCCAATAGAGGTGCGGGGAATGCAATCGAGACCACATCTGATCCGTGTGAGAGGCTAAAATATTATTTGTAAATTGTTCCGGTGATACGTGACAAGTTAGTCATTTCGTTGAACATCACAATCATCCCGTTACTACACCAAGCAAAGTTCACTTGCTACGCTCCCATCGTAGTGTCTTTACTTCAAAAAAATAATTGGCCGAACAGTTTGCTTGGGAAAACATTCCTATTTGGAAACAAATGCGTTTATTTGAGATCGAAGCAGGTGGTCCATCATCTCTGGGTTACACCAAGAGAGATTCAAGAAATCATCAAAGAGATTAGCAGATGGAACTTCTTGGACGTATTGCAGAGTCTTTCGTACGTCATGACTCATGAGAAATGATGGGATGACAATTTTATTTTCTCGCATGAGATTGAGAATGGTGTTTTCTTACGTTGTTTTAGGGAGAATTCTGTTTCGAGAAACTAATGCCTTTTTTGATGATGTTGTTGTGTTCGACACTACCTACAACATGAACAAGTATTCAATTATTTTTTCTCCTATTGTTGGAGTCAATAACCACAAGCAAACAATATTACTTGGATGTGATTTTCTAAGCAACGAGATGATTGAGTAGTTTGAGTGGTTGTTTATGGAACTAAAGTAATTATTACTGATCAAGATCAAGCTATTGGTCGAGCACCCAAAAGTATTTTCCCAACAACCTTCCATCGAATTTGTTTGTGGCACATCACATACAAGTTTCCTATAAAGTTAGGACTAATTCTATACAACGCCCATGGTGGGGACATGAAGCACATCATTTGGCATTTTGAGAAGGGGCGTGAGTTTGAGCAACGTTAGATGGTTCTTATAAATAACACTCGTTTGGGTTCCAATGAGTGGTTGCCGATTATTTAAGAAATTAGAACAAATAGGTGTTAGCTTACGTGAAACACGTATTTGCAGGGAGAATGTAAAATATCCAACGTGTCGAGAGCAACCACACTTTCTTTAAGCATTATGCGGATATGAGAAATAGGTTGATGGATTTCTTTTCAAGATTTTTGGGATCAGTTGATCACCAATGACATGAGGAACACTTGGCAACTCATAAATATTTTTATCAACGCCCATTATTGATTACGAGGGTTGATATGGAATTGCAGATGTCCCGAGTATACATGAAAGAAATTTTTCGACTCTTCCAAGTAGAATTCTTTGAGAGTATATCAGCAGAAGCACAAATTAAACAATTCAATAAAAGAATTAATAATATTCTAGAAGGATATTAGTTGCTCATGAATAGCATGAATTATAACTTTCAATATTCCAAAAGAATATTGACTTATTGTTCTTGAAGAAACATAAAATATATTAGTTTTCTGAAAAATATTGTATTGTTTTCCCAAAAAACACAAATTTATGTACCAATATCCTACAAGAATATTGTGTTATTGCTCCTGAAGAGCATAACTTTATAAGTTTTTAATTATTTTGAACAATTAATAAAAGAGAAACCTACAAAGTGTCTAATAGTATTTTCTAATTGGTTCATTGTACTAGTATTAGTACAATTGAACAAACAATTGCATTGAAGTGGAAGTTCGATAATTTTAATATTTTATAACTTGACATAATCAGTTGAGTCATCCTGATTCAATAATAAGAATTGTTAAGAATTCAAATAACATTTATTGAAGAACCAAAATATTCAGCTGGTTAATAAATTCTCACGTGCTACTTGTTCTCAAAGGTAAACTTCTTATTTCACTAGCTAAATATGGAATTAACCCGATGTTCCCGATTTTGGAATAATTTAAGGGTGAATTTTGTGGGTCCACTCACCTACCATGTATATCATATTGAAATTTTGAAAATTGAAAACAATAAATTCGAACATGTGTGATTGGAAACTTATACATGAGTATAAGTTATTATTTGCTCAAGTTATATTATTATGAGCAAATTGATATATATGATACAACAAAAACAACAATCAAAATTAAATGCCTATGTCCATTCCTCTTTTGATGGAAGAGAAAACCTTCTGTAATGCCCCGAATTCCATAAACTCGAAATGCCACATCATCCTTTAAAACTAACTTTTGAACAAAATATTATGGTGGAAATAACTAAAATTTAAACTTGCATAATTTTATCCAAAACTTTAAACAGTAAACAAATTCAAATTCTCAACATTGTTGAAGTTTATGCTCAATTATGTGTTCATCGGTTTGGACTTGGCCAAGCATGATCGACCCCTCCATGTTATTCAAAGAACATCAAGGCTAAAGTCATCAAATGTCAGAATATTTACTGACTGGTTTTTTATTAGTCGTGTTCAATCCTATTTCTTCCACTCATCCCATTTTGACCGATTTTAGGGAAGTATTAAACATAGGACTTTTTCTTACTATGTTCACAAGATTTCTCACACTTTTAACTTCAATCCCTTAACCTCATTCAAATCTCCTAAATCTACCCCTTACGCAATCACATCCAATTCTAAAAATGGTGTGAAGTCTTATGCCTCTCTCTCTCTCTCTCTCTCTCTCTCTCTCTCTCTCTCTCTCTCAGGCCAATCCGAAAGAGACTTCTAGCAAGAAATGCCAAATCAGAGATCAGGTCGATGACTCTGATGAGGATGATGCCCCCCCTTTTCAAAAAGATAGTACTTTCATTTTGTCTATGTAATTATTCTTTGGGGGATACTTACTTGGCATATTAACTATTTGTTTTTCCATTTCAGAGGTTTTCTCTCTCTCTCTTCTGCTTCTACTGCAGGCCAATCACATCCTTCTATCTCTAAGGCCCCGTTCTCTTTACTGTTTTGAGCCCGTTTTGAGTTTTCGATTTTTGGAAATATCGAAAGCGCGTTCACTTTGCCCATTTTCAGAAACGAGTTTTTCAAAACACCAAAAAAATTACAAAGGAAACTCAAAACGAGTTTATTACGTTTTGGATATTTTGTGTTAAAAAGTCCAAAACGACCAAAACGCGCGTTTTGAATTTTTTTTTTGTTGTAAATGTGAGACACTTCCTTCACTTGAAGTTCTTATATTATTTTACCATTATATATAGATCCATGTTAATATTTTTTTTTTGTAATTTTTTTTTTTATTATTATTATTTTTAAATGTGAGACACTTCTTTCACTTGAAATTCTTATGTTATTTTTTCATTATATATAGATCCATGTTAAGATTTTATTTTATTTTTATAAATTATTATTATTATTATTATTATTTTGTAAAAGTGAGAGATACTTCATTCACTTGAAGTTCTTATATTATTTTGTCATTATATATAGATCATGTAAAGATTTTTTTTTTTTTTGTAAAAGTGATACACTTCATTCACTTGAAGTTCTTATATTATTTTGTCATTATATATAGATCCATTTTAAGATTTTTATTTTATTTTATTTATTTATTATTTTATTTTTTTTGTAAAAGTGAGACACTTCCTTCACCTGAAGTTCTTATGTTATTTTGTCATTATATATATCCATGTTAAAAAAAATTCTTTTTTTTTGTAATTTATTATTTATTATTATTATTATTATTATTATTATTATTATTATTATTATTTAATTATTTTGTAAATGTGAGACACTTCCTTCACTTGAAGTTCTTATGTTATTTTGTCATTAAATATAGATTCATGTTAAGATTTTGTTGGTATGTGGTTAAATTTTTTTTTTAGCTGAAATAATATTAATAATGAATTTATTGACATAGAGAACTAACTAATTTATTAACATTAAAATTAATGATATTCAACAAATCAATCATTTTTTACATATAAAATATTACAAAATAAATATATCAAAAAATTACAAAGTAAACGTATTTTCAGTTTTCTATTTTTGAAAACAGTTTTCCACAAAGAGAACATGTTTTCAGCAATCCCAAAACAAACAACCAAAATCCAAAATTCAAAACAAAATTCAAAACTCAAAATCAAAAATCGAAATATAAAGAGAACGGTCCCTAAGTATTTAGCTCTTCCTCCAGCAGAGGACCTACAAGTCCTAGAGTTTCCAGATATTCCAATAATTGAAGAACCACAATCCTAGGATGAAGACTTGGCTTTGGCGGCTTATAATCCTCAAATGCAACATTCTAGTCAAATAGTGTTGGAGCCAAAAGGTAGTGTCCATTTCAATTACAACATTTGTTTTAGTATGTGGTTTCCTTATGTTTGATACTTGTTCTTTGCATCATCTCCCATTAAAGTACCTTCCATGGAAGAGCCTCCTTGTCCAGATCTCAAAGGAAAAGTCCCGACAATAACTGAAGATCCCATCTAGACTGTTGCCTCTCCTTCTATGCCTAAGGATGCTCCTCTTCTTCCCAAAGTTGCTAATGAGGAATATTTTGCTTTCTCCTCTTCCTTCTTTATCTTCCTTCATTGCATTGACCATGCTTTAATGCTTTATTTTTTTTTTTCTTTATAGGATGTTGATGATGTCTTGTGTGCAATTCTGAGTCTATTTTCTTCTTTGGAGCAAGTTAGGATAAGTTTTGTTTGACATCCTTCAACTCCAACTTGCCCTTCCACTTCTATGCCTTCTTCAGAAGATATGAGGTTTTGTTAGCCTATAATTCATTCATGGACATGGATGTGGGGAGGGCGAGTATGACCAACCATGAGGAATACCTTACTTGTATAAGTGAAGATCTAGCTAAAGCTCTTAAACTCCAACCTCTTGTGCTTCTAGCTGATATTAAGTTAACCTTATAAGAGATTCCCATGAAGTTATTCTTTTACTATATGAGAGTAAAGAGCTAAAGGGAAGGAAGATGAGCTTTGCGCAGGCTGTGATAGTAAAGAAATCTCTGAATTTGGAGATTGATAAGGAAAAAACCCACTTTGAATGATCTCTTTACTGAAGTTGTGACTAAAGACTCTTTGCTGATGGGTCTAAAAACTGAATTGAGGGAGCTTCAAGCCGAAATATATGACTAGGAGATGAGGTTGGCAGCCAAGAAGTGTAATGCTTCACAAGAGGTTTGGCGAACTAAGACTTTGATGGCTCGCTATTAAGAAGTTTTGGTGGATGATGTAGATATGTTCATGGAAGAGTATGCCATTGTTGATACAAATCCGCACTCTTATTAGTAGTGTTCTAAAAAGCGTGAAGCGTGACGAAATGTGGAGCCCGAGTGTCAAGCTTTTCAAGCTTAAGCGGGAGTAGGCGTTAAAAAGCCTTAAATTTTTTTTTTCAATTTCTATATGCTAGATTTAAATTTTACACATATTTTAACCCCTAAAAAAAAGAAAAAAAAAAACTAAACGCGCGTCAATTCACGCTTTGATACGCCTAAGCACGCTTACTCACGAATTAAGCGCGCTTACTCGCTCATTAAGCACGTTTTTTCACGCTTGTTAGGTTAAAAAAATTTCAGATGCGTTGGAGGCGCGTGTTGTGTGTGCACAACGCATGCATTTTTGAACACTGCTTATTAATCAAGGCTTAGAGACCAAATGCGGTCTATTTTGGAAAGGTTAGGGTGTGACCATTTTGTTCCATAGTTAGCACATTTGTAGAAAAAGTAGAACGAGACAATGACATCCTGAATTGTATGTATATTGAACATGATTCAATCTATTTTTTTCTATTTATGAAAATACTTGATTTAGTATTCTAATATACATTTTTACTTGAATATATTTTCAATACCTATTAGTTTACTTTCCCATACTGAATGAACATATTTCTTTATGTACTTTTCAATTACTAGACCTCACGTGCCTTGTTTCATCTAAATCTTCTAAATTATAGGCTCCATTAGGTAATATATATATAATTTATTTATCCTATATGGACCTTCCCAATTGAGTGACCATATATTATACTTTGGATATTTGTTATCCAAATGGAGTATTTTCTTCCAAACCAATTCACTCAAACTAAAAGACTTGGCTACAACTTTCTTTTGGTAATATTTAGCCATTTTTTGCTTTTGAACTTGTAATTTATTTAGGACGTCTAGGTTTAATTCGTCTAAATCTAACAAGTTTCGGGCTAAGGTTTCTGCATATGGTCACTATTCAAATTATTTTACAAGGCTACCCTAATTATTTGTACATTGATTTCCATAGGCAACACTTTTTCTTGCCCATAGGTGAGTTGAAATGGAGTAACTCTTGTTCTTTAACTAGAGAGGTTTTATAAGTCCATAGAGCCTTGATTAAGCACACGTGCCAAATTTTGGCATTTTTTTTGTCTATCATCTTCTTTATAATATTTTTAATAATCTTATTTGAAGATTTTGCATGGCCATTTGGTTGGGCATAATAAGGTGTTAAATTTATTAGCTCAATACCAAACATTCCCATAAATTGTTTTACTTGATCTCCATTCAAAGAAGTTCCATGATCTATCATCAAGGTTTATGGATTCCAAACCTATAAATTATGTGATCTTGGACAAACTTTTTAACACTTCCTTGAGAGATCTCTTTTAAAGTAATGTCATTAACCCATTTGGTGAAGAAGTCTATGGCTACTATGATAAATGTGTATTGCTTGGATGAGATATGATAGATTTTCCCTATCAAGTCTATCGCATATCCCCTAAACGACCAAGGTTTAATGATGGATGTCATTTCCTTTACTGGAATTCTTTTATTTGGCTTATGTTTTTGACATGTTAAACAACCCTTAGCATATTAGACGCGGAATTCACCCAGTTTTCGCCAAAAATACCCACATTAATGATCAACCATCTCATTTTTTTGCCTTCTTGGTGAGCTCCACACATTCTTTCATACACGTCAGCCATAATTGTTCTGACATCTAACAAATTGATACACTTCAACATGACTCCATCTGCACACTTCTTGTATATTTCTCTATGTATTAATATGTAATTTAGAGCGCATAACTTCATTTTTCTTTCGCCTTTTCACCAGGTTTCTCTAGAAACCTTTTTTATTTCTTCCTTCCAATCCATTGTTTCTCCATTTTCTTTTCTCCATTTTCTATATAATTGAGTCCCTTTGTCCTATGTTGTACGGCATGCAGTATCATTTCATATTCACACAAGGAATCCAACATTTGGGCCAATTCATTTCCCAATTCATTAAATATTCTATTTATGTATTCTAGCTCTACTTGGTCAAATTCTTCTAGCAATTCTTGGCCGATTTCATACAAGCTTGTAATATAACTACTTTGGCATTCAAAGTGAAGAAAAGTTGATGATTCACTCCAAATGGATCTATTAACACTCCACCAAGTCTTGTACCTTTCCCAGTTTTTGAATCATCAAAGTACAACGTCCAAGGTTTCATTTCAAACAATTCAATTTTTAACTCAATTTCCTTTGAAACATTAATGTATGGATGGTCAGTCAAGAAATCATCCAATTAGGTCATGAAAAATTAAATTCATTTCCCCTTGATAAGTGGCCCCAACATTTTTTATGCCGAGAAGCATAGCCACCCATTCATAACACACTACAACACCTGTACATTTGAAAGAACTTTTATGAATATCTTCTTCTACTATGTTAATTTGATTGTAGCCAGAGTACCCATCCATAAAGAATACATTGTGTGCCTATCAGTGGAATCAATTAAAGAATCTATTGTTGGCATTGTGTATTAGTCCTTAGGTGTTGCCAAATTTAGAATTCTAAAGTCTATACTATCTCATCTTACCATTTTTTAATATGGGCACAATATTAGACAACCCAACATATCTGATCGTCCTAATAAAACTTGCTTTTAGAAATTGCTCAATTTCTTTCTTTAATTGTGTAACACATTGGTACAAAGCATCTAGGTGGCTGTTTATGAGGCTTAAAACATGGTTTAGTGGATAATCTATGTTCTACTAAATTTCTATATAAACTAGGCATTTGTTCATATTCCCAAGCAATCAATCTTTATATTTCTTTAACAAAGAAACTAATTTGTTACTTACCTCTTTTTCGTGCAACTGACTAATAAAGGTGGGATGACCCTCTCATTCATCACCAATATTTACCCGTGTCAAAGGGTCCTTGCATTCCTCATCAAATTATCCCCAAGTTTTTTGTAAAAATCCCTTCTTCCAAGAAATCCACCTTATTAGTACTTTGTAAATTTTGTTCCAGATCGAACACAACCATTTTATCCTTCAATGGTGTCAATGCAATTTCTCCTTTTCCTTTTTCGTCAAATTCTTCACTATAAGCTAGTAATTTATCTTTAAGGGTCGTAACCTCAACCAAATTCTTCTAAAAATGATCTTTCATCATATCTCCTTAATCATTTTTTTTTTCAATTACTGTCTCTTCAATAGCCACTATGTTTGGCCTCATTTGAGGGAATAGTTCAGTGAGATCCATAATTTATTTGAAAATGCCTCAGTTGTGTCCTTGTCATCTCATTGAATGGGATTACCCCCCAATTTAGGACTAAATAAATGCCACACGCTTGGGCGATAAGGTTGTTGTATGAATGTCTTATGATTTTGGAAAGGGCCATACTATCTCCCATAAGATCGCTTTATTTTCCCCCTAAATAGTTGAGAATTAGGAGCATTAATTGGGACAAATGGTTGCTTGTATGCTTTCACTTTTTCTTTAGCTTTGCCGGCTTCCTATGGCACCTAGCACATAGATTTTTTTATCCTTCTATCACATCTTTTCCTCTTAAACCCTCAAGGGCGCTAGGATATGGTTCGTCCTCTCTATCATCTACCACCAACTTGAACTTAGGAAGTTCAACTTTGTTGGAATCTTGGATGACCATATTGACATCCATTCACTGCGAAAATGGATTTTCATACTCTGATATCTTCTTCTTTGCTTTGAAAGTGATTCTTCTTGACTCAATGGCAACCTGCAACACATGAAGGAAAACAAAGCAAATATTAGTCATGTAAGACCATGTATTATGCAATTTGCAATATTTTTTACCCTTAATTTGTTCAGGGTTCAACAATTTATGCTTCTCGCTTAGTTTTATTTGCTTTTCTTTATATAGCAGGTCAAATATCACATCGGCCTTTGTTACATCAAATGAGAATGTCCTAGCCTTTTTATTTTCTTAATTTGTTGGCTAATTATCAATTAGCACTTCTAACTTGGTAAATATAGGGAATTCATAAGTGTCTCCGTTGACCATCTTAGCTAGACATATTTTGGCCTCATCTTGAACAGTGTCAATGGTAAGTCTCTTTACTAGTGTTCTCCATTTGTTTCTCATCTCTTAACAATCGCTTATATCTAATCACATTCGTGTTGAGTTGAAAGAGATCGGGGAATCCTCTATCTTGGAACTTCTTTTTTAACTCAAAACTAAACCAACTTTGAGTGATTTTGAAAAATTCTTTTTTAGGTAATGGAACAAAAAACTTGCTCCTGACTGTTTTGAATCTTTATGAAAAGACTCAACCCATTCATTTGGAAACTAATGCAAACTTGCTAAATCAGCCAAAGTGACTTCTAATTCAATTTTGTAAATTTGGGTGTGAAACAACTGTTCTAACTATTTCCAAGTTTGAACAGAATTTGTAGGCAAGTTAATGAACCACGAAAAGGCTACCCATTAGAAAGTTTGTGAATAATCTCATATTATGTTAATCAGTAACTCCACCACATTGTATAGTAAAACGACATCTATGCTCTAAGGTGGATACCTTCCCTAGACCAGTGAACAAAGAGAATTCTGATACTTTATATCCTCTAGGCAAGGATATGCTTGATCTACCCAGTACAGTAACATTTTTTGTATACTGGTTGAATTCCAAAGGCCAACTAATCTTGCAAGATTTCTGTTGTTTGCTCTTGCAACATGACATTGGGGTCAAAGAGAACTCCTATTGGCTATGGTATATAAGGCATTAAGGCATAACAGGATTTTCCCATCATTAGCCATGATCACCCTATCATTTGGCTCATTGTTACCATTAAAGGATGGATTCACTCCTTCATTAGTGCATGTAACATTTGATCCTATATTTTGGAAGTTTTTCCTCATATTAAGGATACTCCCATATTAGATGTCCCAACACCCCCTGTGTTGGAAGGTCCAAGACCTCCATGTTGGATGGTCTAATATGGGGCGTTTCTAACCATTGACTCGTTTTTAGTATTGGTGAACAATTGTTTTTACAATTGGCAAGTTATTACTTATTAGACTCCTAGTTTGGAAGTACTTACCCCCTCCCATTTGATTTGACTGACGTATTTGGCTTACAAATTTGTTCATAAGTTCATTCAAGTACCCAATTCTTTAGCCATATTTTCATTTTAGTCAAATTTTTCTATAGTATGAGTATTTTGCAATTGTATTAGCTCAATGATGTCTTGGGTGAGTTTTCCCAACACTGCACATATGGTTTTTTATTTTATCTCCATCATTGGTTCTTAACAAATACGATCTGATCCTTATATCTCTGTAGTATTTTGCTGACCCTCGAATTGCTCGATTAGAGAAGGAACAAACCATTGAGTTGTTGGCTCCTTATCAGAATTTTTTAGAGGCATGGTGCTTCAAATCTTTCTTACACCAAGTGTACCACTGAGCATGCCAAATTATTTCGCTAACAATTAAAATGGAATTCAGACGATGTGTAAGGGATAGATATCTTAAGACAAAGCATCAATAAGGGGTGTTCAATTATAAATACTTAATTTAAGACTTGTCTCTAAGGGGCACACGCACAAAAAAATTAACTAAGGAAAGCTATTAAAATCTAAGATAGGAAAATTACATAATCTCTTTTGGGAGTTGTGTTTGTGGCCCTTTATTCATGTTGTTTCACGTCTTTAAACTTTGTTGACCTCCACTTGCATGATTCTCACTTCATCACTATCCATAACCATCAACTACTTCACAACAATAACTTCTTCTAATAACTTTCCATAATAATATTCTTAACTTCCCTCGTTATAGTAACCACCAATGTTCCAATAATCATCAATAATGACTCCATTGCCATTATTTTAGATCATACGTTGAGTGAAAAAACTATCTCTTCAACCATGCATTGCCGAGTGCTCTGATTGCTCAAATATTGCTTCACTCGCTCAATTTCCCAAACCATCATATGCACGAGCAAATGTTTTGACAATCGGCCTGATTTTCCAATTTGGCTCCTCATTTTTGGGCCTTTACATTGAGTATATTTATGTATCAACAATAACTAATAAGAATTAACTCCCAAGTTCATAAATTGTAGCAAATCAAAATATGTTGGGAGTATTTCAGCAAGAGGTGGAGTTCCGGAATTCAAGGAGAAGATCAAGAACATTGATCAATTGGAAAAACATTGACAATTGGTCAATGAAGGCTCAAACACGTAATCGTTGCCCTAAAGCATAAGTGCCATAGTTCGTTAAAGATATTACTTATGGGATTCACTAAAAATTATGAAGAGGATTAATGTTGGGCGAATTACATGTCGAGTTCCAACCATGTTGTCATATGCCTATTTCCATTTTGAACATGTTTCTCTACAATATGAATACTTTATAAGTTTACCCGCTCAACAATGTCCTTAGTAAGTTCTCCCATTAAAGTACACATGGTACATGGTGTTCGCTAAAATCGTGTACCGCAAGCGCACGGGTCGCGTTCAAGTAATAAAGTGGATTTTTTGAGTCCGGGTTGTCGATCCCACGAGGAATGTATACTCAATTACACACTCTAGTTAATTTAATTTTAACAAAAAAGTCACACAATAAGTTTTTGGAATTTTCTTTTTTTCTTTAGTGAAAATAAAGCAAAAACAAACTAACTTCAAATTCTAACAACAATAAAAAAAAAAAAAATGGAATATTAAAAAGTTGGGATTCATGATTTCACTTAAAAAACACTTAATTAATTTGCAATTTTGTAAATAAAATTAACTACTTAAGATCGAGAAATACAAGACAATAAACATAAATCAAAATACACAATATTAAAAGAAAATAATTATAAATTCAAATGCTTGAAAGTAAATAACTCAAAATACATAAACAAACTTAAAATAACTAAGTGAAGTTAAGTAACACCAATCATCCCAACAAAATACTATTTAGCCCATAATAAAAACTAACTCATAATAAAATCACAACATTTAACCACTAACATAATCATTTCAACAACAAGCTAAACAAAGTGTTAAAACAAGATAATAAAAGAAAAATAACTTGTTCTATTTTCATGAACAACCCAACACAAAACTTTAATTAAACCATAAATAACATGAAAGTTTGAGGAGAAAAGTTAGAAAAAAAAAAAACAACAACAACAATGATGAAAACTTCAACAACATTAAGCTTTAATTGAAGGAAAGCAAATAAAAACACAAAAACTTAAAAGATTTAATGCATTAATCAAGAAAAGCTTGAGAGAAAATACAAAAAAAATGGAAAAGGGGCAAGAAAACTTACATGAGGCTCCAAATGAGGATTCTAGCTATTTATATCCTCCAAAAATCAACCACAAACCCTAAAAAATGCACTAGATCCGCGAAATTCAGTATAAGGGCCGAACCGGGTTGACCCGGTCCGGCCCGAGATTTTTTTTTTTTTTTTTTTTTTCATAACTGCGCGCGATCGTGCCGTTAAAACTCGAGGCCAAGTTTGGCCTCGGGTCTGATTCGAGCCGTGGTTCGCGCGCGTGGCTCGGTTCAAGCCACGCAATCGCGTGGCTCAGCTGGAGGATGGTTTTGCAGCCTAGTCCCTTCCGTAATTGCCATTAAGTCCTCCATCTTTTAATCTTGAACAATTTAGTCCCCAACTTTTCAGATTTCTTTCAAATATGTCCTTCTAAAATTGCACTTTAGGCCCTTCAACTTTTGAAATCTTGCAATTTGGTCCCTCGATTAATTGCGCAGCTTGTCCAAGACTTCCCGGAAGTGACAAAATGGTCCCCAAACTTCCAATTTCAGCGTAATTTGCACTTTTTTTTGTGGTTTTTGGCCTCAAACTTGGATATTAACCTATTTAAATACAAAATATGCATAAATTAGTAGATATTTGCTCAAGATGTTCCAAAATATGCTAATTTAAAGGTATAAAAAGTGTATAAAATGCACTTAACACATGGGCTTGACTTCGTATTTGGTTCATAACGATCATGAGATCTCCTGTGTCATGGCTTTGCTGACCTTCTTTTTCTTCGATTATAGAAGGAAGAAATCGATGTGCAACCAGCTCCTTACCAGAATTTTTTTGAGGTATGATGTTTCAAACTTTCCCACACTAATTGTCCAACTAGGAGTGTCATATTGTTTCACTCGGGTATTGTTTTGCTCGTGCTAATAATTAAAAGGGATCAGACCAAAGTGTAAGGGTCAAGCCTTTTTAGACAAAGTTTCAAAAAAGGGTGTTTACACTAACGCAAACTTGATTTACAAGATGACTCCAAAGGGCGTAAGCACACAAATTAAACTATGATAGTTCTAAGCTTTAAGATAAGAAAATTATATCTCTATTTTGAGAGTTTTTGATTTGTTGTCCACTACTTTGCCTAACCTTCGTCTAGTCCTTTACATCAAATATATTCTCATGATCCTCCCCAATTGTTCATGTCATTGTAATTGCTCACAAATGCTCCAATAAATTGCCTTAGATCGTGGTGTAAGTTGTGGAAACTGCTAATTTGATCGCCCAATTTTCTAGACACTTCTGCAATTGCTCAAGCTCCTCCACATCACCCAGTTATTTGTAATGCGTCTCATGTTTTGGACTTCCATGTTGGGTATAATCATTAGTTTGAATCTCGAGAACTAAAATCATGAGGATGTGTGGCCTTCATTAATCATATCAACAATTGGGTCTTCTATAGAAATATGACAGACTTAAATATCGTTGTTTACATCCTCTTCTTCGACAAAATGATCATCCACTTTAATATGCTTTTTCCTAGCATGAAAAATGGGTTTGAAGAGCAATTACACCTATATTTTCACACCAAATCACATGACATTTAGGCCGAAAAATCCCAACTCACACAGAAGAACAAATATCCAGTAGAGTTCGGCAATTACTAGATCTAGTGAATGATATTTAACTTTAGTACAAGAATGAGATACGATACTTGAGTTGCCTAGAAAAATGCCATACCCACTACTACTCCGTCTATCATCCAGGTTTCCTATCCGTTCTGTGTTGCAAAAACATTTAAATCTATCATTAAGGGAGTGTAATGGAGACCATAGTCATGTGTCCCTTTAGATATCGAAGAACATGCTAGAGCTGTCCAATGTCCTTCACGTGGATAATGCATGAATTGGTGTATTTGGTTGACGACATAAGATATATTAGGACTTGGAATAATGAAACACTAAATTGCTACAACAGTAATTCTATATTCACTAGGATCTGAGAGTAAAGAACTATCTTGGGAGGACCAGTTACCATTGGAGAGGATAGTGGCTTCACTTCATCCATATTAGTACGATGCAATAGGTCAGTAATATATTTGCCTTGATGCAAGTAAAGACCATGAAATTTAATGTCATTATTGGACTCCTAGAATGTTACTCAAATATTCGAGATCTTTGAGCTGGAATTTACTTCCTAGTGCAACAATAAATTGAGTAATAGTCATTGCATCTATTCCTGTCATGATGATATCATCTACATAGGGAAAAACAAATATTTATAAGTTCTTCCTACCAAAAATAAGTAGGGATGAACCAACTGGAGATTCAAGGAAACCACATTCAAGTAATTGTTGTGAGAGTCTTTGAAAGTATGCACTTGGAGTTTGTTTCAGTCCATAGAGAGATTTATGCAGGCTACATAGAAAATCATTTGGGACTCATCAAGAAATACTCTTTGCTGCTACATAAACACCTCCTCATTTAATATTTCGTGTAAAAAAAGGCATTTGAAACAACCAATTTTCGAATAAGCCAATGAAAATAACTGACAAGGCAATTAAATGGATGAAGTTTTAATTACTGATAAGGCATACCATCACATTGTTCAAAACCTTTGGCAACCGAAAATGCTAAGGTCTCTATGCCTGCGCATTACATATTTATGAAGTACAAAGATAGAGATATATTTTTAAACACCTTGGTTGGGAGTCTGTTTATTAGATAAATTGATATTAGAAATGAGTCATCCCAATAACTTGGTGGTAGATGTGATTTTGCAACAACGGTTAGTCCAATTTCTCTTATATGTTGATGCTTTCTCTCTACAATGCCACTTTGTGGATAGAAATATAGACAAGTTAGGCGATGATATATTCCACTAGTATTTAAAGTTGTATAAATTCAATTGAGAGAAACTTTCCTCCATTGTCTGCCTGAAATTTTCAATTTTGCAAGAGAACAAGTTTTCAACAAGAGCTTTGTATTTCTTGAAAATTTTAAATATATCAAATTTTTTAGATACAACAATGTAAAATATGAACAATAATCGATAAAAATAGCATAAAAAAGACATCCATGAACTAAAGTTATAGGATAAACCTTAACCGTTTCCTACCGTGATTGTGTTTGCTCCTTCAAATACTTGTTGAGTAGTAAGATTCGCTACATTATTGGTAATGTATGAATTATCTAGAGATGGTAAAAACAATCCGACCCATTCCAAAACCGACTGGTACTCGAGCCAAGGTCGATGGGGCAAGTTCAGGTGACCCAAGCAGGTCCTAGGACGGGATGAGTTTTAGCTTCCCGACCTAAACCAGCCCTGAATAATTAATTAAAAAACTTTTTACTTATGAAAGGTTTTCAGGGATCGTAAATAAGTCCAGGATCAAAATTGAGTCCTTGAGGTTGTCCCACAGTGCACAATTTTATTTAGCACTAATAAAATGTTGTCAGGGAAATAGGTCCGGTATCGTAATTGGGTCCTTGGAGATGTCCCATAGTATATTTTCAAAAGGAAATTTTGTATTGGTATTATATTCATAATTTGATTTCATATTTGGATTTAACTTGGACTGGTTGTTGTATCTCCACTGAGTATAATTAGTTATGTTCACCCCAATATTTTCCCCCCTTTCAGGTTAAGGAGCTCGGAAAGGCAAGGCAATAAGCGGGGTAATCTTGATTAAATGATAGACCATTTAATTTATAAATTTTTGAAACAAGTATTTAATAGTTGGTTTCCATTTTAATAATTTTAAGTTTTTATTCCATTAAAAATAATTCTAAAATTATTAAACTAACAATGAAATATAAATATTTGGAGAATTGAATAAATAAAAGAGAATTAAAAGAAAAATAATTTTCTTAATGGAGTGAGTACACACACACACACATGCATATTTAAGGGAAAGACTGCAATAAAAAATTAAAAAATGCCAATCCTATCAAGTGGGGACTCGAACCCATGTAATTCGCATTGTAAGACTCATTGGACTAACCACAAGGTTATGTTCCAAAATCAAGACTTGTAAAAAAAAAAGGAAAACAAAAAAAGAAAAAGAAAAAAGAATTGAACCGAATCCCACATCTAACACAAACAGTGGAATGGAGACTAAGCACTTCTATATATTGGATGTTCGGACTTTACAATTCAGTGCGTGGGGTTGTTTTATTTGCAGTCCCAACTTGTTTAAGTTTAATGTTTTAAATTAAAACAAATTCAAAATGAAAATATTAAAAACCACTTTTTTGACCCGTTAAAACTGGAAACCCAGTACCGAGTCACTGGGTCTTTCCAAAACCAGTCAGGTGGAATGGGTTTTGATCGGGTTTTAGTTTACGGGTTTTTAGTACTTTATGACCCAGTTTTACTTTCGGGTCACCAGTTTTCTAGACCGGGCCAGTTTCAGCAGTTTATGACCTGGCTGGTCTGGTCCGGGTCTGACAACATAGTTAAGCTCGCATTTGGTTAGTTAAGCTACAATTTGGTGGTAATTTTAATTCAGATTTTAATTTAAGTCAAAATTAAAAATTGATTTCAACTAATTATTTTATGGAACATACAAAATTTCAACAACAGAAATTCATCAATTTCTATCAAAATTTAATAAAAATTTGATTTAAACCCTTATCAAATGAAAAAAAAAAAAAAAAAATCCCGCTTGTTCAAAGCTAACAAAAAAATGAAAATATTTCTATGGTTCAAACACATTTTTGACGTCTTCTCGGATTTTCGATTTGCTAAATAAATGTCATGATGTACACTTAATAATTGAGAAAAATTGAAAATGTCTATTAAAAAATTTACTCATAAGTTAATAGATAAAATAAGTAATTGAGTAATTTTCATATAAATCATTATTTTCACTAAGAAAGTTAAAATTAATAATAATAATTAATTTGACACGATCATAAGAGTTTAAAAAGATTCTACTAACACGATTTATTATTAACATATTATTTATTATATTTTATATTCAATGAGTTATAATTAAATTTTTATAATATGATGATTTTAATAATTTTCATTATATACTTCATTACAAAAGAGATACAAAGTATAAGTTCTTTCATCATGTACATAAGACGTGCGAAGCACGTGAAGGGTTAGGAAATAAATGCGTAGTTTTGTCAAATGTTAATGACCATTTGCACTAATTTTCCTACATTTTTATATTTAAAATTAATATTTAATTACAAAATAAGCAACCAATCTAGAGCCCAGTCCAAAAATTAAAAAAAAATAATCAAAAAATAAAGAGAGAGATTAGAGAAAAGATTTTTTTCAAACAATAATTGTGCAATAAATACATTAAAGGGTCTATTTGATTGCGAGAATAGAAATTAGGTGGAAAGAAAATATATTTCAGATAATTAAATTCCATGGAAATGATTTCGTGAAAAATATGAATGAGATGTGTTTGATTGCATTTATTTTCTAGGTTAAAAAAAATTGAGAATATTCTGAATTTTGTTGTTTAATTGACATTATTTTTCATGAAAAAGTTGATAAGTTGAGTAATTTTAGTCATTTTTTAAAATATATATAATTGTCTTTAAAAATCATGTCCCAATTATTTTAAAAAAAAAAAAGCATGATCATAGCTAATCGAGTTGCAGTGTTGCAGAAAAGAGACTTGGTCGGATACACCTGAATATTCGTGCACATTAGGGGCGTTGAATAAGTTAAAATAAATATATGTATGCCGATGATGCTAATTTCTCTAGTATTTGATGTGAAAAATGGGCAAATGATAAATTCTATAGGCATGATGGGTATTTGTTTAGGAAAAATAGATTGTGTGTACCTAAGTGCTCTATGAGTGAATTGTTGGCACGTGAAGCACATGGTAGGGGATTGATGGGGGCATTTTGGTATTTTGAAAACCTTAGAGACTTTGCATGAACACTTTTATTGGCCTAAAATCGAAAGGGATGTTGACCATATTTGTGATTGGTGCATAAATTTTAAGAAAGCTAAGTCTAGGGTCTTACCACATAGATATTATAGCACTTTACTACCTCCTAGTGACCATGGGTCGATATACCGATGGACTTTGTGTTGGGCTTGCCTAGGACTAAAAAGGGTAAGGACTTACTACTCGTAGTGATGGATAGATTTAGTAAGATGACTTGTTTTATTCCTTGTCATAAAACTGATGATGCTAAGCACATAGCAGACTTATTCCTTAGGGAGAGAGTATGAATTATGGTGTGCCAAGAAGTATTTTTTCTAATAGGGATGTTAAGTTCCTTAGTACTTTATCACAACTTCTACGTATTATAATCAATAAGAACTTGAAGAGTTGGGGGCTTACCTTTTGTAGAATCTGCATATAATTGGATCATGCTATCTACTACATCGTATTCTTCTTTTGAAATTGTTTATGGTTTTAATTCTTTCACTCCATTGGATTTAATTCACTTACCTGTGCCTGAAAGAGACATTTTAGATGGTAAGAGGAAAGTTGAGCTAGTGAAAACTCCACGAGAAGGTTCTCCTTCAAATTGGGAAGAAGAATGAATAGTATGATTCACAAGAAAAAAAGAGCAGAAAGCATGTGAGGTTTCAACTAGGTGATTGGGTTTGGCTTCACATGCGAAAGGAGCATTTTCTAACACAACAAAAGTCTAAGTTACTTCCTGATGGGTCATTCCAAGTTGTTGAGCAGATCAATGACAATGCATAAAAGCAAGATCTCCTAGGTAAGTATAATGTGTCTGCTACTTATAATGTCGCTAATCTTTCTTCGTTTGATATAGGTGATGATTCAAGGGTTGAATTATTTTCAAAAAGGAGGGGATGATGAGTACCAAGGTGGATCAATACACGAAGACTCGTTATACGCTCCCAAAGGACCAATCATAAGGTTAAGGTCGAGGAAGACCAAGCACGTAATGCAAGGATTCATGCAAGCATGGTTGGATGAAAGCTCGTTTAAAACATCGAATACTCTATTATCTAATTATGAATCATTGTAAAAAGACTCAAGACTTATACAAGCAGTACAAGTCGAGAGCCAAACCAAAGACCAATCTAGAGGAAAAAATTCAAGTCAAGTAACAAATTGGGAATAAGAAATCGAGATGATGCGTGTTGTGTTTGCATAGGGGAAGTTTACTGTTATCGCAAGGTAGGCGGGATTTTAAGTAGATTGTAACTCCAGTTTCCCTTGCGATTGCAAGCATTTCTGCCTTGCGATAACAAGTTAGAGTTCTATACTGATTTTTTCGAATTTTGCTTCCTTTTCCGTTTTTGTTATTTTCTTACCGTATTTTTGGGCATTGTGCACCTTAATTAGGTCTTTGATGTTTTCATATCATTTAACATTACTTTCTATCATTATTAACATTAACATTAACATTGATATTATTCAAGAGATTTTGAAATAAAAATGAGATTTTTCGCTTAATTCGTCATTCTTCATTGAAAATTGGGGCTTATCAAAGAACCATGTTTTTGAGGTTCTTGCATCGTAAGGCTTGGGCAATAATGTTATCATCTACAATCTGAATCTAGAAATTTCTAGGCGTGTCAAATCATTAGTTTCATGACTTCTTTGTGATTCTCAGAAGTATTCACATCAGAGAGGCATCTAGGTAGAGAGACGACTAATGAGAGAGATAACAAAGACACCTAGGGTTTTCCAATGTAGATAACTAGGAAGAACTTGTGTCTTCGACCTTCTAGGGGCTGATTTGACTTCTTGGGTTTTATTGTTATTCGCTTTTTAAATGAAGTTTTAAATATTTTTTAAAGAAGTCAAATCATTTTGGGTCAAGTAGGACCGAGTCTCATAACCTAAGGTTAAATGAGACGTGTCACTTGTCGACTCGAATTGTCACATAAACTAGCTAAATAGGCTCGGCTCACACTTGAGGTGAGCTGTCGACATGAGCTAAACAAGGAAAGAGGCTTGCATGAGTTAGCTTAATAGTCTTCTTAAAAGACGTTGCTAGATATCTAGTCTAAATTACTACATTTTAAAGTCATGCAAACTGCATTTTATGGCAATATCAATAGGGTGCCAAAAACTAATTCAAATGTGATTTTTTTTTTTTTTTGAGTTCATGATCTATACAATATAATGGTTAATAATCTGCCATCCTAATCTCTTTAGTAGTAGTTTTGAAATTTTATTATAGTTATTTATTTGTTGGGACGTTTGCATAAATACCTATCTTTTTGTATCATAATTGAAATTTACTACATTTTAAAAAAAAATTGAAAAATACTTCAATTTTTTTTTTCTTTTTGTAAAAATACTGTTTTCATCAAGTATCATATTGTGATACTTTCAAAGTATCTTATGATATTTTTAAAGTATCATAACATGATACTTATAATACTTTCAAATTTTTGGTATCATAACTTGAAACTTTATCGAATGTTTATGATACTTTGAACGAAATTGTAGTATCACAACTTGAATTTTCACACTATTTCTTATGATACTTTACTTAGTACTTCTCTTCACACCAACGGCTGGTAGCCTTGAGCACCAGCATCTCCATTTCTCCATAACGCACAGCAACAACCAACTCTCTCACTCTCTTTCTCTCTCACACACACACACCCTGAACCAACCTCTCTAACACACAACAGCCACGCACAACTCCTCTCCTCTCCTCTAACCAGCCGCAACCAACACAGTAACCGCAACCTTCACTCCAGCCAACAGAACTCTCAGCCCACACACAATTCCAGCTCCATCACCAAGCAGCCGCACTCCTCAGCAACCTGCAGTTCATCGAACATCGGCAACCTCTTCACTTCTCGGCTCAACCCTCACCGACGATGGTGATTTGTTGGTTGTACCGCATCAGCGAAGAAGACGAGCGGCAACGGCTGTAGGGAAGAAGATGACCCACAGCAGCTTCATCAACGAAGATGAGTGACATCAGCATCGGCGATGGTTGTGCAGTGGTATGGAAGAATGTAATTTTCAATTTTTATTTCCTCAACAGTATAAATCATTTTAGTGCTGATTTTGTAGTATACAGTGCAATTTTCCCTTATTTGTTTCCAAATATTTTTCAATTGCGACTTTCCTTGTACTAATTATTTTAATTACTTGTAGTTTTTATTCCAAATTTTTCAAAAAAAAATTGTTTTGGATTACACTAGATTTATTATACCCATATTAGGATGTTAAATATTGGCATTTGTGACCAATTAGTCACTAATCTTTCATTTTTTGTGCAAAAGTCCTCAAACTTTACATTCTTTGCCACACCAGATCCTTTTGGATGATTTTCATCCATTACAAAGTCAGATTTTTTAAAAAAAGACTAAAAAGTGCTTATACATAATTGATGCAATTACTCCCTAAACTTTGGCATTTTTGCATAATAAGTCCTTAACATTTCAATTTTGTGCTTAAGTCCCTAAACATTGCATTATTTAGTGCCACAAGTCCTTTTAGATGATTTTCCTTCATTCCACCTTTAAAATTTTAATTTTCCTTTTATTAAAAAATATTAAAATGCCCTTATATCAAACAAACAAACAAACAAACAAACAAATAAATAAGCTTCTGTTTGGCAACTTGAAGTTTTTGTTTCTTGCTTGGTCAGAATCTGTATGTAAGATACGTGTAATGCCCCAAAAAATTATGACGTCCCTAATCACTCATGATTATGTAATAAAAGTATTTTAGAATTTAATTAATTATGGAAGAATTTAAAGAAAGAAAAATGAAATTATTAATTCAATGAAAAGTTACAAAAAAATGTGTTTAAACGCTTCTCTTCAGGAGACTTAATTGATTACTTTCAACCTCCGTTAAATGAATGTGATTTATGCATGGATCTCAAAAAGAATTTCGAGAATATGAAATCAATTTTTATGTCTAATCAACAGATAGTTACCTGTGAATATTTAAAGTTAGTACTTTAAAAACGGTTAAGAAAAACAATTTCGAGTGGCTTTCTTCGACAATTCATAACTTCCTCCTCGGTTAACCAATTCTTGCATGGTAAGTTGCAAGTGAAAGTACGCAATGAGTATTTCAAAATTTTACCAAGATTTTCATATTTTGCCCAAATTAGGGTTTCCAAATATGGAAATATCAGTACAATTTCAAAATACTCACAATGTGCTTTCACGTAAGAAATGGTTAACCGATGAGGAAGTTATGACTTGTCGAAGAAAACCTGAAAATGTTTTTCTTAACTATTTGTAAAGTACTAAATTTTAAATTTCACTGTGACTTTTCGTTAATCGAACTTAAAAATAGATCTCATATTTTCGAAAGGAGTTTCTCAAAGTTGAATTTGATAAAAATCTTTTAGGTAAAGTGTTTGATAAAAAAAAAAAATGAATGAATTGGCCATAGTATCTATTGTAGTAGTGTAATTATTGATTTTCTATAAAAAAAAAAAAAAAACTAAAAAATTTAATCTTGACCTTTGAAAGCTTTAGATTATTATCTAGTAACTTTGAATGTTTTATTGAGTAAAAATTCATCATCGTCGTTGTCATTATCGTCATCGTCATCGTCGTCGTTATCATCACCATTATTATCACATCATCATTATTATTATTATTATTATTATTATTATTATTATTATTATTATTATTATTATTATTATTATTATTATTATTATTATTATTATATAGGGTTCTATATTTGATGTTAAATTAAAATGCAATAAGATGCAATGGTTAGTCGACAACATAGTCAGGAAACCAAAACCTTTGGAGGATCTTCAGAGGGGTTTACGATTTTGTAAACATAGGAAAAATTTGTGGAAAATACTTATATATTATATTGTCCCAAGCATGGGAAGCTTGTAGAATTTTTAGAAGGTTGTTATGTAGAAATTATGTAAAGAAATCTATATGATGAATTGTAGCAATAGGATTGTGGATAGTATTAACTCCTACACTATCCATTCTAACAAGATGGAAGTATAAATAAGTACCAAGTTCATTTGCAAATCATCCAAGTTAGAGTCAACTAAGCAAGTATGGGAGTATAGGGGAACTTCAAAATAATTATAACATTTTTATCAACAATCTTCTGCTAAAAAGCACATTTTCCTAGAAACTGCATGACTGTTGCAACTTGAAATTTGCCTACATTTTAAGCTAAGATTTTTCAACCTTGGTTATTATAAATATATAAGCAAGCATAAACTTTCTTATGTAGAAACAGAAATATAAACTTAAGAATCATTGGTTCATGTTCATGATATCAATAGGAAATACGTTGAGGTCATTACCGACCTAAAAGATTAGGATTGAACAAGAAACTGAAACTCTTTTTGTAATAAAGCTTGAGTGCACTCAATATATGAGTAGCATAAACACTTCTAGCCCCAGATTTGGCTAGTATAGTAATCAAAATAGGTTCTTTAATATTGAAAAGACTTGGATTCATCATAAACTCGGATCTAGTATCATTCATGAAAATTGGTTTTGCCACAGTTTTCGCCATCAGATGCCCGATTGGGACGACGACCACCTGTGCACAAATCGAACTGATTGTCAAAGGCTCACTTCTGTACCAGAAGAAATGGTTTACGAGGGAAACAAAGTGCAAGTAACAACTCCAAGAACCCACACTCTGAATGTGAATGTGAATGTGGGCATATTTGGATCATCAGTTTTCGGCAACATTAAATTCACCTGCTTGATCGAACATTCATTGAAATAAGCCAAATTCATGGCCAAATTCTCCTCACTTATCTCTGCCGTGAACAAGATTCAACTTTCTTACTCTTCTCTCTCTCTCTCTCTCTCTCTCTCTCTCTCTCTCTCTCTCTCTCACTCTCACAATAAAAACACAGCATAAATAGGTAGGTTTTCCAATATATATGATAAAACTATTTCATACAGTGTATGGGAATTGAATACGTGAATAAATAGGGGTACATACAGAATCCCACTCCAAATGGGACTCATCAAAGTCAAGATCACTAGAAAATAGAAATACTTTTGGAACTGTATTACGTTAAAATAATTAAGCATACATTAATATTTATGAAATAAATACATAGTTAATCCTATAAGAAAAGGGTTGAAACTATATTGTTTTTTTTTTTGTTTTAAGCAAAATATCAAATAGATTAATTAATATCAGCCCTAACTAGGGCAGATAAAAAATACAATCAGACCAAGAAAAAGCTACTATAGCATGGACTACCTTATTATTACTTCTGGGAACAAAAGAACATAAGTAATTAAAAGATTGACGTAGGGAAATAATATGTAACAAAGTTTCAGCATTGGGATCATACTTAAAAAAAAAAAAAAGGAAATTAATACATATATGGTTAATCCTATAAGAAAAAGGGTTGTAATTGTATTTTGTGCAAGTCCATTATTGGTAGAATTTGGCAAATACTATACTATAGTAATAAATTGAGAAAAGCATTTGATTCTCTTTAAAAATTTAACACAATTTTCTCTCTTCTTTTCATCCACACATTTATCAATAAAATAATATTATACATAAAACAAAAAAAGATTTCCTACTTTTTAACCATACATTTTCCTAAAAATTACAATTTATTTCAAATAAACTCTTTTTAAACAAAACATCAAATAGGGACTAAATTCCCTTTTCACTATAAAGTAAATATTGGTAGAGAAACAACAAAATCGGGGCTGAATTTCGTTGTTAGTTTACAATAAGCATTTTTACCTTTTTTTTTTTTTTAAATTTACTTAGGGTAATTATATTGATACCACGACATTTGTTACCTACACCATATTTTAATTGTAATAATTATTCCTAAGTTTTTCTTATTTCTACACTTATGCTGTCAAGTTTTTTATATAATTTTTTTTATCATCAACCGTCAATTAAATTTTACATCTTGTCTATAGAGACAATTTTTGTCCAAAATATTTGTCAAGGAAAATTGCAGCAGCGGTCCGAAACATTTCATTTTTTGCAGACTTTACCTAAACCACCATTTTGTACCACCTACAGTCCCAAACTTTTAAAAAATATGCACCTGGAGTCCAAATGGATGGAAACCTTCCAATTTGACTCTTAGTTGACCAATAATATTGATTTCTAACAAATTTTGATCAATTGAAAAGGGTAAAAGGTAAATTTACTATAAAATAACTAAAACAAAATAAGAATGTGAAACCTTATTAAGCTAACAATATCCATTACTCTGCCACCAGAAATTGATGATATGAGCAGCCTGATCGAGCAGATCAACCGTCTACTTCTTGGAAATCTAGGGTCTACGCTCTAGCACAACTTTCAGCTCCTCGCAAGCATCTTTTCTAGGCCAAAAATAGTAAGGGCACAAAGGAATAGCCCCACCACGACCTGGAATTGCTTGGTTTATTACTATTCCAATGTTCTTCTCCATCCATATGAATTTCAGCACCAGTCTTGGTCTTTTCATTAGCTTCACTACAACTCCCAGCTTTTGTTTATCTTGATTACGGCCATTATTCTCCAAGATTGATGATGTTTCTCGAGTTGGTGACAAAGATGAACATGAGATATTAATGGGTTTAAGTTTTCTTGTGTTGTGAGGATGACGAAAAGGTGGGTTTTCTGTATTTGTAAAGCTTCGATATTTGGGAAGCTTTGTTAGGTTTCTGAAATTTGAAGCATAATTTGCTGTATGGACTGTATTTGGTTGGATGGCCATGGATAATAGCATCTTGTTGGCGAAAAGATAGAGGACGCAATGGTTTTCTTCATTTCTTAGGGGAATGCCGAAAACTCGCCCGATCTAATTGCAATCGGGTGAGGAAGATGAATGAATTTTTCTATTTTCTTATTCTTTTATTTTTTAAAGTTATTTATTTTAATTGTTTTATAGGGTTAAATAGCGAAATTACTCTTTTACCCTTTTAAATTAGTCAAAATTGGTCAGAAATAAATTTTATTAGTCAACTAACAATCAAATTGAATGGTTTCCATACATTTGGACCCCAGGTGCATATTTTTTAAAGGTTTGGGATTGTGTGGTAGAAAATGAAAGTTTGGGTAAAGTCTCCATAAAATGAAGGGTTTGGGACCGCTGCTACAATTTTTTCTATTTGTTATGAGGGCGATAAAAACTTATTTATCTTTTCGTATTTTTAGATAATCGAAATAAATAAATAATACAGAAATCAAAGGTAAATATTTTCCCTCTTTTTAATGTACATTAGCAAAATATTTGGATAGAAATTGTGATTAAAAAAATATGTTAATTAATTGAAAGTTAAGAATAATAATATGTTGAAAAAATATAGAGGACATAAAAGCAAAAGTGAGTAAATATTGATAACCTTTCTTGTAATTAACATGGGGTGTAGATACAAAAAATTGTTGTGTGAATATAAGTGACCTTTTTCAAATTTATTTTTATAAAAATTCAGTACGGGTAGCACATTTGTAGGATTACTATTGATTCTTCCAACAACATCAACAACTTAGCAGTTCAAAAGAAGACGTGATATTACAACTACTTCAACGTCATCAGGTTTTGTTGCAAAATCAACAAGCTGAAATCAAAGACTTAAGAGATCAGATAGGATAAATAGCAACAAGCAGATCAGAGAGACAGCCAGGACAGTTATCACGTAACACTGAAAACAACCTTTTTGAGCATATAAATGCAATTACAACTAGGAGTATGGTTCATTTGTCTAAAATAACTGTGGAGGAGTATGAAAATAGCAGAAAATAGAATGACCTCAAGGAGCCAAAGATTAAGGAAGAACTGGGAAAGCTTATGTCGAAGAAGCAGTTTGAGCTTGACCTCCAGTCAAAGCTTATGTTCCACCAGTTCCATACTTTCAATGAGTAATAAAACAAAAGCTGGAGCAGCAATTTGGGAAATTTCTAAAAATCTTCAAGCAACTACACATCAACATACCTTTTGCTGAGGCTCTTGCTCAAATACCTCTTTACATGAAATTCATGAAGGAGATGATGTCAAATAAGAGAAAACTAGAAGATTACGAGACTATAGCCTTGAGTGAGGAATTCAGTGTGATTTTACAATAAAAGTTGCCACAAAAGCTGGAAGATCCTGGGAGTTCTCTATCCCTTATAATATTGGCAATTTGAAATTTGATTATGTTTTGTGTGATTTAGGGAAAAATGTTAATTTGATGCGAAACTTGGGTTGGGGGAGCCTGAACCAACCAGCATCACGTTGAAGCTAGGAAACAGATAAATACAATGTCCATATGGAATTATCATAAACATAATTGTAAATGTATATAAATTCTTCTTCCCAGCAGACTTTGTGATCCTGAACATGGAAGAGGTAGCCAGTTGCCCCTAATCTTTGTCTTCGCTACTGGAAGAGCTCTGATTAACATTGAAAAGGAAAAATTATTTTTAGGGTGGAAAATGAACAAGTCACTTTCAGCATTACTCCACGAAAGGATCCCAAAGTTCAAGCTGAAAGTTGCTGCAAAGTGGAAATAGCTGTAAAAGAAAATGGATGGAACTTCAAGAAGGAAGAAAAGTCAAATGACCCTTAAGACTAGGGGTGGGCATTAACCCCCCAACCCGCTAAAACCGCCCAACCCAACCCGATCGGTTTGGGTCGGTTTTTGATGAAAATCGGGTTGGGTGAAAAACCCAACCCAACTCGACCCAACTCAACAAATTTTTTAAAAAATTAGGACCATTTAAATTTCAAGAATCTCAAGCACATTTTATAATTTTGATGGAATTCAAATATGGTTTGAACATATTTTAGTTTTATTAGCAAGTATTCAATTTATTATATTTAAGCTTATTGTATCGTACATAATTGATTTGAGTTAATAGTTGATTTATGGGCTTAATTTTTTAAATTTCAAAATCTTTTTGCTAATTGGACCAAAGCCTAAACCACCCAACCCGACCGAAACTTGATTGGGTTAGGCTAGGTTGGATTTGAACTCATGTTTGGGTTGTGTTGATTTTTTTATCAACCCAACCATAGTGGGTTGGGTTCGGGTTGGGTAAAAAACCGACCCAACTCAACCAACGCTCACCCCTACTTAAGACGATGTTGCAAAAAATAATACTGAAATCAAGAAAGTGTGAAAATGGGGAATTGTAAACTATGTAGAGTTTCACGTGCATCATTTATGTCTCCATGATGAAAATATAAAAAATTCGGGCTTAAGACTATAAACGGAGCACTCATTGGGAGGCAACACAATCATCTTCCCTTTTATTTATTATGCTTTTAGTATTTATTTCACTAGTATCACACCCGTGCGATGCACGAGATTTCTATTCATGATTATGATTAGAATCCATGAAAATATGTTGATTATACGATCATATCAATAAAAAATATAGTACAAATAATATTTTATTACAATATATTAACGAATTCGAAATTTTTAAAAGGAAACACTCATCAAAATAGAAATAAAAATATCCAAGCGTCTTAAAATTTGGTACTTAATTAAATTTTTTGTATTAAATTTGTTTTAATTTTATTTGTATTCATCACCAATTTTATTTTTAATGTATTTTAATTTTTGATTAAGCTTAATTTTTAATGTATTGATTACGTATATTTTATAAATACTTCAGTACACACGCGCACGCACACACACTCACATATATATTAATGACATACATTTATTTTAACTTTCATTTAATACCAACATTTAATACTTACTTTTATTAATTACATTTAATAATTTATTTATTTTTTGGAAATAATTTCTTGATTTAGAAAGATTTTTTTGTGGGAATGTGTGTGCGTAAAAATAGTAACGGTTATCTTATTATTATATATAGATAGATCTTTGCACAATTATTAAAATTAAAAAATATTTAAAAATATTAACCATTTTTTGGTATTTCTTTACTATAAAATAATATTAGTACTTATATATATATATATGATTGTTTTTGATTTACGCATTTTTAGGTCGACTATGCATACATCATCATCCCCCCCCCCCCCACACACACTAGTTTAAGATCATGAAAATACTACTTGGTAGAGCATAGCAAGTATCATGAGGTGATTCGGGATTTAAAACGGATTTTAAATTCAAAATAGGAAAAATGGTTGTCTTCTGTCAGAATAACCACGCGACCGCGTGATAACCAAAGCAAAAACTTTTGCTTCAGTTTTAGCCTACGTGGCTGTAAGGTTTATAAACGCACGATCCCGCAACTATTCAGGGCACAAACTCGGTAGAATTTAACTTGACTTCCATTCCTTCAATTCATAACATCATAAAATCATTCTCTCTCCCCAAATCACCCCAATTTTGATTCTTCATCTTTAGTACATGTCCTCAACACTAAATTGCATCAAATTAATTGCTTGTATCACTTGAAAATCAAATCAAATGTATGATTTTGACCACTTTAGGGTTTTTACATTATTTTTGAAGAACGTACTTTTGTTGTGCAAATTGTGGATTGATGGAGATTGGGATTAGGTTAGATGATTGTGCATTGAATTTTGATTTCTATGTGTGAAATTTTTTGGATTAATTCAATTACCCAAAGCTATGATTTCCCCTTAGAATTCACAGTGCACACGAGGTGTTTGATTTAATGCTTCAATGAATTTTTCTTCAAGTTTTTGCAAAGTTTTTGGAATGAATCACTTTGAATCATGTTATTCATTGTATATGTATCAAACAATCATGATTTACAGTGGTTTAACACATCAAATTTGAGTTTGACATCATTGTATCTTAGATGCACCACTGCAAGGCCACTGCAAGTTACTACACCCGAATACAGATGTGATCTATTTTTCCTCATCATTTCTCGACCTTAAAGAACTCCGATTGCTCTAAATTTTTAATATGTCGTTGAACAGGTTATACACTTTCACGTGTCCAGAGACGGCTTGGGAAATTTTGATTTCTCAAGGTGATGTCGGGGTATGAACATCAGTGGTCACACATACATAAACAAAGAGATGGAATATCTCCTCTACACCTGGGAAGTACTAGTACCCTCTCTCTTTTATCTCGTTTTTCTTATTTGCATCTACTTCATAAACATTGAGGACAATATTTTTTTCTAATTTGGGGGTGAAAATCTCGTCCATTCATTTTATATTCATTCTATGCATTCATTTGGTTATTTTTGGGATATATATATAATCGAGAAATCTATTAAAAAAATGAAAATTTTGAAAATTTTCTATTGATTTGTTAACTGCCTTCGATATAGTTCTAGATGAATTTGTGCTTTAAGTTAGATTTCTAGACAACTTTTTTTTTTTTTTTAACTTGAGTTTTCATTGAACAACTTATCCATGTTAGACTTTATAAAAATTGATCACATAGCCATGTCGAATTATTGATCGTGTAAGAATGTATTTTGCATATGTGAGGTATTTGTTATGTAAACACAGCACACGAATGATTTTAAAATCCTTAACCTTAAATCTATAGAAATCCTTACCTTTAAAAGAAACCAAACTTGTGCAAAAAGCAGTTTGGAGCGGTAAGGTTAGTTTAAGTTGGCATGAAAGGTTGAGGTTTTGAAATTCTTGTTTAGTGCCTTTGGTTAAAGGTGTTTTTAGTCAACAAGTATAAAACAACATTGCGGTAATAAAAATAGTCTTATTCTTCTCTTCGTATCCTTTTTTACTCAAACAATTAAGCTTTTAAGAGTTTTAAAACTTGGTATGCTAAATTCATCTAAGTTGGGAGTTATCAGCCTAAAGCTCACTACATCACATAAAAAGCAAATGAGAAAAGTATTGCACAATGATGAGAAAAAAGACAAAAGACATAAAAAAGTCAGCTATAAATAAATAATTAAAAAAGAGCATAGTGTAAGATTTGAGACCGAAGCCTTGTAGACGGGGGATGTGAAATTAGGAATTGATTTCCATTGACTTCTTTATGCAGACTTGCCTAATTATGACTACCTCGTGTGGAAAAATGTAAAATACAAATGTTCAGAAACCACAATAGAGGGAACCTTGAGATTTAAGAGAAAAGCGTAAGTTTGTGATCATCCATGAGAGTTGTAGGGAAAATCAATAGAAAATCATTGTTGATCACATGGAATTCGGGTTAGCTTTCAAATAATTGAGCCACGTGTTGAGTATATTTTTATATGGGCCCGCACTTGATTTTGTTGGTCAGCTTTCTTTTCTAAAAGTGCATTTTTTATTTTAACTTGAGGCATGTGGCTATCAAGTTATAGTTTAATAATACTTGTTATTTAATTTGTTTGTGCATTTGCATATTAGTTCTAGTTTGTTCGATGACGAACATTCATTCTAGTTTGAGAGTATTTGATAAGTGTATTTTATACACTTATTTATATGTAAAAATTACGATAATATGTTGTCATTTTGGAATAAATTCTACTTAATTGGTTGTTATTTGTTCTTACTTTATAAAACATCCCAAAAGATAGAGAATTGAGCATTTGAAGTGAATTAAAGGTAAAAGAGGATGAATGAAGCTTAATTGTGTACACAAGGAGTCGAGGGAGTCAATCGAGGCAAAAAAGGAGTTAATCAGAAGAAACCAAAAATATAGGAAACAAAATGCTCTAATTGGGAGATGGAGGATTGATGGAGCAAATAAAACATGAGGGCAAACATGAAAGGATAATAGCGTAGCCACAGAACTTTTGTGTAGCGACCGAGAAATTTTCGTGATTTTATTCAAATAAATATTTTTTAAAAGCGTGTCGCTTCGACTTTGCCCATCATTTAGTTATTTATTTTTAAACGCGTGCTCGTCTAGCCAGTTAAGTGAAAAATTTAATTTATTCAAAATCTTCGTCAAATTTCAATCTTTATCAAAAATATTTCAATATCACAGTTTATTTTCAAAAGTCCAAGTATTAATTATATTAAGTCCCAATTTTAAATATTTTAATCCAATCCAACTTATCGAGCCCAAATATTTTTACCAATCATTCAAGCCCATTTAAAAACCCAATAAGTCTTTTCTTGGCCCAATCAATTCAATAGCTTCTTCCTCCCCAAGTCATTCCTTACATAATCAATACTTATTTCCAAAATTCTTACAAGTTTTCCATAAATCAAGATTTAACTTAAACTACCATGTTTAACACCTAAATCAACTATTAAATAGATCCCCCAACTCTTTTCCCTCGACACACAGACCTTCAACTCCAGCAAGGTAACATTCTTCCTCCCACCTCCAATCGACCTTCATACCAAGTTATTCCAAATGAAGAATTCACCTCCCAAATCAGCCGGCCACAATCGAAACCAAGCATCAATTCACTGCAACTCCATACCGCAAACAAATCTGCCTTCACACCACAACACCAATTACCACCAAAAATCACCACCAACCACCACATACATCCATCAACAACAACAAAAACTCAGACTCAAATCATCAAGAACCGACCAGACCCAGCCCGCAATCACTGTACCACAAATCCGCTACTCACCGTCACTGCCCCTCCACCACCGCGCACACCACGCATCCGACCCAAGCCAAAATCAGACACCACCACGAGCCAAACCCAATTCCACAACATCACCGCAGCCTCACAGCCCAGTTCACTTTCATTTTTCGCACCCAAAACCGCCATCTTCACCACCCAATCAATCGGCCACTTCCCATGTACAAAATGCCCAAATTAAAACCCAAAATCCAAGAATAGACATAACCCATAAACGTACCTCAATCACCGGCCACTAATGTCACCGGAAACCTCCCAAAACCGTAAATTTCAGCCTCGTCGAGCCTCGGTGTACATCCACCAACCAGCCCCAAAACCTTGCCCTTTTCTACCATATTTTTACCCCTTGTAGTGCCACTCGACCGCCGGCATTAACGCCGGCAGATCACCGGCGATTGCCTTTCGCACCGAGAGGACCAGCGTCCTCTCTCGTGTCCTCTCCCTCTCTCTGTTTACGAAAATGGGGAGGGAGAGAGGGATTGTTTTGTTTTATAATTTGATTTTTTTTAGTTTTGCCTTTTAGTCCCTAGCTTTTGAGAATAGTTATTTCGGTCCCCTGCTTTAAAAATGTTTTTAGTTCACCCCTTAATCCCCACTTTTAAAGTCTTTTAATTTAGTCCTTACAGTTTTTAAAATGTTTTATTTCAGTCCTTTAGTGTTAAAATATTTATATTTAGTCCCAAATTTTCAATTGAATTTATTTTTAACCAAAGTTTCTGATGGAATCTAAATTGGTCATAAACTTTTTGAGCTGGTCAATTCAGTTCCTAATTTAAATTAATTTCACAAATTAGTCCCCAAGTCTTCAATTGAGTATAGGATGACCCTGAGTTTTGACTAAAATATAATTTGGTCAGGAACTTTTCGGGTTTATCAATTTAGTCCCTAATTTCAATTATTTTGCACAAAATCCCAAATCTTTACACTTTACCATTTTAGCCCGAACTTTACACTTTTAAATTCTTTCAATTCAATCCTCGAACTTACTCTTATTTACAAAACTTTAATTTCAAGTTTCTAATAGAAAATTATTTATTTTAGGGCTAGACGAGGCGCGAGATTTTCAAGAAAGCTAGAATCATTTTTAAGCAAGTTCGGAAATATCTTAAGGTAGGTTCATTACTTCAAAAAAATCTTTCATTCTAATTGCGCAATATTAAGTAAACCCGTATTGTAAATTTATGCATGTGATTACGTAATTTATGAGAACTAGTTGCCTTCGGGCCCAGATCCACATGTCTTCAGGCATGGACCAGTTGCTTTCGGGCCCAGATCCACATGTCTTCGGGCATGGACCAATTGCCTTCGGGCCTAGATCCACATGTCTTCGGGCATGGACCAGTTGCCTTCGGGCCTAGATCCACATGTCTTCAGGCATGAAAATTTATGATGTATGAGATCCAATTGCTTATTGCATGAGAATGAGAATTTATGAATTAAGTTGCATGATTATATGTGTTATTTACCGTACAGTTTTTTTAATTTGCGCTGAACCTACCGAGTATTTTTATGAAATGCTCACCCCTATTCTTAAACTTACAAATTGCAGATTTCGGAGATGGTGGCGAATGAAAGGGCAGTGGTGGCAAATAATAATGAAGCTATATTTTTTTTAAAGTCACGATTCATGAATAGTGTCAATTTAATTATTTTTCGTTATTTAAATATGATATTTAAAGTCATGAACATCGTCAATTTAATTATTTGTCGTTACTTTCTTTAAAAGTTAAGATTTCAACGTTTTTATGCATTTATCAAATTTAATTTATTTACTGTTGAAATTTTGCACATAAATATGATGTTTAGAATTCAATTATTTTTCCCAATAAAATTAGATTTAAAGGAGAAGTGACGTCCCGAGCTTCACAGAATTTGGGGCGTCACATTTTGCCTGCGCGGCCGCGCCACTTTCCTGACTAGGCCGACTATAGGCTTTTTGCATGAGTTTGAATAGAATTCCTCCTTGATCAGTTAGGTTTATTCCAAAACTTATATATACAATATGAAGGGTACAAAAATCAGACCTTTGCATGACCTATGAACAAGCACTAAAGGAGATTTCAATGTAAGATTCTTTGGAATTCAAGCAAGGCAAAGGAGCGTGAGTTAAAGATTATCAACGTGGAATCGATTATTGGTGAAAGAGTTCCTTCCCTCTTTGTTATTTTCATTGAGTGCAATTACTTATTGTTTTTGATATTAATTACGATGTGTAACTAAATTCTCATGTTGGGATGAACGATGTAGCCTAGTTTAATTATTTTAATTCCAAACTTCATAGTTTTAATTATTCATTGCATTTGTTGAATTTATCTTGTGTCTAATGTTGAATTAATTTGCCACCAATTCATTGATATTGTGTGTTTTTTTCATCATCCGTGTGGTGAGTTAACAATCTAGACCTAGGAATAAAATCTAGTAATTTGCTAGAATATAGAGATATACTTTTGGTATTACTGCAGTCGTACTTGATTTCTTGTGTTCTATGCATTTAGTTAAGGAACAATTCTGACCCTTACATATGATTAACTTATGTAGAATTGATTTAAACTCGAGAGAGAAATTTCAAAAGAGCGTTCTATTGAATGAATTATTAGAAAATAAGATTGGAGTTTGAGTTAATTAATTGGTTAGGTGAGATCGTGAATCCCAACACTTTCAAAATCGTTTTAGGAAATCAAGTAAAATTTCTTTGTTTAATTCATAGTTTAGTAATTTAGTTAGAAAAAATAAAAACTCTTTCATTTTTTCAAATAAGGTTTAGAGCTAATAATTCAAACTCATTTAGTCCACTTTATTACTTTTCACAATCTGTACACTTGTGGGTATATTTTGCATTTACAAAATAAAGTGAACACATTCTGTAATTAGTTACAAATTACTGCATTTACCTAATGTATATTTTTTGGACAATTATTTGTTACTTTACTTGCTGTTAAGTTAAGTAATGATCTGTACCAAAAAAACATTAATAGTATTTTAATGTGCTACTATGGATTCACTGAATGTATTCATATATTATGGTGCATTTTGGGGTGTGTTCGATAACTACACAAGTCTAAAGATAGCAGGGATCCTCCTACCAACTACAATTACATACTACAACATGTTGGATATTGTTTTTGCAAGATTAAGATTGGTTCCAATGGGTGAAAAGTTTGAGAATACAATATACATTGGAAAAAAACATGGAGCCAATGAGTATTGTAGATGACAATTCCCTGGATTTCTATTAAGAGCTGAAAAGGAAGGCCAAAAAACAAACAAGTTTCCCATTGTGTATAGAGTTTGAGGAACTTTACGATGACATAGTACTTTTACCAACTCTTGAGCTGTTTACTAATACACCTACTAACTCTGAAATTTCAACTGTAATTGGCATACACCGAACTGATGCAATTGGGATTTCAATGGAAAGAATATCAACAATAGATGAGGTGGATTAAGAACTTTATGAAATGGTTTAAACCTCAAAATTACCCCTATTGCAGATGATAAAGAGGTAATTACAAATCCGAAAGGTGATGCAATTTCAAGGGACAAATATTATGCACTAAGAGTGTGTTAAAGAAGCATATGGGAGTATATGCTATAAACAAAAAAAATTCCAGTTCATAATAAACGATTAGAAAAAAAAGATTATGCTCTAAATGTTTATATGCTGATTGTGATTGGATGTTTAAGGCATCAAAAGTTTGCAAAACCAACATGTTCAAGATAGGAGAGATACAAAATGGTCATAAATATGGATTGGATGCAATGTTGGGAAATCATAGACATGTAGCAAGCTCAATAATAGGCGATGTAATTAAGCATAAATACACATTTACAAAGACCATAAACAGGCCAGTTGACATTATGCATGATATGTTGAATACATATGATTTTGATTTTTTGAATTATCAAAAGGCATGAAAAGCTAAAGAACATGTCTTTTGTACTATAATGGGAGATCCTGAAGAGTCTTATAGGAAGATACCCGCTTATTTAGAAATGTCGAAGGAAAGGAACCCATGTTCTATTGCAAGATTTGAAACTAATGGGAACAATCAGTTTAGGTATCTCTACATAACTTCAGCTACTTCAATTGAAGGCTGGAGATTTTTCAAACCTGTCATTGCTATTGATGGTACATTTTTGACAGGGAATTATGGTGTGACTTTATTAACGGCTAGGGGAAAAGATGCGAACAAGAACATTTATCTTCTTACATTGGGATTGGTGATTCAGAAAATGATAACTTCTGAAAATGATTATTTTTAAGGTTCAAATAAACATACGGTGAAAGAAAATATATATATATATATATATATATATATATATATATATCAGATCGATGTTCTAGCATTAAGAGTACAACTAAGACAGTTTTCCCAAATGCATTTCATGGGGTGTGTTCTTATCACTTGTTGAATAACCTAAAGAAAAAATATTCAAACAAAGCTAAAGTGATAGCAATACCATTCATCGCAGCAGATAGAGAATACAAAATAGGTGAATTTGAATACCAAATGAACAAATTAGAAAAAAATTGACACGAATATCTGACATTATTGGTATGTTTGATTTATTTATGATATTTTTGCATATATTTTTTACTACTCTCTTAAATTAAGTTACAATTGTAATTGATTATAGATGTAATTAGTTACAATTGGAAACAACCCACTACTATAATTTGTTACAATTGTAATTAGCTACAGGTAATTAGTTACAATTGTAATTAGCAAGTTATTTTCCTGAATATTGTCAATTAATTATACAATTTTTTGAATTTCTTGATACGAAGATTAAGGAATCAATCATGAAAGATGGACAAGGGCATGTATGGCTAGAAATTGATCCTAAAAAATTACATCAAACATTGTCGAATCGGTAAATGCGGTAATAAAAATGGCGAAGAAACTAACTATCGAGACGTTGTTAGAGTTCTTAAGGCATACATTGCAAAATGCATTTAACAAAAATTGTACCAATGCTGAGGCCAGAGTCACTAAGATAGCAACCAATCCAGAAAAAGTATTAAGGACAAATTTTTTTGAATAGGATGAAGGTATGGAATACAATTTTTTTATTAAAACGTTTTTTTGCTGAAATGTTAGAGACAGTTATTGGATCTTAACGTAACATTTTTTTTTCCAGATTTATTCATCAACTCAAGCACTATATGAGGTTACTAATGGCATGACATCTTACACAGTACATATCCAAAACATGACGTGCACCTGTATTTGGTTCCAGATTGACGGGCTGCCATGTTCCCATACACTAGTAGTAATAGGAAAACGAGGGCTTGATGCATACAACTATTGTTCAAGCTACCATACAAAAGAGCCCTATATATCAGCATATAAAGGGGATATTTATCCACTTGGAGACAAATCTCAATGGATATTTCCTGAAGATATAAAGTCACTAATTATACTTCCTCCATATACAAGAAGACCACCAGGAAGGGCTAAGGAAACAAGATATAAATCAGTGGCAGAAGGACATAATGCAACGACGTGTAGCAGGTCCGATGAATGTTCACTCAATAAAATAACATGCAAGGAACCAATTCAATTGAAGATAAAAAAGAATAAGAAATCTGGAATGCTGGAAATGTAACCAGATTTACTCTCTCTCTCTCTCTCTCTCTCTCTCTCTCTCTCTCTCTCTCTCTCTCTCTCTCTCTCTCTCTCTTTATATATATATATATTACTGAAGTGATACTATTTGTTTCTTAATAATGAAAGGTTGAAATTAGATTACAATTTCCTCTTGTGGTTGAAATATTGAATATAGACTATATTTGACCCTCTCTCTTTTTTATATTTCTCTTGTGGTTGTAACCGGCAGTTTGTTGGCACATTTCTTTTTAAACTGCATTTTTTCATTTCGACTTGTTTCCTTGTTGGTTTCTGTCTATTGGAGAGAACATTTGTAATTTGTAACTAATTAAATATTGTAATTAATTACAAAATAGTAACTGTACTGTTTTAGCCTGCACTATTTTCAAATACCTAACTTTTTTTTCCACTTGAGTTATTTTCCTATTGGTAACTGTTTGTTGGGTAGAAGATTTGTAATTTGTAACTAATTATAGTTTGTAATTAATTGCAAATTGATTATTTGATTAGAAATTGGCAGTTTGTAAATAATTAAAATTGTAATTGCTTTTTAGCCTGCACTTTTTCAATACTTGTCTTATTTTGATGCTGGTATCTGTTTATTGGATAGAAAATTTGTAATTTGTAATCAATTCTAGTTTGTAATTAGTCATGTTGGTTTCTATCTATTAGAAAAGAAAATCACTACATGAATTCCATTAGAAAAGTGCAATTGGTAATTAATTACAAAAATGTGCATTTTGTTCTTAAAGAATGTCAACCCTGAATTAGTAGCAATAGAAACATCAGGTAAGTAAGTATGCAAAATAGTCCCATTCGTGTAAGATCGCATTCAAGCAAAAAGTCGAATCATTCAGTAAAAAAATACAGCAGTAACTAATAACCAAAAAGCAATTCAGATAAATTAATAAATAACTTCACTCGAATCCAGGTTCAAAATGATCCAACAAAAATAGATTAAATCAGCAAAATCAACAATGATGATTCTATCAAAACAAAGCTGTCTATTCTATCATCAGTTATGAAAGACAAATTCTAACATCAATTTCTATCATTAGCTACTGCTTGGAAAAGATGTCATGTTCTGTTATAGAAAGCATGCATTGTTTTGTCCAAAATGATGTTACTTGATAATGTGACAAAAATGCACAGTTTCGCTCGCTATGCTTTAGATTGTACTTGGGTTAGACCTTGAACCTTGATGAGTACTATTGACAGGTATGAGATAAGTTTAAAACTTGAAACATTGGTAAAAGCACGTAGAGTTCGAATTTATTTGGAACTATTTTATGCAACTAATAAACAATGTGTTTTGGTGTTGCAGGTTCGCTTGAAATCAAAGTGGAGGTTTGTTGGGGTTTTTTGATCCCAAACATACCTCAGAGGCAATGATGATAAATCAAGACAGATCAATTATACTTCGCGAGCTTATGACCCATTATATGAGAGTTATAATATTATCCAATCTCCACAATTTGGCAGCCAACTTAAAGACAGGCTATGGACTTTACTATCCATCTTGAGGTTTTAATTGGGTCTCGACCATGTTACTTGATGGGTAGATTTTAGAGACGATCCAAGTTAACTAGGGCACCTTACTTAACCTAATTAATTGGTACCCTTCACCCTTATTCTTAGTAGAACACTCGTCCTCTCCTTCTCCCTGTGAGAGAAAATCGACCCACACCCTTTCCCTCTCTTCGTGAGTGGAATTGCTTGCCTTCTTCTTGACCACTGCTGGTCGACCTTCCTGCCTCATGGTCTTGAGCCCCCTTTTTTGGCCGGAACTTTGTTTTGGGCTCTTCCTCCCTTTTTAGTTGAACTTTCTAACTTGCCTTTGTTTTGTCTCACTTTGTGGCTTGTGACCGTGAGCCTTCTTGTGGCTTGTGATCATGAGCCTTCTTGTGGATCCTTGTGACTGTGTCCCATCCCTTCCGTGTTTGTGTAGCCTTTGTTTGGTCGTTCTCTTGGGTGTGTAAAGGTAGTGGGTGTATTTGGGTTTGTCTAGGGAGTGTTTCTCTAGCCTGGATAGTGGTGTTATCATTGTGGAGTTTGGACATAATACGGCCCCCGATTGAACACCTTACAGGCGGCTATATTGTTCACCTGAGGGAGTTTTACTTACTTCATCTAATTACTGCTTACTAGTTCCAATTATATTTCTAATCTATTGTTTAACTTTGATTACTTCACATTTTGCGAGGTTAAATTCATCATATATAGCTCTGTTTGCGGTAGCCATTTCCAATTTCTCCTTTGCATGATAGTTCAGTAAGGCCATTTGATATTGTTTTCTTCTCCTACTCATCATTAATTTCTTACTTCGATGAAGAACTAGCATTTTGTTGTGCCACTGAAAAAGTTAACAACGAAACTTTTTGAGTTGAATTCTCAATTAGAACAAGAATTCTATACTAAGAACAACAACTGAGTTCGTTGGATTGAAAAGAAATTATCACGATGCACTATGGAAATTTTTTTTGTTAATCATGCCAGCGATAAGAGCCAGTGAAGTATTATTAGCAAAAACCTCATATCATTTCTTCTTCGGTTGTTAAATACATATGTTTCTCTTTTCCTATAGAAAGTGTGATTCTTTTTCCGTTTTTCTGTATGAACGTATAAGTATTATTGTTTTAGAATTATTTACTTATTCTGTTTAATTTTTTTCTTTGGTAACGTACTATGAGGATAGAGAGTGAAAAAAAAAAAAAAAAAGACTGAATCAGAAGTTACTAATTTGTGTTTCTATTTCAATTGCATTTTCAATTGTAGAAAAAGTGACACGGTCACTTTTTTCACTAAAAACTGATAATGCTGTCAATTTTTTTTTTTTGGGAATAAATGACTTGAAAATGTTACACAACGTATCTTTTTAATTTTCATATGATTCACAAAAAATGACATGGTGTAGCTTTCTTTTTTTTTTTTTTTGAAAAAAATGACTTAAATAAAGTAACATAGTGTTACTTTTCAATTCTCAAACGATTCTTAAAAAAATCCTTACAAAACAGAATATTTTTATAAATTTCCAACAAATAGTGTGATTTTTTCTTTTCGTTTCTTTTTTTTTTTTTTTTTTTTTTCAGATAAGTATGATTTTATTAGAATTATTTTACTTATTCTGATTCATTTTTTTTTACCTTTGGTAATGAATGATAATGGATAGAGAGCGAGCAAAAAAGATAGGATCAAAATTAATTTATTAATTTCTGTTTTCTATTTCGATTTTTATGTCAATTGTAGAAAAAAGTGACATTGACATTCCTTTAAAAAAATGACTTGAAAAAAGCGACACATAGTCATTTTTTTTTTCTTTTTTTGAAAAAAACGATTTGAAAAAAAGGGACAAGTCTCACTTTTTAATTTTCATATTCATTCTGAAAAGATCCTTAAAGATCAGGGTAATTTTGTAAATTTCTAGTTTTGTTATTAGATTGAGCCAAAAATCAATCACTGTAGTCATGCCACCCTTATTGTCGACTCCAATTGACAATCTGTTAGTACTAAAATAATTTTTTGGCTCCATTTTTGGTGATTAGTGATATACATGTACGTTGTACGTGATCATGCAAGAATATTTTAAATTTTAAAATCTTGAAATTTGTAATTATTAATTATTACTTAATAGTTAAAATAACATGCTATATTAATTTGTTAGATGTAATAATGAAAAATATAGGTATTTTATTGACATTCATAGAAATACAATCTTAATGAGAGAGGAGCTAAAATACTAACATCAACCTAAACCCAATAAATACCTTTCAACGATTGACCTTCGAGGATTGAAAAACTTATGGTATTAATGTTGAAAAATGGAGCTAAATGTGGAAAATAAAGCCAACTTTGTTGAAATTGGCAAGCCACCATTAATAGTCCATGTTCACACCTATTTGGTAAGACACCATTAGCCTACAATCCTCATATGTTCACACCTATTTTATTCCTTCCATTGTTGATTCTTTGTCCAAACTTTCCCTATAAATAGAGGGCAAAACCTCAATGAAAAATACACCACCACAAAAAAGAGTGATCTTGTGTAGAGAGCAACACAAGAGAGGCATTTCACAAAATAGGGAGAAAAGTGAGTTGGAGAGAATAGCCTTTGCATAAGCAGATAAAAATACAGTGTAGTATTTTTGTACTCCTCATATTTCGAGTTAGTGAAATATATTGGTGTGGGTCCGTGGACGTAGGCAAATTGCTGAACCACGTAAATCTTTGTGTTTCGTATTTGCATTTTATTTTTGCGTATTTATATTTTCTCAGTCCAATTTATTTGTGTCACATCGATCCTGGGCGGGATTAGTTGCGTCCTAATTCCCAACAATTGGTATCAGAGCCTTGGCTCATTAAAATCTTTTGAAATTCTTAGTATGCTCTGTGGTTGCAGCCTTGACTGATCTTCCACATCAGAAAAGATTTCTTTAGACTGTTTTGTGATCGAGTGGGAGCAATGTCGACAAATGAGAAAATATCCAAAATTGACAAATTTGATGGTTCAAATTTTGGATTTTGGAAAATGCAAATGGAGGACTATCTGTACCAGAAGGATCTATACAAGCCACTAAAAGAAAAGCCAGAAGATATAAGCCAGGGGGATTGGGAGTTGCTTGATCGAAAAGCACTCGGCACAATCAGGCTGACGTTGTCAAAGTCAGTGGCCTTCAACATAAAAAATGAGAAGACGACAGAGTCTCTCATGGCAGCCCTTTCTAGCATGTACGAACAGCCATCTGCAGCAAATAAAGTCCACTTAATTAAAAAGCTGTTCAATATGAAGATGGCCGAAGGCGGAAGATTTGGGGAGCACCTAAATGAATTCAATGAAGTGACGGACCAGCTAAACACAGTCGAAATCACTTTTAGTGATGAAGTTCGAGCTCTGTTAATTCTTGGGCAGTTGCCAGACAGCTGGAATGGTACAGTCACAGCAATTAGTGGCTCTGCCGGAAAGTCAAAATTGAAGTTCGATGATGTCGTAAGCATGATCTTAACGGAGGAGATCAGACGACAATCAGAAGGTGCCTCAACTTCAGGATCGCCGTTGAACGTGGAAAGCAGAGGCAGAAATTCTAACAGAGGAAATGGGTGGGGCAATGGCAAATTCAGAAGTGGAAGATCAAGATCCAGAAATCCAAACAATTCCAACAAAACTAAGGTTGTGGAATGTTGGAAGTGTGGGAAGACCGGTCATTACAAAAATCAGTGCACAACACCTCCAAAAGAAAAGGAGGATAGGACAGAAGTCAATGTTGTGGAAGAGGAAGCGGACGATGCTTTGATATGCTCTTTGGAGAGAAAAACGGAATACTGGGTGATTGATTCCGGAGCATCTTTTCATGCTACCTCAAACAAGGAGTTTTTTGTAAACTATACGCGGGGTGATTTTGGCAGAGTATATATCGGTAATGATCAACCGTGTGGCGTGGTCGGAAAAGGTGATGTACAGATCAAGATCAATGGATCTGTGTGGAAACTGAAGGACGTGAGACATATTCCAGAATTGAGGAAGAACTTGATCTCCGTCAAGCAATTGTCGGGAGAAGGACATGTCACCACCTTCTCTGGTGATAACTGGAAGATCACCAAGGGCGCTATGATTATCGCTCGAGGCAAGGATACTGGCACCCTCTACACAACAGCGGATGCCTGTGTGACAATTGCAGTTGCTGAAAGCAAGGAGGGCCCAAACTTGTGGCACCAGAGACTTGGGCATATGAGTCAGAAGGGACTCAAGTATATGTATGCAAAGGGGAAACTACCAGAGCTTCAGTCTACTGATATAGACTTATGCGAGAGTTGCATCTTTGGGAAGCAGACCAGGGTGAGTTTCAACACTAGTGGCAGAACTCGGAAGCAAGAGAAACTTGAGTTAGTCCACACAGATGTCTGGGGACCAACCGCAGTTTCATCTATTGGCGGAAAGTCATACTTTGTGACTTTCATTGATGACCACTCGAGAAAAGTGTGGGTTTATTTCTTGAGACACAAGTCCGAAGTATTCGATGTGTTCAAGAAGTGGAAAGCCATGGTGGAAAATGAAACAGGATTGCGAGTAAAGAAGCTGAGGTCCTCCAACGGAGGAGAATATACGGATATGGCGTTCAAGAAGTTCTGTTACCAGAATGGCATCAAAATGGAGAGGACGTTGCCAGGGACTCCACAGCAAAATGGAGTTGCAGAACGTATGAACCGGACATTAACAGAGAGAGCCAGAAGCATGAGGTTACATGCAGGCTTGCCCAAACAGTTTTGGGCAGAAGCAGTCAACACAGCGGTGTACTTGATCAATCGAGGACCCTCGGTACCGTTGGAGTACAGGATACCGGAGGAAGTATGGAGCAGAAAAGAAATAAAACTTTCCCACTTGAAAGTTTTTGGATGTGTCGCATATGCACATATTAGTGACCAGGCAAGGGGCAAGTTAGACCCCAAATCACTAAAGTGCACATTCATTGGATATGGCGGAGATGAGTTCGGCTACCGCTTATGGGATGACCAGAACAGAAAGGTCATCAGAAGCAGGGATGTCATATTCAACGAGAAGGTTATGTACAAGGACAGAAATGCAGTGCAGTCCGATGACACAGTACATGATGATCCAACATATGTTGAGTTGGATGCTCCAGAAAGTAGTATGTCGCAGCAGACAGAGTAGGATCTGCAGTTACAGGAGCCTGTTCTAGAGACTGATGCATCACAGTCTCCAGTCCCTGTTCTTAGAAGGTCAACCAGACCTCATGTTCCAAATAGAAAGTACATGAGTTACATGTTACTTACTGATGCAGGTGAACCTGAATGCTATCATGAGGCATGTCAGGTCGGTGATTCTGGCAAGTGGGAGCTTGCAATGAAAGATGAGATAAAGTCTCTCATCTCTAACCAGACGTGGGAACTAGCCGAGTTACCTACAGGGAAGAGAGCTCTACACAATAAGTGGGTGTACAGAATCAAGGAGGAACATGATGGATCAAAGAGATACAAGGCGAGGTTGGTGGTCAAAGGTTTCCAGCAGAAAGAAGGAATTGACTACACGGAAATATTTTCGCCAGTTGTGAAGCTGACAACAATCAGATCAGTCTTGAGTATTGTTGCAGCAGAGGGTTTGCACTTGGAGCAGTTAGATGTAAAAACTGCTTTCCTCCATGGTGACCTTGAGGAGGAAATATATATGCAGCAGCCAGAAGGCTTCTCAGTCAAAGGAAAGGAGAAGCTCGTTTGCAAATTGAAGAAGAGCCTGTATGGCTTAAAGCAAGCCCCGAGACAGTGGTACAAGAAGTTCGACGGATTTATGCAGAAAAATGGTTACTTCAAATGTAATGCTGACCATTGTTGCTACTTCAGGAGATTCGAGTCCAGTTATATAATTTTGCTACTTTATGTCGATGATATGTTAGTAGCAGGCTCAGATATGGACGAAATCAAGAAGTTAAAGATGCAGCTGTCAGCAGAATTCGAAATGAAGGACTTGGGTGCAGCAAAGCAGATTCTCGGAATGAGGATTTTCAGAGATAAGCAGAAGGGTATCTTGCAGTTATCTCAGGCCAAGTACATTAGTCAAGTCCTGCAGAGATTTAACATGTGCAGTGCGAAGGCTGTCAGCACGCCACTAGCTAATCACTTCCGTCTATCTAGTGATCAGAGTCCTAAGACAGAGGACGAGATAAACTTCATGGCTAAAATACCATATGCCTCAGCCATTGGAAGTTTGATGTATGCCATGGTTTGTACCAGACCAGATATTGCTCATGCAGTGGGAGTTGTGAGCAGGTTTATGGCAAATCTAGGAAAGCAGCATTGGGAAGCAGTAAAGTGGATATTAAGATATCTACGGGGAACTACTGATAGATGCTTATGCTTTGGACGAGGCGAGGTGGCTCTACAAGGTTTTGTAGATGCAGATTTTGCTGGTGAGGTAGATCACAGAAGGAGCACTACTGGTTATGTTTTCACAGTAGGTACTACTGCAGTTAGCTGGATTTCGCAGATACAGAAGATTGTTGCTCTATCCACTACAGAAGCAGAGTACGTGGCAGTAACCGAGGCTAGCAAAGAAATGATCTGGTTACAGGGTTTGTTGGCAGAATTGGGATTCAGTCAGGAGAAGAATGTTTTGCACAGTGATAGTCAGAGTGCGATACATCTGGCAAAGAATTCAGCATTTCATTCTAGAACCAAGCACATTGGACTCCGTTATCACTTCATCAGGTCTCTTCTAGAGGATGAAGTATTAACACTAGAGAAGATCCAGGGTAGCAAGAACCCAGCCGACATGATGACCAAGACAGTAACAAAGGAAAAATTGGAGCTGTGCTCAGCTTCAATTGGTCTTCTGAAGTGAAGACAAAGGAAATGACTCACACCATATTTCACAAAGAGTTGTAAGAAGGAGATATCTCAGGGGAAGCCACATTTATCCCCAAGTGGGAGATTGTTGAAAAATGGAGCTAAATGTGGAAAATAAAGCCAACTTTGTTGAAATTGGCAAGCCACCATTAATAGTCCATGTTCACACCTATTTGGTAAGACACCATTAGCCTACAATCCTCATATGTTCACACCTATTTTATTCCTTCCATTGTTGATTCTTTGTCCAAACTTTCTCTATACATAGAGGGCAAAACCTCAATGAAAAATACACCACCACAACAAAGAGTGATCTTGTGTAGAGAGCAACACAAGAGAGGCATTTCACAAAATAGGGAGAAAAGTGAGTTGGAGAGAATAGCCTTTGCATAGGCAGATAAAAATACAGTGTAGTATTTTTGTACTCCTCATATTTCGAGTTAGTGAAATATATTGGTGTGGGTCCGTGGACGTAGGCAAATTGCTGAACCACGTAAATCTTTGTGTTTCGTATTTGCATTTTATTTTTGCGTATTTATATTTTCTCAGTCCAATTTATTTGTGTCACATCGATCCTGGGCGGGATTAGTTGCGTCCTAATTCCCAACAATTAAATCTTATGAATTTGGTAATGTATTAATTGGGACCTTCAGGGCTACATTTAAAAAGTATAAATTAACAATTACTAATTTTATTTCAGAGAATATATTAGTTGATTATATAATGTTGTACATTTGTTGTAGTAGTAGCTCATTGTAAATAATATTCTTTGTATATGCTCTATTTTTGTTAGACGTGTCTAATTTGATTAATACTTTTGTGTAAACATTAAAGTATTCCTTGATAATGCAACATATATAGTTACATATGAGAGAACACATATTTGGTAGATATACTCCAACATCGATTATACTTTTGTGTCCTTGAACTTTATTATTATCATTGCAAAGCAAAGTTGTGTAAAAAATTGCTTTCTTTCAAACTTTAATGGATATCCTTCGTCATTTGCTGGACTGAGTTTGAAGATTTCTTATTTATCAATTCCATGTCTTTAAGATTTGATGGATATGTTTCATCATTTGTTGGATTGAGTTTGAAGATTTCTCATTTATCCATTCCATGTCTTCAACGTGTCTTCAATATTTGTGCACCTTATAACTACAAAACAATTTGCCTTGTGGACATGATGAAAGTATTTTGCTTGAATTTAATGTTAGATTTTTGACCCAAAATATTATGGAATAAAGAATTCTTGTTTGGCAAGAAAATTAAAGTGGTTTGATTATGTTAAGAATATTTTCTTTGTATGTATAATAAATACCAATTGAAAAAGGAATAAAATATTATTGGTATTATTATACAAGGAAAATAATTAAGGAATCCTAATACAATTAGGAAATTAACCTAAATTGTAATTAGGTAAGTTTTTGACATATTTTATTATATATGGAGATAATCTGCAGTTGAAGAAAGAGTAGCCAAAAAGATTGAAGTGGAAGAGAGAAAACAAGAAAGAGGGAAAAAGAAGGCGCGTGCCTTCGGGCGCGCGCGTTGGTGAGTGATGATATTTTATTAAAGTTGCGTTAAGTGTTGTGATGTAGTAGACATGGGTAGAGAATGTGATTTGTCTACCATGGTGTTGTTGGCACACGATAGAGAGGCCAAAGAGACTGTTGGGGTGCATGGTGCATATTGCGTGTTATGTTTAGTGTTCTTGAGATGGATTACACATGGGCGATAATTGAGAATTGACTGTCGTGGTGAATTCATTGTCGATGGGATAAATTGTGAATGTGATGAATTAGAAAAAAACGGTACGAGTGAAAGTACTGCGTGCGTTGTTCTTTTAGTTTCTTCTAGTTTTTTGTAGGGAGAAGTTGTGAGAATGAGAGAAAAATTGTATGATCGAGTTTCTTTCATTATCAATAAAAAGTGTTCTTCTCTCGTGGTTGTCAGCGGTCAGTTGAACCACGATAAATTCTTGTTCTTTTTCTCTTTATCTATTATTTTTGTTTATGTTGTTCCGCTGTGTGATATGTTTGGAAAATTGATTATTGTTCCAAAAATTATTATTAGATATGTGGGTAGGAAATTGATATTTTTCCCAACATTTAAGAGTTTTATAATAATCATTTTAAGTAAAACTTTTCATGCCTGTAAAAATTTCGTAACTTTATTGTTTCGCTTTATGCAATGTAAATTAAATTATTTTTTTTCCTTATTCGTTGGATCTGACCTTTCAGTTTTGGATTTTTCTCTATTTTAAAGTTGACTGGATTTTTCTCTATTTTAAAGTTGACCTTGTTTGGAAAGCGGATAATTGGGATATAGAACTAAGTGAATAAGTGCAGCTAGAAAACACAGCTCGACTCGTAATTGATTCTACTTATCAAGAGTTAGTGATTATAAATCGCATAACTATTTCTTACAAGAAAATAAAGAGGAGAAAAAAGTAGTTTGTATTCGTTTGTGGTACGTCATCCTTAATTAATATCTCGACAACTTACAATCTCATGTATATTCGTTATTGAAATTTACTTCTCGTGTACCAAATTTTGATTCACTTAAAGTGTCTTACCAAGTTCTTATACTAAGTGTACCAAGTCGGTCTAAATAATTTATAGTTCGCAATGATTGCAAGACTTGTCTTTGTTTTATACTATTATTATAATCCATGGGACCATGTTATATGAACATAGAGAGTGTCATCATGAATGTCACCTCCTCACATGGGGGTGAGGTCGTTCATTATAAGGTCGGTCCCACACACATTCATATGAGAGACGTGACACTTCGGGTGACACTCTCTTGTTCAAATATCATTATTCTAATCCATGTGATCTATTGATATGTATCAATTGTCCACCTAAATATATATTATGTTTTTCTCTATGCATTTATACAAGATACATATAAAAAACTATATGTGCAAAATGATAAGGTAATGACTGTCAATGAAATCTTTAGTAGAACCTGTCAATATTGTAATGAATAACTTTCATCACTATGTCACATTAGTAGAAAGACAAATTATATAACTACATTATCCGTCCAAGAGAATACAAGTCAAAAGTAGGTGTATTGCATTCAACCAGTCCAAGATAAACGAAAAATGAACATATCATTCTATATCAATATCAAGAAAAATAATAATAAAAATCATAAGATCGTATTGAAATTGTTTTATTTTATATTGTGTTGCGGAAAATCAATGGTCTCAAATAACAAATTGATGTGTAAAATATTTCAATTTCTTATTGAATTTTACTATAAATTATTCTACAATTGAAGCCATACAGTCAGTTTTGTAATCTCAAAAGTTTAACAAATTTTTGAATTCAAACCCATCAAATCCTACGTCTCAACATCTTTAAATATTATTATGTTACATATCAAATGAATGTAAATATTGATTTTAATGGGGAAAAATTAAGAGAGTTTTAACCGTAACATGAATTAAGATTTTTAAAGAGAAATCAACGACGTTGTTGGTAAATTGTTTATCAAATTTTTCTTTATATCCATATTTTAATTTCAATGAATGAATGAATGATTACAAATTCAATTTTATTATTAGATATATAAATTAGACATAATTGTATGACTAAGGGTGAATAAGGAATTTTAAAAAATAGATAAGAAAAATACTGTCAAAAATGTTTCTTCCTTTCAAGCCTTTTAGAAGGAGTATAGATATATTATTAAAAAATATATTAATTTAAAGCAGATAATTATGTGTTTATTATCTATTAAATTAATATTGACGTCAGTATTTTTGGTCTGGACAACAATAGACATCTGACAAAATGACCAAATTTGCTAAAAAATTGAAATCGATTGACTTAATTGTACTAAATTGAAGATGGGTAACAATGATGTAGAGTGAAAAAATAAGACTACTTTACACTGCACATTTGGATAATAATAAGTTGGTAAAAGCTCGATTTTGCTAAAGGTAGAACAATATATATATATATATATATATATATATATATATATATATATGCAACAAGTATTTGATGAAATAAAACATTAAAATAATCGATTAGTCGCAAAATAAATAATTGATGTCGACACTTGAATCCCCAAAAAAATGCTCAAAATAAGTATTAGACAACTTAAAAGCATGCATAGATACACATCAGCTCTCTTAATGCTAAGACAATAGGTTATATATACGAATGTGAAAAATCATGAGTGTAAATGTCATACAAAATTACTAACTATTAATAAGCAGACTGTGACTTTTTGCCATAAAATATAGATGAATTTGGAAGAAATTAATAATCAATAACTAAAATAATGTCATTCTTACACAGTTATATATTAGTAAGAAATTTAGTGATCATTATTTAGTAGTAACATCATTTTCTTTAGATTCTCTGTTGGGAGTGTGGAGATGAGATGTGTGAGAAAGTTACAAGAAATAGTGCTTATATGAAAAGTTAAAAAATTATTTATCCATTTTTCTATATTAAAAGTTTGTTATAAACTAGAGAAAAAAAGAGAGAAAAGTAGAGACATTAATAAATTTGTGTATTATTATGAATCAAAGCCCCCATTTATATAGGGGGAATAAGGGATTCATAAAGTAATAATATATAGAGTTTTAGGGTACAACTGTCATTCACTAATACAATATAATATTTACAATACTCCCCCTTAAATGACATATGATATTACAAAATATCTGCCTCGTTAAAACCTTGTTTGATAAAAATTCAATGGGACAAAAATATCAAACGAAGGAAAAAAAAAGTACAGTTGTTCTTAGAGTATTAAGATGAATGTTATTTCGTTAAAACCTGGCATGGAAAATCCAATGGGACAAAATATTGGCTAAAGAAAAAGAGTACAGTTATTCCCCCTAGTGTTGATCGCTGTAAATCATCGAGTTGATGTATCATAATCTTGTGAACTGGTTTCTTGAATGTAGATGCTGGTAGTGCTTTTGTAGATAAATCAGCTTCATTTTCACTTGATTGAATTTGTTGAAAATTCTGGAGTATTTTGATGCTGCCTCGTTAAAACTTTGTCAGAAAAACCTAGTGGGAAAAAACCTGAACGAAGGAAAAAGAGTACAACTATTCCCCCTGATTCAATATGTATTGAATCATCCATATAGTTACTCCCTCTGATTCAATTTCTATTGAATCGTTCATATATTGATCTCTTCAGGAGTTTCGTACAGGAGAGTATATCAATAGATATTGATAACAGCTACCTCATTAAAAACCTTGTCAAGAAAACCTCGTGGGACAAAATCTCAGCTAAGGAAAAAAAAGTGTAACGCATATTAGCTCCCCCTCATGAGAACATTACAATTGTTTGGATATTGCATATAATTATTTCAATTGTTAATCGGTGCAATATCGAATATCTTCACCAAGAACATATAAATGGCATATATCTCATATTATTTGTTCTTCGAATATAAATTCAATTATTCCTTTGAACTTGAAGAACTCTAAAATATTTCTAATCATTTGAACATGCTGCATTGAGTCATGTTCTATAATCAATATTATTAATGCATTTAATGTAGTTCTAAAATTTGGAAGTGACTTATTTACTTCAATGAACAATTAACTTATTCACTTCAGGTGAATAATTAACAATGAATTTGAATTTGAAAATCAATTGCCACGATTTTTATTTACAGTAATGGTACATCTCAATTTCAACACTTTGTCATATAGAATCATTTGTACCATTCTTCATGTAATCTAATTTTATATTATCAATCACATTCCATTGGAAATTGAATCCATTAAAGGCATATGATATATTCAGATAACAAAGTATCTTTACACTTTGATCAAACAAGTTTCTTAAAAACTTGAATTATATGTTTCAAACATATTTAATCCTTCGAGGATTATATTGTATGCTTCAAGCATAGTATATGTTTCACATTGCAATTGTCACATTGCTACCACCAAATTTAAGTCATGAAACTTTAGATAGGTAATTATTCCTATATTTCAAATAGATTTTCTCTAATTATTTCACCGTAATCCCAAAGTACCGAGGTATTGGTTACCATTTTTAATCTCACTCATTGATACTTCAAAGAATACTCTCAACGTACCGAGTTGATGATCATACATTTTGATATCACTCATTGGTACATCAAAGAGCGCAAGCTATTAATCAGAGTAAATCCTTTTTCATTAGATACATTTCTAATAATCATATAATTATCGACACTTATTGTGCATTTTTAGGCAAATAAAATATTGTACCTGTGCCAGATCTTTGAAACATTCGTTGCGCAACAAGTCGTGTATTACGACTATACCTATAGGTATTTTACTGACTGTACACTTTTATGTATTTGGACTTCAGGTCCCAAAATTTCAGGTTTTTTAATAAGTTTAATTTAGTATGAATGTATACTTTTGCCAACTATTTTTATGTCGATTTTCTTCGACATATTTTCTTTCATTATCCTCGCTATCATTAAAATTATTATGCAGCTAGCTTCGCAATTTGCTTTTGCATAAGTGCTTTATAAAGGTGTTGACACAATTATCATCTCAATTTGATTTCTTTCCCCACAAGACATAACTATAGAGATTTCAATTTTTCAATATTTCAAGTACTTGAACCTCTTCTGGAGATTTACAATTAATTATGTCAATAAATACTTTCTCACGAATATATGCCTCCTCAATAAGACCATCATAATCATTTGCTCTATTTTTCATTATTATCGCTACGCTTCAGGCTTGCTATACATCAATATAAGATAGAGCAATGTAGCTAGTATATGAGATTTTATTAATCTCTTATGCATCTTTTAATTATGTTATCTTTTGAACTTTTCGTTCGTAATTTAATTCAAACTTCTGGCTTGTATTATCAATCGCGAGGATATAAATAACATAATATGATACATTTTTTTGATTTTAAGCTACTAATCTTCCCCCTAATGTTGAGAAAATTGTCCAATCAAATTGACAATCATTTTTTTTCGATGTTGTAAAATATCGTCCATTTGGGATATATGTTCAAACAACGCATTTTTCTTAACATTCTTTATTTTTCATATCAGTGCATTGTGGTGGATCAATTGCACTATAAAAAAATTATATGGAAAAATTAGGCTCTAACCATAAGCCAATTATAACAAGGAGAACTATGGTACTGTCATGATGCGTAATAGAATTCCCTAAACAAAAAGGAAAGCATTTTATTCTCAATTAAATTAATTGGAGGCGTTTAACAAGCAAAAATATTAACCATTTATCGATATCCCAACTAACACTTATTAAAATATTGAGATTCATGTCCACTAGCATTATCAAGACACATTCTTGATTATATAATCTGAAATTTTTTGCTCATAATTTAAAATTTGAGTAATAATTTCGCAAATTTCAGGTAGCAAACACTATGTAATCATCTAATATATGTATCAAATCTATTAGATACAAATAATATTTAGATGATCAACGTGGAGGACGATGGTGACCCATTTATCACCCTAATTATTTATCAAAAATATAGGGAATTTAATCTCTATTTTAGTTAGTGACAGTGAAGAAATTTCATGAAAGAGAACAAACATCATATATGATTGGATTGAAGAATCTTCTGATTGTTCATCAAGTATCGATTTTAATTTCGCATCATTATTGATGCAGTGATGGTCCAACTGGTCATGCCAAATAATAAAATCAAATTGAACTTCTGGTTCAATATAAGATATAATTCAATGACTAAACATTATATAATAATATATTATTCAAGTAGTCAAACTAATCAATATCCTTATGACATTAGTTGTATGTTTTCCTTCAGGGATAAACATGAAATCAAATGAGATATTCTTCGAAACATATGCTACTTCGAAAAGTACGTTTTTATTACTCATTCAAAATCAATATGTCAATATTTTTCTGAAATATTGTAATATCATACTCTTTCAAGAGCAGTTAATATTATTTTATAATTGTTATGGTTCTTCGATAGCAACAACATATAAACATATTAGACTTGAATATGTAATGTGAAATAAGATTTTACTTCTTCAAGAGCAAAAATGAAATATTCTTCTAGAATATTTTATTAAATAACTCAAATGAGATATTCCTAATGTGCAATATTCTGTTGGAATATCGATTTAGATCAATATTTTTCTGGAACATTGATTTAGATTGTTTCTTTTTCTAAAATAGTGATACAATATTCTTCTGAAATATTGTACAATAATATTGAATGTAAAATATACATTCAAACAAATGTTTACTGTAAGTTGATATAATCAAAACGACATGATAAAATCGAATAATTATATCACTTTCTATGAAAATTCAAAGTTAATAGAATACAAACTTTTACTTTGAGCAGAAAAAAAAATTATGTTATTCGTGAACAAGTAAAATAATAAATTGAATATTTATCATATGAGCAATAAAATAATATTCTCTAGAATATTGAAATGTAGCAATAACGCAATATTCTCCTGGAATATTGATTCGAATATCATTCAATTATAACAATAATTAATATCTATTGTGCTATTTAGGAGCAAAATAACGAATTATTCTTCTGGAATAATTATATTTTTAAAATTGCAATTCTTCAAGAATAATAAATCAATATTTTTCAGGAATATTGACAAATTATGCTCTACAGGAGTAAATAATATTCTTCAAGAATATTGACATTAATGATTCGTTCTACCTTTCGACCTAACAATATTTGTGCTCTACACAAGTGACGATAAAATATATTTTGGAATATTTATCTAACGTGGGTTGTGTTTTTTCGAGAACACGAACATCATATTCATTTAAAATATAAATTATGCTTCTTCAAGAGTATAGAGTCAATATTCTTCTGGAATATTGAAAATGTAATAAACTGCTCTTCACCAGCAAGTAATATTATATATACAAGATATTACTTGGATTACAAGACAAAGATAAAATCTAAAGATTACAAGAATATTGGATTAACATAAACCAAGAGATATACTACAAATAAACCTTGAACATGGTAATCCAATCTTTGCTGATTTTGATTTCAAGATTTTAGGCTGATCTTGTACGTCACAAATGATACAGACAAACATAATTGATATAGACAAAAAGAAATAATGATAAATTTTCAATAGCTTATAGAAGGAAAGTTAATGTGCTGGAACAATATATGTCTTCTTCCGCTAACGAACTTATTTTAATTCTTCAAAAATAATAAATTAATATTCTTCTAGAATATTGAAAATTATATTTTATGCTCTTCAGGAGCAAATAACATCCCCTAGGATATTAATTATAATGTTGTACTACTTCAGAAGTAACAACAAATTATTTATAATAGACAAATTTACGATTAATATTTTTCTGGAATTTGAAACGCAATAATAACGCAATATTCATATGAGATATTGATTTGAAATTCATTTAATTATCAATATTCTTCTACGAAGTAATAAATTATATTAAACTATATATATGTCTATCATCAACCAATATAGTTAAAACAATATTACAAATCGTATAACCAACTTATATGTATTTATAATAGACAGTTCTGCAATTAATATTCTTCTAGAATATTAATTATTTATTGTGCTACTTCAGGAGTAATAACAAATTATTCTTCTAGAATAATTATAGTTCTAAAATTTTGATTATTCAAGAATAATAAATCAATATTCTTCTGGAATATTGAAAATTATAATTTATGCTCTTCGAGAGCAAATAATATTCTTCTGAAATATTAATTATAATGTTGTGCTACTTCAGAAGCAAAAACGAATAATAATCAATTCTATGATTAATATTCTTTTGGGAATATTAATGTATTCTTGTGCTACTTCGAGAGTAACAACATAATGAATTATCAACTTAAAAAAAATTCAACAACAAAATAATATATATATATATACATTAAACACACATAAAAAAAGTTAATGTATAGAGTATGGAACCGAACTTTGACTTGCATCCAAATCACAATTGTTACACGAGCACAAATTATTGGTTGGAGTATGAAGGCAGATGGAATTGGAACAATTATTGAAATTAAAGCAACCTCCTGAAATTGGAACAATTCAACCACGATCGGAACAAAAAAAATTCATATGCTGTCAAATTAATTTTGACGCACATTATTTTACCTTCTAACTAATATTTTGGTATATGAGATTTTGAAAAAGAAAATTCTAACTCAATTTGGTAGAGACTCATGCTGATAACGTGTTATAAACTGTAGAGGAAAAGAGAGAAAAGTAGAGAAGCCAATAAACTTGTGTATTATTATGAACCAAAGCCCCCATATATATAGGAGGAATAAATGATACATAAGGTAATAATATATAGAGTTTTAGGGGTACAACTGTGATTCACTAATACAATATAATATTTACAACAAAGTTATCTTTTTATTTAATCAAAATCAAATATTAAATTTAAGGATCATTATTATAAATTTTTAACCACTCATAAGATCACAAAAAATCATTAATGCTACAAACAATTTATATAGAATTTTATATGTACTACACAAACAATTTATATAGAATTTTATATGTACTACGTATTTTAAATTAGGACCATTACACTAACTCGTAAATGAATATGTTGAGTTTTTTGAGTGATAAATTTACATGTTAGATACTTTAATTGAACTTATAATTAGAATTTGAAGGGAGAATGATCATTATAAAATTAGGAAAAATTACATTAATTTGAGATTTATATAATTAAAATAAAATTATTTGAAGGACAAATAAATTACTGTCGAGTGTAATATGGTCCAAAAATGTTTGTCTTTAAGGACCTTTTAAAAATAGTATTTTAATCAAAATCTATATGGAATTTTATAAATACGTAATTATTTTAAAATTGGACCACTACACGCATAAATGAATATGTGAAGTTTATTTGAGTGATAAATTTACTATATTAATTAGAGGCGGCAATGGGCAAGCCGAGCCGCTTGGCTTGTTCCTCAAATACTAAGTTCAACTTGGCCCTTGAGGCTGTGTGACTCGTGGGTTGAGTCGAGTTAGGCCCACGAGCCCTCTGTATTTTTTTTTAGTAAGACTAGAAGTAAAATTGATTAGTTGAGGTTTGAGATGAACTACTTAATTTAATTTTCTAGTAGACGAGTTAAAATTGTATACGAACAACTTGTTACGTGTAAATTTTCTATCAAAAGGGGGTATGACTCTATTAACTAGTAATTAATTACCCCCTTTGGGGGGGGGGGTAATATTTTGTTATGTTCTATCGCTTGAAAGAGTTGACGAGATTCACTAGATCTCACGATGAATGAACAAGAGAGGAAAGGCTCAAGCGAAGATCATATGATGATGGGAAAATTACACGAAACCCTACCTTTAAATTTCACTTTGTAAAAATATTATTATGAGTTTTATATTTGTGAAAATCAGGTCATAATCAACATTAATAATTAACATTAACATCAATATTTATTAATTATCAAACTCAAATTGAATCAAAATTCAGACAAAGGTGCTCTCTCTCTCTCTACAATCTCGTTATCCAGGCGAGCTGGCGATGTGGTGGAGAAGTGGCAGCGATCTTCGAGACTTGTCGCTACGGCAGCTGTAGAGGCTGTCTTCGGAAGCAAGACGCAGAAATCTTCGCTGCAGCTTCAAATCTCGAGTGGTAAGATGCGGTGATGCGTAGCTTCAGATGTGGCGAGAGACGGCCAGCGAGATCTTCGTTGCAGAGGCGATGCTGTGTAGCTTCAGATGTGGTTGCTGCTCTGCCTGCTCATATGCACAACTGCTAAGCTAAGTGCCATTATCGATCTCCAGTTTGGTGCAGGTGGCGTTGAGGTGTGGAAGAGGCTGTGACCAATTATATCAGAGGATGGGTAAAATTTGTTACCGAACTATGACTGTGTATAACCAAATGTGACCTTGCGGGGTGGGGCGGGGTGAGGTGAAATTTTGTGATCGAACCGTGACTTTGTGTGGTCAATTGTAACCTTGTGAGGTGGGTGGGTGGGGTGGGTGCGGGGTGGAATTTGCGATAAATTTGTAATTCTGATCGAAATATGACTTTGTGCGACCAACTGTGAGTTTGCATGGTTGGGTAGGGTGGGGGTTAATTTTTTGCGATTAAATTTGTATAAGACACTGAATTGTGACTTTGTGTGACCGAACTGTGACCTTGTGTGATCAACTGTGACTTTTTGTGACCAACTGTGACGTGATGTGACATACAATTGTGTCAAATACGACTATGTGTGATCGAACTGTGACTTTGTAAGAACAAAGTGTGACTTTATGTGATTGACCTGTGACCTCGTGTGACCTAACTGTGACCTCGTTTGACCTAATGCGACTTTGTGTGACCGAACTTTAACCTTGTGTGACTAACTATGACTTTGGAGGGGTAGGGTTTTACAACTAAATTTGTAATTGTGACTCTGCGTTACCTCGTGTGACTTAATTGCGATCTCGTGTCACCTTGCGTGACTTTAGGGGTGGAATGGGTGGGGTAGAGGTTGGGTAGGGCTAGAAAAAGTAGAAGAAATCTTTTTTTTGTGGTGAAGTGGGGTCGGGGTGGGTGGGTGGTGTGGGGATCGGGGTTGGAAAAGTAGAAGAAAAAAAATCATTTTTTTGGGTGGGGTCGGGGTAGGGTAGGGTGAGGTGAGGTGAGGTGGGGTGGGGTAGGAAAAAGTAGAAGAAAAATAATCATTTTTTAGAGTGGGGTGCGTGGGTGGGTAGGGTGGGGTCGAGGTCGGGTTGGGGGTTGGAAAAAGTAGAAGAAAAAAATTATTTTTTGGGTGGGTGGGTGGGTGCATGGGTGGGGTGGGGTAGGGTAAGTTAGGGTAGGATTGGTCGAGATGAGGTGGTTGGGGCGAAGTGTGAAAAAATAGAAGAAAAATTATTTTTGGATGGGGGTAGGTGGTGGCGGTGTGCTGTGGGATGAGGTGGGGCGGTTGGGGGAAATGTGAAAAAATAGAAGAAAAATCATTTTTGGACGAGGACGTGATGTGACCCACAATTGTGTCAAATATAATTATGTGTGACCGAACTGTGACTTTGTAAGAACGAAGTGTGAGTTTATGTGATCGACTTGTGACCTCGTTTGACCTAATTGTGACCTCCTGTGACCTCGTTTGACCAAACTGCAACTTTGTGTGATCGAACTTTGACCTTGTGTGACCAACTGTGACTTAAGAGGGGTGGGATTTTATAACTAAATTTGTAATTGTGACTCTATGTGACATTGTGTTACTTAACTGTGATCTCGTGTCAACTTACGTGACTGACTGTGATTTTGGGGGTGGGGATAGTGGTGTAGTGGTCGGGTGGGGCTAGAAAAAGTAGAAGAAATCATTTTTTGTGGTGAGGTAGGGTCGGGGTGGGTGGGGTCGGGGTCGGAAAAGTAGAAGAAAAAAATCATTTTTTTTGGTGGGTGGGGGTATGGTAGGGTAGGGAAAAGTAGAAGAAAAAAATCATTTTTTTGGAGCGGGGTAGGTGGGTGGGTAGGGTGGGGTCTAGGCTGGGTTGGGGGTTGGAAAAAGTGGAAGAAAAAAATTATTTTTTGAGTGGGTGGGATAGGGTGGGTTGAGATGAGGTGGGATGGGGTAGGCGGTTGGGGAGAAGTGTGAAAAAATAGAAGAAAAATCATTTTTAAGTGGAGTGGGGGTGGTTGGGTGGGGTGTAAAAAATAGAAGAAAAATCATTTTTGGATGGAGTTAGGGTGGGATAGGATGTGGCGGTTGAGGTGAAGTGTGAAAAAATAGAAGAAAAATCTTTTTTGGTGGGGTCTGGTGGGGTTGTTAAGGTGGGGTGTGAAAATATAGAAGAAAAATCATATTTCGGTGGGGTAGGATGGGGTGGGGTGGGTGGCGATGTAGGGTCGGGGCGGGGTGTGTAGGGGTGTGAAAAATTAGGAGAAAAATTTTAATTTTGGGTGGGGTGGGATGGGGTTGGGGATGGGTGGCGGGGTAGGGTCTGGGCAAGTCGTGGAAAAGTAGTAAAAAAAAATCATTTTAGATGAGGTGGGTTGGGGTAGGGTCTGGGGCGAAGCTGGTGGGGGAGTCGAAAATTAGAAGGAAAAAAATTAATTTAGGGTGAGGTGGGTGGGGTTGGGGTAGGCGGCCGGGTAGGATAGGGTAGGGTCTGGGCGATTTGTGAAAAAGTAGTAGAAAAAAAATCATTTTGGGTAGGTGGGGGTGGGGTAGGTTTGAGTTGGGTGGGGTGGGACTAGGGGTGGTTGGTTGGTAGGGGTGGGTTGGGTTTGGGTTTGGGGAGGAGTGGGGTGGGGTGGGGTGAGGTGGGTGGGGTGGGTGAGAGGGGGTTGGGTGAGTGGGTGCGTGGGGTTTGATTGGTGAGGGGTGGGTAAGGTGGTGTCGGGGTGGGGGTGAGTGGAAAAATAGAAGGAGAAAAATCATTTTTTAAGTTGAGATGAGGTGGTGTGGGGGTGGGGGTTAAGGTGGGTGGGTTTTCGGGGTGGGGTGAGTGCGGGGTTGGGTTGTGTTGGGTTTGGATGGAGTGGTTATGGATTAGATATTGTTTTGATTTTATTATGTAATATTATATAAGTTTTAATTTAATATATAAATGATAATTATTATAATATTATATTAACAATTAACACCTAATTTTGAAAAAAAATCTTAAGTTTGTTATGTTTAAAAAGTGAAAGTTTTAGTTGTATAGGTTTGTACTTTTCCCTATGATGATTGTCCATTGAGTTATTTATTCCATACATGCATTCTAACTCCTCAGAAAATAGTTCTTTTTTGAAGTCTCGATCTGATAGATAGTGCGTTTGGAGACAAAGGACTGGAAGGTCAACCTCACCACATAAAAGATTTGAAAGTCAACTGCACCAAAGAAAAGATTTGAACACACAAGAGAGCTAAAACCTAACCAAGGCTCGACGATCTTGAATCGAATCAAGAGATGTTTCTTAGCTTTAATGATGACAAAAATGTTTTCTGAGAGGCTTTCTTTTCTGGTTTATTTTGGAATAAAAATAGCATTAAAAATGTTACAAATGATGATTATATAACGAAATTTCTAAAGATTATTTACCTGATTATGTGTAATTTTGACATACTTATTTTTTATACAAAAATGATCATCCTGTCAATTCTTGATACACATTAATGCTTCCAAAATGTCTTCTTCGAGTCGACTCCTGACTTCAGAATAAGTCTGTTAGCCTGCACTGAAAGCAAACTTTAAAGCTAATGTGCTAAGTGGAGGTGTTAGCAGATCTTTTGCAATGGAAGAAACAATTGTATATCTTCGTTCATTCGTTCGCCAAAATTTAAGTATATCAAACTATAAAGAATATTCAGGTTCTACATTCTTGAATAATTCTTGTTTAAATTTTTTTTTATTCTTCGGGTATTGCAACATGACCTGGAATCCAGATTCAGATGTTTGACGAAAAATAGGAGACATGCTATTAAAAGTACATTAGGATCCCTAATTTCTTCTAATAGATCTACTATTTCTACTTCGTCTTCTCAAAGTGAAGCAGAGGAGTTGGTGCAGAGGGTGTCCGACTAACATTAGCACCCAATCTCGTTGCATATGAGTCATAAATGTTCACTAACGTGCTTTCTAAATTGTTATATGTGATAGTGAGTCAAAATCTAACGCGTTACTAATTTTTAAAATAATATATTTAGTATTTTTTAAATTGTAATGCGATTCTGTTATGCATACTAAAGAAAATAACATAGATAAATTTTCTCAATATTTTCTAAATTTTAGTTACATGAAAACAGTATATCAAAAAAATGGATGATTTCTTTATTTATGGAAATCTCTTGCAAAAATAAAAAGATGTTCAATAACTCTTGAACTAGTGGATAGTATATCCCAGATAATATGTTGATTGAATTATAAAAACTTGTCAAAAATCATTTGACTTTAAAAGAAAATTTTAAATCATTTTATATTTACATAGACTCATTGTCATTTCTAACAGTTCTATTATCATAGTATTTGGTGATTAAATGTTCATAGTCTTTACATGATTTACTTAATAACTACGGAGATTTCCACACATGCCTATGTCAGTGACAAATATTTTAGCATCTTCACGAAATTGTAAACATAATTTTTTATATGCTTGTTTCCTTCTTGGTGAAATTGTACTGTAAATAGTATTGGCAATGGGTCGAGCCGAGCAAACTCAGCCCTTTAAGCCTACTACTCGGCTTGTTCTAGGGATAAATCGAGCTCGTGGCTCATGTTAGACGCTCGGTTCGGCTCTTCCCTTAAGGGCCAAGCCGGGATTGGCCCACAACCCGTATATATATATATATATATATATATATATATATATTGCATTTTTCTTCAAAAAAATGGCATTTTGACAAGCCTAGCCGCTCGTCGGCTCGGCATGTTTGCCATCTCTAACTGTAAATTAGTACATCCTTAATTCTATCAATTTGTTCTTTCATACATTTTAGTCCATCTTGAACAATTAAGGTTTCGTTCGACTGGAGAACTAAAATGGAAATGATTGCCAAAATCAATTTACACAATTTCTCAAACCACTTTTTAACTACACATATTTTTCCTCTCCAATTTTTAACTGCACATCTTACCTAAAAAACCCAAATAATACACATTATAATTCAAATTCTCTTTAAAGTGGCCTCCGAACGGACCCTTAAGTTTAAAATGTGACATACACTTTTAACATAAAATAAAATTCTTCACATTTAGGATTAAGAATCTTACATAGTTTATCTACAACATGTTTATTTACAATAGTATTATCGAATGTAAAAAAATGAATTTTACCTTCACAGTGATATTCTCTAACAACTGTAGTATAACATTAAATATGTTGTTGGGCTTTTGAAGATACACTATTATCTTAAAATCAATAACTTTTGCCTGCATAACCCACAGTGGATCTATATTGTATGCAGTTGTAGCTATGTAAAATTTTTCATTAATTCTTTCCTGTTGATGTCGAAAAATGGTTTTAGAGCCAACAAGGACTGCAAAATTGAAGAATATAAAAAATAGGTTTTTTGTGTAGAAAGAATGGTTGATCAAGCTTGATTTGAAATGCTTTGTTTAGGGAACTTTGTGTGGATCAGTATAATCATCGTTTCCGCTGGGTTAAGTGTATTATTGAAGAAGTTTATCTCCATTATTGGAAATTCAAGTCCCTGCATTTCCTTTTTTTTTTTTTTTTTTTTTTTTGCAGTAAGGAGAAGTCCCAGGAAGTAGAAGATAGCCAAAAGATCCTTTTTTCTATCTCTTAGATAACATATATAGAAAATGTTATTTACACCCAGGTCCCTCATCCATAAATTGCATGCTGATTTTGCCTCAAATGATTGTAAGAAATTTCATTCATATCTTTGAGTAATTTTCGAAGTGACCTCTTGAGTTTCTATTAAATAATCTCGGCCCATAGTTTGACGTGGAATTGGACCAATAAACTTTTTGACCGTTGATTGGACAATCATGACCTTGACCCTAATTATGGGATGCAACAAATGTCCCCAAGGTCTGGACTTAAGAACGCCTTAAGTTCAAAACTTGCAATGCCAACTCTCGTCTTGATTCTACTCCGTTTAATTTCTTCAGATATGTTATATTGTTCAGCAGTAAAGATTATATTCAGGTCTTCCTTTTAGATCAGAATCTTTGTCCGAGTTGATCAAAAGATGGCGGTGAAGAACTGAAGTTCTCATTGGTCCATCATGTGTGACTTGACGTTCACCTCGGATCCATAGTCAATAAATTTCTATTGGGTCATAATGTTCTTTTTTTGATCCAAGTAGTCAAATTCTTCATTTCATTTATGTACGTGATTTGAGGAGACTTTCAATAGAAGAGGTGGCAAGACACAAGGTCTGAATAGATGGTCAAACTAAAGAGGTGGCCAAGCTGAAGGGGTGAAATAATAACCAGCTGAAGAGATGAAATAATAGTCAGTTGAAGATTTGAAATAATAGTTAGCTAAAGAGATGAAATAATGGTCAATCTGAAGAGCTGAAATGATGGTTAGCCGAGGAGCCAACCCGGTGTAGTTTTGCAATGTCCCTTGATAGCTTTAGCTCTAATAGTTTCAGCTTTTATTTTTAATGAGTGAATCTGATCCTTTTAACTATTTATGAAATTTTCCAAATATTCAAGTCCTTTCATTCACCTAGATCATTCAATAGGCTCAAATTTTGTAGAAGCATATGTGCATGAACCATAATATCAGATCTGAAAATAACTAAATGTAGCGAACTGATTGATAAGAACTGATAACTTAATCATCTCATTAGTTATAATTATGAAGTTTACCGAAATGAGTTTAATTGGGCCTTGGGTGCGTGGTTATGTCTTGTCTCCAGGGCAATGATAATGAAGACTTGAGGGACTTGATTTTGCAATATCCCCTAGGTAATATTTATAAAGATCTCAGGAGCTTGGTTCTCCCATGTCCTCCAAGATTTCATCTCGTTATTCGAGGATATCATCTTCACCTTGTTATGAGGATTTTGCCTCGTTATGAGGGCTTTCTTCTTGTTATGACTGCTTTGCCTCATTATGAGATCTTCCTCATCATTATGAGGGTATGCCTCGTTATGAGGTTGATGCGTGTCGCAATGTACCAAAATAATAAATAATTCCTTACTCGTCAAGTATTAATTAATAATGTAGTAGCGAGAGTAAGGGTCGATCCCACGAGGAATGGTGAACTGAAATAGTTGCTCGATCAAATAGAATAGAATGGGGAGTTTTGTTGTTTGGAAATTATTTGAACGAAAACTATGCATAAAATAAATAATTAAATAGGATTAGAGAATTAATATGAAAAGAAATCTTGTTCTCGGGTTCGGTTGTGCCTTCAATTAATGTTATACCTTTCCTTGTAACGTGTTTCTATCCCTAATTCAATTATCAATCATAAATAATCAACAAGTTCTGATTATCTAAATTCTTCCTTATGTGTATTGATTCAAAACAAGCTCTTCAAACCAATTCTAGTCACGGACAATCCTAAACAAGCTCTTAGGATTTAATGCACGACTATTATGAAAATTTAGAAGAATAGATTGAATTGGATTGTTAATTTCACAAGCTCGAATTAATCAATCCAATTTGAATTATTACTAAACCTACAAGAGATTTATTTGCTACTAAAGTAAAGATTCAATGACAATTATGGATCAAGAATCTAAATATAGCATATTCATAAATCCAAAGATCAATAATCCAATTGGCCAAATTAAACTATTAATCAAATAAACTCAATGAACAGTCAAACAATAATAATCCAACAATTGAAATAAAGGAATAAATACAACGTTACTTGTTTGTAGGAAAAGAAGATAACATAATTAAATTGACACAACTTCCCCTTCGAACAAGATATGGAAATTTAGCCCATCATAATTGTGGTGAAATCTTGAATTTGCTCCACGAATTTCATTGATGCTTCTTGCTTGAATCCCAAGAATTCTCTTTTTTAATTTCTAATTTTCCTCTCAATTTTCTTCAATTTTCAGCCTCCTTTTTGTGGTGATTTTGCTCCTTTAATACTCCCAAAATCGTGCCCTAACTTTACCCACAAGATATACCAAATATAGACCTTGAACCAGATTAGGAAATTACTTCGCGAGAAAGTTACAGCCGTAACTATGGCCATTACGACCGTAATTGGGTTTCTGGTGGTTTTTTGAAACTTTGAGAGTTACGGCCGTAATATATGGAGTCATAGCCGTAAGTTGTTTGCTGAAAATTTTCGGAATTTGAAATTTACGGCCGTAAGTGAACCTCTACCGATCAGCGCATGTACTTAATGTTTTGGTTATAACTTTCTCTTCGAATGTCCGATTGTGGGAATTCAAAGTCAGTTGGAAAGAAGACTCAAATATCTACAATTCTTTTTGAAATATATGTTCCCAAATTCGAATTCCTTCTATATCAAAATTAAGCTTCAATCTTTGACTTAAATTCTAGTTCACAATCTTTTTAGGTTTTTGATTTCCAATTTCACCCCAAATCTTCTATGACTACAATTTTCGCCTATAATCTTCTTCCCACATGCCATTTTTGATTTGGAGTCCTTTGAACATTCCATGATTCACATCATTTTGGTCATTTTTCCTTTCTTTTTGTTCTTTGCGATCCTGTATAACACAACACATAAAGATGCATTAAACACTACTTAAATAGGATCAAACCAATAACAAAATAGGATAAAAAGTGGACTAAATAAAGCACTTATCAAGGTTACAACCCACTTCTCTTTAGCATGAAAATTCAATTGCATAAAGGAGTGGGTAAGTGTGTGCAAGAGATGTAGCATCCAATATCCCCGTACATAGCACAGATATTCAGTACTCCCGACCCAAATCATAACTCAGTGTGGTTTATATCCTTTCACCTCTCATGAGTACTCTCTTAACATCTATCAATGAGTTACTACAAGGGTATTAGTTTTGCCCAACTCCGGCAGAAATAACCAGATTAGTGTGAGTTACCCAAGGTGAAAATTCAATCAACACAACATCCCTAGCACCAAATAAAAAACACAGAATCTAGATCAAGCAATTCAAGCCACTCATAAGCATATGTAATGGGAGTTAACACCCTCACTAGATATTTCTCTCTTCGCACAAAGTGTATAAGGGTGAGAATTTTCACTCAACTCACTGCACGGAGAATCTATTACCACAAACTGCCGAATTGTCATAACCGGAGCCAAAAATGACACAAGTGCAAAGTAAAGGTCTTTACTGGGTTGTAATGAAGATTCGGGTTAGGTGGGATAAAAGGAAAATATTTAGGCTAAATTTGAGAAGGGATTTCACAAGCTAAATCCATACAAAATATGTATTTTCTCCTTCACCTTCAATACATATCTCATTGTTTCCTGATATCCAATTGAGCCAGCACTTACTTTTGTTTTTAGGCATTTGAGAGTTTGTCTTCCTCAACTAGCAAATTTTCTTGGCTAGATTTTTCTTTTCTTTGCTTTTTCTGATTTTTTTCTTCTCTCCTTCCTTCTTCTGATTTTTTTCTTTTTTTTTTAGATTACAGCTCTTCTCTTTTGTTCAAATCACCACACAGTCATCAATCGGCACAAGACAGAACTTCAACTATTTGAAACTTAGTTCATCACATAACCATCAACCAATACAAGCTTGTAAATCCCTTCTCTATAGGTTCAAGATAGAGATAATCTGAAAAAAGGGTATTCGTAGTTTGTAGTGTGGTATTAAAATTCGAAGAAAGGCTAAGGCTCAAAAGGGCTTCTATTGGTAAATGCATCATGGTAGGCCCGTTTAGAAGGTCCAATTTGGGTTAACCTAATGCCTTCACTATGTTTTGCACTTGATTCATATGCACAAGAAATCACATCCAAGCACAAACCAACCATACAGGACAGACATCAAAAAATAGAGCTTAATATAAAGAGTAAAAGTAGCTCATATGCTCAGAAGCTCACAAATTACGGTTTATATGTGCTTCTCCCATCCAATTATGAGTTATAGGTCGCTCGATCTTAGTTTTGAATTCCAAATCTATTGTCTAAGGATAGTGTCCTACAAAATTCAAACTATAGCTACTCACAAAAGCCTGATAACCTCTGCTAGACTTAAGTCGCTCAGGGTATTATAGAAAGGATTATATCAATTTCAATTTGGGTTGATTAGGTTTCAACATTTGACAATTTATCTTACTTTCAATTTATTCAAAATTTGTTGGAAGAGTTTATCTCTACGTGCTCATTCATATCCAATTATGCAATTCAGAAGTTTGATCACTCAAAAATTTTCAAAAGTGAAGCTGCTTCCTATTTTAAACACGACTGGATCACAAGAAAAGACAAGATAAAAGAAAAATAGCCAAAAGAAACATCTACCCCCCCCCCCAACACTGGAATGCCACAATGTCTTCATTGTGGAAATAAACCATACAACGCAAAAGAGGGGGGAGGTAGACTCTATGCTACAAATTCCTCAATCAAACCCCTATCATGGTCTCTATGCTATCACGTTCTCAAAGTGCAAGATATCAAGTGCCAAGGAGTAAAATCAAAGAGCACAACTTCATTAAGGTATTTTCTCAAATAGGTAGTGCACATGCTTGTGATCTTACCTAGGTATGTGAATGTAAGCAATGAAGCATACCCAAAAACACATGAAGTTAACAATAATGTTCCAAAACTATCAACATATGGAAAATGTCGAGAAAATTCGAAATTATTTGCACAATGGGTGAAGCAAGTAAAAACTCAAGGGTTGAAGAAGGCATACCTTTTGAGTCTTGTGAAGAAGTGATTGAATGTAAATTGACAACCCTACAATGCGTAATTGATGCACAAAATTCGAGGGAAGAATGGTTGAATATGTGGATGAGGGAAATGAGGCAAGAGCGAGGTTATTTAAATTTCACGAGACTTACAGCCTTGAAGCTTATGGCCGTAAGTACTGCACGGGTTTAAAAGATTTATGAGTTAGTTACAATCGTAATACATGTAGTTACGGTCGTAACTCACTTGCTGGATAAAAATTTATGAAAAACCTGTTCAATGCATTACGGTCGTGCATAACATGGTAACGGCCGTAATCTAGCTCTTTCCAATTTTTATTTTATTTTTTATTTTTTAATATTAGGTGAATGAAATGAACTAATAATGAAAAAAAAAATGACAAAAATGAAAATAAGAAAATAAAAATAGAGGGAGTAAAGAAACTCTCCTCTTGGGTTGCCTCCTGAGTAGCGCCTTTATTTACTGTTGTTGGCTCGATCTAATCATTTCTCCTTCAACTGGGATAAGGTAGATTTCCAAAGCTCAATTTCTTTTTCACGTTCTTCATTAGGTCCTGCAAAACAGGGGGTAGAAATTTTTCATCAGAAGTTGGTAATGAGATGGAAGAAATTTTACCTGATTGTGGTGACTTTGGATAGGCCTTTCCACCAAGTTCAATAATTTCCTGTACTGAAGAATCAATCACATTAACAGACTGAACAAGATTATCATCATCATGATTTTTCACGGAATCATAAATATTGAATTGAATAATCTCATTATCAAATTCCATGGTAAGTGAGCCCCTACTAACATCTATCTTGGTCTTAGACATTTTTAAGAATGGTCTGCCTAACAAGATAGGAGTAGAGTTGGGAGAGTGATCATCATTTATGTCCAATATATAAAAGTTCGCGGGAAATACTAACCCACCTACTTGCACAAGAATTTCTTCAACTACCCCGTCAGGATAAGCATTAGAACGATCGGCTAGTTGAATTATAACATTAGTTTCAGTCAGTTTAGAAAGTTTTAATGAAGCATAGGTGGACCTAGGAATTACATTGATAGATGCTCCTAAGTCTATTAAAGCACGATTTATTTTCTTATTGCCTATTTGACAAGGTATGGTAAACATACCTGGATCCTTGCACTTGGGAGGTAATTTTCTTTGAAGAAGTGCAGATACAGACTCACCCATTCTTACCATCTCATTTCCCTTTAGTTTTCTCCTATTGGTGCACAGAACCTTCAAAAACTTTTCATATCGGGGCACTTTCTTGATTGCATCTAACAGTGGAATGTTGATTTCCACTTTCCTGAACATCTCTAGTATATCCTTTTCCTTGCCCTCCTTAGTTGCTTTTGCTAACCTGCTAGGAAAAGGAGGTGAAGTCAATTTAACAATTGAATTAGAGTTTGATTTTACCTGCGGGGTTTGTGAATTTGTATCTTCCTTTTCAATTTCCTTCTCCTCTTCCTCTCCATTTGCTGGGGCCTGCTTTCGCGAACCTTCAATCACTTTTCCACTCCACAGGGTTATGGCACTCATGTTTTTAGGATTTATCTCGGGTTGAGATGGAAATTTACCTCCGGATTGTGATTCCAACCTGTTGATAGCTGTAGCCATTTGACCCATTTGATTCTCTAGATTTTGAATGTTAGACTTGGTGTCCTATTGAAATTGAAGTGTGTTAGATGCCAAGGCTTTATCCATGTCTTCAAGAGAAGTACCTGAGTTTTGGGTTCTTTTCTGATACTGACCCTGACGTTGGAAATTCTCTTGTTGCTGAAATTCCTCTTGAGGTATGTTGGAGATGAAACCCAGGGGCTTGCTACTTCCATATCTCAAATTGGGGTGGTCCCTCCATCCAGGGTTGTAGGTAATGGAGTATGGATTGTACTTTTGTCTTTGAAACGGAAAGCCCTCCTCAATATTCACCTGGGCACTACTTTCCTCTTGTAACACTGGACAAGTATCTGTTGGATTTCCAAAATGCGCACATATTCCATAGGCTTTGACTTGTTGTAACTTTCCTATAGCAAGTTGTTTAATGAGATTTGTTAGTTCAAAAAATTGACTTTCAATATTGGAACTACTTACCTCATTCACACAACGGACTTGCATATCTCTATTTGAATTGAATTACCGAGTGTTCTCATTTGTTAAGTGTATTTTATACACTTATTTCTATCCTAAAAGTATGATTTTATATGTTTGTTTTAGAATATTTGCTATTTATTTTGTATTATTTGTTTATATTTCAGAAATAATCTCAAAGTCGAGAAAACAATGGAATTGGAGCAAAAAAACAAGCAAATTGGATGATAAAAGAACCAAAGTATGCAAATCAAGAATGGATGAAGTAGATCAAGGGCTAAATTGAAAGAAAAGTCAAAGAAAGAATCAAATTGGAAGAAATTAGAAGTTCAAGGACTAAAGTATACAAATTAAATGAAGAAGGACCAAGTTGCAAATAATCAATATTTCATTCGGATCAAGATAGGATACTTGAGGACTTTTAGGAGTCAATTGGACGTAATTAGAAGTAAAAAAGGAATGAAGTATGGTAAGAATATTACCATAAATTCATTCCAATCAAACAAGATTTCTGGCAGATTTTTAGTTAGACTTTAAGAGTTAATTTCGGGGAAGTAAACATTCGAATTTGAAAAATCCTATTTCGAGATTAATTGTAGCTCTTGAAGTTATCCTTCTAAAGAAGTTTGAATCACCTCAATCGGATAGGGGAATAGAAATATATGAACAAAATACTAAATGATGTGTAATAAAAGGAAGATGACCAAATTGCTGAAATTTAAAGAAGAAAATTGTTGATGTCGGTATAACAGTGCGGCCGCACAGTTTAAAAAGCGTGCGGTCGCACAGCTTGAAAAAATGGCTACTGAAGGTTGGCTTTTCGAGGCTGCGACCCCAAAAATTCCTACAGTGCGGTCTCACGGTAGTCCCGACTAGGCCGCAGTTGAGCTTTTTGCGCGGATTTTAGCCAAATTCTCATATTTTTGACCTGGACTTCGTGAACATCTATAAATAAGAAACTTGGGGCACGAAATTAGGGGTTCAAAACTTGTCAAAGGTGATCCCAAAGGGCTGTCCAACTTTCAAGGAACCAACTGCCGCATGATTGAAGATTTTTCTACAGCATGGTGAAAAGGGTGATGAACTCCAATTATCATAGTTGTAATTTATCTTTTATCATGTTTTTAGGCTAGAAATCTTGTGTTAGAATTGTGATGAAGTTTTAACTATTTGATTTCATGTTTTTACCAATTATTTAATATATACAGTTTATGGGTTTGATGCAATTAAATAAGTGCTTTTATTATCATGCAATTGTTTGGTCAGCTTTTGTGTGATTGTCTTCATGATTTTCTATGTTCGAAAGAGTAGGATTTCATTAGAAGCTATTTAATTGTCACAAAGTCCGATAGGGGATAGAAATATACCCCTATGCTTTGTGTTATCCTATATAGTGTTCATTGACCTTTAATACTTTTCTAATTGGTTAATTGTCATAGAAATATAGTCAATTTGCATTTAGAGATAGGTTTTTATGCATCGCCCGAAAGAGGACTTCAAACATTTTAGGAACATGGATATTCAAAACTCCATAAGTTGTATTTAAATGATTTGGTTAAATACATGGATGATTTGGTTAAAATAGATTCATAATTGTGACGCGTTTGCTTTTATAAGTTTTAACAAATCAAATTTTTAGTTTAATTTTTATTTTAAATTTTCAAAAACAAAATTTACAAAATCAAACAAATTCCTTGTTCCGGTTAAGGTAGTAATCTAAAATACAATTTAACACAATCTCTGTGGGATTGATACTCGGACTCACGTCCACTTTATTACTTGAGCGACCCGTGCACTTGCGGAGCGTTACCAAGTTTTTGGCGCCGTTGTCGGGGATTGTAGTTTAAATTTATTCTTAAATTACTTTCACTAATTCGGAATTTTTACCGCTTTTATTTTATTTTTAGTTTATTTCTGTTATTTTTAGTTTCTTTTTAGTTCATTCACTATTTGTCATGTTTTCTTCTTAGGTCTTGATACTCGACATTCAAGATGGCTGCGGTTGACTTCAACACAATGTCTATACATGATTTCCAAATAAGGGAACAACTATTGATAGCTCAAGGAGTTGAAGAGGATGATATGCTAGTAGCAGATTTTATCATAGGAGAGCTACTACGAGATTTAAAAGCCAAATATGAAGTTAATGAAGCTATCCTGGATACATTACCTGCTTCATTATTTGTCTCACTCTCAACTAAATTTGATGTGCTTGATTTGCCATGTGAGGTATTTCTTTTACCAAGCGTAAATGAACATCAATTAAGGGAATCACCTCTACCGGGCTTTCAACAAACAGACCAAGAGGAAAATAATTGTCATGAAGATGCCACTGTTTCATTGTCAACAATTCAGGATCTGGACATCAAGCTCAATGAAACCTCAATCAAAGAAGAAAATCATATGGAAATAGAGGAGTTGATCACAATAAGGGAAACAAAAACAGAGACATTGAAAGATGCAGACTGTACCATGGAATCCTCCAACTCCATTGACTGCGTAATAATTGATTTCGTCATTGGCACAGACGAGATGATTGAAGTTTATGTATTGAAGTTTGAATCAATTTGTGACATCAAGATACATGACATAGGCAAAGTGAGCTTTTGGAGTAGGAATGAAAATTGGTACAAGTTCAACCGACACAAGCAAAGAAGGTCATCAAAAGCCTTGTTTAAAGTTCTTTGAACGACCAACGCAATTTGCAAAAAGTCTAGCTCTAGACTATAAATTAAGTGCTTGTTGGGAGGCAACCCAATTTTTCAAACCCTTTCCTTTAGTTATTTTGTTTATTGCTTTTGAGTTATTTTATTGCTTGATTTTTGTTTAGTTACTTGACATTGCATTTTAGGAGCACTAGTGTATTTAGAGTGCATGCATTGAGTTGTTATGTACTTTAGATAATTCTAGTATTCTATTTTTTACATTCTTGCACTTTTAGTTTCCATTGCATTTCTATTTGTTTTGCTACTTTTTATCACAATCTTCCACTTGATCAACTAGCTTAGGACATGTGCATATAGTTTAGAAGTTGGTTGCATGCATTTGGATGTGTTTAGGGGTCGAAAACGAAGTCCAAAATCGAAAAATGAAAAAATTTCAGGACACTGCCTTTTATACCGTGCTGTCGCACGGTGATTAAACCGTGTGGTCGCACTGTTCAATACTAGACAGTTTCGGCAGATTCATTTATATGTTGAATTTCCTCATTTTAACCACTTTCAAACCCGTTTTACCTCCCCCAAATCATCCCACATTGAGTCCCCAATTAGTCCCCATTACTTACACATCATTTTAAATCTATTTCATGTCTTGGATTGCATCAAAAACATTCAAGAGGTATGGATTTCTACACAATTTCACAAAATCATGCATAATCTTTTGTTCCTCATTCTTTTTGTAAATTGTGAAATTGTGGATAGTTGATGATGGGTTTAGGCTAGGATTGGAGATATTGAATTGTGATTTGTAGATGAAAAATTTTGGGTAAATTCAAGTCTCCAACTCTATGTTCTCCATTGATTTCTTCATGTGCCTGCAAGGTGTTTGAATAAATGTCACAATGAATGTTTTGTTGAGTTTTTGAAATTCTTTTTGGATGATCACCTTCATTACATATTATACATCATTTGTGCATCGTTCAATCCATGTTTACACCGATTTAAAGCATGAAACTCAACTTGAACATCATTGCACTACATGACACCTCATTTTAAGGCCATTGCAAGCACCAGTGCACCTGTTTTCAGTTTCACTGCACCTACTTTATCACATCTTTTCATGACCCAAATGAACTTCAAACTTGCTAAATTTTTGATATGTTGTAAAACGAGTTATGTACTTTCATATGCCCGTGACATGTCTCGGGAAATTTTCACTTTTTCGAGGCGATGTCAAGGGCTGAAAATCAGTGGTCGACCATATTTCAAAATTTTCAAAATTTTTCTAAGTCCTAGTTTGGGTGTATTGTGTTGATTTGTTTCATATCCTATATGATATTCATTCTTCAAATGATAAATAAGTTTGCAAGAAAAATATCATCCTGGGACACTTGGAGCCAAACTTGGAAAAGTAAGAAAGGGGTCGAATCATCCAAGCTACATGAAGATCAGATGACGCGATCCCAGTCGGGGAATCTCGTCGAACACGCGGAATAACGATAATTAAAACCTAGGAAAGATCTAAATCAGATCGACACAAGACAAACAACGAAAAATAAGGATAGAGCGACGGTAAAGCCTTGACCCGACAATCACGATGCAATTTATGACGATGCGGATTGAAGAACCAAGATTGATGAACGCCACAAGGACTTGTCAATTTCCTTGATAAGTATCGAATTTGGAAACGCCACAAATACTCTTGCGAATATTTGATAAGTTTGCTGGAAGAACGCCACAAAGATCGGATCTTTGATAAGTTCAAGAAAAAGGGAATAAACTCAACCTCTCAATTTTGGAGAATCCTCTCACAAATTTTATTAATCAACTCAAACTTTTCTCATGTTTACAATGATGAAAAAAAATATAAATAAGCAAGAAAACCTAGCATCTAATTTACTCAAAATAGAATTCTAATTATGCTAAAATTCTAAAATAGGAAAATAACCTAGAATAATAAAAGGAAATAAATTAATTGAGAAATCCGGAAAATCTGGAAAATCTTGAATTACGGCCGTGAATACATAGCTTACGGCCGTAATGAACATTCTGTCTGTTTTTGCCTGAAGAGTGTTACGGCCGTGATGAATATGTTACGGCCGTAAAAGATTTCAATTTCAGTTTTACGGCCGTAAGGAATATCTTACGGCCGTAATCAACGTTCTGCCTGTTTCTTTGATTTCCTGCCTCGGCTCGATCCTTTCGCCTTCTCGGCTCGACACCAACACGGAACTTGCTCCGTTTTGCACGTAGATCACTATCATATTACCGATGGCTCGACTTCGCCCTTCGATGCCTGGTCCGGATCACATCATACTCCCTCTCTTGAAAAGGATTCGACCTCGAATCCATTTTGGTCGGCTTTTCAAGCTCCTCCTGTTTTCCTGGGCTCGATGATCATTTTTGAGCTTCGTGCAGTCCTTTAGACTCTTGGGCTGCTTATTCTGGCCAATAAATTTCTGCCCCGTCTTAAATCCATGGCTTGATTTATGTCCCTGCAAAACAGATTTTAAAGAACTGGGGAGGGAATTGTTAGCTCGGTTAAGTGCAAGGTGTGGATCCCCGTACACCAACCTATGTCCAAATAAACTCAATTTGGGGGTGGACTCTCTTTTCTTTTTGCACTCATTCTCTCCTTTTTCTGAGGTCGTGGCCTCAACTCTCTTGTTTTCAACTTTCACACCCTCTCCTTTTTCAGAGGTCGTGGCCTCAACACTCTTATTTATTTTTTCAAACTCACTTTTGATTTTCAATTGATCCTTTTGAGCTTCTTTTGGAGATAACGGAACAAGTGTAAATTTCTTCCCACCCTTCGCAAATGAATATTGATTCTTAAACCCATCATGCACTACCCTCCTATCATGTTTCCAGGGTCGCCCCAACAATATATGACCAACATACATAGGTACCACGTCACAGACCACCTCATCCTTATAACCCCCGATGGAAAAATTGACCCTAGTCTGCTTATTTACCTTAATTTCCCCCGACTCGGTCAGCCATTGCAATTTATAAGGGTTTGGATGTTTCATCAAGCTTAAACCTAATTTATCAACCAACATTGTACTAACCACATTAGTACAATTTCCCCCGTCAATCACCATACCACAAGCCTTTTTGCCCACCAAGCACCTAGTATGAAAAAGATTATCCCTTTGCTCACCAATTTCATCCACCCTAGCCCTAGCACTAAGGACACGCCGATTAACAAATGATTCTTTTTCAGGATAGGTCAATCCTTCCTCATCACTACTACTAGCTCCAACATCCACTAACTTAGGCATTCCCTTAAATTCATCATCAGAACTAATTTCACCATTATCACGCAAGAGCATTACCCTTTTATTTGGACACTGTGATGCTATATGACCCATACCCAAGCACTTAAAACATTTAATATTTCTATCCCGAGTAGTTTGAGATTCAGAAATATTTTTACCTTTCGTCGTAGGCTCCTCCTTTTCTTTCGGCTTATGTTCAACGTTGGATTCCTGCTTCGGTTGTGATGTAGGATAAGAGGGTAAGTGTCTTGCTGCCCCCTTTCGCCTTAGCTGTCTTTCCACCTTCATGGCCATGTGCACCATGTCCTCTAACTCCACGTAATGTTGCAGCTCAATGACATTGGCTATATCTCTATTTAGCCCACTTAAAAACCTAGCCATCATAGCTTCCCGATCCTCCACCACATTAGCCCTAATCATCGCTACCTCCATATCCTTGTGATAATCCTCTACACTCCTCGATCCCTGAGTCATACCCTGCATCCTATGGTAAATATCCCTATAATAATGAGTCGGCACAAACCGCTTCCTCATTATAGTTTTTAATTCACCCCAAGTCTCCACCGGCTCCTCAAGGTTCCTCCTCCTACCCGTAACTAGTTGATCCCACCAAATATTTGCGTAGTCGATGAATTCAATCACAGCTAATTTCACCTTCTTCTTTTCCGAATAATTATTACAATCAAAAAGCCGTTCGACCTTTGTCTCCCAATCCAAGTATGCCTCCGGATCACTCCTACCCTGGAACGATGGTATTTTCACTTTAATTTTCCCAAGGTCGTCATCAACATCACCTCTACCCCCACGATGCCTCCTAGCATCCCGACGCTCCCTATCATGCCTATCTCCTCTATCCCTCCTTCGCATGCTTCCCAACGATATACTTCCACTTTCACTACCCATGCCTTCATCATCCATACCAACCTCACGCCTATTATTTCTCCTAACCCGAGAACCATCATGAGATTGATCCCGCTCGGCACCCCGATTTTCCATCTGTGTCATAAGCCTCTCAAACTGCGCCCTCATTGCTGCCATATCATTGTTACCCTGTTCATTCCTTCTGTTCACACCCCTGGGCTGTCTTCTGTCTCCAACTGAAGATGAAGATGAGGAAACCACTCTATCAGACATTTTAAGTCACGAACAAGGAAATTCGGATTTTGTTTTTTATAATCTGCCAAAGAATTGGACTATGAATATGGCAGAAAAAACGGAACTGAATTTGGACGAAAAACGAAGAAGAAAAACACTTTTGAATTTTTGGGACTGACTCTTATGGATAAAACTGGAAAAATTTATGACTGACACGAAGAACGCGAAGAACACGAAAAAAATCAAGAAAATCAAGAAACGCAAGAATCTGAAATAGATCCAAGCTCTGATACCAGATGACGCGATCCCAGTCGGGGAATCTCGTCGAACACGCGGAATAACGATAATTAAAATCTAGGAAAGATCTAAATCAGATCGACACATGACAAACAACGAAAAATAAGGATAGAACGACGGTAAAGCCTTGACCCGACAATCACGACGCAATTTATGACGATGCGGATTGAAGAACCAAGATTGGTGAACGCCACAAGGACTTGTCAATTTCCTTGATAAGTATCGAATTTGGAAACGCCACAAATACTCTTGCGAATATTTGATAAGTTTGCTGGAAGAACGCCACAAAGATCGGATCTTTGATAAGTTCAAGAAAAAGGGAATAAACTCAACCTCTCAATTTTGGAGAATCCTCTCACAAATTTTATTAATCAACTCAAACTTTTCTCATGTTTACAATGATGAAAAGAAATATAAATAAGCAAGAAAACCTAGCATCTAATTTACTCAAAATAGAATTCTAATTATGCTAAAATTCTAAAATAGGAAAATAACCTAGAATAATAAAAGGAAATAAATTAATTGAGAAATCCGGAAAATCTGGAAAATCTTGAATTACGGCCGTGAATACATAGCTTACGGCTGTAATGAACATTCTGTCTGTTTTTGCCTGAAGAGTGTTACGGCCGTGATGAATATGTTACGGCCGTAAAAGATTTCAATTTCAGTTTTACGGCCATGAGGAATATCTTAGGGCCGTAATCAACGTTCTGCCTGTTACTTTGATTTCCTGCCTCGGCTCGATCCTTTCGCCTTCTCGGCTCGACACCAACACGGAACTTGCTCTGTTTTGCACGTAGATCACTATCATATTGCCGATGGCTCGACTTCGCCCTTCGATGCCTGGTCCGGATCACATCATCAAAGCTTCAAATTGAGAACACCATCTCTCCAAACCTGGGAAGTACATAACACCCTCTTTGTTATTTTGTGTTTTTATTTAATTATTTGCTTTGAATACATTGAGGACAATGCATAATTCTAGTTTGGGGGTAGGCTCATTCATGCGCTTCATGTACACATTCATTCGATTGTGGGTAGAAAATTCAAAAAAAATTGAAAAATGTGAAAAAATCATAAAAAGTGAAAAATTTGAAAAATTTTGTTGACTTATTTATTGCTTATGACATGATTTGAATTGACTTTTGTGCTTTAGTTAGAAAATTGGACAACATGCGAACTAAATTTTTCTTAACATTCATCCATGTAAGACTTTAATCAAATTGGAGCACATAGCCAATTTCAAATAATGACTTGTGTAGGGAGATGCTTGATACTTGTGGGGTAAAATTGTGCAATTTGAACATAGAACTGATTAAAAATCCCAAACCTTAGAAAATTAGATCTCGACCTGAAATGTAGAACCAAACTGATCAAGAAGCAGTTTGGGGTGGGAAGGTTAGTATGAGTATGCATTGATGGATTTAAGATTTGAAGTTTTTAATTGTACATCTTTAGTGTAAGGGGTTTCGATCAATGGGTATAAACCATAATAACCAGCATAAAAACAGAAAAATGCTGAAGGTCTTATTCTACTCTTCAAATGCCTTTTTGACTCGAGCAAGTAAGTCAGAGGGATTCTCTGAATCTGGTACCCTAAGCTCAACTGAGTTGGGAGCTTCCGACCTAAAACTCGCTACAGGGGTCAACTAGAAAGCAAGTACGGAGAGTGGACTTGCACATAAGACGTTAAAACATCTTTAACTTTTCTGTTTAAGCCTTTATGACTCGGGTAATTAAGTTTGAGGGGTTCTCTGAACCTGGTACCCTAAACTCAACTGAGTTGGGAGCTGCCGACCTAAAGCTCGCTACAGGGGTCATATAGAAAGTAAGTGTGAAAAGTATTGCACAAAGATGGTAAAAGACAATGACATTAAAAGAAAAAGTTGTCCATATGAAAGAAAAATGGAATAAAATGGTATAAGCTTTGTTGATTGAAATTCCTAATACTTTGTTAATTATTCTTGGTCTGTCGTGCATACTTGTCTAGTCCTAACTACCGTGTGTGGAAAAATGCAATGTATACATGTTTAGAAACCACATCGATAGGAAAGACCTCGGGATATGAGAGAAAAGCAGTAAGGTTGTGATCATCCATGAGAGAGTAAGGAAAATCAAAAGAAAATCATTATTGACCACATGAGATTCAGGCTTACTCTTGCATAAAAAGTCACACATTGTCAAGTTTATTTTTGCATAAGTTTGCATCTGATTTTGGCTATTCACACACACACAATCAAGTTGAGCATCGGATGAATGAAAATATTTTATATTGTTCATATTTCTTTTTCTAAAGTGAGTCGTCAATTTGGATTGTTGAAGCGCATGGTAAATAAGTTGACAAAAGCAGAAATATATTTTTTATTTAATTTGCCTTTTCACATTTATAGTTTAGTTTTATTTTGTTCGAGGACGAACAATAGTTCTAGTTTGGGGGTGTTGATAAGTGTATTTTATACACTTATTTATATCCTAAAATTATGATTTTATATGTTCGTTTTAGAATATTTGCTATTTATTTTGTGTTATTTGTTTATATTTCAGAAATAATCTCAAAGTCGAGAAAACAATGGAATTGGAGCAAAAAAAAAATCAAATTGGATGATAAAAGAACCAAAGTATGCAAATCAAGAATTGATGAAGTAGATCAAGGGCTAAATTGAAAGAAAAGTCAAAGAAATAACCAAATTGGAAGAAATTAGAAGTTTAAGGACTAAAGTATACAAATTAAATGAAGAAGGACCAAGTTACAAATATTCAATATTTGATTCGGATCAAGATAAGATACTTGAGGACTTTTAGGAGTCAATTGGATGCAATTAGAAGTAAAAAAGAAATGAAATATGGTAAGAATATTACCATAAATTCATTCCAATCAAACAAGATTTCTGGCAGATTTCTAGTCGGATTATAAGAGTTAATTTCTGGGAAGTAAACATTCGAATTTGGAAAATCCTATTTCAAGATTAATTGTAGCTCTTGAGGTTATCCTTCTAAAGGAGTTTGAATCACCTCAATCGGATAGGGGAATAGAAAGATATGAACAAAATACTAAATGCTGTGTAATAAAAGGATGATGACCAAATTGCTGAAATTTAAAGAAGAAAATTGTTGATGCCGGTATAACCGTGCGGCCGCACGGCTTGAGAAAATGGCTACTGAAGGTTGGTTTTTCGAGGCTGCGACCCCAAAAATTCCTACAGTGCGGTCTCACGGTAGTCCCGACTGGGCCGCAGTTGAGCTTTTTGCGCGGATTTTAGCCAAATTCTCATATTTCTGACCTAGACTTCGTGAACATCTATAAATAAGAGACTTGGGGCACGAAATTAGGGGTTCAAAACTTGTCAAAGGTGATCCCAAAGGGCTGTCCAACTTTCAAGGAACCAACTGGCGCATGATAGAAGATTCTTCTACAGCATGGTGAAAAGGGTGATGAACTCCAATTATCATAGTTGTAATATCTTTTATCATGTTTTTAGGCTAGAAATATTGTGTTAGAATTGTGATGAAGTTTTAACTATTTGATTCCATGTTTTTACCAATTATTTAATATATGCAGTTTATGGGTTTGATGCAATTAAATAAGTGCTTTTATTATCATGCAATTGTTTTGTCAGTTTTTGTGTGATTGTCTTCATGATTTTCTATGTTCGAAAGAGTAGGATTTCATTAGAAGCTATTTAATTGTCACAAAGTCCGATAGGGGATAGAAATATACCCCTATGCTTTGTGTTATCCTATATAGTGTTCATTGACCTTTAATACTTTTCTAATTGGTTAATTGTCATAGAAATATAGTCAATTTGCATTTAGAGATAGGTTTTTATGCATAGCCTGAAAGAGGACTTAAAATATTTTAGGAACATGGATATTCAAAACCCTATAAGTTGTATTTAAATGATTTGGTTAAATACATGAATGATTTGGTTAAAATAGATTCATAATTCTAACGCGTTTGCTTTTATAAGTTTTAACAAATCAAATTTTCTTATTTTTATTTTAAATTTTCAAAAACAAAAATTTCAAACTTAAACAAATTCCTTGTTCCGGTTAAGGCAGTAATCTAAAATACTATTTAACACAATCTTTGTGGGATCGATACTTGGACTCAAGTCCACTTTATTACTTGCGCGACCTGTGCACTTGCGAAGCGTTACCATCAGCTATATTGGAGATTAAAACTCATGCTTATTCCGGTGTCTTGTCCATCAGTGCACCTCCACTTACGGCATCTATCATGCTTCTATCCATCGTTGCCAGACCTTCATAAAAATACTGCACCAAGAGTTGCTCACTGATCTGATGATGGGGGCAGCTCATGATGAGCTTCTTGAAGCGCTCCCAATATTCATATAACGATTCGCCAATGTTTTAGCGCACCCCATAGATTTCCTTCCGGATTGTCCTAGCCCTAGACGTAGGAAAATATTTTTCCAAGAATAGCCTCTTCATGTCACTCTAGGTGGTGACTGATCCGGATGGAAAACAATATAACCAATTGGTGGCAGCATCCTTTAGCGAGAATGGGAAGACCCTCATCTTGATTTGTTCCTCGATAATACCCGTGGGTCTCATGATATCGCAAACCGTATGGAACTCCTTGAGATGTCTATACGGGTCTTCACCGGGATGTCCTCGAAAAGTTGGCAACAAGTGGATGAGTCCAGATTTGAGCTCAAAAGTTTTTCCCTCATCCACTGTTGGGAAAGTGATACACAAGGGCTGTTGAGCAACATTCGGAGTAGCCAATTGCTTGAGAGTCAAATTGTTATTTGCTGCTACCATTTGTTGTGCTGCCCTTCTTCTTTGTTGTCGAAAAGTTCTCTGGATCTCTAGATCAAAATCACAATATTCAATATTGGTTGATCGAGTCTTACGCATGCAAGTGAAGAAATAGGCAAGCAATATTTAGTTAAAAAAATAGAAAATAAAATAAATGCAAAAAACAAAATTCTAATTAATTAAACAACTACGTTGGTTAACTGCTACCCGGCAACGGCGCCAAAAATTTGATGCGTGTCGCAATGCACCAAAATAATAAATAATTCCTTACTTGCCAAGTATTAATTAATAATGTAGTAGCGAGAGTAAAGGTTGATCCCACGAGGAATGGTGAACTGAGATAGTTGCTCGATCAATTAGAATAGAATTGGGGGTTTTGTTGTTTGGAAATTATTTGAATGAAAATTATGCGTAATATAAATAATTAAATAGGACTAGAGAATTAATATGAGAAGAAATCTTGTTTTTGGGTTCGGTTGTGCCCTCAATTAATGTTATACCTTTCCTTGTAACGTGTTTCTATCCCTAATTCAATTATCAATCATAAATAATCCACAAGTTCTGATTACCTAAATTCTTCCTTATGTGTATTGATTCAAAACATGCTCTTCGAACCAATTCTAGCCATGGACAATCCTAAACAAGTTCTTAGGATTTAATTCATGACTAATATGAAAATTTAGAAGAATAGATTGAATTGAATTGTTAATTTTACAAGCTCGAATTAATCAATCAAAGTTGAATTATTACTACACTTGAATGAGATTTATTTGCTACTAAAGTAAAGATTCAATGACAATTACTGATCAAAAATCTAAACATAGCATATTCATGAATCCAAAGATCAATAATCCAATTGGCCAAATTAAACTATTAATCAAATAAACTCAATGAACATTCAAAAAATAATAATCCAACAATTGAAATAAATGAATAGATACAACGTTATTTGTTTGTAGGAAAAGAAGATAACATAATTAAATTAACACAACTTCCCCTTTAAACAAGATATGAAAATTTAGCCCATCATAATTGTGGCAAAATCTTCAATTTGAGACTTTACGGCCGTAATATAGGGAGTCACGGCCGTAAGTTGTTTGAACCTCTGCCGATCAGCGCCAGTGCTTAATGTTTTGGTCATAACTTTCTCTTAAGACGTCCAATTGTGGTGATTCAAAGTGAGTTGGAAATAAGACTCAAATATATACAATTCTTTTTGAAATAGATGTTCCCAAAATTCGAATTCCTTCTATATCAAAATTAAGCTTCAATCTCTAACTTAAATTCTAAATCACAATCTTTTTGGGTTTTTGATTTCCAATTTCACCCCAAATCTTCTATGACTATAATTTTCGCCTCTAATCTTCTTCCCACATGACATTTTTTGATTTGGAGTCCTTTGAACATTCCATGATTCACATCATTTTGGTCTTTTTTCCTTTCTTTTTTTCTTTGCGATCCTGTATAACAAAACACATAACGATGCATTAAACACCACTTAAATAGGATCAAACCAATAACAAAATAGGATAACAAGTGGACTAAATAAGTGCTAATAAAGCACTTATCAGAGGTTTTCGTCCTCGTTATGAGGATGTCACCTCTTCGTGGACCTAAGGGTCGTGGTAATAATGACCTCAGAGGCTTGGTTTTGTTGTTTCCCCGAAGATTTCATCTCTTCATGGGGATTTCACCTTGTCACGAGGTTCAATTCTTCATGCGAGTTTCACCTTGTTATGAGAGTATGCCTCGTTATGAAGTCTTTCTCCTTGCTATGAAGGCGTATCTCGGTATAAGGTCTTTCTTCTCATTTTAAAGGTGTACCTTGTTATGAGGTCTTTTTCCTCGTTTTTTGGGTTTGCCTCGTTATGAGGTCTATCTCCTAGTTACGAGGGCGTACCTCATTATAAGGTCTTCCTCCTCGTTTTGAGGGCGTGCCTCATTATGTGGTCTTTCTTCTCATTTTGAGGGTGTGCCTCGTTATGAGGTGTTTCTACTCGTTTTGAGGGCATGACTCATTATGAAGTCTTTCTCATCGGTATGAGGGTGTGCCTCGTTATGAGGTCTTTCTTCTCGTTTTGAGGGCATAATGTCTTCGTGAGAGGGCTTAAGGGGCGTGGTTCTGCCATGTCCCCAAAGGATTTGAGGAGACCATTGACTAGAGTGGTGGTTAGATCAAAGTGATGGTGTTACTGGAATAATCATCAGTTTGAATAAACATGAGTTCGGATCATTAGTTGGAATATGCATAAGCTGGGATAAACGAAATTCTTCGTAATCAAGATATCAAGGACTCGATTGATGTTCTTAGGCTTGCTAGCAACTGAGCTCCAAAGTTTTTCAGTTCCATTTGGAAGCTAAACGTTTTGATGCCATGATACATAATAAAGGCTTTTTAATAATCTCTTACACCAACCAGAATCCTTCAGTTTCCAGAAATTGAGATTCTCTATCCTTGGAGCCATGCATGTTAGAACTTGATTTGTGCAATTAAGTCCACCATATCAAGCAGCCTTTGCATAATTTATCTATCTAGAAGTTTGCTCAACTCTGGGTGATCTTTAGCAAGTTCGCTAGAGTGCTTGTAATGGAACTGTTGATAAGAATTGAAAAGGTTGCCGACAACAACAACTCGAAAACTATTTGATCACTCAAAACCATCCTTAGCCAACTCACGGATAGAGAGTACCTCGAGCATTTAAGGAGCATCATGGCTAATTCATCAAGAGGGATCAACCACCTTATAAAGGATAAGGCTTAATAGTCTCAGGATCTTATATTCTGGTATTTCTGGATAGATGTAGATTTTAGCCAGCATACTAAAGTTGTTTGAAAAATATCAATTTTCCCCACCCACACCCCTGATACCAATTTTTTGGATAATAATCAATTTTCTAAACATATCACGCAGCGGAACAACATAAACCAAAATAATAGACAAAGAGAAAAAAGAACAAGAATTTAACGTGGCTCAGCTAACTTCCGACAACCACGTGAGAAGAATACTTTTTATTGATAATGAAAGAAACTCATTCGTACATTTTTTCTCTCATTCTCATAACTTCTCCCTACCCAAAATAAAACTAGAAGAACAACGCACGCAGTACCTCCACTCGTACCGTTTTCTTCCAGTTCATCACGTCAACAATTTATCCCTTCGACAATGAATTCATCACGATAGTCAATTCTCAATTACTGCCCATGTGCAATCCATCTCGAGAACACAAAACACGCAACATGCACCCTGATGGTCTCTTTGGTCTCTCTATCATGTACCATTAACACCATATTAGATATTTATCATTCTCTACCCATGTATATACTCCACTACAACATTGCCATCAAAATCATGGTAGACGAATCTCATTCTCTATCCATGTATACTCCACCACGATACCCAACGCAACATCACTTGCCAACACGCGTGCCCGAAGGCACGCCCCTTCTTTTTTCCCTCTCCTTCTTCTCTCTTGCTTGTCTTCTCTCTCTCTCACGTCAATCTTTTGGGTACTCTCTATCCTCTCACACAACTGGGCACATATTTAAGAATAATTTTTGCCAAAAATCTTACCTAATTACAATTGGATTCCCTTATTATTTTCCTTGTATAATAATACCAAAATTATTTTATTCCTTTTCCAATTGGTATTAATAAATACAAAGAAAATAATCTCAATCTAATTTTACCACTTTTTCTTCTCTTGTCAAAAAAAAAAATTTTTATTCCATAATATTTTGGGTCAAAAACCCAACAATCTCTACCTTGACCCAAAATCCTCCATCAAATCTTCAATTAATTGCAGTGGATAGAATCGAAATAAAAAGCTCATCAACTTCACTTTGCAATTTGACTTCTTCTCACTCCAATCTTCAATTCATTGTAATCACTAGCTTTAGCACCTGTCTTGGCCACTTCAAAATCTTTAATGACAATAAAAGACTCATCTGCATGACTCAATCACCATAGCTCCACATCTACATGATTGCAACTCCTACTCAGTATTACTAGTCCATGTGATTCGATCACCACAACCCATTGTATGACTCGATCACCATCACAACTCTACCTCAGGGTTAGTCCATCACTACAGCTCCACCTCAAACAAGTACATATCTTCTTCAATATCCTAATGTCTAAACCATAAGCTCTGATACCATTGTTGGAAAAAATATCAATTTTCCCCACCCACACCTATGATACCAATTTTTTGGACTATAATCAATTTCCCAAACATATCACGCAGCAGAACAATATAAACCAAAATAATAGACAAAGAGAAAAGAGAACAAGCATTTAACTTGGCTCAACTGACCGCCGACAACCACGGGTTAAGAACACTTTTTATTTATAATGAAAGAAACTCACTCGTAAAATTTTTCTCTCATTCTCACAACTTCTCCCTACCCAAAATAAAACTAGAAAACAACGCAAGCAGTACCTCCACTCGTACTAATATATACAAAGACTTCACCCACTAAACTAAAATTGGACAAAACCACCATTCAGTTTGAACTGAATTCACCTTCAAGTCCTTAATTAATTTGGCAAAAGTAGTGATATGAAAGTTTCAGGGTATTCATTGATGAAAAAGAAAGTTCTCTTTTTGCCTCCACAGCTTCTCAGGCTCCAAGCACATCATTTCAATAAATCTTGCTTCCTCAATTAGTTTTCGACTTTGGCAAACCAAAAGAAGTGAACAATCTACTCCCTCCCTGAGTTTTAGCTGTACATTTGATGATTGATCCCCCTCATTCGCGATTTCATCCTCGACTTCTGAATTATCAAACAGAAAACCATTTACTTGTTCAGAATCTAAACCAGAAAACTCAAGGAGCCTGGCAAACGTTCTTTCTCCTGCAACTAGAGGTCAACAAATAATTGTCGATTCAAACAAAGGTAGTGATAAGAATGCACAAAAAATTGCAAGACATTTGGAAAATATGTAACTGATGGACCGAAGGTTGGACTAGATTTGAGATGAATCGAAGCTTTCATAACCGAACTAACAAAGATATGAGGTTGTGTTTTTACGTCACACTGGAGATAAGTGAGTTGAATATAACAAATTGAACTATGGCTGAATTGACCTCAAGAGATGGAAATGAACGAGCTAGAAAAATTCTGACCGAACTGATCCAAGCTCAACTTTTGATAAATTGAGTTGAACATCAGATGAACAAGTGGGATATGTACTGCCCGGAATGATTGAACATGAAATGAACGATCTTGGACAAAGTGGAGTTTGAGTTTCATTAATAGGACTGACTTTGATCACAACTCGATTGAACTACATGGTCGAACTGAATAAGAAGGAACTGGTCGAACTGGAGCTGGCAGTTGATCATTGCCAAACTTAGTCCGTACTGGGAGAGTTTACCGAACTGATCATGATCAAATTAACTCCAGTTGTGAGTTGCCCTTGCCGAACTGAATTGAAAGGTGGAGCCGAATTGGAGCTGAACATAGTCAAGCTAATTCGAACGAATTGCACAATTATCGAGTAACTACATGGCTACCGAGTTGAACTACATGGTTGCCACGTCTGTCGAATTGAATTGGCTAATCCAGAAATTTCGTACCGCATATGAAGAATTGTATTTTCTCAAGAAGATAATTGAACTGAATTATTCCATAACGAATTGGGAGATAATTGAACTGGATTATTCCAAGCCGAATTGGGCTGAAATTGTATGAAAGATCTGGAATTTTCCCAAGCTGCAATGAAATGAACGACTTGTACAAGTTCTGGCTGAACTAAAATGAACAAGCTAGACAACCAAAATGAACTGACAAATATGGGCAGACTTGACATGGCAAAACTGAACTATCGAATTGCACTTTGTCAAACTGAACTACATGGCCGAAATGCATGGCCTGATTGGGGAGTGAGTTAACTGAGGCTGAGCTGAAGCTTCCATGGCCGATAAAAAGTGTGGTGTTTACACATAACAATACTCAATTTAGAGGCCCAACATAAAAGGAAAAACATTAGAACCCATTACAAATGAAAGGGCGACGTGGAGGACGCTGGGCAATTGGGAGATCACTAGAGTACCTGGGCGATTGGACGATCATAAGTGCGATTGGGTGATCAAGCCATTTAGGAATGAAGAAGCATTTCTTACAACTTATCCAACAACCCACATGTTTATCTACAACCAATTTCTACATCATGAGAGGTTGAAGAAGAACATGAAAGTTACTTGATACATAGAAGTTACTTGGTGCAAAGTAGTTGATGTTAGTTATACGGATAAGTAGGCGAAAGTTATGCAACATGGTGGACGACGATTACTACGTGCAAGTTACAAAGTTGATGTGATCCGAAGTAGGAGACCAAAGGAGAAGTCGACCTATCGACAATGTGACAGTGATCTTCGCGGGAAACGGCACAAGTTTCATGTTGGAATCGAGCCGAGAAGACGAAGGGGTCGAGCCGAATCAAAGGGGGAAGGTTTGGAGGCCAATGGCACATTCACGGCCGTAAAATCAGTTGTTCACGGCCATAAAATTAGTTGTTCACGGCCGTAACAGCCCCTCGGGTCAAAAGCAAGAATTCCAGGATTTTTATACTTATGGCCGTAACTCCTTCTCTGGTGGAATTCAAGTAATTCAGCAAATTGATACTTACGGCCGTGAGAGTTCTTGTTACAGCCGTAACTCATTAACAGAGAGTCACTTACGGCCGTAAGTGACATTGTTATAGCTGTAACATCTAATTTCCATATTTCGCCTTTTTTTAATTTAATTCTGTTTTTAATTATTTACTTCTATGTTTTGGGCCCAATTAGCGGCTAACCCTAGTTAGGTCAGTTTTTACATTATATTGCTTTGTTTTTCATTATGAAACAACAACTTGGATATTATTAAATGAATGTGAGGATTTTCTCTTTCGAACAGGAGGATTCCTTTGTCTTGTTCTTGAAGAACAATTCATAGAACTTATTAAATATTTTCTTGAATATTTGTGGCTTTCCAATCAGAAACTTATCAAGGAGTTTGGCATCCCTTGTGGCGTTTCAAAAACCTCGGTTCTTCAATCCGCACCGTCAATTTATTGCGTCGTGATTGCTGGATCCAGGTCCTATCGTCAATTTTATTCTTTCCAGTGTTTTATTTCTTGTGTTCTTGTGTTCTTGGCTGAATCTGGATCTTTCCTATCTTTGTTTTGTTTAATTTCGCGTATTCGTTGTGACCCCCTCCCGGGATCGCATCAAAAGTGAAGGTGGCAAATTAGAAATTCAAATAGTTGTAGGTAGTTTATTTCTATGTGTATACATAGTAGAATTATTAATGTTTAGAAGGACCAACAAATCAAAACTCTTAAAATAGAGATGTAATTTTTTCTATCTTAGATATTAGAAACTATCCTTAGTTTAGATTGTGTGCTTGCGTCCCTTGGAGGCATCATGTGCAATAGAGTTTTTCTTAGTGCAAACACCCCTTTTCAGGACTTTGTCTCAAGAGGTTTATCCTTTACACACCATCTAAATTCCCTTTTAATTGTTAGCGACCTTCCTTACCCGGTACAAAATAATTTGACACACCCAGTGGGACAGTTGGTATTGAAAAATTTGACGCATAATGCCTCATAAAAATTCCGATAAGGAGCCAAGTGCACATCGATTTCTTCCTTTCATTGTTGAAGAACAAGAGGGCCAGTAAATCCCAGACACAGGAGGATCTCGCAATTGTTATGAACCAACGATAGATTTGAGCCCACGTACCATGTGTGGAATGTTGGGATGACTCACCCCAGGATATTGTTGAGCAGGTAAGTTTACAAATTATTCATACTACTGAGAAACTTGCTCAAAATGGAAATAGGCACTATGACAACATGGCTAAACAGTTGAGCACTTTAAATGAATTGATGAATAAATTGGTTGGTCAAGTATATCAAATAAATCCTATGGGAGGGGATAACAACTTCCAAACTAGGAGCCTACTAGGTAATGACTCACCAAATTTGAGTATAAACATTGGTTATTCAATCTTGAACAAGAGTCATGGCATAGAAACACCACATATTGGTACGTCCAACATGGGAGGTCAAAGATCTTCTAATACAGGAGGTGTTGGAACATTCAATTCGGGGGGTACCGTTAATATGAGGGAAAATGTCCAAAATATAGGACCAAATGCTACGCGCATCAATGAAGGAGAAAACCAACCATTCAATGGTGTTAATGAAGTAAACAATGGTCAATTTGTGGCAAATACTGAGGTTAATAACGTCAGACCACCAGTGGTGCCTTACACGCTACCACCAGTAGGAGCTCTATTTGATCCCAATGTTGTGTTGAGGGATTAAATAACAGAGTTCTTGTAAGATCAAATAGCCATTGGGACTAGGCCAGTAGTTCATCCAACTTATAGAAAGCCTTATCCAGATTAGGCAGATCAAGCATATCCGTGGCCTAGAGGCTATAAAATACAGAGTTTATGTTGTTTACTGGTTTAGGAGAAGTTTCTACTCTGGAATATGTAAGGTGATTCACGTTGCAATGTGGTCAAGTGACTAATTACCACAAGATGAGATTGTTTCTTAGTTCACCAACAGGGGTAGCATTTCATTGTTCATTAATTTGCCAACAAATTCTGTTCAGACATGGCAATAGTTAGAGCAATTATTCCATGCTGAGTTTATAAAACTAAATCTGAAGTCACTCTGGCCAATTTGGCTAATTTTCGTCCAATGCAAAATGAATGGGCATAGATTTTCATTCAAAGGTTTAAAAACAGTCAGGAGCAAATGTTTTATACCTTTACCTGAAAAAGAATTTGTCAAAATCACCCAGAGTTGTTCCAATTTTGAACTTAAAAAGAAATTTCAAGATAGATTGTTTCCTGGTCGCTTTTAACTTAGTGCGAATGTCATCAGATATGAGCGTTTGTTGAGAGAGGAGGAACAAGAAAAATGCTAGTAAAGAGACTTATTACAGAGACCCTAATTTTGAGATATATGATATTTTTACTGGTCAAGAAGAAGTTGAGATCTATTCAACCGAATTGATTAAGGGTGATACTTATGAATGTCCCATATTAACCAAGTTAGAAATATCAAATAAAAAATAAACAACTAATGATGAAAATGAAAAAATTAGAGTGTTTTCATTCGATATTACAAATGCCGACATAATATTTGATCGGATATTTAAAGATAAAAAAATCAAATTTAGCGATAAGCATAGGTTGCCAAACCCTGAGCAAGTTAAGGGTAATAAATATTGTAAATGGGATGATGTATGGTCTCATAACACTAATAAATGTTTAGTGTTTCTCAATGTGATACAGGATGCCATTGAGTTTGGGCGAATAACCTTTGATTCAAAGAAAAAGATGGTAGTAGATAAAAATCCTTTTCCATAGAAAGTTAGTGTTGACATGGTCACTCCTAAGTTCAAGAAGCAGAATCTAAAGAAATTCAAACTAGTGGTAGATGAATAAGATGATGAACAACGTCTCAGTGTGTTTGAAAGATTGCAAGGGGAAGCTATTGGTAGAGAAGAAAAGAATCTATGCACTAGATGCCAAAAGGAAATTATTAAAGAGACAAGTGAAGTAAAGGTAAACAGACATCCTCTCCATCAAGCTAAGCCACAGCAGTTTAAAGGGCAAGTAAGACCAGGTCCTGGGAAGTCATATAGCCAATAGTTGTACGCAAAAACACTTGGAAGGTCACCTAGCCCTTGACACGAGTTCAAAAAATTCAGGCTACAGCCGTATTGCCCAAATGTATGGCACTCGTACAGTCCTAAAGCAGGGAACGTGCTCACATTTAATGAAATGACGAGGATGCAGCAGAGATGATATCAAAGGATCTATGGACAAATGATGAGACAACAGGAAGGAAAGAAGCAAATCAAACCTACAAAACCTACATTGATGAAAAAATAGAATATTAGAGAAGCCAAACAGGTTAATGGTTCAAAAGAAATAATAGGAGAAGCATCATCAAGTAAGTATCATCAGAGATCAAAATATGAGCGAAGATAGAACGAAGATAATGAGAATGATGCCAGGGGGTCCACTAATATTCAATTCAGCACGTTGCCTCCAAATGTGGCCAGCAATTATGTATTGGCCAATGAATTCCAAAATAAAGAAAAAGATAAGACAGTCATAAAAGAAACAGGGGAAGCAACATGGACGCTAGAGAGCAAAGATACTACTCCAATAGAAGTAATCCCACCAGTTGATGACAATGGGATGATTGATGTGGGAGAAGAAATAGATTTAGAAAAAGAATGCAGAACAAGGGGTGTATCACGTGGCAGGCTTCTCAAATAGTTGTAACAAGAAGGCAATCCAGTAGTTGGATTACTGTGCGAACCATCCGGACAATTGTTCGATTACTTGGTCCTATATGAAACTCCTAAATAGAAAAAGTGAGTCCCTCGCACCAAGAAGTATGTGTCACCACCAAAAATCTTTCCTCCACCCATTGGTTGGAAGAAAAACCAGAAAGTTCTGTGCAAGTAAGGAAAGTTGGGAAAGCCCAGATTGAAGATATATTGCAGGTAGATATATCCAGTAAAAGACGAATTGGAACAAGGAAAACAAAAGATGGAAGTTGAGACAGCAGAGAAGGTAATGTTCGGGAAACCTTCTTTACACTTGACAAAGCACCTAAGGCCACTGTACATAAGGGCCTCAATTGATGGCATTCCAGTTTCAAAAGTACTCATTGACAATGGAGCAGCCATCAACACAATCCCATACAAGATGTTGACGAAATTTGCTAAGGACGACACATATATAATTCCTATAGAGGTTGTGTTAACCAGTTTCAATGGACGGAAAACTTTAGCAAAGGGAGTGATACCTTTGGAAATAACATTGGGAAGTACGACTAAGACTACAATTTTCTTCATCATAGGCGGCCCCACTAGTTATAATATACTATTGGGAAGAGACTAGATACATAGGAATCAATGCATACCATCGTCGCTCCATCAATGCTTAGTATTTTGGAATGACAAAGGAGACGCCAAGGTAGTAAAAGCTGATCAACAACCATTCTTAGTAGAATCCAACTCAGTTGAATGATTCATGTATGAGGGCAATTATAGACCAGTCAGAATAGTCCAAGAAGAAGAAGAACCAAGAGTATTAGTACGAAACGAAGAACCATATTCAGTGGAGGCCTTTATGGAGCTGTTTATCCAAATATGACCAAATCGGTTGTCTTTGAAGAGCTTGTAATTGGCATGAAAATGATCAAAGAGGCATAATGCCAGATCAACTATAAAATATTTTGGCTGAAATCATAGTTCTTAAGACCAAATTAATGGTATATACAAATAAGTTTGAACGAATGATGAAAAAAGAAGAAGCGCTTGCATTATTGAAGGACAAGATGGTTATATTCGGCCTAGAACTTGATCTGCAAAATGAAGTCAACAAAATGGATTACTTGGAAGAAGAGACACCTGCATACTTGGGGGGTAATTTCACAAAGACCTAAAAGTCAGATGCGTCGCCCAAAAAATATTGATTGGGTGTGGGAAAGGAAATATAGTATGTTAGTAAAGAAACTGAATTAAAACTGAATTAATGTGAATGCAATTATTCAGTTGCGCGAAAGTTTTACCTAAGTTATCTTGCTTGTAAAGGTCCACTTTTGGCTTGATATTTGGTCTTGTAATTTAAGCATGAGCTTTATTACTTGATTTGCTTAGAGCGATTTTCAACACCTGTTTCTCCCTACAAGAGTCAGTATGTTATTCATCACTCAAGGGTGTTTCCAACTCAAATGAGGATAAAGGATGCATCGTCCAGAGTGAACATAGAATAGTCAAAAGGAGAAATGCATAAATACTCTGAATATGGCAAAAATTAATGATTGCACATTAATTCAGCCATATTGGGGGTAATTGTTGACAAATAAAAGTACCCAATTCTGAGGCCCAACTATTTGTAATTTTGGTCCCAAACAAACCTCGAGGGCGATGATGAAACATCGTGACGGAATTAAGATTCGTAGGCTTTGGACCCATGATCAAAGAATTATTGTCCCAGTTAACCACAATATATGACAAGTTAGAGACTTTATCACCCTACCTTGAGGTGTTAATTGGGTCGTTAGCCTTGTTGCTCGGTAGGTGGATCTGATCGGAGGCTCGGGTTTTAATTAGGTTCTAGATCTATTCCCTAATTAAAACCTAAACCTACCTATATATTCTAATCACTCCTCACTCTCTCGGTTAAGACACATACGCACTCCCTAAGCCTCTCTCTCTCTCTCTCTCTCTCTCTCTCGGTGATAGCGGCTGTCTCTTCTCCTTTGTGAAAACCCCAACTTTTTCTCTGTGAAATCCCACTGCATTACCTCTTGGCCCTTTCCTTTTTTTGGTTGTCGCCTCTCATTCGTGGTTGGGCTCCATGTCTTGCTCTCTGTGCGCGGTACACTCCGCGCTCCTACCTTGTGCGCTCGGCTCTGTCTGGTTCTATCTCTTCTTCATGAAATAAGTGGGTTGTGGGTTGCCTCGGAGTGTATCGTACTGTCTAAGTGTCGTGTTGCCTATTGTGGTTATTTGGGCAAATTCTGAGCCCTCGGTTCATCCCACCACATGGCTTGGATTGTACAATTAGAGGGAGTTTTACTTGCCTTTTATTGCTTTAATATTGATTCAACTATTTTACCAATCTATATTGTTTTCTTCCGCTGTATTGTGACTAATCTCGTTTTTACTTGGTGTTTTGCGAGGTTGGATTTCGCTACAATTGGTATCAGAGTCTGGATTAACTGATTGGCGAACTTCTGTGTTTTGGAATCGATATTTTCAAACTCTGTGTTCATTACCTTATTGCTGAAATTATTACTGATTTTTTTTTCATAACCTACGTGTGAAAAAAAAACTCTACTGATTTTTTCTTACTGCTTTTTTGCAATCACATTTAACTTTGAAAGTCGATTTTTGCTTGGTGTTGTATCTGCCTATATATCAAAGGATTGCTAACTGTAATTCGCAAAATAAACAAATAATTTCGCATCACTCCCTATTACGGACACAGAAAAGTCCGCTCTGGTAAATTGGCTGATCACTTTTAAATTCCTGTAATAGAAAGTCATCGTGTAGGGTGACCATTAGGCTTTCGGTTGCCTGTTGCTAGTTATATCATTTAATTACTATTACCTGTGTTTTGGATATTGCTGTGTTATACCTATTTTTTGATATATCTTGGTGATTATCTATTTTCTGTTGCTTTTGATATTAGAATTGTTCCCTAGACCTTACCCGTGGCGAAAATTCTCTTGACCTGAGATCCTTTGAGTCTCACGGAACCATGAGAATCTAGAACGGCGTATATATTGCAGCCCTTTAGGTTTCTGTGTGAAATTCTCTGTGAGCTGCATATTTTTCCGTTGTGTTGTGTTGCTTATTCTTGAGAAATATGTCTGCACATCGTTTTGACTTAAGTGTCTTTAATGGAAAAGGTGGTTTTTTTATTTGACAACAGAAAATGAAAGGTATTTTGGTTCAGCAAAAAGTTTCTAAAACAATTGATAACTTTTTTCCTGCTACTGTGACTGAAGAACAGAAAAAGGAATTTGATGAACTTGCTTATACTTCTATTATCTTGCATTTATCTGATAGTGTTTTATGAAAAGTTGGTAAACACGATACCATTGAAGCTCTTTGGAAAAAATTACAAGAACTTTACTTAACACAATCCACCCCGAACAAACTTTTCCTACTTGAAAGTTTTTTCAGTTTCAAAATCGATTCTTCAAAAGAATTAGATGACAATCTTGATAGTTTCAATAAACTTATATAAGATATCACAAACTGTGGTGATAAAGTGCTTGAAGAATACAAGGCCATAATTTTATTGAATACCATTCCTGACATATATAAGGATGTTAAGAATGCTATCAAGTATGGAAGGGAGACCCCTACCTGGGAGGTAGTCAGTAATTCGCTTAAAAGTAAGGATAGGGAGATAAGAGCTGAGAAAGGTGGGAGAAAACAAGGGGAGGTCCACTTTATGAGAGGTAGGACTCAAATAAAGGGTGGTGGTAATAGTGGAGCGGGCAAGGTAGTGGTGGCAAGAAGAAGGGTAGAAGTAGATCCAAATCACGAGGGAAAGCTGTAGGTAGAAAGTGTTATGGTTGTGGTCAGTTAGGACACTTTATTAGTGATTGCTATAAGGAGAAAAATAAACTAAAGGGGAGTGAACAATGGGAGGCAAACTTTGTGTCACCAAAACATAGTGAACCTGGTGAGGTTTACGTCCTTTTAGATCTCAAGCTTAGTGAAATTAACCTGTCTATGAACTCCCATACTGATGAATGGATTCTTGACTCTGGTACATCTTTCCATGTCACTTCGCATAAGCATTGGTTTGATTATTTTCATGAGTCTAATCATGGTCATGTTGTTGCATGGGGTGGAGACGCATATAACATTACAGGTGTTGGTGATGTTATTGTCAAGTTTGAAAATGGCTTTGCGCATACCTTGAAGAATGTTAGGTACATTCCACATATGGGTAGAAATTTGATATCTGTGGGAGAACTGGAAATTACAGGTTTCACTGGGGGGCTTGATGATGGGATGATTAAAATGTTTAAGGGTGCACTTAGGGCCTTTAAGGCCATTAGAAAAAATGGCATTTACATAACTTATGCTGAGGTAGTAGGTGGCCGAAACCATAATATTGCATCCATTGACACCGATCACATACAAAAATGGCACAATAGACTAGCACATGTGAGTGTTAAGGGTCTAAAATATCTAAATGATAAGGGTGTGTTTGAAAATGATAAGGTGTTTGATATGCCGTTTTTTGATCATTGTGTACTTGGTAAACATCACAAAATGTAATCTGAAACTTTTGAAAAGTTTAAAATTTGGAAATTACAGGTGGAGAATCAGACAGGTAAAAGTATAAAATATTTAAGAACTGATATTGGTCTTGAATTCTGCATTTCTAATTTTGACAATGTGTAAAGATAATGGTATTACTAGACATAGGACTGTTCCTTACACTCCTCAGAAAAATGGGGTTGTTGAAAGGATGAATCGTATATTACTTGATAAAGTTAGGTGTATGAAGTTAAGCTCTGGTGTGTCCAAATCTTTTTGGGGTGAAGCTGTTATGACTGCGTGCTATCTGATTAATATGACTCCTTCTGCTGTTTTAAATGGTGATACTCCATATGAGAAATGGTATGGAAAATGTGCTGATTATTCTATGCTTAGAACTTTTGGTTGTACTGCATTTTCTCATCAAAGTGAGGGAAAGTTAGAACCTAGAGCTAGAAAGTGTGTTTTTCTAGGATATCCTGAAGGTGTTAAAGGTTATAGGTTGTGGGACAGAAGCCAAAAGGGTATGAGAATAATTGTCAGCAGGGATATCACCTTTAACGAGTCTGAGATGCCGTGTCTAGGAAATGAGGAACAACTAGAGACAGGTGGATATGAGCCCTCTCTTGAGGTGGAGAGTGTTAGAGTCCCTATCCCCATTACCCCAAGTGAGATGGAGAGTAACCCCCAACAAGATCACGCGAATGTAGAATTTGAAGAAGATGACCTTATAGATCATCATTTTGACCATAACCCATTGGATGACTATCAGTTAGCTAGAGATAGGGAAAGGAGACCACATAGAGAACCCCAAAGAATGTTCGACTACGTTATAGCCTATGCTAGTTACCAAGACCTAGCTGATAAGGAACCTGTTAATTTTATCTTATTGGCATTTCCTATTTTTCACGAATGTGTAATTTAAGAAAACTTGATTTAATTACTAAATACGTGTATTTAGTAATTTATTAATTTTACTTAAATTATGTAAATATTTATTGTTGAAAAGATAATGATCAAGAAATATTGATATTGATTTGATCATAATCTCTAAAATATTGATATTGATTTCGAATTCTTGATCTTGTTATTTTGGTAAAATTCTTGATAATAAATTGTGATTATTCTTGACACTCAAGCTTATCCAAGATATGGTAAGTGTCTTCTTAATATGGTCAAGAATATTTCAATCTTATTTTTGCATATGATAAGATTATCATCTTGATAAGGGACGATCTTATCTACACATGGAAAGATTTGTTGGACAAAAATCTATGTTGTGAAAATTCTTGATAAGGCCGAAAATTTAATGATAATATTTGAGATCCTATTTTATGGTAAGATCTTTTAAGATTTATCATTATCATTGTTTATGGTAAGATTTATTTAAGGATAATTATCTTACCTTTTACTAATTATCTCTACCATGTTTTGCAAGTATTAGAGATCTTATACAATAAGGAAAACTTGGGAGTCAAGTAAACCTGATTGCACTTTAAATAGGAGGAAAACGGGATGTTTTCATAAGACGTGAAAAGATACAAAATCCGTGTGGAGCTTATCAATATACACGTCCACTTTAGAAGTCTTGAAGCTTTAATTTTGTGTTGCAAAAATAATTAAAGCTTCAATTGTGTTGTGACTTCGGGAGGAGGATTCAATCACTTAGAGAAGGAAAGAATTTCAGCGTGAAGATCAAACGGGACGTTTGGATCAAGATCGAACGGGAGTTCGTGTTGCTGAAAAGTGTTGCAGAATCAAAGAAAACTACTGAAGAGTGGTGGGACGCCAGCTCACATTACATGCCACAGAAGGATCAGGGAGTGATCTATTTCTTGGATGTTTGATAAAGTCTATGCGTAGATTTATCCTGTAGTTTAGATTGATCTGTATAAACTCTTTCCTTATATAGTGATTTGTTTTTTGTTCGCAGGATGCGAACTGTGGGTTTTCCCTGTTAGGGTTTTTCCTACGTTAAGCTCAAATTATTGTATTCTTGTCCATTTACAATTTCGCACAATTTATTCTGGTTGTTTACGTTTTACTATCCAGACGAACCTGCATTAGCAAGATTCATCTGGTTTTGCGCTAAACAAAATTTAACGATTTACTGTTAACTGATTACGGTTCAGACTTGTCTGTGACAGTCTGTTTATAAAATTTTGACAACTTTAAATTTTCAGAATCCAATACCTATGAGGAGGCTATGAGGAGTGAAAATAGTAAACTTTGGGTTAGTGCCATGAGAGAGGAGATGGAGTCGCTCCATAAGAATCAAACTTGGGTTTTAGTGTCCAGACCTAAAGATAAATCCATTGTAGGTTGCAAGTAAGTCCACAAGGTTAAGGAGGGTACCACTGAGAATGAGCCTGTGAGGTATAAGGCAAGGTTAGTAGCCAAGGGATACACACAAAAGGAAGGGGTAGATTGTAGCGATCAAGAATTTTTACGCGATTAATAATTATTTTAATATTTAGAAAATCCTGTCGCTACTATTTCACCCATTATTTTGAAGTTAACGCCGCGACGTGTTCGTCTAGCCAAGTCAAGAAATATTGAATTCGTTCGATTTCAAATTAAAATCCGAATTTCTAAAATTATATTATTTGAATTAATTATTCAAAGTATTATTTTCAAAATAAATTTTAAATTCCAAATTATTAAAAATATCTCCATTTTCTTGATTTAATTATTTTAAGTCCAAATACGTAATTCAATTTCTATCTCAAAATTTTATTTATTTCCAAATTTATTTTCAGTCCAAAATATATCAGTTTTAAATACGTTTACTAATTGAAATTAGTCAAATTTTTAGTTAATTATCTTAAATTAATACTATAATTATTAAACCGTCCAAAACTCCCAAACCTTCCAAGTGCAATTCCAGCCTCTCCATTTCATCATGCTGTATGCACTCATCATACCAACCACACCTCCACTAAACACCATTATTATCATCACCAACCCTTAAAATATTTCATCATCCTCAGCACACCTCCACTAAACACCATTATTATCATCACCAACCTTAAAATAATTCATCATCCTCGGCACCCGCACCTTTATAGCCGAAAACTATAGCCCCCATCTCTATATCATCATTCACCAGCTCCTACACCTTCATTCCCCAATCACCCTTTGATCAACCACCAATCCATCAGCTTGCATCAACCTCTGCCTCAACTCCAAAATCGGCCAATGTTATCATCATCATCATCACTCACCTCCTTCACCCCATCATCAACAACACCCTCTGTAAACTCACGCAGCTGGAACCATCATCAGCATCAGAACCATCACCAATTCCAGTTCAGTCATCTGCAACTCCAAAACCGTCTCTGGACCAAGTCCATCACCACCGGAACACCACCACAACCTGCAGACTGGACACCACCAACCACTGCACAAACCATTTACACTAAAAATCAGTATCATCAACTGCCTCCAACCCTGCCTCTATCTCCATCAATCCAAATTCAATTCACCACCAATGAATCACTGCCACACCAGCCCAAAACACCAACTTCCACCTTCATCCCCAATACCACCACTGCCGGAACCACTAGCAAGCTGTCACCACAGCCACCATCACCGTTCACTACCCACAATCAACCATAGCCACAACACTGCCTCCTACAACCGCTGCACAACTTCAATCAATAAACTAAAATCAATACTACATAGCCACCTCCATCACAATCTGCACAAACCACCACCCCACCCAAATCCGAAATTCGCACACCACGATCCTCAGTCTCAACTCAAAAATCAAACTCCAAAACAAGAACCAAAACAAGAAATAAGAGAACCCATAACCCCAAGAACACTTTTGTTACCGAAATCGTCAGTCTCTTCGCAGGAGAAATCACGACCTAAATCACAGCCAAGATCGGATCTTGAGCCTCAGATTCACCTCGAATCAACAGCCTTCATCTCCTCTCTCGCCTGTCTCTCTCTGATCAAATTCGTAATGAGAGAAAGATAAGATCTGAAATATATTAAGTTTCAAAAATTTCAATTTGGTCCTTAACTTCCAAAGTTATTCATTTCAGTCCCCGAGTTTTAAAGATAAGCTAAACAGTCCCTAAAGTTTTAAAATGATCATTTCAGCCCTAAATTTCAAAAGTTATTATTTTAACCCTAAGTATAAAACCCATTTTATTTCAGTCCTTGCTGATTTAATTTATTTTGATCTTAAGCCTAAGTTTTAAAAGATTTACATTTTAGTCCTCACATGTTTAAAAGTAATTATTTAAGCCCCATATTTTAAAGTCTTTTCGATTTTGTTTATATTGATTTAAAATGATATATATATGTATATTTATAAATCTCAAGTTTCAAAAGTATTCATTTTAGTCCCTCAACTTTCAAAGTATTCATTTTAGTCCATCAACTTTCAAAGTATTCATTTTAGTCCCTCAACTTTCAAAACGTCAATTTCAGTCCTTAAATTGTAATTTATTATTTTTAAACTATAAATTTCTAAAGACTAAGGTGACTTATTGGCTAAGACGAAGCGTACGGAGAATTAAAGAAATTGAAGTCATTCCCGCTCAACTTTGCACTCGTCGGATTAGAGGTAGACTCGCCCCTATTAATTGATTTAAATTATGATTGCATGTGAATGTCACATGACTTGTGAAAAGTCATTCTTTTGTACGAAAAGGAGATGAGAATGTATTTCTTCGGAAATAATTATGATGTTAATGAGTATGCGGACATGATTGAGAAAATGCTCTGTGAGGGAGCCCAATCCGCTACTAGATGATGTTATGCATAACATGTGCCTTATGTGCACAAGAAAGAAAAGAAGTAAGAAGACCCGTGCTGAAATGCACAACATGAGATCTATCAAGAGCCAATTTCAAAGAGCCTATGATTTTCAAAATGACCAGTGCTGTAATGCACAATATGAGATCTGCCAAGAGCCGTTTTCAAACAGCCTATGATTTTCAAAATGACCCGTGCTGTAATGCACAATATGAGATACTCAGTAGACTCATCGCCAATTAATTAATCTACAAGATAATTGAACACATAAATGTCGACTCTTGGCAGATCTCATATTGTGCATTACAGCACGGGACATATTTTGAAAATCATAGGCTATTTGAAAACGGCTCTTGGCAGATCTCATATTGTGCATTACAGCACGGGTCATTTTGAAAATCATAGGCTGTTTGAAATTGGCTCTTGGCAGATCTCATATTGTGCATTTCAGCACGGGTCTTCTTACTTCTTTTCTTTCTTGTGCACATAAGGTACATGTTATGCATAACATCATCTAGTAGCGGATTGGGCTCCCTCACAGAGCATTTTGTCAATCATGTTCGCATACTCATTAACATCATAATTATTTCCGAAGAAATACATTCTCATCTCCTTTTCGTACAAAAGAATGACTTTTCACAAGTCATGTGACATTCACATGCAATCATAATTTAAATCAATTAATAGGGGCGAGTCTACCTCTAATCCGACGAGTGCAAAGTTGAGCGGGAATGACTTCAATTTCTTTAATTCTCCGTAAGCTTCGTCTTAGCCAATAAGTCACCTTAGTCTTTTGAAATATATAGTTCAAAAATGATAAATTACAATTTGGGGACTAAAATTGATGATTTGAAAGTTTAGGGACTAAAATGAATACTTTGAAAGTTGAAGGACTAAAATGTAAATCTTTGAAACTTGAGTTTTATAAATATACATATATATATTATTTTAAATTAATATGAACAAAATCAAAGGACTTTAAAATATAGGGCTTAAATGATTGCTTTTAAACCTTTGGGGACTAAAATGTAAATCTTTTAAAACTTGGGCTTAAAATCAAATAAATTAAATTAGCAGGGACTGAAATAAAATGGATTTTAAAAATATAGGTGTTGAAATAACATTTTGAAACTACAGGGACTGTTTTGCAAGATTTTAAAACTTGGGGACTGAAATGAATAACTTTTAAAACTTCAGGGACCAAAGTGCAAATTTCGAAAATTTATAATATTAAAATCAGATTTTCATTTCTCTTTCCCTTCTCAAACACTCTCTCTCTCAGTTCACTCAGATCGCGATCAGGAAGGAAAAAAAAAAAGGCACACTGACTTAGACAAAATCCGACCTTTCAGCCGGCGAGTTGCCAGCGAAATACCGGCGCAGAGCAGTGGCGAGCAGCGGTCCAGAAAGTGGTTCAAATTTGAGGGATTTGGTGCGAGGTTAGGTGCGATAAACAGAGGTAGAAATGAGGTATTGAGGTCACGATTTCAGGCGATAAATCCGGCGGTGGTTGAGGTGAGTAACCGGGCTCATCTATTATTTGGTTTTTGTTTTGATTTTGGTTGAGATTGAAGTTGGGTTGGCCGTGATTTTAGTGGTGCTGTAGGCGGATGAAAATGGTGGTTCGTGGTGGTTGGGTGATTATGGCAGATTGATTTCAGTGTGGTGAATTCAATTGAGGCAATCTGGTAGTAGGGAAAATGAGTTGGGTTGATGCAGACTGTACTGGATTGTTGTGGTTGTTGGTGATGATGTTGTTGGTTCGACCGTTTGGATGTGGCAGTGGACAGGGGAATTGGAGATGGCAGCAAATTTGTGATTGAAGCAGATAGTGAAATTTGTTGTTGAATTGGCCATGAGTTGGTTTTGGAGTTCAACTAGGGCAGGGTGATGGCTGGTGGTTGGACTGATGACGATGATGATCGATAATGGGTTGGTGGTGATGGAAGGCAGACGGTGGTGTTCTTGGGGCTGATTTGATAGTGAATTACAAAGTAATCTGAGGCTGGGTATTTAGATTTGGAAGGAGGCATGGTGGCGTGTGGCGGTTTGGAAATGGTTGAGTATTGAGGTTCGGTTGTTATTGGTTTGGTTGGTGATAGGGGTGGCTGCTGCTGTGATTGGGATTTGAGTTGGGTTGGCTGCAGTGAAGTGGTTCGGTTGTGAGGGATGGTTTCTGCAGGCTTGATGGTTGAGTTCTTGCAGAGAAATTGGAGGATTGGTGATGGTGTTATAATGATGGAATGATGGAGGAAAAAGAAAAGGGAAATTGATTAGTGGAAAACATTATGATTTGGAGGAATCTTTGATATATTAATTGAGTGGAAATTATCATAATTTGGTTGATATGGGATGGTGGTTGCTTAGTGTAAAGATAGGATGATTGATTAGATTATTGTGGGAAATGGAAAGAAAATATGATGAGGGAGGGAGTGGCGTAGGTGATGAAAGTTTTGTGGTAGGTGGAATTGGTGATAATAATGATGGTGTTTGTTGATGGTGCAATGAGGTGGAAAGAGGAATAAAGAAAATGGTGTAAGTTGGAAAAATGTGGGAAAAATTAGGTTTAGGATAATTAACTAAAAATTAGACTAACTTCGAACAAGAAAAGTATTTAAAATTGATATATTTTGGACTGAAAATAAATTTGAGAATAAATAAATTTTGAGATAAAATTTGAATTACGTACTTGGACTTAAAATAATTTAATCAAGAGAATGGAGATATTTTTAATAATTTGGAATTTAAAATTTATTTTGAAAATAATAATTTGAATAATTAATTCAAATAATATAATTTTAGAAATTAGGAATTTAATTTAAAATCGAACGATCTCGATTATTTCTTGACTTGGCTATACGAATACGTCGCGGCGTTAACTTAATAAAAATTAGTGAAATAGTAGCGACACGATTTTCTAAATATTAAAATAATTATAAAATTGCGTAAAAATTCTTGGTCGCCACAAACTTACCCCCTTAAAATAATTTCGTCCTCGAAATTAAACTTACTCGATCTTATGATATCTGGATATTTAACCAGAACTTCTTCTTCTTTCTTTTCTCTTAGGTAGTCTCATTGCTACCATATCTAACCCACTGGACTTTGACTAAATGCATCTCTTTTGTTTTCTTAAGAACATGGACTTTTCTATCAATAATAGACATATGTGTCTACTCAAAAATTATGACTCAAAATGAAAATTCCCAATCGTATGTAAAATTTCATCATATCTTGTAGTACTCATGTAACCTGTCACTTATCATCGTATCATGTGACCTCAAATATTCGTATTAGTATCTCTAAAATTTCAATAAATCTTTACTAACATATCATACCATAATAATTTGTCATTTCTTCTTATCACCAAATATTCCCAAAATAATTAAAACAATTCCCTGAAAATTCTCTCTATGTAATATACCCAAATATATTATTCACCAATCAACATAATATCATCAGCTTATCTTTTCCCATATTTGAAACCCAAAATTCAGTAAACAATTATCTCCTAATTAACTAAAATTCTTTACTTAAATGTCACCACATTTCCCGCAAAGTATTTCTTTCACTTGTACATACTTATTAATTCTGATTCAATTCGGTCCTCATTTCACTTTCACGTGTCATCTCACTATACCTTGATTATTATTATACCCAAAGTATCAGTACCAAATCCAAGAAATATATTCCGTATCTAAAATCTTATCATCAAATCTTCCTTTATTCAGAAAATTGAACAGCAAATTAATTCTTGTTCCCTCTTTTCATTATTCTATTCCGCGCTTTCTTGCTGGAATCAATATCATATGGATCCACTCAGTTCCTTTATACCTTTAAATAGATATTGTTGGGAAGAGGTTGATTCATAAAAAAAAATATGGATATCATCATTTCTAACATCCGCAAGTATTATTCCAATCTTCCTATGAATGATCGGAGAAAAATTTAAAGAATTAGGCTCGAAAGATTGAGGTTGCTGATGGCTCATGGTATTCCAGAAGATGTTCGCTGGTTGATTGAATCAAAAGTTCGACTAGCTGGTGAATTGCCTATGACTTTTCCTAAACACATGCCTGGTTTAGGCAAAAGTACTTTCGCAAAGAAACGAAGAGCAAAAAGGCTGAATGGTTGCTACAAATGTGCTCGTTGGAACTGTGATACTCGTTGCAAATCAGTAGGATATTCTTCTAACAATCGAGATGATAAAATCGAATTCATAAAGGGTGGACTGAGTAAGGAGTCTTTGGATGATATTCGACTGACTCTTGAGACGCACCCAAGTGGGTATGTGCAACGTGAACTTCTTTCCTTATACGCTCAATTTAACAAATATAAAGACCGTTATAGTCTCCAAAAGATAATAGCAAAAGATCCTGTTTGCCAGTCAGTTTTACAAAATGAGGTTGTAGCAAATCAGCATTGATATAAGGTAAATCTTTTGATACGCATTTAAAATATTTTGCTGTTTCCTTTCATGCGTTTTGATAAAGGTTGGTAAAAAAAAAATATTTTCCTTTCTCGAGTTTTGATAAAGCTGAAATAAATCACCGAAAGGTGAAAGCTTTGATAAAATAGTCAAAAGTAGGCTGATTTTGTCAAAAGTAAATCTTTACTTTTTCAAAAGGAAATCAGAAATAGTGTAGTTTTTCGGCTTTAAATAGCCAAACATTTTCATAGTTTAGGCATCCCAAAATCATTTCTTTGTAAGTTTTCCCTTCTATACTTTCAAAAAATAAAATAAAAATGGAAGGATCAAAACTTCGACCGATCAAAACTATTTGTGTATTTTGTGGATCAAAAGTGGTGAAAGGTTTTGGGTATCTAGAAGCGGTAGTAGATCTTGGAAAGAAACTGGGGTATCACTCTTGTGTATGGGGGTGGTAGCAGTGGTCTGATGGGTTGTGTTTCCCAATCTGCTCTCGCAGAGCAAGCAAAAGTAATCGGTGTCATACCTGTCCCTTTGGTAGATGTTGCAGGAAAAACACGAGGGCATGAAGTACAAACCTTATCCATCCATGAACGCATAACTTGTATACTATATGGTTCTGATGCCTTTATAGCCCTGCCCAGAGGTTTTGGTACCTTAGAAGAAATCTTTAATATTACCTCATGGGCTCAACTAGATCTCCATACTAAGCCTATTGGTCTTCTGAATGTTAACAATTTCTTTGACGGTTTGTTAACCTTTCTTGATTATGCTGTGGAACAGGGATTCATCTCTCCATTTTCCCGAATGATCCTTATTTCTGCTCCTACTATTGATGAACTACTGGATAAGCTGCAGTCATATATCCCAATACAAGATCCAGCAGGAGTTAAGATAGATTGGTCGTAAGGAAGGGGAATCAAGCGAAAATGGAGTCCGGTTAATATAAACTTAACTTTGTGAACCCCAGAATAGATGGTTGTAGAGTACGGAGTATTCTTACTCTCGAGACACACCTTAAATTTCTAGGATTTTCTCAATGTTTTAATCTTGTGTGTACCTCAAAGATTCAAGGTGGTAGATTACGGAGTATTCTTACTCTCGAAACACGCCTCTTTGAAGGTTTCTATATTTCCTCAAAAGATCAGAGGTGGTAGGATACGGCTACTCCGGAAACACATCTCTCATTTTGAGGATTATCCCATGTTTTTCTCTTTTGCTTTTGTGTGTTTCATGTATTCCTTTCCAGTGTGACTCTTGTGTGTTCTCCTTTAATAATATCTCAGTTATCATCTACTATATCTCGTTTGTGATGTAAATGAACTTGCAAATCTAACCTCAATTCTCTTAGTAGTTGCATACCATACTATGCTCTTAATTCCAAACGATAAAAATTCTAGGCAGAGTTTTTCTTTGTAATTTGGACTTATCCAATCCGTAAGTATATTTCATAACTCACAATAATAAATAACTCCAAATTTGATCACAACGATCTAAAAATTGACCACAATTTCAACAAACTTCAATATCATCAAAATATTCCAAAAAATCAATTCAATAATTTCTCAACATAGAAATTTCAAATCATAACTTCTAATATCACAATATCAAGTCCTTAATTCTCAATAATTAAGAGCCAAGTCTTTAAATCTCTAATTTCATAATTCTTCTCATAAATTTCTCATTAAAATCATATCACTTATAATCTCAACATCTCAATCATAACTTCATAAACTGGCTTTCTATTTCTCGTTTAAATCTAAACGATAAAAAAAATCTGAAATATTATCTAATCCTTTCTGTTGACTTCCCATACTTAGTGCCATGTCAAAATTTAATTATGCAAAGTCCATTTAGGGTTCATCATTTCTAACTCGAGGGCAAAAATTATTTTGAAAATCATTCTTAAGTCATATTATTCCCATTATGCTCAACACTCGTTTTCTTTCTTTTCTTTTCTTTCTGAAAATTTTTTCGTTATACTTCAAAACTCATTTCTTTCTGAAAAATTTCTCGTTATGCTTCAAAACGCATATCTTTCTTTCTTTCTGAAAAATTTCTCATTATGCTTCAAAACGCATAACTTTCTTTCTTTCTTTCTTATTCGGATACAATCTCTTTCTCTTTCTCTTTCTCATGCATATAAGCAAGTACTTCTCATGAACATAACAGTTCAAGTTCTCATGCATTTCAGCAAATAATTCTCTTGAAGATAACAGTTCAAGTTCTCATGCATTTCAGCAAATAATTCTCATGAACATAACAGTTCAAGTTCTCATACATTTAAGCAAGTAAGTTATGACAAGCATAACAAAAACATTAAATTAAGTATCCGAATACTGAAAGAACTTTAAAACATCATATACTTCTTTACCTCGGAGTTGGTGGAACGAAATGATGGCAGTGGCAATCTTCATCGATAAAAATCTTATAATGGAAAATGTTTTTCTTGAAAATTTCTCTTTGAAAATTTTCTAGTCTACAAAAACGCAGACTAGTTCTGATACCACTCTGTAGCGCCCCGAGTTCCGTATACCCGGTTCACCACGTCATTTTCTGATCTAATTTTTCGAATAATATTTTTGCGGAAAAATAACTGAACTTCATTTATGGCAACATTAAATAAACTGTAATGGTCTATAAAATTTTAAAACGTTTATGAAACAATTTGAAATAGTAAATCGAACCATTAATATTGTAAGAAATTTACAATGTCATAATTTCTCAAATAAATGAACTTCTCAAAATTATTCGATGTTTGGAAAATACGGAAATCGTTAAAGTCGAACTTTCAACCATTTATCGATTATTGCCACCATCGTCCATCACTTGTCACCGTCTCCGAAATCTGCAAAACTGTTAAAAGTAGAGTGAGCATTTCAAAAATGAAATACTCAGTAGACTCATCGCCAATTAATTAATCTACAAGATAATTGAACACATAAATGCCGGCTCTTTAGAAAATGGCTCTTGGCAGATCTCATATTGTGCATTACAGCATTGGTCATTTTGAAAATCATAGACTGTTTGAAAACGGCTCTTGGCAGATCTCATATTGTGCATTACAGTACGGGTCATTTTGAAAATTATAGGCTCTTTGAAATTGGCTCTTGATAGATCTCATGTTGTGCATTTCAGCACGGGTCTTCTTACTTCTTTTCTTTCTTGTGCACATAAGGCACGTGTTATGCATAACATCATCTAGTAGCGGATTGGGCTCCCTGACAGAGCATATTCTCAATCATGTCCGCATACTCATTAACATCATAATTATTTCCGAAGAAATACATTCTCATCGCCTTTTCGTACAAAAAAAAATGACTTTTCACAAGTCATGTGACATTCACATGCAATCATAATTTAAATCAATTAATAGGGGCGAGTCTACCTCTAATCCGACGAGTGCAAAGTTGAGCGGGAATGACTTCAATTCCTTTAATTCTCCGTACGCTTCGTCTTAGCCAATAAGTCACCTTAGTCTTTATAAATTTATAATTTAAAAATGATTAATTACAATTTGAGGACTAAAATTGACGTTTTGAAAGTTTAGGGACTAAAATGAATACTTTGAAATTGAAGGACTAAAATGAATACTTTGAAAGTTTAGGTTTATAATTATACATATACATAACATATATATATATATATATATATATATATATATATATATATATATATATATATATCATCAATATGGACCAAATCGAAAAGACTTTAAAATATGGAGGCTTAAATGATTGCTTTTAAAGGCTTGGGGACTAAAATGTAAATCTTTTAAAACTTAGGCTTAAAATCAAATAAAGTAAATTAGCAGGGACTGAAATAAAATAGGTTGATACTTAGGGGTTGAAATAATAACTTTTGAAAGATGAGGGACCAATTTGAATATTTTTGGAAGTTGAGGGACTAAAATGTAACTTTTCAAAAGTTGGGTCGAAGCTCAAATAAATATTACTATGGGGCTGAAATAATAGATTTTGAAAATGAAAATGGCTGATTAAAACTCATTTAAAACTTAAGCCTGAAATGATAGGTTTTAAAGCAGTAGGGCCGATTTGAAACTTTTTAAAACTTGGGGACTGAAATGATCACTTTTCAAACTTCAGGGACTGATGCGCAAATTTTGAAAATTTATATATCAGATCTTATTTCTCTCTCTCTCACGTTTCTCTCTCTCTCACGACATTACTCTCTCTCTCACTTTTAGAAGACTCAGGCGAAGGAGGGGAGGCGGAGGTGTCTTTGAGGTAAACCGTCTTCCAGCCGGTGGTTCGCTGCAGGGTGCGGCCAACGACGGCGAAGGCAAGGTTAAGGTTTTTGGGGCTGATTGGTTGCGAAATCATGGTTAACCCGAGGTCGAAGGTTGCGGTTTCCGGCGATAGCTCCGGCGAAGTGGTGGGCGAAGGTTAGTAATTATTTGGGTATTCTATCTCTTTAGGTTTTTGGGTTTTTATTTGGGATTTGAGTACGGATTTGAGCTGATTTGGGAGGATTGGAGAGGGCAGCGTGGGGGTTGTGCGATGGTTTGAAATGGTTCGGTTTTGGAGTTGGTGGTTCAACGGATCTTGGGTGTAGGTGTAGGCGGTGGGTGATCAATTAGGTTGGTTTGACAGTGATGGAAGTGTTGCAGTAGACTGACGGTGTGCGGTGATGGTTTGGGTATTGTGGTTGGCAGTGGTGATTGAGATGGCGGTTGATGATGATGATGCTGATGGTTGATTGCAAAAACATTGGTTTGGTTGGTGAGGAATGTGGTGTAACCTGATTTGGGTACTGATGGATTCCGGACTTCCGGTGGTGGTGATGAAGAATGGTGTGGGCTGGCCGTGTTGGTTGCAGTGGGGTGAGGGTGATTCAGCAGTGATGGTGGCTGCTTGATAAAAAATGGTTGAAGCAGTGTTTGGTTTGGGAGTCATGGAGGTTCTGCAGATGACTGAACTGGAATTGGTGATGGTTCTGATGTTGATGATGGTTCTGTCTACGTGAGTTGCAGAGGGTGGTGGTTTGGACTGTGATTGTGTGTTAGTTTGGTTGTGCAAATTGTGGAATTTGTTGTTGAATTGGCCATGATTTGATATTTTGTAGTGATAGGAACTGGCTGCGTTTTGGTAAATTGATGAGGATGCTGAAATGATGAAGTGGTGAGTTTCTTCATTGGGTGGTGATGATAATGTTATAGGTATTATAGTGGATTGAAATTGTGTCAGGTGGAGTTGGTGGAGTTTGTATATTGTGGAATCTAATGATGGAAAAATGAAAGTGGAGTTTGAATGATGATTGTGATGGTGCTTAGCTGTATTTCAAATGGTTAGATTATAGAAATAGAATTGAATATGAATTATAAGAGAGAAATTGTGGAGAATTAGGTATGAATAAAAATGGAGTGGAAAGTTGTGTGATGAATCATTAAATTCTTGAGACATAATTATGATGAACTTGTGGAGAAGAATAGAAAGGTTGTTGAGGTTGGCCGAATTCTTGATGGAAATTGGTGTAAAGATATGATAATTGATTGTGTATTATAGAATAAGTTAGTGGAAAATTAGATGGAATATGAAATGGACAATTGTGTAAGATTCTTTATAAATGATGATGTTTTGGTGTAAAGAAGAAAACATGTGGGAAAAATTTGGCTTAGGATAATTAACTAAAAATTAAATTAACTTCGATTTGGAAATGTATTAAAAACAGATATATTTTGGACTGAAAAATAAATTTAAGAATACATAAATTTTGAGACAAAATTGAATTTTATATTTTTGGACTTGAAATAATTTAATAAGAAATATTGAGATATTTTACTGAATTTGGAATTAAAAATAATTTTGACAATAATAATTTGAATAAATAATTAAAATAATATAATTTTATAAATTCGGGATTTAATTTGAAATCGAACAAATTTAATATTTTCTCGACTTGGCTAGACGAATACGTCGCGGCGTTAACTTCAAAATAATGAGTGAAATAGTAGCAACACGATTTTCTATTAAAATAATTATTAATCGCGTAAAAATTAGCAAATGTAGCGTCCCGAGTTCCGTATACCCGGTTTACCACGTCATTTTCTGATCTAATTTTTCGAATAATATTTTTGCGGAAAAATAACTGAACTTCATTTTTGGCAACATTAAATAAACTGTAATAGTCGATAAAATTTAAAACGTTTAAGAAATAATTTGAAATAGTAAATCGAACCATTAATATTGTAAGAAATTTACAATGTCATAATTTCTCAAATAAATGAAGTTCTCAAAATTATTCGATGTTTGGAAAATACGGAAATCGTTAAAGTCAAACTTTCAACCATTTATCGATCATTGCCACCATCGTCCATCACTTGCCACCGTCTCCGAAATCTGCAAAACTGTTAAAAGTAGAGTGAGCATTTCAAAAATGAAATACTAAGTAGACTCATCGTCAATTAATTAATCTACAAGATAATTGAACACATAAATGCCGGCTCTTTGAAAACGGCTCTTGGCAGATCTCATATTGTGCATTACAGCACGGGACATATTTTGAAAATCATAGGATGTTTGAAAACGGCTCATGGCAGATCTCATATTGTGCATTACAGCACGGATCATTTTGAAAATCATAGGCTCTTTGAAATTGGCTCTTGGCAGATCTCATATTGTGCATTTCAGCACGGGTTAATTTTTCGAATAATATTTTTGCGGAAGAATAACTGAAATTCATTTATTGCAACATTAAATAAACTATAATGGTCGATAAAATTTAAAACATTTATGAAACAGTTTGAAATAGTAAATCGAACCATTAATATTGTAAAGAATTTACAATGTCATAATTTCTCAAATAAATGAACTTCTCAAAATTATTCGATGTTTGGAAAATATGGAAATCATGAAAGTCAAACTTTCAACCATTTATCGATTATTGCCACCATCATCCATCACTTGCCACCGTCTCCGAAATCTGCAAAACTGTTAAAATTAGAGTGAGCATTTCAAAAATGAAATACTCAGTAGACTCATCGCCAATTAATTAATCTACAAGATAATTGAACACATAAATGTCGGCTCTTTAGAAAACGGCTCTTGGCAGATCTCATATTGTGCATTACAGCACGCGTCATTTTGAAAATCATAGGCTGTTTGAAAACGACTCTGGCAGATCTCATATTGTGCATTACAGCACGGGTCATTTTGAAAATCATAGGCTCTTTGAAATTGGCTCTTGATAGATCTCATGTTGTGCATTTCAGCACGGGTCTTCTTACTTCTTTCCTTTCTTGTGCACATAAGGCACGTGTTATGCATAACATCATCTAGTAGCGGATTGGGCTCCCTCACAGAGCATATTCTCCATCATGTCCGCATACACATTAACATCATAATTATTTCCGAAGAAATACATTCTCATCGCCTTTTCGTACAAAAAAAAATGACTTTTCACAAGTCATGTGACATTCACATGCAATCATAATTTAAATCAATTAATAGCGGCGAGTCTACCTCTAATCCGACGAGTGCAAAGTTGAGCGGGAATGACTTCAATTTCTTTAATTCTCCGTACTCTTCGTCTTAGCCAATAAGTCACCTTAGTCTTTTGAAATATATAGTTCAAAAATGATAAATTACAATTTGGGGACTAAAATTGATGATTTGAAAGTTTAGGGACTAAAATGAATACTTTGAAAGTTGAAGGACGAAAATGAATATATTATTTTAAATTAATATGAACAAAATTAAAGGACTTTAAAATATAGGGCTTAAATGATTGCTTTTAAACCTTTGGGGACTAAAATGTAAATCTTTTAAAACTTGTGCTTAATATCAAATAAATTAAATTAACAGGGATTGAAATTAAATAGGTTGATACTTAGGGACTAAAATAATAACTTTTGAAAGATGAGGGACCAAATTGAATATTTTTGGAAGTTGAGGGACTAAAATGTAAATCTTTTAAATTTTGGGCTTAACATCAAATAAATTAAATTAGCAGGGACTGAAATAAAATGGATTTTAAAAATATAGGTGTTGAAATAACATTTTGAAACTACAGGGACTGTTTTGCAAGATTTTAAAACTTGGGGACTGAAATGAATAACTTTTAAAACTTCAGGGACCAAAGTGCAAATTTCAAAAATTTATAATAATAAAATCAGATTTCTTATAATCAGATTTTCATTTCTCTCTCTCTCTCTCTCTCTCTCTCTCTCTCTCTCTCTCTCTCTCTCTCTCTCTCTCTCTCTCTCTCTCTCTCTCAGTTCTCTCAGTTCTCTCAGATCGCGATCAGGAAGGAAAAAAAAGAGGCACGCTGACTTCGCCAAAATCCGACCTTTCAGCCGGCGAAATACCGGCGCAGAGCAGTGGCGAGCAGCGGTCCAGAAAGTGGTTCAAATTTGAGGGATTTGGTGCGAGGTTAGGTGCGATAAACAGAGGTAGAAACGAGGTATTGAGGTCGCGATTTTAGGCGATAAATCCGGAGGTGGTTGAGGTGAGTAACCGGGCTCATCTATTAATTGTTTATTAAAACTCATTTAAAATTTAAGGGCTGAAATCGATAAGTTTAAAACTGAAAGGACTGAATTGAAACAAATTAAAATGTCAGGGACCGATTTGCAAATTCTGGAAATTAATAATATATTCAGATCTTATCTCTCATCTCTCATTATTCTATCTCTCACTTTCTCATTTCCGTTCAAACGAGGCAGAGGAGACGGAGGTGCGGCTGAGGAGGAAAACTGTCTCTGAACGACGGGCTCGCCGGCGAAACTCCGGCGCAGGGTGCGGTGAACGGCGGGTGCAAAAACGAAGGCAAAAACCGAGGCTTGGTTTCAGATTTTTGGGGCTGATTTGGGCAAGGAGACAGTGGTTGAGTTCGCGATTTAGGAGCTCGATTTCCAGTGAAAGATCGATGGCTAAGGTAAGTGTTAGGTCTGATTTTGGGTTTGAGTTTGATCTGAGTTGAGTTTTCTGCGATTTTGGGTTGCGGCAGGTGGTGGTTGGCGATTGTGGTAAGGATCGATTCCTTCTATTTTCTTGGTTTGATTTCAAATTGAGTAGAGGCTGTTTGGGGAAAAGCTGAAATGGATGTAATTGGGATTTGCAGTTAACTTTGATAATAGTTGTGTGATGCTTGCAGCAGAAAATCATGGCAGTAGTGAGGTTGGTGGAATTTACAGTCTACGGTGAATGGAGGCGGTGATGGTGTTGTGGCGATTAAGGTGGTTTGATAAGGGTGGTGACTACTTGGCTGCGGGAGTGGCTGTAGTGACTGGGTTTGGTGGTTATGGTGTCAAAAATGGTGATTTGGACAGTAGTGGTGGTGTTGGGAGAAATGGTGATGATATGATATACTTGGTAGTGAATTGGTATGGGTTGAGTGATTGTGGAGTTGTGTAGTGGTTCGGTTGTGATGGTGGTAGAGGAGCAGTGTTGGTGGTTGGACTGGATACGAGGTGGGCGATGATATTGGGTTGTGCAGGTGGATGGCAGTGGTTGGACTGTGATTTGCAGAGGGTGGTGGTTTTGGGATGTTTGCAGTTTTTGGCCAGTTTGTTGTGTGTATTGTAAGGAGATCTTTAAAAACTTCTCATCACCAAATATCATCAATATAATCAAAACGATTACTTGAATATTCTCTCTATGAAAAAATATACCCAAACATGTTATTCACATAATATCATCAGCTTATCTCTTCAATATTTGTAACAAAAAATTCAGTAAACAAAAAGTTCTCAATAACTAAGATTCTTCACTCAAATGTCACAACATTTCTCGCAAGGTATTTCTTTCACTTGTACATACGTATGAACTCTGATTCGATACGGTCATCATTTCACTTTCACGTGTCATCTCACTATACCTTGCTTATTATTATTATACCAAAAATATCAATACCAAAATCCAAGAAAATATTCCATATCTCAAATCTTATCATCAAATCTTCCTTTATCGATAAAATTAACAACGCATTAAATTTTGTCTCCTCTTTTCATTATTCTATTCCATACTTTCTTGCTGGACACATTATCACATGGATCCACTCAGCTCCTTTATACTTTTAAATAGATCGTGTTGGGAAGAGGTTGATTCATCAAAAATATGGATATCATCCTTTCTAACATCCGCAAGTATTATTCCAATCTTCCTATGAATGATCTGAGAAAAATTTATAGAATTAGGCTCGAAAGATTGAGGTTTCTGATGGCTCATGGTATTCCAGAAGATGTTCGCTGGTTGATAGAAGTAAAAGTTCGACTAGCTGGTGAGTTGCCTATGACATTCCCTAAACACATGCCTGGTTTAGGCAAAAGCACTTTCGCAAAGAAACGAAGAGCAAAAAGACTGAATGGTTGCAACAAATGTGCTCGTTGGAACTGTGATACTCGTTGCAAATCAGTAGGATATTCTTCTAACAATCGAGATGATAAAATCGAATTCATAAAGGGTGGACTGAGTAAGGAGTCTTTGGATGATATTCGACTGACTCTTGAGACGCACCCAAGTGGGTATGTGCAACGTGAACTTCTTTCCTTATACGCTCAATTTAACAAGGATAAAGACCATTATAGTCTCCAAAATATAATAGCAAAAGATCCTGTTTGCCAGTCTGTTTTACAAAATGAGGTTGTGGCAAATCAGCATTGATATAAGGTAAATCTTTTGATAGGCATTTAAAGTATTTTGCTGTTTTCTTTCACGCGTTTTGATAAAAGTTGGAAATAAAATATATTTTCCTTCCTCAAGTTTTGATAAAGCTGAAAATAAATCACCGAAAGGTGAAAGCTTTGATAAAATAGTCAAAAGTAGGCTGATTTTGTCAAAAGTAAATCTTTACTTTTTCAAAAGACAATCAGAAATAGTGTAGTTTTTCAGCTTTAAATAGCCAAACATTTTCATAGTTTAGGCATCCCAAAATCATTTCTTCGTAAGTTTTCCCTTCTTTACTTTCAAAAAAAAAATGGAAGGATCAAAACTTCGACCGATCAAAACTATCTGTGTATTTTGTGGATCAAAAGTGGGGAAAGGTTTTGGGTATCTAGAAGCGGCAGTAGATTTTGGTAAAAACTGGGGGAGAAAGGTATCACTCTTGTATATGGGGGTGGTAGCAGTGGTCTGATGGGTTGTGTTTCCCAATCTGCTCTCGCAGAGAAAGTAAAAGTAATCAGTATCATACCTGTCCCTTTGGTAGATATTGCAGGCAAAACACGAGGGCATGAAGTACAAACCTTATCTATCCATGAACGCATAACTTGTATGCTATATGGTTCTGATGCCTTTATAGCCCTGCCCGGAGGTTTTGGTACTCTAGAAGAAATCTTTAACATTACCTCATGGGCTCAACTAGATCTCCATACTAAGCCTATTAGGCTTCTGAATGTTAACAATTTCTTTGACGGTTTGTTAACCTTTCTTGATTATGCTGTGGAACAGGGATTCATCTCTCCATTTTCCCGAAGGATCCTTATTTCTGCTCCTACTATTGATGAACTACTGGATAAGCTGCAGTCATATATCCCAATACAAGATCCAGCAGGAGTTAAGATAGATTGGTCGCAAGGAAGGGGAATCAAACGAAAATGGAGTCCGGTTAATATAAACTTAACTTTGTGAACCCCAGAATACATGGTTGTAGAGTACGGAGTATTCTTACTCTCGAGACACACCTTAAATTTCTAGGATTTTCTCAATGTTTTAATCTTGTGTGTACCTCAAAGATTCAAGATGGTAGATTACGGAGTATTCTTACTCTCAAAACACGTCTCTTTGAAGGTTTCTATATTTCCTCAAAAGATCAGAGGTGGTAGGATACGGCTACTCCGGAAACACATATCTCATTTTGAGGATTATCCCATGTTTTTCTCTTTTGCTTTTGTGTGTTTCATGTATTCCTTTCCAGTGTGACTCTTGTGTGTTCTCCTTATGAGAAAATAATAATATCTCTGTTATCATCTACTATATCTCGTTTGTGATGTAAATGAACTTGCAAATCTAACATCAATTCTCTTAGTAGTTGCATACCATACTATACTCTTAATTCCAAACGATAAAAATTCTAGGCAGAGTTTTTCTTTGTAATTTGGACTTATCCAATCCGTAAGTATATTTCATAACTCACAATAATAAATAACTCCAAATTTGATCACAACGATCTAAAAATTGACCACAATTTCAACAAACTTCAATATCATCAAAATATTCCAAAAAATCAATTCCATAATTTCTCAACATAGAAATTTCAAATCATAACTTCTAATATCACAATATCAAGTCCTTAATTCTCAATAATTAAGAGCTAAGTCTTTAAATCTCTAACTTCAAAATTCTTCTCATAAAAGTCTCAACATCTCATCAAAACTTCATAAACTGGCTTTCTATTTCTCGTTTAAATCTAAACGATAAAAAAAAATCTGAAATATTATCTAATCCTTTCTGTTGACTTCTCATACTTAGTGTCATGTCTAAAATCAATTATGCAAAGTCCATTTAGGGTTCATCATTTCTAACTCGAGGACAAAAATTATTTTGAAAATCATTCTTAAAACATATTATTCCCATTATGCTCAACACTCGTTCTTTTTCTTTTCTTTTCTTTCTGAAAAATTTCTCGTTATGCTTCAAAACGCATATCTTTCTTTCTTTCTTTCTGAAAAATTTCTCGTTATGCTTCAAAACGCATATCTTTCTTTCTTTCTGAAAAATTTGTCGTTATGCTTCAAAACGCATAACTTTCTTTCTTTCTTTCTTATTCGGATACAATCTCTTTCTCTTTCTCATGCATATAAGCAAGTACTTCTTATGAACATAACAGTTCAAGTTCTCATGCATTTCAGCAAATAATTCTCATGAACATAACAGTTCAAGTTCTCATGCATTTCAGTAAATAATTCTCATGAACATAACAGTTCAAGTTCTCATACATTTAAGCAAGTAAGTTATGACAAGCATAACAAAATCATTAAATTAAGTATCCGAATACTGAAAGAACTTTAAACATCATAAACTTCTTTACCGCGGAGTTGGTGGAACGAAATGATGGCAGTGGCAATCTTCATCGATAAAAATCTTATAATGGAAAATGTTTCTTGAAAATTTCTCTTTGAAAATTTTTCCAGTCTACAGAAAGTCATTTTTTTGTACGAAAAGGCGATGAGATCTGCCAAGAGCCAATTTCAAACAGCTTATGATTTTAAAAATGACCCGTGCTGTAATGCACAATATGAGATCTGCCAAGAGCCGTTTTCAAACAGCCTATGATTTTCAAAATATGTCACGTGCTGTAATGCACAATATGAGATCTGCCAAGAGCCGTTTTCAAATAGCCGGCATTTATGTGTTCAATTATCTTGTAGATTAATTAATTGGCGATGAGTCTACTGAGTATTTCATTTTTGAAATGCTCACTCTACTTTTAACAGTTTTGCAGATTTCAGAGACGGTGGCAAGTGATGGACGATGGTGGCAATAATCGATAAATGGTTGAAAGTTCGACTTTAACGATTTTCGTATTTTCCAAACATCGAATAATGTTGAGAAGTTCATTTATTTGAGAAATTTTGACATTGTAAATTTCTTACAATATTAATGGTTCGATTTACTATTTCAAATTGTTTCATAAATGTTTTAAAATTTTATCGACCATTACAGTTTATTTAATGTTGCCATAAATGAATTTCAGTTATTCTTCCGCAAAAATATTATTCGAAAAATTAGATCAGAAAATGACGTGGTGAACCGGGTATACGGAACTCGGGGCGCTACATAGATTATAATGAGATTTTCTCTCCCATTGTTAACTATACCACCATTAGAGTCATGCTTGCTTTTGTTGCTTATTATGACTGGAAACTTGAACAACTTGATGTGAAAACTATTTTTTTATATGGGGATCTTGAAGATAAAGAAAAACCTGATCATGTGTGCTTTCTTAAAAAAATCATTATATGGTTTAAAACAATCAGCTAGACGGTGGTACAAGAAATTTGATTCTTATGTGCTACCTATTGGTTTAAAGAGAAGTGAGTTTGATCATTGTCTGTACTACCTACACTACAGCACTGATGAGTGTGTGTATTTGTTACTTTATGTGGATGACATGTTATTAATTGGTTCTAATATGATTTTAGTAGACAAAGTTAAGAGTGATTTAAATAAATAATTTGATATGAAGGACCTAGGCCATGCTAAACGTATTTTAGGTATGGAAACTGAAAGAAGTAGGTCTAATTCTTGTTTATTTCTACATCAAACTCCCTATGTGCAAAAGATGTTAAAGAAGTTTGGTATGACTAACTGTAAGCCTACTTTTGTGCCTCTTGGAAATCATTTTGTTTTAACAAAGGGACAATCACCTGCTAATGAAGAAGAAATAGCTTATATGAGTAATATACCTTATTCAAATGTGATTGGTTTTGTGATGTATCTGATGGTTTGTACTCAGCCAGATTTGGCTTTTGCTGTTAGTACTTTGAGCAGGTACATGTTTAATCCAGGCCCCACTCATTGGGAAGCCTTGAAGTGGTTACTTAGGTATCTAAGTGATACTTATAAAATGGGTTTAATCTATAAGTGCAAGTCTAATAATGTGAAAATGAAGGGTTTTACTGATGCTGATTATGGTGGAGATAGAGATAATAGAAAATCTACTTCCTCTTATGTGTTTACTTTGTGTGACTCATGTGTTAGTTGGAAATCTCAACTCCAACATATTGTTGCTCTCTCCACTACTGAATTTGAATATATTGCTGTTACCGAAGCCTTTAAAGAAGCTTTGTGGTTTAAAGGATTACTTAAGGAACTAGGTACCTTAAATGAAAGTGTAACTGTATATGATGATAGTCAATCAGCTATTCATTTATGTAAGAACCCTATTTTTCATGAACGCACATATGGATGTTAAGTTTCATTTTACCAGAAATATTGTTTCTCAAGATGAAATCAAACTTGAGAAAGTGCATATAGATTATAACCCTGCGGATATGGGCACAAAGGTGCTCACATTGGTAAAATTTAGAAGTTGTCTGTTACTTCTAAATATTGGTACATGTATGAAACGTTCTGATTAGTTTAGGACTCTACTTCTGCATTTATTAAACATGTGTTGTTTTGCCTTTTGCAGGTTTGTTCGGTACCAAGGTGGAGGTTTGTTGAGAATGTTGGTTCCAAACAAACCTCGGGGGCGATGATGAAACATCGTGTCGGAATTAAGCTTCGTAGGCTTTGGGCCCATGATCGAAGAACTACTGTCCCAGTTAACCACAATATGTGTAACCCAAGAGAATGATAGGTTAGAGACTTTATCACCCTACCTTGAGGTGTTAATTGGGTCGTTGGCCCTGTTGCTCGGTAGGTGGATCCAATTGGCAGCCCGGGTTTTAATTAGGTTTTCGACCTATTCCCCTAATAAAAACCTAAACCTACCTATATATATATATTCTAATCACTCCTCAGTCTCTCGGTTAAGACACACAGGCACTCCCTAAGCCTCTCTCTCTCTCGGTGATAGCAACTGTCTCTTCTCCTTTGTGAAACCCCGACTTTTTCTCTGTGAAATCCCACTACCTTACCTCTCGGACCTTTCCTTTTTTTGGTGGTCACCTCTCCTTCGTGGTTGGGCTCCCTGTCCCGCTCTCTGTGCGCGGTACACTCCGCACTCCTACTTTGTGCGCTCGGCTCTATCTGGTTCGGTCTCTTCTTCGTGAAATAAGTGGGTTGTGGGTTGTCTCGGAGTGTATCGTGTGTGGTGTTGCTTATTGTGGTTTTTTGGGCAGATTCTGAGCCCTCGGTTCATCCCACCACACGGCTTGGATTGTGCAATTAGAGAGAGTTTTACTTGCCTTTTATTGCTTTACTATTGATTCAACTATTTTGCCAATTATATTATTTTCTTCCACTGTATTGTGACTAATCTCGTTTTTACTTGGTGTTTTGCGAGGTTGGATTTCTCTACACCAACATAAAAGGCCAAAACATTAGAGCCCATTACAAATGAAAGGGCGATGTGGTCGAAGTAGGGCGATTGGGCGATCCCTAGAGTACCTGGGCGATTGGATGATCAAAAGGGCGAGCTGTTTAGGAATGAATGAGCATTTCTTACAACTTACACGACAACCCACAAGTTTATCTACAAATGGTTTCCATGTCATGAGAGGTTGAAGAAGGTCATGGAAGTTACTTGATACATGAAAATTACTTGGTGCAAAGCAATGGATGTTAGTTACACAGAGAAGTGGGAGACAGTTGTGCAACATGGTGGACGACGATTACTACATGCAAGTTACAAATTTAGGCGGAAAAATAGTAATTCAAATAGTTGTAGGTATTTATTTCGATGTGTATATATAGTAGAATTTTAGATGTTTGGAAGGACCAACAAATCAAAACTCTTAAAACAGAGATGTAATCTTTTGTATCTTAGATTTTATAAACTATCCTTAGTTTAGATTTTATGCTTGTACCCTTGGAGGCGTCTTGTGTAATCAAGCTTTTCTTAGTGCAAACACCCATTTTTGGGACTTTGTCTCAAGAGGTTTGTCTCTTACACATCGTTTGAATTCCTTTTAATTGTTAGCGACGTTCCTTACCCGACACGAAACAAAAAGTAACTCAAGTGTGGCCTGCAGCAATCCATTTCGAAGGTGGTCGAGTTATTTGAACTCGGGTATGAAGAGTTGAATATAGGCAAGTCATCTTGAATTTATTGGGCAATGGACCAGGCTTGTGATAACCCACTTATAATAAACAAATATGTGGCCCAAATAAATTTAAAAACATACAGCCCAATTAAAATTAACAAATAAATGGCCCAATTACAATTAACAAATTCATGGCCCAACTTAAATTACAAAATTCAACTTCAGCACACTTCATTTCTGGATTTTCAGAGCCAGTGCCTGTCGATAATGTATTTCTCCTTTCGCTTTTCAACCTAATCCAAATTTTTTTGCTTTCTTTCTCTTTCCATGAACCCATAAGTAGAAATCATTGAACTCCACAAAACAAGATTATTTTCAACTACTGTTCTTTGGAAAAAAAAACTTTCACATCATCACCAAAATACCCACACTCTTAAACTACCACAACCAAATCAAACTCAAATCTTGATGTCACTCATAATCATGAATCTGACTCTATCTATTCAAATCCTTCAACCCAGCATAACCTTTCAACACCCTCTCTTATGCCCTTTTGAATTTTGGATATTTTGAAAGAATCCTATTTTTTTCATGACACTAGTACAAAACGGCATAAAAAAATGAGGAACACACATCGATTTTTAAAAAAATGGACGTGTAAAATAGGACGGTGGCATTTTCTTAATTAAAATTTAGGAAGAGGCGTCGGTTTCCATTTTAAACCGACGTGTAAAGTCGGACCGGCCGACTTTGCGCGTCGGTTCTCCTTGAACCGACGCCCAAAGTTTTTTTTTTTTTTTGACTTTAGGCGTCGATTTTAAATTAGAACCGACGTCCAAAACTGACTTTGGGCGTCGGTTGCCTAAAGTCGAGACTTTACGCATCTGCGTCATATGCGTCGCCGCTACAACCGACGCGTATTCCGTTTTCCAACCGACGCGAATTCCTATTTCTGTACTGGTGTGAGCTGGAAAAAATGGCAGATTTTGAACGGATTTTCACATTTTCTTGGGCAAACTTGCTATAAAAAAGTGTGAGCCGGTTGCACAAGAACGGCCCCTTCCTCTAACACCATTTTGTTGACGTCGAAAAATGGTTTTCGAGCTAACAAGGACTATAAAATCAAAGATTATGAAAAATAGGTTTATTTGTATAGAAAGAATAGTCGATCAAGCTTGATTTGAAATGCTTTGTTTAGGGAATTTTGTGTGGATTAGTATAATCATCATCTCCACTGGGTTGAAGTGTATTTTGGAAGAAGTTTATCTCCATTATTGGACATTCAAGTCAATGCGTTTCCTTCACTTTTTTTTGGCAGTAAGTTGAAGTCCCAGGAAGAAGAAGATAGTCAAAAAATCCTCTCTCTCTCTCTCTCTCTCTCTCTCTCTCTCTCTTAGATAACATATATAGAAAATGGTATTTACATTCCAGGTCCCTGATCCATAAATTACATGCTGAGTCTACCTCAAATGATTGTAAGCAATTTCATGCATAACTTTGAATAATTGTCAAAGTGACCTCTTGAGTTCCTATTATGTAATCCCTGCCTATAGTTTGACATGGAATTTCACCAATAAGCTTTTTGAGCGCTGATTGGACGACTCTTGACCTTAACCTAAATTATGGGGTGCAACACTTCCAATAGTCCTAAAGTAAATGAAATAACACATCATAGTTATGTAAGTCAGATATCAATTTTTTTTAGTCCTAACGAAATTCTCTATAGTGTCAGAACGAAGAGCATTTCTACTAATTCCAACATACTTCGATTGAAGACTAGATGTAGGCTTTGTAGTGTTGGTTATCCACTTTGCTTAGCGGCAAGTCCATTGTTGCAATGCCGTTCCAATGCGAGCTTCTTCCTCAAAATACATCTATGTGCTTAGTATAGATGTAGAACCAGTACCAGACGTACCAAATCGCAATGGATTTTGTTTCCTTCAGGATGATCATGTTTGGTCACACATTTGTGATCGTGACAGTTGAGGTGGGTAGTACCGATACCCTTTTTTCAATGGGAATATTGGTTACATCTTCGGTGATTTCAACATTTTCTTCAAAATCATCCAAGTCAATCGCATGACTGCCTCCTATCTCATCAATATCTTCTAAAATGGGAACTTCGTTGGGAAGAAACAAATATCTTCTAAATTGAAACAAATATTCTAAAGAAATTGATAAGTATACATTTGTTTATATGTTGAAACTTGAAAATTGAGAAGAAGAAGATGACATTATATATAGCATATTTAAATAGAAAATAAAAAAAAAATTGTTATCTTTATAGATATGTTTCTACTTCGTCAAATATTTATTCTACTATCTGGAAATGATTTTTTGAACGAAAGAAAAAAAAAAAGAGAAAATACAATTTCTTTCAAGTACTATTTAACGAATATATATATATATATATATATATATATATATATATATATATATATATATATATATATCCATGTAAAGATGTATCTTTCACCAAGAAGAAGACGAAGAAGAAGAAGAAGAAATGTGATTGAAGTATGAAATAATAAAAGATGAAATATTTAAACAAATTGTCACTTTTTTAAAAACTTAACCATTTGGTCTCAATGCGAGCCGGTGAGCCATGAGCCACTCGTGTATACAAGAGCAGAGACGGTGCTCGAGCTCATCTTTCAACGAGAACGAACAGCTCGTGGGCCAAGCTTCAGCGAGCCAACGAGCCCAATGTCATTTCTAATATTAATTACCTTAATTGAATTTTTAAATAGAATCTGAAGGTACATTGACAATGACATCCATTAAATTAGAAATTATTATGTTAATTATAAAACGTTGTAATTAAAATAAAATTAATTGAATGACAAATTGAATAAATTATAAATTGTTGTCTGAGAGTATTATGATTTAAAAATATTTCTCCATTTAAGGGCATTTTAACATTATAATTAAAATATTATTAATTGAAGGAAAAACAAGAAATTATATATTATTGTAGAGGGTGTTATGGTTCAAAAATATTTCTCCCTTTAAAAGCTTTTTAGAAGTAGTATAGAATAGATAGATAGATAGATAGATATAAATTTATAAGTTAATAGATCGACAAATAAATAGTCCTTTTTCATATACTAGTAGTAAGCACGTGTGTTGCACGTCTTACGTATAGGATGAATGTGATAAGCATTGTCTTCGTAGAACTAATACTATTTTTTGAAAGTTGAGGTAAAAGATATTATTAAAAGAAAAAAATGAAATTGTTGAAATATTATATATGATTTTTTTTATTATTATTCTTTTTGAATTTATGTATTTAATGTGAAAATGTTGAATAAATCGAAATGCAATGTTTTGACTATAATAGTTTTTTGTACATTACACATTTTATGTAAAAGATGAATAATTTGTGCAATTTTTTTCAATAATAAACAGTTTTTGAACAATATTTACAATGTTCCAATGAACTAAAATGTAACATTATGGTTACAATAAAAAATTTTTGTACACAATAATTTTTGTTAATGTTCAAGCATTTTTATTATTTTGGTTTTCGGCTTTTACAAAGATTTTCGTTGTTTGTATTAAAATTTCACACGAAAGTGTGACATGTAGTTACCCATGAGAGAATACATGTTCGGGGAGATATATTCCAACACCGTGTATTATCTGACTTTGAGCCTTGTTAATTGTCATTGCAAAGCACATTCGTTGTTTCCTCTTAAATTTGAATGTATATCCTTCATTATTTACGGAACTTAACGGGATGCGCAAAAGGAAAAGTTGTTATCCTACATGTTTCCCAACGATTATCTCTTCATGGATAATATGTTTCTTGAAATCACAACAAATTATTCTTGTTCCATTTCAAAGACCATTGGATGGGTTTAAATTCTATTAGAGCATCATGGGACATTTCTTTTCAAGATCAGCTTATGCGGTGCAACACCATTTGGTAACAATGTATGGAGAAATTCTTCTTGAAAAAATTGATTTGTATCATTAGTTGCTTGTTCAAAGCTCACAATTCTTCATTGTCACCTAAAAATAGCCTGATCATTTTTTCGTTGAGGTAGTTGACATACTCATTTTTTGTTGAAAGAATTTCACCTTGTGTTAATTAAGAGAAAATTCATTGTCTATTAAACTTGAGAATACTGCATTTATTAATTGCAACTTCGAAGTTTCGACACCATCACATGCTATAACTATCTCCTTTGGTAAGTTAATGAAGTCATCCTCTACGTAAGTTTATGTTCCATTATCGATTTGGATCAAGTATTGAGCAAACTGATTATCATTATGAGGAGGCATGTTTTGACTTAGTTGGAGGTTTTCTACTTTCTCTCAAAGATATGATCTAACCAAACTCTGATTAATTGTTCATTGTCTTGTTGCTCTTGGAACGACAGCGAGCACCTGATGGAAATCTCCGCTAAAGACAAAAACATTTCCACCAAATATTTTTGAATTTTCTAACGAATCTCTAAAAGCTCCATCAATAGTTTTTATTGCATTTTCTAAGATATCTCTGATCAATAGGATTTGCAACTGCAATTCAAGAGATAACATGTCCTTTCTTCTGTTATGTCCAATTTCGACATCTCCTATCCCACACATAATATTCTGAAAACACTTTGGCCAAGTTCCGTTGATCTGAAAATGATATGAATTGTTAATTAAATTCGTAAATTAATCGAATTGTATCATTTTGGATTTATATGTCATGTGGTTATTACATTCATAATATATACATTGTAAACTATTGAATCTGGATAGACAATACAATTTTTAATTTTTGAATGTAATATTTTAATAATTATATTAATATATTATAGCCATAATAATATTTATTAAAAGATGAAATATTTTTCTTCTTTTCTTAATATACTGAATAAATGAGAAAGTAAAATAATATGAAATGTTAATACAATATTGTAAATTGTTAGACAATAAATTAATTTAATACAAAATAAATGAGAAAATATCAATTATAAATTATCTTTTCATTGTAAATTATATTATCATTGTAAATTATTAGATAATATATAAATGTGATAAATTATTAATGGAACAAGTTGATATAAAACATTCGTTCACAGAACTATTTGAGTTTTGAATAAGTATTTGAAAAAAAAAAAAAAAAAAAAAAACAGAAAGTAAAACTAACAATGATAAGGGTAGTGATTGATTCGTTCATCCAATGATTCTCCTCCAGCAATGGCCAATAACAATGTATCCCCAGAGGAAGACCAAAGAGGTTCATTGACACAATGAATGCGTGATGAGAAGTGGACAACGTGTAAAAATATTGCACCCAAGTTCCCAATTCAAACCTGTTATCAATTTTCGAGTGTATTTGGACCAAAATAATTGAAACTTTATCCTTTTTTCAGGAAGATATAATTTAGCTTTCAGTCTCGAAATTGTATGCTCCAAAGTCCATTCTTAAAACACTATATCAAAATAACCTTGATATGTTGGAATACACTGAGCTGAGAACAATCCCAATTTGTTTATTTCAATTTTGTAGAAGTGTAACACCCAAGCCAAGAAAACTTAAAATATTTGATAGGTACTACTCATACCAACAAGGTGCAACTTCTCTTCCGAAAGTCCATCATTAAAAACTTTACATTTAAGCGTACTTGGCTTGAAATAATTCTATGATGGATGACCCCCTGGAAGTTTTCTCAAGGAGCATGCGAGTGAGGACAAAATATGCTAAAAAGACTCACTTTGATACAGTGGAGACAGTACGTCATCATCTAACGATTGGGACAGCCCATTAAATTGGACTAGGGTCGTTACAAGAAGATACAATAATTTCTGCATGGACACTTGAAAAAAAATTATAATGATCTCATCACTAACCTCAATTAATTTTCAGTTTTCGATGAGAATTCAGTTAAATCGAAAGCAAGCAAAGCCAACTTTAGCACGAAAAATGATGATGCAGAAGGATGTGTCTCGCATTTATTAATATTTGCTGATTTTTAGTTGATGTTGATAATTTGAACACTTTATTTATCTCTACAGGAAGATATCAATGTGGGAAGTAATCAGTCAAAATTGAAAAAAAAAAAATCTAAGTAAATTTGAACAAAGAAATAGTAAGTAGCGTGTTCGATAATTAATCTGGAAAAAATATGTTGCAGATTTTGTACAGTAAATGATGTTATTTCTCCAATGAGTTTGCTAAAGAATGTAAAAATTTAGATATTATTGAATAGGACAATGATTATTGAATAGTAGAAATTTATCAATGTGGGAAGTAATCAGTCAAAATTGAAAATAAAAAACTATGTAAATTTAAACAAATAACTAGTAAGTAGCACATTCGACAATTAATCTGGAAAAAATATGTTGCAGATTTTGTATAATAAATGATGTTATTTCTCCAATGAGTTTGCTAAAGGATGCAAAAATTTAGATATTATTGAATAGGACAATGATTATTGAATAGTAGAAATTTATAAAACTATTCGAATTCCAATTATATTTTTCTTTATTATTTAATTAATTGGAAATTTGTAAGAAAAATTTAATTATGCAAAATTTTCAATAACTTTTCAAAATATTGTTGATCTTGATGTCAAATTTAATGCTTTGAATTGATAAAAAATAAGGTATGAAAAAGTTAACTACGAAACTTACTTTGTGTAGTCTAGACGTTAAAAAAAATTGTGAAAAACTTTTTTACTACTCATTTTAGCAATTTTCCCTTTTAATAACTTCAAATTCCTATCTCCAGGCATTATAAAGAAAATAATTACAGAATATTTAATTTAAAAAATTTCAGAGATAGTTTAAAAAATAATTTATTTAGCCTAATACGGCATTTTCAACTAAAAGGCCAAACAATAATAATTTGAAGAATTTCTACAATGAATTTAAAAATAGAAATATTTTAATGTGATGAAGCAAGGTATGAGAAATAACCTAGAAATCTTTTGATTGTGTAATGTAATGTGCATATTTTAACTTGGAGCTTTTGTGTAATGGGTATTTGTTTTGTTTAACTTAATTAATTAGTTAATGGGCTATAAATGAGGATATAGTTGACTTAGAGTAAAAAATGTGAGGGCAAAATGGTGATTTGTGAAAGATTCTCTCCTAACCATATTTTTAAGGTAGTGTAGATAGATGTAGCTGTAGCTGTAGATGTAGATAGATAGATAGATTATCTTCAAAATACTTGTATTGACAAAAGTTGTGCCCACAGTGGCGGTGCTAAACGGATCATGCATGGCTTATTTACACTTGACATCATAAATCATTGAGGTGCTTGTCCATTTCACAATGAAATAACAATTTCTTGATCGATTTCCAAACTTCACAGAGAAGTAACAAAGATAAGAAACTCATTTCAGAGCCATGACAGTTTCTGTGCAACTTTTAGCTTCAAATTAAGCCTGAGAAAATTGTTTTCGTATTGAGGTGAGACAGAGGCGAGTACATCTATTACGTTCCTTTTTAGTATTAAAAATCAATTAAAGAGGATCATAAAATAGTATCAAAGTGTCGGATCAGAAGACCAATAAATCATCTGACAAGATGTGGAATGTGGTTGTGTTACTTGTATACATATGTTAGACAATACGGAGGTTTTTTAATTTGGACAGTTAATAGATTCTTTTTCAATTCAGACAATCAACCGATACAGAAAAGATTTATTGTCCGAATCGAGCACGCTATGTTGTTCGATATAATCACATGTTGCACTTAACATGTGTTTGCATCAAACAACATAATGTGCTCGATTCTGACAACAAATAATTTCATGAAGACGGAAAAACTCATATTTGTAAATGAATTCCAATTAACAAGTCATTTTTATGTTACCTAGACAAACTACCAATTCTCCTTAACAATTTTTGACTTCTCGAGTATGAACTTCCCCTCCTTATACTTCTGCGATGCCACGTAAGCATGTTCATATTTCCAGCCTAACACTTCATTGCAATCTCCACAGTATATGTCAGCAACTGTGTGAGGACCAGTCATGAGATACCTATCTTCTTTGGCTCCAAGAATGATATTCATTGCATGAGAAAACAAAAAGGCCCTGCCATTTCTTCCCTAGAAAACAAAATAAAATAACAATTCAGCAATCCAAAGTTACACACCCAGACGGAAACTAAGCTCCTACTCACGACCCCTATGACAAGCTAAGAGGATCATTTCATGACTATTGAGAACGAATTACATCAGACCGTTCTATTTCTCAATCTTTGTGACGTGCTCGACTTATATAAAAAGAAGAAGCTAACATTGTGTCTATTTTGTTCAGTCCAATTTAATGTTGTGTAAAAAACATGTCTATATTATTCAATTTTTGCTTGTGCTTTCCAGGCTGCTTACAAAGAGTATTGGAGCCTTTAAGCCCCTGTTTGAACCTGGAGTTTTTTGAAATTTTTTTCAAAAACTCATTTTCAATCACATCTTTGTAGGAACAGTCACTTTCACACTTTTCAACCTGTTTTATGTTAAGATTGGGGTCCATCTTAAAATCTTAACTTTATTAAGAGGAGTGGCTCAAACTCTTATAAATTGGTCAATATTTTCATCTTTAATCGATATGGGATTTAATCCTTTAACATGCCCCCTCAAGACGGTGGCTCATTTGAGCAGATCAATCTTGAAATTCATGTACTCATTTTTTGAGTCTTAACCGGATCAAATTGTTCGTTGGAGTTTAATGGGCTCTGATACCATGTTAAGATTTGTGATCCATCTTAAAATGTCAACCTTACTAAGAGGAGTAGCCCAAATTTTTATAAATTGGTCAATATTTTCATCTTTATTCGATATGGGATGTAATCCCTTAACATTTTAAACCACACATGTAAGGATTTTTAATCAATCGTGTGGGCTTATATGTGAATTATTGTGTATTCAATAAAAGGCTATCAATTTGGTTAAGCCCAATTAAAGTGATCTAATAAGGATTTAATAAACATTGGGCTTTAATGCATCTAATTAAATGTATGGGCTTTTATGTGTAGATACCAGGTCATTACCTAATTCATGATGGGCCGGATTAGGTTAATTGACAATTCAGTTTATAAAGTCGGTTATGGTCCCTGAATCCTACGTACTGTTCATCTTTTCTGACATCCCATCATCAGAGAGATAATAAGGACTACGTATCGATTTAGAAGATCCAAACGCCGAATCGTTTATTGTGAATCACGTTTGATTAAGGTACGCTTCCGCTTCAGTTATTTAATTCTTGATAATTCCAACATGATGTTTATTTAGATTATAGATAAATTATTATCTGTAATAAAATTTTCTAACAAGTGGTATCAGAGCCAACATCGTGTTGAATTATCAGATCAATTTTGTACGTGTATATGTAAAACCTAATTGTATGTATACGCGCATAAGTCTGATTTCGGAACCATATTCAGCGAGATTTCATAAATTGATAAAATCTGCAAATTCATTATGAACAATCTGTATGTATATGCGAAACTTTGGCCTATATAGAATCAGTTGAAATCGGATATGGCCCTATGGATCTCCTTATTCGGTTTTTATATGTATAATTTTCTGTATTTGTATGATTTGGGAATGTTGATTAAGCATGAATTACTGTCTACTGCCTGGATATGAAAAGCATGGATATACAGATTTAAATGTAAATCGGATTCTGTGTATATATGTATGATTTTCTCGAGTTATGGCCGGTTATTTGTGGTTGAATCTGTGGATGTATATTGTATGGATTTTTTGAATCTGGTTTGTGGTGTTTGTTGTTGATGGGAAACGGCTGGTCGGAGACGGGGGTAGCCGCGCGCGCGATGGTGAGCAACGTCGCAGGCGGTGGTTACAGTGTCGCGCGCAGCGACGCTGTGGTCTGGGCTGCAGCGCCGGCGATGGCGCTGCATGCGGTGGTGGCTGGCGCCACGTTTGGGGGCGGCGTAGGCGCGGCAGTTAGGGTTCAAAACCCTAGCTGCAAATCGATTTCGGACAGGGGCTGGCGTTGGAAATCTGAAGTTTTCGAGGCCTCATGTGCAATTTTCCTAAATCTCGTTTATTTGCACCTTGGGTCCTCTCTTTTGTTTTGGATTAAATGTTTGATCCTAATGTTATGAAATTATTTAAGTTGGCCCTTAAAGTTCTGGAATTTATAAATTGAGCCCCTGAAGTTATAAATTTATTTAAGTCAGGACCTTTCAAGTTATGGAATTTTATGATTCAGTCCCTGAAGTTTGAGAATTTTCCAATCCAGCCCCTAATGTTTGAGAATTTTCAAAACTGGTCCCTAAAGCTTGAAAATTCTCTAATTTGGTCCCTTAAAGTTTGAAAATTTTCATTTTAGTCCCTAAAGTTTGAAAATTTTCTAATACAGCACCTAAAGTTCTGAAATTTTTTAATTTGGTCCCTAAAGTTTGAAAATTTTCTAATTCAGTCACTAAAGTTTGGAAATTTTCAAAATTGGTCCTGAAAGTTTGAATTTTTTTTTTAAAATTAAGTCCCTAAAGTTTGGGAATTTGCTAAATTGGCTCTTAAAGTTTGAAAATTTTCAAAATCAACTTTTAAAGATTGAAATTTTCATATTTTGGACCTCTAAAGTTTGGTTTTGTTTCAAATTGGGACCTAAAGTTTGGAATTTCTCAAAATTGACCAATAAAGTTTTGGGAAAATTGTAATTTAAGCCCTTCAAGCTTAAAATTTTACAGAATTGGCCACCTAAAGTTTAAGAATATTGCAATTAGACTCTCGCAACTTAAGGATTACTTTATTCTAAAGTTTTGAATTCTATAATTCAAATCCTAAAGTCAAATATAGATGCAAATCAATGAATTTCAGTTTCAAATCTTGGTACATCGGAATCTTTTGAGAAATATAATATTTGAAAGTAAGTTAGTTGAAGCAACATGTTGCCAAAGCAACCTCTCTTGTGGATATTAATTAACTTTGAATATTAGAAGGTATTTGTGTGTGTCATTCATTGCGGATATTGATCGGCCCAAAGGAAGGTCAATATTTGGCTCGAATTTCACATGCACCTGTTGTGATAAACACGTGGCAATTATTTGGTTTAACGTGTGACCAATAAATCGGTCCAAAGAAAGGTTTATTGGTTAACATGTCTTATTGCCAGTGTTTGATCACTGCACTAAGGGAAAATTAGGTGTTTGTGTGTTATTTCATGCGGATATTGATCGGCCCAAAGGAAGGTCAATATTTGGCCCGAATTTCACATGAACTTGTGGTGATAAATACGTGACGGTTATTTGGTTTTACGTGTGATCAATAAATCGGTCCAAAGAAAGGTTTGTTGGTTGACATGTCTTACTATCAGTGTTTGATCACTACACCAAGAGTACCACTTACAAGTCAATATTTCTGTCCAAAGACTAAATATTGATGTTGTGCTAGGTATCTTGTGATGGGCCCTACCATTATTTGAAAGTATGATTTGCATAATAAGGTATTTATGTGAGCAATTTTATTTAAGTGTTCTCTATTCGGTTTCAAATTCTGCTAGTAGTAAATCTACAAGCTCAAATTTAATCCTTGTATTTATGAAACAAATTTCAAGGATCAAAACAACAATATTAACTTTTCGTTGGCTGCATGGATCTAGAACGTATACTAAGGATTGAGCAACCTGCTCCTCTTACGGATGAAAGTTCATCTAATCAAATGAGGAACTTTGAGAAGTGGGATTGCTTAAATTACATGAGTATCATGATCATTTAAGTGCGGCATTCCGGAAGCCTTTAGTGGCACAGTATCTGAGGAGGTAAATGATGCCAATGAATTCCTTGCTGAAATTAAGAAATGTTTTGTGAAAAACGATAAGGCTGAAACAAGCACGCTTATGCAAAGCTTGATTTCAATAAAGTATAAAGGCAATGGGAAAATAAGGGAGTACATCATAGAGATGTCTCACACTGCTTCAAAACTTAAGGAACTAAAACTCGACTTGTCTAATGACTTGATCGTGCATTTGGTATTGATATCGCTTCCTGCACAATATAGTTAATTTAAGGATAGTTATAACTGTCAAAGTAGAAATGGACTCTCAATGAGCTCATTTCATAGTGTGCAAGCTTCTTGCACAATTCAGTCAATTTAAGGTCAGTTGTAACTATCAAAGGGAGAAATGAACTCTAAATGAGCTCATTCTATTTTGTGTGCAAGAGGAAGAAAAGTTGAAGCAGGATAGAACTGAAAGTGTTCACTTGGAAAAAACCTCTAAAGATAAGGGCAAGAAAACAAATAAAGAAAATAAAGTCGTTTAAGGGGCTATAAATTTTATTATCCCACACTTAAGTCAATTTTGAAACGGGAATTGCAACATTTTTGAGGAAGTTGAGTTTGGGGGGAGAAATAAGGTTAGAGATATTGTCTTTAAGGAATAAGTTGAGGAAGGATCGGTTTCGATTCCTACTATTGCTTTTGACAATGTGCAAGTTTCTATGCATGTCATTGATCAAGAAGCATATTCAGAACCTCAACTAGACAATGTTGAAGAACTCTCATCCTAAATAAGGAAAATTTCAGAAGTACAAACTCAACAACCTCAATAACTAAAGCCATTAAGGAAATCCACGAGAGAAAGGGAAAAAATGCTATTCCGGATAATTTAAATAGTATTTTTCCAAGAACATAAGGAAAATAATGGAATGGTGAAAGATTGTTCAATCAATTTCCATTAGGCCATGCAGGGTTCTAACTCTCAAAAGTGGATTGATGCCATAAATAAGGAGTATAAGCATATGCAAGACAATAAAGTTTGAGATCTTGTCCCATTACCAAAAGGTACGAAGCCCATTGGTCTTCAATGGATTTTTAAACCAAGAAGGATTCGAAAGGTAATGTGAAAAGATATAAGGTTCGTCTTGCATCTAAGGGCTTTACGCAGAATGATGGCATTGATTATAAAGAGACTTGCTCTTCGGTTTCAATGAAAGACTCTTTCAGGAAAGTTGGGTTGTTGCACATTTTGACCTCGAGTTATATCAAATGGATACTAAGGTGGCGTTTCTCAATGGTGACATTGATGTGACGATCTATATGGTGCAATCAGTAAACTTTGTGTCAGTAGACCCAAAGAAAATGGTTTGCAAATTAAAGAAATCCATTTATGGGCCCAAGTCAGCTTCCCATTAAGGGTAATACAAATTTCATCAAGCAATTATCTCATTTGGTCTTGAGATTGATGTTGTTAATGATTGTATGTATTACAAGTTCAGTGGGAGTAAGTATATTGTCCTGGTTTTATATGTTGATTATTGCTTGCCACTAATGATATAGGCATGTCACATAAAATTTTGAGATTAAAAATCTTGGTGACGTCTCTTTTGTATTAGGAATTCAGATACACCGGGATTGTTCTCGGGGTATTCTTGAATTGTTACAAAAGGGCTATATCGATAAAGTACTTAAGAGGTTTGGCATGCAAGACAGTAAATCAGGGGACAACCCTATCGCTAAGGGAGACAAATTTAGTCTCAACTAATGCCCGAAAAATTATCTTGAAGCTAAAGAAATGCAGAGGATCACATATAGTTAAGCTATAGAAAATCTGATGTATGCTCAAATTTGTATGCGTTCGGATATTGCATACATGATTGGGATACTAAGGAAATATTTAAGTAACCCTGGGATGGATCATTTGGAAAGCAGCTAAACATGGGTTATAAAGTATTTAAAGAGAACAAAAGATTACATGCTCACATACAGAAAATCGGATCAGTTGGAGATCATATGGTATTATGATTCCGATTTTTTCTAGATGCCAAGAAAGTAAAAGATCCACATAAGGCTACATTTATCTGCTGGTTGGAGGAGCTATTTCCGGATGGAGTGCTTAACAGACACTTTAGCTTCTTTCACTTGGCAGCACAGTTGTAGCAATTTTGGGGGCATCTAATTATGGAATATAGCTGCGAAATTTTGTCACAAGGCTGCGTATTCTGTACGGTAAAGAAAGACCACTAAAGTTATATTGTGACAATAACTCAGCAGATTTATATTCCAGTAACAACAGGAGCTCAACTAAGTCAAAATACATTGACATAAGTTCCTGGTTGTGAAGGATACAGTTCAGAGTGGACACGTGTCAATAAGAGCACATTGGGTCAAACTCCATAATTGCGGATCCGCTTACTAAAGTATTACAACATAAGGTCTTTCATGAGTACATTACTCATATGGGTGTTGTATTTCTTAAGGATATTCGGTTTCAGTGGGAGTTTGTATTTTGGGTGCATTAGACACATTTATTGTCCTTTTGGATACAGTTTAAAGTTAAAGTTATTTACAGCTGTAAGGTTTCAGGTTTATTATCTCTGAACTCGTTTGATGATGATCTCACTAAAGTTGGACCAGTTGGAAATAGGCATGTTGAAGATCGCATTACATGTAATTTCCATGCTACACATCCATACTTGATCCATGTCATTCAGTTATGTCGATATACGTGACCATTGAAGGTTTAGTTACGATTAATGTAGCGAAAGCCGCTTTGATCCTATGTTGATATAATTGATGGACCGGATTGTTTGGGGATGCATTCAGTAATGATAGCAAAATTCTGAGTACTCATAAGGTTATGATTGATACACAATTGTAAGGTTACACATATAGCCCAAGTGGGAGATTGTAAGGATTTTTAATCAATCGTGTGGGCTTATATGTGAATTATTGTGTATTCAATAAAAGGCTATCAATTTGGTTAAGCCCAATTAAAGTGATCTAATAAGGATTTAATAAACATCGGGCTTTAATGCATCTAATTAAATGTATGGGCTTTTATGTGTAGATACCAGGCCATTACCTAATTCATGATGGGCCGGATTAGGTTAATTGACAATTCAGTTTATAAAGTCGGTTATGGTCCCTGAATCCTACGTACTGTTCATCTTGTCTGACATCCCATCATCAGAGAGATAATAAGGACTACGTATCGATTTAGAAGATCCAAAAATTGGTTCTGTCTTTAAAGTTAATGGACAACGTCTGAAACCATTTTTGGATAATTTTTCTGCCGATACTAATGAACTACCTCTGCTGGACCCTGCCTCCAGCGACTGATTTTCTTGGAACTAACTTTTATTATTATGTATATATTTTCTTTTTCTTTTGCAGTTTTATTCTTTTCTTCATTTTTTTAGTTTTTCATTCTTAAATAATTGCTCATGTTCATAAGCCTCCTCTCAGGTACACTCTTCTCCTTTAGCTTGATTTCATTTTGAGTCGTGTCTATTATTCACTGTTCATTTTTCTTCTCTTTGAGTGATTGAGGACAATGTCTGATTTTAGTTGGGGGGAGAGTGACTCAAAATGTACTTGTTTTGCATAAATTCTTTTGTGATAGTTGAGCATTAAAATTGAGTACATCTTGAGTCTTGAGTTATATCTTTGTTATTCTGTAAAGACCTCCCTCCTAAAATTTTTTTTTTTTTATGCACGAATTTAAGCCTTGTGGTAAGATGGATAGTCAACACATACAACTAGAGCTCTCTCAAGTTAAGTAATTTTATTTGTTCATCATGAGAGTTGAGCGATTGGTAGTTTTCTTATATTGCCCTTGTTTGATATTGCTACTTCCATTGGGCATCATTACACGGATTGTGGATTGTTAGTGGTTTATACTTAAGAAACGATGAAGGTCAATGTCAAATGAAAATTTGATCCTTTGAAGCCAACCTTATCATCTTCTCTCATATCACAAATTCCTTCACAGCCACAAATCCCTTTCATTTATTTCACATTAAAGATGACATTACATCCAGACACTGCTCCCATAAATACATAACCTTGTTTCTACTTTCAAGTATAAGTGAGGATGATTATTTTTGCTCCATATTTGAAGAAAAAAAAAATGTTCGGTGCACACAAAGAAAGAAAAGTGGAGTTAGAAGTATTTGACAGTCATTGAGACCAGAGGAGAATGTTGAAGAATTATTTGAGAAGATTTCAGTGTTTATTTGAAAAAAAAAAAAAAAAGAGAAAGAAAGAAAAAAAAAAAAAAAAAAAAAGAAAAATATATATATAAATAGAAAGAAAATGGAGACGTATTGAAGAGAAAGTAAGGATGTGAAGACGAAAGCAAGCTTGAAGTGCGATTAAAAGTAAAAATTATTATCCTTGCTTATATTTTGGAAGTCCTCAATTCCTACTCACTTCTTTTATTTCCTTACCCTACAAAAAAAAAAAAAAAAAAGTGCTACATTGCCTCTTATATTTCCATTGGAATTTATTGTTCTACTATTATCATTGGAACATGTAAACCTTTTCTTGCACCACTCCTTATCAGTTCCCTTGATAACACCATCATAACCTTTACATTGACATTGACATTTTGATCTTAAGTAGGCTTGTGGTAAGAATGGTTGAGTTCCAATGGTTGTGAGCTTTTCATGAGGTCAATATTTGCATTACTGTCATCCACATATATATGGCCTTTGTTTACTGAATGCTTGTGTGATCAATTTTCAAACTCCATGAGTGACCCCCTAACCAATTCATAAACAAAATACACATACCCGTGAGTATATGGAGTTTATACTTGGCTTGAGTGAATACTCGACACTGTATGTGTTGGGGTTAGTGGTTTGATGGATCGGCTTAAAACACACACACACAAAATTTTGGGAAAGTTTTTATGGATTAATTTGGATATAACGCTTGATCTCTTGATTTTGCGAAGTTGTTGTGCTCGACCATCTAAACTCATTCTTGACGTTACAATTGAAGTTTTTCATTGAGCTAATCATGTTTTTAATTCGCTTGAATTGCTAGAGACTAGCAAAAAGCTAGTTTTGGGGAGTGTGATTATTGTCCAATTTTACGTATTTTAAAGAAATAAATAAATGAAAATATATAATTTCGGGATATAATTTTGTCATTTAGAGTGAAACTTATAAAAGATTCAATTTTATTTCTTTAACTCTAAATTGATTTTATTTGCTAATAATTTCATTTATTTAATTACAGGTACATTTTCGAGTTATAACTCAAAAATCCCTAGCTGAATTAACCTGAAAAAGCCCAAAAAGAATAAATCCACATGCATGTTTTTGGCCCAAGTTCCAGCCCAAACTCTCTCACCCAACCAAAAAACCTACACACACTCAGCCCAACCTCTCTTCTCTCTGCCCTATCATCATCTTGAACGAGCAGAAGCCTCTCACTCACGCAGGATCTATCTGCCTTCTTCTCTCCCAATCGTGCAGCCAACTTCTCCCTCACCTTCACCATCTCTCTCTCTCGTACCCAGCATTTAGAACTTGTTTCAGCCGCACTTCCACAGCAAACCACCAGCCGCTGTCTTCTCTGTCTTCTTTTCTCTTCACACAGCAGCAGCCGGAACTCCCCCACCAGCAGCCTTTTTCCACCTTAACCTCACGCCTCTGTCTTCCTTCTTTCAGCAGCAGCAGCCCCTCAACCATCAGTTCCAGCCGCAACCTTCTCTTTCTTCACTCTTTCCTCACGCAGTCTGTTTCCTCTCCCTTTCGTTCGCTGCCAGCCTTCTTCCTCAGCCTCCTTCCCTCACAAAAAAAAAACCACAGCCGCCCAGCTCATCTCCCTCTCAACTCCCTTGAACCGCACATCAATAACCAGCAGGAGACCTCCCTGTTCTTCCCTCTCCATCTGTCTTCTTTCAGCAGGTCTCTTATTCTGTCTTCTCTCAGCAGCCTCGCCAGCAGCAACCTACCTCCATCAGCAGCTATAGCTCTCGGCCAGCAACATCCTCTTCTCTAATCTCACGTATTGCACCAGATTGTGGAAGTACCTTGCGTGGAATACAAGAGGCAGCCGAGGGAGGAGCATTGCAATTGGCGTTTTGGGTGACTTGTTCCATTTTTTTATTGCTCTTTTACTTAGAATTTTTTTATTGTTTCAATTATTAAGTTTTATAAATCCAGATTATTGGCATTGATTTAGTTTTCTTTTGATATTTTTAGTTATTGAATTTTCATTTTCAAATTTGAATTTAGTTTTTTTTAGAATGATAAGTGTTTGTTTGAATTTTATTTCGTTTGATTTAATTATGTTCGGCTAAGTTATATTTGAGGGGAGTCATTTGTTGTGTGCATATTTAATACATACTACATCAACGACATCAATCGAAGTAAAATAATTTGAAATTTTAAAACACTCGTTAATTATCATCAATCACAAGCATTCATCTATAGAAAATTAACATTCACCCATCGACGCTAAGAATAACTCCCCTCAAATATAACTTAGCCGAACATAATTAAATCAAACGAAATAAAATTCAAACAAACACTTATCATTCTAAAAAAAACTAAATTCAAATTTGAAAATGAAAATTCAATAACTAAAAATATCAAAAGAAAACTAAATCAATGCCAATAATCTGAATTTATAAAACTTAATAATTGAAACAATAAAAAAATTCTAAGTAAAAGAGCAATAAAAAAATGGAACAAGTCACCCAAAACGCCAATTGCAATGCTCCTCCCTCGGCTGCCTCTTGTATTCCACGCAAGGTACTTCCACAATCTGGTGCAATACGTGAGATTAGAGAAGAGGATGTTGCTGGCCGAGAGCTATAGCTGCTGATGGAGGTAGGTTGCTGCTGGCGAGGCTGCTGAGAGAAGACAGAATAAGAGACCTGCTGAAAGAAGACAGATGGAGAGGGAAGAACAGGGAGGTCTCCTGCTGGTTATTGATGTGCGGTTCAAGGGAGTTGAGAGGGAGATGAGCTGGGCGGCTGTGGTTTTTTTTTTGTGAGGGAAGGAGGCTGAGGAAGAAGGCTGGCAGCGAACGGAAGGGAGAGGAAACAGACTGCGTGAGGAAAGAGTGAAGAAAGAGAAGGTTGCGGCTGGAACTGATGGTTGAGGGGCTGCTGCTGCTGAAAGAAGGAAGACAGAGGCGTGAGGTTAAGGTGGAAAAAGGCTGCTCGTGGGGGAGTTCCGGCTGCTGCTGTGTGAAGAGAAAAGAAGACAGAGAAGACAGCGGCTGGTGGTTTGCTGTGGAAGTGCGGCTGAAACAAGTTCTAAATGCTGGGTACGAGAGAGAGAGATGGTGAAGGTGAGGGAGAAGTTGGCTGCAGGATTGGGAGAGAAGAAGGCAGATAGATCCTGCGTGAGTGAGAGGCTTCTGCTCGTTCAAGATGATGATAGGGCAGAGAGAAGAGAGGTTGGGCTGAGTGTGTGTAGGTTTTTTGGTTGGGTGAGAGAGTTTGGGCTGGAACTTGGGCCAAAAACATGCATGTGGATTTATTCTTTTTGGGCTTTTTCAGGTTAATTCAGCTAGGGATTTTTGAGTTATAACTCGAAAATGTACCTGTAATTAAATAAATGAAATTATTAGCAAATAAAATCAATTTAGAGTTAAAGAAATAAAATTGAATCTTTTATAAGTTTCACTCTAAATGACAAAATTATATCCCAAAATTATATATTTTCATTTATTTATTTCTTTAAAATACGTAAAATTGGACAATAATCACACTCCCCAAAACTAGCTTTTTGCTAGTCTCTAGCAATTCAAGCGAATTAAAAACATGATTAGCTCAATGAAAAACTTCAATTGTAACGTCAAGAATGAGTTTAGATGGTCGAGCACAACAACTTCGCAAAATCAAGAGATCAAGCGTTATATCCAAATTAATCCATAAAAACTTTCCCAAAATTTTGTGTGTGTGTGTTTTAAGCCGATCCATCAAACCACTAACCCCAACACATACAGTGTCGAGTATTCACTCAAGCCAAGTATAAACTCCATATACTCACGGGTATGTGTATTTTGTTTATGAATTGGTTAGGGGGTCACTCATGGAGTTTGAAAATTGATCACACAAGCATTCAGTAAACAAAGGCCATATATATGTGGATGACAGTAATGCAAATATTGACCTCATGAAAAGCTCACAACCATTGGAACTCAACCATTCTTACCACAAGCCTACTTAAGATCAAAATGTCAATGTCAATGTAAAGGTTATGATGGTGTTATCAAGGGAACTGATAAGGAGTGGTGCAAGAAAAGGTTTACATGTTCCAATGATAATAGTAGAACAATAAATTCCAATGGAAATATAAGAGGCAATGTAGCACTTTTTTTTTTTTTTTTTTGTAGGGTAAGGAAATAAAAGAAGTGAGTAGGAATTGAGGACTTCCAAAATATAAGCAAGGATAATAATTTTTACTTTTAATCGCACTTCAAGCTTGCTTTCGTCTTCACATCCTTACTTTCTCTTCAATACGTCTCCATTTTCTTTCTATTTATATATATATTTTTCTTTTTCTTTTTTTTTTTTTTTTCTTTCTTTCTCTTTTTTTTTTTTTTTTTTTTCAAATAAACACTGAAATCTTCTCAAAAATTCTTCAACATTCTCCTCTGGTCTCAATGACTGTCAAATACTTCTAACTCCACTTTTCTTTCTTTGTGTGCACCGAACATTTTTTTTTTCTTCAAATATGGAGCAAAAATAATCATCCTCACTTATACTTGAAAGTAGAAACAAGGTTATGTATTTATGGGAGCAGTGTCTGGATGTAATGTCATCTTTAATGTGAAATAAATGAAAGGGATTTGTGGCTGTGAAGGAATTTGTGATATGAGAGAAGATGATAAGGTTGGCTTCAAAGGATCAAATTTTCATTTGACATTGACCTTCATCGTTTCTTAAGTATAAACCACCAACAATCCACAATCCGTGTAATGATGCCCAATGGAAGTAGCAATATCAAACAAGGGAAATATAAGAAAACTACCAATCGCTCAACTCTCATGATGAACAAATAAAATTACTTAACTTGAGAGAGCTCTAGTTGTATGTGTTGACTATCCATCTTACCACAAGGCTTAAATTCGTGCATAAAAAAATTTTTTTTAGGAGGGAGGTCTTTACAGAATAACAAAGATATAACTCAAGACTCAAGATGTACTCAATTTTAATGCTCAACTATCACAAAAGAATTTATGCAAAACAAGTACATTTTGAGTCACTCTCCCCCCAACTAAAATCAGACATTGTCCTCAATCACTCAAAGAGAAGAAAAATGAACAGTGAATAATAGACACGACTCAAAATGAAATCAAGCTAAAGGAGAAGAGTGTACCTGAGAGGAGGCTTATGAACATGAGCAATTATTTAAGAATGAAAAACTAAAAAAATGAAGAAAAGAATAAAACTGCAAAAGAAAAAGAAAATATATACATAATAATAAAAGTTAGTTCCAAGAAAATCAGTCGCTGGAGGCAGGGTCCAGCAGAGGTAGTTCATTAGTATCGGCAGAAAAATTATCCAAAAATGGTTTCAGACGTTGTCCATTAACTTTAAAGACAGAACCAATTTTTGGATCCAAGATTTCAACTGCTCCATAGGGGTAAACAGTTTGCACAATGTAAGGACCAATCCATTTAGTTCTCAACTTACCAGGAAATAGATGAAGTTTAGAGTCATATAGCAATACTTTTTGTGAAGGGAAAAATGATTTTCTAAAAATTTTCTTGTCGTGAAAAACTTTCATTTTCTCTTTTGAAATTTTTGCATTCTCATATGCTTCTAAACGTAATTCATCTAACTCATTCAATTTCAGTTTGCTAAATTCACCAGCCTGATCCAAATCAAAGTTGAGTGTTTTGATTGCCCAATAAGCTTTATGTTCAATTTCAACCGGCAAATGACAAGGTTTTCCAAATACAATTCTATAAGGCGACATTCCAAGAACAGTTTTAAAAGCAGTTCTATAGGCCCATAAAGCATCATCTAGTTTTATAGCCCAATCTTTTCTATTTGGATTCACTGTTTTTGTCAAAATGCCTTTAATTTCCCGGTTGGCTAGCTCAGTTTGACCATTAGTTTGAGGGTGATACGGAGTGGAAATCTTATGCCTAATGCCATATTTCTTTAACAGAGTTTCAAAAGGTTTATTACAAAAATGTGTTCCACCGTCACTAATTATGGCCTTAGGCATACCAAACCTAGAAAAAATATGTTCTTTCAGAAATTTGAGCACAACTTTATGGTCATTTGTTCTACATGGAATAGCCTCTACCCATTTTGACACATAGTCAACAGCAACCAATATATATAAATATCCAAAAGAAGGGGGAAAAGGACCCATAAAGTCTAATCCCCAACAATCAAAAATTTCAAGAACAAGGATTGGTGCTAATGGCATCATATTCCTATGGCTGATACTACCAAGTTTCTGACATGCTTCACAATTTTTACAAAAGGTATGAGCATCCTTAAATAAACTAGGCCAATAAAAACCACATTGAAGTACCTTAGCAGCTGTTTTCTGCGAAGAGAAATGACCTCCACAAGCATGAGAATGACAGAAGGTAAGAACTTGTTGTACCTCATCATCAGGAACACATCTTCGGATAATTTGATCAGCACAATATTTGAATAAGTATGGGTCATCGTAGAAGAAGTTCCTTGAGATTGCTTTCATCCTCATTTTGTCTTGGACACTCCAATTTGAGGGCATATGACCTGTAACAAGATAATTAACCAAGTCAGCGAACCATGGAACAATGTTCAAACCAAATAATTGTTCATCGGGAAATGAATCATTTAAAGGGTGAGAAGCTTTTGAATTCTCAGAATTTAATCTGGATAAATGATCAGCGACAACATTTTCCACCCCTTTTTTATCCTTAATTGTAATGTCAAATTCCTGCAATAACAAAATCCATCGAATGAGTCTAGGTTTAGCATCTTTCTTTGTGAACAAATATTTAAGAGCAGAGTGATCAGTAAAGATGGTAACAGGAGTCCCAATAAGATAAGTTCGAAATTTTTCCAGTGCAAAAACTATAGCTAGCAGCTCTTTTTCAGTAGTTGTATAATTTAATTGAGCTTGATTCAAAGTTCTGCTAGCATAGTAGATTACATAAGGTTCCTTACCTTTCCTCTGGCCAAGCACTGCCCCTACGGCTATATCACTTGCATCACACATTAATTCAAAAGGTAGAGACCAATCAGGTGATCTAACTATGGGTGCAGTGGTGAGTGCCTTTTTTAAATGTTCAAAAGCTGTAGTGCATTCATTAGTCCAAACAAATTTTGTATCATGCATTAAAAGTGTGGTCAAAGGTTTTGCTATGATACTAAAATCTTTTATGAACCTCCTATAAAAACCTGCATGGCCTAAAAATGATCGAACGTCTTTTACACTTGAAGGAATAGGCAACCTAGAAATTGAGTTTACTTTTGCCTTATCTACTTCCATGCCATCAGAAGAAATTATATGACCTAAAACAATTCCTCGTGTTACCATGAAATGACATTTCTCCCAATTAAGGAGAAGTTGCTTATCTTCACACCTGCATAAAACAGCTTTCAAATTTGTTAGGCAATCATCAAATGAATTACCATACACAGAGAAATCGTCCATAAAAACTTCCAAAATGTTTTCTATCATGTCACTGAATATGCTAAGCATGCATCTTTGAAAGGTTGCTGGGGCATTACAAAGACCAAAAGGCATTCTTTTAAAAGCAAACGTCCCAAAAGGGCAAGTAAAAGTAGTTTTTTCTTGGTCTTCTAATGCTATTTCAATTTGATGATAGCCTGAAAAACCATCCAAAAAACAATAGAATGAATGTCCAGCAACTTTTTCTAGCACTTGATCTAAAAATGGTAAAGGAAAGTGGTCTTTTCTGGTCATGGAATTCAATTTCCTATAATCTATGCACATTCTCCAACTAGTGGGTACTCTTTTAGTTATCATTTCTCCCTGTTCATTTTCAACAACAGTAACCCCAGTTTTCTTAGGAACTACTTGAGTAGGACTTACCCACTTGTTGTCTGCAATAGGATAAATAATACCTGCATCAAGTAATTTTAAAACTTCGTTTTTAACAACCTCTTTCATGTTAGGGTTTAGCCTTCTTTGAGATTCCCTTGAAGGATTAGCATTTTCTTCTAGGAAAATTCTATGAGTGCACACTAAAGGACTAATTCCCTTAATATCCGCTATAGTCCAACCTATAGCAGATCTATGATCATTCAATACTTTCAACAACAAATTTTCCTGATCACAAGTAAGAGTAGAAGAGATTACCACAGGGTATGATTTATTAGGTCCCAAGAATGCATACTTTAATTCAGATGGAAGAGGTTTAAGCTCCAGAGTTGGCATCTTTTCTGCTGATGTTTGCATGGGTGTCTGGCTAACATTTAGAGGTTCAATGTTGGGCTGCCAAGCTCTTACAGCTGCTGTTTTATACCTTTTAAAGAGTCTTGAATGCTGTCCAATTCGAGATTCTGCTCAAGTTGCTCATTAGGATCTTCTAACTCAAATAGCAGCTCTTCCAACATGTTAACTTCCTGCACTTCATCAAAATCTTTTGGTTGCCTACAAGCATTGAAAATGTTAAGCTCCAAGGACATATTTCCAAAAGTCAACTTTAAAATACCACTCCTACAATTTATTAAAGCATTTGAAGTTGCAAGAAATGGTCTACCAAGAATAACAGGGATTTGAGGAGAAGTTTTAGGTGTACTTTGAACATCAATAACAACAAAATCAACTGGATAGTAGAATTTATCAACTTGAACCAAAACATCCTCAATTATCCCTCTAGGCATCTTAATAGATCTATCTGCTAATTGTAAAATCATGGGGGTAGGTTTAAGTTCACCTAGACCAAGTTGTGTATATACGCTAAAGGGCAAAAGATTTACACTTGAACCTAAATCTAGCAATGCATGACCAACACGAGTGGTTCCTATCATACAAGCAATGGTTGGAGAACCAGGATCTTTAAATTTTTGAGGAGTTTGGCATTGTATGATAGAACTCACTTGTTCAGTTAAAAAGGCCTTATTCTTAACAGCTAACTTCCTCTTTACTGTACACAAATCCTTAAGAAATTTAGCATAGGCAGGGACTTGTTGAATTGCATCTAACAGAGGAATATTTACCCTAACTTGCTTAAAAATTTCATGAATTTCTGTTTGATTTTTGGTCTTATTACCAGGTTGTAATCTTTGAGGAAAAGGGGCAGGGGGTGCACCTACTATTTGCTTAGGTGGTTCCTGAACATCAGATAAAGATTTTAATATAGTATCATCGACAGATGGTTTAGCTTGCTTACCCACCAAGTTCTCTTGAGGTTCAGGAACTTGGATTTGCTTACCACTTCTCAAGGTAGTTACTGCTTTCACATGTCTCAGATTGGATTCATCGACCCCATTGCATTGAGTTTGAGGATTAGGCATTGGTTGAGCTGGAAACTTACCTTTTTCTGCTGCACTTGCCTGAGTAGTCAGCTTTGTAAGCTGAGATCGGATGTCATTAATGGCCTGAGAGTTTTGATTGTTGATGGCAGCTTGACTTTGCATGAATTGTTGGATTTGGTCTTCCAGGCTTCTCTTCTGCGGTGGCATATAAGGTGTTGGTTGTGAAGGTCCAACATTGTTGCCAACATTGTTGCTTCCTCCTTGATCATTCCTCCAACTGAAATTTGGATGATTTCTCCAACCTGGATTATAAGTACTCGAATATGGATTAGAATAAGGTTTGGAAATCATATTAACAGCAACAGATTGATCAAAATACATCTCTTTTAGTTGGGGAAGTGTAGGACAATCAGAGGTTAAATGCTGTGCATCATCACAAATTGAACATTTTTCTAAAATAGTGGAAGAGGAATTGACTTCATTCACTTTTTGAGTTTCCAAGTTTTCAAGTTTTCGAGTGATGACAGCCAATCGGGCATTTATGTCATCATCTGCTCTAAGTGAATGAATTCCATTTCCAGATGCAATTTTTGGAAATTCAGTTTTTATTGTAACACCCCTATCAAACTCATCAATGTTATCCCAAGATTGGGCATTTTCAGCTAAATCATCAAAAAATGTAAAAACTTCATTCGGGTCTTTTGCAAAGAAATCACCATTACTCATGGTTTGCACAAATTGTCTCATTTCTGGTCTGAGCCCTTCATAAAAAAATTTAGTTAACATCCATTGTTCATAACCATGATGGGGACAAGATAATAACAAATCCTTAAACCTTTCCCAACTAGTGTAAAAATTTTCATTATTCTTTTGGGAAAAATTCATGATTTGTCTTTGAATAGCGGTGGTTCTTTGTGGTGGAAAAAACTTTTTAATGAACTCTTTCCGCATATTTGCCCAATTTGTAATTGAACTAGGCCTTAAAGAGTTAAGCCATGACTTAGCTTTATCCTTTAATGAAAAAGGGAAAAGCTTGAGTCGAATGACTTCCTCAGTGCAATTTCTTTCAAGAAAAGTAAAACAAACCCCTTCGAATTCCTGAATGTGGTGATATGGACTCTCTGATGGCATCCCATGGAAGCGTGGTAGATGATCAATCATTCCCGATTTGAAGTTGAAGACCGCCGCATTTGCAGGCGTCACTACGAGCATTGATAATTACTTATCATAAACTTGTAAAAAGCTAGTGATTAATCACCTGAAATGCCTTTGAGATTATGTCATCGTGAAGTGAAACCTGATTCCGACATTTACAGCAGCTGTATAATCGAGGTCCAACCGATTCATCCATCTGACAAACTCAGGCAATAAACCTCACTGCAACCAAGACTAGGAAAAATATCGAAAATGAACTCGTAAGCTAGTATGAGAGAGTAAAATCTAAATTCTTACCTTCAAGAAATTTAATGACGACCCATAATTCTGCATCCAAATAAATGAACATCAGAGATTCAAAAAGTTATTATTCAAGAAGATGAAGATTTGGATTAAAATTATTAACAAGATAAGCCAGAATCAAACAACCATATACAAACCTTTCACCTTCAAGAATTTTAATGATGACCATGGAATCGGCTACAAAAGATGGGAGCAACAGTGTGTATGTTAGAATTTAACAATGGGGTTAAGGACTCAATTACGAAATTAAGATTTTGAAGGAAAATCACTAATGGGAAGAAAACAAGAAAACCAATTGTTCTTGTTTGGAATGATGTCAAGAATCGACTGTGGGTAAATTAATTACAGAAAAGAAAAGGAACCCATATATTTAATTACTATAATTATGGTGTTGGAAAAGAATCTGAACTCTAAGCCCAAAATTAATTTACGGATTATTGGTTACCGTCCTTTTTTTAGTTTGTAAATCAATTTATAAATCACATAATTTTTCAAATCACTTTTTAACCACACATTTTTCTCTCTCCAATTTTCAATCACTACTTTTTACTTCAAAATTATAAATAAATCAATTTATAAATCAAACAATTTTACCAAACGGTGAGTAAAAATTGGATTACGGAGACAACTGGATTGGTGGCATGTTTGGCAACGATTAAAGAAGGAAAGAAAAAAAGTAAAAATACTCAAATATATGGAATTATTTTTTGAGAGATTTTATAAATTACAAGTAAATTTAAGCTTAACCAAATATATGTATGCTACTATTCTGCGCACTTTTAGCTTGGACTTTATAACTGCCAATTTTGAATTTTTTAAGAGAGAATAAGAAAAGATTTTGTAGAGAGACTCTCGGATAGATTCTGTTGGGTTTATTGCTGATTTAATTCCAACCTTTTAAAAGAGATGCAAATACATTTAAATCTTGAATTTTTGACACCATACATCCTTAACGTATCGTTTATTAGCAGTGTTATCCCATTTTGACAAAAGTAAAGGACAAAATGGCAAAGTCGCTTAAAAATTCCGAAAAAGGGGTTTATTGCAAATTTAGTCCTTTTACATTTGATTTTTGACCTCGAAAGTCTCTAACCTTTCATTTATTAGTAGATTGCATCTATTATGACAGAATTCGTTAATTTTGACCGGTAACTAATCCATGTGCATTGTCATATGACATTATGGGAAAGTAATGAATGTCGTTATTACACCGCCATCATTGTTCAATTAAACATTATATCAATTTGAGTACATTATACTCATATCTACATAGACAAGTGTTGAATAAGAATGAAAATTTTACCACTGCATAATTGGGAGTGCCTTGAAACTGAATCTGGGGGAACGTGGATCTATAGGTCCAGTTTTGTAACGCTACGAATTCCGTAAACTCGGGACGTCACTTAGTCCTTTAAATCTAACTTTTGAACAAACATTTTTGCGGAAAAGATCTAAATTTCTGAGTATCACAATCATCTATAATATAATTGGATATTGATTATCATTATCATTATGACATTATCACTATGATTGTTAATCCTCCATAATTTTTTGACTCAATCAATTGCCAAAAATAAAAAGCAATTACTAAATTATCTTAGATTCGCTAATTGTTTCCAAATGATCTTCAATATCAAGAGGTATACTCAATTCTTTGAACTAAAAATGTCATTTCTATATTGATCATAGTATAACATTAAATGACAATAAAAGAGAAATTAGTATTAAAAAAATGGAGAGAAGTTGGATCTCACAACTCATAAATATGAATTACTTTGAACTTGTAAGAGCAAGAACTAATGAAATGAAATGATAAATACCATGTTAATTAATTTAATTTAACAACCAAATATTTGCAAATAACAATTGCAAGGAAAGTAAAAATCATTGACAACAATCATCTCATAGAATCACGAACTAACAGAATGCCAATTAATCATTTCTCTTCTGTCTGCCACAGTTCTTGTTCTACTAATTTCACGCTGGAAGGTAGCATTTAAGCTTATCAAAAAATGTTATAAGAAAGCACAGGAAAATAAACCAATAGAGGGGTAAACCTTCTCTTGAAGTTGCTTGATCACAAGAATAGCATCCGTGTATCCCCCCGAGTTCTAAATACCTGGTTCACCACGTCATTTTCTGATCTAAACTTTAAAATAATATTCTAGCAGAAGAAATAACTGAAATTCATTTTTGACAACATTAAATAAACTGTAATGGTCAATAAAATTCGAAAACATTTATGAAACAATTCAAAGTAACGAATCGAGCCATTAATAATATAAAACATTCGGCAATGCCATAATTTCTCAAATAATTGAAAGTCTCAAAAATAACCAAAGTTTAGAAATATGGATCATCAAAATAAGATTCTCGATTATTTAACGACTACTGCCACAATTATTCATCACTTGTCATCCTCTCCGAAATCTGCAAATATTGTTAAAATAGATATGAGCATTTCATAGAAATATTCAGTAGACTCATCGCCAATTAATCAATCTACAATATCATTGAACACATAAATGCAGGCTCTTTAGAAATCATAGGGTGGGGTAGTCTCTTCTTGTGCATTAAAGCACGTGACTTCTCTTTGAAAAATTATAGGATCTTTAAAATCATCGGGTGTGGGTAGTCTCGTCTCATGCACTTAAGGCACGTAAGTTATGCATAACATCATCATTTATCTTGCAAGATATTCTCTTCTTTCTTTCTCATGTATAAAAGCATATAAGTTATGACAAGTATAACAACATAAATATTTTCGAAAAAATACATTCTCGTCTCTTTTCATAAAAATGACTTTCACATAAGTCACATAACATACACATTCACATGCAATCATAATTTAAATCAATTAATAGAGGCGAGTCTACCTTAAACTTAACGAGTTTGGTTGAGCGGGAATGACTTCAATCTTTTAAATCTCCGTACGCCTCGTCTAGCTAATTAGAAAAATAAATTAAATTAGTCTTTTGAATTTTATGGTTTAAAAATAATAAATTAAAATTTAGGGATTGAAATTGTTGATTTTGAAAGTTGGAGGACTAAAATAAATACTTTTAAAACTTGGGGACTAAAATGGAGTTTTTCAGAACTTTCAGAACTCGAATAAAACGCTATTAAAATATTCAGGCTGAAAATAACATATTTTTAAATTAAAGGATAGAGTTTTAAAATATTTAAACTCATGGGCCGAAATGAAACATTTGGGACTTTGGGGACTAAAATGTAAATTTTCAAAACTTGAGTTGCAACTCAAAAGGGATATTAAACTGTAGGGATTGAAATAATTGATTTTTAAAATGAAGGGGCTGATTAAAATCATTTAAAAACTTAAGGGGCTAAAATGATAAGTTTTAAAACTAAAAGGACTGATTTAAATAACTTTGGAAACTTGGGGGCTAAGATATAAATTTTGAAAATCAAAATTATAAAAAAAACAAAATCTTTTCTCTCTCTCTCTCTCTCTCTCTCTCTCTCTCTCTCTCTCTCTCTCTCTCTCTCTCTCTCTCTCTCTCTCTCTCTCTCTCTCTCTCTCTCTCTCTCTCTCTCTCTCTCTCTCTCTCTCCCATTTTCAGATCAGAGAAGAGAGGGAGGAGAGGCGCGACCGGAAGTCGATCTCTGCGCCAGTCGGTCTGCAGCCGGCGATGTGTCGGCGAAACGTCGCCGAAAAGTGGTGGATGAGCGACGACAAGGTAGGGGTTCAAGTTTTGAGGGATTTTGGTCAAGATTGGGTGCGAAACCGAGGCATAAAATGAGGCTTGGAGTTGGGTTTTTCGGTGAAAAACCGGCGGTTGAGGTAGGTAATGGATAATTTCTTGATCTTCTTGGGTTTTGGTTTGATTTTGGAAATGGGTAGGCCGTGGACGGTGGAGGTTTGGAACGCGTGTTTGTTGAGTATTGTGGTTGAGGCAATGTTGGTGGTGATGATGATGGTTGGCCGCGATTTGTGGTATTGTAATATTGAGTAGTAGATTTGGCAGTTGATGATCTCAAGTGGTGATGGAAATGGTGGATTGGTATGGGTTGAGTGATTTCTTGAGGTTGGGTGGCTGATTGGTGTTGGGTTTTTAGTAGTGTGGTGTTGAAGATGGAGGTGGTGACTGTTACGATAAGGCAGTGGAGGTGGTGATGATGATGGTTTGGAGGTGAGTTGGATGTGGCGGCTTGCGTGTGGCTGATGGTGGTTTGTGTGGTTCGGTTGTGGCTTTGGTAATGGCAGCGTTGGTGGTTAAAATGGACGAAAATATGCTGGAACAGAGTTGTGATTTGGTGATGGTTAAGAGATTTGCAGTGAGTTTGAAGCTGCTAGGTCTCCAACTCTGTCGTGAACTGGAGATAGCTGGAACAGGGTTTGAAGCTGAGAGGGGAAGTCTGATGGTGATGATACTCAGGAGTAGGTTGTGTAGTGTGTAAGAGAGTTTGATAAGGTATGAGATTGATGTAGTTGGTGGGAGTTATGGGCTGATGTAGAATATTATGGAAACCTTGACAAGCAATACATGAAATTCGAGAAAAATAATACGTGTGAAACAACTGAGTAGGAAAATGGATATGATAAAATGAGCTTGACGTAATTTAGAATTTAAAATGATTTTGAAAAGAATAATTTAAATTAATAATTAAAATAATATAATTTTAGAAATTCGAATTTTATTTAAAATCGAATGGGCTTGACATTTCTCGACTTGACTAGACGAATGCGTCTTGACTTCAAATTAAAAATGGGTGAGATCGCAGTGGCACGTTTCATTGTTTAAAAATAATTATTTAAATACGTGAAAATTCTTGATCGCTATAATCTGACTCCCCAAACTTTTATCTTCATCTGGAAGAGATATATCATTTGTACTTTGTGCAGTACAATTTTTATATTTCCCAACCACATACAGATCAGCCTCGGCAAGCTTCTTCTTTAAGTAGTCAATTTGAATATCACTCATTGTTCTGTATAAAGAAAAAAGTTAACAATACAAATCTATAATCTATAATGCAACTGTAAGTGCAACATTGAAGTGGGAAAAATTAACACGTGTTTCAAACTTTAACATCAAATTTTCATATTTCACTTCCAATTCTGCCAATTATTTTTTCTCCTGCGAGAAAGCATTATTCAATCTCAAAATACATTAAAAAAATGTAGAGATAAAAGAGGTAGAAATATGTTATGAACTATTTGTAAACTTTTCTTTCTGGGAATAAAGAAATCTTGCTAAAGATTATTCAGAATCATGCCCACCCATTATCCTGTGCTATCTAGGTTTCATTACCTGGTGATCTCAATTGACCGTATCAAGACTTGACATGTGAAGGTTCAACAGGGTCTTGTAAGACAAAATCAACAACACATAATACAACCTCCACCCCACCCCCACAAGGATAGTAACTTGTGACTCCAATATTTACATGTCACCATTTTCACACATCAAAATACCTGATCGATAGCAGCAACTACATCTGCAATGAAACCAACAAATCTGTAAAGCGCCTTGTAGACAGCATGCTACCCTGAACAAATATGAACATTTTAGCTGTTGGAAAATATCTTTCATTGAGAAAACAAGATCTAATAGATTTACGTCACAACATTATGAGTGAGTGCCTTCAAAAACTTTCCTAGCACGAGGTGCCATCCCACTTGCTTTTCCGAATTCAAATCCATGCATTCTCACTGGAATTCCATTATTTCCAGCTGCAATAGCTGCTGTATGGACGGTAAAATATTTTTGAGATAAGTTCAAGTAAATCACAAGAATTAGATCAAGCAACCTATAGCAAAAAAATAAGAATTACATTGATCCCATCAATAGAAAATTTTGCATAGATAGAGATAATTGTTAAATTAGTCGATTTGAGGCATATCTACTTGTTTCCAAAATCTGTAGCCATCCATTTCTTTGTTGTTGTAGCAAAATGGAGTATAAGAAAGGGGCAGGCCTCTCAAATCCATGTCATAGAGTTCTCCCATGTCAGCCCTCACAATCAGGTCCGCATCAACAAATATAACCTGCAAAGGTCTCAAACTTATTAAATTAGACATTCCATAGTATCCAATATCAAGAAAAATGATGATCCTGATCAGCATCATATTGTTTCTATGCTAGAACAAAGTAAAATACATTTCCCAAGGCAAGAGGAAAAATGACATCAAGAAACAGGATTTTATATGCCCAAATGATTCACGGCTTCTCTTTTTGTTTATGTAACCATGTAGGCCACTTATAGGTAAGTAATTCGTACTCAAAACCATATTCGCGAGCCATGTGAGGGATTACATCCCGGAGATAGAAACAGAAACAGTAAAAATAGATTACCCAAATAATGCAAAGATATTCTGCATGGATATTATTGAAATGGCAAAGCCAATAGAACCTTGAACTAAGGAGAGAGGTAGTTCTTTATAAAATAGAGCTTGACAGGGAGATGCGTGTTCTCCCATGTCTGCCCTCACAATTTGATCTACATCAACAAATATAACCTGCAGGTCTCAAACTTATTAAATTAGACATTCCATAGTATCCAATATCAAGAAAAATGTTGATTCTGATCAGCATCATAATGTTTCTATGCTAGAACAGAGTAAAATACCTTTTCAAATGCAAGAGGAAAAAAGGAGGAGCAAGAGAAACATGTTTTCCAAAATCCTTAAAACATATTGTTAGAATGTAAACAAAAACTTAATAAGGAACTCTTTGCAGTTTCTGAAATGCTTGGGTTCCCCAGGGATTGCTCCATTACTTATCCCCAGGGACTTTCAAAAAATAATCCCGAAAGTGTAGATATTCAAAGTAAATGGCTTATAATAGGAAAATCAAATCAAAAGAAAATAACAATAACAAAACAATAAAATTCTAGAAAGAACTATATTAAGAATTTAAGTGCGAAGAAGTGGAAAATATATAATTCATTTTCCAGATCTAAACTTTTTGTCTCAGCAGTGGAGCTTCCTGAACTCGAGCAAGCATACAGCGTAACATACATTTTTTTAAAACTCTTGACATAATAAAATAGAAAGCTTTCTGTGGAATCATTCTACTGTTCTTTAAGATCGAGTATCAAGTTTTCACTATGCGCATGCACCCTTTTTAACCATTACTATTTCGCCACAATTAGAAAAAAATACATTATAGATTAAGAATAACCAACATACCAAAGTTCCCTGTCTAACTTAGTTCTCAGAGGACAACCTGGTTTCCCATTTAACCATTCAGTCTGTAGCACTTTATAGTTTACATCATAACATAGTGAAAGCTTATACATTGTTACTGTCTGTCAAAATCCTAATACTTTGCCACCCCTTTCTAACACTCATCACTCACCTCTTAAAAAAAAGAAGGAAAATTTTCAAACAAACAATAATCTACGCTAATGAAAGAAAGGTCTGAATCCACTTCCCAACATTGATGAAACATATTAAAACCTTGCGTAAAAGATCAAATATTTGAAGCTCGCATCCCTACCACAATCAATTTATTTATAACAGCATAATAAAACCAGAACCTGCCCCAATAGATTTATCACGCTGATTTGGAGCTTTCTTCAATGGCATTGACAAATAATCACCCCTGAGTCTAAGCTCATCGTGGTACCCAAATTTTCTCAAGACAGTCCATGTAGTCTCGATTCGGCCTCTTTCAATAAAACGAGCATGCAGAAAAAGAAAACCTGTAAATGTAAGCCCAAGTTCATTGAATCCTTGAGGAAAATTATCTTCTACCACTCTCTTAATGCCCACTATTTTCGCAGGTTGTAATGGATTATTGAAACTCTTAACCTGTTCGTTGTATTAATAATCATGACCAAATGTTAAATGTCAAGAAAAATTGGATAATTATTCCTCCTTATATTGGATAACTCGTTATGGAAATGCATCTTTGGTAAAAAGCGATAATGGAATACTCTAAACAAACAAATCCACAAAGGACATTAAAATCACACTCACTAACTCAATGATGTAACATAGAAGAGATCAAGAGTAAAACCTCTAATCTAAGAAGTTCATAAAGCCAGAAGAACTGATGCGATTTAGCGTCGTTTGCTAATTGCATTTTTCAACACAAGACAACATCATTAGCACGCTTCAACTCTTCAACGAGCTTCCCTCTATTCTTCAAACTACACATTGAAACAACACTAATAAATCCAATTAACCCAGTCAAACATTATTAATTATAAGAGCACAAAGAATAATGTTTTCACTTACCGTTTCCCAAACAATGTATGGAAATCCTCCGAATGCATATATATATATAAGTGCTTTGAAGAAATTTATAGAATGGCTGCTTCTCTAGATCTCCAACATTGTTTGGTTTTCGAGGTTGCGACCGCAAAATTTTCTACCGTGCGGTCGCACGGTAGTCCCGACTGGGCCGCAGTTGGGTTTTTTGCGCGGATTTTAGCCAAATTCTCATATTTTTGACCTAGACTTCGTGAACATCTATAAATAAGAGACTTGGGGCACGAAATTAGGGGTTCCAAACTTGTCAAATGTGATCCCGAAGGGCTGTCGAACTTTCAAGGTATCAACTGGCGCATGCTTGAAGATTCTTCTACAACATGGTGAAAAGGGTGATGAATTCCAATTATCATAGTTGTAATTTATCTTTTATCATGTTTTTAGGCTAGAAATCTTGTGTTAGAATTGTGATGAAGTTTTAACTATTTGATTCCAAGTTTTTACCAATTATTTAATATATGCAGTTTATGGGTTTGATGCAATTAAATAAGTGCTTTTATTATCATGCAATTGTTTGGCCAGCTTCTGTGTGATTGTCTTCATGATTTTCTATGTTCGAAAGAGTAGGATTTCATTAGAAGGTATTTAATTGCCACAAATTCCGATAGGGGATATAAATATAGTCCTATGCTTTGTGTTATCCTATATAGTGTTCATTGACCTTTAATACTTTTCTAATTGGTTAATTGTCATAGAAATATAGTCAATTGGCATTTGGAGATAGGTTTTTATGCATCGCTCGAAAGAGGACTTAAAACATTTTAGGAACATGGATATTCAAAACCCCATAAGTTGTATTTAAATGATTTGGTTAAATACATGGATGATTTGGTTAAAATGGATTCATAATTCTAACGCGTTTGCTTTTATAAGTTTTAACAAATCAAATTTTCTTATTTTTAGTTTAATTTTTATTTTAAATTTTCAAAAACAAAATTTTCAAACTCAAACAAATTCCTTGTTCCGGTTAAGGTAGTAATCTAAAATACAATTTAACACAATCTCTGTGAGATCGATAGTTGGACTCACGTCCACTTTATTACTTGCACGACCCGTGCACTTGCGGAGCGTTACCACTCAGTGCATCCACTATCACTCAAATAAATCCTTCTCATGCCAATACATTAATCTCCATTAATGTCACTACTCAAACCCCTATCAAGCTAACATCCACCAATTATCCTTCATGGAGAATTCAATTCCAAACTATCCTCATTGGATACGACCTCGTGGGCTATGTTGATGGCACAAATTCGTACCCATTAGCCACGCTGAAAGCCTTAAACTCCACAGACCCAACGGCTGCCCCAGTCTCCACACCTAATCCAGTCGATGCCATTCTTGGCTCGCTCTCTCCCACCATTGTTCTATTTGTTGCCAATTGCAAATCCTCAAAAGAAGCTTGGGTAACACTCTCAAATACCTACCCCAAACCATCCCGTGGAAGAATTATGCAACTCAAATCCCAACTGTCTAGTTTAACCAAAGGTAGCCAGTCCATTATCTAATATCTCCAACCGATTAAAGGAAAAGCTGATGAACTTGCACTCATTAGTACGCCTGTACACTTCGAGGATCTCACAGTTTAAATTCTTGATGGCCTTCCCAAGGAATACAATGTTATTGCTATAGCCATCAAAGCCCATGATACACCCATCTTGTTCAATGAGTTACATGAAAAACTCATCAATTTTGAGTCTCTCATTTCTCAAGACATCTCCCTCAAATCTAGTAACCCTACCAATGCCTATTATGTCTCCAAACCATCCAAATCTACAACTCTCGTCACAAGCAAAATAACCCACACAATTGTTGGAACAACACACAATATCAAACCACTTCAGCCCCAAACTCGGCCACTGCCCCGCCCTATCTCCGACCCTATCGTGGTTACTGTCGACTTTGCCCCACCCTAATACTCCTCTACCGCACTATCTACACCACCACCTCGGAAATATCCTCATCCTCCTCAATAAAACCTACGCCCTCCACCCCCCAACCAAACAGCTCACTACACTCAACACTCTCCTCCTCCAACCACCACTTGGGTTGTTGATACTGGCGCTAGTCATCATGTCACCACGAATCTAGATAATCTCTCCCTCCACTCTCCTTATACAGGAACAGATGGCATTCAAGTTGGTGATGGCTCCAACCTTCCCAAACTCACTCGGGTTCTAGTATTATCTCTACTCCCCTTCGAACCTTTCACCTACACAATGTTTTATGTGTGCCCTCCATGCCGAAAAATTTATTATATGTTGCTCAGTTTTGTTCCTCTAATAATGTGTCCATTGAATTTTTTCCATTCGCTTTTCAGGTGAAAGATATCACACAGGCAGAATAATGGTGGAGTCTATGAATTTCCAGCAGCTTCCCTTACTTCTTCACCCATCCTTGCCTTTGTTGCAACCAAAAGTAGTACAATGGATTGGCATCATCGCCTTGGTCACCCATCACCATCCATTATCCAGCATATCATGTCATCTCAACATTTACCAGTCTCCAGTCCAATTAGTAGTTCATTTTTTTGTCATCCTTGTCATTATCAAAAGTCCCATAAATTACCATTTGGTGAGTCTTCGTTATCAAGTTCATCTCCATTAGAAATTGCATACTCCGATGTTTGGTCTTCTCCAGTAATTTCTAATGACAATAATAAATATTATGTGATTTTTGTAGATCATTTCACTAAGTATGTATGGCTTTATCCCTTGAAACAAAAATCAGATGTGCTCAATACTTTCAAAATCTATAAATCACTAGACGAGAAACACTTTTCCAAACCAATACAAACTCTATACACTGATAATGGCGGAGAATATACCGCTCTTGCCTCTTACCTTTCACAAAATGGGATCTCACACTTAAAAATCCCCCCCACACTCCCCAACACAACGATTTTGCTGAGTGACGACACCGCCATATTGTTGAAACCGGCCTAGCCTTTCTCCACCATGCCTCCTTACCCCTGTCCTTTTGGGACTTTGCCTTCCTCACCACGGTTTATTTAATAAATCGCCTTCCTACACCTGGATTATCCATGACATCCCCATTCAAAATTCTATTTCAATCCCCACCAAACTATCTCAAACTTTGCACCTTTGGTTGTCTTTGCGCCATGTCAAATTCGTCAAGAATGTGTTTCCACTTGCCTCCTACGAACCCACAGCCACCTCATCTAGCTCCAGCCCACCTCTTTCTCCTTCTTTTACCTTAAGCACTCCAATCTTAGTCCCATTTATCCCACAATTCGTTCCCCCCACTCCCCAACCCTCAATTATGTCGCCGCCAGAAATTCAACATGACGAAGTGCCTTCACCCGTGCTTAATGATGCACTTGCAACTGCTACTTCACCACCAATGATGAGATCCCAGGAGGGGAATCTCGTCGACAAACGCGGAATAACGAAATTTAAAACCCTAGGAAAGATCTAAATCAGATCTGACACGAAAAATAACAAGAACACGAATAAATAGACGGAAATTAAAATAAGATTGACGGTAGGACTTGGACCCAACAATCACGACGCAATAAATTGACGATGCGGATTGAAGAACCGAGGTTTTCGAAACGCCACAAGGGATGCCAAATTCCTTGATAAGTTTCTGATTGGAACGCCACAAACATTCAGGAAAAATATTTGATAAGTTCTATAAATTGTTCTTCAAGAACAAGAAAAAGGAATCCTCCTTTTCGAGAGAGAAAATTCTCACATTCATTCAATAATATCAAAGTTGTTCTTTTACAATGACAAAGAAAAGCTAATATAGTTCAAAAACGCGTCCAAAATAACCCTAGCCGCAATATACCAAAAATAAGACGCGGCGCATTTATACGGCTGTGAAAATCTACCTTACGGCCGTAATTAACCCTCGGGTCCAAAACTGATTTTAACTCTTACGGCCGTGACATTGGTTCTTACGGCCGTAAGACGCCTTCTGAATAAAAACTGCCTAACTCCGTTACGGCCGTGAATTGGTTGTTACGGCCGTGCGATAGCAAAGTTACGGCCGTGAATGTAGCTGTTACGGCCGTGAACACTGGTTTTACGGTCGTGAATGTGCTCTTGGTCACCAAACCTTAACCCTTTTGATTCGGCTCGATCCCTTTGTCTCCTCGGCTCGCTTCCAACATGAAACTTGTGTCGTTTCTCACGTAGATCACTGTCGCATTGCCGATAGGTCGACTTCTCCTTTGGTTTCCTACTTCGGATCACATCATCCCCCTTTCTTGGAAAGGATTCGACCTCGAATCCGTATATGGCCTCTCCTTTATGTGTCTCTTGCTTTTGTTGGCTCGAGAGACCTGTTCCTGTTTTGTTCTATGCGTCATACTTCGGGGTTGTTCTGTCCGGCAATTAATTTTCCCTTTGGCCTTAGTTTTGTAATTTGATTGTAGAACCTGCAAAACAGAATTAGCCAAACTAGGGAGGGATGTGTTAGCAAATGCAAATAAGCTCATTTTTGTGGTGGACTCTCTTTTCTTTTTCTTTGTACTCTCAAGCTCACCTTTTTCTGAGGTCGTGGCCTCAACTCTCTTGTTTTCAATTTTCACACCCTCTCCTTTTTCTGAGGTCGTGGCCTCAACGCTCTTATTTTTTTCCTCAAACTCGCTCTTTATTTTCAATTGGTCCTCTTGGACCTCTTTAGGTGTTAGCGGAGCAAGAGTGATCATTTTTCCACCCTTCACAAAAGAATATCTATTTTTGAACTCATCATGCACCACCCTCCTATCATGCTGCCATGGCCTTCCCAATAAAATATGCCCAACATTCATAGGGACCACATCGCACACCACCTCATCTCTATAACCCCCAATGGTGAATTTAATATTAACCTGCTTGTTCACCTTAAGTTCTCCCGACTCGGTTAACCACTGTAATTTATAGGGGTTGGGGTGTTTCACCTTAGGCAAGCCCAACTTCTCCACCAATAATGTGCTAACTACATTAGTACAACTTCCCCCGTCAATTACCATCCCACAAACCTTTTTCCCCACCAAACACCTCGTGTGGAAAAGATTATCCCGCTGTTCATCAATCTCAACCAACTTAGTTCGAGAATTTAGGACACGTCTATTCACAAGGGACCCTTTCACCGCATAAGTTAACCCCTCTTCATCGCTACTACTAGCCCCAATATCTACTAACTTAGGCATTCCCTTAAATTCGTCCTCAGAACTAATTTCACCATTATCACGCAAAAGCATTACTTTCTTATTTGGACACTGTGACGCTATATGGCCCATCCCCAAACACTTAAAGCACTTAATATTTCTATCCCTAATAGGTTGAGAATCAGAAATATTTTTACCTTTAGTTGTAAGTTCCTCCTTTTCCTTCGGGACGTGCTCATCATTTTGATCCTTCCTCGGTTGTGATGTAGGATAAATTCCCGGTGATTGTTTAGATGTCCCCTTTCGCCTCAATTGCCTTTCTACCTTCATTGCCATGTGCACCATGTCTTCCAGTTCCACATAATGTTGTAACTCAACGATGTTTGCAATATCTCTGTTCAGCCCACTCAAAAATCTAGCCATTGTAGCCTCCCGATCCTCCACCACGTTGGCCCTAATCATGGCTACCTCCATGTATCTATGATATTCCTCTACACTCCAAGAACCCTGCGTGAGCCCCTGCAACCTTTGATAAATATCCCTATGATAGTGGCTTGGGACAAACCTCTTCCTCATGATGGATTTCATCTCACGCCATGTATCCACCGGCCCTTCACCATTCCTCCTCCGATCCTTCACCAACTGATCCCACCAATTAACCGCATAGTCAGTGAACTCAACAACCGCTAGTTTCACCTTCTTTCCTTCAGAATAATTGTGGCAATCAAACATCAATTCTACCTTCTTCTCCCAATCTAGGTAAGCCTCCGGATCACTCCTCCCATGAAAAGGTGGAATAGACATTTTTATTTTACCTAGATTATCATCTATCTCATCCCGATCACCACGATCTCTTCTATTATTCGCCCTTTCATCCGTATCTCTTCTACCCCTTCTCCTCCTTACACTAGCCACAGGTGATTGGACACTACTTCCTTCACTTGCAAACTCTTCATCATCAAACCCGTATCCATCCCTTGGATTATGCCTCCCCCTAGGATCTCTCCGGTCTTCCCTCCTAGCTCTAGGTCCCGCACGAGTTTGTTCCCTACGCAACTTGTTAATAGTTTCCTCCCGCCTATCCATCCTAGTCATCAACTTCTCAAATTGCTCATGTAAAGTCTCCATCACACCTACAACATTGTTATTCACCCTATTCATACCTTTCGGTCGTTTTTTGTGGCTCGTTGATGAAGCTGCTAGTTCCCTTCTGTAAATCCCCTGGTTGTCCCCAACTGATGAGGATGATGAATCCCGTCGGCTAGACATTATTAGTCTTCACAGAAATAAGTAGAAAATTCCTCACAAAAATATATCGCTCGTGTATCACTCAAAAGAATTCCCCTTCCAAGCGCTTCAAAAACAATTCCTAAACTCAATCAAGGATAGGACACGATAGACACGAGTAAGAACAAGAAAACTTGAAAATTGAGACAGATCCGGAATATTTCAGGAAAATAATGGAAATTTTTTTTTCTAAACTGCTAGACAATCTGACTACGAATATGGCGAAAAAAACGGAATTGGATTTAGACGAGAAACGAACAAGAAAAACACTTTCGAAATTTTAGTACTGACTCTTATGGATCAAACTGAAGAAAATTATGACTGACACGAAGAACGCGAAAAACAAGAAACAAAAAAAAAATCAAGAAAATCAAGAAACGCAAGAATTTGAAATAGATCCAAGCTCTGATACCAAATGATGAGATCCCGGGAGGGGAATCTTGTCGACAAACGCGGAATAACGAAATTTAAAACCCTAGGAAAGATCTAAATCAGATCTGACACGAAAAATAACAAGAACACGAATAAATAGACGGAAATTAAAATAAGATTGACGGTAGGACCTGGACCCAACAATTACGACGCAATAAATTGACAATGCGGATTGAAGAACCGAGGTTTTCGAAACGCCACAAGGGATGCCAAATTCCTTGATAAGTTTCTGATTGGAACGCCACAAACATTCAGGAAAAATATTTGATAAGTTCTATAAATTGTTTTTCAAGAACAAGAAAAAGGAATCCTCCTTTTCGAGAGAGAAAATTCTCACATTCATTCAATAATATCAAAGTTGTTCTTTTACAATGACAAAGAAAAGCTAATATAGTTAAAAAACGCGTCCAAAATAACCCTAACCGCAATATACCAAAAATAAGACGCGGCGCATTTTTACGGCCGTGAAAATCTACCTTACGGCCGTAATTAACCCTCGGGTCCAAAACTGATTTTAACTCTTATGGCCGTGACATTGGTTCTTACGGCCGTAAGACACCTTCTGAATAAAAACTGCCTAACTCCGTTACGGCCGTGAATTGGTTGTTACGGCCATGCGATAGCAAAGTTACGGCCGTGAATGTAGCTGTTACGGCCGTGAACACTGGTTTTACGGCCGTGAATGTGCTCTTGGTCACCAAACCTTAACCCTTTTGATTCGGCTCGATCCCTTTGTCTCCTCGGCTAGCTTCCAACATGAAACTTGTGCCATTTCTCGCGTAGATCACTGTCGCATTGCCGATAGGTCGACTTCTCCTTTGGTCTCCTACTTCGGATCACATCAACCAGTGTCCTTTCCCTCACTGCCCACAGTCCCACATGATCACAACTCCACTTCACATCGTCCTAATTCACCACCAGTGTCCTCTATATCACCGCCAACAACCCAAAATGCCACAACTCCACTTCACAGAATCCTCACCCCGTGAAAACTCGTTCCAAGAACATTATCACCAAACCAAACCCAAAATATGGCCTCTCTTCCATTCTTCCCCAAAACTCTCACCTTGAACCCACAACCGTCTCTCAAACCCTTCAAATACCTCATTGGATGGACGCCATGCAATCCGAGTTTTAGGCTCTTCAAAATAATGAAACATGGACTCTGGTTCCACCAAATAACTCCCAAAACTTAGTCGGCTGCAAATGGGTCTTTGGGTTCAAACGCAAACCTGATGGCACTCTTTAGCGTTATAAAGCGCATCTTATGGCCAAAGGTTTTCACCAACGGCCCGGACTTGATTACTCTAAAACCTTCAGCCATGTGTTCAAAACTGTTACTATTCGTCTAGTGCTTAGCCTTGCCGTGATGAATGGTTGGTGTCTTCGTCAACTTGATGTAAACAACGCCTTCTTACATGGCTCCCTCATTGAAAATGTTTACATGTCAAAACCACTTGGCTTCATCTACTTTCAATTTCCCTCTTATGTCTGTCATTTACACAAGTCCCTCTATGATCTTAAACAAGCCCGTAGGGCTTGTACCTAGAGTTGCATAAATTTATCTTCATCCTTGGGTTCTTCGGCTCCTCAATGGACACATCTCTATTCATTTACAAGGACCATGGCTCTCTAGTCTACCTTCTTGTTTATGTGGATGACATCATTTTAATTGGATCTTAGTCCCTCATTGAAATTTTCATACAAAAATTGGCTTCTCAATTTTCTCTTAAAGACCTTGGTCCTCTCTCCTTCTTCCTTCACGTGGAAGTCATTCCAACTCTTGATGGCCTATTCCTCACTCGACATCAATATATTTCCCAACTTCTCCCTCACACCAAAATGATTGATGCCAAACCTGCCCCGACTACTCTCTCGACCTCCACCACACATCGACTACATGATGACACCTCTCTAACTAATGCCACTGAGTACAGACGTGTCCTTGGTAGTATCCAGTATGTATTCCTAACTCGGCCAGACATAGCCTTTGCAGTCAACAAACTCTCCCAGTTCATGCATTGGCCTACTATTACACATTGGGCTGCTGTGAAACGCCTTCTAAGATATCTCTGTGGTTCCCTGTTTTTTGGTCTTCATCTTAAGAAATCACCCTCAATGTCCCTTCACTACTTTTCAGATGTCGACTGGGTTGATGATCATGATGATCGCACCTCCACTGGTGCCTACATTATATTTCTTGGCCATAATCCTATTTCATGGAGTTCTCGTAAACAACGCACAGTGGCCCTTTCGTCAACTGAAGCTAAATATCCAGATGTGGCCTCCGCTGCCTCTAAAATCATTTGGATAAAATCTCTACTCACTGAACTTGGCTATTCCCTTCGTGTCACCCCAGTGATTTACTGTGACAATGTTGGTACTACCTACTTCTGTGCAAATCCGATCTTTCATTCCAAAATGAAGCACCTCGAGATTGGTATTCACTGTTTTCCACCATGTTCAAAATGGAGAGCTTCGTGTTTTTCCCATTTCGAGCGGGGACCAACTTGCAGATCCACTGACCAAGCCATTCTCTGGTGCTCGATTCCCTACACTTCGGTTCAAGATAGGCGTGTCCAATGGAACGTCTATCTTGGGGGGGCATGATAAGAAGAAATAAAATCTTTAATATTATTTTTGTTATCTTTGGTATTATCTTTTGTAATCTATGTATATCCTATATATCTTTTTCCATATCAATCTTTATATCTTTAGGATTCTTGTATAGCATTCTAGTTATGGTAGGAGTTCTCCCTCGTATTATAAATACTGCTATCACCATGAATATTATATACAATTTTTCATACTTCTTATAGAGTCAATTTCATCATTCAGAAATATCTAATACTTCAGTGTCAAACATATTCATAATAGACCCGCCTCAAGATAAGGTCGATGATGAACTCTCGTTTTTCACTATAATGATGGAAGGTGAATAAAATTACTTAACATGCAAATGTCTCATCAATATACATAACTAATTTATCACATATCTGACATGCAAATAAACATACACATAATATATATTATGTGGACGATTATGAACTTTATTTTATCTAGTCTTCCCGAGCCATAAGGAAAACTAGTTGGTCAGTTCATATAGAACATATCATTGAACATACAATGCTCTATCCCTATGGTTTTCTCCTCCTCTTCCACCCTCATTTAATCCACCTGCCACTTGTATCCTATACTATTTAGCACGCATGCCTAATAGAATAGAGCACGTAGGTCCAAGTAATAAAATAGCAATGAACTCGCAAATCCAAAATTAATTATAACAGGTTCGCATACCTAAATACAAAAAAAAAAAAAAAAAAAAAAAAAACTAACAATTCATCACATCCACATGGTTGAATCCATAATCGTCTACTGATTATACATTCATCATATAAATTAATTCTTATATGATATCTAGTATTATAAAAATATGTTTCAAGTTTCTGAAAATTTTGTCTAAACTAATTTAGATAAATGGATCTAAACAATTAAATAATTAATTAATTATCAATTAGTTTAATTAGCTGAATTGTTTAATTGAAACCAAGTTTAAATTAAATATCAAATTAGAGTCCAATTCTAATTACAAGGTGTTAGCACAAATTGAATTACTATGTTAGTTTAGGATAACACTCCTAAACAAAAAAAATAATCAATTTAATCAATTAAGAAACTTAATTAAAATCGAAATTTAATTAAACACCAAATTAGAGTTCAACTCAAATTTCAATGTTGAGGCAAATTAAACTAACACTTTAATTTATGATAAAACTCATAAATAAAATAAAATTCAATTTAGGATGAAAATTATAGATTAGTTAAAATTCTATTTTAACGACGATTTAAAAACATGGCTTTAAATTATAATATTTTATTATGTCAAGATGGAATTCTGGTCAAAATTTAAAATTAGTTCAAATCCAATTATAAAACCACTTTGAAGTTAAGGAATTAAACCCATTTTGAAAATTTATAAACAGCCCCTTCATTTAATCTAATTGCAGACCAGGACCATAATTTTGAAATTGTACTTTCACCCTTGCATCTGTTATTGCAAGAGGGGCCTACAATTTTGTAAACTGCACGAGAGACCCCCGCCTCCAATCAACTCCAACCTGCAACTGTCATTGACGGCGCTAGTGCCAACGTCGCACCAGGCTTCTGTGATGGGATCCGTCGCTAATAAGTTGTTGATCATTTGACCAAGAAAGTAGAAACATTGAGAGAAAGTAATTTAATCAAGTACATTGTTTGACTTGGCTCTTTAACAAGGAGTCACAAATACTTAACTAATTTATTTGATAGGTTTAATGGTAGTTTGTCCGATCAAGTTACCAACCCCTCCTCTTATCAAGATGTTTGGACAGATGGTTTAATAGATTTACTTGCGATTGTTCCCCTTACTCAAATAATGAAATAGTTTGTTTGATAGGTTAATGGTAGTTGATTAGATCAAGAACACAGTTCCTGGTCAACAATTTGAAGATCGGAGGACATAGAAATGCGTAGAGCTCCTCCACCATTAAACTTCAAAATGGAGTAAATTTACTCTAATTGGTGTAATTTCGCACTATCCTCAAAAATCATTTTCAACCAAAAATTCTAAATCATCAAATGAACAATAAACTTTATATCCTTATTATTTTCAATTCTCAACAATTAATTTGTTTCGAAAATTATAAATTATATATTTTATTACTACTTAGATTTAATAAATTGATAATATAAAATAATTATCGAAAATATTATGTTTATTAAACAAAGTCATTAATCTTAATATCACAACTGAAAAGATACTCCGTTTTAGATAAAAACGTTACATATAACAAAAAAACATTCGCACAATATAAATAGAAAACAATTAAATCTTGTATACTAATTCTCGAAGTGCAATATCAGATTCTTTATCCTTAATTCATCTATGTCGAGCAAGAAATTTTTGAAATTGAACATTTTTATCTCGATCATCTCAACTTCAGGAGTGAGTGCTTCATGATAAAATGATATAGACATGTAAACATCAAGTTCATCCTTAATAATCACGTTGTGCATAATAATGTATGCAGTCATTATATCATATAACAAACGTTTGGACCAAAATCGTACTGGTCCTGCGACTATCGCAAATTGTGCTTGAAGAACATCAAATGCTAGTTAGACGTCTTTTCTACAACTTTCTTGTCTTGCTACAAAATATTTTTTGGACCTTGTGGATTATGAATTATTTGCAAAAGAATATACCATTTTGGGTATATACTTTCAGCTAAATAGTAACTCATGCCATATTCTTTTTTTAAATGATGTAATTAGCGGGAAGAGCTATACTTTTAGTGAGGTTTAAGAAAAAATGGGATGCCTCCAACACATTGATGTCATTGTTTGATCTTGGCAAACCAAAAGGTGCATGCCATATCAATAAATCATAACAGGTAGCGTCTCGAGAATAATTGTTGGGATCTACTTCGACCAGCATTTTTTCCCGCCCAAGATTTTGGACAATTTTTCTAATTCCAATGCATATAATCTAGACTGCCCACCATTCCTAGAAAATCACGTTGTTTACCAATACGGAGTAACCTCGCAATGTGATTAGCATTTGGTGATCTAAGATATTGTTGAGCTAATATCTCTACAATAGCTTGACAAATCTTTTCAAACTCATCAATTGCATTTTCCGCAATACCATATGTCAACATCCTCATCACAACTGTAATATTTTGAAAAATAGATAAACTAAGTCTACCTAGCCCATCTCTCTTTTGCAAGAAATAGTTGTCATGTGATTGGACTGCTTGAAGTTATTTTCGGAAAAATAGTAGTTGAAACCGAGTCGAATAAAGTAGTCATTTCGAGAAGAGAATAAAATCTTACTTAAAGATTTGGACTCCCTACAAGATCTAAGTCTACGTGAGTTTATTCGAAGCGAACAACTACGATTATAAAAAAGAGATCTCAACAACCAAGCAAGGAATCTCAAAATAGTTCAACTCCATTTAATCAATATTTTGATGGCCTACGAGGATCTGAAAATGGCTTACTAGATTATTAAATTATCGTAATTTATTTGTTGTATTTTATTATTTCATGTTTAGTTATCGTGTCGTGATTTTATATTATTCATTTTTACCTATTAATTATGTAAAAATTTTTTATTTTAATCATGAGCAATTTTATTTTAGTATTATCATTAGTTATTATTTATATTAGATTAAAGTAATTCATTATGTTAATAAAAATAATAACAAATAACAAAGAATATAAATAGATTTAACCAAACAAAATAATTATCACTGGACTTAAGAAACAAATTTGGAATAAACAAAAACTCTAAAATTATCGCTAAATGAACAGGGCAACGCCATATATTGAAGATGGAGATACAGTTCGGTTGGATCAAGAAATTGTCTTCATTTTACCTTTAAACTCCATTTTGCAGTCCGGTTGGAATTGCTCTTACTCAGATTATCTTTATTAGATTCAACCCATCGTAATTTATTATGGGACTGAAATTTAAGCATGTGTTTGGCCCCCATTTTTTGGGAAAAATTGTGGTTGTAAATAGTATTTTTGTGAGAATGGATGGTTAAAAAATGTTTGAAAAGTCAAAAATTGTTGACTTGACTAAGATGGATGGTTGAGATTGAATGTTGAATAAATTTTGTTGTGAAAAAATGGAGGCCAAACAAGGGCTAAATGAGAGGAACTTCATTAAACATGTTTAAACTGGCACTTTCACAAAGCACATATGAAGCAATCATCTTGCATGGTGATTGGTGAGGCATCGTGCTTGGCGAGGTATAAGTAATATAGTCTTGTTCGGTGAGGCAAATGTATGAACAACTTTTAGACCTTGGTGCACTTCAAGTCATCTTTGATTGTATTTGTCTCACTTGTAGAAATGCACATGCTTGATCCTTCATACAAAAAGAAGTGATCGAGTATGCTGCACCGGTTCACTATCCCAAAAGATCACGATTGGCAGAAGAGATTAGCGAAGGAGACACAATCCCAGTTCTGGTGAGTTTAAAGTAGTTGAGGGGGCCCATGGTTTGGTTCCTCCTATTACACCAAATTTTTAAAAAGTGGTAGTTGAAGTGATATAATTGTGTACATTTCCCATAAAAAAAGGACTTACCTTAAAAGGTAAAAATCAATAGTTTTTCATTGGTATAACATTATCTCATTCTCGCAAAGTATTTAATTTTTATTTAAGCCTCGGTTTTGTTAAATATTTTTTTTATAAACAAATAATGTGTTGTTTTCGAAGTAATATTTGATTGAAAAATGATTTTGAAAAATTTATTTTGAGAAATGTGTTAGTCAAACAGTACAAGTATGGTGCGGTAACTACTCCTAGTATACAAACTAAATAATGCAAATGCGTCGGAAATGATTTCCAAGTGGAACTAGCAATTAAGTCAAAGCCCTGATTAAGAATTAAGCATTTTATTCCTGCAAAAAATAGTTTACAACCAAATAACATCATCAATCTTGTTACTGAAACGTCAAACGGATGGAAATCAGTTGATCTCCATCAAAGGAATATCTAGGTTATTCTTCTTTTATGATATAAGTGATGATGAAAAGAAATGAAGTGGCATCTTATGAACTGCATAATATACAAGACGCATACTGTGGAAACAAACTAATCTGCACCCAGGCATTTACCAATTTCATCTCAGTTGCTGAGTGGGTTCCTAGACATTTTACCTCTTTAAGGTTGGAATAATCCTCAATGCAAATAAATAATAAAATAATTCAAAAACAATATAAAGATACAGAAATATACTGGACTGGTGAACCAAAAAACGACTACTCTATTGTCCCTTTGCCATAACCTGCCTCTGCCTGGATGATAATCAAACAAGCAAAATTGAAGCAAAAACATATGTACCAACTGAAACAATCATCATATCCACATGAAAAGAAAAACTAAAATTCACAAGCAATCTAAAAAAAAAATGGTTCATAAGGTTGAAAGAAAATGCTAAGAAAAATAAAATTGTTGTCCTACTGAACAACAGGACAGCCATCAACAGATATTCCTTTAGCAGTTGGACAAGAAGAAAGTGGACATCCATCTAAATTATTTCCCCACCAAGAAACACCAATTCCTCTGGATTGCAGTGCAATAAACAGCAATAGTGTAGAAAAAGCAGTTCCTGCATCAAGGCCACCGGACAACACGTAATTATAGCGTCGCCACCACCTCTGCCGGTACCGGAAAAGAACAAATCCGAACACAAAAGCCGTAATAATCCAACTTGTGTAGTTGACAGCAGTAGCAGGAGGCATCATGGCCGTGGAGCCCAACAAAACAGGCATGTGGATAAGGCCAATCCATTTCTGCTTTGGGAATGCTTTTGTTGCCAACCATACTATCAATGGTGAAATGGCCCCTCCAAGAAAGAACCAGTTGATATTTGGGTATACTCCAAGGTTTCCAAAGATTCTTTGAGGTCCAACTAGTCCCCAAATAACTGATGCATCATAGAATACATGGTCCATTGGGCATGTCCAGGGACTGTTGGGTGGTAACAAGTTTGTATCACAAAGGTTGGGAATTGTTTTCATTAACCACCATGCAGTTCCTGTGTATATTACTACTGAAATCAGAGTCCCAATCACCTGAAAAATTAGATTCACTAAATTAACATTCAGAATCCAATCCTACTTACCAAACACGAACAAGAATACGAACCTGCGCCCAGAACATTGATCTTGGTGGGATTTTCATGTAGTGACCAAGCTTGAAATCTTGAACAAAGGTGAGAGCTTGAGTCATGCTTATATAGCCATATACCTTGAAGCACATGTTCGCCACCGGACGCCCAGGGTACGCATAACCAATTATGTATTCTGTAATGATGTTTAGACCTGGAGTCTGTACGTATATTCCGAAATGAAAATGAATACAAAACTCAACAAAATGATCATAACATGTGAAATTTACAACTAGTACAAACCTGGTTTGTGGTGGCAGTAATTATGCCAATAGGAAGAGTGAACATGAAGGCAATGGCGCACGCAAGGAAAACGCCCCACCATGGCAATTGGAGCGTGCGATCGTAACGCATACAAGCGAAAAGAATGAGTGCAATATTGACTACAAGGATAATGAGAAACCACCACAGAGGAACCTGCTTATACTCCTTCATAAGCCTTGTGTGTATATCCATTTTCTTATTCGATTTAAATGCACTTTTGCTTTGTTTCCATACATCACTGCAAAAGGAAATTTCCATAAAACAAAAGGGAACAAATACAAGTTACATTAAATAAAAGAGTATTATAATATACCTTCCATTGAAGAGTAAAACATGTACGAGAGTTGCAGAGAGTGTGGCAAATCCAATTCCATATGTCATGGCAAAGAAAGTACTCAAATATAACGGACCAGCACGGCTGTAAGCTGCTCTATCGAGGCTGAAGTTGGAACTAATGACAGCCGAAGTGTTGTATTTTGAACCACTCAACTGGAAAAGATCTTCCGAGAAAATGGGGAAGTTCTTGGCATGGTAGACGTTAGACCAGTAACTGAGGGGCGTCATAACGTACATGACGAGGAAGAAACCTGCAGCAACATTAGCAGTAGCAAACCATGGACTTGCAAGAGGACTTCCAAGATAGGATGAAATGGTGGACCAATCAAAGCCTAAGGCCCCAATACCAAGACCACCTAACCCTGAGCCCAATTGCTGGACAAAGACAGATTTTGGGGCAATCCAGCATATCCAGGAAAGTGAAGTTAACATTGTGAAAAAATATCCAGGAAAAATGTAATAACTAAAGCTGGATATTAGAGTTATGAGGAAAAACTGTGTCCGGGTCAGTCTACCCTTAGGTCTCTTATCCTTCTCATGAAGAGCCCTGCAACAATTAAATTTATATAATCCGTTTTGTACGGTCTTTATATATATATTTATTGTGTATATATATATATATATATATCCTAATGAGAGCGTACCTGAATAAGGAGACCTGAACCAAATTACTTGGCCACCACATCTCTCCCGGTTCGACCAATTGTTTCCTAAAAACTCCAGCCCATCCAAATCCCAGAACCTGTAGTTTGTTCGTTTCATAATAATTAGTTCTTGTTGATTGTTGAGTATCAATTAAATTTAACGGCACATTTCAAGAAAGAAAGAAATCTACCTGAGTGGTTATCATCACAAGCAATGCAGGAACGAAACTGAAACTCTTTTTGTAATAAAGTTTGACTGCACTCAATATATGAGTAGCATAAACACTTCCAGCCCCAGAATTGGCCAGTATAGTAATCAAAACATGTTCTTTAATATTGAAAGGCCCTGGATTCAGCGTAAACTCGAATCTGGTATCCTTCAAGAAAACACGTTTCGTCACAGTTTTTGCCATCAGATGCCCAACTGGCACGACGGCCACCTGTGCACAAATCGAACTGATTGACAAAGGCTCACTTCTGTACCAAAAGAACTGGTTTACGAAGGAAAGCAAAGCGCAAGTAACGACTCCAAGAACCCACACTCTGAATGTGAATGTGGGCATGTTTGGATCATCAGTTTTCGGCACCGTTAAATCCACCTGCTTGATTGGACATTCATCAGAATCAGTCGAATCCGTGGCCAAATTCTTTTCACTTATCTCAGCCATGAACAAAATTCAACTTTCTTGCTCTTATCTCTTTCTCAACAAAAACACAGCATAAATAGAAAGGTTTTTGGATATATATGAAAAAACCGTTTGATGTAGTATTTGGAAATTAACTAGGTGAATAAATAGGGTACATACAGAATCCCACTTCAAATGGGACTCATCAAAATCAAGATCACTAGAAATAATTTTGGAAATGTACAGCGTTAAAATTATTATGCATGCATTAGTTATTTATGAAATTAATACATATATTTTATTTTATTTTCAAATATTATATTTCTAGAATTAGACTAAAAATTAAATATTTTTTTGTTGCAATACGAATAAACCTACCAAGAATTTATTTCAAAATTAAAGATAAGATTTAATGTGAGTCAATTTCAAGAAGGAAAAAAAATAATAATTGAATCATATTTTAGAAAAGCTTCAAAGTCGAATATAACCATTAATGTATAAGCTTATAACTATAGAAAATTAATAAGTTGAGCATATTGTTCCAATTTAGGACCGTCCAAAGATATTATTTAGTTGAGATATTTGGTAAATCTTTATAAACTGTTGTTTATAAATATTGCATATAAATAGCGACAATACAATATTTCGTTGATCAATTTTTTTGAGAAGTTGGCGAAAATCTTAGACCAATTGAAATCATTGACTTTTCAAAAAAAAATTGTCTAATAAGATGTTGACGCGCATTTATTTATAAACAAAATTTATAAACAAATTTTACAAACACATGGGTATTAAATTATCTGCGTTCTATGAACTTTTTCGTAAATTAATGTTTCACTCAAACTTGTTTAGCCTCTGTTCGGTAAATAGGATTTTTTAGGTTTTTTTTTTGGTTTTTAAACCAATTCTTAAACTATACAATTCCTCAAATCAATCTCTAACCCTACACATTTTCTCTCTTCACTTTTTAACCATCCATCTACCTAAAAAACCACAAAAAAATCATATTTTTTTACCTCCTAGCCGCCGAACGGAGGCTTAGTGATCTTGTGGTAAAAATTTGGTGATATTTGTTGTATTAATATAGATATCTATATTGTATTGGCATCCATACTATACTATTAATAATATCAAATTATTATTTTTCCTATTTTATTATTATTCTTTTAATAATTATTGTATTATTTTGAAATCGAAAAATATGTAATATGGGTGTCAAATTAAATATCACAGTGAGAAGCTTAATGGAAGTTAACAAGTGAGATCAAAATGTAAATATATTTTTCCTAAAATCATATAAGAAATTAAAGACAGTTTTATTTTATATTTTTTATTTTTGGTCCTCAATATCTAATTCATTTTAAATTATATAATTTAAGTCATATAATATTATTTATAATTAGTTAACTAAATTCATTTTGCTCAAAGATGATTAATTTCCGTTTTGATTTTTTCTCATCAGATTAAAATAAATAATAATTATACGAATTTTTAAGGCAAATTCAGTTAAGTCGGGTTAATTTTACAAACTTAAGATTTCTTCAATTCTTTCATCATTTTCACATTATTTTTATTTATTTGCTGATCTGTTCATTTTTCTGTATTTCATTATAAATTTAAATAACTAAAATATGCAAAAATATATTACAGATTTTAACAATTGGTTCATATAATTTCTATTAAATAATTGATCGATCAGAAGTTTTTATTAAAATAATAATGTAACAATATAAATAAAGAAATTGTCTGTATGAATAAAGAAAAATCAATTAATGTAACAATATTTATTAAAATTAATGATTATTTTTTCGATAAATACTTGAAATTAATAATTAATGCTTAAATATCAACTATACCAAAAAAATCTATCCTACACATCTTTTTGAAAAGAATATGATGAAGAACAATGTATGAAAAGAAAAGCGTCGATCTTAAGGAGAATATGTAAGTTGAGTTTTGTACATGTATTGTATGAGTTTAATTTTGTAGTTCAAAAGTTTTTTTTAGAAAAGAAAATTTCATTTATTGAACGTTTATTCAAGAAATGAAATTGATATGTTCACAGAACAATCTCTAAAACAATTAATTTATGATCTATTTTCCCATGAAGAGATAAAACAATTCAACTATTGATAAGTGCTATATTAACGTTTATTTTGTGCACTTATATCTTTGAATAAGCAATAATGTGATTCTATCTAAGTATTATTAATGCATTTTATATTTTATACTGTATAGGATCATAAAAAAGGAGAAAAGAAGAAAAAATGACCAAAATGCACTAAAAACTGAAGTTTGGGGACTTAGGCGCAAATAAAGTTACGACCGTAAGGAAACCATGTCACGGCCGTAAGGTTGTTAACAGTGTTTAGAGAAATCAGCAGAAACACATTCACGGCCGTAAACCAGAATTCACGGCCGTAACAAATAAATGGTGAAAATATGCAGAGACACGATTACGGCCGTAACCTTCAAAAGAAGAAAATCAGCAGAAACCTCTTTACGGCCGTAACTATTCAAGTCAAAAATTTCCATATTTAATTCTTTCCATAATTTTGGGATTTCTTGATCCCAAAGTTAGGGCACGAAATTGAGGCTATAAAAAGGGAATTTCATGACAAGAAAAAGAGACTTTTATTATTTTTGAAAGAGGCTAGACATTGAGGAAAATTGAGAGAAAAATATAGAGCATTCTTTGGAGATTCTTAAGGGCAAGAATATCAACAACAATGGAATTCATGAAGCAACTTGAAGAATCTACCACAATCATGCTAGGCTAAATTTCATATCTTGTTTAAAGGGGAAGTTTTGTCAATTTAATTATGTTATTTTCTTTTCCTACAAATTAGTAGCGTGAATTTATTCCTTTATTTCAATTGTTGGATTATTATGTTTTGAATGTTCAATTGAGTTTATTTGATTAATAGTTTAATTTGGTCAATTGGATTATTGATCTTTGGATTCATGAATATGCTATGTTTAGATTCTTGATCCGTAATTGTCATTGAATCTTTACTTTAGTAGAAAATAAATCTTGTGCAAGTTTAGTAATAATTCGACTTGGATTGTTTAATTCAAGCTTGTGTAATTAACGATCCAATTCAATCTATTCTTCTAAATTTTCATACTAGTCGTGCATTAAATCCTAAGAGTTTGTTTAGGATTGTCCATGGCTAGAATTGGTTCAAAGAGCTTATTTTGAATCAATACACATAAGTAAGAATTTAGATAATCAGAACTTGTTGATTATTTATGATTGATAATTGAATTAGGAATAGAAACACGTTACAAGGAAAAGTATAACATTAATTGAGGGCACAACCGAACCCGAGAACAAGATTTCTTTTCATATTAATTCTCTAGTCATATTTAATTATTTATTTCATGCATAGTTTTCATTCAAGCAATTCAAACAACAAAACTCCCCATTCCATTTTAATTGATCGAACAACTAAAATTAGTTTCCGTTCCTCGTGGGATCGACCCTTACTCTCACTACTACACACCGATGGATAGAAACATGATAGATGCCGCAAGTGGAGGAGCACTGATGGACAAGACGCCGGAACAAGCGCGGGCTTTTAATCTCTAATATGGCAGAAAATACTCAGCAATTCAATTCAACCCGAGATTCCCAAGTCCGCTGAGTGAACGAGGCAAGTAGTTCCAATATCGAAGGTCAATTATATGAACTAACCAATCTCATTAAGCAGCTTGTTGTAGGGAATTCGAAACAAGCCAAAGCATGCGGAATCTGTTCAAAATTTGGGCATCCAACGGATACATGTCCGGTGTTGCAAGAGGAGAATGGCGAACAGGTAAAGACTGCAGAAGGGTTTTCATTCCAAAGACAACAGTACAATCCGTACTCTAATACCTACAATCCAGGATGGAGGGATCACCCCAACCTAAGCTATGAAAATAACAAACCCTCTGGTTTTAACTCAAACAAGCCACAAGGACAATTCCAGCAGCAAGGGACTTTCCAACCACAGGGACAATATCAACAAAAACCTCAAAATTCAGGTACGTCTCTTGAGGATATGGTTAAGATGTTGGCAACTAACACGATGCAATTCCAACAGGATACCAAGTCAAGCATTCAAAACTTGGAAAATCAAATGAGCCCAATGGCCACTGCCATAAATACATTGGAGGCACAATCTGGAGGGAAGCTACCATCACAGCCCGAGGTGAATCCCAAAAATGTGAGCGCCATAATTCTCCGGAGTGGAAAGGAAATTGAGGGTCCGCAATTGGAACCGGCTGCACCTGAAATGGAGGAAGATGAAAAGGAAGGAGTCGGGAAGAGAAACGACACTTCGCAAAACCCTCAGGTAAAAACTGACTCCCATTTAAATGTTAAACTAACACCTCCACCTTTTTCCTAGCAGGTTAGCGAAGACAAACAAAGAGAGCAAGGAAAAGGACATGTTAGAAATGTTTAGGAAGGTTGAAATCAATATCCCGCTATTGGAGGCCATCAAGCAAGTCCCCCGGTATGCAAAATTTTTAAAAGATTTATGCACTAGCAAACGGAAACTGGTGGGAAATGAGATGGTAAGAATGGGTGAGTCTGTATCTACACTTCTTCAAAGAAAATTACCTCCCAAGTGCAAGGATCCAGGTATGTTTACCATACCTTGTCAAATAGGTAATAAGAAAATAAATTGTGCTTTAATAGACTTAGGTGCATCTATCAATGTCATGCCTAGGTCCACCTATGCTTCATTAAAACTTGTCAAACTGATTGAAACTAATGTTATAATTCAATTAGCCGATCGTTCTAATGCTTATCCTGACGGGGTAGTTGAAGACATTCTAGTGCAAGTAGGCGGGTTAGTATTTCATGCAGATTTTTATGTATTGGACATGAATGATGACCACTCCCCCAACTCTACTCCTATTTTGTTAGGTAGACCATTTCTAAAAACATCTAAGACTAAGATAGATGTTAGTAGTGGCACACTTTCCATGGAATTTGATAATGAAATTGTTCAATTCAATATTTATGATTCCAAAAATTTTGGTGATGATCCTGTTTATTCTGTTAATGTGAATAACTCTTTAGTACAGGAAGTTCTCGATATTGGAGGAAAGGACTGTCCAAAGTTACCGAAATCAGGTAAAATCTCATCCATCTCATTACCAGGCTCTGATGAAATATCTCTACCCCTATTTTGTAGGCACTAATGAAGTATATGAAGAGAAAGTTGAGCTTTGGGAATCCACCTAATCCCGGTTGAATGAGAAAGGACTCAGTCGAGCCAACGACTGTAAACAGCGGCGCTGCTCGGGAGGCAACCCGAGAAGGGAGTTTCTTTACCCCCCTCAACCCTTTATTTTCGTATTTGAATTTTTAGTTATTTTAATTTTATTTAGTCATTTCAAAAAAAAAAATATATGTATATATATATATATATATATATACAAAAAAATAAAAAAAAAATCAGAGGCAGTCTTACGGCCGTAAGACATAACTTTACGGCCGTAATGCACTTTTTTATCTTTTGTTCAGAACCCACCTTACGGCCGTAAATCCGGATTTTCAAATTTTTAAAAGCACGTAGCCCTCGCGCATAACTTCCCTTTTATTATTTTGCTTTTCAATGAGGACATTGTTTTGTCTAAGTGTTGGGGGGGGGAATTGAATTGATTGTAAGCTTAATGTTTTTATCTTTTTTTCTGCAGTCGAAACATAAAATTTAGTTTGAGTCAGCATCCATTTTAATCTTTGATAGGAAGCAACCCCACTTTTGGTTCATTTTTTTTGAAAAATCATTGCATAATTGGATATAAATTGAGCACATAGAGATCATCTCATCCAAAGCCTCACAAATAGGTTGAAAATGAAAAATGAAAAAAAAAAAATGGTTAAATATCTACAACCTAGTCAACCCAACCCACAATAGACAGATTATTCCTTCATATATAACCCTGAACGTCCCAATTATTATACTTTTGTGAGTAGTGATGGTTTGAATACTTTTAACTGTTATCCTCGACCAATGGACTTAGATTTGGAATGAAGATCAAGCAATGACCTATAACTCATAATTGGATGGGAGAAACACATGAAAACCATAATTTGTGAGCTTTTGAGCCTAAGAGCTGTTTTTAATACTTATGAGCTCGTAATTCTTTGATGTGTGTCCTGCATGGTTGGGTTATGCTTGGATGTGCTTTCTTGTGCAAACTGTGTAGCTTCTTAACTTAAGTGCAAATTATAGCAAAGGCAATAGGTTAAGCCAAATTTGACTTGCTAAAAGAGCCTACCTTGCTACATGGACCAATAGAAGCCCCTTCGAGCCTTAGCCTTTCTTTGAATCTTTGATTCCACGATACAAGCCACGAATACCTTTTCTTTCGCATTGTCTTTGTTTTGAACCCATAAAGAAGGGATTCACAAGCTTTTGTTGATTGAAGATTGTGCTATGGTCTAAGTCTAAGAAGTTGAGATGGTTATCTTGTGTTGGGCGATGGTTGTGTAATGGACTGAATTCAGGGGATTGTAATTCTATCTTGTGCCAATTGGTGACTGCGTAATGATTTGACAAAAAAAAAAAAAAGAAAAAAAAAGTTGCAGTCCATAATCGAAAAAAAAAATCGAAAGAGAAAAAGCAATGAAAATGAAGTTTAGTCATGAAAATTAGTAGTTGAGGATGTCAAACACTCAACTTGTGAAAAAAAAAAAAGAAAGGAAAATAAGAGATTCAAGTGTAAATAGAGTTGGGTAGCGGAAAACAATAAAGAACATATTAAGGGTGAAGGAAGTAATGTTATTTTGAATTGACTTAGTTTGCGAAATTCCTTCTCGACTCAGCCTAAATATATCATTTTATCCTACCTGACCTGAAGCCCCGCTACAACCAAATAAAGACCTTCACTTTGCACTTGTGTTATTGTTGGCTCCGGTTATAACAGTTAGGCAATCTGTGGTACTGACTTATCCATGCAGAGAGCTAAGCGAAAATTCAACCCCTTCTACACTTTGTGCGACGAGAGAAATATCTTGTGAGGGTGTTAAAACCCATTACATATGCTTATGAGTGGTTTGAATTGCTTGGTCTAGGGTTGGTGCTATGAATGTGGTCGGGGGTACTGTGTTAACTGAATTACGTCATGAACAACTCGGTTTACGCAACTGATTTCCACTGGAATTGGGCGAAATTATTCTCCTCGTAGTCACTCATAAATGGTTGGGATGTGAGCAAACACGAGAGGTGCAAGGAAATAAACCATATCGAGCCATGATTGGGATGGGAAATAAAGGGCGTTGCATCTCTAGCACACACGAACACAATCCGATCATGCAATGGAACATTTTTGTTAAAGAAAAGTGGGTTGCAACCTCAAGTCTCTAAATTGTAATCTATTGTTTGAATCCTATTCTTTTCTTTTTAAATCTTTGTTTGAGGACGAACAATGGTTCAAGTGTGGGGGGATTTGATAAGTGTTATATTAACGTTTATTTTGTGCACTTATATCCTTGAATAAGCAATAATGTGATTTTATCTAAGTATTATTAATGCATTTTATATTTTATATTGTATAGGATCATAAAAGAGGAGAAAAGAAGAAAAAAGGACCAAAATGCACTAAAAACTGAAGTTTGGGGACTTAGGCGCAAATAAAGTTACGGCCGTAAGGAAACCATGTCACGGACGTAAGGTTGTTAACAGTGTCTAGAGAAATCAGCAGAAACACATTCACGGCCGTAAACCAGAATTCACGGCCATAACAAATAAAGGGTGAAAATATGCAGAGACACGATTACGGCCATAAAGGATAAGTTACGGTCGTAACCTTCAAAAGAAGAAAATCAGCAGAAACCTCTTTATGGTCGTAAAGGAAATGTTACGGCCGTAACTATTCAAGTCAAAAATTTCCATATTTAATTCTTTCCATAATTTTGGGATTTCTTGATCCCAAAGTTAGGGCACGAAATGGAGGCTATAAAAGGGAATTTCATGACAAGAAAAAGAGACTTTTATTATTTTTGAAAGAGGCTAGACATTGAGGAAAATTGAGAGAAAAATATAGAGCATTCTTTGGAGATTTTCAAGCGCAAGAATATCAACAACAATGGAATTCATGAAGCAACTTGAAGAATCTACCACAATCATGCTAGGATAAATTTCATATCTTGTTCAAAGGGGAAGTTGTGTCAATTTAATTATGTTATTTTCTTTTCCTACAAATTAGTAGCGTGAATTTATTCCTTTATTTCAATTGTTGGATTATTATGTTTTGAATGTTCAATTGAGTTTATTTGATTAATAGTTTAATTTGGCCAATTGGATTATTGATCTTTGGATTCATGAATATGCTATGTTTAGATTCTTGATCCGTAATTGTCATTGAATCTTTACTTTAGTAGAAAATAAATCTTGTGCAGGTTTAGTAATAATTCGACTTGGATTGTTTAATTCGAGCTTGTATAATTAACGATCCAATTCAATCTATTCTTCTAAATTTTCATACTAGTCGTGCATTAAATTCTAAGAGTTTGTTCAGGATTGTCCATGGCTAGAATTGGTTCAAAGAGCTTATTTTGAATCAATACACATAAGGAAGAATTTAGATAATCAGAGCTTGTTGATTATTTATGATTGATAATTGAATTAGGAATAGAAACACGTTACAAGGAAAAGTATAACATTAATTGAGGGTACAACCGAACTCGAGAACAAGATTTCTTCTCATATTAATTCTCTAGTCATATTTAATTATTTATTTCATGCATAGTTTTCATTTAAGCAATTCAAACAACAAAACCCCCCATTCCATTCTAATTGATCGAACAACTAAAATTAGTTTCCGTTCCTCGTGGGATCGACCCTTACTCTCACTACTACATTATTAATTAATATTTAGCGAGTAAGAAATTATTTATTATTTTGGTGCATTGCGACACGCATCAACTATTTACAATTTTATTAAAATATTAAAAAAATAATTATATGCGGTAAAAAATTGTGAAACTTTATTTCTTAATTTTATTAACATATATAGAAAAAAAGACTCACTATATATACTTCATTTATATTTTTATTAATAATTAAATTGAAAATTATTAATCATGTGAAGGATCTCTTGAGTTGAATTCTATGTTCGTTCACCACAAATTTTGAGGTTGATTTTTTATTTTCGTGCATCATCAATATTGCTTAATCTGTTACATTTATTTATATATAGGACCGCATATATTTAATTTATTATAATTACTTTATTTTATGTAAATTATAATATTTTGAGAATTATTATTTCTATTCACGTTAGTCAAAAATATTTGGACGAAATTTTTATTTATTCTATACAACATACATTTGAAAATTTGTATTATTTAATTTAAATTTGAGCAATTGTTTAAATATGTTTTGTCTATAGCAACTTTAGTGTATCACACGGGTGTGAGTAACTACAAAATGTACACACAATGAATTATTTTAAAAGGTTTTCCAAAATTGATGAGAACTGTAATTTCTTTTTATTTTGAGCATTCATTAACAGTCTGTATCATTAATAAAAAATAATAATGTTTTCGATTTTTTCCCTATTTTGTAATAATATTTACAGTAAAATCATTTCATATTATTCTTTTGTGCAATGCACGGAATGTGATGATGATGATGATGATGATGATACTATAGTTGAGATTATTGGAAAATCTTTATAAACGATTGTTTATAAATATTGCTTATAAATAGAGACAATACAATATTTCGTCGATGAAGATAAGATTTAATGTGAGTCAATTTTAAGAAAGAAAAAAACTAATAATTGATTCATATTTTAGAAAAGCTTCAGAGTCGAATCATAACCATTAATATATAAACTTATAACTATAGAAAATTAATAAATTAAGCATATTATCCCAATTTGGGACCATCCAAAGATATTATTTAGTTGAGATTTTTTGCAAATCTTTATAAACGGTTGTTTATAAATATTGCTTATAAATAGCGACAATACAATATATCTTTGATCAATTTTTTCGAGAAGTGGGCAAAAATCTTTGACCTACTGAAATCGTTGACTTTTAAAAAAAATTTGCCTGATGAGATGTTGACGCGTGTTTGTTTATAAACAAAATTTATAAACAAAATTTACCAAACATGGGTATTAAATTATCTGTGTTCTATGAATTTTTCAGTTAATATATGTTTCATTTAAACTTGTTTAGTGATTTTGTCGTAAAAAATTGGTGATATTTGTTGTATTATTATAGATAACTACTTTAACACCCGAAAAATGCACGAACACAATTGTTGTACTATTATAAAAAACAGTAACAACAGCAAATAATAGTAATAGTAGTAGTAGTAGTAGAAGTAGTAGTAAATTAATGTTTCATTCAAACTTGTTTAGTGATTTTGTGGTAAAAACTTGGTGATATTTGTTGTATTATTATAGATAACGTAGTTTCACATCCGTGAAATGTACGGACATAATAATAATAATAATAATAATAATAATAATAATAATAATAATAATAATAATAATAATAATAATACTTTAGTTGAGATTTTTTGAAAATAATTTATAAACGGTTGTTTATAAATATTGCTCATAAATAGCGACAATATAGTATTTCTTTGATCAAGATAAGATTTAATGTGAGTCAATTTAAGAAGGAAAATAAAATAATAATTGATTCATAATTTAGAAAATCTTCAAAGTTTAATCATAACCATTAATGTATAAGCTTATAACTATGGAAAATTAATAAATTAAGCATATTATCCCAATTTGGGACCGTCCAAAGATATTATTTAGTTGAGATTTTTTGTAAATCTTTATAAACCGTTGTTTATAAATATTGCTTATAAATAGCGACAATACATTATTTCTTTGATCAATTTTTTCGAAAAGAGGGCGAAAATCTATGACTGACTAAAATCGTAGACTTTTCAAAAAAAAAAAAAAAAAAAATCCTAATGAGAAGTTTACATGTGTTTGTTTATAAACAAAATTTGTAAACAAATTTTACGAAACATGGGTAGTAAATTATCTGTCTTCTATGATTTTTTCAGTAAATTAATGTTTCATTTAAACTTGTTTAGTGATTTTGTGGTAAAAATTTGATGATATTATTTGTATTATCATGGATAACTAATTTCACACTCATAAAATGCACGAACATATTTGCTGTGCTATTATAAATAACTAGTAACAATAATAATAATAATAATAATAATAATAATAATAATAATAATAATAATAATAATAATAATACTTTAGTTGAGATTTTTGGAAAATCTTTGTAAACGATTGTTTATAAATATTACTTATAAATAGAGACAATACAATATTTCATTGATCAAGATAAGATTTAATGTGAGTCAATTTTAAGAAGGAAAAAAAAAATAATTGATTCATATTTTAGAAAAGCTTCAGAGTCGAATCATAACCATTAATATATAAACTAATGTAGAAAATTAATAAATTAGGCATATTATCCCAATTTGGGACCGTCCAAAGATATTATTTAGTTGAGATTTTTTGCAAATCTTTTTAGAAAATCTTCAGAGTTGAATCATAACCATTAATGCATAAGCTTATAACTATGGAAAATTAATAAATTAAGCATATTATCCCAATTTGGGACCGTCCAAAGATATTATTTAGTTGAGATTTTTTGTAAATCTTTATAAATCGTTGTTTATAAATATTACTTATAAATAGCGACAATAAAATATTTCTTTGATCAATTTTTTCAAGAAGTGGGCGAGAATCATTGATCGACTGAAATCGTTGGCTTTTCAAAAAAAAATTTCCTAATGAGATGTTGACGTGTGTTAGTTTATAAACAAAATTTATAAACATGTTTTACCAAACATGAGTATTAAATTATCAGTGTTCTATGAATTTTTCAGTAAATTAATGTTTCATTTAAACATTTTTGGTGGTTTTGTGGAAAAAAATTGGTGATATTTGTTGTATTATTATAGATAACTAGTTTTACACCCATGAAATGCACGGACATATTTGTTGTACTATTATAAATAACTAGTAACAACAGCGAATAATAATAATAATAATAATAATAATAATAATAATAATAATTATAAATTATTATTATTATTATTATTATTATTATTATTATTATTATTATTATTATTATTCGCTGTTGTTACTAGTTATTTATAATAGCACAACAAATATGTTCGTGCACTTTACGAGTGTGAAACTAGTTATCTATAATAATACAAATAATATCACAAAATTTTTTCCACAAAATCACTAAGCAAGTTTAAATGAAACATTAATTTACTGAAAATTTCATAGAACAGAGATAATTTAATACCCATGTGTGGCAAAATTTGTTTACAAATTTTTTTTATGAACAAACACGCGTCAACATCTTATTAGGCAATTTTCTTTGAAAAGTCTACGATTTCTTATCTTGATCAACGAAATATTGTATTGTCGCTATTTATAAGCAATATTTGTAAACAACCGTTTACAAAAAATTTTCCAAAAATCTAAACTAAAGTATTATTATTATTATTATTATTATTATTATTAGTATAACAAATATGCCTTTGCATTTCATGGGTGTGGAACTAGTTATCTATAAAAATACAACAAATATCACAAAAATTTTACTACAAAATCAGTAAACAAGTTTGAATGAAACATTAATTTACTACGACTATTATTATTATTATTATTATTATTATTATTATTATTATTATTATTATTATTATTATTATTATTATTATTATTATTATTATTATTATTATTATTATTATTATTATTCGCTGTTGTATACTAGTTATTTATAATAGTACAACAAATATGTCCGTACATTTCACGGGTGTAAAACTAGTTATCTATAATATTACAACAAATATCACCAAATTTTTTCCACGAAACCACTAAAATGTTTAAATGAAACATTAATTTATTGAAAAATTCATAGAACACAGATAATTTAATACCCATGTTTGGTAAAATTTGTTTATAAATTTTGTTTATAAATAAACACACGTCAACATCTCATTAGGCAATTTTTTTTTGAAAAGCCAACGATTTCAGTCGGTCAATGATTCTCGCCCACTTCTTGAAAAAACTGATCAAAGAAATATTGTATTGTCGCTATTTATAAGCAATATTTATAAATAACGGTTTATAAAAATTTACAAAAAATCTCAACTAAACAATATCTTTGGACGGTCCCAAATTGGGATAATATGCTTAATTTATTAATTTTCCATAGTTATAAGCTTATACATTAATGGTTATGATTCAACTCTGAAGATTTTCTAAAATATGAATCAATTATTATTTTATTTTCCTTATTGAAATTGACTCATATTAAATCTTATCTTGATCAGCGAAATATTGTATTATCGCTATTTATAAGCAATATTTATAAACAACCATTTATAAAGATTTTCCAAAAATCTCAACTAAAGTATTATTATTATTATTATTATTATTATTATTATTATTATTATTATTATTATTATTCACTGTTGTTACTAGTTATTTATAGTATTACAACAAATATGTCCATGCATTTCACGGGTGTGAAACTAGTTATCTGTAATAATACAGCAAATATCACCAAATTTTTACCACAAAATCACTAAACAAGTTTGAATGAAACATTAATTATTATTATTATTATTATTATTATTATTAGCACAACAAATATGTTCGTGCATTTTATGGGTGTAAAACTAGTTAATAATACAAATAATATCACCAAATTTTTACCACAAAATCACTAAACAAGTTTAAATGAAACATTAATTTACTGAAAAATTCATAGAACATAGATAATTTAATACCCATGTTAGGTAAAATTTGTTTACAAATTTTGTTTATGAACAAACACGCGTCAACATCTTATTAAGCAGTTTTTTTTTGAAAAGTCTACGATTTTAGTCGGTAAAAGATTTTCGCCCTTTTTTCGAAAAAATTGATCAAAGAAATAATGTATTGTCGCTATTTATAAGCAATATTTATAAACAACTGTTTATAAATATTTACAAAAAATCTCAACTAAATAATATCTTTGGACGGTCCCAAATTGGGATAATATGCTTAATTTATTAATTTTCCATAGTTATAAGCTTATACATTAATGGTTATAATGAAGATTTTCTAAAATATTAATCAATTATTATTTTATTTTCCTTTTTAAAATTGACTCACATTAAATCTTATCCTGATCAGCGAAATATTGTATTGTCGCTATTTATACGCAATAATTATAAACAACCACTTATTAATATTTTCAAAAAATCTCAACTAAAGTATTATTATTATTATTATTATTATTATTATTATTATTATTATTATTATTATTATTAGTACAACAAATATGTCTGTGCATTTCACGGGTGTGAAACTACGTACAACAAATATCACCAAGTTTTTACCATAGTTATAAGCTTATACATTAATGGTTATGATTCAACTCTGAAGATTTTCTAAAATATGAATCAATTATTATTTTATTTTCCTTCTTGAAATTGACTCATATTAAATCTTATCTTGATCAGCGAAATATTGTATTGTCGCTATTTATAAGCAATATTTATAAACAACCATTTATAAAGATTTTCCAAAAATCTCAACTAAAGTATTATTATTATTATTATTATTATTATTATTATTATTATTATTATTATTATTCACTGTTGTTACTAGTTATTTATAGTATTACAACAAATATGTCCGTGCATTTCACGGGTGTGAACTAGTTATCTGTAATAATACAGCAAATATCACCATATTTTTTACCACAAAATCACTAAACAAGTTTGAATGAAACATTAATTATTATTATTATTATTATTATTATTATTATTATTATTATTATTAGCACAACAAATATGTTCGTGTATTTTATGGGTGTAAAACTAGTTATCAATAATAATACAAATAATATCACCAAATTTTTACAACAAAATCACTAAACAAGTTTAAATGAAACATTAATTTACTGAAAAATTCATAGAACATAGATAATTTAATACCCATGTTAGGTAAAATTTGTTTACAAATTTTATTTATGAACAAACACGCGTCAACATCTTATTAGGCAATTGTTTTTGAAAAGTCTACGATTTTAGTCGGTAAAAGATTTTCGCCCTTTTTTCGAAAAAATTGATCAAAGAAATAATGTATTGTCGCTATTTATAAGCAATATTTATAAACAACTGTTTGTAAAGATTTACAAAAAATCTCAACTAAATAATATCTTTGGACGGTCCCAAATTGGGATAATATGCTTAATTTATTAATTTTCCATAGTTATAAGCTTATACATTAATGGTTATGATGAAGATTTTCTAAAATATGAATCAATTATTATTTTATTTTCCTTTTTAAAATTGACTCACATTAAATCTTATCCTGATCAGCGAAATATTGTATTGTCGCTATTTATACGCAATAATTATAAACAACCATTTATTAATATTTTCAAAAAATCTCAACTAAAGTATTATTATTATTATTATTATTATTATTATTATTATTATTATTATTATTACAACAAATATGTCCGTGCATTTCACGGGTGTGAAACTACGTTATCTATAATAATACAACAAATATCACTAAGTTTTTACCACAAAATCACTAAACAAGTTTGAATGAAAAAATTTGGTGATAGTTGTTGTATTATTATAGATAACTAGTTTTACATTCATGAAATGCACGAAAATATTTGTTGTACTATTATAAATAACTAGTAACAATAGCAAATAATAATAATAATGATAATAATTATTATGATCATCATCAAGAGTATTATAAATTTTAGAAAAGTTCCTTATACACAATATTAATTGTCACATTTGTTGAGTTCTGATTGTCAACGAGCAATTGAAGTAGATACAAATAATAAAAACTCATGAAATCCTAAACCTAGACTATGTATATGTAGGTTGCTGCAAACTCTAATCTTTAGGATCAGTAAAACCCCAACTCTCATAGATCCAAAGTCAATTATTTCATTAATTCAATTCGTCCGATATCTTCCGTAACGTAACTAGCACAACAATTGGGCATAGTACATTTATCCAACAGTTTTAGCATCTTAAAGTATTTTTGTGTGATGACAATGATATTTACATGAGAGTTCCAATGAAGGAATTTTGTCCAAAAAATTAAAACCTGATCCTTTCAATTTTAAAAAAATTGCTATTTCTAAACAAATACGAGTGCATCAAGAGAATTATTGGTCATTTTCCAAGTTTAACTGTACTCAATTTGCAGGCCCTTTCCTTTAATTCCCCCATAGACCAATTTTCTTAAGTTTTACCTTGGCAGGTAGCATGCAAAATTTATTAAACATTTTAACTGTACGCACAGCACGGGAATAAATTAAATGTGGCACGTTTTGTAGTTTGAACTTGAAAAGCATTGCTAATATAAACAAAAAAGGTATATACGTACTCCTCACTATAATGTATTCAATCATCCTCCCCATGAGTGTGTATCAAAATCAATATTCACAGTCAAATGAACTTGAACATTATGATGGGGAATAAAGATATGATTTAGGAAAATTTAGAGTTTGATTTACATTACATTGTGATCAATATATTTTTGGTCATTCTATTATCAGAATATTACTTTTCACCTTAAGGACCAAGGTCATGCTTTGGGCTGACCTTCTATCTTGCACAACATCACACTTTGGATCGACCTCTCTATGGCCCAAGGTCACCCATTTGGGTCGATTTGTTCATAGAAGCATTGTAGTCTTATTATGGGCCAACCCTAGCCCCAAAACACGTTAATGGGCTATGTCTTTAACCTTACATCCTAGAAAATCAAGTGATCAGTACAAATTCACGACGCCCTAATATAAGCTAGGGATTTGGAGTATAACAGGTCGGGCAATAATGCCCGGCCATGTATAGATCGGGATTGTTGCCCGGCCTCGCTGGTTACTCTCCGTTTATTCAACATATTTTCCCGGGCTTATCCTATCACTACATAGGTCGGTCACTCCTAACCTTATCAAAAATTTCATTGATGATAAGATATATGGTCGGCCTGTCCCGGTCACATCACGCTTAGAAGCCCAGCATAGACAGGACTTCGAACCTTCTTCATTAATGGGCTTCATTCATGGACCTCCTTCTTGGGCCTCCATAACAAGACATATCCTATAAGGAAACGTCCTAAAAAAGAGGAAATACAATTCTTATAAGATTAAAACTCCTCTTAAAAGGTAAGTTTATACCAAAAGGACTCTTTCTTTAGTTAAAACAGGCTATGGGCTTTTCAGCCCTATAAATACGTCTCTTTTGATCGCATATTATTCATTCATAATTCTTTACATATATTCCAGTTATATATTTTCTGCTTCTCTCTAGAATACTAATTCTCACACCGGATGGGCGACGAGGGCATCCCTCGTTGCCTTTTTTGCAGGTTTCTTGGAAGCGTGGATCATCATCTCCAACAAAATATCAGCCTTTGATCTTGCCAGGTCAAGGTCAGAAAAATTACCGAAACACATTGATTCCGTAATGATTCTAGATTTAAGAACACGATGACGATTCTTTCAATTTGTTTAAAGGTCAAAAATCGGCCAATGCCAACAAATTCATCGAAGATTAATTGATGTTGCAACTTACAAAGGTCAACTACAGATGGTAAATATGCAAGCTTTGCATATTTATCCCCGAGCTCGTGCTAATGCGATGACTACTGATATCCAGATGTGGAAGCAACAGGATTAAAGTGCAAAGCAAAAAAAAGTCGATATGGAGATTGAAAAATAGAGCTACACTTTAGGCTGATCTTGAAAAGGCCCAGTGTGTAGGAAGTAGTAAATGCTCACCAAGAGACATCCGAGGGTCCGAGTTGAGGCCTCTCAATTGGAGAACATGCGAGCTGATTTCGATGAACTAAGGAGCTTGGTCCTGCCTTGTCCCTAAAGATTTAAATCAATTTACAACGAACTAATGGACTAAGTCCTACCTTGTCCCCAAAGTTTCAAATTGATTTTTTACGAACTAAGAGGCTTGGTCTTGCCTTGTCCTAAAAGTTTCAGATTTATTTTTTGCAAACTAAGGGATCATGCCTTGCCCCGAAAGTTTCAAATCGATTTTTTATGAAATAAGGGGCGTGGTCCAGCCTTATCCCCAAAGTTTCAGATCAATTTTTAACGAACTAAGAGGCCTCGTCCTGCTTTATCCCCAAAGTTCCATCTCAATTTCATTTGGATTACACTTGAATTCAGCAGGAATACTTTTTGTCTGTATATAAAAACAGATCTCAAATGAACCGGTGAGTAAGAATAAATCTCTAAATCTTTCCGATCATTAATGGAAATATTTATTCAGATGTTCCGAAGTGGAGTTCTATTCAATGTTTTAACTCTGTATGGGCCTTTCCAATTCAATCAAGACGAAACCAAGTCTCTAGCATGAAGTTTTCAAATCCTTACCTTGGAGTTATATTACCGAGAAATTTTTTTTTTTTTTTTTTCTGGTAGATCGCAATTCTTATTTCAGCTTGTGTTCTTTTTTCTTTAAGCAAAAATCCAGATCTTCACCCAAATTCTGGTAATTTTTCTGCTTGTTGAAGTGAGAAATAGGATAAGTGGGAATGCTAATTTCCACCAGTATGACTGCTTCATTTCCAAACTCTCTGGGAAATGGGGTTTTTCGAGTTGATGTTGATGTCCAACACGTATGTAGCGATCGAATATTTTTAAATTATATAAAACTGTTTTCCTTTTTATTTTGAAAAACGTGTCGCTAAATTTTAACCTTAACTTAATTTTAAAATGAAAACATGTTCGTCTTACCATTATAAAACGAATTTAAATCTATTTTAATCGAGTCCAATCTCGAATATTTTTTTTTAAAAGTATCAAATTCCTTATCAGTTTTAAATCCAAATTGTAATAATTTCGAGTCAAATTTAATAGAGTCCAATATTTATTATTTTGGGTCCAAAATTATGTTGTCCAAATTTGATTATTTCAGCTCAATTAGAAAATTCTTGCAGCCCAAACCCACTTATAACCTAGAAATTTGTGCCCCTATCATGTAGTTCATATCACTCCAATCTTTCAGACTTCAGTCCATCTTCACAACCTCACCGGCCGACAACATTTCTGGGTATGTATCTCAAACCTCTACAACCTAGCTTTTGAAATTCATGTGCGGATGATAGAACATAAATTTCTATCCATCAGTACTTTGAAGTTTCAGTCACACACATTCAATTTGCAAACACAGACACGACCAAGAAATTGAAAGAAATTCAGCAACCACAATCCTCAATTGACGCCACCACTGTCCAATTCCACAACTCCACCACCTCACAGCACCACCACTGTAACTGCCGCCTGCAACTCCCAGCCGGACCACACAATACCACAGTCGAACCACCACCCAAAACCGCTACCTCTATCAATCTGCCCACTCCATCACCGTCCCTTCCATTAAGCCACTATCGACTGCCACCATCACCCAAGCTGAACTTCAAATCCATACCCGGCAATCGCCACCAACAACCACCCAGCAGCACCTCAAGACCAACGTCACCACGCCGCTGCTGGACCACCACGACAGCCACTGTCCACCTCAAAAAATCAACCCAAAATCCCACAAAACCAAAGAAATAAGTTACCCAACCACTTACCTTCGACCACCGCCCCTTGTTATTAAATTAGTGCCGGGAAATCACTGCGGTTTGCCTCGGTCTTTGCACCCCAAATCGCCTGAAACTTCATTCTTTTCTCACACCCACACTCACCTCTTCACCGCCACCACTCGATGGAGGTACCAGCGCCGAATTTTCGCCGACGACGTGGATCGGAGAGAGGGGCGGAGCCCCTCCGCATCGCTGCATCTCTTCTCTACTGAGTTGAGGGAGGGAGAGAGATGAAATGTGTATATGTTATGTTATGTATTTTTTTCAAGTTTTGCAATTTTTCCTTTTAGCCCTCAAGGATTTAAAAGCATTTAATTTCAGTCCTTTTTCGTTTAAAATGTTTTAATTTAGCTTCAAAAGTTTCAGTATTTCACCAAATCAGTCCCTAAAAATTCTTAGCTCATACAAGTAGCCCACTACTTTCTAAAGAGTCCATTTCAGCACGTAAACTCATTTCAATTTTCTTTAAAATTTCATTTTAGTCCTTAAACTTTTCAATTCCATTTTAAAAAAGTTCCAATTAAGTCCCTAAATTTTCACTTTATCATTTTTTTTAAAAACTTTAAAATTTCGAATTACTAATTCAAGGTTTATTTCCTATTTTTTTGCTAGACGACACGTGCGGACAACTAAGATGTTGAAATTATTTCCTGCTCCACCTTTTACGTGACTCGAGATAAATTGAGATCGACTCGCCCCCACTAATTGATTTATATTATAATTGCATGTGTTATGTGGATTTATATGATTTATATGTTTAATTGCATGAGAAAATAATTGAAAATCTCTTATGAGATAAGAAGAGAAATTTCTGTTATACTTTATTTGCATAAGAAAAGACAAGAATATGTTCATATTGCACTCACTACGTGATGCTTATGACTAAGAAGAGAATGTCACTATATTATTTGCATAATTACTTGTTCAATTATTTTGTAAATTAATTATTGGTAATGAGTCTACTGAATATTTCTTTTGAAATACTCACTTTGTTTTTAATAACATTTGCAGAGTTCGGAGGCGGTGGCCGAATGAGGGGCATCTATGGCAAACATGAAATTTTAAGTTAATTTTTTTTAAAGTCAAGATTATTGAAACTTGTTAATTTTATTTTGATAGAAGGAATTTTTATGGAATATTTTTCAAGTGAATTTATTTAAATTTGAGTTCCGTTGCTAATTTCCAAAATGATAATGATGTTTGAAATTTGATTTATTTTCGAAATATTTTGTAAAGCAGTTAGTTTTATAGGACGATGTAGCGACCCGAATTTTACTGAACTCGGGAAGCTACAACATAGCTCTATGAGACCGCAATACCCCTAGAAGCTCTTCAGCCTAAGAACCTCTAAAGGCTTCTAACCGAATTTTAACGTTTATTTGATTATCTTATTAATAGCTTCAACATGAACATTGGCATGAGAATGATTAGGTGTGGAAAAGTATTTATTTATCCACAAATCATCTCAAACGATCTGAATTTAGCATTTTCGAAATGTTTGCCATTATTGATAATAATGGAATGCGGGATACCAAAGTGGCAACTAATTGCTTTCCAAATAAAGTTTGCACTTTTGTGCTCAATAACTTTTGCTAGTGGTTAGGCCTTAGCCCACCTAGTGAAATAATTTACAACCACAATAGCATACATGTTTCCTCCTTTACCTATGAAAAAGGACTTATTATATCAATTCCCCATTTCGTAAATGGCCACGGGCTAATAATAGAAGTTAACTCCTCGTGCGGACTTCTCATCAATGGGACGAATCTATGATATATGTCACACTTTTGTGCAATTTCAATGGCATATTTTTAGAGTCGACCAAAAATATCCCTATCTCCAAATTTTGAATGTCATAGCTTGCCCTCGAGTGTGGTTTCTGCATGTACCTTGGTAGACCTATCTTGATATGTACTTCACTTCCTCCTCATCCAGGAACCTCAAGAGTGGTAGGGAGAATCCAAAGTATATCTTCCAAGAGTATGTACCTAACATATCTTATCCTAAATTCTCGAGCTTCATTTCTGTCTGAAGGCAACTCCCCCAGTCTCAATTAATGAATAATTTTCGTCGATCCAGATTGATTTGTTCTCAGCATTCATTACTATTGTGTAAGGATTGTGTAGAGCTAAACTTATAACAATCTCAATAGGTATATGTTGCAAACCGCAAGTGTACAGATCGCATAGAGATGGCAATGGGTAGAGCCGAGCCAGCTCAACCCTTGGCTCGGAGTGCTCGGCTCGTCTCGTCAAATAGACGAGCCGAGCCATGGCTTTCTAGGCCGATTTGTACTACGCGGCCACTCAGGCCAATTTTTGGTGGCAGCGTGATTATATATTTTGCAATCTGACTAATTGCATGTTGATCGCGCACCACATCCTCCAAAATGTGGTGATAGCGTGGTTATACTTTCAGCATCAATTTTCATCTTTGTCCACATTCTTTATTTGCACATCAAGTGCTCCATCTTCTAATTAGTTCAATTGAGTCCCCAAACTTCTTAATTTCTTCGATTTCATCTTTTCTACTCTCCACATCTTCAATTAAGCCTTCCAATTTTGATTTCTAGCGCTTGGCTCTACTTGGCTTTCCCGGTTGACATCATTTATGTAACGACTCGTGGTCTAATGGTAGCAGGATTCTAAGAATTTTTGTTCTAAAACCCTAGGTGCATGGTTCGAATCCTGCGGAAGGCAAAAATCCACTTCTAGAGAAGGCCCCAGGGAGGGAGTCAGGGGGGAGTGGAAAGACCATGAGTACGACACGCAGAAGACCCCAGCGAGGGAGCCGAGTCATTACAAAAAATGCGTCTTTTTGTAGCGTACCCGGTCCTTAATGGTACCAGGAATTCCATTAAGTTTGTACTTAACCCCTAGGTACAAGGTTCGAATCTCTGGGGAGGCAAAAATCCACATCCTGAAAACGAGGTTGGCAGTCCTTGAGGAGCAGGACGACCAGGGGGAGTGGAAAGACCATGAGTAGACGGCCTGCAGCCCTTTGAGGACCGGGTACGCTACAATTTACTTCCATTTTGCCCAATTTAGCTTGGATTATCATCCATTTGTGCATTATTCCATTTTATTGCTTCATTTTTTCATGTTTGGGAAAATTCCTAAAATATAAATAAAATTAACGCAATTATGTAATAATAACTCAAGAATAATAATAATTTATTCTAATTTAGATATATAAATAAGTGTATAAAATATACTTATCAGCGAGCACGCAGTAGAATCTGGTGTGGCAGTGTGGTTCACCAGCTAGAGTGCAATTTTCACCTTTCGTTCTTGTTTAAGTTGGTCCTCCTTCTTTATTTGCATCAAAGTCCTCCAACTTTCAATTGTGACATTTTGGTCCATATACTTTTGATTTCTTTTCTTTTCTTCCTTGTTCTCCTCAATTGACTATTTGCACTTCTTCATGTCCACAATTTAACTCCAATAATCATCCAATTCTTTAGTATTTGCTTCATTTGCATCATTTCCTTAACTTAGAGTTGTTTTCCTGAAATATAAGCAAATAAGAAATAAATGAGTAGCGAATATTCTCAAACGAACATATAAAATCCTACTTTGTACACATAAATAAGTGTATAAAATATACTTATCAGATCTCAAAGCTTCAATTTTGGTATTGTCCAATTTTGCCTCACTCATTTCTCTATCCGATCTCTTGATTTTTATAATAAAAAAACTCATGATTATCTTTGTTCTCGTTTCTAATAGATGATGCCATTTGTTGAATGAAAAATTTGATCAACAAATCCTCTCACCTAACCTCTATTTTTACCTCCTAAACTTGCTAATCGGATGCTCGATTAGAAGTAAGAGAGAAAATGACTATTTGGGAGGGAAATTCAAAAAATCATCTTTTTCTTAGTTTTGGATGGGGTTATTAATAGATTTTCATTGAGGTTTTAGGGATACTTGAGTAATTTTAGTTAGTGACAAGTGAATCATATAATGGTTGATGTCTAACTGATTCTGAGCATTTCACGTAATGTCTACTAGTTGATGTATCATATTCTAGATCTTTGTTCACATGTGCTTTTTCAATAAGTAGAATCCCTTTAATAGGATCAGTTCACATTAAATTGTGAGCTTTTATACATGGCGTTCACTGTCTTTTGTCAAAATTCTCATTTATTGGATTCTCTTAATTAGATCACCTCTAGAGAAATAGGTTATGTGACATGGACGCCCAGCCCAAATCTTTCTCACGAGGCATCAAGTTGAACATAAGTTTTTGGTTTGTCCACAAAAATATCATATTTTTAGGGATCAAATTGAAATTTACTTGAATTTTATAAAATTCGAAAATTACTTATAATAAAATCGTAAAAAGTGAAAAATACTTCATATCAAGTGAAACTTATGATATTTCTTGAAGTGAAAATTACTTCATATCATGTGATACTTATGATATTTCTCAAATATGTTAGTATCACGGTATAGTACTTATAACATTTTTCAAATTTTTTTAGTAACATTGGAGTATTTTTCAATTGTTATTTTATTTTATTTTATTTTTGTAAAAACCAAATTTGTTAACTAAAGTAAGTAATGCGTATAATTATCCCAATTTTTTCTTAGTTAGCAATTAACTTTTGGATTTGGGTTGGGGGCTTAATGTTTTACCTATCACTAGTTTACACCCGTGCGTTGCACGGAATAGATGATAGAGAAAATAAATTACGTTAGTAAATTGTATAATAACGAAAATATTATAAATTTTGTTCAAACAAACCATAGATTATTACAAATTTTGAAAAACTTCCTTAAATACAACATTTGCAGTTACATTTGAGGGATTGCCTTCTTTATCGCGTATGAGTATCTTCAATCCAGAACGACTGGTAACTCTAGATATTGCAACATAAATTGTCCATGATTGAACACTGGCTTTTTCAAAAAAAAAGACCAACATGCGACAATGATTGTCCTTGACTCTTATTGATAGTCATGGCGTAAGATACTATCAAAGGGAACTGTCTTCTTTGGAATTTAAAAGGTAACCTTGGATCTGAAGGAGTTAACGACATTCTTGGAATAAACACCTTCTGCCCTGCGTTCGTCCCCGACAGAATTGAGGCTTCTAATACATGCCGCCCAAGTCTAGAAATAATTAACCTTGTTCCATTGCACAATCCCGAAGAATGATCAATATTCCTCAACAACATTACCGGAACACCTACTCTTAGTTTCAACTCATGGTTAGGCACTCCGGAACATCTTATCCCGTTTAAGAAATCCGTTGAATGAATGTCACTGAACAAACCTCCCATGCCGTCTGATTTACAAATTGTATCTGAACTGAGATATATCTTTTCTTCGGCATGATTAGTAGAAATCATGTAATCATTTACACTTTCAACATCATTCAATGTTGGAGCAAGAATGGCCCTTCCCTGTAAGTATGAAGCAGCATCGGTTATTGTTGACCATGAGGGATATGTGCTTTCAACAATTGATTGGATCAAGTTGTCTGATGGATTAATCAAAATGTCGTCCGGCATCTCTAAAGTTGCATGTCCATCATTTTCTCCACCAATTGTCCCATCTCCAATACTGGACATCCAATCCGAAAAAGTCTTCAATTCATTACCTTCATAATCACTGCCGATGTTTTGAAGCCTCATGTTCTTGGTCAGTTTCAAAACCTTGCAATGTTTCCATAAATAAGATGAATTTATAGTTGCAAGGACAATATCTTGTCTGCTGCCTTTTGGAATCATCGGTAGAATTTGTCGAAAATCACCTCCAAAAACAATTGTTTTTCCTCCAAAAGGTCGATCCAGGCTATTAGGAATACTGAATCTCAATATATCTCTTAGAGTCCTATCCAAAGCCTCAAAGCAGTATCTGTGCATCATTGGAGCTTCGTCCCATATTATGAGCTTTGTTTTTACTAATAATTCTGCAAGCGCACTCCCTTGTTTTATGTTACACGTCGAGTCTTCATTAGGATTGAGAGGGATTGCAAGTCTAGAATGTGTTGTTCTGCCATTAGGCAATAGGAGGGATGCTATACCACTTGACGCAACATTTAGGACTATTTCTCCCCTCGAACGTATGGCTGCAGAAAGTGTTTTCCAAACAAATGTTTTTCCGGTCCCTCCATAGCCATATAAGAAATACACACCTCCTGTATCAGTATCAACCGCTTGCATGACTTTATCATAAACAACCTTCTGCTCATCCGTCATCATATTCACAAACTCTTTATGCAAATCGGCTAGCTGTCTTCTATCATACATGAGTTCATCACATATAAGTCTATTTTGAAAGAGCGTCGAATCTGCATTATTTGGAAAGGGCATTGACTCAAAATCATTTAAACTTTTACCCCTACTCTGCATGATATTTTCAACCTCTAACAGGGTGCAATTCTTAATTTCTTCCTCACTCATTTCCAAACCTGTTATCAAAACATCACAGTGCAATTTAATCAACAAAAAATATATATTTAAAAAATGATGAAAAATTGAAATAATCAATGATGATCCATATATCTACCAAATAACATCGTTATCAATAACTGTTAATATAAATCAATGACAATAAAAATGCAAGAGCTTATCATAATGAACAATGTAGAAAAAAAAAAAACCTGGATGGCCCAGGATAGATCTGCGCATGTACAGTATATCGTCTGACATATATTGCCAACATTTATCCCAGATGTACTCGGGTCGAGACAAAGACCCCGACATCAATAATGTTGCAAATAGACTTCTTATAGAATGAGCCGAGCCCCAGTTGCTTGCTTCAATTATACCATCAATAAACTCTTTGTCGTCATCTAATACACCACGGGCATAGCAAGCATATCTGAAGTTGTTATAAATTATACCATCAACACACTTGATATCATCGTAGCTAGTCGGACCACGAACTATGTTCAACAAAGTACGCAAATAATGCAATTCGCCACTTCCAGGAGGGACATAAAACATGCGACCAATGCAGAAACCACGCTTTCTAGGGTGCCACTCTCTCCTTGATGCATCCCATACGAATTTGGTTGGAAATTCTGCGTAAGTCAGCTCCCTAGCAAAGTCATACTTCATATTTACTTGCATCCATGCAATGAACATGCTTTGTCTAACCGTAGGACGCTTCAAAACCTCATCTATAGGATCAACATCTGAGAGAAATATGTTCTGCTCGTAGGGAAGGTGGAAGGACAATCGTTCCACAGCAGGATCCCTAAAGTGAATTTCGTAACCGAACATTCTCCAAGCAGCCTCACACGGGGAGATGTATCGGCAATCATAGTACATCTTTATCTCATCCACGGTATCTTGGTTGTGTTCATCACCAGCGGCATAGTAGAAGCTTGCTGTGACCCGATCGTGTCCTTTGTTCACATATTTAAAAAGATATTTGATTGACCTTGACTGATTGCACCACTCAACATTGATGTGAGCACCATACTTCAGTAAGAGATATCGATTGTGAGGAACAACATATCTATTGTCAAGCTCAATACAATTCTTGTCCATAGTCCTTCCATTGTCTCGACGCCTGTAAATAGGATACCCATCTTCATCAACGACCGTGGAGTCAACAAAATCCCTAGGAAATCTTTTAGTGCAACGACCTTTCGACATACAGGGAGAATCACTCCTTAAACTTCCACAGGGACCGTGAACCATAAAATCCCGAACAGCTGCAAAATAAATCGGACCTGTCTGTTCATCAGGTATTTCAGCCGAAATAATATTGTTAATAGCATTTTCTGTAGGGAACTTAGCATCCTGAGTCAAGAACAGTAGTATGTGTGTGTGCGGCAAACCACGTTTCTGAAACTCAATGGTGTACATATCTGTAAAAAAAAAAAAAAAGCTCAAGGTCATAAGATTGAAAAAAAAATGCAACTCTAAATTGATTGTGTATAGATGAATAAACGATCAAAATACAAAGAAGTATATTTAGTACCTGCTCTAACAGGTCCAAACAAATTTTTTTTCCGTATATCTTTCATAAGCAGTTCTAATTTCATCTTGAATACTCTACATAAAATGTCTGGTCTGTCCTCTGATCGTAATCCCCTACTTTCTAGAAATCGAACAACTTCTGGCCATTTTGGGTTACACGTGAATGTAATGAACAAATCATGATACCCTGCCCCCCCGCATATGGCCATTGCATCTTGATAGTTTTGAATCATATATCGGGTACCACCGGTGAAAGAAGCTGGTATGACCACTCTCTTTCCGGCAGAAGAAGGATTCATTTCACCCCTTAACAGGGCTTCGGTCAAGCCCTTGTACATCTCACATCTCAAGTCCTTTTGGTGGGTACGTATATATGCTAAGCGTGCAGACTCGACCATCGTGTAAGCATCAACTAAAAATTGCTGGAATAGCTTTTTTGAGAATAAAATATTTGAAGATTCATTTTCTCTTTCCTGTAATCGGTATGCAAACCACTCTCTCATACTTAGTTTCTTCCTACCACCAGAGGATCGAGAACTTGAATCATCCCAAAGAATGTCTTCCCTGTACCCATCCTGACCATATACAAAAAGTAATGGGTATTGCAATTCTAAGTATGACGCATGCAATTCATTTATACGTTGCAGTATCCCAGCTCGTGTCTCAACAGCAATATCTCTACTACTAGGCAATGTCTCGAAATCACCAACAACTAATGCCGCTACTTCATCCTTCTCTGGCATGCTATATTGCCTTCCATCTCTATTCCTCTTCCCGATCAACCGTAGTTTGAAGTTCCCAGTAGACTCATTTCGTATTGTTTCTCTTACCATACAGAATGACTGTACCAAAATGTTGTGTTCATCTAACATATTCTTTAGATCTGAAACAATATCCTCATGCAAGTGGTTGTCAACCGATGATTTACTACATTTAAAAAATAAAATCATTCAAAAAATTAGAATGAATACATAATAATAATGGATATAAATAAGAAAAACATGTACTTATATCTTACCCAATGACCTTCATTTTGTTTGCCACTTCATTATCAGTATCATATATGTATAGCTGAGCAAATTTGGGAGAGGAACCTTCTGCAGGTAATAAGCTACCGATTAAATGATAATTCTGACCATGTAACCTGAACACAGGAGGTGACCTCCCAACATTAAGACTCGAGTCTATCTCCCCCCCCCCCCATAGATGTAAATGAAAACATCATATTGTACGACTGCATATTCTCATTGAAATGCCTGCTCCTATCATCCTTGCCGTATAATAATTTTCTTAATACTTGTGGGGGATCATCCATTGGTGGAATCTTAACTTTGCCTTGCATGCAGCATAATGAAAACTTCGGGGATTGACAGGTTCTATAACGCTTGTCAATCCTCTCATCGAACCAGAAAATAGACTTGTAAAATTCACACTTATAGCAAGGATCACCAACATCTAGATATTCTGCAATATTAAAAATATAGTTGTTACCGAAAAGGTAAAAGAAGCGAACCGTATAATATGAAGACATAACATAACATATTTATAAATAGGAAAAAAATATTAAAAAAAAAAGTTACCAAGAAATTATGAATTTTATGCATTACTGAAACAATGTAAAGTACGAAATGATGCATTTTACACACTGCTATAATTATGTATAATTCACGAGGACTACAAATTGAATGTATCAGTAAATGATATGGAATAAAAAAAATAAAAAATAAAAAACTTTTTGTAAAACAAATCATCAAAAACTTTTATCCTTTTATTGAAAGTATACTAATAGTGAATTTACAATCATAACCATTATTAAGTTGTGAACGATTATAATGTATCAAGATTGACCATACAAGTTCGATTTATCAATTGACTATTCAATTTTGATTTATTAAAATTGCTGTTATAGAAAAATAAAAGTAACGAAAATGTCTCATCCAAACATCAAATATTTAATATTTGATGCATATTTATAATTCACGCATTGAATTTTTTTAAAAAAAAAGATTACCAAAACGATGTATATTACACACCACATAAATAAATATAATACTCACAGACTATGAAGAAAATCTATCATTAAATATTAAGGTGTCATGAAAATTATAATAAATAATAATTAATTTACAAACAAAATTTTAACCAACACATTTTATCACTTAAATTAATTCATTAGAAATAGCCTATACACTTTTTTAATGCTAGCCACATGTTAAATTTGTTTATCACACACTCCTTTTAAATTTTATCAACTTATATTAATTCTATTTGCAAAAATATATTTTTAACACTAATCTTCATATTATTGTAAAATAACAATAATGACGAAACATTAACATCCTATATTAGGTTGTTTTGACATTCTGTAAAAACCTTTAATTCTTGTAATTCACAAATAGAATTTCAAATTTAATCATCTACAAAACATTACAACGAAAAAATTCAATAACAGAAAAATTGAAGATACGAATGTGAAAAACATTCATACCAACGAACATTTTTGCAATTAATATAAGATGTAATGTCATTAAAAATTAGTGAGTAATATATTTTACCATTAAAATTTAATCAATAATATTTTGACGATAAATCGAAATTACAAATATTTATCATCATACATATACATACAAAACAATAAAAAAAAATGCAAATATATATATATATATATATATATATATATATATATATATATATATATAGACAAATGAAGAAGCCCAAGTACATGCACAATTAGTATTAAATTGTAAGCCCAAAATAGCCATAATTTTGATCCTAAAAAAAAATGTGTTCACCGGTCCAAAGTGCCAATTAAAAGAAGAAAACCCTAGAAGCATTTAACATACAAATAAATATCTTTTATAACCAATCACAATCAATATACATCTCTTTAAATGCCAATCAATTCGTTGGATACCTCATTTCCACATTCCCAACTCCATGCCTGTCCAAAAACTCTCTACAAACCTTCAGCAGCTTCACTCCGACAATGAGAGTTGAAAAAGCGGTAACAATGGCACACCCATATGAAAAAAGCGGTAACAATGCCGTTGATCTGGGTTTCTTTGCCGGGATATTCATACCGTGATGGATAGAAATCGGTAGCGGCACTTTCATCTATCTTTGCTGATTTTTTATTTTATTTTTCCTCCATTATCTCCAGATCTAAATCAAGAAGCTGTTCTTGGAGATGTTCACAACACTCGTGACACCACTTACACAACACTCACGATTCAAGTTTTGTTTTTTGATATTTTTTAATATTAATTCTTGATCTGCATTGTGAGAACAAAGACGACCTATTATAAGTGCCAACATATGAAGCTTATAAGCTTCCAGATCCATGGATCTTTGAGCAGATTATGGTCACCAAAATCGTCTTTTCTCACAAGATATTAATCTTTTGAACATCTTGATTTGGATTTATTTTTATTTTTTTGATCTTACATCTCCAGATCTAAAGATAACGAAAAATGGTCTTGGAGATCTTGTAAATACTCTTGACACCACAGAACACACCCCTCACGTTTCAAGCACTATTTTTTTTTTTTATTTTGTTTTCAGTTCTAATTTCTGATTTGCAGTGTGACATGTCATAAAAAATGCGAGAGAAAAGATGATCTATTATAAGTGGTAGTCATGAAGCTTATATACATCCAGATCTATAGAACTTGGAGCCGGTTATGGATCATCATCAGTGTCTTTCCTCGCGAGACAACATTTAATATTGAACTTCTTGATTTGTTTCTTTTTTATTTTATTTTTTATTATTATGTAAATATGGGTTACGGAAAATACGCAAATTGTTGTGTATGGCGTGGGGTTGGATGTTTTATGCTTCCAGATCTATGACCATCGACCGATTAAGGGTTGAAAGATCACCCTCATTTTAGTTTAATCTACTGATTTTTATTTTTTGTTGCTATTAAATCATCGGATCTATTCATATGCAACATTATTACACACATTTATGAACTTGCTAAAAAGATCCTACCAGTTTTCTGATCTTAATTTCACTTCCGAACCTGAATGTTTGGGATGTACCAAATCCGGTTTTTTTTTTCTATTTTTTTTTTGGAATCATACAATGTTATACATCACACTCATTTAAATACATTTTCTATTTACATAGTTTGCTCTTAGATCAACAGATTTCGTTGATAACCGGGGTTGGAAAAAAAATCCTACCCAAAAGCCGGACAGTTTGAACACGTTTATGTCCCATAATTCTTTATTAACCGGTTTTTCCTTCTATTCCGAATTGCCTCTTGAATCTATCATGTATTTGTTTAAATGAGTGATATTCTAAGTGTTGCACATGCATATAGCATTTATCCTTCCGGATGAACAACTATTTAGCTTTAGAGAAATCGTGAAGGAGCAACGGTCTATATAAGATAAGTATTCATGTATGCTGGTAGATGAAGATACTTTTTTGAAGAATATTATATACAAAACTATTCTTTTAATCAACCTTATCAAATGTATACCTGAACAGATATTGGGCATAAAGATGGGATCGACTATTCGTCAACAAAATTGGGCATAAAGATTTTTAGCTCTTATTTTTTTCCAAGTTTTTAAGCATTTAATGTGTAATGTATTCAGGTTTTGGTCTGTAATCAATAATTTTTTCAAGTTGTTGGCATGTAATATTTTAGTTTGTGAGATGAGGTCTGTAAAATTTGCAAACACCGCAAGGTACGTTGGAGCTTCCTAATCAACAACTTTGAGGGAGGCACAGATCAATACTGGAGCAGGTATTTCTCAACTAAAAATCTTGCATATTTACTGTCAATCATAGGTTCACATTCAGATATGAATTAAAAATGACTTGGCATGTCTCAATAATTAAAATAACTTGATTGTAAAAAAAAATCGCTTAAAATTTACAAAAAATTGTTACGTTCCACTTATTTGGAAAATTGACTTATAATCGTCTATATTTTAATGTTATATGTACTAAATAAATTGACCACATTTTGATTGAATTTATATTTGCATGGAAGAGTAATTATTTGAATTATTATTGTAGTGATTAGAAAAAACTTTCTGCACTGTGACAAATAAAAACTAAATACATAGGACATTTATCCGTATCTTGTATCAAATAAAATGCAGTAAAGCACCAGGAAGCAATAATATAAACAACTTTAGAAGGTCCATGAATTTAAAAAATCAAATAGAACATTACCTGGAACGTTTGGTTGCCCCAACGTTGGATGCTGAAAAAACCTGGTCAAGTTCTCTTAACAAAATCAAAAAGGAAAAAAAAAATGCATTAGTAGTCATTCATTCAAAATATGAACTGGATTATTGCTATATGTACTAATAAATTAAACCACATTTAGTATAGTGAGGCACAAAAAAATTTTAGGCACCTGAGTTTTCGGTATGTACTTGGCTTACAACGTAATGGTGTAGTGTATCTACATTTTTTCAACTGAATTTAAAAAAAAAATGACCATTTCTCATTAGGGACAAAAATTACACCAAACATTAGTGTCATAATAATCAACAAATAGCACACAAGTTTATTTTACCTGGATTATTTTCCGAATCTGTAGTGTTCAATAGATTAATTGAATTCCCATCAATGTTAATAGAGGAGCATGATTGATAACTTTTACCAGATAAAGTATGTGTTCCAGAAGTCAAGATTCGTACACCTTTGCCTTTTCTGTGATGTTGATGACCATCAAGGTTTGGACATTGTGTGTTTTCCCCATTCAATGTATGAATCTGTGGAACTGGAAACAACAAAAATGTTACAAATGAATAAAAATATAACATTTTTTTACACCACATGAAAAAAACCTATGGGAACAGAATTCAAATCGAAGTCACTAACCATTCGTTAAGTCAGTAAATGGTGAGCCTGATTCAAGACGTCCTTGGATGTCTATCTCTCCTATTGAAATTAACATGTTTTCTTTTGTGCAGTTACTTGAAGGCGTATTAACCATTTCTGCATCGAGGGGATAATTACGCATAGAAGGTATGTCCATAATATCCATAAAAAATATTTAATCCGACACTATGAAAAAAAAAGGAAAATGCGGGATGAAAGAATATATCGAACTAAGTTGCATAATTGCGTGAATCATGTAGCAGCGGTAAACTGGAATGCATAGAAATAATTTTGCTAACCCCGTAGTTTTGAATGTTGGACTTTGAAGCGTTTTACATTTCTGCTATCACTGCTCTCCATTTGCTAGTTTATATTTCTGAATATCAGTGAATGATTGATTGTAAATATTTTGATTGTGTGGATGATCAGTTGTATTGTTTGAGATCTGCCAGTGTGATAGAGTTTTAAAATCTGAGTTGTATGGAATGTCAAAAAACAATCTATACTACATTTAAAGAGAATTCTAATGGTCATCACTCAACTCCAAAAAAGAGGATTATGATTTATGTCGGTAGACGTTTGGACTTGTTGAGCAGTTAGTGGAATGTTGATAAAATAAAATAAATAAATAGATATTTAGGTTGGTTTGGTGAATACTTCATTTATCCTTAATTATACATTATTTGAATTAAAAATAATTTTTAATTTGCTGATTTAACTGAATTTTTTTTTTGACAAATACATAATATATGGTTTTCCAAACATCAAAATCGTGTGTTTACTAACGCTAATAACACATACTGGGGCATTAATATTTTATTTTTTTTATTAAAAAGTAGTAATTATGTTTCTTGAAGTATGACATTTTCAAGTTTAAAGTATTTTTCAAAGACTTTTTTTTTAAAATCATTTTGTGTGTTGTCTAACGCTAATTACACTTCCTGCGACATTGAGATTTTGTTTTTTAAGTAGTAATTATATTTCGTAAATGATGACATTTTGAAGTTTAAAGTATATTTCTATTGACTCCATTTTTTGTTGGTTTTTTTCGAATCACTTTGTTATGAATTGACATAGAAATCGAGTTTACACTATACTTTAAATGTTTGATTTGAAACCTGAATAGATCAAATTTGGATAACAAATGTTAAATAGTAATAATAGTTAGAATATCTACTTTTAAGAATTGTGAAGTTACTAATGATATTTAGTTTTTTATTTAAGAATTTGAATTATGGTGGTAGAAATCAAATAAACTTAAGTTAGTAACGATGAACTGTTACTAATTAGTTGTTTGACATAATATATGATTTTCCAAAAAATAAAATTACCCGATAGTGATATTAACCTCATAATTTGTTTTTTTTTTGGAACTATTGTTATTTATAAAATCAAATCTATCTCTTTAGATGCTAATGCATTAAACTTCATAAATTGGATTGGAAATCATAAACGGAATGTGCTAATAGAATAAGACAATACATAAGACACATTAATAGATGCAAATAGGATTAGCATAATGGAGTAGCATGTTACTATAAACCAGCAGCTGATTACATTGTAAGTGGACTTAGTCGATTTCCTTTTTTATGATAGGCCGTAGTTTGGTAGATGATTGTTGTGTTGATCCACCGTCGCTTGTGTGAATATGCATTCCAGTAATAGTGTCATCATGAGACCTCTTGCGTGAGGTTTTTGCTGGTGAGCTAACCTCATTGTCGCTTACCGAGTCTAGCTCGCTTTTGTTATGTGGCATATCAATTGTATTTGAATCATCGCTGATGGTGATAATGTTGTCCGTTGACTTGAACTTCCTGATCAATTCAGCATCCTCAGAAACGCGCATCACTGCATATACATCGTCATTTTCTTTGAAATTTTTTTCCTTGACATTGACTTGGAAGAGTACTTGTTTTCCAACAATAGATTCAATCTCTATTGGGGTCATTGTTTTACAAATATCCGAAGACTTCAATTTTTTAGTTTTGTCCATACAGAAGTCCTCCTGAAACAAACAAACCCAAATATGTTACTAACGTGTTTTTTGTAAGGTACAAAGTAAAAAGGTGCCAGTATACCTTTGCTAGGCGTTCCCGAATCTCTTTTGCTGTTTTTCCGATCAACTCTCCGCACTCACGGTCCCATAAAAGGAACGTAAGGCAATGAGTACCGTCAATTACATTAATATGTACTTTGAATCTCGTTTCCACAAAGTTGTATTCATTACAGCTTTCACAAAAGAACTTAGATCCGTGTTCAACCACTTTTTTAAGGCATTTCTTACAACTGGTGTAAGACCAGTTCTTGTCACCAAGGATTTCAGTGATGGTTGCAACAACCCACACGGATTCAGCCTAAAAATAAGAAATAAAATTAAAAATTAAAAATCAGTTTTTTAGTTATTTGTAGTATAATTAGTTATGTAATGCAGTATTAGGTTGCGACGAACCTTGCTAATTTCAGTAATTTGATGCAGTGTCTTAACATCACATATTCCATTCTCTAGTTCATCTTTGATTGTGTGGCTGGTAGACGTGCTAATTTGGCTTATCTGCTGAGAGCATTGATCTTGATTACCGAATAGGCTATACATAAGGATAAATGTAAGCGAGTTAGAAAGTATAAAAAAATGAAACCATGAATGAAAAAAATAAAAATCGTACCCCCTTTTGAAGTCCTTCACTTCCTTGATCCCAGAGTCAGTCAGTAGTTTTGTAGCATGGAATGTGTTTGAGAGGCCGGTTTCCCCTGCAAATAGTTTTAAAGTGAGAAATTTGCAACTGATTAGGGCTCGACAAAAGTGCTTCGACAGACCTCTATATGATTTCGTGCGACAAAGCTGTATCAGCACAATTAGAGGTTCGTTTTTTGAAGAATCGATATAATATTTCATTGCATCTGCATATTCTTCCCATAAAGTGCAGGAAACTCTTGTCTTCCTGCATAAAATGCATAGCAAATTGTTTTGTTTCAGATTTTACATGTTATAAGTAAATTTGTTAATTGTTAGAGGTATCTACTCTTGGTCCTCGAGAAGAACTTCCAAATTTCGGGCACCTCTTCTTGTTGTGGATGGTTGCATCCTACTGTTGTCATACCCGACAACATGCCCAAGTACATCTGACATGTTTGATAACAAAAATGTTAAATATATAATAGTAATTGGAATATGTGATTTGAGATAATATTTAAATCTACAAAATCAATTGATTACCAAATAATGGATCGTTTTCAGAATGAATGGATTTCTTGATATCTGTTAGAGTTCTAAATGTGTAGATGTTTTGGGGGAAAGAACCATCGGTGGTTGCTCCAATGTAAGTTTTGTCAAAAAGATAAATACGGAATTGATGGTTTGTTGTTGGGTAGCTGCCCTTGTTGTCACCAACTGAAAATTGTTTAATGCAGTGGATGTCATGTTCTGTAACCAGGTGATCAAACTTATCAATTAGATGACCCTTAACAGTAGCTTGGATCCTAGTTCCCTGTGAAATAAATCAACATGACACAGTTGATTTATATGATTGAGAACATGGTGTGTTTGTTGATGTGAATAAGTATACAAATTGTTTGCAGATACATATGTTTATATTAAATCCTGTAAATTTTGCAGATTTCGTGTCGAACAAAAACCTCTTTGTCAACCAAAACCATTTCGAGACTTTTTGGGGTTCTGCCAAACTCCGGGACAACCCATTTTCTTGCACACCGAACCTTGATACGCCAATCTGCTCGATTCTTGTTAATGTCCTTCAGTAAAACGAATGTTGGAGCCATTGTTAAGAAAAAATACCACCAATGTATTTGAAAAAGAGAAAATATTGTAGTGGTAAAAACAGCTGAACTCACCGTCATTTATCTGAATGCGTAGGAATTTCAGGGGTCGTGTCAGTAATTGCATTCATGGAACCAAAGTGGCAAAACACTGGTCAGTCAAATGTGTTAGTGGGAGCAGAATTCAATGAGTTAGATGCAGTTATACAGCTCAAAAAAAAATCTGGTCAAAAGTGGGATCAGATTTCAATGGGTCAGATAAAACCCAAAAAACTGCCGGTCAAAAAAAAAAAAAAAGGTTGGATGAAAATTTCTGCTGTTGGGCGGGAAAACTGAATGCATGACGTCAGCAATCTCAACAGGTTTTATAATAGTATAGATTTTTTACTTGAAGAAGTATGACCTTAATAGAGCATTCCGAATGATTTATACATATTTTGATCCATGTGACACTTAAATAGATAAATACCCCACTGGTGTTGATTAAATGGATAATAGAATTTAAATCTCATCCCCAATGGATTTTATCTACAACTTTATATGTATAAACACGTCTTCAAATTAGCACAATTTTCTTAGAGTAAATAAATGAAATATTAACATTTGCCTTTCGCTTTGTCCAGCATGTTTTATATATCAGGATATAGAACCAGGTAATATCCCTTCTATATAGGCATGAAAATTAACCATTGGAGATAAAAAATTTAAATAACTATTTATTTTTCTATGTGGCAATTTTTTTTTTTATATATAAACCATTATAGATGCTCTTACTTTAACACATACTAGACACTGGCAAAAGAATAATGCTATTTGAACACTCAAGTTTACCACCATATGTGCTACCTCCCTCACATGGAGTGTGTGGGGCCTCATGTATTAATTAGGGCCTCATACTCCATATGAGGAGGATGACATCCTATGTGTTCAAATAGCATGGCCCTGGCAAAAACTAGACATAATGGAATAGAAGGGTCTCGATGTCCAAACACCTCCTTACTCATGTGTCAAGGACCGCAGCTATCACTTAACCCCTTGACCCACTCGCGGCCTGCAGTTTGCCCAACTTTGGCCGCACTCTGTAAATATTATGTAAATTATTGTAATTCCATTTTAACTGTAAAAGTTTATTATGATTCTTCAGATTTTTAACGTCTACTGATGTAACTTAGGTTTTTTCTCCGAAGTCTATTATAGGGGGTATTAGAATTTAAGACTTTCAAGCTTTTGGTGTCCACCCCCTGCACCAACATTTGTAATTTACTGCTTTCATCAATCAATGTAATTTACTGCTTTCTGCAATCAATGAAAATTCAAGTTTCAATGCACTCAAGTTTTCTCTTGTAAAGTTTATTTCAATTTGTAATCAAACTTCCCTTCGTCCCGAAAAAAGCGAGTAAAGGCGGAAGGTAGTCTAGCAGAGAAGACTACTGCCGCACGGTGCCCCTTTCTGTGCTAAGAAGAAAGGCGCCCCGTGAAAGTTGGTATCAGAGCCTTGGCTCTCGTCCCTCGATAAGAAAGCAATGGATCCGAAGGCTTTGGATCCGAATGCATCACAGATCACCGATATGACTGATGCTAAGAAGAGTACTAAACAGCGCGTGGATGCGCTTGATGGGCAAACCACAAGGTTATGCTATGCTGTGGAAAACCTGGAGGAAAAGGTTGAAATGGCGGAATCGTATATTCGAGATATACACATCCAACTGGATGAAAGCCGAGGGCTTGCACAGCAATTACTGAAGTTGTTGCGATCATTCCTGATATGCAGGAAGAGATGGAAACAATGAGAGTTCAGCTACAAATTCTTCAACATGTGGTGGGCATTGGGCAAGCTCCCGCACAAGAAGAGTATGCACCTAGGGTCAGAATCCCTGAACCGTGTACCTTTGGTGGGGAAAGTGATGCAAAGGAAGTTGACAACTTCCTGTTTGACATGGAACAATACTTTTATGCTGCTGGCATCAGAGATGAAGCAAGAAAGGTGACTACAGCTACCATGTATCTGGGTGGAGATGCAAAGTTGTGGTGGCGGTCGAAATATGTTTATATTCAGGCCAACAGGGTCAGGATAGATTCTTGGGATCTTCTGAAAGAAGCAATTTGAACCCAGTTCTTTCCAGAGAATGTGGAATATGAAGCCCGTCGGGCATTGTGGGAATTAAAACATACGGGCTCTATCAGGGAATACGTAAAAGCCTTTTCTGGACATATGCTGAATATTCGAGATATGTCGAAAAAGGACAAGCTCTTCACCTTCATGGAAGGCTAAAATAGTGGACCCGTAATGAACTCCAGAGGAAGAAGGTTGCGGATTTGAGCATGGTACTGGGAGCTGCCGAATGCTTGATGGACTATCAAACTGAGTTTAAGAAGGATCGACCACACACTAGTGGTCAATCTAATGCTGGAGGAAATAAACAGTTCAGGACTGGCTCGAGTTCTAATGGGGGAGAACGGAATTCCACCCAGAGAGGAGGTGGCTACCAAGGTTCTCGTCAGAACAACTTCCAGGGTTATCATCAAGGTAGTCGTCAAGGCAACTATCAGGGTAGTAACCAAGGCAATTGGAATAAAGGAAAGGCTGTGGAGGGTAGATCTAATACCGCTCCTAAGATTTCATGCTTCTTGTGCGAAGGACCTCATAGAGTGTCGGAATGTCCAAAAAAGCGAATGGTAAATGCCTATTGCCAACTAGCCAGTGGGGTATCAATGTCTAAGCAAGATGCTCCTCCTGCTAGCAATAATGGTGAGACCGATTCCGAAGAGGACGAGGAGGTGGTTGGTGCATTTTCCTATCGATGCAATGCAATATCAAGTCGGACCACTGGAAAGGAGAAAGTACCTGTGAAAGAGGCAAGACTGGATGAGCCCGAATCTCGCATTTGTTGAGTAAAAGGGTTAATGTACATTGATTTGAAGATCAATGGGAAGCTCATAAGGGCTATGGTAGATACTGGAGCCACCCATAACTACCTTGCAAGTACTGAAGTAGGGCGACTGGGGTTGGCTCTAGGGAAAGGCAATGGAAAAGTGAAAGCCATCAACTCGGCTGCTCAACCAATTATAGGAGTAGCCAAATCAGTGCTAATCAGGGCTGGCCCCTTTGATGGAAGGACTAATCTGTCAGTTGTTCAGATGGATGATTTTAAACTCATTTTGGGATTGAAATTTCTTTGGGATACGAAGATAGCAGTGTTCCCACACTCTGATTCCCTAATGATGATAGACACTCAGTCGTGTGTCATACCCACTTCGGTAGGAAAGGTTGGCGAGAGGAGTATCTCGGCCATGTAATTCAGTAAGGGCTTCAAGAGAAACGAACCCTCATTTTTGTGCACTCTTCGTCTAGAAGAGATTGAAGAGGCTTCTGGTCCTATTCCTAAACCGGTTCGAAAGCTTATACAAGAGTTTGAGGATATTATGCTGGAGGAGTTGCCAAAACGATTGCCACCGAGGAGAACCATTGATCATGAAATTGAGCTTATTCCGGGTGCCAAGCTGCCTGCCAGGGCACCCTATCGAATGTCTCAACCTGAGCTTGAAGAGCTTAGGAAACAGTTGGGAGAAATGCTGGGAAGTGAGATTATCGTGCCTACGAAATTACCATATAGAGCGCCCGTGTTGTTTTAGAAGAAGGCGGATGGGTCTCTCAGAATGTGTTGTGATTATCGCGCCCTGAACAAGATCACTATGAAAAACAGTTATCCTATCCCATTGGTGGCCGATTGCTTTGACCGATTAAGCAAGGCAAACTATTATACGAAAATTGATCTTCGATCGGGATATTGGCAAGTTCGGATTAAGGAGGGAGATGAAGCAAAAACTACCGTGGTGACCAGATATGGAGCTTTTGAATTTAAAGTCATGCCTTTTGGCTTGACAAATGCTCCTGCTACTTTCTGCACGATGATTAATCAAGTGCTGCACGAATTTTTGGTCGATTTTGTAGTCGTATATCTGGACGACATCGTCATTTACAGTGAGACATTGGAGGAACATGTGCTCCATGTCAGAAGAGTCCTCAGTCGACTTCGAGAGAATGAATTGTATGCGAAGCCATCCAAATGCTCATTCGCCTAAACCTCTATCAGCTTCTTGGGTCACATTATTGAGCAAGGGAAGGTTCGCATAGATTTGAAGAAGGTTCAGGCCGTCAGGGATTGGCAGCCACCAAAGAACGTTCATGATGTATGCTCCTTTCATGGGCTATGTAATTATTATCCAAGATTAGTGAAGGGATACTCGGAAATTGCATTGCCCTTGACGGAGTTAATGAAGAAGGAAAAGGTTTGGGATTGGTCTGCACAATGCCAAGCAGCCTTTGAGAAGTTGAAGAAGGCTATGTGGACAAACCTGGTGTTAGCCTTACCGGATGCGACGAAACCATTCGAAGTTCAGACAGATGCTTCAGACTTTACTCTTGGTGGAGTTCTTATATAGGAAGGACATCCGGTCGCTTTTGAAAGCCGAAAGCTCAATAATGCAGAACGTTGTTATTCAGCACACGAAAAAGAGTTGTTGGCGGTTGTTCATTGCCTCAGGTTTGGCGTCACTATCTATTGGGGCCCCCATTTATTGTGAAAACCAATAATACTGCTATTAGTCACTTCATGTCCCAGCCGAAACTTTCAAATAAACAAGCTCGCTGGTAGGAGCTTCTTTCGGAGTTCAACTTCGTGTTGGAGTATCGTCTAGGATCCAACAACCATGTCGTAGATGCTCTCAGCCGTCGCACTAACTTAGCTCCAATATGTGCAATCGCGGCTCTTTCAGGGAGCGAAGTTACTACGGATATAAGGGACCAAATACGGGCACTTCTGGAGAAGGACCCGGCTATAATATATTTGGTTGACCTCATCAAACAGGGCAAAACTCTTCATTTCTGGTTGGACGAGGGTCTGGTGAAGACAAAGGGGGACCGTATGTATGTCCCGAAGGGTGGGGATTTGAGAAAGTCCCTTATAACGGAATGCCACGATACGCTATAGGCTGGACATCCGGGAGAAGAACGCACTTGTGCACTTTTACAACGTGATTTCTATTGGCCGCAGATGCGGGACGACATCGCCACTTATGTGAAAAATTGTCTTGTTTGTCAGCAGGATAAAACAGATCATCATAAGAAAGCGGGATTGCTGGAAGCCCTTTCCGTCCCATCCAGGCCATTCGAACGTGTATCAATGGATTACATAATTGGATTGCGAAAAGTTGTAAATTTTGGCACCATTATCGTGGTGGTTGACCGGTTATCGAAGTATGCAACTTTCATCGCAGGGCCTAAGTATGTTTCCGTCGAAGAGACATCTCACCTCTTCTTCAAGCATATTGTCAAATAATGGGGGCTGCCTAAGGAGATTGTTAGCGATCGAGATACTCAGTTTACTGGCATATTTTGGACCGAATTGTTTAAAAATTTTGGTTCAACTCTGAGCATGAGTTCTAGTTTTCACCCACAATCTGATGGACAGATGGAGCGGTTCAATTCTATGCTGGAGGAATATCTTCGGCACTTCATATCTACGTCACAGAAAAATTGGGTGAAACTCTTAAATGCTGCCCAGATATGCTTCAATGCCCAAAAGAGCTCTTCCACCAATAAGAGTCCTTTTGAGATTGTCATAGGCCAGCAACCGTTACTCCCCCACACAGTTGATTTGAACTTAAGTACCAAGTCCCCTCAGTAAAGGAACTTCTCTCAGGAATGGAAGCGAAATACTGAAATTGCTCGAAACTATCTTGAGAAAGCTCAAAAACGATACAAGAAGTCTGCTGATCCGAAGCGCCGTTTTGTTGAGTTCAATGTGGGAGATCTGGTTATGCTTAAACTTCCCGACAGAAATTGCTACAAGCTCACTAGAGGGAAAGACTCTAGATTGGTTCCAAAGTACATTGAGCTAGTACCTATTGTGAAGATAACTGGGAAGGTAGCTTACAGAGTAGATCTCCCGTCATGGTGCAAAATTCACAAGGTCCTCCATGTCGGTGTTCTTAAGCCATATTTTGCAGAAAAGGAGGATACATCCAGAAATAAGCCGAAATAACCAGTGTTCGAATTGAAGAAAATGAGAAAGAGGGTTGTTGAAGCTATTCTTGATCACCGAGTCACTCGAGCTTCCAAGCAGAATCATCAAGAGTACTTGGTAAAGTAGAGCGGATGCTGTAGTGAGGAGAATACCTGGGAAAGAGGAAAAGACTTTAGTGTCTTTAAGCATCTCATTGAAGAATATAATAAAGGGATGGCACTGAAGACGTTGCCAAAACAGATGGGGGAGAATGTCAAGGACCGCAGCTATCACTTAGCCCCTTGACCCACTCGTGGCCTGTAGTTTTCCAAACTTCGGCCGCACTCTGTAAATATTATGTAAATTATTGTAATTCCATTTTAATTGTAAAAATTTATTATGATTCTTCAGTTTTTTAACGTCTACTGATTTAACTTAGGTTTTTTCTCCGAAATCTATTATAGTGGTATTAGAATTTAAAACTTCCAAGCTTATGGTGTCCACTCCCTTCACCAACATTTGTAATTTACTGCTTTCATCAAATTTACTGCTTTCTGCAATTAATAAAAATTCAAGTTTCAATGCATTCAAGTTTTCTCTTGTAAAGTTTATTTCAATTTGTAATTAAACTTTCCTTCGTCTCGAGAAAAGCGAGTAAAGGCGAGAGATAATTTAGTGGAGCAGACTACTGTTGCACGATACCTCTTTCTGTGCTAAGAAAAAAGGCGCACCTTGAAACCATGACATGCCAATTGGATAGGCAAATGCATGTCAACAGATTAGCCAGTGAGTGGCGAATTTCTAACAAAAATAAACAGGAAAAAATGGCGACACTCTCTATTCCTCTGTCGCGAAAGGCGTTCTCCGGCCGACAACTTCCGGCCAAATGTCGTCGTCCCACTCCTCAAGAGCTCCACTTTTCCTTCAAAACCAGGTGTTCCTGTAAGAATTCCGTTAATTTCATGATTTTCTTAAACAATTTTAAGATATTTTTGCAGTAGCCGAGTTTTGTTTCGATTATGCGTGTTTGCGGGTTCAGCGATGGGGGGTGGCTTCAAATCTGTGGAAAGTTTTGCTCAATTTAAGGAGCTCAGGATTGTAACTTGTGGCGTCCTTGCTGTTTGGGCTGTGACTGCTGCCTCGCCTGTAATTGCAGCTAATCAGGTCAATTGTAGAGTCTTTTTCTGGGTCATATTTTGCGTTTTTATTTCGATTTATAATTGACATAAAATTGTCTGGGAACAGAATTAATAATTCGGGCAATTTCTTGTCATTACTCGGTCACCATAAATGTTGAAATTCTTGTTTCCCAATGATCTAGCTACAACAATAAACATAAATGTGTATTAGGATTTTATGTTTGTTTTAGAGTTAACCTGTCACAACTCTCTTCCTGTATCCTTAACTCGGGCCTGAGATAGGATAATGAAAAATATGGGCAGAGTTTCTAAAATGACATACCATTTGAGAAAATTCTAAAATGACATACCATTTGAGAAAATTCAGATTATTATTATTATTATTATTATTATTTGTTTTTAAGGAAGAAGCGGAGGCATTAATTGAAATGTGTTGGAGTTTGATTTGCAGAGGCTGCCGCCTTTGTCAACGGAGCCAAATAGGTGTGAACGAGCATTTGTGGGCAATACAATAGGTCAAGCAAATGGAGTCTATGACAAACCACTTGACCTTCGTTTTTGTGACTACACAAATGAGAAATCCAACCTTAAGGGGAAGTCTCTCGCTGCAGCACTCATGTCGGATGCGAAGTTTGATGGTGCAGATATGACTGAGGTGGTGATGTCAAAAGCATATGCTGTAGGAGCCAGTTTTAAGGGTAAACTCTTACATCTTTTGGATATAGTTAGCTACCTGGTTCCTCTGTGCAAATTTGTTCATACAACCTTATTTCAAGTAAAATTCTGAGATTTCGCAAGATGAGAATGACAGTCTTCTTAATGAAATTTAGAACTGTTTAACTCATAATTGAATGCAGTACTTCTTATATAACAGAAACATGAATTGTGTAATTTGTGGATCATCAAAAGACTGGATAATTTGATTGATTCTCATAGTGTTGCATTCAAATTTTTTCTCATAAAAGTATGTAATTCGATTCTTTCTCTGTTGTTTTGTAGACTATATATATGTATCAGAATATATTGGTATTGAAAGAACAAAATTGGTTAGTATTAGATAGGTAGCAGGGGTCGGAAAGTAATATGAACCATATTAATCGTTCCCAACATATTTGAACAAGAAAACTTGCAAAAGATTATATTGACAACAAACTTCTTGAATATATGTTTATTTCATTTTGTGTTATTCTACATGCTCAGCTAAATAAACGGAGCTCATTCCGAGTTATATATAGCAGCTTCATCCTTGGAAGTGCCCTGATTAATCCCTCTTGTATCGAAGTGTTTCATTCGTGTTCTAAATACTAGATTACAGTTGCGACCATTGACTGTAAGCTGTTTGACACGTCAATTCATCTCTATATAGGAAAGTGTCATCCTAATAACTGAAATATAGAGGATTTCATGGGTTCGATTTTTGAGGGCTCAAGAGAAAAACGTGTACTCTTTTTTTCTGTTATCTAGAAACCTAAAAAAGATATTTGGACTCAATTCTCACTATCAGAGTGTATTGCTATAAATCTACATATGCACTTTGATTAATTTTTTTATTTCCTACTATTTCTTAGTTCTCTTGCAAGAAGTGATTAGGTCTTAGGTCCCTAACAACTGTAGAAGCAAATATTTGTACATACAACTGTTCTTAATGTGAAGAGATCCTATAATACTTCCAGGTACAAACTTCTCCAATGCAGTATTGGATCGAGTGAACTTTGGGAAGGCGAACCTTGAGGGAGCCGTGTTTAAAAACACGGTGCTATCTGGATCCACGTTCGAGGAAGCTCAACTTGAAGATGCAGACTTTGAGGACACCATCATAGGTTACATTGATCTTCAGAAGCTTTGTACTAATAAGACAATCAAAGATGAAGCAAGAGTCAACTTGGGATGCCGATAACCTTTTGGCAATTGCTTGGTATTTCTTTCTTTGCATCATTTCTATACAGAGTGAGTTTTACTTGTTGGAGATAGTTGTACTTTTCCTTTTTGCTTAAACTTCCAAAATATGTTCCGACTTCTACAGACATAAGTGGATTGTGTTGACTTTGTATGTGGCATGATACACCACGGAATTATCTCGTAACTAATAATTTTCAGTATTTTTTATTTTTTATTTTTTCTGAAACGATCTATTTTCTTGTTTATTGCTCCTATAGATGCTCTAAATCAACCATTTATGATATGATTTATTCACCAATGTCATGCTTCATATGTCGTACTCTTAACAGTGGTTTGCGATTCGAAAACAAAATGCTGAATTGCTATGTGAATTATTGTCCATTGTCCGGTTCCTCTTGTGCATGAAAAGCCTACTATTTAGTTTAACAAAATAGAGGCGGAGCATGTTCTACTTGTAAGTGTTATGAATTAAATGAATTGATTAATTTGATTAATTAAATTATTTCGCTAATTGAATTAATTGATTAATTTGATTATTTAATTGGTTCAATCCATCATCACAGACCTTAGCTTATTGGGTACACTCAAGACATAATAAATGGGAAATTTTTTTCAAAAATCAGGTATCTATTTAACTAAATTAAATAATTAGATTTTTTATTAATTATATAAATTCAGGTCACAGTAAAAGATAAATTCAGGTTACAAAATGTAAATTGCTTAAGTCACAAATAATTTTAGGGTAACAAATTATCAAAATAATAGGTCACAATAACAATTTTATCAAGTCACAAATAATTGCAAGGTCACAAGTTTTAAATTAATCAATCTCGAGTTATTTCTAGGTCACAACTTATCAAATTATGAGGCCACTAATATTTTAAGTCACAATTATCATATTATTAAGTCTCAATTCACTGATTAATTATTAGGTCACAGTATATCCGAAAACTTATCCACGTAAATTCAGGTCACAATACAAGATAAATTCAGGTTACAAAATGTAAATTGCTTAAGTCACAAATAATTTTAGGGTCACAAATTATCAAAATAGTAAGTCACAATAACAGTTTTATCAAGTCACAAATAATTGCAAGGTCACAAGTTTTAAATTAATCAATCCCGAATTATTTCTAGGTCACAACTTATCAAATTATAAGGTCACCAATCTTTTAAGTCACAATTATCATATTATTAAGTCACAATTCACTGATTAATTATTAGGTCACATTATATCCGAAAACTTGCACACGTCACATTCTCACCACCATCAGCTCACAACCACCACCATCTCAACGTCGAAGCCCACTGCCCCAAAAAGAAAAAAATAAAAATTATTAGGTCACAAATTTTATTAAGTCACATTTAACAATTATTATGTCATGGTCATGCTACCACCACCTCCTTCGACCATGACTACAGCCGAAGCTATCTTCACAACCAAAACACCGGCGACGAGCTCCACCCACCACCAAAACAACAACCAATCTCCCGTGCAAAGTGACGCCGACGATACTGCTGTGTGTAAAAATGATGGATACTTCTCCGCCGTCGTCAACTACAAAGTTCATCGGCACAAAAATTTCCCCAAGAAGTCTCAGATCTCAAACCCTAGCCACTAACGTCGCCACCACCTAAGCCTCAGTCAACCACCATCAACACACCACAATCACCATCACCACCACTAAAAAACGCTTGCAACACCACCAAAGCCTCAATCCACGACCACAGTTATTCAAGATGAAGTCACAAACATTGTTATTTCTGGTCACAATCATCATTTCTAAGGTCACAAGTAGAAAAAAGGGTCACGATTTTACATCAAGGTGACAATAGCAGCCGTGGCTACCGCCAACACCTCCTCCGGTCACAAGACCATGATAGCCGCCACTGTCGCCAACTTAAAGAACCACAACCATCACCACTACCCCCAACACAACCAACCATAACCATCACACCACTCAAACCTGCTACCGCCGAACAACAGAAGAACAAAATTAAAAATCTTCACCACCACCATCAACGCTCACCACTGCAACCCAAACAACCACAACCATTATCACCACCACTACTACAACCAGTCTTCGCCGAACAATAGAAAAATCAGAAACCAGTGCCTCACAACAGCAGGATTAGAAATCGCTACCACCATTACCAACTATCATCTCCCCAACCAAGCAACCAACAGACCAAACCCATCACCACCATCCCACCCCAACGAGCAGCATCCGAACAACATAAGCAATAGAAACTGGTGCCTCACAACAACAGGAAACAAAAATCGCCATTAAAAAAAACAGATCTCAGATTTTGTGCATGGATATGAGATTATACAGTTTTATCACAATAGAAAATAGAAATCGTGACATCAATATGTACACCGCCATCGACAATATAGGGTTGGGATCTGGGGGCGGGGTAGGGGGCGCCGTCGGTGAGGGACGCAGAGGTGTAGAGAAAGAGAGAGATTAGGGTAGGAATGGTTTAGAAATGAGGGATTGGATTTGGGTAATTAATTTAAATTTGTTATTATTTAATTATTAAAATTAATTACAACCTGAGATTTGAAATAATATAGGTTTGATCTGATTTTTGAATTTGGATATTTAAAAGTAGGGTTGTGTGTAATTTCCACATAATAAATTTACTTTTAACAGTAGAAGTGAAATTGATCCAATTCAAGCCCAAGTTAAATTCATTACTACATTTTTTATGTATATTAATTCTTTTATTTATGTCATTTACAATTTATGAATCACGAGTAACATATGAACTTGAGAGACATACTTGATGCGATCAGATCATATTTTCTCGACTGACACCGTAATCTGAGGATTGATCTTAGGCATTAAAAAAAATTAGATATGCTGAGCATCCATTTGTAGAAGTTCTCACTCAAAACTCAACTCAGGAAGAGGTGGTTGGTTACAACAAACAAGGTTATGATGATAATGTTGTGAGTTGCAAAAGCAATATGGGGGTTTGGATGCTTACTGATGTGATCCGGAAAAGGCAACAAAAAAGGAGAAATCGAGACACGGGCATTTCAACAATATTCTACATGGAATCTCATGGTCGTAACATCAATCTTCACGACCGTAACTAATATTGAGACATTTTGATCCGAGAGGGACTTACGGCCTTATTGATGTGTTCCGGACCCTCGACAATCGGAGTCATAGCAGGCTTGACGGAAAAAGTTAAATATTCAAGCCAAATAAAAGTGCAATCCAGTCAACCATGTCGGAATTGGATGGATAATATATGTTTTTCGAGTAGAAACAGGTCACTGAGCAAGACTCATGGGCTAAAGCCCTTGAGCCCATTGATTTTAGGGACAAATTCCATCGTTTGGGGCTTCAAATTGGCAAATCAATGATGTAGACGGAAATTTACTATATTTCCATAATTATAGGATTTTTAATTATTTTGTTTCCTTTTGGTTTTTAGGTTATTTTCCTAATTTAGTATTCTAGCCTAATTAGAATTCTATTCAGAGTCAGTTAGCGATTATGTTTTATTTTGCCTATTTATATGCTTTTCCATTCAATGTAAAAACAGAATACTTTTGATGAATAAAATTATTGAGTGTTTTTACTCTCTCTAAAGGTGAGAATTTTTCCTTTAAACATCGAACTTATCAAGATTGAAATCTTGTGGCGTTCAAATCAATTGACTTATCAAGGATCTGGACATTCCTTGTGGCGTTCCCCCTTTGTGGTTCTTATCTCCGCATCGTAACGGGTCTCGGGTTTAATATACCCCTGGTTCTTGCGTCGTGAGGTTGGGGTTGCATTGTTATCGTCCGTTCCAACTTGGATTCGGAACTTTTCAAGCATTATTCCGCGAGCTATGACAAGGACACCCTCCCGGGTTCTCATCATATGGTATCAGAGCTGGACTCTGGATTCAGGTTCTTGTGTTTTTTCTATCCAGTTTGATTTTTATGTTTATCATCGAGTCCCATAAAAATCATCCATATCCTATTTTTGTTATTTGAGTCTTTGTTTTCAATTTTTCTTGTTCTTCTTGCCAGTAAATCTTTTCCAGTTTGATCCATAAGAGTCAGTCCCAAAAAATCAAAAGTGTTTTTCTTGTTCTTTTTTCATCCAAATCCAGTACCGTTTGTTTCGTTGCGTTCGTGTCGAATTTTCGGATTTTATTAAAAAAAATTTAATTTTTTTTTTTATTTTTATTAATTCCGAAAATTCATCATAATTCAAAAAAAAAAAAAGTCACTCCGAAATTCAAGAACCACTTTCTTGAATTTCCTTAAATTCTTGATAATTCCTTACCTTGCAAGTCAAATTAAAATTCTTGATATTCTTTCCTTTCTAGTCAAAATTCAAGAACCACTTTCTTGAATTTCTACAATATTCTTGATATTCTTTCTTTCGAGTCAAATTCAAGAACCACTTTCTTGAGTTTCTTTAAAATTCTTGATATTGTTTTCCTTTTCGAGTCAACATTAAATTCCTTCTTGATATTTGTCAATATCTAAATCCTCTTATTTTGAATCTCTCAAATTCTTGAAAGCTACATAAAGGGATGAATTATGAGTTCGATCCTACCTTCCAGACTAGGTGTCATGTGAGCAGTAAAGTGTGCGATATTATTATTGACAAGGAGTATTATTGCGATCTGGCAAGTACCACCATGGTTGAGGAGTTGGGCTTACCTTTACTACCACATCCCAATCCTTATAGGCTGACGTGGTTAAAGGAGTGTGGGCAGGTAAATGTAACCCATGGGGTTATGGTGAAATTGACACTTGGAAGATATAGCGATGAACTGTGGTGTGATGTGGTGCCTCTAGAATTGTGTGACATCTTGTTGAGTAGATCGTGGAAGCATGAGAGGAAAGCAGTCTATGATAAGCACAGGAATATATATAAATTTGTTAAGGATGGGAAAAGTATTAAGCTTATGCCGTTAACCCCGGAACAAATACTTGAAGAGAAAGTATTGCGAGAAAAGAGGAATGAGCAAAGAAACTTCGGAGATGATGAATGGAGTATGAAGGATGAATTCAGGGAGATGGCCAAGAAATTAATACAGTTAAATGAAGAGATAAAGGCACAAGAGGCTAGAAAAAGTTAGCCGAGTTGCAAGAGAGAGAAAGGGAAAGAGAGGAAGTAGTTAAATTACAAGAAAAGCCTTTGGATATGATTGTTAGGAAGAAGGAGGGAGACTTGAGGAACGAGTTAGAAGATAAAATTATTTATGAGGAGGTGCATGAGCAAAAGCATGAGAAATTAGGAGAGGTGATTGAGCCCATAAATTTAGAAGTGGAGGTTGAGTGTGTGAAAAAAGAAATTGAAGTAGTTGATCAAACTCCGAGTCTTGAAGTACAGAATAAAATTGTGGAAGAGGAGATTGAAAATAACATTGTTGACAATGATAGGAATGAATTGGAAGTTGGGGTAGAAGTTCAACATTTGAATGTTGAATTTTTCAATAAAAATATTGAAGAGGTGGTTGAATGTGAAAAATTAGAAGAAGTGGTTGAGAAAAAAGAAGAGAATGAGCAAGAAAGTATATTGACTTTTGGAGGCGACGAGAAGGGCCTTGTGGTGGGAAAAAAAGTTCTGGAGGTTTTTTATCATGAGTACAAGGATCCATACCTTGTGCATGAAGACGCTAACATTTCCCTCCCCATTTTTTTTAAATCTTTCTTGCAGGTTTATTGTGCATGGAATTTTGATTTACATCAACCTTGGTCAATTCCCCTCGTGTTTCAATACCTTCTTGTCTACAAATTGGAGGAGCATCATTTATTGTATACATGTTAGGGAATCGACAATTTTCCGTTTGATCCAGGAGGTACAGTTTGATTTTTCAAGAACAACACCATGATTCGGGACGAATCATCCTAAAGAAGGAGGGAATGGTACGAATCAGGGTGGGCTTGACGGGAAAATTTATAATTCAAGCCAAAACAAGAAGTCAAGCAGGTTCGGAGAACGTCAAAGATCAAACATTGCTTATACGAAGAAGGTTCGAGGCTAAACCAAGTGAGCAAGCCAAGAACAGCTTTATGATTCGGGACGAATCATCTTAAAGGAAGAGGGGATGATGTGATCCGGAAAAGAAGCAAAGAACAATGTTATGATTCGGGACGAATCATCTTAAAGGAAGAGGGGATGATGTGATCCGGAAAAGGCAACAAAAAAGGAGAAATCGAGACACGGGCATTTCAACAATATTCTACATGGAATCTCATGGTCGTAACATCAATCTTCACGACCGTAACTAATATTGAGACATTTTGATTCGAGAGGGACTTACGGCCTTATTGATGTGTTCCGGACCCTCGACAATCGGAGTCATAGCAGGCTTGACGGAAAAAGTTAAATATTCAAGCCAAATAAAAGTGCAATCCAGTCAACCATGTCGGAATTGGATGGATAATATATGTTTTTCGAGTAGAAATAGGTCACTGAGCAAGACTCATGGGCTAAAGCCCTTGAGCCCATTGATTTTAGGGACAAATTCCATCGTTTGGGGCTTCAAATTGGCAAATCAATGATGCAGACAGAAATTTACTATATTTCCATAATTATAGGATTTTTAATTATTTTGTTTCCTTTTGGTTTTTAGGTTATTTTCCTAATTTAGTATTCTAGCCTAATTAGAATTCTATTCAGAGTCAGTTAGCGATTATGTTTTATTTTGCCTATTTATATACTTTTCCATTCAATGTAAAAACAGAATATTTTGGATGAATAAAAATTATATTGAGTGTTTTCTCAACATTGTTCTGGAATTGAACAAACTTCGAACTTATCAAATATTGTGGAATATTTGTGGTGTTCAACAAATCGAACTTATCAAAGGCGTGGGCATCCTTTGTGGCGTTCAAACCATTACGGTTCTTGTTTCCGCATCGTAACGGGTCTTGGGTTTAATATACCCATGGTTCTTACGTCGTGAGGCTCGGGTTGTAGTGTTATCGTCCGTTCCAACCTGAATTCGGAACTTTCCAAGCGTTCATTCCGCGTGTTCGTCGTGACCCCCTCCCGGGATCACATCACTTACACTATTATATTTATCTTAAAGAGTTGTATTATGAAAAATCATGATGTGGAAAGATATAAGACATTCAAGCAGCAATATTAGTACAAAATTAAAAAGAGTTCTTTACTCAGTGTTCGTGTATCGGAGATGATTGGCCTTATTGAAAAATAAGGTCAATTGGAGTTAGTGATGGATCACGACCTAAGTGTTGACTTAGTCCTGCAATCTCGGTCAGATAGCTATTCACAATTCATTATGAGCTTTAATATGAATAAACTCAACTACACACTCCTTAGTTGCTTAACATGCTTTAGATAGTTGGGCCCAACTAATACCAATAAAAAGATTGTCACGGAAACTGTGGACAAAACCATTTCGATGACTATTGACTCGTGCTATCATTGTGGAATGAAAGGTCATTGGAAAAGGAATAGTAAGGCTTACCTCAAGAACTTGAAGGGAAAAAAGTTTTTTGAAGCGTCCACTTCAAGTATTATTGTTATTGATGTTAATATATCTACTTCATTAATATTTGTGTATTAAATACCTGATGTGGATCTCATATTTGTACAAATATGCAGTTACTATAAATGTAGAAGAGGGAAGTTGACCTACGCGTGGGATGTGGAACAAGGGTTGCAACATTAGTTATAGGAACATACTTTTTACTTTTGCCTTCTAATTTTGTATTAGAATTAAACAATTGCTATTTGTTCTGCCACTACTAAAAACATTATTTCTATTTTATGTTTGGACATGAGTGATTTTCCGGTTAATGTTATGAACAATTGTTGTTTGCTTTATTTTGATAAAGCAAACGATATAAAAATGATAATCCAAATAACATATATTTTTGGCATTGTAGACTATGTCATATAAATGATAAATACATTTTGAAATTACATAGAGATTGATATTTGGGTTCAATTAATTTTGAATCATTTGACAAATGCGAATTATGTCTACTTGGAAAAATGACCAAGTCCCCTATTTATAGGAAAGTGAGAAAGGTCTTCACAATTATCGGGACTAATGCATACTGATGTATGTGGACGTCCCCATGGAAATTACTGTTAAAGGTTATTTCTCTTACTTCATCACATTTACTGAAGACCATTCTAGATATGGTTATGTATACTCGATGAAATTGATGCGACCCTTGAAAGGCTCAAGGAATTCAAGAAGTGGAGAAACAATTGAGCAAATGTATTATCACACTAAGATCTGATCGATGTAGAGAATATCTAAAATGTGAATTTTTAGATTATATAAAGGAGAATGTTATTCTCTCGCAGTAGCCTTCGCTTCGTATACCAAAGCACAATATTGACTAATTGTGTCCAAGAAAACTATTAATTTGACTAATTGTGATAAAAAACGACTAAGTTGTGACCAATTATTAGATAATTGTGTCAAAAATACTGACTAATTGTGAATAAGAAAATGATTAAGTTGTGACCAATAAATAAAATGTAACTAAAATGTTTGATTGCAACTATATTTGTAATTGTGACAAAAATTGTGTCGATTTTTACTTTTGTGCGACTTGTGACGATTATTTGAAAAAAATTTATAATTGTGATCGAACCGTATCTTTGTATGACCGAACTATAACTTTTCGAGTGAGATGAGGTGAGGTGAGGTAAGGTAGGATGGGGATGGGACGTGAGGAAGTGAATTTTGCGACTAAATTTGTAATTGTGATTTTGTATGATCTAACTAGGACTTTGGGGATGGAGGTGGTGTTGGGTGAATTTTGTGACTAAATTTGTAATCATGACCAAACACTAACTTTGCAAGTAGAGTGGGATGAATTTTGGGACTAAATTTTTATTTATAATCGAATGGTGACATTGTGGGACCGATTGTGATTGTGGATGGGTGGGGGTATGGCGAGATGAATTTTGCGATAGTTAAAGTCCAGTTCTACGGGCAGGGTATGGTGTGGGTGGGACACTGATTTTGTGGGTTGGTGTTGTTTGGGGTTTTATATTTAATATTATATTAGTTTTATTTAATTAATAACCAATGATTATTTTATATTACATATAATCTTATATTTATATATTACTATTAAGCACCCTAGTTAAAAATATAATAATAAAATATAAACTTAAATTTGTTAGTTTTAAAAAGTGATGGCTAAAGTGTTATGAATATGTATTTTTTCCTAATTTTATTGATTAACTTATGGATCATGTTTAATTAGTTAAGAGGAAATTAGTCCCTACACCACCCAACTAATTAAATACTGAATTATATCTATCACAATATACTATATTGATTAATACCTTTTTATAAAAGCAAAACTGATATTTACCAACTAATTCAAAATTTTAGAGATTGTTATAAAATATTAATAAGTTAGGCAAATTCGGTTAAAATTAGGTGAATTCCATATTACTATTATGCCCCTGTAAAATTTATATATTACGATTATGCCATTGTCCAATATTACGATTATGCCATTGTCCACCCCTATAAATAGGGGCCTATATTCATTATGAAAGATTAAGAATAAGAAATTCTCTCTGATTCTCTCTATATTCTCTATTGTTTTATAATACGTTATTAGCACGAGTCTCTAGCCAATTGAGTAATAACGGGAGTATGCTCTACAGTTGCATCTAAATGATGAACTTCTGTATCAGAAACCTGATTATTACTAATCAATGTTTCATTTTCTCTCGAACTGATAAGAATGATTCCGACCAATCCAGATATCCGATCGACGATCAGCCACCGCCATCAGAACGAATTTGTCAAGGAGAAGCCTCGCCTGAAATTTGGAGATAATCCGACGGCTGAAACAGAAGATATCGACCGGAGAAGAAAAGTTGAAAAAATCGAAACTTTCAAAGCAAATTCACGCCAAACCATAAATCCAAATGACGATCGGACAACATATCCATGACGACGGCGACGGGAAGATCCTCCGGCACCGGCGCGTGTCGACGGAGGAGTCACCGGCGCGGTGGCGCGTGAGGCGCGTGAGGCCCAGCGCAGACGTCGACGAGGCGCGTGAGAGCGCGTGACAGAGATTCCGGCGATAAAGTCAACAGGAAGTTTGTTCATTTCGACGTTCTTGATTTTTCTATGGTCTTACTTTTCTGTTTGGTGCAGTTTTGGATATTTTCCGGCGGTCGAACGTGGCGGCGTCGTAAAAACTATTTTTAAAGAAATTCCGGCGAGATTTTGAATTTCGGACCAAAAGTAAGTTTGTTCTAAATTAAATTTCAAACCTATTGACGGTTTTGATTTATCCATATGATCAATATATTAAAATATGGACGATTTTGCCCTTAATGATACGATAAAATATATTAATCGTGATTTTAAAAGATTTAAAAGTAACATAATAGTTGACATACCGTGATGGATTGAGTTTTATGGACTGGATTTATACCTTAACTAGAGATGACTCATTATCGTAACGGATTGGACTATTATGAATACCTTGACTGGATTTGAAGATACGACTCGCTCACTCATGAAAGGTAATTATTTCATTATGTTGTTGCCACCTACATGGTTGGTTCTACCACCTACATGGTTGGCTTTATCAGTTTAATTATTTCATTATGTCGATTCCGCCTATATGGCCGGTTTAGCAATTGAATATATAGAATACTTTACATATATTCATATTTCATATTTTATAAACACCTCAATTGTTGGTTAATTCTAACATATTAGAGGATGTTGTCAACACATATACATGGTGATATTATTATTGTTTAACCTATATACATGGTGATATTATTGTTATTTGATACTTCATCAAATGATACCAGAAGTTATCATTACCAAAAAGTTGGTAAATGTTGATAAAAATATTTCATCCAATGGTACCAGAAGTTACCAATATCTGAATTTGAATGAGTGGATGAAAATTATTCAACAAGAGAATGTTGATGTATGATAAGATAATATCACATGATAGCTCGGATATGGCTAATGTGAAAATAATCTCTTCAGTATTATGAGATGAATATTAGATGGTAAGTGTCTGGAAATGTTCTTGCACGAGCACTTATGTATTCCAGAAGAAGTACATATTTACTCCAGAAGAAGTAAAAATTATCATCTAAACATATTGAAATGATATTATTATTGCTCCTGAAGAAGCATAAACGAGACATACATGCAAAACGCAAAAGGGGGAAACATTTATGATCCTCAAAATGAGAGATGTGTTTCGGGAGTAGCCGTATCCTACCACCTCTGACCTTTTGAGGAAATAAAGAAAAAGGTGTGTTTCAAGAGTAAGAATACTCCATAATCTACCACCTTAAATCTTTGAGGTACACAAGATTAAACATTGATAAAATCCTAGAAATTTATGGTGTGTCTCAAGAGTGAGAATACTCCGTACTCTACCACCACCTATTCTAGGGTTCACAAAGATAAATTTACATTAACCGGACTCCATTTTCGCTTGATTCCCCTTCCTTGCGACCAATCTATCTTAACTCCTGCTGGATCTTTTTTTGGAATATATGATTGCAACTTATCCAGCAGTTCCTCGATAGTAGGAGCAGAAATAAGGATTCTCCTAGAAAATGGAGAGATGAATCTCTGTTCCACAGCATAATCAAGAAATGTTAGCAAACCATCAAAGAAATTGTTTACATTTAAAAGCCCAATAGGCTTAGTATGGAGATCTAGTTGAGCCCATGAGGTAATATTAAAGATTTCTTCTAAAGTACCAAAACCTCCAGGCAGAGCTATGAAGGCATCAGAACCATATAGCATGCAAGTTATGCGTTCATGGATAGATAAGGTTTGTACTTCATGCCCTCGTGTTTTGCCTGCGATATCAGCTAAAGGAGTAGGTATAACACCTATCACTCTTACTTTCTCTGCTAGAGCGGATTTTGAAACACAACCCATCAATCCACTGCTACCTCCTCCATACACGAGAGTGATACCTTTCTCTCCCAATTTCTTTCCAAGATCCACTGCTGCTTCTAGATACCCAAAACCTTTCCCTACTTTTGATCCACAAAATACACAGATAGTTTTGATCTGTCGAAGTTTTGATCCTTCCATCTTTGAAATAATAAGGAAGGAAAAACTTAGGAGAAAATGATATTTTGGGATGCATAAACTGTGAAAATCAGTGGCTTTTTAAACTTGAAAAACTTCACTATTTACTGCTCATGTTTTGAAAAAGTAAAGATTTACTTTTGACAAAATCACCATACTCACCTTTCGGTGATTTAATATATTTAACCAACCTTTATCAAAACTCGTGAAAGGAAACAGAAAAATATTTTATATGTGCATATATATATATATATATATATATATATATATATATATATATATATTAAATGATTAATGCTGCATAGCCAAAACATCATTGTTTATAACAGCCTGGCAAACAGGATCTTTTGCTATTATATTCTTGAGACTATAACGCTCTTTATAGCTGATGAATTTAGCCCATAAAGATAGTAGCTCACGCTGCACATACCCACTAGGGTGCATCTCAAGAGTCAATCAGATATCATCCAATGACTCCTTACTCAGCCCACCCTTGATAAAGTCTATCTTATCATCTCGATTTATAGATGAATACCCTATTGACTTACAACGGGTATCACATGTCCATCGAGCACATTTGTAGCAACTATTTAATATTTTTGCTCTTCGCTTCTTTGCAAAAGTACTCTTACCTAAGCCAGGCTTGTGCTCAGGAAATGAATTTGGTAATTCACCAGCTAATCGAACTTTCGCTTCGATCAACCAGCGGACATCTTCTGGGATGCCATGATCCATCAGCAACCTCAATCTTTCGAGCCTAATTCGATAAATTTTTCTCAAATCATTTACTGGAAGATTGGAATAATATTTGCGAATATTTGAAAGTATGATATCCATTTTTGATGCATCTAGCCTTCTTCCCAAATCATCTATTTAAATGCATTATTCAACGCGTGAAAGAGCGATGGCTCCGCGTGTCAGTGATATCGATTCCATTAAGAGATAATGGAATAAATTATTGAAAAGGTGAGATAATGCGTCATTACCTTTTTCGATATAAGGGAAGATTTGGCGACAAGATTGAGATCATGAGATATTTCCTTGGATATTGTACCTGATTTTTCCGGTATAAAGGTAATAAAGGTATGCTGATTTGAACTGTACAGAAATACGTACTGATGAAATGAATACTGTATTGAACCAGAAGTTCATACATATGTACAAGTGAAATATCTTGTTGAACCAGAAGTTCTATAATGATTGGTTAGATTCCAATTCAATAATGAGATTTATTGAGAATGAATAATGGCATTCATTAAAGAACCAGAAGATTGTTATCATTGCTGCTTGTTCTCAAAAGCAAATTAATTATCTCACTAAATGAATGACTGATTATTTGCTCAAGTAATGATATTACGAGCAAAGTGATAAATGCTAGCATGAATATATCTTAAAGTCATTAATGATTTTACGAATTAGTTGAGATAATAGAATATTATATTGCTAATGGTTTAGCAGATTAAAAGCCTCAAGTTATTTGCTATGAGAACAATTTGATTATGCAGCAATATTCTACATATAAACATGTCAATACGATGAAATAATGATTTGCTTGTGAAACTTTATGATTTCTAAGAAGTGCGATATCTATATACACTCCAACAATACGCACTTGATATATGATTGTATGACATGTGTTGCGGCATTTTAGCCGATTGATATAATATAAGATTTGTGAATATTATGGGGAAAACACGCTTAAAGCGTAATTATGCCTGAAGCATAATGAGAATCGATTCCAAAAATAAATATCTCTTGAATGATTGAGATGATCCCTTTGAGGCTGAATACTCATAGTGAGTATAAGGGACATAGTTAAAAGAGATTCAGGTACCTGATGATAGAACATATACAGAGATCTCTCTATGTTATATTGAGTTGAAATGGAATCGATAAATAAGTCGACTACATACAACCCTCTTATGAAAATGAGGTTGATGAAATTATAATACTTTGGCCAAGTATATAACCCCAATGTAGGGATTATTATTCAAGGACCAGAAGTTCAAATGCTTAAATGTGTAAAGCCAGTAATTATATATACAAATGAAAAATATTTCACAGTCGTAGATGACGACTTGTTGCGCGCAAGATTTTTCATTGAACTGGCATGACATATGGTGGATGTGACTATAATCTAAATCACTAGCTTGAGCTCTTTGATATACCAATGAGTGAGATCAAAAAGTGTGATTCTCATCTCGGTATTTTGAGGGTATTCTTTGATGTACCAGTTGATCGCGGTACGTTGGGATTTCAAGTAAAATGATTGTAGATTATATGTCAAAATTGATATCTATTTCAATGATTGATTATGCTCCTGCAAATTAGAAATTGCAGTTTATAAAGTGCAAGAACATACATGTATAAATCATTGAAAGATTCAATATGCCCAGATTAGTATCACTATAGGATGATACAAATGACCCCATAATATAATATGTTGAAAATGAAATTGGAGTGTACTATTATTATATTTGAATATTTGGGCATGCAATTGATTTTCAATATGCAAAATTATATTATCCACCGGAAATTGATTATTCACCAGAAGTGAATATGAAAATGAATATTTAATTATTCATCAGATGTGAATTCTAGATTTTGATAGAAGTGAATCAATTCTAGATTTGAGTAATGCAATCAGTCAACTAAATAAACATTGCTTGGTATAGCATGTTCAGTACATCGTAAATAAACTATGACATCATAAATGAGCTATGAACGATTTATATAAAGCTCATCATGAATGATATGTTTTGATGAAAAGATATGAAATTGCATCAATATACTTGTGATATTCCATGAAAAGGAATAAATACGCGTTGCACTCTTTTTCCCTTAGCTGAGGTTTTTCCCACAGGGTTTTCCTAGCGAGGTTTTTAATGAGGCAACAGTTGAGGCGTATTGATAAGAATTAATGAGAATAATGTACTCTTTTTCCCTTCGCTGAGGTTTTGTCCAACAGGGTTTTCCTAGCAAAGGTTTTTGAGGCATCATCATAGCTATCAAAAAGCTATAATTCAGCAACACCTTGTTATACTAGAATGATATCAACAAATGAAAAAAATCATATACATCTTATGAAGAATGTTATGATATCGGCTACACACAAGAAGATTTTTATATATACATATTTCAGAAGAAGGATGATATCAATGTTCGAGAAGTTAATGAATCCTCAATTGCACACTTCAGGGGGAGAATCATGCTGTACTCTTTTTCCTTAGTCCAGGTTTTGTCCTACTAGGTTTTCCTGACAAGGTTTTTACGAGGCAGCGGCTGTACTCTTTTTCCTTCGTTCAGATTTTGTCCCATTGGGTTTTACTGACAAGGTTTTAATGAGGCAGCACTAAAACACTACAACAATAAAGCAATAAAGCAATGAAGCACTTCAGCACTTCAGAACTTTAAGATTCAGTACATGGTTTGTTCTACTCGAACGTCAAACTCAATGATTCACCATGGCCAACATCAGGGGGAGCTTCTGTACTCTTTTTCCTTCGCTCAAGTTTTATCCCACTGGGTTTTCTTAGCAAGGTTTTAACGAGGCAGACAATTGAGCAAGCGAGTAATATGTCATTCAAGGGGGAGTGTTATAAAATATTAATAAGTTAGGCAAATTCGGTTAAAATTAGGTGAATTTCATATTACCATTATGCCCCTGTAAAATTTATATATTACGATTATGTCATTGTCCAATATTACGATTATGCCATTGTCCACCCCTATAAATAGGGGCCTATATTCATTATGAAAGATTAAGAATAAGAAATTCTCTCTGATTCTCTCTATATTCTCTATTGTTTTATAACATAGATTTAATTTTGTTATCATCATTATCAGAATTTCGAGAAAATCACGCCTTATTACCATACCTGGTTTCTCTCTTTTCTCCCCTCTCCACAACGCTCTGCCTCTCAAATGTCTTCGGGAACGACCCTGTACAAACTCTTCTCTGATAACCACAGTTCGAAGTCAGTGCAACTCTCTCGCCACCACCTTCTACAGCCATTCGGTGATGTCCTTATATATCCTGCCACCGTTGCTACTGTTGAATCCTCTGTTGTTAAACTTACTAAAAAAGTTGACTCTGTCAAGAACAGCAAATGGGTCTTCATTGTCAAGCTAGGACAGGCACTGCCGCACACTAAAGCCAATTGCCGAGGCCGCCGCGTGGGGATACCAACTTAATGCACCAACCGAGCCATTGATCTAACGAGGAGAAAATTGACCATTGATCTAACGAGGAGAAAATTGAATGGCTTCTGTACAAAGCCTAACCTGCTATCAAGGTTAGGTTATAACCAATTCATAGATGAAATTCTTTGGGGATCAAGGAAGAGTAAGTTTTGTGGATATTGGAGTTTTGGCTTTAAAATTCCTGAAAGATGAGTATGAATTTTGTCTGTTTGTTTGAGAATGTTTATATGGTTGGGAGCTACATAAGAGAATAAAATGATGGAATATTTGAAAAAGACTGTATTTGATGGGTGAAATCAAAGCAATCGGATGATTCTATGAGGGAGGATGCAGATGATGGGGGTATGGAAGAGTCTTGGAGGGATTGTCTGAAAGAGGAAATCAAAATTTATTGGAGAAATTTGAGGAGGCCACAACTGATGGGGGATTCAGAGCTTGACGTTAGGTGCATTGGGTAATATTTTCTTGGTTAGCAATTTGGGGGTTCAGTTTGTTAAGAATTTTAGCCATTGGATTCAAGTTAAAGGCATGCATGAAGTTTCATGATGGAGAACTAAGATCTACATCAGGGCATTCTGAGACACCCAAGAAGGCTCTCTTGATGACGGAGAGGCAAATCACAATTGTCTGGTTTCTTATTCTATCAAGTGTCCACATTCGGTGAAGATCTTAACGGCATTCAAGCTGGTTGCAGGTATATTTAGATGAAATTAGAGGTGTCAAGACGGACGGGCCGACCAGACCCGTGAAAATCGGCCCGGATTGACCCGAGACCGCGGGCTGACCCGTGATCCGTGCGGGCGGTTCACGGGTCAAGAAGTTGTGAACCGCGGGTTTTGCGGGTCAAACCTTCGCGGGCTGCGATTAACCCGCTGGCCCGTAAAAAAAATAAAAATAAAAATAAATTGTTTTATTAAATATGGTAACATTGAAAATTTCTCTTCTTCTAGAAACTCTAATATTGTTGTAAAACAATAGATAATATAGAGAGAATCAGAGAGAATTTCTTATTCTTAATATTTCATAATGAATATAGGCCCCTATTTATAGGGGTGGACAATGGCATAATCGTAATATTGGACAATGGCATAATCGTAATATATAAATTTTACAGGGGCATAATGGTAATATGGCATTCACCTAATTTTGCCTAACTTTACCTAAATATTCCTAACACTCCCCCTTGAATGACATATTACTTGCTTGCTCAATGGTCTGCCTCGTTAAAACCTTGCTAAGAAAACCCGGTGGGATAAAACTTCAGCGAAGGAAAAAGAGTACAGCTGCTCCCCCTGATGTTGGCCATGGTAAATCATTGAGTCTGATGTTCGAGTAGGACAAATCATGTACTGAATTTTGAAATTCTGAAGTGCTGCCTCATTAAAACCTTGTCAGTAAAACCCAGTGGGATAAAATCTGAACCAAGGAAAAAGAGTACAGCTGCTGCCTCGTTAAAACCTTGTCAGGAAAACCTAGTAGGACAAAACCTGGACGAAGGAAAAAGAGTACAGCATGTTTCTCCCCCTGAAGTGTGCAATTGAGGATTCATGAACTTCTCAAACATTGATATCATCTTTCTTCTGGAATATATATGAAAATCTTCTTGTGTGTAGCATTCTTTATAAGATGTGTATGATTTTCTTCATTTGTTGATATCATTCCAGTATAACAATGTGTTGCTGAATTATAGCTTGTTGATAGCTATGATAATGCCTCAAAAACCTTGATAGGAAAACCCTGTGGGACAAAACCTCAGCGAAGGGAAAAAGAGTACATTAATCTCATATATTTTTATCAATACGCCTCAACTGTTGCCTCATTAAAAACTTCGCTAGGAAAACCCTGTGGGAAAAACCTCAGCTAAGGGAAAAAGAGTGCAACGCGTATTTATTCCTTTTCATGGAATATCACAAGTATATTGATGCAATCTTGTATCTTTTCATCAAACATATCATTCATGATGAGCTTTATATAAATCGTTCATAGCTCATTTATGATGTCATAACATGCTATATTAAGCAATGTTGTACTAATTTATCGATTGCATCTTTCACTTCTGGTGAATAATCAAATTTAGAATTCACTTTTGGTGAATAATTAAACACATTCATTTTCATATTCACTTCTGGTGAATAATCAATTTCCGGTGGATAATATAATTTTGCATATTGAAAATCAATTGCATGCCCAAATATTCAAATATAATAATAGTACACTCCAATTTCATTTTCAACATATTATATTATGGGGTCATTTGTATCATCCTATAGTGATACTAATCTGGGCATATTGAATCTTTCAATGATTTATACATGTATGTTCTTCCACTTTATAAACTGCAATTTCTAATTTGCAGGAGCATAATCAATCATTGAAATAGACATCAATTTTGACATATAATCTACAATCATTTTACTTGAAATCTCAACGTACCGCGATCAACTGGTACATCAAAGAATACCCTCAAAATACCGAGATGAGAATCACACTTTTTGATCTCACTCATTGGTATATCAAAGAGCTCAAGCTAGTGATTTAGATTATAGTCACATCCACCATATGTCATGCCAGTTCAATGAAAAATCTTGCGCGCAACAAGTCGTCATCTACGACTGTGAAATATTTTTCATTTGTATATATAATTACTGGCTTTACACATTTAAGCATTTGAACTTCTGGTCCTTGAATAATAATCCCTACATTGGGGTTATATACTTGGCCAAAGTATTATAATTTCATCAACCTCATTTTCATAAGAGGGTTGTATGTAGTCGACTTATTTATCGATTCCATTTCAACTCAATATAACATAGAGAGATCTCTGTATATGTTCTATCATCAGGTACCTGAATCTCTTTTAACTATGTCCCTTATACTCACTATGAGTATTCAGCCTCAAAGGGATCATCTCAATCATTCAAGAGATATTTATTTTTGGAATCGATTCTCATTATGCTTCAGGCATAATTACGCTTTAAGCGTGTTTTCCCCATAATATTCACAAATCTTATATTATATCAATCGGCTAAAATGCTGCAACACATGTCATACAATCATATATCAAGTGCGTATTGTTGGAGTGTATATAGATATCGCACTTCTTAGAAATCATAAAGTTTCACAAGCAAATCATTATTTCATCGTATTGACATGTTTATATGTAGAATATTGCTACATAATCAAATTGTTCTCATAGCAAATAACTTGAGGCTTTTAATCTGCTAAACCATTAGCAATATAATATTCTATTATCTCAACTAATTCGTAAAATCATTAATGACTTTAAGATATATTCATGCTAGCATTTATCACTTTGCTCGTAATATCATTACTTGAGCAAATAATCAGTCATTCATTTAGTGAGATAATTAATTTGCTTTTGAGAACAAGCAGCAATGATAACAATCTTCTGGTTCTTTAATGAATGCCATTATTCATTCTCAATAAATCTCATTATTGAATTGGAATCTAACCAATCATTATAGAACTTTTGGTTCAACAAGATATTTTACTTGTACATATGTATGAACTTCTGGTTCAATACAGTATTCATTTCATCAGTACGTATTTCTGTACAGTTCAAATCAGCATACCTTTATTACTTTTATACCGAAAAAATCAGGTACAATATCCAAGGAAATATCTCATGATCTCAATCTTGTCGCCAAATCTTCCCTTATATCGAAAAAGGTAATGACGCATTATCTCACCTTTTCAATAATTTATTCCATTATTTCTTGATGGAATCGATATCACTGACACGCGGAGCCATCGCTCTTTCACGCGTTGAATAATGCATTTAAATAGATGATTTGGGAAGAATGCTAGATTCATCAAAAATGGATATCATACTTTCAAATATTCGCAAATATTATTCCAATCTTCCAGTAAATGATTTGAGAAAAATTTATCGAATTAGGCTCGAAATATTGAGGTTGCTGATGGATCAATGCATCCCAGAAGATGTTCGCTGGTTGATCGAAGCGAAAGTTCGATTAGCTGGTGAATTACCAGATTCATTTCCTAAGCACAAGCCTAGCTTAGGCAAGAGTACTTTTGCAAAGAAGCGAAGAGCAAAAAGATTAAATAATTGCTAGAAATGTGCTCGATGGACATGTGATACCCGTTGTAAGTCAATAGGGTATTCATCTATAAATCGAGATGATAAGATAGATTTCATTAAGGGTGGGCTGAGTAAGGAGTCATTGGATGATATCCGATTGACTCTTGAGACGCACCCTAGTGGGTATGTGCAGCGTGAGCTACTATCTTTATGGGCTAAATTCATCAGCGATAAAGAGCGTTATAGTCTCAAAAATATAATAGCAAAAGATCCTGTTTGCCAGACTGTTATAAACAATGATGTTTTGACTATGCAGCATTAATACAAGGTAAATCATTTGATATATATATATATATATATATATATATATATATATATATATATATATATGCACATATAAAATATTTTTCTGTTTCCTTTCACGAGTTTTGATAAAGGTTGGTTAAATATATTAAATCACCGAAAGGTGAGTCGGGTGATTTTGTCAAAAGTAAATCTTTACTTTTTCAAAACATGAGCAGTAAATAGTGAAGTTTTTCAAGTTTAAAAAGCCACTGATTTTCACAGTTTATGCATCCCAAAATATCATTTTCTCCTAAGTTTTTCCTTTTTCTTTCAAAGATGGAATGATCAAAACTTCGACAGATCAAAACTATCTGTGTATTTTGTGGATCAAAAGTAGGGAAAGGTTTTGGGTATCTAGAAGCAGCAGTGGATCTTGGAAAGAAATTGGGAGAGAAAAGTATCACTCTCGTGTATGGAGGAGGTAGCAGTGGATTGATGGGTTGTATTTCACAATCCGCTCTAGCAGAGAAAGTAAGAGTGATAGGTGTTATACCTACTCCTTTAGCTGATATCGCAGGCAAAACACGAGGGCATGAAGTACAAACCTTATCTATCCATGAACGCATAACTTGCATGCTATATGGTTCTGATGCCTTTATAGCTCTGCCTGGAGGTTTTGGTACTTTAGAAGAAATCTTTAATATTACCTCATGGGCTCAACTAGATCTCCATACTAAGCCTATTGGGCTTTTAAATGTAAACAATTTCTTTGATGGTTTGCTAACATTTCTTGATTATGCTGTGGAACAGGGATTCATCTCTCCATTTTCTAGGAGAATCCTTATTTCTGCTCCTACTATCGAGGAACTGCTGGATAAGTTGCAATCATATATTCCAAAAAAAGATCCAGCAGGAGTTAAGATAGATTGGTCGCAAGGAAGGGGAATCAAGCGAAAATGGAGTCCGGTTAATGTAAATTTATCTTTGTGAACCCTAGAATAGGTGGTGGTAGAGTACGGAGTATTCTCACTCTTGAGACACACCATAAATTTCTAGGATTTTATCAATGTTTAATCTTGTGTACCTCAAAGATTTAAGGTGGTAGATTATGGAGTATTCTTACTCTTGAAACACACCTTTTTCTTTATTTCCTCAAAAGGTCAGAGGTGGTAGGATACGGTTACTCCCGAAACACATCTCTCATTTTGAGGATCATCAATGTTTCCCCTTTTTGTATTATGCATGTATGACTAGTTTATGCTTCTTCAGGAGCAATAATAATAATATCATTTCAGTATGTTTAGATGATAATTTTTACTTCTTCTGGAGTAAATATACACTTCTTCTGGAATACATAAGTGCTCGTGCAAGAACATTTCCAGACACTTTATCATCTAATATTCATCTCATAATACTGATGAGATTATTTTCATATTAGCCATATCCGTGTTATCATGTGATATTATTTTATCATACATCAACATTCTCTTGTTGAATAATTTTCATCCACCCATTCAAATTCAGATATTGGTAACTTCTGGTACCATTGGATGAAATATTTTTATCAACATTTACCAACTTTTTGGTAATGATAACTTCTGGTATCATTTGATGAAGTATCAAATAACAATAATATCACCATGTATATAATAATAATATCATCACGTATATATGTTGACAACATCCTCTAATATGTTAGAATTAACCAACAACTGAGGTGTTTCTGAAATAATATAAAATATGAATATATGTAAAGTATTCTATATATTTAATTGCTAAATCGGCCATATAGGCGGTATCAATATCATGAAATAATTAAACTGATACATAATGGAATAATTACCTTTCATGAGTGAGCGAGTCGTATCTTCAAATCCAGTCAAGGTATTTATAATAGTCCAATCCGTTACGATAATGAGTCATCTCCAGTTAAGGTATAAATCCAGTCCATAAAACTCAATCCATCACGGTATGGCAACTATTATGTTACTTTTAAATCTTTTAATTTATAGTATTGATTACATAGTAGTGTTAAATAATTTAGAATATATATTTTATTAACACTTATCATCATATCATTAATAATGATTAATAAATTTCGTTAAATCACGATTAATATATTTTATCGTATCATCAAGGACAAAATCGTCCATATTTTAATATATTGATCATATGGATAAATCGAAACCGTCAATAGGTTTGAAATTTAATTTAGAACAAACTTACTTTTGGTCCGAAGTTCAAAATCTCGCCGGAATTTTCGTAAAAATAGTTTTTACGACGCCGCCACGTTCGACCGCCGGAAAATATCCAAAACTGCACCAAACAGAAAAGTAAGACCATAGAAAAATCAAAAACGTCGAAATGAACAAACTTCCTGTTGACGTCGTCGCCGGATTCCCAGAAACGCGCCACCACGCGCCGATTTGACGTCTGCACGTGGGATTCACGCCCCTCACGCACCGCCGTGCCGGTTCCGGAGCCGTCGACACGCGCCGGTGCCGGAGGATCGTCCCGTCGCCGTCGTTATGGATCTGTTGTCCGATCGTCATTTGGATTTATGGTTTGGCGTGAATTTGCTTTGAAAGTTTCGATTTTTTCAACTTTTCTTCTCCTGTCGATATCTTCTGTTTCAGCCGTCGGATTACCTCCAAATTACAGGCGAGGCTTCTCCTTGACAAATTTGTTCTGATGGCGGTGGCTGATCGTCGATCGGATATCTGGATTGACCGGAATAATTCTTTTCAGTTCGAGAGAAAATGAAACATTGATTAGTAATAATCAGGTTTCTGATACAGAGGTTCATCATTTAGATGCAACTGTAGAGCATACTCCCGTTATTACTCAATTGGCTAGAGACTCGTGCTGATAACGTGTTGTAAAACAATAGATAATATAGAGAGAATCAGAGAGAATTTCTTATTCTTAATATTTCATAATGAATATAGGCCCCTATTTGTAGGGGTGGACAATGGCATAATCGTAATATTGGACAATGGCATAATCGTAATATATAAATTTTACAGGGGCATAATGGTAATATGGCATTCACCTAATTTTGCCTAACTTTACCTAAATATTCCTAACAAATATAACTTTTAAAGTAAAATCTTATTTTTTTCTCCCTAATAGCTAAAAAAGTAATGTTTTTTTTATAATAGTAATTAAAAATACATTTATCACTTAATTGTTATTTGTTTATGTTTTATTTAAATTTGCAAATTTAGAAGTAATTCATATAACATAAACTATAATTTTAAATTCTATGTAAATATTTTATGGTATAAATATGAATTTATCATTTTAATCATTTTGTATTTAGAAATTTGACAAAAAATTTGCTATAAATATGAAAAATCTATATTTTTATTCATACGAGCCAAATCAGAACAAACCGCGACCCGTATGGGCTCGACCCGGATGGGCCAGCGGGCGGGCTTGAGTTGTAGTTCAAAATTTGCGGGCTGATCCGTAACCCGTAGCGGGCGGACTTTTTTTCAAGCGGGCTGTTACCGGACTTTTTATTGATGGGCCGACCCGGCCCGGACCACCCGGATTGACACCTCTAGATGAAAGTAACAAAGGACTCACTATATAATACTTGTAAATTTGGAGTCAAGATATTATAATTAATAAATCAAAAAACTCATATGGTACATCTTGGAATATGATGGATGGATGGATGGATGCTCATGGTTTCAGGTCAGTCCAAATCTCTACGGTGACAACAACACTAGGCTCTTCACTTATTGGACTGTAAGGTTATAAATCTGCAATTTCTTCCCTTTGTGTTTCCTCTCATTACAGAATCAGAAGTAAACGTTTTAATATGACTCCGTAATTGCAGAGTGATGCATATCAAGCTACTGGCTGCTACAATCTTCTTTGTTTTGGCTTCATTCAAGTCAACAGTGAATAGCAATGAGTGTAAGTATCTCTCCAGTTTCTGCCTTTACAAATTCCTAATATGATATTAGTATAATTGTCTGGAAGGTAAATAAAATGTTACTTACCTTCTGTTAAGGTGGGAGCACCAACCATAATTTCATTCTCAAAGTTAATATGATTTTCGTGCAGAAATGAAAAAACAATTAATAATATTCTGACATTGAGAATATTACCATTTTCTTCTCGTTTGCGTTGATTTCTCTAGAACTTTACATGGGTATTATTTCTATTACTACTTACCAATACCACTACCACTACTGTGCTGCACTAAAATCACAAAACTATAATAGATCAGCGCAATTTCCAGATTTTCAACTGTATTGCTTAAGAGGGTGTGCTTGATTGAACGCAGCTTGGGTCCATTTAAGGGGCCTTTCTTTTGGCATATGTTTGTTTATCCCTTTTTGTATTTCGTTTCCATTGTAGGATTGAAAAGAGGGAAACTGGTGGATGCAGTTTGACAGTAACTATGTGTTGGGGTATTGGCCATCTTTCTTGTTTTCCTACTTAGCAGACAGTAATTCCATGATTGAAAAGGTGGAGAGGTTGTAAACTCAGTACCTGATGGAGAACACACATCGACTCAGATGGGCAATGGTCATTTCCCAGAAGAAGGGTTTGGCAACTATTTCAGGAATATTCAAGTTGTTGGCAGCTCCAACAATCTTAAGGCTCCCAAAGATCTTGGCACCTCACTGAGCAATCCAACTGCTATGATATCCAAACGGGCAATAATGGAGACTGGGGTCATTACTTCTATTATGGAGGTCCTTGTAGAAATCCTAATCTCTGATGAACTTGAAAAGAAAAAAGAAAAAGGAACCTTCAAGTCACTGTATCATTCCATTTGCATATCAGTTTTCTGGGTTCATATTCAAATCCTTTTCCAATCGGATAGGGGCTTTATAGAATTTGATTTAGATCATGTAGAGTTTCATTAGGTGATATCACCCCAAATTTTTTGTGTTGTATATTTCATTAAAGAGTTTCATTAGGTGGTATCACCCCAAATTTTTTATGTTGTATAATTCATTAAAGAGTGTTATTAGGTGGTATCACGGAATTCTTCAACTCGTATCGACATGTTGTTTCACAAATATCAGTTCTTGTTATTCATCTAATTGCTTTACCAGAATCATGGACTCATTTGATTACTAAAAAACTTGTCTCCCATGCTCACCCAGCATATTACAGCCGTGGGATATTTTTTGAATGGAAATTCTGTCAGATGAAAACCCATGCTACCATTTATCATATCCAGTTATTTTGATATTGCTAGTACATAGGTGTGTTGTTGTAGCAACTCAGAATTTTTAAGCAATTAATAATTATTTTAATATTTAGAAAATTGTGTCGCTACTATTTCACCCATTATTTTGAAGTTAACGCCGCGACGTGTTCGTCTAGCCAAGTCAAGAAATATCGAATTTGTTCGATTTTAAATTAAAATCCGAATTTCTAAAATTATATTACTTTAATTATTTATTCAAAGTATTATTTCAAAATCATATTTTCAGTCCAAAAATATATCTGTTTTAAATACACTTTTTAATCAAAACTAATCCCACCCACGTTTTTCTTTTCTTTTCCACCTAATTTCATACACGTTTTTACACCAAATTCATCATTTTAAAACCAAATGATTCCCCATGTTCCCCATTAACCATTTTCTTTCCTTTCTTTTTCTTTTAAGTCATATGCTACCCCTTTCCAGCTCCATTCTCATATCCTAACCATTCTTTCCAGCAAAGCCATTTCAGCTCCATCATTATAATCACCACCTACAGCACCTCAACCACAGCTTTTAATCCACCAAGAAACCACAGCCCAAGCAGTCACCATAACTACCCACCTTCAATCCGTTTTCCCAACTCAATGCCAATAAAAACATCATTCTGAAACCAATCTGCACCTCTGCTACCTAATCACCTCCATCACCCAGCACCACACGCAGATCACAAACCACCAATGCAACCATCACCTAAATCAGGAACCAACCACTGCAGCTCCCTCCTCAATCCATTCACCACCGAAGACAACCTCCCACCATTAACATCACTGCAGCCAGAACACCAAACCTATACATATACAACCAACAATTCACTTCCAATTCAGCTCCATCCAATACAATTTTCCATTTGCCAGCAGATCCATCACTACCAAACCAACCCATTATCATCATCAAGCAGCCATCATCATCATTTGAATAAAACCTCCATTTGTCTGCAATTCAAATTCACAATCAAATCACTACTGTTGCCCAACCTGGAGAAGTTCCACAATCAACTCAAACCACACCAACCCACCATCACTGCTGAATCTGTAACCTCCACAAGCCCACACCGAATCACTAATCACCGCCTCCTGCTCATTTCGTTTGATATCCGATCGAATCCCAAATAAAAACCCAAAACCCAGAATAAGCTAAGTCCAGAACATAACCTTACCTCAGCTGCAGATCACTTTGCCACCGGATTTCGCAGTTAAGACCCAACTCAAATCGCGATCTAAGCCGCGGTTTCATTTCTGGTTCTCGCATCCAACCTCGCAACTGAACCCAAAAAAATTGGAACCCCTGCCTTGACCGCCACTCACCGCACCTTGAGCCGGCGAGTTCGCCGGCGAAAACACCGACTATTTCTCCATCGCCGTCGCCTTCTCTGTTTCTCTCGTCTCTCTCTCTGAATCGAATTTGGAAAGAGAGAGTAAAAATATGATTTTATTTAATATATTTGATTTTCGAAAATTTCAACTTTAGTCCCTATAGTTTTAAATGTTTCAAAATCAGTCCCTGATGTTTTAAATTGTTTTAATTCAGTCCCTACTGTTTTAAACTCATCCATTTCAGCCTCAAAGCTTTAAAATGATTTACTTCAGCCCTTTAACTTTAAACTCTTTTATTTCAGTACCTGCTGATTTACTTTTAAGCCCAAGTTTTAAAAGTATTCATTTTAGTCCATCAACTTTCAAAAGTATTCATTTTAGTCCCTCAACTTTCAAAACATCAATTTTAGTCCTCAAATTATAATTTATCATTTTGAACTATATATTCGATAGACTAAAGTGACTTATTGGCTAAGACGAAGCGTACGGAGAATTTAAAGAAATTGAAGTCATTCCCGCTCAACTTTGCACTCGTCGGATTTGAGGTAGACTCGCACTTATTAATTAATTTATAAGATGATTAAATACATAAATCCCGGCTCTTTATAAAACGGGCATTGATAGGGCTTCTTCATAAAACGGCTCTTTATAAAAACTCATATTGTGCATTACGGCACGGGACATATTTTGAAAATCATAGGCTCTTTGAAAACAGCTCTTTGAAAACAGTTCTTTGAAAATAGCTCTTTGAAAATATCTCTTTGAAAACAACTCTTTTGAAAACAGTTCTTTGAAAACAGTTCTTTGAAAATAGCTCTTTGAAAACAGCTCTTTGAAAACATCTCTTTGAAAACCATATACTTATAAAACACATTTTAATTATGCCAAGCATAATTTTCTTTTGAAAGCATAGGGAGACACAAGAATTTTACCGAACTTAGGTGGCAAGAATTCTGTGCAGTAAAATCACAGTAAGTTTTCATCATAACATAGGATAGGATTGAAATCCTCATAAACATAAGAATTTTTACCGAACTTAGGTGGTAAGAATTCTTATGCAGTAAGTATACCAAGCATAATTTTTGAAATTCATAGGGATCATTTGCATCATAACATAGGATAGGATCGAAATCCTCATAAACATATGGAGACAAGAATTTTACCGAACTTAGGTGGCAAATCCTCATAAACATATGGAAACATAGGAATTTTACCGAACTTAGGTGGCAAATCCTCATAAACATAGGGAGACACAAGAATTTTACCGAACTTAGGTGGCAAGAATTCTTATGTGTAGCGCTACTAAAACTCCGGTCCCCTTAACATAATTATAAACTTATCATATGGGACCCATAGCAATCTTGGTAGATTGATTTCATAACAATGATCCAAAAAAAACATTTTCGTGAAGCATAGGGTATACTTACTTTTCGTAAAAACATAAAGTATATTTTCTTTTCATAAAAACATACTTACTTTTCATAAAAACATAAGGTATATTTACCTTTCATAAAACATACTTACTTTTCATAAAAATTGACTTTCACAAGTCACATGACATTTATATGAAATCATAATTTAAATCAATTAATAAGTGCGAGTCTACCTCAAATCCGACGAGTGCAAAGTTGAGCGGGAATGACTTCAATTTCTTTAAATTCTCCGTACGCTTCGTCTTAACCAATAAGTCACTTTAGTCTATCGAATATATAGTTCAAAATGATAAATTATAATTTGAGGACTAAAATTGATGTTTTGAAAGTTGAGGGACTAAAATGAATACTTTTGAAAGTTGAGGGACTAAAATGAATACTTTTAAAACTTGGGCTTAAAAGTAAATCAGCAGGTACTGAAATAAAAGAGTTTAAAGTTAAAGGGCTGAAGTAAATCATTTTAAAGCTTTGAGGCTGAAATGGATGAGTTTAAAACAGTAGGGACTGAATTAAAATAATTTAAAACATCAGGGACTGATTTTGAAACATTTAAAACTATAAGGACTAAAGTTGAAATTTTCGAAAATCAAATATATTAAATAAAATCATATTTTTACTCTCTCTTTCCAAATTCGATTCAGAGAGAGAGACGAGAGAAACAGAGAAGGCGACGGCGATGGAGAAATAGTCGGTGTTTTCGCCGGCGAACTCGCCGGCTCAAGGTGCGGTGAGTGGCGGTCAAGGCAGGGGTTCCAATTTTTTTGGGTTCAGTTGCGAGGTTGGATGCGAGAACCAGAAATGAAACCGCGGCTTAGATCGCGATTTGAGTTGGGTCTTAACTGCGAAATCCGGTGGCAAAGTGATCTGCAGCTGAGGTAAGGTTATGTTCTGGACTTAGCTTATTCTGGGTTTTGGGTTTTTATTTGGGATTCGATCGGATATCAAACGAAATGAGCAGGAGGCGGTGATTAGTGATTCGGTGTGGGCTGGTGGAGGTTACAGATTCAGCAGTGATGGTGGGTTGGTGTGGTTTGAGTTGATTGTGGAACTTCTCCAGGTTGGGCAGCAGTAGTGATTTGATTGTGAATTTGAATTGCAAACAAATGGAGGTTTTATTCAAATGATGATGATGGCTGCTTGATGATGATAATGGGTTGGTTTGGTAGTGATGGATCTGCTGGCAAATGGAAAATTGTATTGGATGGAGCTGAATTGGAAGTGAATTGTTGGTTGTATATGTATAGGTTTGGTGTTCTGGATGCAGTGATGTTAATGGTGGGAGGTTGTCTTCGGTGGTGAATGGATTGAGGAGGGAGCTGCAGTGGTTGGTTCCTGATTTAGGTGATGGTTGCATTGGTGGTTTGTGATCTGCGTGTGGTGCTGGGTGATGGAGGTGATTAGGTAGCAGAGGTGCAGATTGGTTTCAGATTGATGTTTTTATTGGCATTGAGTTGGGAAAACGGATTGAAGGTGGGTAGTTATGGTGACTGCTTGGGCTGTGGTTTCTTGGTGGATTAAAAGCTGTGGTTGAGGTGCTGTAGGTGGTGATTATAATGATGGAGCTGAAATGGCTTTGCTGGAAAGAATGGTTAGGATATGAGAATGGAGCTGGAAAGGGGTAGCATATGACTTAAAAGAAAAAGAAAGGAAAGAAAATGGTTAATGGGGAACATGGGGAATCATTTGGTTTTAAAATGATGAATTTGGTGTAAAAACGTGTATGAAATTAGGTGGAAAAGAAAAGAAAAACGTGGGTGGGATTAGTTTTGATTAAAAAGTGTATTTAAAACAGATATATTTTTGGACTGAAAATATGATTTTGAAATAATACTTTGAATAAATAATTAAAGTAATATAATTTTAGAAATTCGGATTTTAATTTAAAATCGAACAAATTCGATATTTCTTGACTTGGCTAGACGAACACGTCGCGGCGTTAACTTCAAAATAATGGGTGAAATAGTAGCGACACAATTTTCTAAATATTAAAATAATTATTAATTGCGTAAAAATTCTGAGTCGCTACAATCTTACCTCCTTAAAATAATTTCGTCATCGAAATTAAACTTACTTGATCTTATGATTTCTGAATACTTAATCAGAACTCTTCTTCTTCTTCTCTTATGTAGCATCATTGCTACTATATTTAACCCAACCATTTTTAATCCACTGGACTTTGACTAAATGCATCACTTTGTTTCTTAAGAACATCGACTTTTCTATAGACATATGTGTCTACTCATAAATTCTTCTGAATCAAAATGAAAATTCCCAATCGTATGTGATATTTCATCATATCTTGTATTACTCATGTAACCTGTCACTTATCATCGTATCATGTGACCTCAAATATTCGTATATATCTCTAAAATTTCAACAAATCTTTACTGACATATCATATCATAATAAATTTTTCCTTTCTTATCATCGAAATTTCCCAAAATAATCAAAGAATTACCTGAATATTCTCTCTACGTAATATACCCAAACATTATCAACATAATATCATCAACTTATCATTCCAATATTTGTAACCCAAAAATTCAGTAAACAAATATCTCCCAAAACTAAGATTCTTTACTTAAATATCACGACATTTCCCCGCAAGGTATTTCTTTCACTTATACATACTTATGAATTCTGATTCAATACGGTCCTTATTTCTCTTTCACGTGTCATCTCATTATCTTGCTTTCCATTATTATAACAAAATATCAGTACCAAAATCCAAAAAAATATTCCATATCTCCAAAATCTGATCCTCAAATCTCCTTTATCAAGGAAGTGAACGGCGCATTAAATCATGTTCCCTCTTTTCATTAAAATAATCCTGCTCTTTCTTGCTGGACACAACATCACGCGGATTCACTCAGATCCTTAATGCTTTTAAATAGTTCATGCTGAGAAGAGGTTGAATTATCAAACAATGGATATCATTCTTTCTAACATTCGCAAGTATTATTCCAGTCTTCCTATGAATGATCTGAGAAAGATCTATAGAATAAGGCTCGAAAGATTGAGGTTGCTGATGGCTCATGATATTCCAGAAGATATTCGCTGGTTGATAGAAGCAAAGGTTCTACTATCTGGTGAATTACCTATGACCTTTCCAAAACATATGCCTGGTTTAGGCAAAAGCACGTTTGCAAAGAAACGAAGAGCAAAAAGACTGGGTGGTTGCTACAAATGTGCTCGTTGGAACTGTAATACTCGTTGCAAATCAGTAGGATATTCTTCTACTAATCGGGATGATAAAATCGAATTCATAAAGGGTGGACTGAGTAAGGAGTCTTTGGATGATATTCGACTGACTCTTGAGACGCACCCAAGTGGGTATGTGCAACGTGAACTTCTCTCCTTATATGCTCAGTTTAACGAGGACAAAAATCGTTATAGTCTCCAAAATATAATAGCAAAAGATCCTGTTTGCCAGTCTGTTTTACAAAATGAGGCTTCTGGCAGTTCAGCAATGATATAAGGTAAATCTTTTGATACGCATTTAAAATATTTTGCTGTTTTCTTTCACGCGTTTTGAAAAAGTTGGAAATAAAATATTAAATCGCCGAAAGGTGACAGCCTCGATACGATAAAAATATTCAAAAGTGGGCTGATTTTGTCAAAAGTAAATCTTTACTTTTTCAGAATCAATCAAAAACAGTAAATTTTTCCGGCTTTAAATAGCCAAACATATTTCATAGTTCAGGCATCCCAAAATCACATCTTCGTAAGTTTTCCCTTCTTTACTATCAAAGATGGAAGCACCAAAACTTCGACAGATCAAAACTATTTGTGTATTTTGTGGATCAAAAGTGGGGAAAGGCTTATGTTATCTAGAAGCGGCCGTAGATCTTGGAAAGAAACTGGGGGAAAAAGGTATCACTCTTGTATATGGGGGTGGTAGCAGTGGTCTAATGGGTTGTGTTTCCCAATCTGCTCTTGCAGAGAAATCAAAAGTAATCGGTGTCATACCTGTCCCTTTGGTAGATGTTGCAGGCAAAACACGAGGGCATGAAGTTCAAACCTTATCCATCCATGAACGCATAACTTGTATGCTATATGGTTCTGATGCCTTTATAGCCCTGCCCGGAGGTTTTGGTACCTTAGAAGAAATCTTTAACATTACCTCGTGGGCTCAACTAGATCTCCATACTAAGCCTATTGGGCTTCTGAATGTTAACAATTTCTTTGATGGTTTGTTAACCTTTCTTGATTATGCTGTGGAACAGGGATTCATCTCTCCATTTTCCAGAAGGCTTCTTATTTCTGCTCCTACTATTGATGAACTACTGGATAAGCTGCAGTCATATATCTCAATACAAGATCCAGCAGGAGTTAAGATAGATTGGTCGCAAGGAAGGGGAATCAAGCGAAAATGGAGTCCGGTTAATGTAAATTTAACTCTGTGAATCTTAGAATAGGTGGGGGTAGAGTACGGAGTATTCTCACTCTCGAGACACCCCTCCATTTACTAGGATTTCCTTAATGTTTAAATCTTGTGTGTACCTCAAAGGTTCCAGGTGGTAGATTACGGAGTATTCTTACTCTCGAAATACACCTCTTTGAAGGTTTCTTTATTTCCTCAAAAGATCAGAGGTGGTAGGATACGGCTACTCCGGAAACACATCTCTCATTTTGAGGATTATCTCATGTTTCTCTCGTTTGCTTTTGTGTGTTTCATGTATTTCCTTTCCAGTGTGACTCTTGTGTGTTCTCCTTATGAGAAAATAATAAAATTTCAGCTATCATCTACTAAATCTCGTTTGTGATGTAAATGAACTTGCATGTCTAACCTTAATTCCTTTAGTAGTTGCATACCATACTATGCTCTTAATTCCAAACGATAAAATTCTAGGCAGAGTTTCCTTTGTAATTTGGACTTATCCAAACCATAAGCATACTTCAATATCATAAAAATATCCCATAATTTAATTCATAATTCCTCAACATAGAAATTTCAAATCATAACTTCTAATATCACAATATCAAGTCCTTAATTCTTAATAATTAAGAATCAAATCTTTAAATCTCTAACTTCACAATTCTTCTCATAAAAATCTCAAAAAATCATATCACTTATAATCTCAACATCTCATCATAACCTCATAATCTGGCTTTCTATTTCTCGTTTAAATCTAAACGATAAATAATCTGAAATATAATCAAATCCTTTCTGTTGACTTCTCATACTTAGTGTCATGTCTAAAATCAATTATGCAAAGTCCATCTAGGGTTCATCATTTCTAACTCGAGGACAAAAATTATTAAAAATCATTCTTAAATCATATTATTCCCATTATGCTCAACACTCGTTTTCTTTCTGAAAAATTTCTCATAATCATGCATTAAAGCATATAAGTTATGACAAAGCATAACAACATCATAAATCATTAACATAAGTATCCGAAATACTGAAATAACTTTAAACATCATAAACTTCTTTACCTCGGAGTTGGTGGAGCGAAATGATGGCAGTGGCAATCTTCATCCATCAAAATCTTATAATGGAAAATATTTCTTGAAAATTCTTTTTGAAAATTTTTCCAGTCTACAGAAACGCAGACTAGCTCTGATACCAACTTGTAGCGCCCCGAGTTCCGTATACCCGGTTCACTACGTCATTTTCTGTCTAAATTTTTCGAATAATATTTTTGCGGAAGAAATAATTGAAATTCATTTTTGGCAACATTAAATAAACTGTAATGGCCGATAAAATTGAAAACATTTATGAAACCATTTGAAATAGTAAATCGAACCATTAATTTTGTAAAGAAATTGCCAATGTCATAATTTCTCAAATAAATGAACTTCTCTAAATTATTCGATTGTTTGGAAAATACGGAAATCATTAACGTCAAACTTTCAACCGTTTAACGATTATTGCCACCATCATTCATCGCTTGCCACCGTCTCCGAAATCTGCAAAACTGTTAAAAAGTAGGGTGAGTATTTCATGGGGGAAATACTCAGTAGACTCATCGCAAATTAATTAATTTATAAGATGATTAAATACATAAATCCCGGCTCTTTATAAAACGGGCATTGATAGGGCTTCTTTATAAAACGGCTCTTTATAAAAACTCATATTGTGCATTACGGCACGGGACATATTTTGAAAATCATAGGCTCTTTGAAAACAGCTCTTTGAAAACAGTTCTTTGAAAATAGCTCTTTGAAAATATCTCTTTGAAAATAACTCTTTTGAAAACAGTTCTTTGAAAATAGTTCTTTGGAAACAGCTATTTGAAAACATCTCTTTGAAAACCATATACTTATAAAACACATTTTAATTATGCCAAGCATAATTTTCTTTTGAAAGCATAGGGAGACACAAGAATTTTACCGAACTTAGGTGGCAAGAATTCTGTGCAGTAAAATCACAGTAAGTTTTCATCATAACATAAGATAGGATTGAAATCCTCATAAACATAAGAATTTTTACCGAACTTAGGTGGTAAGAATTCTTATGCAGTAAGTATACCAAGCATAATTTTTGAAATTCATAGGGATCATTTGCATCATAACATAGGATAGGATCGAAATCCTCATAAACATATGGAGACAAGAATTTTACCGAACTTAGGTGGAAAATCCTCATAAACATATGGAAACATAGGAATTTTACCGAACTTAGGTGGCAAATCCTCATAAACATAGGGAGACACAAGAATTTTACCGAACTTAGGTGGCAAGAATTCTTATGTGTAGCGCTGCTAAAACTCCGGTCCCCTTAACATAATCATAAACTTATCATATGTGACCCATAGAAATCTTGGTAGATTGATTTCATAGCAATGATCCAAAAAAACATTTTCGTGAAGCATAGGGTATACTTACTTTTCGTAAAAACATAAAGTATATTTTCTTTTCATAAAAACATACTTACTTTTCATAAAAACATAAGGTATATTTACCTTTCATAAAACATACTTACTTTTCATAAAAATTGACTTTCACAAGTCACATGACATTTATATGAAATCATAATTTAGTGATGGTATGGATTTGTTCCACGCGAGGTGGACGCGTCCTCAGGGGGTAAAGTAGCTTAGTGGTCACTAAGCTACTTTACCCCCTGGGGACGCGTCCACCTCGCGTGGAACAAATCCACACCATGCAGTGGACAATCCGTGTGTTGGCCAAGCCGTAAGTACCCCAGAGGCTGGTGGCGTCAACAATCATCATTCTTACTTCTTACTTGGACACAACAAAAAGACAACTAGGATATATATTCTGTAAATAATATTTTGATTTTGATATTCTAGGCTTGATACGAGTTAGACGGAGTGGGACGTTTATGGTCAAAACATGACAGTCAAAATTGGAATTAAAATCTGTAGATATTATACTAATCTTGATACTTACGGTTAGACATGAGCAATGTGAAATGGAATTAATTGTTGATAATGTAACCTTCTGATTATTTGGAATGTGGCATGATGTTCTCGTTGTTCTAAATGCACTGTTAATCTATTTGTAACTAACATTCCTTTATATTATTTCCTACTAGTATTTTCATCCGTGCGTTGCACGATCATCATGTCTTCTCATATAATTACGAATACAATATTTTTTCTATTTTTTATAAGAACAAACATATATATGTATAATGATATAAATAAAGTGAATAAAACAGAGTGAATATTTCTGCTTATTTGTATTATATTGTTTGTCCATACACTCCGCATACCAAAAAAAAAGTCCTGCAATTTTCATAATTAAATGTAGGATCACCAAAATTCAAGTACTCTACAACATTCGTATAAGAATTAGATAAGAAAAGTACATCATTATATTGTAAATGAATAAAAAATACTGTTGCATGAGAGAAATAATTTGAAGAAGTTCATAGTTTAAATAATGATAAATGAATGCATAATTTTTAGATGGAAAATAATAAGTCATATATAGGAAAATCATTTATTTATGGAATTTAATCCATATAATTAAAAAAAAAAATTGTAAACTATAAAAATTAAAAATTATTGTATTGTAATATTTGAATAGTAAAAAAAAAACAAAAAATGACAAATAAAGTATCAAATGAATAATAGTCTATAACAATTACTCCAAAAAAATTTATTCGAGAATTATACCTTATGATGTTGGATAACCAATATCCAAGTATTCTGCAATGTTCGTATAAAAATTAGATAAGAAAAGTACATCATTATATTTTAAATGGATAAAAAATGCTGTCGCATGATAGAAATAATTTGAAGAAGTTCATAGTGTAAATAATGATAAATGAATGCGTAGTTTTTAGATGAAAAATAATAAGTCATATATAAGAAAATCATTTATATATGAAATTTAATCCATATAATTAAAAAAAAAATTGTAAACTATAAAAATTAAAAATTATTGTATTGTAATATTTGAATAGTACGAAAAATGACAAATAAAGTATCAAATGAATAATGGTCTATAACAATTACTACCCAATTGCTCAAAAAAAATTATTCGAGGATTATACCTTATGCTGTTGATTAAATAATAGTGTCACGTCAAGCATGAATAATAATAAAAAAAATTGTAAATGGATAAAAAAAAATATTCGCATGAGAAAAATAAATAAGAAGATAATAAAAAATTAATTTTAAGAATTTCATATTTTAAACAACAATAAATTAATGCATAGTTTTTCAAAACCACCATTGATTATCATAAAAATAATAAATGTAATTAATTTACAACATGTGTTTACATTAAACCACTTACTCAAAAAAAATAAAAAAATGACAAATAAAGTATCAAACGAATAATAGTTTATAACAATTACTACCAAATTACTCAAAAAAAAAAAAAATATTCGAGGATTACCTTATGCTGTTGATTAATAATATTGTCACGTCAAGCATGAATCATTAAAAAAAAGAAAGTAAATGGATAAAAAATTCGCATGAGAAAAATAAATAAGAAGATAATAAAAAATTAATTTTAAGAATTTCATATTTTAAACAACAATAAACTAATGCATAGTTTTTCAAAATCACCATTGATTACAATAAAAATAATAAATGCCATTAATTTACAAAATGTGTTCACACTAAACCACTTATTCACAACATGTGTTCACACCAAACCACTTCCTTACTTTTATATATATATAGATATAGATATAGATTTTATCTCATTTTTAGGTCAAAAGATACTTTCGCAAATTATATCTAAGAAATTGGCATTTTTCATTTATAAATAATTTGGGTGTTATATTTCATTCCATAGTTTCACAAGGTGGTATCAGCAAAAATTCCCATTAGTTAAACCATATAGACCAGTTATGTTTAAGTGATGGATCAAACTCACTAGTTTAATCTAGTATGGGACATTTACAAAAATACCTCAACTTTTCGTATCAAAATTGTAAGTTACTTCCTCTAAATTTTTTTTATTTGCTGAAGTTTGTGTCATCTAAAATTATAACAATTTGATACGTTTCATGTTTTTAGACGTTCTTATGGGACATTTACGAAAATACTCAACTTTTGGTATCAAAATTAAACGTTCCTTTTTTTTTTTTTTTTACTAAAACTTTTATCATCTAAAAGTATCATAATTTGATACTTCCCAAACTTTTATGACACATATCAAATTTTGCGATACTCTTTGTATTTTTGTATGATACTTGTGATACTTTTCGTATTTTTTATGATATTGTTCAATTTTTTTTTAAATCATACTTTTCATAGGTATAAGTATTTTTCAGTTTGGATCGAGGCTAGATCGACAAAGGGATTATGCAGGGGGCTGTCGCAGATTAATAGCCAGTTATTATCTTTGCAAAAACCTGAAGGTGTTGGGGATATTTAGAACATGGATTTCTCGAAAATCCCTTTCTGGGTATAGATCCATAATATGCCTTTGATTGGGGATTCGGAATGTTGTGCGAGGCGTTGAGCGAAGGAAATTGGAGAACCCGTTGAAATCGATACGGATAGCATTGTAATGAGAGTAAAAGTGCAAATTGATGTATCCCAACCTTTGAAACGAGGCCTACGAATCAGGATGCCAAATCATAAGAATGAAGTACAACTTGTGTTACTGTATGAACATCTGCCGGAATACTGCTATCATTGTGGGATCATAGGGCATAAGTATGAAGAGTGTGGAGAACTGGCTGAGGAAGATGATAAGGTCATTGGTGAAAAATGGCCGTTTGAGTGGATTAGAGATCCAGTACTAATTCAATGGCGCAATCAAAGTGGGGACGATCAGGGCAAGCGCAGGGGCAGCTTTGATCAATCAGGAAAACGAGACGCAGGCAGTAGTGATACATACAGGTGGAACTCTACTGGGGGAAACTCGCTTCAGCCGTCATCTGGACACAAGATACACATTGAGGTTCCTTCCGAGCCTGAGGCAAAACAGGAGAAGTGCTCTAAGGCAGTTGTGAACGTTAACAAGGCTGACCAGGATAAATCCACATCATCTACCTCTGAATACGCTTCCAGATCTGTTATTACCGGTGGCTGAGCTTTGGACAAATTGAGGAATGAGGTTTTCGAGGGAATGGCTAAAGTGGAGAATGGAACGGATAAGCTGACCAACATCCAAACTAGAAGACGGGTTGTGCTTGGGGCCTTGACTGGGGGAGGATGGTACAAATCTTTAACAGCAGTCTATATAGGGGGGTCTCATTCCCAAGTTGGCAATTCGATTGATAATGAGAATATAAGGCCCTTGAATTCTGGTGATGAGGAAGGAAGGAAGAGGAAGCGTTTGAAGAACTTCAACGAGGATGGTGGTGACTGCTTGGCTATCTTGGTGACTAATAATGTTGATATTGATATGGATGAGGTTTCAGGGAGATCTGCGAGGTAGAACTGCCGATTGCAATGATTTTCCAATGCTGGAACGTACAGGGTGGGGGGAGCCGGGTACTTTAAAATCACCCCGATCAATAATTAGGAGTGTGTCCCCCAACCTAGTTTTCATGTCCGAAACTAGGTTGTTTGGTGTAAGGGAAGCGGATTACACATACAGTTTGGACTTTGATAATTGCTTTGTTATTGATTGTACTAGCAAAAGTGGAGGCTCGATGTTACTATGGAATAACAGTTGGAATGTGAGCTAGAAATCTTTCTCCAAAGGACACATTGATGTTGTTATTAATATGGCTGATGGGCAATTTTGGCGGTTTACGGGTTTCTATGGAAATTCGAAAGCTGAGAAAAGGTGTTTCTCTTGGGAGCTATTGAGAAAATTACATAGTCAGATGATGCTACCTTGGGTCTTGGGCTGGGATTTCAATGAAATATCTTTAGATGCGGAAAAATATGGGGTAGACAGTCAATGCTTTGTAGCTATCAATGACTTTAGGATGGTCTAGGGTGATTACGGATTATACGATTTGGGGTTTTCTGAGCCATCCTTCACTTGGAATAATAAAAGACATAGGGTAGCAAATGTGCGGGAGAGACTGATTCGTTTTTTATGTAATGTACTATGGCGAGAGGTGTTTGGAAACTCTATGGTGGAACATTTAGAATTCCAACGATCAGACCACCAACCCATCCTTCTACGCCTGACTTCGACTTCAGAAAAATTTAAGAGACGGAGAACACACAAACCGTTTCGATTTGAACCATTTTAGACAAAAGAAGATGATTGTGGGGAGAAGATTGCCCATGCTTGGGAGAATCTGGTGGATCACGAGGAGGTGGGCAATCCTTTTGAAAATATTTAGAGGAAGCTCAGTTGTTGTGGTGGGGGTTTACAGGAGTGGCACAATCACAAATTTGGTAGCTAGAAAGATGAACTAGCCAGAAATCGCATTAAACTAAAAGCTTTGTATATCACCGAGGATTGTGGAAGGGTCATAGAGGATATTTTGGAGATTGAAAAACGTATAGAGTATCTAAATCATAGGGAGGAAATGTTTTGGAATCGGAGGTCTAGGGTGGAATGGCTTATAGAGGGAGATCGCAATAAATAAAAAAATTCACGCCAGGGCGAGTAATAGAAAAATGAAAAATGTAATCTCCCAATCAAGGGACAAAAATGGAACTTGGTTTATGGAGGATACAGAAATTATTGGACATCTCGAACAATTGTTTGGAGACCTATTCACATCTACTCATCCTTCCGAGCTCGAGTTGGAGGCTAGAGTAGCAGGGATTTCATTAAAATGATCACAGTGGATGTAGATTGGCTGCAAAAACCTTTCATGGTAGAAGAAATTGAGGATGCCCTAAAATGCTTAGGGCCAACCAAAGCACCTAGCCCAGATGGTCATCATGCGATGTTCTATCAAAAATATTGGGAGGTGGTGGGAAAGGAGGTTTCTTAAGAATGTTTGA